>JBAMAW010002167.1:2781666-4172500 GCA_037043295.1 Amiota minor
CTTTCACGAATACAGAAAGTAATTATTATTACATAGAAGGAATAGATCTCCCATTGAATAGGAGAATATGGGAATAAATGTTCCCTTTTGATCGTGAAAGATATGAAAACAAATAATGAGTGAACGCTGAGATTGGTTAAATATCACATATGGAACTTTATATTAAATCGGGAGTTTTTAATGTTACCTGGCAAAAATCAAATGTCATTTTATATTGATTATCAAAATTAATGCTTATGTCCAAGAAGGATTAATTAATGATTTAAGTTATTTTCATTTGATTTCTTATCTTTTTAATAGTCTTTTGACTTTTGATTATTAAATGGTATCTGATTTTATAATGAATGAATAAGTGAAGTTCTTATGATTCAAATCCACTTTTTCTTTTATGTAAAAAATTATATTATACTTTATTTAGAGATGTTCGTTAATATTTTTTTTTTTGATGAAAATAGCATTTCAATATGATGAGAGAAGATTAAAGTTGAAACTTGTTGTGATGATGAGGGATGTAGAAGATGTCTAATTACCATTTTGTTGTAATTCACCTACTAAATACAATTTGCATATTTAATAAATACCCAAAATTTGTTACTCAAAAAAACAAAAACCTAATTTGTGAATAATAATAAGAGTTGGAAACCATCGATGCCATTTTCTGCTTTTGTTTTTTTCAATATAAATCTTTAAATTGAATCCACAACCATTAGAGATATTTAGAGAAATAAAGAGATTATATAGAGAATAGTATTATGGGCATATGACTTACTTCTATCGATATTGCGTTGCAAATGTGCGGCAACACGATGACGCGCATCATTGAACTCCAAATGAAGTCCTAATCTAAGTAAAGACGTATTCTGTTCAACCAATTCAGTAATCTCCATTTCAATCTTATTGCCAAGAACTGTTGATCGCTATATCAAATCAAAAATATAATACAAACAGTCAATTAATTGTTCTATTATATTTAGTATTGTTGAATGATGCCAACTCACCTGATTGGATGCCCTAAATTCCTCAATTGTACGGCACTTAAGTAAGGCTTGTACCAATTTAACAATAACGGGCGGACTTATAAAGTTCGTTTCAACATTTAATACTCTCAAGGTTTTGCTTTTCTCAATCGCCTCAGCGAGTAGGAGAGCTGTCTTATCGGTAAGACCAACATTTGTTAAGGAAAGAACTTCCAAATGTTCATTCTGCGGCAGTATATCAAAAAGTTGTTGAAACTTCTCATCAGAAATATTCTAAAACATAAAACAACATAGATGAAAATGATCTCTATTCTATTCAATTTGGAATTGAACTTAGCCACAACAACACACTTTTATATTATTTAGATTCAGGTCAATTAGTTTTGAATCGTCTTCTTTAACGCGTCTAATCGATTCGTCTATATCTGTGGTATTCGGTGGATCCATAGGAAACAATTTCGGTTGTGTAGATTTTGTAATGCCATCCCAACCCATGCCAACGGGTTGACCTTTATTTAAAAGCGAAGCATGATATTGATCTTGATTCATCATAGAATGAAAGCCCAAAATAGCAGCTAAATCAATGATTTCCTCCTGTGTAGCATCATTCAATGCATGCTCATATTCTTCGCCCATATCAATGGCAATTTGTTCTTCAGCTTCCAATTCTCGCGAATCTTTTGGTGGTGGTACCCATTTCTTGCCACGCACTTTGCCTTGCACAAATGGTTCAAATTCAGGTTGATCAGGCGTCTCAATCGCCTGCTTATTGATATGCTCAATTAGTTTCTTGCGATTCAATGGACCAGTGGGATTCTTTTCACATTCATAGCTACAACGTTGATCTGGTGGCAGAAAGTTGTCCTACATAGTATAGATATAACAAAAAGTAATAATATAAGTATAATCTGATACGATTATTATTGTTCGTTTGTATTTTGTTTTGTACTTACATCGGGGTCAACTTCTTTTGCCAATAGTGAAATTTCTTCTGCTGACAATTGAGCCAAAAGAGTATCAACATCAACATCATCATATTCACTTAAATCTTTGCCATACAACTTCGCTGGAGTTGTTAAGGTTGTAGTCTTTGTGGTCGATGAAGTCTGTAATAATAATCATAAGAATAATAATTAATTATAAAGTTTCATCAAATCATTGAATTTCTTCAGACATTTCTTAATGGTCTACTATGTATGGTGACTGGAGGTTGTGGTGCTCGCTTTTTTATCTTGGGCACCGACTTCAATTTGATTCTTTGAAATTCTAGAACAGGAGCAGTTAATTTTTGATTCTGATGATGATTATTTGATTCCGTATCCTCCTCCATCATATTAAGCAATTAACTTAAAATTTATTAGAATTTTATTTCATAAAATAATGACAAGAAAAGCAAAAATAACAAAGCAAAAACACGAAACGAAAAACCATAATAATCTAATTATGAGTACAAAAAGATTTGTTTTTGCTTTAGTTCAAAATATAGTGCCAAAGCTTTTAATATTCTATTCTGTTCTGCTTGACACTAGAAACAACTGACATTAGATAGAAAAATGTATCTATCCACCACCACTTGAGAAATTGCAATATTGCAATAATCATATGTTTATTTGTATAAAATAAAAATATAATAAATAAATATTGTAAACTGTTAAATGGTTGAATACAACTTTACTTTATTTGAGATCTGATCTGATGAGAAGATCGAATCAATTTTCAGAACATGACGCGGTTTTAATTCATTAGTGGGTCATAAACTCAAATTACAAAACTTTTGCCGCCTCTCTATGAAAAATAATATTAACGCACGAAAACAATAAAATAAATTAGTATTTTGTGATGGAAGTAAGTACAACAAGAAGACTGAGAGAGAGAGAGAGAGAGAGAGAGGGAGTAACACGCAAAGCAACGACACACTGAGCACCACCAGTATACAAAACTGACGTAATCGACACCGCTTACGAAAAAAAAGGTCACACGAACTTCATGAAAACATTGGGCACACACAAACACACAGATACTCACTCACTCACTCACAGACACAACAATACATAGATATATTTCCTACATATTTCTAAATGACTTTCAATTTTGTCAATGAAAATTTGTTTAAATTTGAAATTTATTTATTACCTCCATATTTACTCAAACACTGGTTTCCTTAATTAAACTTATAACTGATAATTGATTTTAAATACTTCTTTTATTAAAGTCACTAGCTATTGCACAATAAAATGGAATGAAGTGAAAAATACTTGGGCGTGGTGGTGTCACAGTTTATTTGATTTAATACGGTGAATTAAATCACAAAGAAGTTTACTAAATTTATTTACTAAAAAAATAAATGCACTGTTATATTTGTAGAACTTTGAACACTTTTATTTATTTATATTCTGAGTTCTGCGGAGAACTTTTGCCACGGCGAAATAACAACGCTGAGATGTGCTTCCGACAAAATTCAAATCACGATTAAAGAGAGGAGAGAGCACCGATGGAGAGCGAAAAAGTAGCGAGTGATCGGCTTTTAGACGAATCGGAGTCGCGCGGGTGACTTGAAATTGGAATTGAAACGGGCTTTTACTCCAAAGAGCGAATTATGGATCGAAAAGTAACGAATTATAACTCGATTTTAAATTACTTTTTATTTTTTGGAACTGTAATTGAACTGGATTATGGATTACAAGGAAAACTGTAACTTGTTAGACAAAATGTTGACATATTCATGGTGAATGGCAAATTGTAAATTGTCATCATCATCCAATCATCTGTTCATTTAGTAAACTGTGATTTTGTATAACAGTTATTGGATATAACAGAGAATGAAATGTGATTTATCACTAGAATTACTATTTATATATTAACTACTTACTTACTTAATGAATTATCAGATTGAATAAAGTGGAATTATAATAGTTTATATATCCAGAATTTTGTTTGTGTTCGATTTCATCATCAACTATTCGATATCGATTGTCAGATTTAAGATTTATCGCTTGCTGACTTCCCGTTGCGCTTGCGTAAATTGCCCAATTTTATGGTTTTTTTGTTTATTGTTTGTTGTTTTGTTTACTTCATAAATTTATTTTTTATATGTACAATATTTTCAACTTTTGAGCAAAATATCAACACAAGTGGATTGTATTTTATATAACATATGATACAATAAATATATATGAATATGAAATTCTACTATTAAATAGTTAATAAATTAATTTAATTAATAAATAAATATTCACAAATATACAAATTATAATTGAAATAAATCTTAAGAAAGATTTAAATCACAACTTTGTAGCGCAAAGCAATTGCATTGTAGTCACTTAACTGCCTTGGCAAGTTAAATTCCTAACCCGGATGTAACGACATGAACAACCGGATGTTATGAGTGGTGAATTTGAAGCCCAGTTTAGCCTAGTACATTAAAAAAATTTACGCGCCTTTGATGGAATTTATTTAGAAAAACGTTAGCTGTGCATATTTTTGCTTAAAATCTCACACTTAAACTAAGCTATCAAGGTTCTACACCTTACATGTACACTTTAAGCAAAAATGTTCTTGACCTACATACAAATTTAACATACTGAAAGAACAAAGCAATAGTAAAAGGATAAAATGAATGAAAGAAAGGAAAACAAACTTAAGTGTGGTATGTCATTGTATCTTGTAACAAAAAGGTAAAAAAAAACTTTATACTAAATAAAATATCAATAAAACTACATAAACCCATTGTGAAAGTTCAGAGTCGATAAAGGACCGTGGAAGCAGCATCACGATTTAAAATATAAAATATATTCAAAGCTAAATACATACAGTTCTTAATAATCGAGGAAAATAAAAGCAAAACATATTATTATTATTGTCATATTTAAAAATATCTTCTTGTCTTAGATGATTTTAGTACAATATTTGCACTGACACGTGACCAGGAAAATCAGGAAAAATTATTATTCTCGTCACAAAATCATTCATTATACTTTGAAGAAACTATATGGCTAATTGTTGTTTGCTTAACATAACTAAGAAATATTATGTGTACATCTCAACATCATAGAAGATTCAGAAGATACTTCATACAAATTTTAACTAAAATTCAAATGTGATTGGACAGATACTTTATCAAGTGCCTAAACTGAATGGTTAAATTAATGAAAATAAAATAAAAAATAAACATGTATCTTGATATTTTTCTATATGTAGTTCTTATTCTAATATTTTTTGTAATTTTTATTGCTCAAATATTTATGAATTTGTATGCATTTCCATCTCAGCCTTCATCATCATCATCTCAGAGCAACATCAAATCTAATGAGATTATTTTTGTGTAAAATTAATCAAAATAAATTATTGTAATTAAACAAATTGTACAAAGAAAAGCAATTTACCACATGTCTAATGAGTTTGTCTATCTTAGAACGGAAATTGAACTAATTCAATCCATTGAAGTTTTCATCAAGAAGTTTATGGTGAAATGTTATGTACAATAGTTAATTTCACGTGATTTCTATTTTATTTTATTTTATATTTTTTTTTTTCATGTTAATCAGTTTCTTTACTTAAAAATTTTGAGAAATGAATTTTCTCAAACATCTTAAGAGAGCCAACAAATTTGTTTCACTACTCGTATATTCATCAATTATCGTCTATGTTCTTTTGACATTAGAAAAATATGAAAATTTTGTCTGTGTTCTTGTGCTCTTACATTTTTTTTTTTATATTTTTTTTTGAAGAAAAAGAAAAGCAAATGAAAATGAAGAGAAAACAAATTTGTTGCTGATCAAAGAGTTTAGAAATGTGGAAAATTGTTGGAAAAGATTGGCATAGTGCGCAGCTGCTAATGCGTTCGTTGTCTCCGTACAACGCACAAATAGATTTTTTGGCAACTGGCCAAAGAGCTATACTTGGAGATCAACGGGAAAAATTGCTGATTTTTCTGAATTTTTCTTTTTCTTTTTTGCCAGAGATTATTTATAACTAAAAATCACATATGTACGTACTCATATACTACAACAACAACAGCAACAACAACAACAACCAGTCGAATTTGCTTGCTTGCTCTTTTTCACATTTGTTAACTTTTTGCTGGCAACAAAAGTAAGGACAACTTGTGAGTAGTGAGTGAGCCTTGTTTTTCTTTTTGAAAAAAAAGTAAAATACGAATGGATATGAACTAAAAACTAAATTAACTATTAATTCGAAATGATAATTGCAAATTAAATTTGAAATTATTATAAAAATGTAACTAACCATTTTTTTGATTAATCTATCGAATGAGAATTTGATGAATGGCAAGGAGTGGAGACCATTCAATAAATAATTTATGGTCAATAGAATCGTTTAGTCTATGTTTTTATAATGGAAATGATTATTTCAAAGATTTGGTTCAACATTCTTTGCCATAGGCTATTAAGTACAATATGATGTCAAACACTATGGGTGAAGGTCGACAATAATAAATCCATTAAAAGGCAGGGTACCACCAGTTTATCTATAGGAAAACCAACAAATACTAAGAAACCCCTGACTACTTGGTTAAAAGTTACGTTGTAAGATCTGCATAATATGCCAACCAGAGGCAATTGGACTTTGGAGTGGATTATTAGTGGGAATAGAAATCAATTGTCAATTTCAATAGAGTCGAACAATTTATGTTTTCATTTCATTTTTTTTTTCTTTGTCAATAACAAGAAATATTTCAAATCACAGTACTACACACGAGAATAAATAAATAAATCAATATAAAAAAAAAATATATATACAAATGTATGCATGCATCCCTAAAGATATGTGTTTTAATTACCACACTTCAATATGTCACGATTGACTGCATGAATTGGTTGGTTAGCTGAGTTTCAATTAAAAGATTCAATAAAAGATTCATACATGCTCACATGTGAGTACATACAATACAATAACAAAAGCTTGAATAGAAAAAAAGGTAAACAAAAATATAGTAGAAGATATGTGTGGGGATGGATGGATACCTTTAGAATTGTTATGTAAAACTCACAACACATACGACTGAATGAATAATCATGAAAATGACATTCATTGCTTGGACTATATGCAATTATTGTCCTTTAAGCTGAATAATTGATGATGATTTTTATGAAGGCCAAAGTGAAATAACAAGTATATACTTGTTACATATGTACATATGTATACCTAAAGCTAAACTACATAATAGAATAAAAATTCTAAATTAAAATACTGAGAATATCATCAGAAACTAATTTGCTACGAGTATCATGATTGATTGGAAATCTTCTATGCTAACCATGCAGATTATGGGGCTTGTTTCAACTGATTCCATGTTATAAAATAACCAATAGATAGATAAAGAGACATGTATAGTTATCAATATTTAAACTTGCATCATATTCCTCCAGATAGAACGACTTGTTTCAACTAAGTTAACTAAGGTTCATCAAAGTTCTATATATTAAAGAATTAGTTTTATAAATAACCAGATAGATAAAGAGATATAGCTAGCTTTCAATCGATTGATCTTTCGTATTTCTTTGTAATCAATACAAATGAAAGGTAATAGGATAGAATAACTTGTTCCAAGTAAGGTTAGGACCCTTGAAATAATATTTATATTGATTGATGGAGAGAAAAAGACATGGATATCCATCGATTGATCTAAAAGTGAAGCAAAGCTTTTTAGAATGAATTCTTCTTATAGAATTGATAATATATTAGTAGTAGAATATCTTTCTAAATTTCTCCACTTCTATAAGAAGTATAACTTTACTTCACTGAGTAAATCAAACAAACCTTTGTGGTACGGGTTTTACGCCATTTTGATGATGTCGTTGTGGTGGCTTCCTCCTCTTCTGTGATTTCATTATCATTATCAGCCATTTTGAATTAATATTTATGTGATTTTGCGTGGTTTATAACAATTGAATCCTTCGAACTTTCAAATGATATCCATACGTGTTCAGTTTTATGTATCTATGTTGTATTGTAGTAAAGTTTGAGTTTGTGATAGTGTGAAGTGTTAAATTAAAAAATTAATATGTCACTTTTAATGAATTAATTACATTTTATTTTCATTTTTTTATTACCGTTTTATGTTGATTGTAAATTTTTCTTTTTTATTACATTTTTAATTGCAATATATTTTTGGTTTATCAATTATTTTCATTTAATTTTCTTTTATCATTTAAAATTCAGCATCTACATTTGAATTAGAAGTACGAAAATGTCTAATATTGTACAATAAATAATATTGATGTATGATTATGTTTGTATGTATGTGATGAACAGATGCGAAATACAAAATGCATGTGAGGATAAAATTGGTAAAAAATAAAAAAAATAAAATAATGTAATGTAAAAAATAAAGATTTATATGATAAATGATTGGATTTAATACACAATGGAAGGCATTTCGTTTGAATATTAATTCACCAGATTCACTTAAGATTTTGTATCATAAATTTTGGAATTAATATGGTAAATCCGATTGTTTTTATAATGATTAATTGATTGCATTTGCCTGCATTATGAGGACAAAAAAAAAAAATTATTTATGGAAATGTTGAACCGTTTAAATGCAACGCGAAATCTTTTCACATTTTTATAGATTCATTAAAGTTTCAAAGATTTTATATTTTATATTGTATATATAAATGGAATTTTGATAAAAACAGTGATGATGAATTTTGATAAATGATTCACTATATAGTTTTATTATAGTTTTTTCTTGTGATTTTGTTTTTTAGATAAGTTTTTCTATGTTTCTCTGTTATTAATTTGTATATGTAGTACATAGTATTGTATGTATATTATATCGGTATATATATTCAGATCTATGTATGTATGTTTATTTTATATTTGTACTTGATAATTAATGACTAATCATAATTTTAATTTTTTTTTTGCGTTGGTGTGTTTGTTGTATTTATAAACAAATAAAAAATTTATATAAAATTTATTTATCCAATACAATAACGTTTTCACTTATGAAATTTAGAACATTTAAATAATTTTTTCTTCCATTTAATTTTTTTAGATTTTTATATATACAACACATGCATAAGTAAAAATAGTTTATTTGTGGAACACATTTAAAAATAATTTTAAATAAATTTCATTGATTTATGAAGTAAATTTTATATCAATTTTGGTTTTTTTGGAAAAATAATTGTGATCATTTATTTTATGTAATTTTGTAAATTATTGTAGTTTCAATTTGTTTTTGATAAAAAGCTTGGATTTGTTTATATGTTTTTTTTTTTTTGTTTTTATGTTGATAAATAATTTTGTTTGTTAAGTTCAATTTTAATTGTGGAATTTTGGAAAATGTCACTTGTGTTGCATTTAGTTTTCTGTTGGTTTAATATTTTTTGTGTTGTGTTTGTTTCTCTTTGTTTACTTTATAGTATATTTATTTCTTGTATTTGAATAGATATATTTTTTTTTTTTTTTTTGGGATGTTTATTAAACAAATAAATTTTGTGTTTTTATGTTTATTATGATATATTTTGTATTTATTTGTTACTGTTGGTTGGTTTGTAAACTGTAAACTTGTGTCCTTTTTTTTTTTGTGTGTTTAAATTTGCTTTAGTTCTTTGTTACTTAAATTATTACAAGTATTTTCTTTCTTTATTTTGATGAATTTACGTTGTTGCAGTCTCTGTGACAAACAATTTCAAAACGCAAATAGAAATGAAATTACTGAAAATATCCCAAAAACGAATGATGATGATGGAAGTCCATTGGTGCTCACACACAAAACGAACTGTTTTTGATTATGAAAAATTTTCACATTGATTTTGTTTTTAATTTTTTTTTTTTTTTATTTTTTTTTTGTATTTTATTTTCTTTTTGTTTAAGATACCGTGAGTGCCTTTGAGAGAAATTCTTTTAGGTGGTGTATCATTATGTGTGAGTGTAGTGAGTGAGTGAGTGAGAATAATGAATGACAGTCGTTGCTATTTTGTTTTTGGTATTTCGCGCACAATCACAATCAACAATTTATAAATCCAAGAGGACAAAGCAAAATAAAATAAAATGTTTAAAAGTAAAGTATAATAAAGAAAACAACCAAAAAAAAAAAAATACCAAAATTTTATACGTAAGTACAATAAGTCCGGCGACCGCGTGTGTATTTAAATAGAATGTATTTTGAATGTGCAGAAAAATGACAAATTACTTCAATAAAAAATAATATATATTGAACATAATTCGACAATAAAAATTTAGTCTTTTCTATTACAAAAACTAAACTGAAGAGGCAGCAATTGATTGTAATTTTATTTCAATTTTCACCTTTTTAATATTTTGTAGTGATTTTCATGCGACTCAGAAGTAAACTAAACGAACCAAACATTCCAGTAGTTATGACCTACGACTCGTGTGCAACAAAATATCTGAACAAAACTGATCAAACTAAGAAGATTTCATGTGACTCAGTCAAACAAACAATCCTTTCATTTCAGTAGCATGTCTCTTCTTCAACAATAAAGTGTGATATTTTGGCTATTTGTAATATATTTTTATTGTATTTTTCATTTCATTTCAACCTTGAAACAAAATGGCAACATTTTGCCAGGAATTAAAGATTTTAATAAAATTGTTTCACACAAATTCTTGTTCACAAGTTTGTTCTTCACTTTGTCGATGTCGATGTTGATGTTGATGTTGATGTTAATGTTGATATTGGTTGTGTTTATTTTCTAAATTTTTTGGAATCAAATTCAAAAATTTTACCTATTAAGATATTAAGTGTTATGTTATATGTGGTAAGTTCAAAGGTTGTGGCCATTGACCATCGAATAGAAAAAGAGCCATGGACATGAACAGTTTGAAGAAAGTCATTAGTCTCTTTGGTGTTTTATCTGCAGCAAAATAAAATACATTGATTTGACGCGACCGTGTACGACGAATGAACATTGACATTGGCTGGTTTGAGGTAGTATATCTATCTACCACATCTCACACTTTAATATACAAATATATATGTATATATCTAGTATATATATATATAAATACATGTACGAATATTCATGCAGACATACACCATCATCATCATCATCATCATTGAGAATTATTTATTTTATTTTTTGTATTTTTATTTTTTTTTATTTTCTTGGTTTCTTTTTTGGCAAATAAATTTAAGAGTATGGAACACCTTGACTACTCTTATTTTTCTGATGGAATGAAAGTGCTCTTAACACCTGTAGCACATGAGTTGAATTAGTTGACTTGAATGTTTAAATTAATAATAAATAGAATAGAAAAGTATGTTTTGTAAGTATTTATAGACTCACTCACATACATACATATGTATGTACAATACTTATGTATGTTTAACTTATGAGATATATTGTATATACATAAGAAGTAGATTCATTAGAAAACTTTCTAATTACCATAATAATTACTATACTTGTATGAATAGTTTGAAAGGAAGCTTAATTAAAATCATGTCTTTTGTATACAATGTGATTTGAATATGTGTAAAATTTAAGTGTGCATTAATGAATTACATTTGCATATGTCAAAAAGATCCATGACGGTGCGATATATAATTAGTCTTAAACTAATTTAATCTACTCATCGCAGTTCTTAATATTCTTTACACTTGTGTCATAATGTTCTAATGATTAATGAAAGCAGTCAATAAAAACTTTTTAAAGCGAAAATGTGCCTTGCACTAATTTATAATGAAAGTTTTCTTTTTTTTTTTTTCATTAGTACCTAAGTACTATTTCTATTTATTATATTATATTTTTATTTTATTATACTAGGGTATCCTGCCCGACGTCGTACGGCCAATCGGATTCCTTAAACTTCACTTTCAGTAGAACGCAAGTGGATTGGGCCATACCTACAGTTGCGGTTTCGCACCATCGCTATTAATAAGTTGAATTGCAATTCTGGTATTTCATTTTTGCTTCCCGCTGCACTTTAATTTGGCTAAATGGTCAGTCACATTAATAATTCCAGTGACTTACCAAATCCACAACAATGCACAGCTCCCTGGTCTTGCCTTAAGTGTTATTGTATTATTGAGTCCTTTAATTTATTCAAAACTAACTGTAGTACATTGCGCAGAATCAAACAAATCAAATGCAGTATTTGATCCACCAATTTCTCGACAACAGCGTCACATATCGAATCCAAAAGTACTCTGTTATGTTCAAGGCTAAAACCAACCATGCACGCATTCACAAAATGTCATTGCAATCAGATGAACGAACGGTATAGCCGCGCATAAGACTCAATATGAACACACATAAGAGAAGTTCAGTGACATACACACTCACAGAAGAATTATATATATAAAGATTGTGAATCTAAACCATTCTCAGATCCCCTTGAACACACACAAAAAATTTCATCAAAATCGGTCCAGTCGTTTAAGAGAAGTTCAGTGACATACACACTCACAGAAGAATTATATATATATATATATATATATATTAATATTAATATTAATATTATTATTATTATTATATATATATATTGACTGGTATTGACGTATACTTAATTTTATATTGACTAATCTCAAATCTTTATGTGCATTTGCTTTCAGAAAAGTTTTATCACCAGAGCCGGTAAAAACTGTTTTTGTTGTTAAAGAAATTTTGGCCATTTCCTTATGAAATTTAATAATTTTATGTCATTTTAGCCGATTCCGATTTGTTTTCGTTATTTAAAAAAATGTATGAAGAAGTATGCAAACAAATCTTCATACATCAAAAATATTGTGCTTGTTCTGGAAATAGATTCAAAGGCCATCATTGCCTGGAAAAAAGGAGTCAAAGGAGTTATGGAGATGACTCAATCAACTCGCGTCATGAAGCTGATCAAAAATATATATTATATACTTTATAGGGTCTCCGATGTTTCCTTCTGTGTGTTACAAATTTATATCACTATTCACAGCGTGAAGAGTATAAACTGATATGCGCCAATGGCATCTGTTTATGTAGAACGTTCATTTTCAATTTATTGATACATTTTGCTCGATAGACGTCAATCAATTACAAAATCAAATTTAGCTGTGTATGATGTTCAATACAATAATTTTGATGAAGATACATGTTGCATCTTTCTGTGCTATCTTACTAATAGAACGTTCATTTTCAAATGATCTTCAAAAAATGGATTTAACCATTTTACTGCAAGACAATTTTGCGCCCATTTTATTTAACAATTTTTACTACCTCTAATTATTATTTTGTTTGTCTAAGTCACATGGAATCTAAGAAGTTCCACAGTTTTATTTAGGATTAAGATTAAAATCAAATATTGCTTATGGTCTTCGTTTTTCTATATGTGATAATTGTAGCACTTTCTTTATTTATAAAAATTTTGAATTACTCTTATACTTCAGAAATGTGACCATAATAACTATGATTCAATTGACTTTGTGTCGTTAATTGATATTTATTTAAATATTGAAGAACTTAAAGTGATGTTGAAATGTATTTCAGTAAACAACGATTGAATTCTATTCTATGTATAGAAAACTATAGAAAACTCTATACACTCATTTCAGCTACATATGAATGAGAATGGATTGATTCCTCTCTAGAGACCCACAGCATTACATACCATCAGAATCAGAATCAGAATAAAATGATAATCATACATGCATTCTTTGTATTTTTCTCTATTTTTATTTATAATCTTTGACAATCCAAATTTATTGTGTTATTTGTAAAGATCGAATATCCAATTAAAATTGGATAAAATTATAATTTCTAAATGGAGCCATTTATGTTTAATTTTGTTACGATATTTTTAAAAATTTGTTCGAAACATAAGAAAAAGTCGGATGCAATTATTTTGATATGCCACAGAAAATAGGTTAGTTTAGTTTTTAGGCTCGGTTGGTTGATTCGTTGATTGGTCAAAAATTACTTAATTTTTCTTGTTTCTTTTCCGATTTTTTGTCTAATATTTTTACAAGTGTCTCCCAGCTTTTCCAACATGGCATGACTATACATCTTTCATAATGCAAGAGAATCTGTTCATCATAATTATGAAAGCAAACTAACAAAAATAGCATCTATAAGTCGTTGGGTTCTACTTGAAATGTTTGCATTTAGTATTGTAACATGAAATGAAGTCGATGTTAATGTTGCGTGTGTTCAACATTTGCTCTGATTTCGTTTTAATTTGTTTGCCATGTACATGTCCATTTCATAACATTTCGCAACAGATGTGAATGAACGTCGTCGCCGTCATCGTCTAAATGTTGTTTTTATGTTTGTTTTTTTTTTTTTGTGTTTCCTTAAGACAAAACAATATTTATTTTGTTGATTTTTCTCGATTTTCCTGCATTCGACGAAAATGAAATATCATCGAATAGAATAGAATAGTAAATTTAGCCAATATTAAATGTATTTTAAAGAAGAATCAAATGGATGAATGCATTGGATGAACAAAAGATTCTATTTAATGTGAACGATCTTTATCACATAAAAAAATTAAGGGATTAGTTCAACACATTTAGCACATAAAAAAACAGTCAGATAAACAAAAGGCCATGAAGGCCCCAATGGTGTGTGGTGATTAATGGTTGAATCGATCTTCTAGATTTCCATTTAAAGGTTATTGCGCCTTATGATTCATTCTTATCAAGAAATGTACTCATATACATACGAGTATATGCAGATCTGATCTAGTATAAGGAATATGCAAGTGTTGTTTATAAGTCTGTGTCTACTTAATGGAAGGACACTGGCTAAAAAAACAAAGAACTGTTTCGCGTTTGCCTTGTTTTCTTTTAAATGTCAAACAAAGAAAAGCAAAACAAAAAATCCAATAAAACTTAACACAACAAGGGTGACGGCTCCACCCACACCCACACTAGCAACAACAACGGAAAATATATAAAAAGAAAAACGCAAAAAAAAAAAAAACATTTATTTTTAAATATACTATGTATGCATTGAGAAAAATCAGCTAAGAAAAACAACAAGAACAACGAGGGAAACAGCAAAAAATAAGACCAAGAAGAATAACTTCAGCTCTACTGAAGCTTACATACCGTTCACATTCTAGGTAAGGAAATGAAGAATCTGCCCATAGGGTCCAATCTGTCCAAATTTTGGGCATTTTATGTCATTCATTCACTGGATTGTCACTTTGTCGTACTAAGATATCTCAAAAGGTATAAGGGCAATAGACTTGCCATGCCAAACCTAGCATTACAATGATGCGTAATGCTTCTGGAAGAACTCACTGTCAACCTGTCTATTTTATCCATAAAAAATAAATACTTTCTACAACCAATAAAATGTATTGTACCCGAAGTACATATACATCAAACAACAAATTGCCATTCATCAATTGTTTTGCTGGTAAATGAAGAGGAAGAAGACGATGGTAAGAACTTTCCATATTTGACCGGATCTGTTCAGTTCATTGTATTAATTGGCATTCCAAATCGGCTTGTGAATTTTTAAAGCTCCAATTTAGAAATTAGCTACGAGTAACAAACAGAGCTTGTTTATTTTATCTCTTGTTGGTATAGGAAGCTTTTTTTTTTCAAAATTCAACTCAACATCTCCCAAATTAAAAGATTATTTTCTACTTGAATCAAACTTTTAACTATCGTCATGCCAACTATTTGCATATTTGTATACTTCTCAATATAGATGCACTCGTTGCAAACATCACACCAAAGTGATAATGCCCAATCATACCATGAATGAAAGGAATATAGTACATATATATTTTATAAAATAAAAAAAGAAAAAGAGAAAATGTATGAAAAAAGATAAAAGCACAGAGAACAGAGAAAACAGTAGACAAAATAAAAAGAAGATCCCGAGCCAAGAAAACAAACGGCATAAAATAAGTCCTTGGCAATGGGAAAATTTTCTTGTCAAAGACAGTGTGACGAGAGAAAAAGGCAACAACAATGATGACGATGATGTTGAACAAAGAAGAGCAAGCAACAGATGAATGGGTGCGATGGTGCCTTCCTCGTTTTCTCTATGGAAGAAAGAGTTGCACATTTGCGTCTTACACTTAATTCACATACTGAGATATGTATACAATAAATAAAATAAACCAAATTAATTCTGAGTGACAGACTTAAGAAAGATCAAGAAAAGAATAATAAAAACAAAAATTATTATATATATATTTCTATATTTTTTCTTTTTTTTGTTGTTCAATAAAAATTTACAAAAGAGAAATTATTAAAAACAAAATGCAAAAATAAAAAAACACAAATATCTTATATAAAGACGACATCAACCTACATACTCGTACATAAGAAATTAGCATAAACAGGGTATAAAAATGGGTGGGATGGTGATCCAAAAATTTCCTTAACAAAACAAAAAACAACCTCATAAACCTTATTTTATCACTTCATTGATATACTTATTATAAAAACATTCCAAGCAATGCTTTATCTAAAAAATATTATTCTTACTTGATCCTTAATTGCCATTATTGCGCATTTAGTTCTGCTATGTAGATTTACAATAGGTTAAATTTTATACAATTTTCTTATTCTCATAGAAATCGCAAGTCCAAAACTGTTATATTTTATTCAATAAATGCAAAAATCATCACATCATCAATAACCACCAGGAAATAATAATTACAATTCCTTTTTTTATGTTAATACCAACAACGAATCTATTTTTTTTGCTTTTTAGGTTTTTTTTCTAAAAAATCAATTGTTTTGGTATTTATTGAACAAGTTATTGCTTAAACGTGTGCAATTTATTCGTTTGAATTTAAAATGCAACTAAAAAGAGTCTCTCATAGACAAAACATTCAATAAGTCGATTTTTGAACTTCCCCCACATTGTTTAAGAGGGCATTGTTACTTTGTAGTAATGATTGTAACGCATAGAATATTGCTTTCGGGTCTTGTATTGTATTCTATATTATTGTTTTGTATTTCGATCAGCACGATGATAGGAAGCGGTCTAGTAATGATTATTTTCATCCATTCATCTATCAACCTATGCATTTAATCATTCATTCATCTACTCGTCTATTTAACTATTTTTGTAAGTAACCATACATCTATAAACCCATCCATAATTTCGCCTATATGTTATGCTTTCATGAATCCATCTATTTCTCTATACAACTATTCATATTTTTATTTATTATCCATACATCCATACATCTATACATTTATACATACATCTATCATCTCTGCATCTATCCATTTATTCGTCTATCAGTTATTGTACTATTTATGAATCTATCCATCCATCCATCTATTTCCATGAAAACTGTTCAATCTTAAGCTTCTGTACTATAACTCTATATCAGAAATATCTTTAAATTGAAGTACATATTGCATTAGAAAGATTTAATATGACATTTAAAACATTATATTTTAAATCAATTTAACAAATAAGAATTTTCATTAGAAAAACATAACATCAACATTATCCACAATATTTAGACCACACGGATCAATATATAGTAAGTACACTATATTGTTGTTTTTCTCATTTTCTCAGTTACGATGTGAAAAGTATCTAATCTTCGGTGAAACTCAAGTTAATGTCATGTCTTGTTTTTATTGTTAAATTCATTTATACCGATTTCCCCTAGACAATTTCTTTTGTCTACATTTTCTCTATTATTTAAATGGCTGTCACCATTGTGTTAACAAAATGTGCAAATAATTTTAAAAAAATAAAATAAAACCAATCAACATCAACATCTCTACTTTTTGTTGATATACAGATGTGTATAATGAAAAACAAAAAAGATAATAAATTAAATTAAATCGTAAATATTGTAGATGGATATATGAAATAAAAGTTGTTCCGGAATTTTTTCCCACCCCATTGATTTATTATTGTTGACTATAGTATGCGCCTATCTAGTATGTGTATACGTGTTTAAATTTTGGCATATGTGTCGACATTATTTGACTAATTGTGTATATATTGACAATTTGATTTTTGTTTGAACTTTTAATCCACAAAATAAGAAGATACATTTTTGGTTGACATTTGTCCAAATATTTTTAAGCACAATTTATTGTGTTGGTATTTCACAAATCCCATAACCTGAATGAAGTATATTAAATTATGACTAAATTATATATTTCATTTTAAAATTTAATAGACTTACTATAAACGCTTTATGGATTTCCTTGCAAAAGAGCTTGGAAAGGTATTGACGTGTGGCATGTGCCATTTAAACCACTGACTTTTTATGAAAGCATTAAATTATAAGTAAGTAGTATGTACTCATAAAACTCATAAAACTTGTTAAGATTATACATTTTGAATATAAGTTTTGTGTCTGAGACATCTTTAATGTTCTCCACAGCTGCATTGGTATCCTACATAGAAGAAAATTCAGAGGACTTTATTAATTTTATCACAAATTTCTGAAGATCGGAATGCATGAATTACAAGCCTGTTAATTTCACATCAAGTATATTCTATTATAATTAGAAATATTTTTGGATGTGATTGTCTTTGAGAAGTTTTTAAATCTCTTCATAATAGTAAAAAATGGCCAAGTGCTTCCGTACTAAATTGGGATTTGTATGGGAGGTACCGCGCCTATATCGAAAACTTATGGTGAGTCAATTTCTGTTCGAATCAAAAAAGTTTTTCGAATTAGAATTTGAATTTAAATGGGGGTTTGTATGGGAGGTACCCTCCATAGTAGTCCGATCAAACTGAAATTTCGGCAATATAAGTTTCTGATGTACAGCTACCAACCACCCTAATTTCAAGATTGTTAGATTACTGGATCATTTAGCTGCCATGCAAACCAAAATCTTTCTTGTATTGGGACCTTTTTAAGATTTTAAAAATATTTTAGTTTTAGTATTTGTTGCTGATGCCCGGTTAGAACTACATATTCTGTAAAAAAATCAACTCTCTAGCTATAAACTCATGAGATATGACCCGAGGACGGATGGACGGACGGACAACGAAGTCTCTGCAAAAAGACTCTTAATTTGCTTTTATCATTAACTTCTGATTATATTACAATATATTACTGACCTAATTTGCCTTTCCGTTGACCTATGTTAACATAAATAAATACTCCTTTCAACTGTACAATATTCAAAGATACTTGATTGGCCTTCATTAAACATTATCTGTTCATTTTTATATGTTTCCTAGAGATTTACAAACTAATACTACAAATCTTTTATAAATTTATGTCAAAACAAATACATATTCGCCTGTCAATTAAGATAAAACGCATTATAAATACATTTTATATACGTATGTGTTATTCTTTTATCCGCCATTATGCTTGGATGATGACTTCCGGTTGCCGGATGTTATAATTTTAACTGACCTCCATTAACTTTCAATCGTAATAAAAATGCTAATAATAAATTTTTAATTGATTTTTCCTTTTTTATATTATTTTATTTAATTAAAACAAAAAAAAAACAAATAAAATAGTTTGAACTAATTCTGCTATTAAAAATATACATAAAATTTTATTCGTTGGATAGAAAATGATTTAAATCGTTTCTGGCTTTTGAAAATCTACACTTTCACCAGTTAAGTCCTTGAGTTGTAGTATATTTATTTAAAATTTTCTATCATAAACAGAATTTTGTAGGCATTTGTTTTTTTTTTTTTTTTTTGTATTTCTATATTTATAAAAGAAATAAACATTCGACAAAATTTTGGCAAATTTCTATTTCTATAGGGGAAGCAGGGTAAAGAAAAAGTATTATGATTTTATGCAAGCTGCTACGCTAAATGAAAACTTCATTGAAATACGAGCGTACGAGTATATTATTGTATATTTGTACAATCTGTAATACTTTAGATTTGGTTTTGTTTCTGTTTTTTGAACAAACGATTTAATGCATTTAGCTTTTTCTACAACACATTTATTTAAAAATTTATATTTATACCTTTCAACACATATTCACATTGGTATTATCACTATGTCTTGAGACTTGTAACGCATAAAAAAAATGCATATGAATATCTAAATAAGGGGCGATCAATGTAATCTAAAAGATACTTATGTTCATTATTCTGATCTATTAACATAAAAAAGTTCCTCAGTTCCTAGAAAATGTGTTTCCAAATCAAAATGTAATTATCCTAAAGACAATACATCAGAAATTTTTGGATTATGTCTATCACATAGATATTGTATCCAACCAATATAAAATTTGGGATTTCGGTTTGGTAACTTTTTGATTTCTTCCTTCAACAAATGGAAATTTTCATTGAAAGAACTTCCCAAATTGTTTGACTTCACATCTACGGTAATGTCATTGAAAGATCGTTCGCCAACCTAACATTATGTATACAGTTTGGAATATGTATAATAACAAATGCATTGAATTACTTCTTATAACTCATAACTTCAATATATTGTTGTATTTTACCTAAATGTTATAGTGTGAAAGGTATAAAGGTATAAAACCTTTGGCAGAACCAAAGTTGAAGTTTTTTCATATAATTTTCTATATTCTTGTGTTCTAAATGCCTTTAGCAAATAAAGTGTAGTTGCATGAGATACAAACTTACATCTTTCTTTTTCTGTAGATATTTTTTGAAAATAAAGAAAAAATAAAATTGGTCAATGAAAAAAAAAATATATATATTTTTATATTAAATAACAAAAAAAAAAAAGAAAGAAATTCATTGTTTAACAAATGTTTTCTTTTTATAAATAAATAAATTTTGCATAAAACCACACATAGCAGACTAAGACTATTTAGATATCGAGATACTACAGATACTACATAGATTTCTGTGATTATACTATACGCTAAATACTACATTTCTTCTTTGGTAGAAAGATCACTTACCTCTGTTATTTTCATAGTACGTTTAACTGTTTTACGAGTGACTTCTGTAGTTCTTCGACTACATCACCATCTTCATCGATTATATCTGTAACCATTTTTTCGGTTTCACCGGGAATTATTTCCTCTGTTTCCTCGGTAACAACTCTTGTCGGCTTTGAAGTTTGATTTTCTTCCACCTTTTTTGGTTCACTGACCGCGGAGTCACCGACAACATCATCTATTTCAGACATTTTGGGATTTCAAATGTTTTCAGTTTTTTAAACTTTAAAATATTGCACAATTTTTTTTTTTCTTTTCTTTCCTTTTCTTTTCTTTTTTTTTTTTTTAGATATTTTTGTTTACTTTTTCTTTTTCTATTTCAAATATTTTATATAATTTTATTTTTAATGGATAACAAATTTTGTTGTTGTTGTTTCTTCTTTCTAGAGAGAAATACAAATATAAAAGGATATTTATTATTTTTCGTAAAGATTTTCAGTTTCAATTAATTTATTATTTAATTTTAATAAAACAGTTGACAACTTTTCTTCACAAAATATCGTAGTATAGTTTTAGTTGAACACATTCACAAGAATCATACACTTTCTTCTTCTTTAAGCGGAAAAAAAACTGTCAAAATAATTTTTTCCCAATTAATTTTCCACTAAAGAAACACAAGCAAGAGACACAAGTAAAAATTATGCAGACACGTTTGTCTTTTTAATAATTTTTAATTTAAGTATTTTGTACTGAAATTGTTATTTATTTGATCACTTCTGGTCGAGGAACTGCGACTGCGAAAGCGAACTCGAAAAATTCACAACGGAAGGCGTACCAGGCATCTATTCGAATGCGACGAACACAAAGACGCAGATACTACACAAAGATGATGACGACGTCAAAACAAAAAACCAGAAAAAAAAAAACACAAAAAAGAAACCAAAATCAACCCAAAAAGAAAATATAAAATTTATAAAATAAATAAAATAAAAACAATATTTTAAAAAGCGACAATTGAGGTACTCTACACTGTTGTCTGTTGTCTGTTGTCTGTTTCTGTACATTTAGTACATGCACAATGAGATGAGTTGAGATGAGATGAGATGAGATCAGAACTGAACTAAACAGAACAGAATAGATCAGATCAGATCAGATCAGATCAGATCAGATGAGTTAAGATGAGATGAGATGTGTGGAGAGTTTAACAAAGATGCGTACAAAGAACACGAATAAAATTAATTACTAAATGACTGTTTTCCTTTCATTACACTGAGTACATAAAGCAAAAAAAAAAACCAAAAAAAATAAAAAATAAAAATAAAAATTATATAGAATTAAAATAATTTTGAATGAATGAACATCATGTACTACACAAACAACATAAAGAAAGAAATGAATAAAAATTTTCAATTTTATTAATAAGAACAAATCACAGACACAAGTAACCGGACTTGTGATTAAAAATCTTTTAAACACAACACAAGCGGTGATCGATCGAAATCGAAATAATATTGTATTATCTAGTTAATAGTATTATAGTGTGTGTCTGCTGTTTCTTCAGAGAGAAAAACCTGGTATAATTATGTATGTTTTCCTAAACTGAGAAAAACATTTACAAAAAGAAAGAAATGGAAATGGTTTTTTCCATTTACTCGTTCTACAAAAAATGAAAAACTTATTTCTCTCGCATTTATGCATATGAAAGAAACTAAATTCATAGGAATTAAGTATTAAGGCAAATTGTATGAGAATGAGAATGAGAGACAAATGAGAAAGAAAACTAAAACGAAAAATAAAAGGAAAATTGAATATAAAAAAAGAAAAAAGAAATTGAGTGGAGAAGAAAAACACATGGAAGCAAACAAACATTTATATTGTACATACATCACATCACATCCCATCCATCCATCCATCCATCCATCCCATCCCATCCCATCCCATCTTAATACATCTTCAACATCTCATACACAAATGAACGGATGAATATGCATATATCTATGTATCTTTCCATCTATATACAATATACTACACAGACAACTCGTCTTTACATACACGAATGCACATATGTACATATGTTTACGTATACATTTATTTATAATAACGCGCTCGCCCAGGCGGCGTTAGCTCAGTATTATATATTTTTTAATTTTTTTGACAAAATACTGGGTGAGCATTGAGTTTTAACACAATTTGGAACTAAAAAATTTGGTTAACTTAACAAATTTTATTAGAAAATACAATGTAATATTCATTGAAAATAAAATAAATAATTATGTCAACTTCCGCTAACCGGAAATGAATTGACTTTAGATGCAAAATATTGGAAATATTCCTCGAAAACAAACTGTAAGAAAATTAATTTAATGTAAATCAAGATTTCCTTAAAATATAATAAAAATCGTACAAACAAAGTTATTTGTAGTTGGCAACATCATTTATTTTTAATAAATAAATAATTTAAAATAAAAAAGTAAAAAGTGTCGTGGGACATAGAGCAACGTCCTTTCGTTGGGTAAAAGATGAAATTTATTTAAATATGCATTTTCCATGTTAAACTTATTCGTTGTGTACTGTAAGCGCTAAGGCAAAGCGCTCGAAGTGAGACACTAAAGCGCTTTTTACATGATCATTCCAGTGTCAAGACTCAGTTCAAGTGTGGATAACAGGTTTGTTATTACAATATTAGTTCAGTTTTCAGTATTGCCAATTGTCTCAGTTTTTTGTGCAACTCTGAACATCGTGTTAAAGATGTAGTCATTTATTAATTTCTAATTTATAAATATTGTACATATTTTTTTTTTTTTTTTTTTATAATGAAAATTCCAATCACGCCGAAATCTATGTTAAAGGGCTAGCGATGTCACTAGCATCTCTGATAGCAAATAATAAATTAAAAAAATTTTTCAAAAAGTAAAAAATAAATAAAAGCCAATCCAACTGGCATTTGGTCCTTCGATGTATGCATCGAGAGCCGGTGCTTAACACAATGAACCAACGACTGCAGTTTTCCAACATAATCCCAAAAATGATGCTTATGACTAATTAAACATTCAATAATTTTATATCATTAGGCTTATTCTATAAACTATAAAATCTCGGCTCAAAATGAGGTCTGTCGTATTGATGTAGTTACAAGCATTGTTTCCAGCTGGTAATTCTCGTGATCGCAAAACAACAAACACAAAGTAAAAACGATGACGAATTGAAATATAATTTACTACTCTATAATGCGCATAAAAGAGCTTCGCTGTAAAAAGGCTCTTTTTACAAGTGGATTTTTCTTTCTTTAAAAGTTCAATCGAATTTCCATTGTAAAATTCATTTCCTTCTTTCTTTCTTAATACTTTTTTTCACTACACCCTAGTAAATAGTAAATAATATTACATTGTAGTAAGAGTAAAATACAAAAAAAAAAAAAAAACCCCGAGAAACAGAAGAACTCAATGCTATCATTCAGCTTCCATTTATTGTACCTACATACTCGTATAAAGTGTCAATGACTTGTGCTGACCTACACTTTAAAATTTACAAAAGAACAGAAGAAAAGAGTTGAAATCAAATATATAAAAATAAATCTGAACAATTGATATATTATTCACACATTTAAAAAATACTAAATATACACAAAAGTACAATGCATTTTTACTTGTACATATATTTACCCATCACCTCGTATTGCTAAGAGATACTTTTCGTACATACGAGTACATAAGTAAGTATATCTTCTATCTTTCGTTCATTTAATCAATGAATGTTGTTATTCAATTCCAGGTACAAATAAAGTTTCTTCTAATTAAATGTGTGAATACATTTTTAATCTTTTGTGTTGCTTTTGATAATTTAAGAAAGTAGTAGCTAATTCATGTTAAAAACATTTCATTGAACAGTCATTCATTTTGCGGTTGTTCATCTAGGCTTCTTTCTCAGAAAAAATAAGCTTTTACCACCTCTCTCGGGGATTTAGGTGCTGCTGCTGCTGCTGCTGCTCATTTTGCAACAAGTGTTTAGCCATGGAAAAGCTATGAGGAAGGCACAAGCGTCATTATGAAATAAAAAAAAAGCTCCAAAACATGCACTGGAAAAATAAACTTTAAAGCTCACAGTAACCAAGGGCGTACTAAAAAAAGGGTCGATCAAATTTATATACTCATAACACTAAAATTATCAAAAAATCTTCTTATTTTAGTTGGGTAAATTGAAAATAAAATGAATAGTATAATTTTATTTTAATTAATGTGAGGAACCATTGCTTTATTTCTTACAATATTCATTTTGATTACTTTATATTTTTAATATTGTATTTTAAAATTCTTTTGCTTTGAGATACACATAATATTTTAGAATGGAAATTCGCCTTATCAATTGTTGAGCGAACTTAAAAAAATATCAAAATAAGAATAGAAGAAAAACCAAAAAAATTCGACTCGACTTCGTTGAGCTTATCTTTTGCTCTTTACTCTCTCTCTCTCTCTCACTCTCTCTCTCTCTCGTTTCATAAAATCAAATATACTCACTTTAAACTTTCCAATAAGTCAACCTTATACAACAAATCTGATACATATTTCATAGTCGCTCTTTGACCAGAGGCCTGAAACTGTGTGAGATACTTAGATACTTCAAATTTGTTCTGTTTGTGTGCAGCAACACATTCATTCCATCAGCAATCTACCTGGTTCAGTTAAAATTTTGACGTGTTACCAACAAGACCCAAATATCGACGCTAAATAAACCAAAAAAAAAAAAAGAAAAGAAAACAAAAACAACAGAAAAAACAAAGTAATAATTTTCAAAATTTGTAATACTAAGAAAATGAAATCATTAAATTTATTTGCACACTTTTAATTTTAAATTATGTGAAGAAAAATGAATCGAAGTGAAGTAGAAGTGAATTTTGCTGAAAACAAAAAAATAAAGATACTTTTACTTGTTTGTATTTGATTCAAAATGAAAATATACTTACATATATACATTGTGTTGTTATTCTTGTTGTTATTGTTATTGTTGCTGGTGTTAGATTAAGCTTTATTGAGTATTGAAAGGTGTTTTTAGCCACTTGCATATACACACACGATATATACATATATTCGTACATATCTTTTGTTATTGTATGTACATACATATATATGTTCATTTGACTTAAATTGATGTTGATATTCAACGACGACATTTGACTGGAATTTTTTACTTTAAATCTTTTGTATCAGTAACTCTCACTCTCAAACTCAAACTCAAACTCTCATTTTCTGTTCTCTGTTTTAATTATTAAATTATTAATTATTTCACAAGTGATTAAAAGTTAAATGAAAATTTTGTTTATTAGCAGCAAAATAGAAACAAAAAAAATCATCTATTCTAAGTCAAAATGAGTGCCGTAGATGCTATTATAAACTATAAACGTAGTCCAGATGAAGATTTTTATGGTTTATTGAATTGTGATGAAAACTCATCGGTAAGTAACATTAAATTTAATTAACAAAACTCCCTTTAATCAACTGAGTGCAAATGATGTGAAATTGATTATTTATGAAAACTTATGCATTAGTAAATTTAGACAAAACTTAATAAATTATTCTATCCTTAATCAAAAGCTTTTATAATATACTTAGTATGATTGACACTTTTAAGTTCATCATCATCATCATAATCATAATCATTATCAACATCAATATTTCACTTGATTAACAGCATTTGTATTGTTTACCAGCCCAAGATGCTTTTTGACCTTTCAATTTGTCAACATTGTTCCCTAATTTTACATACTTTGTGTAAACATTCTTTCTTGAATAGATAATGAAGATTTTAAGTGCAAACTTGAAATATTCAAGACAACATAATATTAAATTTTAATAAGGACAAATTTCATACATACGAACATCATTAGACATCTATTTATATTTTGTAAAAAGTGTTGTTTCAATAACCAACCACATGGAAAAAATTATGTGACATAGAAATCAATATGAAACCTTAAGTCAAAGATTGAGATTAGTTTTACAATAAATTTAATATCACTGTACTATGTTAGGCACGGAGCTCAGACATCACACAATATGCTCGTACTCACAATATGTGACTAATACTACAATAATATTTTACTTCTATACACCAAAATTTCAGTCAATTTAAAAGATTTATTTATTGAATCATAGTATATTGTATACTGTTATATGTACATACATAAGTATGTATACATACTAAATACCCTTAATGAACATTTAACACGCACAAATATGTAAATTAGTTCATAGTATTGTATTATGGTATTTTTGCCGTCATCGGGTGTCCTGTCAAAGTATTGTACAACAGTTGAGGGTTTTATTTCCTATTTTTTTGTATCAATTGATTTTGTAGAACAAATGTAGAATGACATTTAGTTTCTGTTTCTGTTCTATTTGCATTTTATTAGCATATGACTACATTAAAACAAGAATTATTATTGCCTTTTTTAGTATTTCAGATATTTTCAATGTTATTTAATATCGTGTTTCTCTTTTTACAGATCGAGCAAGTTCAAGCTGAGTTTAAGGTGTTGGCTTTGCAATATCATCCTGATAAAACTGGAGGCAACAAGGAAGCTGAAGCAAAGTTTCAACAACTTAAAGTAAGTTAAGAGTTTACTTTAATTTATCAAAAAATACAATAGTATATACTTTTAAAATGATTGTTTGGATTTATTTGATTGACTAAAAATAAAAAAAATTCATAAATATTCATATCAACTTACTAAGTTCTTAAATATACTGTATGACCATACAACATAATCATTTAGATATTTTAAATAATCTAGTATAAAAAGTAATAAAAGTTCCCATCTAGGGCCAATGACACTTTTTATCAATTAACAAAACTATTTGCCATAAGAAGACTTTTACTTGCCAACAATTTGATTTTGATTTCATAACTTAGATAGAGTTCTAGAGTTACAAAAATATTTCTATATGCCCAAAATATACTTCTTACAATGTGTGAATTATATACCAACTGAAATCTAATGAGCACTCCCGCTGACTTAAAAGGAGTCACCTTATAGACCTTTCATCCAGATTTTCCAGAGTATAGGTAATTGTGACATACACAGCTGTCAGTTGGTAAATTTTAAAAAAAATATGAAATAAAGCCATTTCCTTTTCCTATACTATTAAGGATAATATAGAACTATAATAACAAATTATCTACACCATTCACAGAAATATGTTTTCACATATTATTGTTATTATTTACATAAATTTGTATATCACAAGGATACATTTGTATTCAAAAGTGTCATAAATATAATGTAACAAATTGAATAAATTGTAATTGTACTGTGTCTACTCATGTTACAATACAAAATTATTGTATAAACCAAAGCAAACCAAGTTCACCCTTTAGACCTTCAGCAAGTTAAGTTCTATGAGATTGCATGCAATGTCAATTGCTGCAAGTAAAATTATCATCATTCTTGCACCCTCTAAGTCAGTACTTAAACCACAAATAATATAAATTCTCTTTTATGAAAATTCCACTTGGCTTTATGCTTTAACACTTGCAAAATACTGAATTGAATACTCGAATGTCATTAAGAAATTAGCAAAGAAAAAGCAAATTGTAAATGTTTTTTCCTCATACAATATTTCATGTGTAAGTAATAAAATTAAGTCTTCATAGTAGCTTAAAATTTCCTGAAGCCAAAACCAAAAGGGTTTAATTTTATTATTGCATACTTGCAAATTTACTGTAGTATGATTTATTTATTTAAGTATATGTATATGTATTTGTTTTGATTTTCATATATGTAGTACAAAAGTTTTTCCCGGCTCTCTTTTGATTGACCTAAATAGTCAATGGGTAGTGAATAAATTGATTAACAACGATGAATCGTGCGATTAACACAAAATCAACAAAAGAACTTTGCGATCAATAATCAGACAATTTTCATGATGATTTTCATTTTACAGCTTTTCATAGTTTTCAATTATTCTTTTTACTAAAAGATACTCGTCTTCTTATTGTTTTCTTTGTTTTCTCTATAAATAGATTTACAGTTTGTATCTGTCAAACATTTTTGCCAACACACAATATCGTCACCAATTAGTGTCATAACCTACTATATCCTCTATCCTTCCTCTATATCTATCTATCTTAGTATCTATCTATCTATCTATCTACAATATACTCCTATGTACGAGTATCTATAAGCAAAACATCACATTTTGGCTTATTGATACGAGTTGACTGGGTGTTTTATTTTTTTTTTTTTTTTGTTGGCTTTGTATAAAAATTTTGCACACTTCAATAATTTTATTAGACGAAAAATCGAATTTGTGCTTGTGGATGACGGTAGCTTTTGCATAAATTATTAAGTATTTTAAATGGAATTTTAAATTTTTAGCTTTAATGTGATTATGGTAATGTTGTTCGAAAATGTTTAATAAGAATTATAAGAATCTTTGTTTTTATTCGATTTTGATTTTTCTAGGAGGCCAAAGAAACTCTTTGCGATCCGGAAAAGCGTGCTATTTATGATAAATGGCGTAATAGTGGCATTTCAATGAGTTATAAGAATTGGTTGGGCATGAAAGAACATGTCGGTCAGGTGAGAAGATACACAATTGCGGAGAAGGTGGATAAAGAGGTATGCAAGATAGAAATTCATAGTATGAGTGTGTAGTAACTCCATGTTATCTTGTTTGTACCACAACAACAAATGATCCAATGTTTTGTTCTTTAAAATGGATTCACTTCGTTAAACCCTATTTCATTGTATTGTACAAGTATAACACAATATAGTAAGTGGCACAGTAGTTCTATATTTTAGGTAATGAACTTTGCACACCTCCTTATCCATATGTCGTAATTATATCCAAAATATGTACTCAATCTCTCTCACTCTCTCTCTCTCTCTCTCTCCCTCTCTAATTGAACTCCAAAATAATGATAATATTAATCAAAAATTATGTTTTTTGAAGTCAATGCATTGGGCTACACCTAAGACCAAAGATCGTATGTTGCCTGAAGCTGGTGGTGGTGGTGGTGTTGGTGCTGGTGCTGGAGACACTTGTGCTGGTGTAAGTGGTCTAACTGCTGCTTCACCAAATCCAGCACATCGTCGTGCTTCAGAGGGGTCAGTATTTCTCACTTAATAACCATTCTTACTTCTTGTTCTTATATTCCTATTTTGCTTTCCAATTTCAGTGGTGCTGCACTTTATTATGGCAACCGTAAGGCCGAATGGGGCACTGATACCTCAGATGTTGCCAACAAATTTCGTAATTATGAAATTTAAATCAAATTACAATACAATATTTATCAATTGAAGCAAAAAAAAAATACAAACAATTTTTTGATGTTGAAGATGCTGATTTTGAGGAAGACGATGAAGATGAACCAATTTTTAAATCTCATTAAAAAAAGATCAAATTTTTTGAATCTCCAAATGTTTTAAAAGCATAAATTAATAATTATTCCTTTAAAAATGAATACATAAATATTCCATATTACATTATGTGTATGTTGAATTTACAATTAAGTCATTTATTAAAAAGAAATTATTACAAAGAATTACTAATTATATTGATTACATAAATTATATCTCTAAATGTGAAATGTATCTGTGTTTGAAATTAATACAACAAAATATTCAGTGTGCAATTAAAATATAAACATATATATCAAAAAAAAAAAAAATAAAATGGTAAGAGAGAAACTGTAATTTCAATAAACAACAAAAGAGGATGAAAAGATCATCAAGAATTATTTAAAAATAATTAAGTATGTATGGCATTTTTAAGCATGTTAATTTTTTTAATAAACATTAAGAAATAAATCATATAAATTATTATTATTATCGTAAATGTTTATATATGTATGTTAAATAATAGTATTGTTAACTAATGTGTATCCTAATGAAAAGACAATCCTTAAAAAAAAAAATCAAAAAAAAAACAAAAACAAAATGTGAAATTAAATGAAATGAAATAAAATAATGCAACCTTATGATGCAAACCACCTATGTTTGATAACCTTTTCATGCAATAAAATATCAAAAAAAAAAAATAAAATACCTATATACAATACAATATATACTTACACATTGATGTACTTCAGAAAGCAAAATCAAATTAAATGCGAATTTAAACTTTACAATAAAAATTTATACACAAAAATTAAAAAGACAAAAAAAAAACAAACACAAACACTTGGTGTCCTTTTTAAATGTAATGTAAACCAGTTTAACTGTGAAAAATATATATGTATTACATAAATAAATAAATAAATATACATACTTACCTATATATACGAGTACATACTCGTCGTACAATATAAAATGGCAAATGTTGCTTCAAATTACTTAGATTGATGTATTTTTTAATTTTATAGTGGTTCTTCAAAATAATGAATGGACCACAAACCCATTCATACTCGTATACACAAACTATTCAACTACTATTTATGTGCAAATATCAACACAAAAATATATTTAAAAGAAAAAATACAGAAAAACAATATATATTTTAAATAAATGAAAATTACATTTAATTCAGCAACGGTTAAATGAAGTTCTAATATACTTAGTAGAGCAGTTATTAAGTATTTACAAAATTTGATATGATACAATAACTTAATCCCTGCTCTAAGTATGAATAATTTATACTTTGCTTTGAATTTATGTAATTTTTCATAAAATTTTGAAAAAGCAAAAAAAAAAAATAAACAATTGAATTGAATGGTGAAAATCTCATTTGAAACACCATTTCAAAATATTAATTAAATATGAATAAAAGTATTACTATTCGTTAAAAAGTATTTAAATTGTTTTAATCAAAGAGAAGGCTCTGCATAGTAAGGGCTAATGAAAGCTTAAGTAAGGGGAAGTAACCGAGTTTGGGTATACTTATACTTGATCTTAAGGGACCGACAAAAATAGCCAAATTACCAAGTGGAAAAACAAGTGTCGAGAAAACAAATCCATCTTCCAAGAAGTACAAAGCTGTCACACATAGAAAGAGTTGGATGCTTTGTGACTATTCTTTATCTCTACAGCTATGGCAGAAGTCTTGGTAGGAAACAAGCAGAGGCCCCTTAAGATTATGTTAAGGGTAAGTAAGTGAAGAAGTTGCTATGGCTTACACATGTATATTCTCTTTGTATTTTTTTTTTTTTTTTTTTGCATGGAGCCCCGAAATCTCTTTTATCTTGTTACAAATTTCTTCTTTGAGGGAAAATATGAAGTTGTATATCTCTTTTTAAATTGTCTATGACTTTAATAAACTGAACTTATTAATTATTCTAATTATTACTATACATAACAAATATGTAATTTCACATAATGGCATCATTCCAAAGTTCACATGGACGACGATCCGATTGTATAAATTCTCGTATCCAACGATTTTGAACTTGAAAATACATACATACATAAATACATGGCTTATTAAGGTCGAAATGGGCTAAACATTTACTTACCCCATTTTGATCCAACTATTATGGGACATGCACCATGCTGTGTCCTAATATCACCTTCACCGGAACTATGCAAGTTATACCAAAACACAGCTGTACCCTTTTTAGGCATCAGTAAGAGATTCAATTTTGGAAATGCAGTACCTCCACCTTGTTTAACATCAGAAAGCTGTAATTTAATTTTAAGTTACAATTTGTGAATATACAATTATTATCAGTATCACACACATATTATAAGATTAGCTTACATAGAAAAGTACTGTTGCAATGCGATTACCCATTTCTGGACTTGAAATTTGATTCCATTGAAACTGAAAATTTAAAAGTAATAAAAAAATAGATTTATAGATTTTCAAATTAAACTACAATATAATAATACAAACCGTTTCTTCCGAGAACCAGTCCATATGTTGAGCATAGTGGCCACCAATTCCATAATTTGAAAATTGATGACTTTCAGCATATAACATATTTAAATTTGTCATGTCAGAGACACGTACGTCTATATCTTCCAAAACTCGATGTGTTGTTTTCGGTAAAAATAAAAATTGACTTGTTCGCACATTGGATATTATTGACGCATTTTTACCCACAGTTGAGGCTCGTACAGTTTTATATGTGGTAAGATTTTTTATTATCGCAATCTCTTGATCGGAAATAACATTATGATAGAGAACCACTAATGGATCATGGTATAACTCTTCGACTTTTATAGGTGCAATTTGTAAAAATGGATGTGTTTCAGTTAAATAACCACAACGCAAATATCGTTGAGAACTTGGTGATTGCTGCAATAGACCATTGCAAGTATAACGAAACCGAGCTTCATCTGATAATTTTGTGAAATCAGTGGGTATAGGCTGTAATAGATATAAGTAAGTTTTACTGAATATTTATATTTAATCAATGCGAGTACTTACTTCATGCTCTTCACTCAAATCTACTGAAACATCAAGTTCATCTGAATTTTCTTCTATAAAAGTTGAATAATTATTATGAAGCGATTCATTCCATGGTTGTAAACTCATAAGTTTAGAATAAGTAGAATTAGCACCTTGAAAATCTTTCAATTCAATTTTAACATCAATAAGTTCTTTCAGAATCAAAACTTTTTGTTCATTCTGTTCAATTTCTTCATAAGAATTTAAACGTTTCAAAGCTTCCATAAGCCAAGAATGCGCCAATTGATGTTTCTTGTCTTGTGCAGCCATTTTGGCAATATCCAAACAATGTATAGAATTTAAATTAGTGCTATGTTGAAATGAAATACAAATTTTAAATAAATTTCTATATATTGAATAAAATTGTTGTTTACTTGTATTGTACACCATCGATTAAACCAGAAGCCAAATCTTTTGTTTTCAATCTGTAAATATATTGTAAGCGTAAGAAGCCATCTAAAGCTCCTTCTAAATCATTATTGTCTGGCATTTTTAGTTTATTCCTTAAACTATGAATTCGATTCAAAGCCGCTAAAAATTCGTATTTTGTAAATTTAATATTTCTTTAATGAAATTGTAAATGTAACACACATTCACCAGTATTGGTAGCTATGAGATTTTGTATTATATTCCAATCGACAGTCAAACGTTTCATATGCACATATTTATTCATTGGATTGTCGAAATATGTGGCACCATCGAGAGTGGCTTCTTCATAATCTCTTACCAATTCCTGTAGTCGCCTGGAAAATTGATTGGTTTTTGGGGGATTTGTTAAATGTTTGAAATGAGTTGGCAAAATATTGTAGAAAAAGGAAACTTTTCACTTACGCACGCAAAAAATCCAATTTATTTTCATTTTCCTCGGTGAACTTTTTTATATGCCTCAACATTTTGTGCTCCATATAAAATACTTTTGTCATTTCTTGTATAGAAGAGAAATATTCTGCTTTACTTTCATATACTTGCAAATAAAAAAGCAATAAAATTGTAATAATGCATGATGATATTTTTGATTGAATCATGATTTTTTTTAGCTAAGTTCTTTGGTGGTATAAATTCAGGAATGAACTAAGTTAGTGATTAGTGATTATTTGCCATCTGACCCATCAAACTTAACTAAAAATTAAGTAATAATTTGAATGAAACCAGTTTTGCCAAAACAAAAAAAAAACAAAAAAAATATGCAAAAGCAAGAAGAAAGCTTTGATGGGTCATTGCTCTTCAAAGTTCAAATTCTTGTAGAATTCATCAAACTGGTTTCAATCGAAGAAAATTAATTAGAAATGGAAAAATGTTTTTAAAAAAAACCAAATTTTTTTCATTTAAAATATACATTAAATATATTCAGATAGATCCAATTTTCAAATACTCTATATAAACAAACTTGTACTACTGTCTTAATTTAGATTTGATTGATTGTTTGTACCTTTGAATACTAAAGTAAGATGCAATGTATCTTATATTCAAGTATGTACTTTTTTATTATTAAAAACAGCTGTGTAAATAATAATAATAATAATAATATCATTCGACAACTGAACACACATTCAAAATTTCTTCTTTGTCAACAAATAAATGAATGAAAGTAGATTCTTTACCTAAAAAATATTCCTTCATTGGTTCATTTACATTTCGGATGAGTTGAAGTTAATATCTCAAAAATGCGTGGATTTCTTTTCATTAATTTTTTAAGTTTAATTTTATTGAAATTGCATTTTGTGCATTGTGATTATTTTTCGGCCATAAATGATTTAGAACGTTTACTAGATGCTGAAGCTTATATTACTGAGAATTTAGTGCGATATATAGAAAATGTGGAATATGGAAATAAAAAGATCGAAAAGTGAGTGAAGTGAGCAACTGTTGGATAAGAAAAATGTATTAAATAGATTCCAAAATTGATATAGTTTCCTAGCACATATTAATGCAACTATTACTCCAATTGAGGATGAAGATATTGAAGACTTCTATGGCGATCCAATCAATGCTTATAAGACAATAAGTCGACTTGTAATCCATTGGAAAGCAAATGTTTTTGATCATGTCTTTAGTACAAATAATTTCGATAGTAAGTTACTGCCATTCCAAATTTGATGATGATGATGATCTATGATCATTCTTACTTAGATTACAAGAAGAATTTAACTAAACTGGGTTCATTGTCTGAACCAACAAGAGAAGATATTCTTGGAGCAACAAAAGGAATTCAACGTTTGCAGAGTACTTATAGTCTTTCAACTGCCGACGTGGCTAATGGTGTATTTTATGATCAGAAAGTTGCGGATAGCTTAAGTGCAAGTGATTGTTATCAAATTGGATTGAATTTATATGAAATGAAACATTATCAATTAGCAATCGAATGGTTGCTTGTAGCTAGGACCCGTCATAGACATGATGTTAAAATCAACAAAGATCCGGACAGCTTTCCGCGTTTAGATTACAAACAAATTTTATTACAATTAAGTTTAGCTTTTTATTACAATGGTGAGTTCATTCATAATGTATCTATTGTTTCATATATACAATAATTATAATATCAAATTCTTAGGTAATTCGAAACTTGCACAAATTATAAATAGCGACTTGTTACTTATTGATCCCAACAATGAACATGCCTTAAACAACAAATTATTCTACTACAATAAAATAATTAAAGATCCTAAGGAGAATGCAATTGAAAACAAATCAGTGGAAACAGATACAACTTTTAATGTGAGTAGATAAATACTTTTTTTTTTTACAATATTTTTATATAAAGTAAACTAAACACTTCTAGACAGCATCCACAATTGAACTGTATAAAAGTGTATGTCGCAAGGAGTTAGTTCGAACACCAAGAGAACAAAGATCACTACGCTGTCGGCTTACCAATAAAAATGTACCCTACCGCTTTATACAACCCTTTAAAATGGAGATACTTAATCATGATCCATTTGTGGCCTATTACCACGAAGCCATTTATGAAACTGAGATTCAGAAAATAATTGATGCTGCTAAAGCTACAGCTCAAAGATCCCAAGTCGGTCACAACAACAGTTCAGTGGTTTCGGATATACGAACAAGTAAAAATGCTTGGCTTTTTTATGAACAACATAGTTTTCTCTCCAATATCAAACAAAGGTTAGAGGATATAACCGGTTTAAGTGCCAAAAGCGCAGAACCTTTACAAGTTGCAAATTATGGTATTGGTGGACATTATGAGCCTCATTTTGATTTTGCTGAGGTAAAAATTAAAATACTCGTTAATATTTACTAATCCAAAATAAATAATTTTAGGATCCAGAAAAGAAATATCCCAATAAAGGCAATCGTATATTGACTGCTCTTTTCTATGTAAGTGAATAAGAATTTTTAATTCAAGTAATTTGAAAAACCAAAATCATTTTGTTGTTCAACAGATTAATGATGTCAAAATGGGTGGTGCAACTGCCTTTCCATTTCTTCGACTTGCTGTATCACCTATACGTGGTAGTCTCTTAATATGGTATAATTTGCATAGGTCATTGGAAAAAGATTATCGCACTAGACATGCAGCTTGTCCAGTCATACAAGGTTCCAAATGGAGTAAGTGCGATAATCTAAAAAGAAACTTTTATTTTAATTTTACTAAATATTCTTTAATTGTAGTTTGCAATGAATGGTTCCATGAAGTTGGCCAAGAATTTCATCGATCTTGTGGTTTAACTCCGGAAGGCTCCAAATCAATTAAATATAAAACTATGTAAATTTTACTATAGTAAAATAAATAAATATAAAAATAATAAAAATAAAAATTATTATGTATATTTTATTTTTTTTACCATCATTTAAAAGCTTTATTTTCTAACATTGATTTAAGATTGACTTCTTGAAATTTAAAGATAAAAGCTTTTAACGACCAATCGCCAATAAGAAGTTAAGATCTGAGTTAAACACATTTAGAATCTTAGTTGAAAAAAATCATTCAGAACATAAAGTTCTTAGTTCTAATAAAAAGAAGAAATTCATAGCCAAGAATAGAGAATTAAAAACATTAATCTTTTATTTCTAATTAAGTGGGGGGTTACTGACCTTAACAACTAAAACAAAAATGGTTGAAAATTGCTTTGTTTGTGTATTTAAATTTTTATTATTTCTACTGTTCGTCACAACTTTGACAATAGCAAAATCAAATGATTTGAATAAAAAATATTTACTAAAAGATAACATTATAGAAGAAGATTTTCAGGACTTTATGAAAAGTGAAAAAGAAATTATAGACTATTTAGGATCATATATTAATAATCTAGAAGAGAAAATCAACATTATTAAAAGGTATGTAGTACATTAATTTTGGACAACTTTATCACGTTATCACTTGAATAAATTTATGTAGGAACACAATCCCGATTCAAAAGATACATGACAGTGTAATAGATGATGTAGATGCTTATTTAAATAATCCTCTTAATGCTTTAACCATAATAAAACGATTCGTGTCCGATTGGCCAAATATAGTTGATATTGTGAATGTTACAAATAATATGACAACAGGTTAGTGAGACTAAATTAGAATAAATTTTTCAATTAAATTTTATAAATTTTTTTCAGTGTGGGCAAATGATAATATAAAGGATCTTGATTCAATTAAACTGCCCACAGAAACTGATTATGATGAGGCAATAAGTAATCTACTGCGTCTCCAAGACTTTTACGAGTTAAAAGAAAGTTTTGCATTAAACGAAATAAATGGAATAAAATTTAGGTAATTTAATTCTTAAATATCTAATAACTTTATGGTCATGGCTGGTATTATATAAAAGCAAAGTATAAATCAATACAGTTCAGAAATGTCATGGAGTGATTGCTTAGAAGTCGGAAGAATGTCGAGCAAATTGGGTGATTATTCAATAGCAAAATTTTGGATAGAAACTGCATTGAAATCAATTAATCAAACGGAGATGACAGCAAAACATGGAGAATATGAGAGAGGGCGATATAAGATATTAAAAGTACTTCTAAATACTGAATACCAAGCAGGTAAATTTATTACAATTCATATATAAATTTGAGACTCTTCAATGTAGTCAATATTTTTCTTTTTGGAACTTACACATAGGTCATATGGATAAGGCTTTAGAAATTGTGGAACAACTATTGGAATCGCAACCGACAAATAAAAATCTACAAAAAGCTAAGAATAACATAATTCGTCAACTAAAAACAAAAAAAAGACAACCTAAGCCAATAATGGCAGAAAGAAAGGAATCATTGGTATGAAATACTTAAATTTATTAAAAATAAAATTTAATGTCTTGTCCTTAAACCACTTAACAACTAAATATTTTCGTTTTAAGCGACTAATTTTCTTTTAGTTTATATATAAAAATAACTTGATTACCTTTAAGGTCAACACCATTTATATTTTCCTTTGGTCTCTAACAACATTATTATTTTTTAGCTAGTAAAGTTAGGTATGTCACTTATCGATTTACATTGAGCCTTTGCTGCACGCATTTGCAAAACACGCATTTTGTTATAAAGTTTCATGATTTTATTATTGGAAACCACCTTTATTATATGTAAGCATGACATTGTATATATACTTATGCTAGTTTTCTGATTATGTTGGCTTAAAAACATACATAAAGTCAGAAAACTCATTTCACAAAGTCAAATTATAGACAAATGTTTCAAAGCCATTAATTTAATAGTAATAACACATTTTTTCATTTTAACACAAATTGTGTTTAAGTGGGAGTTGTAATTGATTTAATAATTGAAATGTAATTAATTTTTTTGTAGGAATCAAATACAGAAAAACGTTTAATTCAGGAACTATGTCGTGCAACAACCAATAAAGTAAATACTCGTAGTAATCATATGGATATGGACAATAAAGGAAAAAACTGCTTTTTACTTTATAGCAAATTACTTTACACTATTCCAATTGAAGTCATTAATACAGAACCTTATATATTTGTGCAACATAATGTTCTTAATGCACATGAAATCGATTATGTGCACCATCAATTGTCTACCAATAAAAGTAATGCTGAATATTTGATATTTGAAGAATTGACACAAAAGAAAATTCAAAATGATTTAAATTTGTCGATTGGTGGCCATCATATTGTAATATCACGATCATGGGATATTGATTATTATACGCACTCGGATGAAACGTCATTTGAAGACAATAGAAATTCAAGGATATCAGGTTATATGATGCTTGGAGTAAGTGCAAAATTTTATATCATTTATTTAACTATAGTACAATAATAATCTAATATTCTTAATAGTTACAGACAGCAAAATTGGGTGGAGCAATTGTGTTTCCACAATTAGAATTAAGTATTGAATTATCCAAAAACTCTCTATTGTATTGGTCAAATTTAAATGAATTTAAGGAAGTGGACTATCGGACAAAATATCAAATTTGTCCTGTCATTGTTGGTGTACAAATTGGTAAGTTTCGAATTGAAAATCTCTTATATTATTAATTAATTTCTTTTTTCTTTTCAGATGCTTTCAATGCTTTAAAATAATTAATACTTCCTACTATTACTTTTCACATTCATATTATAAATAAATCTTTATTGACTGAAATGCAAAAGGTTGTGTTCATTTCTAAATAAAATAATACAAAAAAAAAGAAATTAAGTTCTTCATTACATAAATGCCAATTATTTGGTTTTAAACACGGGAAGCCTTTCATTTGAGTTCTGGGCAGGCTGTCAAATTTGTTATTGGGTAAATTGGCTCTGTATGATCAGATTAACTAAGGTATAAAGTGCCAACTGCCAACTACCTTTTTTATATACTAAGTATGTACATTTTAATAAATGATAAATGATGTACACAGTTCATTTAAGAATACTCTAAATTTATTTTCATTTTAAAATAAACACAATCTCCTTATACGAGTATATCGATCGCAGCACGCATACTTAGTATAACAGCATACACGTACTACTCAGACAAAGTGATAATGTTGCTAAGCTTGTTCTTAATTAGCTCATTAGAAATGCAAAAGTAAATCTAAATCCAAAGCAGGCAAAATACAAAACCAATAAACAAAAAAATAAACTCATTCTTTATAGCTCCAAGTTATAAGCGGCTGAGAGCGGCATGAGGTTTAGAAAATTTAATACAAATAAACCGGGTTGTTTTTCTTTTAACGTAGTTTTACTAATCGAAGTAGAAGAAGATTACGGACGAAGTTGAAGTCAAACAATTCCGAATGTTACCGAAATTTAAATCGCACATCTGAGACCCAAGACAAATGAACACGAGAATAGTCGAGCCAAGTTAGCGTCACCTCACCTGTGCAGAATCGAATAGTAATAATTGATCTTAGACCGAACACTTTGATATTGTGATATTGTATTCTTTAAATTTGCCAGACAGTTTAGTTTTGTTTAAAACGTGCTTATGATAGGATCACTAAATATTTATTAGTCACCAGTCGTCTACAGACTATTCTAATAGAAATATTGTTTTTTTTTTTTTTGTTTTGTTTTCTTTTGAATGAAAGTGAAAATGTTTTACTGTTGTTTAGTTAAAAGTAAACAAAATTATCCTTTTATAATATTTGTATTACTAACAAATATATTGTTACAAGGCATAGAAGGAAATGATTATTTTTCATCAATAACTGGATTAGAGCAATTACTAAAGACTGAACAAGTTTTATTGGATGATTTAAGACTGCAATTGGAAACAACAAAATACTATGTAAACTCATTGGAAAGGTAAATTACACATAATGAACTTGGTAGTTAAGAATACTTAATGAATCCTAAAATTTAGGTTTTTAAAATTTTAATCAATTTTTATAAGAAGCCACGTCGAATTCAATTCATTTACTCGTATTTTTTAGTTGATTAACAAGAATTTTTAATATACAGTAAAAAAACAAAAATATTAATAGAAATAAATATAATAAACTTTATTTTGGTTCAACGAAATTAAAATACCCTTCACACCCCTGTTCATGAAGTTTATGGTGCAGAAATTTTATTTATAGACATTTTTAAGGCTGCAAGATACATGAAGACCGCAATATTCCTTTTGTCAAATAAGAAATATTGTACTAAGTATTTCAAGATGACGAAGAAATACTTGGAAAGACTGAGAAGTTATGAAAACGAATCAGTTTCAAATCTCCTTGACAATAATGATAATAACTGTCAGACAGTAAAAAAGATATCCTATCCTAGACAAGCACATACCTATATTTGTATAATTTTATTAAATTTCAGATCAAAAATTGAGAGCCAAGTAGTGTCTAGAAAAACCTAAGAACCAATATTGTCCCAATCAATTCTCCTCCTAATAATTTCCATATTTTTCTACTATTTACTTAATTGGATAATCTGATGATGCCTTACAAACTTCATGGCAAAATGCTTATACCCCTTTCACATTAATGTCAAAGGTTAATAAAAACTGCATAATCTTTTAATAGACATGAGAAACATAGTTTAAAATGATATAATAAACAATAAACTATTAATTAAGTGACAAACTAAAACTGTTTAACAGAGTGACTATTTGTCTGTCTGTCTGTCCAACATAAACATATTCAACTATTTTTAGAAGTGCAAATGATAAAACAAACTATAAAAAATTTATTTTTTTATCGTTTTTGTTAGTTAGATTTGTCGTGTGTTAAAGGTTTATTTGTTTTATGTAGATATTGAAAATAAATTAGAATTAATTAAGATTTGCTTATTGTTTGATCGGTGATGATGACAACAACAACGACTATTGTCGTGTGAATAAAATGTCATAACTTTGAATTAGTTTATATAATTAATTATATTATTGTGTATTAAGAGGTGTTAATTTTTGTTTTATTTATTTATTTATTTATTTATTTTTTTTATGTACTCATTTCAATATAGAGAACTTCAAACAATTGAATTCGAACATGCTTTGGCAGCAGAAAATACGGAAAATTATCTAACAAATCCGGTTAACATTTATCGCCTTATCAAACGGCTTAAGATTGATTGGGAAAACTTGGCTACGCTTGTAAGGCAAATGAGAGATCAGATATGTAAGTCAATTTTAATTAGAGATTTCAAGATAATCAAATAACACTGATGCTGCAGATAAAGAACAACAAAATAAAAGCAAATAAGAGTATAAAAACAATAGAATAAGAGTATGAATCAGTGAGAGGAACCTTTTTTTCTAGATATTCGAATAAAAGATAGACTAGTTTTATTTTTTATGATGAAATTAAAAATATGTTTATTTTAAATTAGATTTCGATAAGGAAATGAGTGCCAAACAACAACTTCTAAGTTTCCCTAGTAAAGAAGATATTGAGGGATCTGCTTTGGCACTTGCTCGTCTACAAAGTACTTATAAACTGGAAGTTGCTCAATTGGCAGCCGGAATTTTAAATGGCATCAAATATGGGTAAGCAAGATATTGTATTAATTATATACTTTGGAATTAAATTTATGATTTCGGTTACCTTTTTGTGATGTCAGAACTGATATGAGCTGGAAAGACTGCTTTGTACTGGGCCAGCAACTATTAGAATTGGAAGATTATAACAATACACGTGTCTGGCTACGTGAATCAATGAACCGTTTACGAGAGCAACAAGCGATTCCGGAAGATGTTATCTTAAACTCAATGGAACTGGTTGCAAAACATTTTTTTGAATTAGGTAAACTTATCTAAAATTTATTATGTAGATTGGCTATGATTTAATACAATTTCATTTTATAGGTGATTTTGATACAGCATATGAGTTAAGTCAACGTGTACTTGAATATGATCCCACACGTATACGTAATTGGCATTTGGGAGATAAAGCAGCACAAGTGGAAGATTCTGACTTAGATTATGCATCTAGAAATGCCGATTCTTATAGTGTAAGATACAATTTCTTATATCTATAGAATATATATTCATTAATTGATAATTTTACTTCTCCACAGTCCACAGAAGAATTTAAACAATATGAGCGTCTATGCAGAGAAGAGATCACCGGAACTGCAACACATTTGCGTCATCTACGTTGTCGTTATATAACAAATGGTAAAGGTTTTCGTCAATTGGCACCCATTAAAATGGAGGAACACAATTTGGATCCATTTATTGTCACATTTCATGATATGATGAGTCCACAAAATATTGATATTCTGAAAAATATTGCTGTATCAGCAAATATGCAACGTTCAACAGTGAATCCTGTGTCGAAAAGTGGCAAATCAAAGACATCATCATTTCGTGTTAGCAAAAATGCTTGGTTGTCCTATTCAGAACCTTTTATGAAAAATATGTTACGAGATTTGCATGATGCTACAAATTTGGATATGACATATTGTGATAGTGGAACTTGTACAAAAAGTGCCGAACCCTTACAGGTGGCAAATTATGGGGTTGGTGGTCATTATGAGCCACACTGGGATTTCTTTCGTGTAAGCATTTGATAGAAATATACAATAAAACATATTAATTTATTCTATATTATTCTACAACATATATTCCTCATTCTTTTTTTTTTTTTTAGGATAAGAATCTCTACCCAGCTGAAGAGGGGAATCGTATTGCCACTGCTATATTCTATGTAAGTGTAACAAACTTTAGTATGACTCTCTTGAATTAGGACTATTTCTAATTTTCTTTTAATGATTCTTAAAGTTATCTGATGTTGAACAAGGTGGAGCTACTGCATTTCCATTTTTAAATATTGCCGTTAGACCTCACAAGGGCAATGTTTTGTTTTGGTATAACCTACATCGTTCTTCGGACATGGATTATCGAACAAAGCATGCTGGATGTCCAGTTCTAAAAGGATCCAAATGGAGTAAGTAAATGTGTTAAGTCTTCAACGTAAAGTATTTAACTTTGTTTAATTAATTTCAGTTGGCAATGTTTGGATTCATGAAATGACACAAACATTTACTAGACCATGTGATCTTCATAGAGATAATGAAATCTCTTTTGAATATAAAATTATTAAATAAACAAGGCATACACATGCAATGATGGATGTCTAAGAAATCCACTGAACCACCTATCAAATTAAATGTGATATCAAAAAAAAAAAACATTCTTTCCTTATTTTTATTCAAAACTTTTATATGTGAACGTTTCTTAATTGACCATGTCCTTAGAGTATTAAGATTTCAAACTTTTAAGAAATTATTATCAATATCATATCAAAATTTTTTAAATCAAATCAAACAAAAAAAAAAAATAATAAAACCTCCTTACAAAAACAATTGAAAAACACAATTTAATAAAGATTTCTGTGAGAGCAAAAACAAGTAAGTCAAAAGGCTGGAACCTAATTTGTTATTCTAAGTATTTAATTCACCAGATTAAAACATTGTGTGTCTGCGGGTGGCATGTTTCTTGATTTTTTTTCTCACCTATCAGCTTAGGGAGTGTCATTGGATTAAACCATTCCTACATAGTCAACTACTTGCCATCAATATCTTCCAAGAATGAATAATGCTTTTTAGTAACTTTAAACCATTCTAAACTTAGTACCTTTTGCAAAAAAAACCGTAAACTTGTTTGCCGGTAAGCAGGTTTACGAGAAAAAGCTTCATTCATCGTTTCGTATTCATTGGAAATAATACAAAATTCTGTTGAGATTTTAGATCTGCGCTGATTTAGTATTATTCAAAACGCGGTAATGCGAGCACATCGAGCTCTCAAAGCTTTCAAACTTGTCTAAACAAAATAAAGCCGGCATTTGTAAATATTTATTGAACATACCTACAACAGACTAAGTAAAATAAAGATGAACCAACATAAAATTCTTTACATAACCGTGAAATTACTCCTACTCATAGTATTTGCTGTCAATATCAAACAAGCAAATAGTTTAAAAAATGATTTTTATAGCTCTGCATTAAGTCTTGAAGATCTATTACAGACAGAAGTTGTACTGCTACGAGAATTACAAGATTATATAGATGGTCTTCAGCAGCATCTAAATATATTACAAAGGTAAAAACACATTTAACTTTTAGTTTTCTCAAAGAACTTTTTATATAAAAATAAATGAATATTTTTATTATTATTATTAAATATTTTTAGTTCAAAACTAATTTAAAAATAATCCTCTTTTTTTAAGATAATGAAGTGACATATGCGATTATCGATTGTCCGCAACATTTTAGAATTTATAACATCATTAATAAATTAATTTAATAGCTGATTAAAATCAGCACTTCAAATCCGAAAAACTGATATTGAAAATGAAAGCAATTTATTACAAATTCTTGTTTGTGAAAAGGGTAAGACTACATTGGAACCTGAACTTAGAACTTTTAATGAACAAAGAACAATATTTGCAAATGTATTTAAACTGCTTATTTTCTTTTGTTCGTTGGCGGGTGCAGACATTTCGAATGTATTTTTAATATATAAAATTTATATTTAAAGTGTCAACAACTTCGCGGGTAATTAAAATAGAACAAAAGTTTAACAACTAAAGCAAAAAATTACCAAATATTATTAATACATATATTGATTTGCAAACCTGTTTTCCAATTCTTAAATTTTAATTACCAAATACAATAAATAGCTGATATTTATTTTACTGAATATTTTTTTACTTTATGTATTGTACTTAGTCTATAAAAATTTATTGACTATACAAGATTATAAAAAATATACATACATACTATATACATAATACGTATTGTCTGTATATATGTATCTATGTATGTATATGATAGATATTTATTTATTAGTATTTTTATTATAAGTTGTTTTGCTTTTTAATTATTTATAAAATTCTCCATATCCATAAAAATGTGTGTGTGTGTGTGTTGTCACATATAATTTATTGATTTTTGTTTGATTCTAATTTAGTGAAATTGCGGACATCAAAGTAGAACATCTTGCTGCCTTTGAAAATATTGAGAGCTACCTTAATAATCCAGTCAATGCATTTCGTCTGATCAAGAGACTCTACAATGACTGGCCAACCTTAGAAGAAGCAATAGAAAGCGATACTAGTCAAACAAGTAGGTGGTGCTCATTAAAGTCCAAGTATTATGATGTCTAAAGATGTCTTAAATTACATGTATTATTATTATTATTATATTTACACACGGCATCTATCTACATTAGATTATCTGAAGGCCAACATTGAACACAAAGAAAATCTTAGATTTCCTTCAGTTGATGATTTCTTAGGTTCTGCAATAGCCTTGACGCGTTTGCAGGAAACTTATCAGCTGAATGTCGCTGAACTGTCTAATAATATATTGAATGGTGTAAAATATGGGTAAGAAGATATTCTTGTTTACTATTTTGTATAAATCTATATTTACTTTGAAGTTCACCGATGTCATGGCAAGATTGTTATGTCTTGGGCCAGCATTTATTTGCTATGCAAGATTACAACCACACGGTGCCATGGTTTCAGCAATCCATGCATATTCTAAGTAAATCAGAGTATGGAAGAGAAACCTTGTCATTGGATTTCATGGAAGCAGTTGCAGATTATCAACGAGAAATGGGTATGATGAGTTCTTACTTACGTTATTCATATAATGTCAATGACAAGATTAAATGATATTCTATTTCAAAGGCGATTATGAAAATGCTGTTAATTTACTCACTTATATACTTGCGATTGAACCAGAACGTACTTATTTATATGAACAGAAGTTACTTCTTGAACAACTAGTCACCGATGGAGTAAAAAGTGGCTATCTACATGACAATGATGCCAGTAAATTACCAAATGACTACCATGTATTTTAAACATTTAAAAGATTCGCATTCAAAATATATAAAAATTTTTTTTTTTTATTACCAGCAAACTAAAGAATTTAGCTTATACGAGCAAGTTTGTCGTAAAGAACTTGAAATGTCACCCACTCAACAGCGTCCACTTCGTTGCTACTACCAAAACAATAATATTGGATTTCACCTTCTACAACCATTTAAAATTGAGGAATTATACTTGAATCCATTGATTGTACAATTTTATGATGTTATAAGTGATAAAGATATCGAAGCAGTCCAGCGACTGGCAAAACCTCGAATGAAACGTTCTAAAGTTCGAGCTGTAAATGGTAGCGAAGATGTCGTAATGTCATATCGCACAAGTCAAAGTGCAGGATTTGAATATTCTGAGCATCCAGTATTTTGGAAAATGGCAACTCACATAGCTGATTTCTCAGGTTTAAATATGAAACATGCAGAAGAGTTACAAATAGCTAATTATGGTATTGGTGGGCATTATGAACCACATTTGGATTGTTTTGAGGTATAGAAAATTGATTCCTTTTTCTTAAGAATTCTATAAAATTTTTTACTCGTCAGGATGACCAAGATTATGTGGACAGTGAAGAAGGCAATAGACTAGCTACTGCCATATATTATGTAAGTTGAATGCTGGATTGATATTGATATGAATTTTATAAGCTTTTACGTTGTAATTTCTTAGCTGTCCGATGTATCCGAGGGTGGTGGAACTGCATTCCCCTTTCTGAAATTACTAGTGAAACCTAAGCAAGGAAGTGTACTATTTTGGTATAATTTACATAGTTCCGGTGATATTGACTATCGAACAAAGCATGCCGCCTGCCCTGTTCTAACTGGTTCCAAATGGAGTATGTTACTACTTTACATTACATTACTTTCCTATATTCATACTAATATTTATCTTTCAAATTCTAGTTGCTAATGTATGGATACGATTGCGTAATCAAGATCATATTCATCCGTGTCAACTACAACGCGATAACAAAATATCACTGATCTATAAAGATTTTAATTAAAGCAACTTTGACTGAAATGTATTTTGTATAAATTTTTGTTTTTGTTTTAATTATTGTAAATTCTATTAAATTATTGTTAAAAATTAAGATTAGAATGAAGAAAGAAGAACGAAGCAAATTTTTTTTAAAAATTGTAATCAAATTATATATTAATATGAAAAACCTTACAGTTTCTTTAACTATCTACTAAATCTATTGATTCTAGAGTATACATATTAAAGCATTTTCTATATGAAATAAGTATTGATGTATTAAATAGCAAATTCGCCGTGATCTTCTTGTTCACCACACGGCCGACGAAACTCCTGGCCACGCTCGTGTATCCATTTATTAGAAACTGAAAGTTGAGTGTAAATGATATATATACATTTCTGGCAATTTCATTAGTTCTTAACTTACCCCATTTAGTGCCTGTAAGAACAGGACATGCTGCATGCCTAGTCCTTTTATCACCTTCACCCGATCGATGTAAATTATACCAGAATGCTGCAGTGCCCTTTTTCGGTCTTAGAGCCGTTCTAATAGTAGTAAAAACTGTTGCTCCACCTTGTTCAACATCACTCATCTAAAAGTGAGAAAACATCATATGATAACATAGAAAATATTAGCTGTTTTTTAATCCTTACATAAAACAGTACAGTAGCTATACGATTGCCAAGATTTAAGCCTTCAAAAGCTTTCTTTTCCTCACGCTAGAAATGAAAATTATTACAATATAATTATTTTTAATGTCAAATATGTGAGTTGTGTTACCCTTGCAAAGTCAAAATGTGGTTCATAATGTCCACCGATTCCATAATTAACAACTTGCAATTCTTCAGCTGAATTCATATCTAAGCCTGTCATGTCCTCTGTACGCTGTACTACTCGAGCAATGATATTATTTTCTTCTGTTTTCAACCAGGCCGATTTACTTATACGATAATTCGCCGTCTCCAATTCACCAGTGATTGAATTTTGGACTGTAGCACGTTTGAAACGTGGGCGTGCCATACGTTTGATTAAATCTATTTCACTGTCATACATGGCATCATGATATATCACAATATAAGGATCCAAATGTACCTCCTCTAATTTCAAAGGGGCCAATAAGAGGAATGGAGCATTGTTTTTAACATAACGACAATGAAGTTCTCGTTCTTCTGATGGCTTTGGTTTTAATTCACCACGGCAGAGCATTTCATAAGCTTTTCGTTCAGTCATATCAAAGACGCCAGGATCAGCTTTTGCAACAGGCTACAAAATACAATATAAGACTGAACATAAAAAAACGCCCTAAATTGAAATTCTTATAGGTAGCTTACCAAATCTGAAATCGGCATTTCGTCTGTCCCATCATCACCCTTCATACGCTTCATTTCCTCAATATGAGCAATTTCCTTCTCGTAGAACCTTTTGTTTCCATTGGCACGTTCATGATTTGGTAATAATTGTAAAAGTTCATTTGTCATTTGAAGAGCACTCTCGACATTGCCTATAAATTAAAATACAATATAAGATAATAAAAATATCGAGGGTTTTGTCGAAAAAAAAATCTATTTTAATAGTCTGTTTTACTCAATGACTACTTCAATGCTAAAGTTCTGTATTTGTACTATTCACCTTAATAACTTTCTATTGTATTTATTACATTCGAGACAATTAGACAACTTTCAATACCATAAATCGTACTTTCATTTATTAAATTTATTCAAGAATTTTTATTAACGATCAGATTCATTTTACAATGTTTTATCGAACAAAAATTCGCCCAATATCTCATGACCTTCCATCATCTTGTTAAGGGTACTTAATTTGCCAGCAAGTTCACGCTGACCATGCAGTTGTTCTTCCAAATAGACGTTAGTCAAAAAGTCCACTATATGATAATCGTTTCCATTATCCAGAGATCTGCGCCTGCCCTTTTTACTTTCACTGTTATTGCTCTCACAAATCTCAATTAAATTTCTTATAGATTTTGTAACACTTATTTCCATTTCTAATGCCGTTTTCAAAGCATCAGCACCATTTCTCCATGTAAAATCTGTTATTTCTGGAACTCTAATCAAGTCTGATACGCCTCCAATAAGTTCACCACGCATTGATAGATACTCAATCAATTTCATGCCATGTTCACGTTCCTCTTTGGCTGCATTAAAGAAGAGTTCTGAAAAGCCCTCCCGATTTACAGTATCCCTTGCAAAGTGAGCTCCCATTGTTACATATTTATATGCGGCCTGAAATTCCATTTGGATCTGATTACGTACTCCCGTAGAGCAAGATTTCTTCATATCAATCCAATCCTTTATTATATCGGCTGTCTGCAAAGTACATTTTAGTTCTGCACTGCTAACCGCAGTCATCAGTAGAAGGCACCAAACGAGTTTAAACATTTTGGTTTCAGTTCTGATACCCAACTTAGTTCAACTAAGTAAAATTCACAATTTGGTCAACTTTATATAGTAAAACTTATTTCGGAACTTATCTTTTTTTTTCCTAACTATTTAATGAGGATTAAAATTTCGTGATAATTGTATGTACGAGTGAGTATTTTGTATGTTTTACCTGTCATGTGAGTGAATATCAATTTATGTTATTGTATATTTACTACTCAACTTAATGGAAACCGATGGAACTCAGCTACCCGCTGTCAATCAACTGTGATAAAAAACTGAATGAAGGGCTTTTCATTTTTTTTTTTTTCTAATGAGAAACTAGTAATCATGCCCTTAGTAACTAGTAAATCTGTTAGTCATGTGCACTTAATAATGATTTTTTTTTTACTGTTTATAAAATCCCTCTTAATCTCTCTAACCTTCTTTGTAAGTAGAAAAAGCCAAGTATTCCAGTATCTCAGCACGTGTGAAACTCTGTGTGTGGTTATTTGTATTTTCTAGCAAACGATCCATTGCCTCATTCATCCAAAGAACAGTGTGATAATAATCACGATTTACATATGATTGTCTTCCCAATTCAAAACAATCATCTGATGACATTTCCGTACTAAAAAATCAGAAAACAATAGATAATCATTTCACTAGAATCACTGACATTTCTATTTATTAGTAGTTATTAGTACATACCTATACTGAATGCCATTAAGTTTGCCTCGAGCCACACTAGATGTATCTAATTGATATGTATCTTGAAGGCGTAATAAAGCTACAGCGGCACCATTCAAATCCTCATCAGATGGGAATTTCAAAATGTTACGATAATTTGAAATATTCTGTAAAAATTCTATAAAGAAATTTTTTTATTAAATATTTACTCGTACATTACTATGATTATGATTATTTGCCAAGATACGAGTACATACCACTGCCAACATCATGGGACATAAGGTTCTCTACTTGACGCCAATCGGTTGTCAGACGTTTTGTCAATAAGTACGCATTTATCGGATTCGATATATAGGCTGCTACATCTACTGCTGCATCAGTATGTTCCCTTTGGTACTCACTTACTTTACTGCAAAATAATATTTAAAAAAAATTCAAAGGACTTACTTAGTATCATTGATATCATCATCTATTTATATCTCTATTTTTGTTATTATAAAAAAAAAACTTTGGTCATGGTAATTTTGTTTTTATTTTTATTACAACATATAAACTATAAATTTTTGTAGAAAAATATGGTAATTTCTTAATAGAAAAACTATGATAAAATAAATATTAATAAGATCTTAATATATATGGGGTGACCATATTATAAATACCAGCGTTTACTTCTTGGTTCTTCTTGATTAGTGTAACAACTTTTAGAAACCCACAGTATGGTTTAATCTTCATATTTGGTTTGTTAGCCGTTTATTTAATTTAATTTTAATACCCTACACCCTGTTTTGGATGAAAAAGAGCAATCAAATTTTAATGCAAATTGTGAGCAACGCCTTAATATATAGGAAGGAACATGCTTCCGATTTCCATAATCTTACTTCCTGTTAATCTATAAAAAAATGTTTATAAATATGTATAAATTCAAAACAATCCTTATTCCTTAAGTTAAACATGTTATGCTAAAATTCTCTTATAAATATCACTTCGATCAAATACCCGAAATTCAACCCCTAAAAATACTTTCGGCATCTTTCTCACTCGCGTTTCGTTTTCATCATTCCTTTGTGTAGAAGTAAAATTTAACCCTTAATTAATTTGATTCTTGAAATACTTTTATATATAAATATTATATACTTAAACAACATTGACACGATTATCTGGTGGTGGACGATAACACCAAACTGTGCCAATGACACCTAAACCAATAAATAAAATTGTAAAAGTTGATAGTCCCAATATGACGCCTGTTGTAACATCATGTAGAGGTAAACCTGGAAATGGATCCAATACAAGAATAACCAACAGGCTGCAACACTTAAGTAAGGCAAACATAGTAACTAAAACATAACCAGACGTATAGCTTCGATTGGGAAGCCATCTACAGTGTCTTGTGCGGAATCCAAGGAATCCAAGTCCTGCGGCAAAAAATGAAGCGACAAGACTGTATTGTAAATAGAAGGATTTGCCAAACTAAAAATATAAAAATAAGAGTACAAGTTAATTCTTTTCTCCTGGAATTGTATTCTATCACACTATTATACTTACATGGGCGATCATATAGATGCAAAGACCTGAATTCATAACGCTACCCAAAACTAACATGAGCGATACAACTGCAAGAGTAATAGTTGCGTTGGCCACCTTTTGTGGATACGAGTTATTATTGAAGGATTTACTCTGAATACTGCTACAATCTTCAAGATTTAAATGGTCTCTAGGGTCACCAGCAACACGTGGTGTTATAACGGCCATTGTACGATCATTTTGAATATTGACATTTGTATTATTATTGTTGTTATGATGTAAGGGAATGTGTTGTGATGATGATGATGATGGTGTTGTAGGCACCACTGGCTTTACAGTTTCATAGTGTAAGCGTTGTCCACGGCGTATGGGTAGAACTGGCAAAGGTGATGTCAAATTCTCAGATGCCATATTGATAACTTGTTGACTTTGATAAAGTTGCATTCGTCGTTTGTATTCCAATTGTGTATCCAATTTACGTGGCGTGGATTGTGAAGTTCTTATGGGAAGTGGAGCTTTTCTTGGTGTTGAGAGTAATTCATGCAACATACGTGTTGCTACCGGATTTTTATACGGCGCAGTTGGCTGTGAGTTTAAATTTATTACAGAATTACCCTTTTGCGGTGTAGAAGTTCGCATGTGAGAGCGTGGCATGTTATGACTTTGATTCAGATCCGTTGTACTAAGACATGTCTCGTCCTCTTCCATTTCATCTAATCCATCATCACCCTCAGTTGGTATAACCGCATAACGATGAGCACGTCCATTATGCATTTGTATAACTTCTTGATTCTCATCAACAATTTCCTCATCTTCAGCCGTAGGTACCATTTGATATCGCTGATTACTATTCCGATCGTAAATCAAGAAAGACTTGCTACCGAAATCACTAGAAAATGCATGTTTTATTTTCGGTGCTTGTGTGGAACTTGGCATATTCGAATGATTAAGGATTGGAGGTAGACTTGTGAACTCTTCGGAGGGATCATGATGAAAAGAATGTGGGTCTTGATGACTCTGCATATCAACTTTATAATGATGATCCAAATTTTCTTGTGATTTCGCCAAGCGTTTAGTTGAAACAAAATTTGTTCCAGGAACAATGGTGTACAAGTTATTGGTAGCCATATTACCCAAGTCTTCAAGGGGCACCAGTGCGAAACGACCTGAACTGTTATACTCATTCGCACAATTTTGTGGTTCTGCATAATTATGCTGATTGCTTTGGAATTGCTGTTGACTCAGTTCTCGATGGAACTGTAGAGCGACCTTTTTCCGATTTGTTACCGACGCTTGCGAGTTAAAAGAACGCGACGACATGGTCCGTTGCATTCTACATTTCTGATCTTCGCGTACACTTACACCCGCATTTGTAGAGGGCAATGCATTTATGTTTAAACTTCGGTTATATATTGCTTCCACATAAGACGACGAGTCATTATGACGCGAAGGAATTGCGGGATAAAATTCACTTTTCTGGCAGAATGCCGGATTTGTATAGTTGTGCTTTGACATTATGATTATGATAAGTTTAGAAATAGATTTACACTATTGTTTTTAACTTTGAATTCACTAAGAATATTACAATGTTTCTGTTTGGTAAGTTTTTCAAGAAAATATTTTAGTTCTATGCCGAATAGATCCGCATTGAACCACTTCCGAATCGCAACTAAATGCTAACTCATGAAATTTTAATCCACTTCCCCCTAAATACAAATGTTTTCTTTTTTTTTTTTTGTTGAACAGTAGAAGTAGAGGAGTATATAATAATTATGGTTCTGAATAACATTTGAGACAGCCGCCATACAACAACACAATAGAAGGAAAAGAATTAACAACTGCAGACAAAGTCGCAGATGGAAACGAATGCACCGGCAAAATGAATATAACTTGGCGCGTTCCACTCTAGAAACATCTGCTACGAGTAATGCCCTCGTGATCGTATAGGGGTTGAAATATATCTAGATACAATTATTTGTGCTGCGCAAACGCAGCCGGCATACTTCGCTTCCTCTATCAGCTCGTGGCCCATCAACATAAATGATTTACCTATGTTAGTTTGGCAGTTATTGTCAAACAACATACACCAACACATATGAACATATATATATGTATGTATATGTGTTTCTACATATGTATACTTGTGAGAGAGACCACATACATAAGTGACGTTTTGTTATTTATTGAACAGTTGTCCTAGGTGGCTATTTATATAGAAATCTACTTCCCCTCAACAGCGAAAACTTTGTTGGCCGTTACTTTTATTCCCTTTGTCATTACTTATTATTGTAATTCAATAGATACGCGTATCTTATAGTATTTGCATTATACATATACCTACTACTATTGTACTTACGTTTTCAGATAGTTAAGCTTGTCTTCTTGAACACTTATATAGCCTTGTAAGTTTCTTATTAATACAGATTCAGTCTCAAAGAGTTCCTCCATTTCTGCTAATGACGTGTAGAGCTCGGCATTGACAGAATTTCTGCTTAGCACGAAAAATATAATAAGGTGGATCATATGAATTGCAGTTCTTGAGATACAATGTGACATTTTGGATAGTTTATTGGTTTCTTTTGATTATCTTGAAGATTAGGCGAATAAAAGCTGAAAGAAATTAAATTTGTTGAATTAAATTAAATTTATAATATACAATGAAGATATTTGAAGCATTACAAATTCACAATTACAAATTATTTTTTTGTATTGAAACCCTATTTAAGGTATTAGAATATATGGGGTTTATATGGTAAATGGTAAATTTATCATTAAAGAAAAGGCTACCTATGAAGCCAGAATACAGGATAGACTCTTAGAAGATGTCGGCTATTTTCTAACTCTGCTTCATCTCAACAGCTGCAACAGAAGTCTTGGTGGAGGGCATCCATCCATTGGGCTAATGAAGAAGTCAGTGTCCACTTAAGACCCACGTCATCATCAAAACAAATAAAAATCATATTGGGAATTATAGTTTCCTATGTTAAAAAACAAAATCGATGCGTTAAGCCTTTCATCGTTACCCATACTGCATCCTTGTATGTTATATTATTAAAACGTTGATATAAGATTTTTAAGGAAAGAGAAAAGTATACAACGGAAGGAAGTTTTAATTTCCGGCAACTGTCAAAGTAATTTTCTTAAAAAAGGAACAGACAAAGGAAATTTAAAATTAAGCAATCCTTTATTTTTATAATTATAAATGGTAAAATCAACATGATGAAATTATCAAAATTAATTGTTATTATTATTTGTATTTATAATAGTCTTCAAAGGTCTGTTGAACTTGAGTATGATATCATTAAGGCTTTCAATAAATTTAAGTACTCTATTTGAATTACATATTTTTCCATAAGTGTGATGAATTAATTGACATTGCCTCTTGATTGCAAAGTCCTTATCAGACAATTGCAGGATATTTACAAAAATTGTGTACATACTCGTATTCATCATCATGATTATCAAAAGTAATAATATTCCTTATGATGAAATTGGGTCAGAAACTCTACATACAATTTATCTTTAAAATGCTTTAAACTATATTTAATAGTGTATAAGACATTTGAACCTTTGGAAGTAGGGTAAAACATTAACAGTTCATTGGCCTCTTAATAAATCAAATTAAAGCTAATCTGTTTTTTATGATTACAAAAAGTTTCAGAATTCGTAACAATTAACAAATAAATGCAATTTAACTGTTTTTTAAATGCAAATTATATTGAACTGATGATCATTCAAATTCAAATTTTATGAAATTAAGATAAATAAATTTATAATTTCATTTTAAAGTAATAAACAAATAGATACTTTTTTTATTGTGAATTTTATTTGTTGTGGATGAAACAAGTTTTATAAAATATTCATCAGAATTGAAAAAATTAATGATTTCGCAAAATTATATTGTAAGTTGCTGATCATGCACTTTATAATACTCACTTATTCAATTTCGAATAATCATTTCTTCAAACAACAAACAAAACAATTCTTTGACTTTAATTACCCAATGAATAAAGTTTAGCCAAAATGTACTCAAAGTACACTTACATTGGTTTAAATGTCATGACATAATACTTAGTATTGTAATAGTAGTAGAAGAAACCCTGAGCTCCACACACAGTACCTTACTAGTACATACATTTATGTCATTTCAAATGCCAACCGAGCGAATGATTTTAAGGTTGAGATTCGATACTTAACCAACCCAACGAACCAACCAACCAACTTTACTTAAGTAGTTAAAAACTGTAAGTGGTTAGATACTTTAAATGCCACTAAAAAATCAAAAGATGAAGTAGACAATATCTCGTTTTATTTTCTAACTACAATAAAATACAATAGTATAGTATAACACAATAAAAAGAAAACATCTTTTGTTTTCTGAGAATAGATAAAGCTTAGATTGAAAAACAATAGATAAAGGAAACTCTTAGAAATTCAACTTTTATTTAAGAACAGGGTTCTAAAATCGAGACTAGACATATTTCAATCATTTTATTTATGTGTATTTGACGAGAATTCACTTTTTAATTTGCCTTTTTTATTCGATCTTTGTTTTGCAGCCGGTTTTCAACACACCTTATCGGTTGTTTGTATCTACATTTCGTTTGAAATAAATAGGAGAATATAAGTATAAAAATTGATTTGCTTAAGCTATTAAATATTAAAAATTGTAGTATTTCTAAGCACACACAAGTATTTAAATACCAAATTATTATTATTTTTTTTTTTTTTCATTAGAACTTCTTTTAAAGATGCTATTGAGATGACTACGTGACTATCGTTAAGTAAGTACATAATTCTAATGAGCAACCATGTTGCAAATGCTTGCTTCCCTTATCATGCAATATACTATATATGGAATGCTGTTCTAATTTCATTTTGTATATTTAAAAAAATATTTAACATAAATAATTCAACGAAAAAATCCAAGACTAAAGGCAACACGAGAACAACATAAATGAGAATCCTATATATTTTTCAGAAATCACATGATAAATGAACATCATTGACAAAATATGTTGTGACGTGTCCCGAGATTTTTCCAGTTATTTTATGATTGAAAAAACGAAAGAGGTGGCCTATGTTTGACTTTAATTACTAAGAGTATGTACTTAGATTATTTGCCCCCGTTTATGTATCACTAACAAGAAACGATAGCTCAATTGCTTATCAGCGACACTACGGAAACATCACTTGTAAGATGTGATTGCTTTTTAGTACACGATTATAATATAACACCATATGAAATCAAAATTTGTTCATCAGGAATACTTGTTTAAATTGTATAGCATATGTACATATGTATTATACATACAGTATACTATATATACTAAGTATATTATATTTTTATAAATGGAATTCGCTATTTTTAATAGACAATTCCTTTGTTTTCATTCAACAACAAGAAAAATGTTGTGTTCCTATTGTTGCATGCATTTTCTTATAATTTTTTTTTTTTCACCACAATTTATGTTTATTAAGTTTCTTAGCATTTACATATCCATTACCCACATATGTATGTATGTATGTATGTATGTATGTACCTTTGTTTATAAAGGTTTTCCAAAACAAAATGATTTCAACATAGAAATCATCAAGAGATTTATGTTACTTATTTTGAGCACGTGCTATCTTTTCGTCATATACTCATACGTATGTATCTCTACATACTCTTAATAAAACTCATCAAAAATTACGAAAATCACTATTAAATAATATATAAATTATAATTTATTATTATTTGAAAAACTTTAAAATTAATAAGACTTTGTTTCGGCTTTCAACATATGAACTGCGGCCGCGCACTGAGAACTGGAACTGCAAACTGATTGTTACAGCTACACTTGCTTTGTATACTTGTAGATACTTTTACCCTTCACCAAGTGCATGGTATATTAAGTTTCTCGACATGTTTGTAGCTGTGGATAATTGAGCACAACTATATGTTATAAGTTGAATCGCTTTTGTCTTTCTTTATCAGTCTACTATCTGCCTATGTGTCTTGCATATAAACAGGTTTTATTCTTTTTAAAAGTTTGAACTATATATGATGTACAGATAATAAAATATTGTTCTGTGAAGCATGTCAAACCTTTTTGAATGAACTACATACACTAAACATTAGGAAATTTTTTGGTAAATTGATGTAAGAACCTTAAAAGCGATGCAAGTGTTTATCCAATCCCAATCTAATAAAATTTTTCTCGAAATAAGGTATTAATGAAATGGTGAAACCGAAAATAGAGCATTTCCTTTATTCAGATTCATTTTCCTCCAGCGCTCTCTATATTTATCTCTCTCTCTCTCTCTTTGGCAAGTTTATTCTCTTCATTCGACGATATAAACACAAATGTTTATGTTTTGTTTAGTTTGTTTTGAGTTTGGTTTGAATACACTGAACAAATAGATTTAGCTTTAGATACAAATGTATAAATGTGTGGAAATAATATCTAATTATAGAAATCTCCGCTAAATCTAAATTGACTTTAGTATTATATCTTGTGGACACTGCTTTGCTTTGTTTGTACAAATAATTTATGTGAATTTCTTCAAAAGAAAATATTATGCTCTGTGTACAATGGAACATCATTCGTTCCAAAAAAAAATGTTTGTAGATACATTTGTTAAATTCCATTCATGCACTCTTCTCATTCATTTATGATTTATGCATGTCCAGCAATGACGACTCTTCATATCTTCTTCACTTTAAATTTAAAAAAAAAGAAATCTCTTTTATTTTAAATAAATTCCATTATTTTTGTGTGGAAAATAAAAGGGTTTATTTAATTAAAAATTAATTAATAATTAAATGATAATAAATACATTGTTTTTGGAATGTTGGAAAGTTGTTCAATTCAATGAACATTTAGTCTACAATTGTTAGTCCTCTTTCACCGTAAACGATTGCGTAGTACCCTCATATGGATATTTTCCGCCAAGGATATATTTATATTCGCCAAAATGACGTATACGATATTCGCCGGGTAACGTTTGTGTTCCAATACACCAATAAATATCCAATTCACTAAATCCCAAAATGGTATTTGTCCGACGCCAAATCATTCTGTAATATAATAGAATATGATAAACATGAAAATATTTGATTTAATAATGTGACTATACTCACTTCGTTTCCCAACTTGCGTCGGTATAAGTTGATTTCCATCGATCCTCATTAATTTTTCGTTCAACAGTGAAATAAGTTTTTTCAGTGAAAAGATTGTTTCTTGGATTCCCCGAAATAAATGTAACTTTTACAGTGTCATTAATTTTGTATAATTTTTCTGGCTGAAGTTTAACATAACCAAAATCTGTACCAATCGGATGACCATCAAATAATACGCCTGTGTTAAGGGAAAGCATAACATCGTTCATATAGGGTGGATTGGGTCCTGGTTCTACTTTTTCACTAAGCATAAGAGCCTTTGTTAGACGTTCAAAAACATCCATATAAATAGTATGGGTATATGGACCAAAAATCGTAGAAGCTGCTTCATAACGTTGAGCCTGTTAGGATAAAGAAGAGGATGTTAACATCTCAGATCTATAAATATTTATTATTTGCAGTCTAACCTGATACTCTTCCGGGGTGGTTGTATAACTTGAATAGATATTTGATAGACCCGCTATAATGACTTCAGTATCGATGCCTCCTGCTGCTGAAGCAGCTGCTCTGATCTGATTACGTAATCGTCGACCAGCCATGGTTGTAAGCTCACATGGTACAGCTGCTAATATGACATCACCGATTTTAGCCAATTGATTTGAAACAATTTTTGGTTGCCATTCATAAGGAAATGTTGCCTAAATAATAATATAATTGTAGCGTAAGATATGTTTTTTTTTTCAGATCAATAAAATTTGACATACCCTGCCGGTGGCCAATAGGATTGGTTTTGGTGCTTGACAAGCAATATCTTCTTGTGTTGGTGGTACTATAAAATCGCGCACAAAATTCCACATGGGATTATCAGTTGTAGTGCCTTGAGCAAAGTTGAAAGCACCTGGACCATCAGTTGTTCCAGCAGCAAAACTATAACCCATGGCAGGCTGACAACCACGAACTTTATCCAATTTTCTTGTTAGAGGATTATATGTGCTGGTATTATAATTTGGCATATCAACGAATTGATGAATAAATCGTATATCTCCAGTAACCTCACGTGCTGTAGATTCTTGACTGTTCTCATTGAGCAAACGCTAAAAAGAAGGATACATAAAATTATGACACAGATGTTTTTTTTTTTTTTTTTTTTTGAGAAAAACCTACCAATGCACCTTCAGCTAGACGAGATCCGATTATTTGCGTACTTTCATACATATCTTTTCCAGGCCCAGAAGCAAAGCATTCACCTTCGCCTTGTGGACATGATGATGACATTATATCACATTCATTACCAGAAATCGAACATTTGGGGCCCATAATATTTGGAGAAACATCACCCAAATTTGATGAACAAAATGCACCAACAAATTTTCCCTGAATTTCAATTTTCATAAATTATAAAAACCTCTTCTAAGTTTTAATGATGAAACAAATAATTGAAACTTGAAGCCAACTAACCTTGCCCGGTAATTTATTCGGATTGAATTCCTTTTCAAGCAATAGAGCTGCATATCCCATGTTGTCACTGGTCACCAGTTTATTTGTATTATTCATAGACGTCGCATGCACGGCATACCAATTAAATGCGCCTAATAGATTGTTCTCCATGTCGACGAATTTCAATTGAGTAAGCATTTTATCTGTATCATGTTCATACTGTGCACGCTCTTCAGCAGGATTGCGCAAGTATGAACTGGGTGAGCGATTGATATTTGCATTAAGCACTAGTGTTTTTGACAAAAATAATTTGCCATCGACCAAATTGTCTGTAGCACGTTTAATGCTCTACAAAAACAAAATTAATACAAAATAATAATATACTAATTTGATCACATCATACTAAGTACTAACCAAATAAAGTCCCTGGGCCATAACTTCAAATGTCTGCGGTACAAAGCCCAATATAGAGATATCATACAACAAATGCATAAGGAAACCCCCAGGCGCTCCATGCGTATGAGTGCCACTTATGATTACATTTTCAACTTTATAGATATCACCATAACGTGCTTGCAATCTCTTTACAACTTCACGTTTTAGGCCATAGCCCATCATGCCACAGTCAGCACTTATGAACGCCACACGCGATCCCTTCTCATCTTCCACCACAAAGGCACGTGCAAATACTCGAGTGTGAATACCTCGTCCAACTTGTTTGATATTCGCATAACCCATCTATAGTTAACAACATTTAAAAAAAACTATAAATACTTAGTATCAATTAATTCATTCATGATAAGAGAATTCTTACAAAATTTATCTCCACTGGTGGCCCCGTAATATCTGCGCGTCCAACACCAACTTTATAAGATTGACACATTTGTGAGACACAGCATATCGTCAATAGAGTCATTAAATATAATTTAGTTTGAGCCATTATGAATAGTTTAGTTTTGTTTATCTTAAGAAGCGACAAAAACCTTAAATACAATAATAAGCAAATAAAAAATATTGATTAAGTTGCTGTAAATTGTCGCAGGTCATTTCAAACATTCAAATTCATATTCAAATTTTATAAATACGAAATTAGACAAAAAAAAAAAAAGGTCCAAATAAATACGAGTATTTCAAAATCAAACAACAAATAAACTATAATAAAAATAAAACCAAATAAAGACTTGACAAAATCATTATGCAAAAAGAGTGTGACTATTTTTATACCCTTCGCAATTAATTTAACTGGTATTGTAACTTGAGCATTAGGTTTGTAAAACGTAAATTTATTAAAACACTTTCCGATTATATGAAATGAAATTATAAATTTAGCAAAATGAAGACTTCAACTTTTAAGATATAAACTTGACTTGACTTACTTGATTTACAGATTACTGATAAAATAAATTTATACTTGTACGAGTATGTACAATATTTACATATGTATGGTATTTACAAACCATTCACAGTTACCTATCCGTAACTACTTTTATTTATTTAAATAATAATAATATTTTTACATATGGAAACTTCTATTCTTAAGTAAATAAAGAAATTATTTTTACAAGAATGTAGGTACAATTGGTCTCCTCTACAATGAAATCCTCTATAGCAAAGACTTACTTCTTTATACAAATGGAATTGATTGGATCTAACGATTTCGTAAATCGTTTAAGTTTTATTGAGGAAATGTTTGTATCTCCATTATATTGTACCATGATTTAGGATAAATACTTTCTACAAGTGGATGAAGGGGTTAAATCTTACCACTGGTCTCTAACTTAACAGTTGGCTTAGAAGAGTTTCTTATGAGAACAAGAGTTCTGGCCAGTTGTTTAACAAGCTGCTAAAGTTTATCCCCATATCCGCTTTAAACATTGATCTTTTACCTGAATGATATGAAGATATTTGTGGGGATATCTTCATTTCTGATTCGATCACTAGAAGGTATAGCCACCATGAAAAATTCGAAATTAAAATCATGATTGCTCTTGTGTCTCAAGCATAAAATTATGTGGTTTTCAATGTGTTCATTAGCCACCTTAAATTACAACTATTATACGCAGTTTATGGTAAACTCAATTTTCCTGGTTTCTGTTTATTTTGCTTAGGAAATTACTTCATTAAAAAAAAAAAATAATAATTCAATTATATGGAGAAGTAGAATTCCATAAAGAACACGGAACTGTTTAATTAAATAAATAAAATAAAGTTGATACTAATGTAGAATATTAAATTTTAAATTATTTTTATCCAGAAAATAGTAAATAATTTATCAGAAACAATAAATTTTAGTTTTCAGAAGGCACGTTCCTATTTTATAAGTAATTCGAGGAGTTGAAAAGTTTTAAATCATGTTTTGCATAATTCATAAACATTTATTTTGACATTGAAATTAAAATAATGTTTACAAAAAAAACAAATGAAGACAAGTGAATTCATAATAATAAAAAAAAATAAATAAATAAAAAGTACCTAAATAAACGATAATACAAATGCAAGTGGAACAATAAAATTATCTGGAAGTATCTGCAATTACTTTGTATTGTATTTAAATATATGTACCATAATGTATCATCAACAACAACAACAAATATGAAAACAATTTTTTAACTTTTACTGAGTGAGGAAAAATGAAAACCATCAAATATTTTATTATTATCGCATTGTCAGTAGATCTGAATTAATATTGTTGTTTTAATCTTTTACATTGAACTTCTTTCACAGAAAACTATTCTTTTGAAAATACATATTTATCTTTACATACAATAATGTTTTGATTTTCTTACACAATAAATAAATAAGTATAATTCACTTACAAGATGATGCACACCTCAAAATGTATCTGAAGCTGTCTGCCAACCGAATACAAAAAAGCAACACAAACAACAAAAATATATAATATGTAGTATTAAAAGGAAAAGCACCAAAGTATCTCTTGGATACAAGTTGTTGTATTGTATAGATGATGATGATGATTATGAATAACGGGTACTGGCAATGTACATATCTATGTGTCTATATAGTGTATTTTATTTACTTCTGTTCACTGTTCAGTTCAGTTTAGTTCGCATCCAATTGAGCAAATTACAGAAATCATTTTTGTTGTACGATGCATGGCGGCTTATACAAATAATTTGCTTCTTTATTTTTTATTTTTGATAAATTTTTGCACTGACGACAAGACAAGATTTCGTTTCTTTAGTTTGGCCTTTTTCACATTAATTTTGGAGGTTATTCAATGTTATGTAATTTTTTTTTTTTAATTTAACTTGCTTCGGGGTGATTCCCTTTTTGATAAGAATTTAATAATAAAATTGATTAAAGAATCTATAAAATTGATAAAGTTAACTTCTTTTATTCATCAGCACAATCAAGTTTATAATTATAAAAGTTTTCATTTAAAAAATATATCATGGATTTGTCAATCTTAAATATTATAATAAATTAATTAATTATTCTTTTTTTTTGTTTGTTTTTTTTTTTTGTTTGTTTCATTAAAAATTGTTTATTCTGTTAGTATAAAGATACAAAACAAAGATTGTTGTTTATATTCATCACACGCGATAGTTTCGCATGCATTGCAAAATGTTATAAATCAAACTTTTGATATCAAAAACAACAATTCATGGCAAACACAAATTTCAAAATTACCGCGATAATTGTAAATGCTGCATGTATGTAGTTCAATACTTGTTTTTCATTAAGATAGTATCTAGATATTTATAACTTTGTCTTCGATACGAATATGTCACTCAGAGTTCCATGCAAGCCAAATTTATGTACAATATTATAACAACACTTTGATTGCAAAAACTTCTGGCACATAAAATACAATATAATAAAAGAAAAAGATACAAATGTAAACGAATTAAAGTTCATAATAAATAAGTATTGTTTAATATAAGTAATTTTACTTTAATAGTTTTTTTTTTATTTTTTGAATAGATTTCTGGCACATGCACACATGTATAAATGAAGAGTATCTTTTCAAATTTTTCGTTTTTAAGTCAGCGACGCTTGGTTTTGAAATGACACCCGCTTCTCGCAATCAAATGTAGACTGACTTTGACTGACCAAGATTTTTTTTAAGTGTCGCTTGTTGGCGGTGGCGGCGGCGGCGTTGAAATTATTACTACGCGGCAGACACACAGGTCGGTTTTTAAGTCGCTTGGTCGATCGGTCTCTTGGTCACTCAGTCAGTCATTCAGTCAATAATACAACTTTTATCTTTTATAGTACCATGCGCTCATGCGCTCATTCAATCAATTATTCATTTCGATAGTTGACTCAGTCTCATGCTTAGTCTTTTGTTACAATATTTGTCTTGCCCATTCATATGATTGTTACGATTGTACTTCAGCACTCCAACACTATCAACGTAACCAGTTGTAGTTGTAATCATCATCATCATCGTCGTCAACATCAACATCATATCGTCAGCTTAAATGTTGTTGTTGTGGGTCTTCATATCTCTTTGTTTTTTTACAATATATTGACTCATTCATTCACTTTACTTAGCTTCTTTCTCCTTACTCTTAAATTTAAACATTTGCAAATCATGCATTTTCATACGAGTATCTTTCTTGAAAACAACAAAGTGAATAAACAATGTTGGGTACTCGTAGATACAAACAACGCAATACTGTTCTTCTTTGTGTAATTGTTTTCCTGTTTTATCCCGAGATAAGATGCCTTTATTCATTCCATTACATTTTGTATAAGAGAGCTTTTAATAAAGCAAATTTATTGACTTAAATTCTTACCGTCTTTTTGAAGGTTTTCTTTCTTAAGTCTTATCCTATCAATACTAACTAAACTACTGAAATTGTACAAATAAAATTTCTATTCCAAGTGTATCAAAGTCAAGTAGTGGGTCGGTCTTAAATGCATAATTAATGATTATGATGATTTAACAATACGAGTATATCAACTGATTATGGTTTATCAGTCATAAATTTTCAAAAATATTTAATCTAATCCCGGACTTAATAAACAAAATTACAATACACAGTATGATAATACAAGTATGTACAACAATAATGATAACACTGATGTTTACTAAAAGTATATTTTGATAGTAATAGTATATTCTTTTAGATGTCCAAGAAGCATTTTATAGAAATTAACATTCAGATGTGGTCTATAAGATTGAGAAATGGCTTCCTACACCATATTCTCATCTGTTTCTTAAACCTCCTATGAACAATTCCTAGTTTTTCATTTAATAATCGGGTGAACTTTCAAAATTGAATGTCATTAATGCTTGGGTACCCAAAGGAAGCGTTCTAGGCCCCATCCTTTATACAAAACTAGAGACCCGTCCTTGCTTTGCACGGGTATATTAGATAGCCTGATTTCAATTTCTTCATCGGTTTTATCATTCAGAAGTACACAATGCCTGTTTTGCCTTTACTTGTTCTACAACCAATAATTGAACGCCTACTTGGCATAATTGATTTCAATTTTTTTAAGTTTTAAGCTCAGCATTGCTTTGCACTAACTGCAAGTGGAATAATAAATGTTATGTTTTGGAATTTTTATTTACATTGAAAGGAAAGGCTTAAATGATAATAATCTGAAGACGCTTTGCTGCTGTAAAAATTATTATATGATAAAAATTTCTTATCAGAATTTGTAAAATTCTCCTAAATTATAAACTATATTTTATATTCATTCTAAAGCGCACTTTACCATCCAACGGACTCTGTTGACCTAAAATGGCTGTAAAAAATATATTTTTTATAAATATCAATTGATTAGAAATAAATTGAACCATTTGTGTATGTACATGGTATAAACCTTTCGTAAAAAATTCTCTAAAGGATTGTGAAAATTTTATCAAAATCCGTGGAGTGGCATAGAATATCTGCGTATTGGGTGGGACAGGAATTTCTACTTTAATTTCTACTTTACTTTATACTATGTAATAATGTTGATAAAAAGATCATTACATCATTTGCATGGTCGCAAAAATGCCTGAAGCAATTGATTGATGAATTGAAAATAATGGCAACAGTCAGCAGTCTGTTCAAGTAGCTTCTTCTTTAAAGCAAGGAAACTGTTCTCCAAGTAACATTGAACACAAAGCAATATAGTCAAAAGCCACAGAGTGCACATGGAACGGAGACTTACTTGGAAGTCCCACATTAAGGTGAAAGAGATGCAGTTCAAAATAAAAACTAGAAAGATGTACTGGCTCCTTGGACCACGTTCTCAACTTAACATAATTTTTAAATTTAAAACTGTTAGAACACAGATTATTATTAATTTATATAGGAACTACCCACTTAGTATGATGAATTCCACTATTCACCACTTTTTGCCAGGGCTCTTACAAATGAACATTGATGCTTTGAAATTTGGTCACAAACTTTTTGCCAATCTGGCCAACTAAATCAATTTTTCGAGGGTACATTGTTTGGTAAGCCATCCTTACGAGGTGGCAATGTTAAAAGAGGTGGGTGGCATTATTTGTTCGAATTCATATAAATTATTGTAAATTTTCAATGAGCACGATAGATATATATTTTAACAAGATGTGAAAGAACCAAATTTGCCAACAAAAAGGAAAAACAACATAAAATCAAGGCACACACACAATCCACAATTCGAATTCCGTTATTGCGCGCCAAATGTTTTCTCTTCATAAAATACATGAAGTTAGTTGCGCTTAACGCGTACTGTGGAGTTTGACTCATAGAACACGCGTACGCTTAGAACACGACAACGCCTGGAAAGTGTGGCGTGGAGTTCCTCCACCATAACAAACTTTGCCAAAATTTACCAACAATAAAAAAAAAAAGAAAAACAACTGAGTAATCTGAAGCAGATAGCAGATAGAAGCAATAAACAGTAACAGCAACAGTCAGCACAGAAGGAAATAATGTCGAAGGCATTAAATAACATGAGTATGGGAATTGTCGAGCCACAGGAACGAATGAAATATCTTTCCAATTACGGAAATATGATAGAAGTTGACCCGAACATGCCAGTAACACGGTGAGTATACGAGTAGAATAAAAGTAAAGGCCATGAACAAGCTTTGCACATTTCCATTGTCCTTGTGCACATATGTAAATTTTTCATATTCATTTTCAATTTACCTTCAGCGAATTATGCTACTCATGGTTATTTGCAGCTGCTGCGAACATTAATTGATTGTGTTTTGGTTTGTTTTGTTTTGTGTTGTGTTGTATTGACTAATTAATGAAGTTGCTTCTATTCTTGTGTTATTGTGATTGTTTCAGTTACTATCGATCAGGCACAGAAATGTTACGAATGGCAAATGTATATCTGGCCGAGGGAAATCATGAAAACGCTTTTATTTTGTACATGCGTTATATGACACTGTTTATTGAGAAAATACGACAACATCCAGATTACGCTAGCATAAAAAGCGAAGTGAAAGCGATCAATAAACGTATCAAGGACGATATTATGCCAACAACAGAAAAGTTAAGAGCAAAACTACTGGCACACTACCAAAGAGAATATGAACAGTTTCTGGCACACAAAGAGGCTGAACGAGTACGTGAATTGGAACGTGAACGCGAACGTCAAAGGCAGCAGCAAGCAAAAGAAATGCCTGGAGGAATCTCAATAATACCTCCTAATCTGCATGTGCAAGTGGACGCAGTTATTCAGCCATCTGCACCAGATATAAGTTTACTTGATCAAGTCATTTACCCAAATGATTTTCCAACGGGAGCCAATCGCTCAAATTTACCAAATTCTGGATTATTGCTGCCTGTGACATAAACAAAGATTCAAGCAAAACGCCAAAGTATGTTTGTTCTACAGTAAAGTGTAAAATTCTGTAAAATTGGTATTTATTATATTTCAATTATTTGTGCAGTTCTACAACGCGTCCTACGTTCGATAGAAGTCAGAAACCACAATACTCACGCACTGATTCCTTGTTAGCAGGTTCCTTGCGAACTGTTCTTGTACCTGCAAATACGATGGAGGCCTTTCTACAACTAGCCCAGCGTAATACTTCAAATAATATTGAAACCTGTGGGGTACTCGCTGGTCAACTTGCGCAAAATCAAATGTATATAACTCATATTATCATACCACAACAAAGTGGCACCTCAGACAGTTGCAACACAATGCACGAAGAAGAAATATTCGATGTTCAGGATCAAAAGAATCTGATTACTCTTGGTTGGATACATGTATATTCTATAAACTTTCCTATAAATATTGTCAAAACTAATAACTACTCCATTTTATAGACGCATCCAAGTCAAACAGCATTTCTCTCTTCAGTAGATCTGCATACTCATTGTTCATACCAAATGATGATGCCTGAAGCGATTGCTATTGTTTGTGCACCAAAGTACAATACGTAAGTAACCTAAAAAACAATACCATAAATACTTTATATATATATGTAAATTATCTTTTTATATATAGAACTGGTTTCTTTATTCTGACTCCTAATTATGGCCTTGATTTTATTGCTCAGTGCCGTCAGAGTGGCTTTCATCCGCATCCAGTTGATCCACCTTTGTTCATGGTTAGTTACAACTCTACTATTAACTAAATTCACATAAGTATATTTATTTATTTACATATTTTCTAGGATGCCCAACATATTCAAATGGATAATAATACAAAAATCAAAGTCATTGATCTACGTAGATAGTATAATCTTGTAATTAACGAATTTAAAAACTTCAACCAACTTAAAAATTGGATTGGAACATTTGCCTGCATTCATTTATTTATTTCTTCTTCTTTTCAAAATGGATATAGTTTGCATAAAATTAACGAGCTTTAAAAGTATTTAATACCATTGCACATAATTTTGTTGGTTGGTTAATGTTGCGCTGAAAACTGCAAGCAACTTTGAAACGCATTTCATTTTCTCATTTAATCAGTTTTCTATGCTTTTTATTTCATTTCAATATTTGCTGCTTTCTGCGTGCATTTAAGAAAAAAAAACTTAGTAAGCAAAAAGATGCTAATAACCTATGTCGAGCCTACGACAATTACTCATCAAAAACAAAAGGCCTCTTGTTAAACTCCTAGTCTAAAAGAATAACAAATACATATATTTTATTTAAAATGAAAAAAGATATTAAAAATTGTTGTTTCCTTTGACAGTATTATAAATAGGTAAAACATAAAATATCTTACAATATTTTTAGGGTTATTAAATTTTGCTATATTTGGAGCAGTTGATTCTACAACAATTCATTAAGGATTTTTTGTTTAAAATGATGTCAATACAAGTGACTCATGGGCACAATTGTTGATAAATAAATAAGAGACATATCACATGCCATATGTCAGTGTCAATGACTGGCTAAGCATAACTGAATGAGGCCAAGGGTTTGCTCAGAAATTGATGTATCATCGCATAGTTTACTATCATCATTTTTCACGGTGAGTTTAGCAGATAAATGCACCTCTAGAAAACGTTTTTGCCTACGCTACTGTGATTGAGTCAGTACATGACACTAAAACAGAGACATATTTGTTTGGGAGCTATACGATCCAGTTACCCTAGGGTCTTGAAATTTACATAGTATAGATAGATAAGAAATTTATACTTACTTGTCACAATAAATCCCTTAGTTTTCTAGTTCAAGGTCTGAAGGATTGATTTGCATATATACAGACAGACGGACATAGCTTAATCAACTCATCTCGTCGAGCTAATGAAGAGTATACATACTAATATACTTTATGGGGTCTCCGCTGTCTCCTTCTGTGTGTTATGATACTATTCATTGCGTGAAAAATATAATTAGCTTGTGAAATGACTTAACAGGTATGTTATTCATTTTACGATAGAAATCAATCACATAATTTTTTTTTTTTTTGTATCTATTATTTATGTTTCGCACCAAATCCGAAATAGGTCGATTGGGGTGCAGCCTTTTATAACGCTAACTATAGATAGAAAGTGATTCATGTGTTATTGGGTGTGTTAAGTTGTAAAAACGCTACAGTTGGTAATAATAGGTGAATAAATGGGAAATAATATTGAATCAAGCATAATCTTTTGATAAAATATTTTTATATTGTAAACTCAATATTTTAGATAATAAATAAAAGACGAAAGGCGAGCTTTTCTGGGCACTTGCACCTAGATAAGTAAGTATAGTCATCTTCATGACGATAGTATTTAGTACTCATGCACCTTTTCATGTAGTGTCCGGAAGAAACTATTTACTTTTCGTGCGATATTTTATGTTTTATGCAAATTCTTTACAAAACACTCCCATTGACAACCGAATACGCCTACTTTTATACTTGGCATACTTAAGTCCGGGACTCCTCCTCTACTGCAAACTACCTTTTGTAGTATAGTATGAAATATTTTGGCCTTGATTGTCCCATCCTAAATCCGCCAGTGGCCAGTTTTATCATAACATAAACAAACATTTGGCAAAACAAATTTTTGGCGTCGATTTTGACATTTTTTTAATATTTTCGGACAAAGACCCCACACGGACCATTTTAACGTGCCCAACCTATTACAAGTTTAATTTCAGTTCAATGATTTTTGCATTGATCATAAATATTTTTTGTATGCGTGATGGACAATTTTTTATTTAAGCTCAACTATTATAATATGGCGCAAAATACTTAGCACACGCATAAGCGTACTTAGTTTTTGGCCTAGGGGGCCGATTAGGGGTAGTTTGTTCTTCAGCCCTAGTGGATGCTGTCTATGTATGTCATGGCGGCCCAGCTGCCCACTTTTCCCGACATTACATTGTGAACAATTTTCAAGGTACGTTTATACAGTGACTAAGAGTTGATATTGAACAACTATTTAGAATACAAATTTGTTTTATTAAATATATAGTTTTAGAGAAAATAATTTATTTTTCTAATGTAGTCAATAGATATTTACTAGGATAGGATAGACACATTTCTCGTCATAGTGCGAATCAACACAGAAACCTTACGGCCCAGTGTGATGCCTAATTTGAATTGCTTTTAGTGTCATGACACGATGGCAATCCAGCAATGGGGATTTATCGACTAAATTCTTATAAAGAAGTGAGCGATTTTTTAGCCTGTCTCATAATAATATAATCTGATGACCCAAGTTGGATTTTATTATTGTATTGATTGTTTTGGCTTTTAAGAATGAAATATTTAATTTGGAAGGCTATTAAATCAACACTATGCTCATTGACTTGTATTAATAGTAAACTTTGGCAAATGTTTCAAAAACGCATACTAACTAACTGGCTATTATTCTGTAGTTTCTGATAATAAGGAGGCACCTATTTGCGTTTCAATTGCATCCAAATGTACCCTCCAACTCCAATCTGCATTCTACATCCTGAACATATTATATAGCTTTGTTTGCATTTGGTAATAAGGATTTCTTGACATTTAAAGGTCCTCAACAGAGGCCTTACCGCCCACCCATATTCCCCCCGTGAACGGTTTTATTATAACAATATAAACACCTAATCGGCTTAAATATTATTGTCTCATGTATTTATTATTATATTTCTAATGGCACATGCTTATGTTATTATGCCCTACACAGACACTTTACTGTGAACAATTCAATGTGTCATAAATGTGTAAATAAAATTAAAAGCACGCGTTTTCTTCCAATATAGTTTAGGGAATAATTTAATCTGTGTGCTTGCGATACAGGAGTTTCGAGCTGTTTTCCAATGACGCCACCATGGCGACAATAGACTGCAAGGGGTTAAATTCAAATGAACTGAAATGGAATGAAACACTTTGTGTAGTGTCCAATGGTAATAGGTACAAGAGTCATTCGCTACTTGTCAAAGTAGCTCCTCATTTCCCCTTCGATCTAAAAGCCAGTTTCGACTTACTCGCTTCTTTCACTCGCTAAGAGCCAAAAGCAAATGGCCAATTTACACTACCAGTTTTCTAATTAAGATCAACATTGTTAATATTTTGTGTTGTGTCTTCTATTTGAGTTTATTTCCTTTTTATATTATAAACAGAACATTTATCAGCAGTGAAACAAAATGGTAAGTATAGTTTGATTTTTTCAATTGAAGAAACCTTTGGAGCATCAACAGGTGCATAAACATTTAAATGAGTGCACGCACTTTCTAGTTAGCTGACCCACAATCTACGTCTTTTTGTTTAATAACTTTCCATTGTCTTTTTTGATGTTCACAGGCACGTTACTTCAAAGAACAAGATATTGATGGTAAATGCTTATCTAAAACGTTTTCTTTAAGACGTTCGGCCATTAGTGATAACATACTTTTTATTTATTTACATTAACTAGAATTTCGCGAGTGTTTTTATCTGTTCGCTCGATCTGGACAAATTACAACATTGGATGAACTGACAGTTATAACACGGTCTTTGGGCTTATCCCCAACCATTCAAGAGTTGAGTGCTTATTTTAAGAAGAAAAATGGCAGAATGAGTTTTGCTGATTTTCTGGAGATTATGCATCAGCACTCAAAAGTTGAGAATCTACCGGACGAAGTTATTGCTGCCTTCAAAGCTGCCGATCCACAGAATAAAGGCACAATTTCAGCGAAACAACTTCGCAATCTGTTACAGAACTGGGGCGAAGGCCTCTCAGTGCGTGAGGAAAGTATTTTTTTGCAGACCACTGACAGTTTCATCAATAACTAAGGACAAATTCTTTTGTTACAGGTGGACAATATATTCCGTGAAGCTAATGTAAACAACAATAGCATGGTACGCTATGCAGATTTTGTAAAAATAGTATGCGCTCCAGTCCCAGACTATTATTAGATAGCATTCCATACCGAGAAGAAATTATTTAACATTCCAGTACTACAAACCCATAAAATTGAATAAAACACATAAATTTTATATCATAAAAAAGCTTTTATTTTGCTTTGTTTATGCGAGTGCTACATCTTAGTTGGCAATGGTGACCTCAACTTCTACACCGGGCTCGATGTTGATGGAAGTGATCTTCTTCACGATCTCAGATGGAGAGTGCAAATCGATGATGCGCTTGTGGATTCTCATCTAAAAAGAATATATTTCAAATGTTATTCATTGCGGGAACATTGTTTAAAATTGAATTTAATGTCGAACTCAGAGAGCCAAAAAGCTGTTAACACATCAACCAAGTGGACTATGAGAGTTCGTTTACTCTGGGCAAGTCATATTGATACTGAGCGGGGTGCAAATCAAACACACAAGTTCTATATCTGATTTGCCCATTGTGTAAAGAATTACAACTAACCTGGAAACGATCCCAGGTTTTGGAACCTTCACCACAAGGTGTTTTACGGGTGGTGATACGTAGAGTCTTGGTTGGCATGCGCACTGGACCCTGTAAATTAAAAAATATAAAATAAGTAAATCTCATTTTGATACTGTGCTATTCATTTTCTTGAGTAAGTGAAATCATGTTGCTCAAATCATATAAAATCAATCTGTTTGGAAATTATAACATTTTGATTATGTCCAATTGAAGCAATAATAATCTAGCATTTAATTAGGAGACTAGGCTAAGCGGCTAAAGGCACGCAAAACCTCCAGGTAAATGCAAATCGGCATATGGAACACTTTCTTCTTTAACATACCTTGACGCGGAGGTTCTGGTTCTTGGCACCGTTGATCAAATCACGGCACACATTCTCCAAAGAACGAACATTCCTGGAGGTGAGAGTAATACGAATACGGTGCACTGAAGCGGAGTCCGTGCCATGGGGCTTTTCGATGTCCTTAGGGGCAGCAGCCTATACAAATGCAAATAATAAAAGTACACGCATTAACACAATGAGGTTATGTTGAAACTCATACACTAAAAATCACGTGCGAGCGGCATTTTTAAAATCAGTTTGCTTTAATAAGAAGTTATTACTTCATATTTAATAATTTAAATTATTTACCATATTAATGCAATATTCTGGTCGAGGTATTCAAATCTTCAAAACTCTGAAATTGAGCAGCGCTGAACCAGATAACTTGCTGGTTTAGAAAGAAGTGAAAGAGGAAATAAACACAGCGAAGCAATATAAGTTTTTGGCATTGCCATCTTTTACGCAAAAACAAAACATTTCAGCGATGTGGCATGGATGGTCAACAATTGATGATGTTCTTCTTCTTCCTGTTAAAGTCATTCAACGTTAATTTGAAATGTTGATTTGTTTAACGTAAACGCCTGTCATTTAAGACTTAAGTTCACGGTACCTATGGATTGATAAACGTGAACCAACGTCTTCTTGGATATATATCCGCCATCACAGCATCCGGTTGAATATGCAACTCTACGTCGAGTTAAAAATTCTACCAACATTTGGGTATTAAACCACAGCCACCACGATACTCCCATAAAGGGGCCGCACCAGCCAGAAAAAACCTCCGGTAAGACCTCGTACCCGCAGATCCTATTAATTCAAGCTCCATAACGCTCATGGTTTGGTGGCACATATTGTTTTCACTTATATAGTAGCCAAGAAATCCAATTTATAGAGGATATCCTGGAGCACCAATTATAAGTGAAAGATAATGTTCCCTCCAGAAATATGCGTTTTAATCACAGAGAGGGAACGTTAATTTAAACACGAAATATTCAATTCTTTTTTGATTAAAATATATGAATATTTAATTCTTTAAATTTCTTGATTACATTTGTGCAGAAATGCAAATTTGGCTAGATGAATTATTTTCTAAAAGGCTAAAATCTAGCGGGTGATATCGATTTGAGTCTTATCGTTTTGCTGCTGCTGTTTATATGATTGACAGATAGTACCTTTTATGGTTTTCCAATTGTTTAATATAGTTTTCACTAGACGTAACGATTATTTCTTTCAATTGGTTGGTTTGCATGTGAACATTTCGGTGCAAAACTTAATATGATGCTCCAATAACTCTTCGCAGAAACAAGAATTGAAAACATGGCTACATTTTAATATTGGATTCTGCTGATGTGCTTCAAACCCGGATTCTGTATGTCTACACTGGTTTAAGGATTGCCTTATGTAAAGGGGATTTTGTATACAACACGATTCAGCCTTTATACTAAATCGGTGTTTCGCTTTGATTTGTACACTTTCTTTAAGTCTTCTGCACAAGGATGATTTAAAGAACACTTCTTGTAAGAGGATAAATGGTAGACAATCTCCACTATGTAATGTTCTTCAGTTTTTCAGTAATCCGATTAACATCGAGATTCCAGATTTAAAATCAGGATTCCAATGGGCTGAGTTGGTTTGCAAGATAATGCAAGATTCAACTTTGAATTCATTGGTGACAATTAGCAACTATGATATCATTAACAATTGGTAGTTTTTATTTGTCATCTTGCTTTTATATTTCACGTAAAATTTATCATGATATAGGAGAGGCATTGCAAATAGGCTTTTGAATGCTAAAATGGAAAGACTTGTGCGAACCCCACCTCATGCAAAGATATTTCATAATAATATTATACTTTTGTTTTTATTAAATTTTACAGGAGTTTTTTCTATCTTTTTTTTTTCTCTAATACAGTTTTAAATTTCAACTATTCTCATCAATCAATCATTCATCATATTTATGCATTAATTTTGTGCCTAATTTTAATTAAGTTTAATTTCTGAGTTTGATTATTTTGCGACAAAAAGAAAACAATTACAAATCTACAAATCTTTTCCACTTAAAGACAAAATACAAATCATCATCATTACGAGAGAACATAATTATGTTTTATCAATATTAAGTATGTATAAACTATTTAGAGCACGCAGCAAAAACTTAAAACAAAATTGAGTTACATTTATATGGTAAATATTTAAAAAGACTGCACTTTATGACTTAAAAATTAATACGCCTCTTCTTCTATTTTTTTTCTCCGTACAATGAATTCGAATTTAAGTAAAAATCAACTACTAATCACTCATAATAAGCTAAAAATTTGTGTCAAAATGTTTTGGTTAATGTTAATTTTACAAAGTTAAGAGATGGTGTTTATGTTCGTATAGGTAAAGGGATTGGGATTGTGTGTTATTAGTAGTTATAGTTATTGCATTTTGTAGTTGGCAATCTCCATCCATTGTAAAAAGTTAACTAATAATGTACATTAATAATAGATTCGCGTCCCTTACCGACGCCCACCCACCGAATGGGTACACTCAATTCGCTTTCAAGGAAGCGCACATACTTTTGTGCATTCTCAGGTAACTCCTTAAAGTCACGAATATTCTCAGTGCATGTTTTCCAACCAGGAAGAACTGCATATTCGACTTCAATGGAGCCCAGTTCGGCAATAGTGCCGGGGAAGTGATCTGTAGTTTCACCATTTGCGCGCTTATAACTAAAATAGAAAGAAAAACAAAATTTTACAAACCAAGATAACAAAAGTATTTGTCACAATTAATACTTACGCCACAGCCACTTTGATTTCATCCAAAGTGTCCAAAATGTCGAGCTTAGTTAAGCAAATGCATGTATAACCATTCACAAGTGAAGTGTATTTAAGAAGAGGAATATCTAGCCAACCGCAACGACGTTTTCGCTTCGTAGTGACTCCAATCTCGAAGCCTCGAGTTTGCAACAACTCACCAAATTCCTAAAATTCCAATTAAAACAAAATATTTCATACATTTTTCCTATTCCATATATCAATTTATCGTTACATTGAGTTGTTCTGTTGGAAATGGTCCATCACCGACACGCGTCGTATACGCCTTGACGACACCAATAACTTCTCCAATGGTTTGTGGTGGCAAACCGAGACCAGTGAGTACACCACCAATACTGCAATTGCTGCTGGTGACATAGGGATAAGTACCAAAATCAATATCCAACATAGCCGCATTGGCGCCTTCAACCAAAATTGTTTTGCCTTGACGCAATGCCGTGTGTAAGAAACAAATTGTGTCCTTCACATAGGGACGCACCTTTTCAACGTAGTCTTTATAGCGTGCCAACTCTGATTCAACATCAACAGTTATCGATGGGAACAAACGCAGGTGTGTGTTCACAATGGAACGGAACCTAAAGAATAACAGTTATACATGTACATTGAAATGACAAATTATAAGTTATTTTTTTGTTTCTTACTTTTCACTGAAAGCATGAAAATCACCCAATAGTTCGCCAACACGTATGCCATTACGCGTTGCCTTACTGGAGTAGGCTGGACCAATACCTTTCTTGGTGGTGCCCAAAGATTTGCCACCCTTTTCGGCTTCCTGCATACCATCAACATGTTGATGGAAATCAAATACCAAATGTGCACGATCTGAGATGATCAGACGATGCTCAAGCTTTTGTAAGCCCTTGGCTTCATTCTTACTCAGTTCTTCGAAGAGTGATGGCAAGTGAATGACAACACCATTGCCTGGAAATGCATTATAGGTGTGGAAAAATTTTCATTACTTAAACAATCATAATAAAAAAAATAAAATTTTTTACGCAACATTTATGAAAAAGTAAAAAAAAAACACGCTTTGAGTTAAGAACGGAGTAGTTTTAAGTGATTTTTTATGATCAATTTCAGTCTCAGTTTGAATCCTAGTTTCAGTTCCATAACAGGTTTGTTTTCAATGATCAGTTTAGTTTTCCGTTTTAAAAAACCCAGATCAGTTATCAGTTCAGTCCAAGTAAGGAAAGTTGACAGTTGGACTGAGGCAGAGACTAGGATTGAGACTGAACTGACCGTGTAAACAGTGCTAAAGATGTATGTAACTTCGTTTTCTTTCAAAATGATCTACTTTTAGTGAGGTGGAAATTTGATTAATGTGGACGCCAAATTGTGCCCGAAGAGTTATGTACTGGTGGTGGGTTTCAAGTTTTGTATAAGCAACCAAAAGATGCCTGACTGACAAATTATTACCACAGCATGGGCAAGGAGAATGGCTTCTGCCGTCAAAAAGTTGTTAGTGAGTGAGAGTATATCAAATACAATAGTATTTAATTCTAATAAATCATGAAGTGATTATAAATCAATCAAGAGTAACATTGAACACACGTGATGTGATTAAACATTTCCTTATTCTAATTACATACATCATTTCCATTTCCTCGTACTGCAAATTTTATTTACTAGTAATTCATTAATAAAATTGATTGGGTGTGCAGCTGCACTGCTGAGGGTGGAGTGGATTGACGTCATTTGTCATAATTCCAAATAAAAATTTTTCTTTATGTAACAATGAATTTCCAATAAAGTTGGGATCGACGCAGTTTTTTGTAATAAAGTTTTTTAGGTGGCAAATTATCTAAACGTGTTTTTAAGTCATTTATCGCATTATTGTTATATATTTATTTTTCGTTTCGCTTTTTTTTTTACTTTATTCGAGATAATGATAATAAAATAAATAGCACTCTAAGTAAATTAACCAGTGGCGTTGTTGTAACTCAAAATGGGGAATATTGTGGGTCTCTTCTCAGCCTAACAAAAAATATTTCATGGGAAAACACAAAATAACATATAAAATATATCAAAATGAACTGGAAAATTATGCTCTTTAAACTGGAAATTTCAGACCAGATAAAACATAGAAAGAGCCTCTAATTTATAGGTGAACATTGTTATCTAAATTTGAAATTTATTAATGCATTTCTACGAGTATCACATCATGAATTTTCATTTCTTATCTCCAACACAAAATAAACTTAATAAACTCAATTTTAACACACTTTATAATAATGCATATATGAAGTACTATTAACATCATATAATAATAATAATATTGTATATGGAAGGGATTGTGTCTATGTATTTTCTTCCATACCATATCATATCATCATCATACACAATACACAATACTACTGTATTGTATTGTATTTCTACATGTTGTTGTTGTTGTTATTTGTGATTATCTAATAAATTAGTCTTGTGACAAGCACAATGACAACGTTTAAAAAAAAAAGTAGACGTAAGTAAAGTAATCAACCAACGAACGAACGAATGAACCAAAGTAAGGAGAGTGTAAAGAAAACACCTTAGTAAGAAAGTTAATTTCCATCGATTAAACTTCATGTTTTGTTGTTATATACAATAATCAGATACTCATTAAAATGCAGTGAATAAATTGGGTAGGTGGATAAAGTGAGTGGGTTGTGTACTATAGTTTATTTACTTACGTTAAATATGCTGAATATTGCATGTTTTGACAATTATAAGTACTAAAAATAGTAAACACATTTCCTTGAAAAGTTAAGTTCAAGATTATTTGTGAAATGCTCATTGAACATGCCATTCATTTTCTATAGTGTGTTATAGTTTCGTATCTTTGGGGGATTTCCCTTTATACATGCATATATTTAAGATATTGTAACAGAAACAACAATTCATCATCATCATTAATGGACTTTGTTTTAATTTCATTTTCTTTTTATTTGTTTTAGAAGTTTTTGTTAAAATAGATGAGGTCATGCAACTGTACGCGAAACTATAGCATATACAGTTTTCTCTCTGAATGAGATGAAGATGAAGGGAAATCTCTTCTAGAACATTGAATTCAGTACAATACAGTGAAATCTACCACAATTGTGCAAAAGCAAAATCTTTTTAATCTCGTTTTGAGTTTGCATTTAGAAAATGTCATTATATAGAAATTCCAATATATAAAATTTTACTGTACGTACACTGTATACTTTTGTATGTTTTTTTTTTTTTTTTTTTTTTTTGTATACATTCATTGTACGCCTTCAACAAAGAGATATACAATACATACATATATAGTACTATATATCTTTTTATCTACAAAACAAAATTTAAATTTAAACAATAAGGTTTATACTATGTGCATGCTATGTGTTTGTATGGACGACTATGTATTAGAAAAGCAAAGAAAAACAAAGTTAGTTAGTCAGGCAGGCATTCAGATAGTCAGTAGGTAGAGAGAACTGACGGACAGAGGGTAAATAGAAATCATGATCACTTTTTCTCGGTCACCGCTGTGCTTGACCAGGCAGACAATCATCAACACAATGTCAATGGTGTTTCAAAAAATTGCTTGCCAAATAATTTCATGGCATATTGAAAGGAAGAACTAAAATATTTTTTCATTTTCTTTTTCCTTTCATTACATTGCTTTCTTCAAAAACAAACTATATACTCGTACAACAAAAACAAATGAACTTACTTTCATCATCATCATCATCAATAAAAAATTTCTTGAGAATATATGAATTGACTTGATTGTAGTATGTTACATGCTTTGGAATCTTTGCTTATTTTTTGCTTCGATTCGATTCGGTTCTCCTTGTACAACTGACCCTCACTGAGCCAATGAGTGAGTAAGGGACCACAGATTAGATTAGTCAGTCAATGATTGACAATATTAATTTTTAACTTACCGATGACTGAGATGCATTTCTCATTGACAATGCCGCTTGGCAGTAGATGAAAATCGAATTCAGTGCCATTTGCAACGACAGTGTGACCAGCATTGTTGCCTCCCTGAAAAAGAATCATAAAGAAAGAAAATCCATGAAATGATTTCGTTGTATTCATCATTCATTTTCTGTCTCACATGAGATACATGTGTACACTGTGTTCTGTTCTGTTCTGTTCTGTTTTGTTTTGTTTTGTTTGGAATACCTCACTTAAGATTTAAACAATTATGATTTAGTTTTTGGCAACTGTACAAATTTTTGTTTTAGTCTATAAAAACAAAGTCATATGACATTCCGCCCATTCTATTCTATTTGATTTTTTTAGTATTGCAAAAATAACCTGCTGAATATTTTCAAAAGTAGAAGTGATGACTTAATATAAGGAAGGAGGCTTGGCTTGTCTAGGCATGACTCAGTCAATGCAATAAGTATTATGGGTATCAATAAATCTATAAACACACAATCAATTATCATTTAGAGAGACAACAGAGAGATAGGAAGTGCAATGCAGCCAGCCAGGTGGTGATAACATACATACGATTATGTCTCACACATTGTATGGAACCGGCTGAAACCGGCTTTTCTTTTCGCTCATTTCATAGGAGTGTATGATCGTCTAACTGATTTTAACTGAGATGTGTCGCTCTGAAATTTTGTGTCAATGAAAATATATTCATTTTTGTTAAGGTTGTTGTTTCTGCTTCAAACCAAAACAAACAAAAACAAAAAACGAACGGAAGCGATAATTAAAAACAAACAACGTAGTTTTTCAATTGTTGTTTGGCTACACATTCGAAAGAAAAAGTAATTTAATACAGACATGTACGTTCATCTTAAGCGGTAATGAAATGAGCTAGTTCAGTGAGAACCAGCTGAGTAATTCTTATTGCGTTTTGGTAGTTATGTAAAATCGGCCAGGCAGCAAAAACAAAAAAAAAAAAACTGAAAAAACTGAAGAAGGAGGAACAATCAGCACCAGAACCAAACCAACGTCAAAGCTACTCGCTCACCCGAACCAAACGACGTCTTTATGACAAAATCAGCAAAGCTGAGCAGAATGAAGAAAGCAAGCAGACAATGTCGGCGCGCAATCGGGGAGCAGTGATAGCCGGACCCAACCTATATACTATACTATGAAGCTATAATACACATGTACACAAATAGTTCACTTCAGCAGATATCGCGCGGCAACGCACACATGCTGTAGCAAAAGAAAAAAAAAAAGCATGAAACAAAGAAAAGAAAAAATAAATAATAAAATAAAAATAAAAAAGAATGAAACACATGCTTGCTTAGCCTTACAACCTATGGTGAGGTGAGGGATGAAACGTCATCATCATCATCATCATCGTCTACTTGAAATGATACATTAGTTTTCAAATTTCTATGAATTCTCAATTCTGCTGTTGCAATCATGCTGCATATTGTTGGTTGGTTTTAATGTTTTTGCTTGAATTTCTTCTTATTTTTAAAAGAGATGTTAACGAACTAATGGCGCGTTCTTGGCATATGTGTCCTTGACGCAAGGATAACTTGCGTTGTCAGCTGTTTGTTTGTCAGTAGAGTAGGCGTAGGTCATTGGCGCCTCTACATAATGCGATGTTGTGTGCCTGCCACCCCTTTCTTATTAGCATAATTTCATTTCACAGCACAATTTTAATTTACACAATAATTGACACTTGTACTTATTTATTTACATACCTGACACCTGCAGACAATGTCTACTTCCGACGCCAACATATCCACAACTTTGCCTTTACCTTCGTCACCCCATTGGGCGCCAAGGACAACATCCACTTTTGATTTGTACATATTGCATCGTCCTTGATGCAATATTTCATAATGGTTTCCTCCATTGATCACACTCCCAGTCGCGGTGGACATTTTCACAATCCGAACACGTTGTTTTTGCGGCGTTGTCGCGGTTACTCAGATTTTTTTCCTATCCCTGCTTGAGCGACGAGACTTCTTCTTCTGCTGCTGCTGAATAGTCAGTGTGCCCGATTTGGTCCGAAATATACTGAATTTTAAATAAAACAACTAAAAAATACCAGCCATTTGCATTGGTAACTCTACTACAGTGAACCGAATGAGATTTTATACCATCAAAGTGATTCTCTTTTCTTTTATTTTTTTATATTTTCATTCCTTTAATTATAATGAAAGTATAAATAAAGCAGAACATAAACTTCAGTTGAAGGAAGCTTACATCTTTTTAATCCGATTTCTTACATTTATTATGTTGACCCCTATATTGAGTAGCATTTGCTTGTCTTAAGAAATGCAGATGCTTTCCATTTAAAAAAAAAATTATAAGTACTAAATGGTTTATATACTTACATATTAGCTTAATTAGAAGCCGGTTCAATATTTGGATTTGCTATGCCAAATGTCAAGAAGAAGAAACTAACATTGGTCTTAACGAAGTTTTTTTCTATTTCACATGAGATGGTTTTAAAAACTTACTATTCTATTTGAATCGTGGCATCTTATGAAAAACTAAAGCAAGAAAAGAAGTGAGACATTACCGACATATTTTCACTGCAATTGTTGTATGTATACATAATTGTTGTTAATTGTTTTTGTTAAGTTTTGTTTCAATGACTTAAGACGTAAATACGAGTATATTCATTCAGAACCTTATAAATATTCAAAAGTATAATATAGGATTGTTTACATAGGCTGGTTTGATAACAAATGATTAATTTTAGCATGCTATGGCAACGTACGCTACAACAATCCCGAATTTGAAGTCAAGTTTACGTTGGAAGATCTCGTATTTTGACAAACAAGCTTTATATGACAAAAAAAAATGTGTGAACCAAAGGTCGGAAAGTTCAAAATTAACATTTTTTATAACACTTTATGCTGTTCACATTTTCAATTTGATTTCATTTTTAATTTAAAGGTGATTTTAGAGAGAATGACCACATTTGCACAGCATTGTGCTGCCGGATATACTTTTCGAAATAGGGTGGCAATGCTATTTTATTTATTTTGTCCAAGTGGCAAAGTCGAAATGCAACAAAGTAAGATGTGTAAATGGAATTTGCTTTTATTTACTCAAAATGTCAGAAGAAGATCATATTCAGTTATGTCAATTGTAAGTTTTGTTATTTTTACTTTTATCATATTTCTATATTGTAAATATTCAACTAATTATAGTTGTAACGGGACCAAATTCAAATACATTTGTCCCAAGTGCAATGCGCCTTACTGTTCAGTTGAATGCTACAAATCACCGCGACACATGAAATGCTCTGAGGAATTTTACAGGAAATGCGTTCAGGATGATTTAAATGCAGCGGATCCAAACTCACGCCAAGATATTCAAAAAATATATGAAATATTAAGACGCATAAACGAATCAGATGCTAATGGTTTCGATCCAAAAGATTTTGATGCTGATGGCTTAGATGATCCATTAGATTCAGATGACGATCAACCAGATATTGGTGAACCAGAAGATGACAATGGTGATGATGATAAACTGGACTTGGGTACCCGTTTACAAGGTATAGACTTAAATAACCCAGACGAAGTATGGTCCCGACTAACAGATGAAGAACAGAAAGAGTTTCAAAAACTAATCGAAAATGGTGATATTTTTAAGCTAGTGCCAACAAAAAATACACCATGGTGGCAAAAACATCAAAATTCAAAAATAGTTGATCTAACCGAAGAAGATAGAAATATTCCGGAAATATGTAAACAAATACCGAAATTTTCGAGCATATGCAAGAAGGAACCATCGCCATGTGTCCACTTCAACCTGTGGAATATACTCGCAGCATACGCATGCGTTATTCGATATAATAATATTTTGATGCCGAACAAAGAACACGCTAAAGAATTTGTGGCGGAATTAGTTAACTTAAGTTCAACGTTGAAGTATGGCACAAATTTTGAAGATGCAGATGACGCTGTGATTTCAGTAGAAATGGAAGCCCTAACAACAAAAAGTGGACATGGTGGAGTAATAGATTCATTGGATTTGAAGGACTTTGCGAAAAATCGAGACACATTGCAGCAAGATGCTAGGCAATTGATGGCTCAACAAAGGTACAAATTGGCTGCTTTGAGTGATATTTTCCGTTGGCTATCGGTTGCAACAAAGGAATATACAAATAAGAAGGAAGGCGAAATTGCTGATTTTTATACGCTTTTTGCTGTTGGCCATGGCAGTGCTCGATTAAATTCAACTAAGTTGAAACAGATCTTAAAAAAAGTAGAATTTCTATTATCATATGTCAATAGAGTTAATCATGATGATTGTTTAAAATAGATTATCTTAACGATATATAAATATGTGTATGTGTATTTTATTTCGACTTTTCGACTTTTTTTTCGGGAGTCTCCAAAAGTATGGCCCGTGACAGCTAATGGCTTATTGTTTTTGTAATAAGTTGGATAAGAAAAAACAGAATGATTACTCGGTTTTATTTACTTGCTAGGCAAAGCTTATTGCCAAGTTTAATACGCAGAAAATTTAACCTAAAATAACAAAAAGAAAAATTGAAATGAATCGAACTAACATTATAAATATATATAAACATAAAATACTAGTGAGATTATGAAGTTGTGATTTTCCACTTACAATTATTGAATGAGATTAAGATGCTCATCGTTTAACTCAGATCTGTAAAATTCTTTACGCACTTCATTTTGGCGAATGTTTTCTCACACAAGTAAGTAGGTCAAATTGTGCCAGTAGAAGACTAATAAAAATCCAACAAAGATGAGTTTCGATATTTGTTACTAAATATGCATATCAACGCACTGTAGATCAATAATTTCCATTTGTCAGTATCAAAAGGATTTTGAATAATTTTAATTTTATTCCCAATGCCATCGAAGTCCGAGAAACGATTATCAAAATTTATATTCAAAGCATTCAAAGCTTCGACGGAAAACCGAGTTTCAGTAGTGGGGTTGAATATTTCATATGTTCTAAAATGTGTGAAACACTTTCTACGCAATTGTGATTGAAACGGTATTATTTTCTGTCGGAACGACATCGTCAAGATATTAGGGAAAACTGGTTTTCGCCTTGCAACCTCAAAATCAGTTCGTTCAAATGTTTTGTCAAATCGACGTAGAATGTTAACTTCCACAACCATTCGCTATTTTGTAATTCGGATGAACTACGATGTTTTTCATCCAAATAAATTTCGATCACTGCTTGAAGTTCAAAGAAGCGCTGAAGGACATTTTCGCAACTAAGCCAGCGTACGGCAGTATGATATGATAAATCAGTTTCTTCAATCTCCCCAGTAAACTTGCGGAATTATCTGTGATTTAGCTCAGTGGATCTGATCATATTAACAATTGATGTGACTGTTTTTAGAACTTCAGACATATCCAAACATTTTCCGCATAGAGAATGTTGATGAATGAATAATGTAAGACCAATGGCTTTGAACCACCATTTTTGCTACAATGCAGTACAACACAGTCATGATTGACTAGCGAATTAAGCAAGCGTTTGCTCGCTCAGGCCGCGTACTCGGCGACCAGTTTAGAATTTATAGATACTGGCAGAAAAATTAAAACGGTGTTGGCCCTTGGAACTCACTGAAGTAATCAGTATGGCCCCAAGGCTGAAAAGTTAGAAGACCACTGGTTTATCATCACCTTTTGCCAATATCACAATCACCTTATTTCAAGAGTGGTTATCTAACTGGCGGATAAAAGTCAATGATCAGAATTTACACTGAACCGTAGGATTTGGTTTTTCGTAACTTTAAACCGTTCTACAGTTCCATAAACTTAGGATATATCTTATCTTGGCATTCACCTTGATTTGCGTTCCACTTTGCGGAAACATATCCTACTCTGAAAGGTCACATAATTAAATAGTATTACGGAGTTGTAACTTGACTAACAAACCCAATCTAAATATTAATATTGCGAGAAACAATAAATAAAATGTATGTAGAGGAAAAAAAGCTTTTTAGCTTTCAACCCACTGTCCAACAGTTCGCGGTTCGAACCGATAACTGATGGTGTGTGTATATCGTGTTGCCTGCTTGAAGTTGTCGTCTGTATATCGCGATATTTTTGTTGTGTACAACACTCGTCATACTACAACAACAACAGTAGTGATGGTTTTTCTAGTTAGAGATTTGGAGAGAAGGCAGCCAGCACAGTGCTTTAACTATTAATAATAACTATTGGTATGTTGGAAAAAATTCCTATTGCGTCTGACATTGCTCATCCTCATTCCTGAAAAACAGAAAAAATTTTGTACTAGTGTCGAGTGAGTGTGGTGTGTGTTGGTGTGTAAATAAATAAAGCCGAGTAAAGATGAAGAAGATGTTTACATTGGGCGCGGCGGTGTGAAGAGTGAAAGAATGTAAAAATTGCTACGCTATAGAAGCAAAAGCAAGCAGTCGTCGTTCGTTTGCTTATTAGGCTCGCATCGTCGTCAATCGTCAATTTAATGCAAAAGATACTTTTTTTTTCGTTTTCGTTTATTTTTTGCGGGCTATTAACAACAGTCACAGTTGTTGAAGAATAAAGGCCCTTGTGCAAACTTATGTAAGTGCTGATGATTTGGAATAGTTAAAATCAAGCAAAGCAAAATTCTGATTAAAAAAATGTAAAGAAGAAGGCTCTGTGACTTTATTACACTATTGTGTATCTTCAAGATAAACGGGTTCCATTTCTAGTTATCGTTGCGTGGTGGAATACCGAAGCACTAGCTGGCGTTTGCTTATCTATCTTTACTTAGCTATACTACACAAATATGCGAAGTATGCGTCAACCTGTTTGTGTAAACTTTCAATGGTTGAAATTTCTTTTCAATCGTTGGCTCTTCTCGATTTTAGAAAATGAATAAAAATCAAAGACGGACAGACAGACAGACTGTTGTTAACGTGTTATTTTCATCGACAACGTCAACAACACCATTGCCACCAATGACTACTCAGCAAATCAACTGCCTAAATAAGTAGTTATGGTGATCATCATAATCATGGTGGTGGTGGTGGTGTTAATGATGATCATGATGACTGCATGTGTCTATATATAAATACAACGACGGCGTCGAGTATATACAATAAAATTCATAATGCATATAATGTTGTACATACTAAAAAAAGAATATTAAATATTGAAATATGAAAAAGTTTGTGTTGTGTTTGCAATTTGTAATTAGCTTTTTGCTAATTCACTTGTATCGCGTCGTATCTATTACTACAATATATTATATTGAGTTCTATTCTATTTGTTGATGATGATCTGTTGTATGCAGGAAATGTCCCACCATAGTGATGATCAGCTTCTTCAGGCTGGAAGTGATTCCTTTTGGGAGCCTGGCAACTATAAACGTACCACCAAACGTATTGAAGATGGCTACAAGTAAGTAGAAATTTGAAATATTCTTAAATACAGAAGAAGCTTACAATTTAGAATTCAAAAAAATTAGAAACTTTCTTTATTAGAAAGTTATTCAGAAGTCAGGGTGATGGCATCAAAAGCTTTGAAATAATTAATACCAATAGTTGTGAAACTCTGAAAAGAAGGGATGGAAGGATTAAATTATTACGAAAAAATAATTAAAAATTCTTCAACAGTGAGGATGATTTGCCAATAATACAATGAGTATGATTTGTATTGGAAAACTATGATATAGCAATCAAGTTCTCCAAGAAACTCAAGCACTTTTCACAATATTCCATCGAAAAAGTCTCGTATCTGTAGACGTAATCAACTCAATCTTTTGGCCATTTATAATGATATCGTTAAGTCAACTAATAACAAATTATATTATTATGTATATAAAATACTGTAGATTCTATTTGTTTTTCTCCATTTTGTCGAGAAATGAAAACAATTCGGAATATTTAATTTCTGAGCTTCTACTGTATTTTCTAATTGCTTAGAATTATAATTTAATATTCCCTCAAATTCTTATAGACTCTGTAATGATCTACAGCAACTGATACAAGAAAGAGCTGATATTGAGAAAGGATATGCCAAAAGTTTGCGTACCTGGTCAAAAAAATGGGGTGAACTCATAGAAAAAGGTGAGTGTAAAAATATATAAAAGTTCATACATATTTTCTTGTTTTAATATCATCAAAGCATCTTTGTATAAAGTAATCTATCTATGTACGTATGTATCTAAGTACAAATGTACACACGCTGCCTGCGTGTCTGTGTGAGTGGGGATATGTATGTAACCGTGTTATTTGTTTATACATTCATTCGCGCCTTAGTTTCCGCCAATAAGTAGTCAGACAGACGGACTGAATGACTGACAATCGACCCATGAAGAAGCATTAACGCAATGTACACAATGCGTTCTTATAACCAACCGCTACAATTGAGATTGTTGTTTACTTATTGTTGCTGTTCTTGTTCTGATGTCACGAGTTTTTCGATGGGGAGGGATGGAGGGCAATAAGTGGCTTAAACTATTAATGGTCTTTTTACCGCTTCTTTTTGTATGAATTTTGTCTTACTATAAAATGAAATCGTCGCTATCGTGGTTGGTGAAAAGTGTGCGAACATTTGAAAGAAAAGCGAACGCAATCCATGTTGCTGTTGCTGTTGATATTGTTATTGTTGTACACCGTGAAAGTGGTCAAATGTACATAGATAGATAGATAGGTACATCGGCGAGTCAAGTCAGTTGTATTTTTCTATATTTGTACAAAACGTATTTATTTTCTTTTCGCCTTAATTTGCTATTGTTGTTATTGCTGTTGTTGATTTACTACTGTACATAGTCATACATGTTCTATCTAGTCTAGTACTCTAGATAGCAGAGAAGCAACTAGCAGAAGCAGCAGCAGCAAGCAGCTTGCTATAGAAGTCCAATGGTTTCAAAAATCAATTCGGTTTCTAGTGAACTGGAACAACAACTTACATATTTCAATGTGTTGTGCGCTGCTGCTGGTTTAAAAAAGCATGCGGAGCCGATAGATGGGATTATGATCGGCATATTGCATTACATTTAAGTATATATGTATGCCTATGTCTATGTTGGTATAATGAGCAAAGCTATTGGTTTTAATGATTCCCATTTTTATATTATGTATACATATTATACATGCAATAAACAAATTGTGTATTTTTTCATTAACAAAAACTTTGTTTAAATCGAAGTAAGTTATGCTATGCTTAAGATAAGATAAGAAGTTTCATATAAATATGACGTAATACGAAATACTTCACTAAACGCACATACCTATGCCTCTTATCTATAAAGTTTTCAATTTAAAAAATTAACCATTGCGTGCTGAACATTCCGATTCATATAAATGTTAAATTTTATAGATTACCCACTAACTAACTAATGACCCAAATCGATTTGATAATCATAAGAATTTCATATATTTTATTGTCTAAATTTATTGTGTTGATTTCAGGACCTGAATATGGGACAAGTGAAGCTGCCTGGAAAAGCTACTCACCGAATCCGAACGTCTTTCGGATGTACACATGAAAATTAAAGACAATCTTTGTACTGATGTCAATACTCAAATAAAGAGTTGGCAAAAAGATAATTACCATCATACCTTAATGCAAATAAAAGAACGTAAAGATATGGAAGATCTGTTTAAGAAAGCACAGAAACCATGGGCCAAATTACTTGCTAAAGTTGAAAAGGCAAAAGCCGATTATCATTCGGCATGCAAAACAGAACGCAGTGCTACAAATCAAGAACGGAATGCAACAGCGGATAGCTCATTGTCACCAGATCAGGTATGTTACTTGTTCATGTTCCCATAAATGATTTGATGATATTAATTATTTACATTTTTCTTTTTTAAAGGTTAAAAAAATGCATGATCGTGTGCAAAAGACCAAAGATCAAGTGCAGAAATGCCGCGAGAAATATGAACAGGCCATAACCGAAATAACCAAATACAATTCGGTTTATATAGAAGATATGACTTCAGTTTTTGAAAAGTGCCAAACAATGGAAAAGACACGTTTGTTGTTCTTCAAAGAAATCTTATTTAATATGCATGCGTGCTTGGATTTAACTAAAGTCCAAAGGTGATGATAACTTCTACAATAAATTGATTTTACCATTTTATCAATAAGAAATAATAAGAATTTCTTGTCTGTCTGCAGTTTACCACAAATATATGAAGAATTTTACCATACAATAAATAATGCTGATCATCAAAAGGACTTGAAATGGTGGTCCAATAATCATGGTATTAATATGGCAATGAATTGGCCAATTTTTGTGGTAAATTAAACATAAACATATCTTTAAATCCATTGGATAATTAATTTATATGTTATTTTTTGATTATTTAGGAATATACTGAAGAATTCCGGGATATTGCCAAGGGTAACAAATCAAAAGAGGCGCTTCCAGCTGCACCAATTACACTTATTAATCAGCGACCAGTTGGTGAAGATGTGCATGTAAATACACAAAATATTAGACTTAGCTTTGCTTTAAGAACAGTGTTAATTAATAATTTATGTATTAATTTATGTTCATTTATTCTTAGCAGGAATATCCTACAAATAGTCTAAAGAAAAACACAACAAACAATGCAAATAAATCGAGCGGAAAAACCACTCAACAAGAACAAGCAATAACAACAACATCGTCAACATCAACATCATCAACGGCCGCAGAAGTTAAAACATCAGCGTCCGCGGTGACGACGTCTGCGTCGGGAACAAATCGTAACTCAACCGTAACGTAAGTTTAAACATTGACACACAACAATAACAACAAAATTAAGAAAGCTTTTCATAAACACAACAAACACAAAACAATCAGTGGTGCGCGTATTTGCTTTTATTGAACTAATTGATTTCAATTTTGTATCATCAACAGCAATGGAAATGGTAAAACTGAAGCGAATCCATTCGAAGAAGAGGAGGAATGGGATGAAGGTGACAATGTTTTAGTTGACAACGGTGAGCCAGGCGTGCCGGTCAAAGCTTTGTATGATTATGAAGGCGCCGAAAGTGATGAATTGACCTTCAAACAAGGTAAGATATTAAATTACTATTCAAATTTGTTTTCTGCTGTTTATTAAGTAAGAAATTTGAAATTTGTTTTTCAGGTGATGTTTTCGAGAAATTAGAAGATGAGGATGAACAGGGCTGGTGCAAAGGACGCATGAATGGACGCGTTGGCTTGTACCCAGCTAATTATGTCGAACCAATGCATTCATAAGAAAGAAGCAATGTTGTGTGTGGTAAACATCACATTAAAGTAGAAAACAAAATCGAAACAAACAGAAACTGAGAAAACGGAACAAAACTCGATAATGAAATTACTTGTTAATGGCGTTTGTTTATTTGTTTATGAGCATAACGGATCCAAACAGTAGAAACTACTGCATTTAAAATAATTGAATTAATTAGTAAAAGGAAAAAAACAAAAAAAATGAAGCAAAACCCCTAAGAACAATAAGTTTAAAGATGTTTATTATTATTATGAGAACAATGATGATGATGATGATGATGATGACAAATATAACTTGTCACTTTGTCTTTTGTATTTGGAAATGTATTCAGCATATGCTGGCCCTTAATATTTTTCGCCGTGGACATTTCCGGTTGGATTTAGTCGGTTAGTCCAAATACGATTTTAATGCGTATCATTAACATTTATTTATGAAGTTTTTGTGTATACTTATGTTATAAAAAGTATACGTATGATATATATGATGTACATTTTTAAATGACTTAAATTATTAAATGAAAAAGATATTGAAAATATGATTGAAAAGCATTGTTTTTATTTTATCTTTAAATATAAAACTAGATGCACGGGAAGATGTTGTCCCGCCACTTTTTCTAAAAACAAATGAATGGATATTGATTGGTTGTAACATTTATTTCAATGCAAAACTTTCTGGTAAACTATAATACGTTTTTCGTTTTATTTTCCGGCGCGTAAATAGACAAAGCTGATGGCTTTCCGACATGCGAACACGCGACATAGAAATTGACATGCGAGAAACACGGAAACTCCAAGTTAATTTCGCAAACTTCCAATGACTGGCCTTGGGATTTGTTGATGGTCATCGCGAAGGCCACACGCACAGGGAATTGCAGCCGTTTCAACTCGCATTGCAAGTTCCATAATAATGAAGCGATCTGTAAAATAACAACTTAAACAATAATTTAATTGTTTTAAAGAAATATTTCGAATTTGGTCATGTTGTCGTATAGTTTCGTGACAATTTTTTAAGAAAAAATTTTCCAACAACAAAATGAAATTTATTTAATACGTACCCCGTTTCTCCATTTTGATGACTTTTTTAAAATGACCAAAACGATAAAGGCGTAAAGACTAAGCAAACCCTTGTGACATAGAGCAAAATAGAGGGATGTGAATTATTAAAACATCATTGCATAAAAGTATGCTATGTAGGCTGCATTTAATATTGAAATTTTTTCAATTTTTCTGTTGATTTTTTGGTCATGGAAATGGAAAATTTATCAAAATGAAGAAACGGGGCACGTATTACGACAAATTTGACTTGGATGGATAGGCAACACTTTACGCAAAGATGCCGGCGAAGCGTGCAGGTCAACTATGTGGTTGTTCAAGAAAACATATTGGAGATGGATGGAGCCTATTACTCACGGAATTTCCCAAACGAAGAGAAATCCAAAATTAAAGAGAACTCATTATGTTTTCCAAATAAACAAACTCTAATTAAAAACATAGATATAATTACGGGCAGGTAATTAGAGACGCACATAAAGCATCATAAATAGAAAAGAAATATTAAAATAAATTCAGTAGTAAATACAAATTTAAATTGTTTAGATATTGAAAATATCCATAAAACCTTCACCCTACAACTGACAAACATCTCAATAGATTTCAACTGGTTGACTATTTTTTGAAATCAAGAAAATGGATTTTCGGCTACCGAACTACTAACTGAATGCACATGTCATAAACACTATTGAATCAAAAGATCCGCTACACCATCAAGCTCAGAACTGTTTCTAGACAAAACAAAAAAAAAAAAAAAATCAATAAGATATTTACTCGCAAACTAAGCAAAAATTATAACGAATCTCGTATGCTTTGTTTATATTTTTATACGAAAATAAATCACTTCAAAAGAAATAAATCGACGTTTGTAGGTTTATCGATTATGAGATATGAATATTCACCAAGTTTCTTGACAGCAGATATCAAGCTGAAGTAATTCTTTTGAATTTTGTTTGTCCTTAATGCTGCTGATAAAGCTTTTTCTATCAGTTTCTATATAAACATTTGAGTCATCTAAATTGTCTTTGAAATTTGTTTTTGTTGGCACCACAGTCACGAAAAAATGAGCGAAATATAATTTGCTTAGATTTTAGGAACTGTTTAACTACTGTGACAAATATATTGAATGCATTCGACAACTACTAATATAAAAAAATAATTAAATAAGAGTGAAACTAATTTGATACTGATCCATATGATACATGCAAACATACAATTGACTGTAGATAGACATAGGTTTGATCTCGACAATTTGTAAATACACTTTATGTTTCGATATTTTTATATGATACTTGTACTACTTAACATTTGTATGAAAGTAAAATTGGACAGTTAAGAAATGTTTAAAAACCCAATATCATAACAGTAAATTTTGATGAATAGGAACTTATACAATATATTAATTGATAGAATATCATTCTCTGGACAGATTGTCTGTGATTTGTGCAATCTTTTTTGACACCATTTTGGGTCAATGAAATTATGAAGAAATCTAAAAATCACCGGAACTAAATTCAGAAGCTGATTTGTGTAAAGAAAAAAGATCCTATAAGCTTTCTGATATTTGTTTCATAAACTGAGAAAGTCATTATTATGAACATAGGGATTCAAACAGAAGAAAATGAAACCTAGATCTACTTATTTTTGTTTCCGATATGTTACGAATATCTGTCAAAAAATGATTGTATGTGTCATTTTTTACGAAATTGTGTTTTGCCCAAAATTTGTTCTCAAGGCACTAACTCAACCTGGTATAAATTTTATAGCGATAATCACTACAGAGATAATACATAATACATGTTTATATACATTGTAGAATGAATATGCATATCTACAATATATGAATATGCCTTTGTTTCTCCTCCGCACGATAAGAAATATTATTGTTTTGCTTTGAATGTTATTCGAGTTCTATGTTGCAAAGTTACGATAAGATCCATTCAGTATTAAAAACGATCTGAAATAATAAAGTTAAGTTTGTTAAGTTGTTCTCGGTATTTTTCCTAAGAAATAAAATTAAATGAGCAACAGGATGTCGCCATCAATTAAATATCATTTAATTATAACAGATGATGATTATCAACAAGAACAACACATTTTCGATAAAGGACTTAAAATACTATTATCTTGTTTATTGCTGTTTGTAGTTCTATTGTATAAATATCCATTTGATGTTCGCATCGATATGGAATTATTGCCAAATGATAAATTTAAGGATTCAACAGAATCGAATAGCATTAGGAATACAACCGAAATGTTGCAAACGACTGAATTATCTACTATAATAAATGAAGTAAACAATTTCAAGGCACTGATGCCATTAGATGAACAAACGACACAATCCTCCGTAATGAGAAATATAATTAATTCAATAGAAACTGAAAGTACAACGACGACAAGTTCAAGAGATATACTAACAACTCAGTCTTTCGTAAAAAGAACACTTAAAACAAGTACAAGGTATCCAGATTCAAATATTAATAAAAATTTAGAAAGAACAACTGAGTCGCTTAATGATGTTTTAAATTCAACACATTTTGAAATGAATATTAGTGGTACGTGTTCTTGCATTTAAGTATATTCGTATAAAGAAAAACTAAAAATTATATATTCATATGTATATTTCTAGAAGTCACACCGAGCTTCACTGCTACACCACCGACGGCGGCAGAACCTTCAGCTCCTAAAAACTTTTATGTTTATACATCAACATGCCATATGCCATATATTGACCGACATCAGAAAGATGTAATGAAGATATATCGACCGAAGTTATACAAAAATTGCACATTAAATAAAGATTTGGTCAGTTCGCGTTTCGACAATGTCAAGCGTCGCTATTTGCTTCATATAAATGGTAACCCAGCCGATGTACAATGTTGCTATCAGAATATTTTACGCGCGGGTATAGGAAACAGCGCTGACAAAACTTTCAAGTATGTACTTATGATTGTATTTGTTTTGAATGTTTTATCAAAATCCCACTTAATAGAAAAGATAATATGTTTGCTTTTGTTTTTTAATTAAATATATTTGTTCATCAATTAACAAAAAATTACTTTTGAAGGCATCCTAATGGGCTTCTGGGTGAACATTTAACATTAATCTATTCTAACATTATATTATGTAAGAGCTACCATTTAAAAGTTTTAATAAATTATGTAGCATTATTGTAAATATAATTATTTTATTGCAGAGCATTGCCGTGTGCTAATTTTCATCAGGATTTCGAGGTACCGGAACATATCGATGGAGTTATAGTGAAATGCACCCATAAGCGTTCAGCCAAGTTGACCCAATTAAGTGGTTTCTCATTTATTCAAAAGAAAAAGTCAACAGCCAGCAGAGAAATGAATAATTCCACTCAATCGAAATTACGTATTCCTAATGTTCTGATGGTGGGAATTGATTCTTTATCACGAATGAATTTTTGGCGTACAATGCCGTTGACTCATCAATATCTCACTGATAACAAATGGTTCGAACTTGAAGGCTATAATAAGGTATATATAGTATATACATACATATATAAGTATTAATTGATTATGTATTTAATGAAATGTACATACATATATTTCAGATGGGTGACAATACATTTCCAAATTTGATGGCACTCCTCACCGGCTATAACAATCAACAAGCATATCAGGAATGTAACCCAAAAGTTGCCGGAGGCTTGGATAAATGTACATTCTTGTGGCATAACTTCAGGAAAAATGGTTATCATACTGCTTATGCCGAGGATTGGATGCAATTTTCCACATTTAATTACCTTAAAAAGGGATTCATAAAGCAACCTACTGAGTATTATATGCGACCATTGCTTTTAGCAATGGAACGCTTCCTGACGATGAAACGTGAATCCAATATACCATATTGTGTCGGTCAAAAACATTATGCTGAATATATTTATGACTATGCAATGCAATATTCCAATTTCTATCGGGATGAGAAATATTTTGGTTTCTTTTGGACTAACTCTTTCAGTCATAACGATTATAGTATGCCCTCTTCTATGGATAGTCGAATGGTACAGTATTTTAAAGAAATGGAGAATTCTGGCGTTTTGGAAAATACAATCGTTGTATTCTTTAGCGATCACGGCATGAGATTTGGTCAGCTAAGGAAATTAGAAAATGGATTTTTTGAAGAACGTTTGCCTATGTTTTTTATTTCACTACCCAAGTGGTTTCAAAACGAACACAGCGATTTTGTTAAGGCTCTTCAAATAAACAGAAATCGATTGACAACTCCTTATGATATTCATATTACAATGCATCATATATTGAAGTTAAGTCAACCTGATTACAAATATCCACAAGCCCTAGGCTGCCCGAAATGTCAAAGCATTTTCTACGAAATACCCGAGAATCGAACTTGTGACGATGCTGGCATTAATGAGCATTGGTGTACCTGCAGCGCATACACAAATGTTTCCATTAACGACGCGCAAGTTTTGGAAGTTTCCAAATTAATGGTTGATAAGATCAATCAATACTTGGTTGACAAAGGTTTCGGATCGAAGTGTGCAAAGTTTAAGTTGGGCGCCGTCATAAATGCTGCCCAGAAATTTGGTTTTAAGGATGCACTTGATTTGTCTTATAGGTTAAACATTGAAGCACAGCCAAAGAAAGTGCCGTTTGAGGGAACTGTGAAATATGAACCAAAAAGCAAACAAATAACTTTGGATGTGGAGTTGGTTAGCCGTTTGAATTCATTTGAAAGCGACTCTCATTGCATTGATGACAAAACAGCAAAGAAATATTGCATCTGCGCATGATGATTATGATAGACAGATACGAGTAGATAGATACCAACCCCGAAACCAACCAAGACAACAAACCACAATTGCCACACAAATTATTGTGGACAATTTGGTGAAAATGATTTGCTGATAAGCGCATCCAGTTAGTTGGTGAAGAGCCAGTGAAGAACAAGCGAAATAACAATTTTATCATAACATTGTGATCTGTTCCTATTCTTGTTGAACTAATTGTAGCATTTCTATTAAAAAGAACTCTGACAATTGATGTTGTGTGTATACGACTATTCATAGTTCATACAAACCAATGATGTTTCGGGTGTCGATGTGAATGGTATGGAAGGATAGTCTCGGAAATTGTCATTGTCAGAGATATTGTATTGTATTATTGATGTTGTTAATGTTGATATTGTATAAAAAGCTAATTAAATGACAATAACATGATATTTGATTTAAGATAAGAATAAGAATTCGTGTTTATATTATATGTACATGCACCTTTCTCCTTTTTCAGATACAAATGTACTTATATGTATATTTGATAAGAAGCAATGTTGAAGTTGGATATTCTATAGTTTTTTCTTTCATTCAAGTCATTAATGTAGTCTCAATTTGTTGTTTCTTTTAGAGAGAAAATAAACAATTAATCTGGTAATTGATACTTTTTTGAACTCATCCAATCCCATGGGCATACATACTACTTACGTATTATCAAACATAATAAAAACAAAATTACATATCAATCAAAACATATTAAAATATGACGCTTAACTTGTTTTCCCATCGAAATCTGTAAAAACGGTAAACATTATTCATTCATTCATTGATTTATGGTAGAGACCAAGCAGACAGACAAACTCAACCACCCAATGAATATTTAAATCTGAAGAGCCTTTTTATTTTCACATTTGTACATTTGTATCCTTTTGTGCTTTGTTATATCCTTGTTACTGATTGGTTGAGCTACTTTGATATCCTCTGCCATAACAAAAACTGCGGTACATTTGTCTCGATTTCAATTACTTGCTGCTGTCTAATCTCAGGCGTGTTAGCTGATCTGATAAGGGTAATACTCGTAATAATAAACAAGCTAAACAAGCCCATCAAACTGAGCTACCTACTTATCGTATTTATGGAAGGAACGCCTATTTAATGCTTCAATGAATTGCTTGTATCTGGTATTGTTATTTTGTTTGTATGTATATTAACAATTCCTACTGCTCCTGTTTCAATTTCCAAATAGTAGAGAACTCGAGAGAAAGAGAGCGTGATGACTTTAGATACATAAAAATGGCTACTTTCTGTAAGCAACCAGATCAATGACTGGTAATGTCCATAAATACCACAAGGATGTGCGAAATTTGTTTCAGTTTTAGAATCTCAGTCAACCCATAAGGATCATAGTGTTTGTTTATTTTTGTAAAATGACAGATTTTAGCATTGATTACATTTTAAACCGTGCCGGTGAGAAATATATTGGAACAAATGCTTCCGTTGGCATCCAACACATGCGATTTAAAAGTCATCCATACTATCATCATTCATACGTAAGTTTACAGCAAGGAGACAAACTAAAGGAATTGGATTTATCACCAGAACAGCATGCACAGCCTCAGGGTTGTGAGGAACCACAAATGATCCCCATATATGATTGGCTCCAATACACACGCTATCATCCACCAAAATTGCCACGTAAGATACTTTTACAAGAGTATAGTTAAAGGAAAAACATTTCACATTTATATTGGTATTGAAAATTATCAGGTGTAGGTCGTGCTCCCGCTAAACGTACCCCTGGCCGACTACCTCGAATACCTTTCTCTCCAGTTCAGTTAATGGCTCTTGAAAGTGCTTACAAAGAATCAAACTATTTAAGCGCTGAGGATGCTAATAAGTTGGCTGTGTCTCTTGATCTTACAAATACACGTGTTAAAATCTGGTTCCAGAATCGTCGTGCCCGTGAAAGGCGAGAAAAACGCGAAGCGAAAGACGACAAGGACGAAAGTTGTGATTCGACATTTTCATCGAATACCTCTAGTCCAGAACCAGAAATGATTATGATTGTGTAATTCATTCAATTTTTATTATGGTAAATACATTTGTGATTAAATTAGACTAATTATTTTGTAAAAATTGTAAATAATTGATTATTTCTTAATTGTATTGTGTGGTAAACTTTATTTAAAATGATAAAAGACAATAAAAATGTAATAAATGAAAAAATTACTTGTATCTTTGTGTATCTTATCTGTATCTCAAGTCAATACAATATTCCTCTCAGAAATCGTCTTGTATGCCTATATTTCTGTTCCACAGGGGCTAGTTCAAACAGAAGCCTTACTGACCCATTGTGTCAATGCCATCACCGGTATCGCTTTTAGAGCCTAAGCTATCACCGGGATCGCTCTTAGAGTCCTTACACCTACTGAGCCCCTTTAGACGTCAGAAAAGTTTGAGTGATCGTATATGTATATTTGAGCTTGCATATTTCAGTTGAAAGCCATTAGTATAACAGACCGATGAGGAGTATCGGCAATAGCAGAATATTTAAAATGATTAAAATTTGAAAAATCATCTATGATGGTTTATGATGGTTGCACTATAATTGTTTTCAAAAGATTGGCTAAATATTCAAAACTGTTTGCCTTCATACTTCTTCTTATAGATCCCCCATCGTTGAGAAATCGCCGTATAACTCGAGTTATAATCTTTCTTCCAAAACTTTTTAATGGTATTGTTGCTCCGCCACTGCTTTTGAGTGAATTTAGATTCTGTGTCCTTAGTAGTACAACTAGAAATTTCGTATATGAACAAGTAATTGGGCACTACATGATCCTTTTAGAGTTTTATGCACTCTTTATAATAAGTTCTAACATGTGCTGTCACCTGAGATTTCGTCTTCAGGAACACATTACAGGCTAGATGATTTAGATGTCGCTCATTGGTTTCACTCCCCTGATTGTTTCTTTTTTCAATCGCAATTCTTAAATATGAATTCCTTTACTTCTGTGCTTTACTAACGAATATATTGATAAAAGTCGAACTTCAATATAATTGTAAATATTTAACCGCAAAGATCAGAGGGATCGATTACATATGAAAAACATCTCACCAAAATTGTTAATTGGAAACAAAACAATTGATGTATACGAGCAGCATCAATGCATTGCTCATTTGGCTGTAGGAAAGGAAGTAGAATAGTAAGTATATTCCCACAACTTCATATAAAAGAAGCCGCCACATAATCCGATTATGTAACTATTGCATATTTGGTCAAGAAATTGATTTTGTTTTCCGCAAATATTGTTCCGAATATAAAAATATTGGACATATCAATTTCAATATTGTAATCGTATTCTTCTTTATGTGATAATGTAGTAGTACCACTACACTTAGGTATATGCGTATTTAAATTTGGGTTTGGTAACTAAAAACACAATAATATCCATTATACTCGTACTACACTCATATGTTACGAATTAAGCAAACAAGTTTACGCAAATCCTTGTCTCGAATGCTCTTAGTCCTAATCCGACTATCCGCTTTGTGTGTGTTTCATATAGACATAAACAAGAAGGACAAGCCAAACTACAATATGAGAACAATGCAACGTGCGCCATTTCCTTAATATTTTATCTTAAAAGAGCATCAAATACAACAAAACGGAAGCGCATCAATGACTATTATATGTAGGACACGGAAACAATATACAAAGATACAGAAATAGTACCTATAACATATAAGTATATAGATATATTTTACATACATAAGTATGTAGATCAATTGTAGTGGGTTGTTTAGTAGTTTTAAACTTAAATTAACATGAAAATGTATTTTTTCTTAAATTATTTAAATATGTAAATTACTTTATGGTGAAAATTCTTAAAATAATCTACTGAGCTTTAGATAGCCAGATTGTGATTAAACTAAGAAGGCTTACAAATCCCCTTAAACTATTTTAGCCACACTCATTTAGACATAATTCGTCTAAATTTGTTAAATCGGCTTATGATTTTGTTTCAATGAAATAATGTTTATGTTACTAATCTAGTCCTGTTTAACAAACAAAGCGACAATATTTATCCTAATAGCGTGCGCCGTACATCTTTTCTTTCTATCTACTTTGTACTACTACTACTTTCATGTATTTTACATTGTCAATTATAGACAATGTCCTTTTGTCAAAAGAAATGTACATACTTGTACTAGAAATGAATGTGTTCATTAGTATCTGAGTTTAACGAATGGATTCGTATGCAATTCCTTATGCTTTGCATTTATGTACATGTGTCTGAGTGCGTCTATTTCAGATATTCACTCATAATTTGCTAAGTCCGATGGCGTCGGCGAACCTGTCCTTTTTCAGTGATTAAATAATGCTCCTGTTAAGTTCAAGTTCATTTAAAATACATATTTCAAAAGTACACAATATAACATGCTAAATGATTGGAAAAAGTGGAAAAGATAAGAGGCGCTTTTTATCCATTTCTTGTTTATCTTTACGTATTTTGAATCATAAAAGAAATATGTACTATGAAATTCTTACAAATTGCCCCAATTTAAAGAAAAAGGGCGTAGTATTGTTCTATGTATTTCATATAATTTGCAATTCAAAACAAAAGTGACATAGTATTGTGATAAACATTGCGTTGTTTATAATTCAGATGTCATTTCTCTCAGCACAATTAACTCTGTTGTTTTAGTAAAAAAATTACTCAAGGACTATTGTTTTGCCTAGAAAGGCAACAAATTTCAATTCATAATGTTATTAATAATTTAATTTTGCCAACAATTCAATGAAATCGTCAAAGATAGTTGATAGTTAATTATTAAAATATCATGTCTATAATTCTCTTTAGTTACAATTGCAGTATCCTTACAAGAGAAGAAATGACTTGTAGAGCTCAAAGCTCTTCTTTCTCCTTGTAATATACTCTGATCCAATGAAGGATATAAAAAGCTCCTAAGAATGCAGTTTTACTCGGTATCCAGTTCTCATTCAACAAGAAAAGCTTTTACTTTCTCATTAAAAAAAAACATTTGACGATGATAAATTGAGAACTTGTCGCCGGTTTAGGTTCAGTTTATTTTGTGAACTCGGTAGTATTAAATCAACTTTCCTTCTTTTATTTATAAAGATAATTAGTTCTTGTAAAACAGCGATTCCAGTTGAATATAAACAATTATTGTTTAAATGACGTGCAACAAGTATTTGATATTTAACAACGGCGAGAAAATGCCTGTACTTGGTATTGGCACTTGGCAGGTAAGTAAGATTCTGGCGATATAACTAATTACCAGATTCAATTCAATCAATTCTATGATAAATTACAATTTTCGTTCAAACATATATGTACATAAGTAAAGTGTGAGTCATTCATTTGTCCTGTAAATTTTAGTGCTGTAAATTTGAGTGCCATAAATTCTCGACATTAGTTTATTTTAGAATTTGGGGAACGGAAAAACTACATGTTACAAATGCATCCAGCTAGAATCAATTTTTGACGCGGAAGGTCGTGTTATTGTTATTGTGAACGCTATCGAGATGTGGCATGACATGAGAAATTGGATGATATCGATCTCGTTGAGCTATGGTTTCAACAAGACGGCGCAACTTGCCACACCGCCGCGCATAGCATTAACATTCTGCGCACAAGATTCAACAACCGTTTTGGATATGCCAATTACTTTGCTCGTAGCTGTTATTGAACGCCGCTGGAGTTTTTTCTGTGGGGCGTATTAGAAGATAAAGTTTGTGCCGAGAAACCCCAAACCATTGATAGCTTGAAACAGAACATCCGCTACGAAATTGCCTAAAATAATAAGAAACAGTGGACGAAGTGCTTAAAAATTTGTGTCCAAACCAGCGAACATTTGAATGAAATCATTTTTTATTCTTAATAAAGCGAAATTCGTTGAAAAAATTAAAGATCCCAGTGACGCTCTTCCCTAATTTTATCAAAACGAATCATAAGTATTATTCCAATTAATGTATTCCTGTTGTGAAATATTTAAAAATTACATCTGAGTATCAAAATTCATAGTAGAATAAAATGTTTATTGAAACCACATTTCAGGCTTCCGATAAAGAAATTGAAATCGCAATCGATGCTGCTTTGGAGGCTGGCTATCGACATATAGATACGGCGCCAGTTTACTCTAATGAGAAGGCAATTGGTCGTGTATTAAAAAGGTGGTTGGATAAGGGTAAAGTGTCTCGTGAAGAACTTTTTATTGTTACTAAGCTGCCACCAGTGTGTAAGTACACAATACCTATATTGTAATCTAATCTGATATCTAAACTATACTAACCTTTTCAACAGCCAATGCACCACATGAAGTAGAGCCAATGATCAGAAAATCATTAGAAGATTTGCAACTGGACTACATTAATTTGTATCTGTTTCATACCCCATTCACTGTAAAAGCCAATGAAGATGGCAGTTTCAAAGTTGATAAGAATGGTCTTATGGTTATTGATCCCACAACAGATCATGCAGCCACTTGGCGGGTGTGTATAGTTGTGTTGTTTTTGTAATGTAAACTCAAATGAAAATAATCAATTTTATTACTTATTAACCAAGGCAATGGAGGAAATCGTAGAAAAGGGCTTAGCAAAATCGATTGGTATTTCAAACTTCAGCAAGGAACAGGTTGCTCGTTTATTGAAGAACTGTAAAATCAGGCCAGCTACTAATCAGATTGAGCACCATATCTACTTGCAACAACGTGACTTGGTTAATTATTGTAAATCGGAGTATATTACTATTACGGCTTACTCACCACTCGGCTCTAAAGGTATTGCCAAATTGAATGATCACATGGGGATAAAACGCGATTTGCCAGATCTTATGGATGTACCAGAGGTTATAGAAATTGCCAAAGCTTATGGCAAGACTCCTGCACAAGTTTTATTGCGATGGATTATCGATTGTGGTCTGTGTGCTATACCGAAGAGCACAAACGCTGAACGTCTTAAGCAAAATCTTGACATATTTAATTTCCAGTTGAGTGTTAAAGAAATCAAGAAACTTTGCGCATTGGATCAAAATATACGCATTTGTGATTTCTCATTTTTCCATGGGTATGAAGAAATTATTGAAAAGTTTTTTGCTTATTTGATTGACTGAAATTCTTTTCTTTTCTAGTGTGGAAAAACACCCAGAATTTACATTCAAGAATATTTATACTCAATAAATGAACAGATGAGGAGACAGCAAGCAGATCATAAAGATTATTTAAATATTATAAAAGAATAAGAATTATTTAAATGCAAACATTTTTTGTTAAGTTCACTTACTAAGCAGCCTAGCAACATCAAATTAACACAACAATAAAGCACCAACTTTTTTTTTTTTTTTTTTTTTTTTTTTTTTTTTTTTTTTTTTTTTTTTTTTTTTTTTTTTTTTTTTTTTTTTTTTTTTTTTTTTTTTTTTTTTTTTTTTTGCCCAGCCGATGATACCCTGTTTAGCCACTAAAACTAGCTCTTTAAAATGTCCTTGATTAAAAACATTGAACTTTGTTAGAGATTTGCACATGCAATGAGTTACAATTCACAATGTAATGTATGGGGATGGGGGGTGGATAAGGCAAAAGTAGAAGAAATAATAAATCTTATTTACAAAAATTGATTATTTGACTATTGTTCCAATGAGCGAGTGAGTGAGTGATTGTGTCAGTATAGCGGGTGTGGGTATAATTTTTACCAGTCCGTGTATATTAGTTAAAACAAAACAAAATAAAACCAATTCTCAAAGACAACAAACAAAACTAAAACAAAATGGGAAAGGATTTCGTTTCCTTCAATTGCATCTACTTACCAGGATTGTCAACAATTTCTCCAAAAGTACTTTTAAGCGCATCAGTTGGAACACGAGGACCATATGTGGAATCCGCTGATTTATTGAAATCAACCCAATATTGTATCAGACGATCCCAAACATCAAGTATCTGTTCCTTTAATTTGGTTGCATGGATCTTGTCGGCATCAACAAGCCAATCATCAATATAAGTTTCGATTTTCCGTCGTCCATAGTAATGGGCATTATCCAAAGCATCATCGATTGATGCCTGTATATTCGCTGGCAATATATCAATTAGTTCTGGACGATCAGTAATTGTTTTATTTATTAGATCCTTGCCTAAATAGGCAACTTCAATTGTTTCTGAATAAATATTAACGCAGAAAAATACACCTAAGAATATGATAATGAGTAACATAAGTATGATCATGAGTATTGAGGTAACTAAATCAACGGAAGATTTTAGTGAATCACGTATAATGGTATTGATTGTGTAGTTCAGTTCAAGGACGCCCGGCAAACACAGTGGCAACACAGCCGAGTGATGTTCTATGGCCCAACGCTGAAAGAATCACAATATAGAAATATCTGATTATACAAATATGATCTTAAGTTTTTACCTTTAAAATATCAAAAATTCCATAAAATTTGCCGGTTATAAAACTAATGAATCCTGTATAATTTCCAATAATATAAAGTAAATGCAAGAAAATAGGTATGGCTGCCAAAATGAATACCCAAACATTTCGATAAAGAAAAGTGGCTATACATGCATAAAACAGTAGCTTGAAATATGAATCGCTGAGTTGAAATTCTTCATCATCGTTGTCATTCTTTATTTCGGTATTCTCCATAGTATCTATTGATTCAACAGTCTCGCTAAGTGACAAATCATCGACATCAGAGTGCAGATTTATATCAGGATTTCGCATACAAAGAATATTTAAAGACTTTTCAAAATCAGTTTTATCCAACAGTTTGCCCAATTTTTGAACAAAGGAACTTTGTTCTTCTGTCGTCCGTAAATGATATACCATGGAGATACCAACATAAAGCATTAGTAACATAAAACCAGGTACTTGTAAAGCGCCCAAAAAGCTACATGCGTAGCTGGCGATTGCAATCCACATTGTTTGACCAGCAATAACAAATTTTGTACTGTTTTCCTTCTTCCAAAAGAAGAATACAGACGTTAAATATATTCCCACCATAGTGATAAGCTACAATAATATTGAGAAGTGAATATAAACAAGAATTGATAATCATTTATATGTATACGAGAATATTTACCAAGTATATATTGAGATAACCAATTAGTTGTACGAACATAGAATGCGAGAATGTTATACTTCTCCAGATAGCGCACAAAAATCCTTTTGGTGCATAAAGTGCAGACAACTTTATGAATGCTGCCACACCAAAGCCGGCTGACAATACCTGCCAATGTTCCTTAAGCCAACTAATAAGCAAATCTCCACAATATTCCGTTGCTTCCAAAGGAGCCAAACATATTGAAAGGAAAACATTCGAATCTCGTTCCTCTAAGCGCTTGAACCAACCGTTTAACAGTTCTGCCACTTTTCGTTTAAATGGAAACAGTACGGCACCCACTAAAAATGCCCATATCAATGGTTTCACAAATGGTCCAAAGATAAAACAAACTGCCACAAATGCTGCCACTCCTGCCGCAATCAGGAAATTATTCATTGCCGCTCGAAAACTTTCATGGTTTTGTGAACGTATTCGAAGCAGTTTGTTTATAACACTATCGAAGGAACGATCACGCCGTATAGAATCAGAGCGGTTCATTTTGATTATGGGAGAATATGTCTTCCAGATGATGGCCAACTAAAATTATAGTAAAATATATCCAGACACCTGAAAAACAATAAATATTCTTTATTAATCACATTCCATATACACAAAATGCTCTCATTTATCATCTACATGTGTATCTTTGTAAATGAGAGTAATGACATCATCTAAATATAAAGAAGTTGCCATCTTAGATGTAGTTTGAATTGAATTTTCTAAAATATGTAAAATTATGGCCTTGACTTCACTGGGATGACATAATTAAACTATTGTGGCGATTGGTCACACCCACCATAGTCAATATCTGATCGACCAATATTTATTTATTTGCTTATATACTTACATACACATATTAATATGTATGCGATTATGTTTTTTTTTATTACTTACCAATAATTGTCAGAAGACTTTATCTTCATTGCAATTAAACACCTTTTTCATACAACAAATTAATGTTTTAATTCCGTTCTTAATCGTTCAACGTAATTTATTTACGCATTTTTATGATCCTTTAATACAACGCTTAGTGATTCAAACAAAAACAAAGGCATTGTCAGCTGATTTCCGATAAATTCCTTTGGGGGGCACGTAGACGAATCGATTTTTGTACTTTGCTGTGTAATCGAATGTGCTGCGTCCATTTCTCTTATATTCGATAAATGATTTCTATATTTATTTTAAATTTCTTATATAATTAATCATTCATTCAATTAATGTAAAAATCAATTTTGAATATTAAAAAACAAAAATTTGTACATAATTGATAATCATGTGAATTGCATTAATTTAGGCGACGCCTGACGTTGCCATACTGTACAACGCAGTTCGCTGGCAACTCTGACGAAATTGGTGTTGTAATTTTTCACACTCCGTGTTAGTGCGTTTTAAAAAATAAAATTACACAGTGATAATTAATAATTTATAAGGAAAAAATTACACCAATGCAGAGTTAAATGCTAAGCGCATAAGTTTTCAATATATTTTGTATGAGTTTTACAAGTTAAGTGTTGAAAATGAGTTGTGAAAAAATTTGCTTTGTGTGTAGCTCAGTCTGAGGCACACACACACACACACACACACACGCACGCGAGCGACGAAAATGATGGCCTCGCTTAGGTGGAGAAGGAGAATGCAAAGCAGAATCGAAAAAGAAGATTTCTGTGTCATTGAACGGGATACAGCGGAGTCAGTTGAATTGTAAGGGAGCAACTGGAGACACTGTTTAATATACAAACAGACAAACATTTATATATAAGAAGAAACAGTCCGTGATAGACAGCAAAAATTTCTTATATCAGATGAAAGCAATGTCAATATCATAAAAAATGACGCCAACAACAACACAAATGATCCCAGTATATTCATCCCCCTTTGATCAGCAGTAGATATTGCAGTTTGTTCCAATACGTCAAGTCAGTTCGCCATTAAATACACAGATATCGTCGTCGTTATATACCTGCGTCTGTTTTTGATATAGACATACTACATGTACATATACTTAAGTGTGCTCGTTTCGATTTGTTCCGTACACACAATTGGCTCATTAAAATATTTTCTCGCTGTGTATACATACGTTCATATGTAAGTGTGCATGGTCGTTCGTTTGCTCCCCTCCATGGACTCGTCGCCTTGAGAGAAATCAAATAAGTATACATTCATTCATTTGTAAATGAAGAAAAAAAACTACTACAGAAAAGCGGAAATACACTGAAATTATCGTACACTTGTATTGTGTTGTGTTCCATTGCGTATCGTTGCGGTCTTCGCTTAGTGCGTGCGTGCTGTGCTCCACTGTGTAAAGAAGAGCAAAAAGCAGAAAAAGAAACAAAAGAAAAGAAAAAATAATATTAAAAAAAAGCATTAAACGGCAACGTGCGTGAGTGTGTGCGTGAGCGAAAGAAACGACAAAGATAGAAGGGTAGACGAAGGCGAACGAGTATCCAAAACGGAAAGCAAAACTAACAGCAACAACAACATCGAAACCAACCAACTCGATTTTTGTGGGTTGTGTTTGAATGAATTAAAGATTGTAAAGAATAACGGTCGGTCTCATCTTCTCCAGCATTCGTTATAAAGGTGAGTAATCAATCTTAAGTACTGTAAAATTTTTATTGCAAAGGGAAAAATCAATAGTTCGTGGATGCACGCCAAATTCTACTCCTGTCCGACTATTTGAATGTGTGCTTTCCAAGAATCACATATTTTCCCATACACAAAATTTGATTTAAATCAATAATTTGCTTACCTACTCTACTATTCTCTATGTACATATGTACATGCATATGTAAACGTCAATCCATTTCGGTCTTAACAATTTAGCAGAGCTGTGAGTTTCAATAAAGAAAATGAGTGGTGGAAGAAAAAACGAGCAGGCTAACCACATACAAATGTATTTCGTAGTGCGTATTGCCAAAAGCAAAAGTTCTCCATTTCAACGTCATTGCCATGATGACTCGTCGTTGTAGGTCGTTGCCGTATGTAGTCCGAAGTGTGTCGTTGTTGTCGTCGTCGGCGTTGCTTAGGTAGCGTCAGCAGCAGCAGCAACAGCAGCATTGATATTTTGGTAGTAATGGTAATCACTGTCCTCATCTTCGTCGCAGTCATCGTCGTCGATGGCAATTCACTCTCATCGCACTCTAAACAAAAAGCTGTTCAAAAGTTATTGTTGTTGTTGTTAGTTTAGTTGTTGGTATCCATCTGAGCACAGCGCAGCATAATTCAGCTTTAACTTTACTTGGCTTTGGGAACTTCTCGCAGCAGTAGAAGCTTTGATGATTGTAGTTTCCTTTGTTTTGTTACTTTTTTGGATGATGATGATGCTGTTGCTGCTGCCTTGTTCTTCTTGTTGTTGTTTCCATTTTTTCTCATATCCCTTACTTTTTAACATACTCCCGACGAGAAGAACATGTTGTTTATGTTGTTACATTTTATTATTGTTGTTCTTGTTGCTTGTACATTCATACATATATTCTACATATGTAGTTTTTATTGTGTGTGTGTGTGTTCACTTGGTGTTCTTTTCAACCATCTTCGTGTTAACATCGCATGCAATACGATAGAGACTTTTTATGTGAATTATGAAGCATTCATTCTGCTGCAACTTAGTAGGGTCTCTTTATATTCCAAGTAACGTAGTAAGTAATTATCTATTTTGTATATTGGATAAGTAATTAAAAGTTTAAGAAAATAAATCACGTTTTATGGATAAAAACAAACCAACCAAGCATCATCATCATCAACCAAAACATAGTTAATAATTCACTCTTCAGTTAAAAAAGTATGGTATTTTATAAAAAAAAAATATGTGTTGTTTTTAAAATACCAGAACAATGCAAGAAATTTATTATTGATAAAGCATTTATTTCTTTCTTATATAAAAAAAAACTTTTTCTTTTCCAGATTTTAACCAATGTGAACGTTTGTTTGAATTGCGCTAAAAATGGCTGCTTCGTTTTTATATAATGAATGGAATACTGTTTTATGACTAAGACATTCTTTGCATAACTTCAAAAGATAAAGTTTCACTGGATAATATTTTTATTTTACAAGAAACAACAAAAACCAACAAAATGGTTGCTAATGTACAGTGCCCCGTGTGCACGCTGTATTTGCATGCGGGTATGAATCTCTCTGATCATTTGGAGACACATCCCAAAGAACAAGTTATAAAGGCTCTTGTACAAATGACGATCTCGGGTGGAGCTGGTGGTGCTGCAGCATTGGCCAGTGTATTAACAAATAGCAGCAGCAGTGATAATAAGATGATTGAAGAAGTTGGAGTAGAAGGAAGAGTAGCTTCTACTGATGTTAAGCCAATTATTGTAGAAGATTGTATCTCAAAGAGTTTAGCTGAAACAAAAACGACAGCAACAACAACGCCAACTGTGACATCAACAGCAACAACATCAAAAAATTACCACGATGAGTTCAGTACTTTTACTAGCTCAAGCATGAAAATTATGAAAGCGACATCATCTGCAAATGCAGCATCAGAAGCAGAAACGATAGTTGCAGCATCCACAATTAGTTCCTTTTCTAATGCGACGACAGCAGATTCATTACTCAATCCACCGTTTAAGCATAAACGTATTGAATCGGCCCCGTCAGAGGCAGCACTGCCATTGAAGTCTATTTCTGTTGAGTCTACTGATCAGTCCAATCAACAGCACATTCGCACAAGAACAAATGCCGCTTACCAAACATTTTTCAGCGGTTCCAATGCGACCAATCAAGTCTATGAGCAACCGCAGTTTTCATTGCAACAGCAGCAGCATGTTACCGAAACAGGAGTTAGTCAATTACACACGCAGACGACTGTCAATGTTCAACGTAGTCTAGTGGATACGTCAGCGTCGCTATTGCCCCCACCATCAATACAGGTTAGAAATGGTTACAATGGAACGCTGCTTCAAGCGACGCCGTATCAACATCAGCAACAAAATACACGCCAGCAAATTCATCAACAACAGCAGCAGCAACAGCAAACAAACCTGAAACTTGTTTATTCGCCTGCTCTGCCTCCACCGCCACCTTTACAGGTAAATAATTCTGGAAAGATTTAATAATTTCATTAAATTTATAATTTTATACTTTTCTTATTTGCTGCAGCTCTTTACACAACAATCGCCACAACACCAGAAACCACCGCCAGCTTATGGGACTGCAATCAGTCAAATTCGATCTCAACATAACCAAAATAGACAACAACACCAACAGCAGCATCAACAACAGCAGATCACTCTACATCAAATTTCACCACCTATGCCGTCATCTGTTGCATTAACGAGTACATCATCTACTACATCAACCAACAAACAACATTTGCCGCAAGTGAAGAACAAATATGATGGCGATGCTATGCCATTTATTTCTCTATTACCACCAGAACAACAACAGCAGCTGAACACTCAGTTCCCACATGCAGGTCATCATTCAGCATTGTCGGCTCATGTTTTACCAAATGTTGCAATGACAATGTCGCCGTCATTGTTATCACAAAAACTCATTCCTTTAGCCAACACACCGTCCGCATTAACCCGCCAAACAAATTCTCCCATGAGCAACAATGCAATTGGAATGGCTGCAGCACCATCACCTTCACCATCTGTACTACGCTATGCTGAATCACCGGTAGCACACTACCTAGAACGCGATAATGGCGATTTTATAGTACAGGAAACTCCGAAGCATATTGTCGAGTGTGTTGAGAAAGATAATGGAGAATTCTCTGTGATTGAACGTATATATCATTCGCCGCCAAGCGTATTGCACATACACGATGACGAAGACGACGATGGGGATGATGAAGAAGAAGAATTCCAAGATAATGATGCCGCCAGTAGTAGTAAATCAACGCCAATAAAAAAGCGACAAACAAAAACTTTAAAGAAACATCAAAATTCTGGAGTGGGAATAGGACATAACAAGAAATCTTTGCATAAAAAATCCCATTCACATCAATTAGATGACGATGAGTTTATGAGTCTTAGTAGTGGCAGTGAAAGTAACACAGAGGATGAAAGTAATACGTCGATGTGCGCATCGCTCAAAGCGCCGGTAAATCAGACAAGTGATGGTCTTTCGAAAATTACAAATCTTCAGCAGCAGAATCAGCAAAATCAACAGGCAACATTACTATTTGGCACTGCGCCATCGACAAGTGCGGCAGCTGCAGCAGCAGCTTCAAATACTAGCTGTTCCAATGAAAGTTCAACTAGTTCTAGCAATAATGGACGTAAATCTAAAAAGAACACAATTACGGTATTGAGTGACGTTCCTCTGAATATGAGCGAATATTTGGATTTAGTAGGGAATATTCTTGCATCTAATAAATTTACCAATCAACGTCCATTTACGGCAATGGCACCAGTTCCCGTTGTTAAGGTTGAGAAAGAAGAACCCGTTGATGACTACGACGCACGTCAACATAATTATGTAAAGCATGAAGAAGGAGCATCACAAAATACATCAACAATAGCAGAACTAGCAACACGATCTATGCAAGACATCATACCACCTGATATACCAAATGCCAATGAGACAGAGACTGATGATTTTGTGGTAAATAGTAATAATAAGCAAAAATTTGATGACCAAAAGCCGCCGACTATTGATGTAGAGTTGCCGCAACAACAACAACAACAGCAGCACCAACAACAGCAAATGCCATCATCAATACAAGAAGCATCATCTTGTAATTCTGGCTCTGGCTCTAGCAGCAGTATTCATGTCACAACGAGTGTAATACGAATGGCAACAACGACAGCAACTAGTCAGCAACAACAGGCACATCCAGGAGCTGAAACTGAAACACAAATGTTATGTGATCCTTTGGAAATCAAACATACTGTGCCAGAAGATCTTACGCAGCCTCTAATGAAAATTGAAGTTGAGCCAACAAGCCTTATACCGCAATCATTTCCACCACCGCCATTGAAACAACGTGGTCCAAAAAAACTGATTATCAAGCCAAAATCGACACCTAAGAAAACTCAAAAGACTGATGACGACAACGTTGCTTCGACATCCAATGCTGCTGCTTCGACGATACCAAGAACAGATGATATAATCTATGTAAAGAATGAGCCAATTACTAATGCTTACGATGGTCCACCAAGTTCGAACAGCATCCTAGAGAATCATTTAAAATCGTCTTCTTCAAGTACATTAAAAATAGAAGCGGGTAAAAATAAAAATGATATGTCTGAGCTTCAAGTTATAAATACCAATGCCGAGGATGCTCGTGTTTTGCTTGAGTTCGCCAACTCAAAGCAACATGGCATTCCACATCATGCTTCAACTTCATCGGAAGCAATGCTAACTGTTAATACCAGTGGCGGCACAATACAAATACCATCATCATTGGCCACATCAAACAATTCAAATCCGAATTTTCCTTCTGCTGGTTCCGTGTTTTCCACAAACAACGCAAATGCAGCAATTTCTAATCCAAATGGAGGAAATTCAAGAAAACATGTTAAGAGTGAAGAATACATTTTACCTGATAATGATTTGGATGAAATTGTGATATCCTCATCATCATATTCTTCACAATCAGCAAGTGACGTTGTTGCCAACCAAAATCACCAACAACAGCAATCCCAACTGCCAGTTGATGTTATGTCTGCCCATAGTGGTCACTCATCGCATAATTTCAATGATTTCAATTTCCTATACAATCCTGCAAGTGTAACACCTTATGTAGTGGGAGCCAACACAAAAGGTACGTCCAACTTTACACCATTCGCATATCAGCAACAACATGCACATGATGCGACTACGGCCGCCACTATTGCCTCCTCCACTTCTGCTTCGTCAGCAATTCTTGAAGATTCGCTTAGTGGTTCATCGCGTTCTCGATTAGTACGCGAACAGCAATCAACAATATCGAATGCAGCTACAGCAGGTTCATCATGGTATCAACTACAGCAGTCGGCAGACTTTAATCCAGCACTCGCAGTAGACTGCAGTGCTGCCATTGATGGGGTAGCGGATGTTGATGGCAGCAAATATCTTGATTTGGATACTTGCAAACGGGAAAATATTAGCGGTAGCAATTCGCATGCAACATCAAATTTGTTGCCACCATCATCGGCATCATCTTCGGCATCTTTTATTGCTGCTGGAACCGAATGTAGTTTGGCTGGCGGTTGCACTGTAGATGCCCTCAATATACGCACCGACGAAAAGATGCCAGCAAAGGGAGAAATATCAGAGCAGGAAAGTAATTGTGACATTGAGAATTCATGGAGTCAATCGGTAAGTATTATTTAAAAGATTTAAGATTTATAGCCAAATTCATAAAATCAATTCGTACAATATTCTCAGATGTATTGCGATATGTCATCACGTTTATTTAGGACGTCATTTCCTGGAGCTTATGGTCAAGATAATGGTTGGCATCATGACCAATATTTTCCGGCGCAGGATTTAAGCATAGCAAACGGTGCAAATGATCAGAAACCAGCAAAGAGGTGGACATTATTCATTTTATTTTTGATTTGAAGAATTAAATTCACAAAATTTTGTATTATCCCATTTCAGCTTTGACTTTCGTCTTCCGATCGACGGAACTACCTCAACCATAGTGACGCATGCAACTAATTCTCAGAATATGCAGATATTTCCACAAAACAACGATAGCATTCCGTCAACGTCGAAGGCTTCAAAAAATAAACGGAAACGCGTTACACAAATGCCCACATCGACAATTACGTCACAACAAATGTTGCTCCAACAGCATCAGCAGCAGCTTCAGCAACAGCTGCAGCAGCATCACCCTAACCACTTGGAGTTGCATGATTCTCAGCCCACCACATCGGCCACATTGTTGGCTGGTCCACCAAATGAGTTATCAGCCGTTTTAGCCGCTGGCGGCCCAATCAACAGTCTGTTAACTCCTGTGCGAAGACAGCGCAAAGTTTATAAATGTGACCATTGTCACACTGTCTTCCGCAAGCTTAAAGATCGTACAGCCCATTTGGTTGAAGAGCATAATTATATACGTAGAAATCGACGACTTGTTTGCGTACAGAGTGTGGTTACATCAACGATAACAAGTATTGATATGAGTTCTGCTGCCGCTGCCGTAGTTGCTTCTTCCAGTGGAAATATCTTACCAACACTTCCACCACCACCGCCAACAATGTTGCTGGCACCGCCACCAGAAGAAAACGCAGATGAAGCCGAAGACTTAAAGCATCATATCGTTGAAATCAAAATGGAGCATTGCAGTGAACAACTACAACAACAGCAACAACAGCAGGAACAACAAATCAATAATGTTATAATCGACGAAGAGCAGCAGCAGCAACAGCAATCATTAGCAACATTGACAATCAGTGAAAATAAAGTAGAAACCAAGACAGAATATGCCGATGTAAAAGACTCATCATTAACAGCGGCAGCAGCAAGCACCTCTGGCGGTGGTGCAATTGTTCCACATGAACATGTCGTTGCCGAATTGGATACGAAACCAAATCTAGAGTCCCCATTCTTTGGCAAACATATTCCAGCATCAAAATTATCCGCGCTCTATCGCATGTTGACAGGCTACAATATATCGAAGCTGAAGCAAGGACGCCCCCTTAGTGAATTGGAAGAAAAAGTTATGGAGAACTCAATACTTTTATGCTATGTTTGTCGCACTAACTTCCCATCGGTTAAATTATATGATGCTCATTTGACAGAGCATCCCGCTGAGTGCTTTACATGTGGCAAAAAGTTCTATCGTTGGAAAAACTTTTCTTTGCATTTGAAACGTCATCTGGGTTGGAAGGAGTTTGGCTGTTATGTATGCGATAAGAAATTTGTGGTACGCAGTGCTTTGGTGGAGCACATGCGCATGCATACTGGGCAGACACCACTGAAATGCGGAGTTTGTGGTAAGTTTGGAATCGAAAGTTATTGTAAAAAGAAAACAAATGTTTTTATAAATAAATTTCACAGGCAAACGATTTAAACGCTACTCAAATCTGACGCAACATCGCAAACGTCATACGAGGCAAATCGTACGCAAGAAGGAATACGTTTGTCATTGTGGCGAAGTGCTACCCTCGAAGGCCCGTTATCTGTGGCACAAGGAAACACATGACTCGAAGCCGAAATGTTGTCCGTATTGTTGTGATCGCTTTATACATGCTAATTCGTTGCGCCGTCATATACGCCTTGCACACTCGGATAAATTCGACTATACTGAGCCCATGGAATGCCCCATGTGCAAGCAAGTGTTCGCTAAGACCTCTATAAAGGCACATATGGCTACCCATTCAATGAGTACACAATACGATTGTGTTATTTGTAACAAGTCTTTTTCAACCAAATGGAATCTTAAAATGCACTCCTGGGTTCATGCTAATCGCACGGCGAAACCATTCAAATGTGAACATTGTCCAAAAGCATTCGTACGCGAGTTAGATTTCAAGAATCACATGAATTCTCATAAACAGATCAAACCCTATACCTGCGAGTATTGCGGTTGTAAGTTCATACGTAAGTACAACTACATGCGTCATCGACGTGAACATCATGGCAACAAAAAGTTTACTTGTGATCTGTGCGATAAATCATTTCATCGACACTACTATCTCATAGAACATCGACGCATACATACCGGCGAGCGTCCATTCCAGTGCACAATTTGCGGCAAGAGTTCCACGACAAAGACAAATCACAACAAACATCTCAAAATCCATCACTCACGTGATCCATTTACTGTGGAAGTGTAAGTAAAATTAGTAGCAATCATATCAGATCAGATCAGATAACGAAGCCCCAAATTCCGTTGTTACAATTTGTGCTTAACAAATGACGAATGAATCAATTGATTGAATTGAGATTCAACAAAACTAATCGCAGCATAATATCATCAGCATTATCAAACAAGTAATCGTAATTTTTTCTCTTACTTTCTCTGTGTCTATGTGTGTGTGTGTGTATGTGGTTATTAATAGTATTACTAAGCCAATTAATAAGCAAATACATAGGTGTAAATGTTGTAAGCGAATGTTTGGACTGGACTAGACGAAGGAAAAACAAAAACAAAAAGGGTTCGAAGGTTGTCGTTGTCGCATTGGCTCGACAAATGAATTAATTGTAATTTCATAAATCTTAATTATTACGTAATTCTTAAACAAAATGAATTCACAAAAAGAACATAGTATAAAGTAAAACAAAACAAAAGAGGACAGCAGACTCAGGTCAGAGTGGTCAGAGTTTAGTTGGACCGGTAACAACTTCTGCGATCATTAAATTGTCGATGCACTAAAACCTTCCATTATATTATATAACTTCAAGTGCATCCGACATATTTTATTGCTTTAATATTCTTTTATTATTTTTAATCCCATTTTATTATTATATATACGATATACATATTTTTTATTCTTATTCATATTATTATTATTATTATTGCCTTATGGAAAAGATAAAAGTAAAACAAATAGAAATTTTTGAGTAACAAGATAATTTTAGCAAAGGTAAAGATTACCAATCAATTGACAACATAATATTATGTATGGGACGCCTAGTTTCAGTGCAATAATCATTATAAATTAATATTATTATAGTTTATTGTATTTAAGTGTAAAAATTTTAGTTCGTTTCTTTTAAGGGTTTTATTATTATTTAATCTTATATTATATTATATTATATTTTCTAAATGAAATTGCATGGACTTTGGAAAAATAGTTATTAAAAGAAAAAAACTAGTGAATTTTATTTAGCCAGAAATTGTTTAAAAAAAAAGAAAGAAAAACTTGGGAAAAACATTCTTTGAAAGTCTTTTCTTCCGGTGAATTAAGTAGAGAGTTGGTGGGTGTAGAGGTGTGGAAAATATCCTAATACAATCTTCTTCTTAAGTAGTAGAAAACAACAACGCAAAAGTCCAAGCGTAACTCGCTTTTTTCATTTTATGATTATATCTTTTATAAATTATGAATGAACAATATATATATATATATATATATATAGTTTATCTTTATTCGATTGAACATGAAAACAAACAAACAAAAAAAAAAAACAAAAACGTTTAGCTTAAATTTTTGATTTAAGCATTCATTATTAAGAAGAAAGAAAATCAATTCTGAATATAACATAAATAATATACATTCAATATTATATACATCAATGAATTTCAGAATAAATAAAATTTACGAATAACCACAAATTGTTGTTGTATGTGTTTAGTTTTAATTTAAATTTAATTTTGAATTTGGAAAATGTGCGCGCGAAATTCCGGAAGTTAAAGCAGAACCAGTGCGAGTGCAGCCAAGCTGTCCAAAAATTAAAATAGGTTGGCAATACTTATTTTATATTCAATGAAGTTGGCGTTCCGGTGCATGCGATAGACAAAAATAAATAACAATTTATCCTTAATTAATTAATAATAATAAAGGAAATTACATAAGTTCATTGCGCACACATATAGCAAATAATTGCTTTCAAAGAAGAGTAACTTTGCTAAAAGGAACACACACAGCCTGGTAGTGTTTGTCTCTAATGACAATGGCTGGTGATACAGACGCCAACACATCGGAAAGTGCTAATGCTTCTAATATAGATGTGTCACATTACAGAAAACTAGTAAAACAGTTTATAGATATGGTAAGCTTACTTGTTAATATAAAACCGGCGTCTATTCATGTATAATTTTGTTGTTTATCTTTCTGATTGCAGCGCCGGTATCGGAGTGCATTGTTTTGGGCTGAAAAGGTATGCGTATTAAGTGATTTCGAACCTCGGGATGTTTACTATCAGGCACAGTGCATGTTCCTATTGGGAGAATATCATCGTGCCGCGCATGTTATACAAAGTCAGAAATTAGAGAAAAATTCGTTGCCCTGCTACAATTTGTTGTTGGAAAGTCTCTATGCCGCCAAGGAATACAATGAAGCTGTAAACATAATAAAAAGTGTTGAAGTGGAGGTTATGACAATCTCACTTGTTAATCAGCCAGTAGATGCCACCGGTTGCTATTTGGAGACGAACAGCATCTTTGGTGGCGAGGAAAACCATCGAAATGTAAGTATAAAGTGACATTCTACATATATGGATTATATTGATTCCATCAAATAGGAACTATTGGCTTCGATATGTTTATTGAAAGGCAAAATCTTTGAAGCGCTCGACAATCGTGGTACAGCAATGGACTTTTATGTTCAGGCGTTGCACAAGTCAATTTATTGCTATGAAGCCTTAGATGCTTTGGTACATCATGAAATGCTTATGGCATGGGAAGGTAATAATAATAATAATAATAATTTTCATTTCAATTTATCTAAATAATTTTCTCTTTTGATTTTTACAGAAAAGGAACTTATACAGCATTTGCCATTGGCCTTGCAATCGTCCGAAACTGATGCGAAATTTATACTTAAACTTTATGAAATAAAACTAAAAAAATACTACGATCAAATTGGAGTGGTAAATATTATTATTACGAGTGTATTTCACATACTATTACATTAGTTTAATATTAATTATATTTTAGACTACGATTGAAGATGAGTCACCAATCGCAAATCCAGACACTTTGAAGTATATTGCCGAGTTGAAGGAACGCATAAAGAACAATAAAACAACAGGATTGCCCACAACTAAGCCACGAAATTTGTCAGTTCCTCGTCCATCGACATCAATGTCCACAACTACACCAATTGGTGCCAATATTATATCACCCGCACAACAGTAAGTAGATGATGATTGATTGAATACATTTTTTTTTTTATTTTTTTTTTCTTGATTCTTAATATAGAGTCCTTGAAGATTTGAAAGCTCCTGCATTTTCACTGCATATGAGCTTGACACGTGCCTCTTCACTCGTAGAATCAACACAGAGATCATATTTGGAGACGTCGAATCGCCAAAGATCACGTGACATGACAGACAAACCAAATGTTATGTCGCTAAACACATGTTTAACGCGCATTCAAAATAGCACGGATTACATGGCTTCCGAGGCAGAACAATGTTTCTATGAGTGCGATTACAAAAGATGCATAAGAATATTAAATGAGTGAGTAACAACATCTCAGTGTCCTTACAATATAACAATCTAATCTTACAGAATATTGAAAATTGATCCATTTCATAATGCTGCCTTGACTGTTAAAATTGGTTGCCTAGTTGAATCTGGCAATTTTAATCGTAAGTTGTAAATATTTTAATATAGTTACGATTAACAGAATTAGATCAAAGATGCGTCGTTTTGTTGTGATTTATTGTCATTTTGAGAGTATATAATTTCATTGTGCCAATATCGTAGAGTCCTTGTATACTATTGGTATAAGAAACTGAGTCAAATAGTTTTCACAATCTTCTCTTGTGTGAAATTTATATACGAATCACAAATAAGTTTTTGATGGGACAAGTAGAGGTGGTAATACAATGGAGAAATGTCAGGATTATAAGGCATGTGCCTGATGGAACGCAAATATCTTTCTATTAAACAATTCTGGTCTATGGTATCTTTTGTTTTGTAGCTATTGTCATCACCTATGAAATAACAAATAGATTTAAAAAATCCTAATTTGTTTATTTACTCTAGCGGAAATTCAGCAAGTCTATAGCAAGCAACCTTTATTTATCTACGACACAACAATTTGTATAAAATCTAATATTTATATTCTCTCTCTTTTTTGTTTTGATAGAACTCTTCTATGTGGCACACAAATTGGTTGATCGTTATCCTGATCAAGCGATATCATGGTATGCCGTTGGTTGTTATTATGATATGATTGGTAAAAGTGATCCAGCACGACGTTATTTGTCTAAAGCTACAACATTAGATAAATTGTATGGCCCCGCTTGGTTGGCCTATGGACATTCTTTTGCCAAAGAAAATGAACATGATCAGGCAATGGCTGCATATTTTAAGGCAACACAACTTATGCGTGGTTGCCATTTGCCATTACTTTATATTGGAGTAGAATGTGGTCTAACCAAGAATATGGAATTGGCTGAGAAGTTTTTCTTTCAAGCGATGACCATAGCCCCATTGGATGTTTATGTGTTACATGAATTGGGCGTTATCAAATATGAATATGAATTGTAAGTAGCCACTGTAATGTTAATCCTTAAAACATCAAAGGTATTTAATTGTATTCTATTGTTTTTTTTTTTTTTTTTTTTTTGTTAGTTATGAAAGTGCAGCGACAATCTTTGGTACAACTGTTGATATTGTGCGTCATCGTTCGCGTATTAATAATGAGGAAATTGGTGAACGTTGGGAACCTTTATTTATGAATCTTGGCCACTGCTGTCGGAAACTGAAAAAATATGATGAGGCTTTAACACATTTCCAATCTGTAAGTCATCCACTCTCAACTAAATTCAAGGTAAGATTAACTTTTTTATTCTATTCTATGAAAACCTCTTTAGGGCTTTACTATTGAAACCACAAACTGCAGCCACTTATACAGCAATGGGTTATGTGCATGCTCTCATGTGGAATCTTGATGAGGCAATTAACTATTTCCATAAGAGTCTGGCACTCAATCGTGATTGTATTGTTACCTCAACAATATTGAAAACTTGCATTGAAGATCTCATCGAAGAACCAAGTACAATTCTCGAAATTTGTGGCAAAGCCTTGTGTATTGATTCAGATAGTCCGATTAAATTGTTGCCTCCCTCACCACGTCCAATAAATCCGGATTTTCGTTTGAATTGTCAGAAATTAAAATTCGATGAAGAAGAAGAAGTGGCATCCGAGAAGTCCGATTCCAATATGGTCATGGAAATGAGTTTTGATATGTAAAAATAGAGTATCATTATTAATACAATACATACAATCATCAGTAAAATCGAAACAATAATTAACATTAAGAAAAAGAAGTTAAAAAAATAAATGTGACTGTTATACACAAGGTTTTATAAATCAATTTGTCCGATCGGTATAATTTAGTCAGTATGTATTGTTGTGATGAGTGAGAGTGGTGTCAAGACTTGTGATAAATTCTTTTTAAAATATTATTTTTATTATTGAAGAAATGCAAAACAAATTTCAAAGTAAAATTCTTTTTATTATTTGATCCGCTTTTTGTGCGTTTACTATGGAGACTGTGGGGGGAATTTTTGTTCATTATCTCAAAAACTGATAGATGCATTTACATAGAAATAAGTGAATATTTCCATAAATTGTAAACACTTCGATTGACGTCACATGAATGCCGTTTTCTTAATGGGATCACGTTTTCTGTATCAAACATTTGAACTAAGTGAAAATACCCATTGGAACTAAGGTGTGTAAGGTATGAAAACTACATAAATAACAATATTTAAGGTATGTAAGATATAAACATTAATGCGTAAGGGAGTGAGTGACTAACACATTCATGAACTTGAAGTGAAGTTATGCTGGAAAGTTTAAAAACAACTGTTAAAAATCCCATGCATTGGAAATTCTCAAAATTTGTTTTTGTGTTCCGTCTATTAAAGCCGCCCGGCATGCATATGACGTTGATATAGTAAATATTTATAGATGATGGAGACTGAAGTAAACAAATATGTAAATGAAACCCTAATTAATTGATCTGATCTGACAATTGCATTGGACTTGTTTTGATAGATGAGAGATGAAGTAACAATTCAATTTGAACTTGAAAGAAACTCGGTCAGGTGGTTGGAATTATTGTATGTATAGTATATAAATTGATTGATCATGAACTCCTTCATAATTTAAACTACTGACTAATAATAATGAACGAATCACAGTCATAAATAACCGAAAGTTAGGTCACATTTATCGGTTATTTGTGTGGGGGAAAATATGTAAAAATTTCCTTCTATTTAAATATTTCTTTTTTTGTAAATGTCATTAAACTTTGGATATGCAAACATACTAAAACTACTGATACTGAGACACTTTAATGGGCTGGTAGATTGTTTCAATGAATGAATGACTGAATGGATGGGTGGATGGATAGGTAGATAGATGAACTAAACACTATCAAAATATTTGCACAACAAAAATGAATTGAGCGGCTGAAAAAACAAAAGAAAAGCGCCGCCGCCGACGACGTTCTCGATGAAGGTCGGTCGATCGGTTCGTTTCGTATCGTTTCGTTCAGTTATATTCTAAGTTAAGTAAGTGAAGTGAAGCCGGTAACACAAAACAAAACAAAAAGCAGTTGTATTTATAAGATAAGAACGCAGGAAGGCATACGCGAGATAAAGATTAGAATCCAAACAATTCACACGCGCGCTTTAATGTGCGAGCTACTACAACGACAAGCAACCAAGTTAAATTTGGTATAAAAATTCCTGCTCGAGTTTGTTTTGGCACAGTTGAAGTTCCACAAGGAGAATAAACCAACCATCTATCTAACAAATTATGTCCAAAGTTATTTGTATCCTTTTGTTAAGCTTCTTCGCCCTCATGAGTTTTGCTCAAGGGAATCCTCTGATATTGGCTAACGATGCCTCGAATGATATCGATGACACTGAAGTTATTGAATTACCCTCGAATAGTATTGAAGAACTTACTAAAATGTCATCATCACCTACAAAGGACATAATCGACTTAAGTTCTTATGGCAGTGCACTATTTGGAGAACCGGATGAGGAAGAAACAGCAGCATTGGTGGCGAACTATAGTGCTGATTCAAATAATGTGAATCCTGAAGAATTGGGCTCCTATTTGGAAGGTGACATACTCATACCACAGAATGGTGGCATAATAACGAAAAACGGTTTGACTACACAAAGTTCACGTTGGCCCAAAGGTGTTGTACCCTTTGAGATTCGTGGAAGTTTTAATGCCCGCGACATGGCTACCATTGAAAGTGCCATCGATCAGTACCATAAGCGTACGTGTATTCGATTTGTGCCGCGTTCCAGTGAACGTGATTATGTTTCCATTGTAAGCGGTAACTCGGGTTGTTGGTCATCTGTCGGACGTGTAGGCGGTAAACAAGAAGTAAATCTCCAATCACCCGGTTGCCTTGGTCGTCCTGGCACTGCCATACATGAATTGATGCATGCCCTGGGCTTCCTACATGAACAAAATCGTATGGAACGCGATGGTTATGTTTCGATTCAATATCAAAATATTCAATCCCATGCAACGGGTAACTTCGATAAGGCATCCAAGACGGAGGCATTTGGTGTGCCCTACGATTATGGAAGTGTCATGCACTATTCTGAGAATGCTTTCTCTACCAATGGTCGTCCAACAATAATTGCAACTGTAAGTCAATGAATTCATTGGTTATTTAGAAATTTGCGTAGACTTAAGTTTGACATATTTTACAGCAACCTGGTGGCAAAGCAAAAATGGGACAACGTGAAGGATTTTCACCAATGGACATTGAGAAACTAAATAAAATGTATGAATGCGACTACTCACCATCGGTGCCTGTTCCTCCAGTTGGTGGTAATCCTGGTGTGCCTGTTGGACCTGCTGTTGGTCCAGGTGGTCCTGTTCAACCTGTTGGTGTACCTGCTCCCATGCCAGGTACAGGCACAGGACCAGCTGTTGGCCCCAATCCTATAATTGGTAGCTTCTTGGGTGGTTTAATAAGTGGCCTAGCTGGTTAATCCACTAACCAAGGCCCAAGACTTCAAAACTGATCTGAAAACATTGCATAACAAGGCTAATGGCAGGACAACATTCTGCTGCACTCTCATTTGATGAATTTCTAATTTAAAGCATCTCCATTTGTCCTTAGATTTATCACCTATTACCATAAGTAAATTAGCACCAATTTTTATAATCCAAATTGTATTTGAAAAAAAGAAGTATTAAAACAAAAAACAAATCATATTCAAATTTTATGTTTCTTTATGTCTTTCAGATTACTTTTTCCAATTGTTAAAGAAACAAATTAGATTAGAACAGAATAGAACAGAAAAGATGAGGAACAAGGAATACGTTTCATGTATATAAAAGCATATAATAAAATTGTATATGTATATCGATTCTTATAGATTTCTCTTCCATTATAGATTCCGTTTGGCAGCCAATAGACGTGATCTTGGCAAGCGACACTGGCTGATGCTATGCAAACGATATTGCATTTCCGGTTGTGTGATCTTTTCATATAATTTCTTTCTGGCTTCATCAATTGTATTGACGACGACGCCGCCATCACCACCGTCATCGATATTGAATGCTTCACCCTCGGCACATTCGGGACACTGTTGGGTCAAAACAATATCATTCAGTTCTGTTGGCATTTCACAAAGTTTCTCGATTTGTTTCACAACAAAATCAAAGTTAAATTCATCTTGACGTTCTTGGACGTAAACGGAGGCATTTAACTCCTTGATGCGTTTCTCCAGCAACATCAAAAATGTAGCCACATTCACCAGGTTAACGTGCGTGTGATCGCCTAGGAGCAGTTGTAATGGTGCAGCATCCAAACTGGCCATATCGCAGAGGGTCTCGACACCCTGCATCAGGGTCTCTAAACGTGCATCGTTGTTCTCACGAAGCTTCTGCAATTCCAAGTTAGTTTCCTGCTTCGTTCGCACCTTAACCTCCAAATCGGCGATCTGCTCGAACTGTTCATTCAGGATATTGGCATTGTCCTTTTTGAGCGCTATGATGTCTTCGAACAACAGATTGACCGAATTGTTAAGCAACGTGATGTGATAACTCATCTCATTCGCATAGTTAAAAAAGGAATAATAGAGGCTCTCTTGTTGTTGAAACTTCTCTAGGACATCAGCGACACGGTGCGTCTGAGTGTAATCAAAAATCTTATCCAGCACCGAGTTGTATAAATTGATTTTTTTATGGTGCTTGCGACGGAACTCATCACGGCGCCTATATTCCTTCTGCTGAATATCAGCTAGTGTGCGTCGCCTGGACTTTGTCTCTAGGAACGCGGTATTGTCGGAATCAGCAGCATGTTTGCGCATTACACCCTGCATTTCGATCTTCCGCAATTCCCATTCTTTGGACTCCCGCCTGGCAACACTTTCGATCTTCTCGTAGACATCGATGCAACCATCAAATGTATTCAAGGCATATTCAATTAAGTCGATGAGATATTTCTTCTCACTGTTCAGTTTTTGTATCATTTTTGTATAGGATTCATTGAAGAAGGTACGATAATTCAGAATGCGTATCAATTGCTCACGTAACTTTTCATTTGCAGCAGTGAAACCACATTCCTGACGTATACCAACCTCGAGTGCATTCTCCAAGATTAGCATCTTCTTACGTGTGTTTGCTACGAATTCCTGATGTTGGCTATCAGGAACTGTCTCACAGTTCAGACGATAAATGATCTTATTGCCTCGACTTGTCTCTCGTTCCAAGTTCGAAATAGAAGTTTTAAGCTTACGTATGTCCTCGGATAAATGTTCCTGGCACTCGACTTGGCACTTGATCTGCTGAAGACACGCTTCATTCCCTTTCACATGGGTACTGCCACTTGCAACCCAGATCTGTGCACGAAGTTCATCCTTCTCCTGGGAATACTGATCGATGGTGTTTTCATAACCTTGGTTTATTATGATCTCCCGACGATTCTGTTTCTTACTTGACAGTATCTTCTTGTATTCACGTTGACGCTTATAGAGATCGCGATGTTTGCACATGAAACCTTCAAGAAAACTCTTTTTGTCAGTTAATGTCTCAATATTTACATTGTCTGCCATTATTTGAAGTTGATCTCGTCCTATACACTTTTATTTATGGTCTATTTCTTTATACGCGATTAAAACATGAAATATTAAACAATTTGGAATGTAAAGGAAAGAAAGTAACTCGAACGAAAAAATGAATGAATTAATTTTTAAGTTTTATATTTTTATTTTATTGTCTTTTCTATGTAACAAAAACAGAAATAATAAATGAATAAATAAATGGGAATTGAAAGATTCTCCTAACTCATCTCAACAAAAGCAAAGCCTGCTTGTTATGGGATAAATTGAGAGAAATTTGAATCTATATGCAATACATAACATAATTTATAGTTTTCTTATTTTAACCCTTGAATAAAGATTGGTCTTTAATGTAGTTGCCATAATATTCCATATAAAGAAATATTGAAATATGCATGGCAAAGTGACAAAATATGCAATAACCATTCATCAGAATCAAATCTAAGTCCTGGAAGTGGTTTTTTCTTAGTAAAATAAACTTGAGCTCAATTTTTAACCTTCCATTGAGGTCACATCAAGGTAAAAGTGTCATAGCATAAAGTAGAACTGATAACCTATCCAATGGCACTACTTCCATCGAAATCGCTTAAGCGGTTCTCAAGATATATGCCTTTAAACATTTTTGAATTCAGGATATCTACCTACTGTGCATTTCTGTTCGCCTAGTATTTGCTGACATTTTTTGTTGAAAGCAAATAAAATTTTCACTTTCAACTGGCCAAATTTGAAATGTCTGTATCTCGAAAACTATTAGACCGATTTGAATGAGATTTCTACGATTGTATAGATGAACAGTAGAGCTTTAATCTGAATTCAACCTGAATCAAATATGAGTGTTGGAAGTGGTTTAAAACATGGTAAACAAGATTTCAACTTAATTTTTGACCTCTTATTAAGGTCACATCAAGGTCAAAGTGTCATAGCATAAAGTAGAGCTGATAACCTATCCAATGACACTACTTCCATCGAAATCGCTTGAGCGGTTCTCAAGATATAAGCCTTTAAACATTTTTGAATTCACGATATCTACCTACTGTGCATTTCTGTTCGCCTAGTATTTGCTGACATTTTTTGTTGAAAGCGAATAAAATTTTCACTTTCAACTGGCCAAATTTGAAATGTCTATATCTCGAAAACTATTAGACCGATTTGAATGAAATTTCTACGATTGTATAGATGAACAGTAGAGCTTTAATCTGAATTCAACCTGAATCAAATATGAGTGTTGGAAGTGGTTTAAAACATGGTAAACAAGATTTCAACTTAATTTTTGACCTCTTATTAAGGTCACAATAAGGTCACAGTGTCATAGCATAAAGTAGAACTGATAACCTATCCAAAGACACTACTTCCATCGAAATCGCTTGAGCGGTTCTCAAGATATAAGCCTTTAAACATTTTTGAATTCACGATATCTACCTACTGTGCATTTCTGTTCGCCTAGTATTTGCTGACATTTTTTGTTGAAAGCAAATAAAATTTTCACTTTCAACTGGCCAAATTTGAAATGTCTGTATCTCGAAAACTATTAGACCGATTTGAATGAGATTTCTACGATTGTATAGATGAACAGTAGAGCTTTAATCTGAATTCAACCTGAATCAAATATGAGTGTTGGAAGTGGTTTAAAACATGGTAAACAAGATTTCAACTTAATTATTGACCTCTTATTAAGGTCACATCAAGGTCAAAGTGTTATAGCATAAAGTAGAACTGATAACCTATCCAAAGACACTACTTCCATCGAAATCGCTTGAGCGGTTCTCAAGATATAAGCCTTTAAACATTTTTGAATTCAGGATATCTACCTACTGTGCATTTCTGTTCGCCTAGTATTTGCTGACATTTTTTGTTGAAAGCGAATAAAATTTTCACTTTCAACTGGCCAAATTTCAAATGGCTATATCTCGAAAACTATTAGACCGATTTGAATGAGATTTCTACGATTGTATAGATGAACAGTAGAGCTTTAATCTGAATTCAACCTGAATCAAATATGAGTGTTGGAAGTGGTTTAAAACATGGTAAACAAGATTTCAACTTAATTTTTGACCTCTTATTAAGGTCACATCAAGGTCAAAGTGTCATAGCATAAAGTAGAACTGATAACCTATCCAATGACACTACTTCCATCGAAATCGATTGAGCGGTTCTCAAGATATATGCCTTTAAACATTTTTGAATTCACGATATCTACCTACTGCGCATTTCTGTTCGCCTGGTAGCCAAACCAAGTTTCGTACTGTTTTTCGACTTCAAACGGCAAAAATGCATTTTTCTCGCATGCGATAATTTTTATATACAAATTTTATTCATTTTAATTTTTGAATTGAAGATTGCATGAATTTTCTCGCATGCTATATTTAATATTATAATTATTTAATTTAATCCATTTATTTTTTTAAATGGAAAATTTGGTTTTTATATGAAAAAATGTCAAATAATCGAAAATTGAAGATTGAATAAATGCTAAACGAAAGTAGATACTATATAAGGGAATATAATATGTATGTATATCGTTCGAATTATGCATTTTATATGGAAACATTTTTAAGATTCAATTTTTTTTGGTTGTATTTTTATTGGGTTTCTTTAATGAAATTGCAAAATATAACAAAAACTTTGGTGCTTTCAGTCCAAAGACTATAGGCAAATTTATAATCATTAAGTTGATCATGTGTAGCGCTTGGCTGCCAAAAGACGTGAACGTGGCAAGCGGCATTGACTGATGCTATGCAAACGATATTGCATCTCGGGTTGAGTTATCTTCTCGTAGAGCTTGTGCCTTGCCTCTTCTAAGGTAACGACGGCAGCACCTTCACCGCCATCATCTATGTTGAAGGCTTCTCCCTCAGCACATTCTGGGCATTGTTGTGTTAGAACAATATCATCCAAAGGTGTTGGCACGTCACAGAGCTTGACAATATCCTTCAAGACAAGTGATTGGCGTGACGATTCATCCTCACGCTCTTGCATATAGACACATGCACACGTGATATAAATACGTTTCTCTAAGCACTTCAAGAAACGTCGGAAATTAACCAAATTAACATGCGTATGATCGCCAAGTAGAGCCTTAAGGGGAGCAGTATCCGATTCGGTGATATTACAGAGGAGTCTAGAAAACAACAAAAGAAAATACTTATATTGTATAACAACAACATTATGAAGAAATCAAGAATGATGATGATGATAACTTACTCAATGCTCTGTAGCAAATTCTCCCAACGTTCATCGTTTTTCTCTCGTAGCTTATTCAGTTGGAGATTACTTTCCTCCTTATCTTTAACTTGTTGTTCCATAATTTGTATTTGGCCTAATTGACTATCGAGAGTATCTTGATTCCTTCGTTTGTATAATAGAACATCATCGAAGAGGCGATTAACTGCATTGTTCAACAATGTTATGTGATATGACATTTCGTTGGCATAGTTGAAGAATGAGTAATAGAGACTCTCCTGTTTCTGGAACTTCCGAATGACATCTTTGTAACGAGTCGAATTAGTGTATTCGAGAATCTTCTCAAGAACCTTATTATACAAATTGATTTTTTTATTGTGCTCTCGACGAAATTTGTCACGACGTTTATATTCCTTTGGCTGAAGATCAGCGAGTTCTCGGGGTTTAGATTTTGTTTCCATGAATTCGGCAATATCCGCATCGGCAGCCGCTTTGCGCACACAACCCTGCATCTCGACCTTCCGAAATTCCGATTCCTTGGTATCACGCTTAATATGATGATCAATTTTCTCATAGACCTCAATGCAATTGTCAAAGGTATTCAATGCATATTCCATCAAATCGATTAAATACTTTTTGTCGCTTGTCAATGCCTTCACCATTTTCGTATACGATTGATTGAAGAACGTCCGATAATTCAGGATGCGTATTAATTGTTCGCGTAGCTCTGCATTGGCAGCCGTCAGACCGCATTCCATTCGAATACCCACCTCCAAGGCATTCTCCAAGAGACTTAACTTCTTACGCGATGCGTTTACATGCATTTGATGCGCTGAATCCGGGACTGTTAAACGATTCATTTCGTATATCTCCTTAGCGATACGACCAAGTTCGTGTTCCATATTCCGAGTGGAGGTTTTCAAAGTACTCAAGTCACTCGATAGTTTCTCTTGGCATTGGACATGACAGTGTATTTGCTGAAGATAATAATTATTTTTAACTTTATGTTCTTTGCCATTGGCAACCCAAATCTGCGCTCGTAACTCATCCTTTTCGATTTCCAATTGTTCAATACCATTCTCTAGACTGGTATCGACAATTGTATCCTTGCGTGTTCGCAATTTATGGGTTAATATCTTTTTATAATCCTTTTGACGTTTGCTCAACTCGCGATGCTTCAGCAAGCAACTTTCCAGAAACGTTGTCCTATTAAAACCTTCCTCGCCAACTGCAGCCATCTTGTTGTAAGTGTTTCTTTATTACTTATTATTCACTATACCAATATTACATAAGAGTAGTACCTTTATAGCTTCTGATTGTGTGGTATGATAGGTATATGTTATGTAGTATACTGTGTTGATTGATGTTGATGTTCCTATGAATATCGTGAAAAATGTGTTAACGTGAAAAGTGTCTGATTTCTTTTTTATTATAAAAATATATATTTATATTTAGTTTGTAGGAGTATTTTCTGTTAGCGAAACGAAAACTTAAACTGACAGTTTTTGAGGCAATTCTGGCAAAGGTTACTACTTTTGTTGGAATTGAAATTGTTTTCCCATATTTTTTTTTTTTTTTTTTTTTTGAAATTTGATTGTTGGTGGCAGACGGAGTAAAGTCTTGGATGGCCTCAGACAACGCAAGTGCAATTGTTTAGGGCGGAAGTAGAGTATTTTGACCCATACAAGTGTAGTTTCGGACTGGTAACGGTTATTATGTGGACTGTCACTGTACAAGGTTGGGTTCTTGACATACCAGGATGGAAAACCAGAAGCAATGATTTGGAGGTAAACTCTGTGTTTATAGACCCTTTTACCCCATTTCAAAGGACAGAAGTAGGCATTATTATAAGCCATCGGACAAATGTAGTTTCGTCCAGGAAGAGGTTGTTAAGTAGATGGTGATCTAGGGTTGTGTATGTACCTTTGCAAGACTTGTATTTTTTTGCACTTTGAGTATTTTCCGGGATCTGTATGGAAGCACTGATCTGGATTTATAGGCTCTTTTGATTTTGATGTTCGATGCCAATATTTTAAATTTTTTTTTTTTTATTAATTGGTAAAAACTATAGATTGAAAGGGATTACAATTTGGAGTGGCCTCAGGTGCCGTTTGTATGCCTCATTGCATTAGGAACCATGGGATGAGTGTAGTTTCATTCATGAAGTGATTTAAAGGAAGGTGATTTGATATATATCTTTGTATAAGACTGAGTTCCTGACATATCTGACTTTCCTCCGATCTAAATGGGAGCAATGATATGTTGGTAATAAAATCAAAAGATTGGAGATGCAGATGAATTAAATCTTGGACACAAGAATTTAAATGCCTGTTCGATATTCAATAAATAAAGTATGTTTGTTGCATATTTGTATTGTATTTGGTAGAATCAATCATATCGAATCATTTCTTTATTAATTGATATTGTCATCATAATATTATTTGATTGACTCTTTAACTACAATATTTGTGTATAGATATAGTAAGTAATAACATCGAATTGAGCAAAACAGAACACACACAAAAAACTCAACAAAATGAAGAAAGCCTCTTCAGAATCCAATCAGTTTATAGCAGATCGGATTGGATTGGATTTTTCACTAATATACTTTATGAATTTAGAGATTTGTATAATCTTGGAAATGGATTGTATGGATTATTACAATCGAGAGATCCCAGAGCTTTCCATGGCACGGAATATCTTGAACACAGACCAAATATAAGCAGCACAACGCAAATCCATGCAGAGAGCGAATCTATTGGCAGTCATTTTGATGCCATTGCCAGCTGATTCCATCACGGATTGCAAAGCGGCATCAACGATCTCAGCTTCTTTGGTGCAATCACGAATCGTTGCTAGTTTTTTATTTGGTTTAATTTCAGGCTAACAAACAAACAAACATTGGGAAATTATACAAATTGATATATAGTAGATAAATTAATATGAAATGACTTACAAATTCAATATCTTGATTTTACAGAGGGACTCATTAATCGAATTGAAGATCTCTTCGATGAGTTGCGCTGTGCCCTTTGAGGTTAACTTGCCATAAGACACATGATTGATATTTTTGAGATACTCAAAATATGAAACAGTCACTCCACCTGCATTACAATATAAATCGGGTACTATTAGTATGCCACGTTCCAGTAATATGTTCTCCCCGGATGGTGTTGTTGGCCCATTTGCACCCTCTAGGATGATTTTTGCCTTTATATCGGCTGCATTTTCGCTTGTTATCACCTTTTGTGTGGCACATGGCATTAATATGTCACATTCGGCTTTCAAAAGATCTTCTGTGGTTTCCTTCGCTTTTGGGTAACCTTTAATAGTTTTCTTTTTGGCTACATATTTCATTAGATCCTTGATGTCAATGCCATCAGGGTTCACCAATGAGACTTTAAACTCTTTGATACCAATAATTTTGCCGCCAGCCTCATGAACGAAGTTGGCAGCATGGCTGCCAACATTACCAAAACCCTGAACGATTACTTTTTTGTCAGACCAACCAGTCTTCAATTTTATCAAATCCATCCAGTCTTTATCATTAACAAAGATGTCACCAGATTTCCAAACACCACGACCAGTGGAACTATGACGCCCATTTATGCCGCCATTGTGCACCGGTTTTCCAGTTACAATTGCAGCTGCATTAATGTCATTATAACCTAAGTAAGGGAAAGGGCAACGAAATCATGTACCATGTTGAAGTTACATACCTACATTTTACTTACCATATGTCTTGATATATTGATCCATTATCCAACTCATTTCACGTGGTCCTGTATTGACATCAGGTGCTGGTACATCGATGCCGGGTCCCACCATATTCCGCTTTAGCATTTCCGCTGTGTAACGTCGAGTGATCGTTTGTAGTTCACTTGCGGTAAACTTTTTCGGATCGATCTTAATGCCACCCTTCGAGCCACTATACGGTAAATTGACACAGGCCGTTTTAAATGTCATCAAATAGGAAAGAGCCTTAACTTCACTCGCATCCACATCCATAGCATAACGAATGCCTAAACATTAAGATCATGTTTAGCATACATAAGACAGTAGACGAATAGACAAGTTCTTACCTCCTTTAGCTGGCATACGATGTTTGGTATGATGTGCTCTATAGCCAGTAATTATCTCATATTTACCATTTTGTTTGAAGATCGGAAAACTAACCTCAACGATGGTAGTACAGGTACCAATTAAATCCAATATGGCTTTAACTCGGGCCTCTTTCTCTTCTTTCTTCATATGTGGATATTGATCCATTTCCTTAAGTAGTTCACCTTCCATAACCATCGCTGCTTTATGATAATAGTATTGAACCATTTTAGAGAAATCGGGATCCTTATCGTTTGGTACAGACTCCAAAAACTTTGGGATTTCATGTTTTTGTCGACATTGCACTTTATAGTGATTTTTTAACAAAATGGCCCTGGTGCCCATGAAAAACTTCATAAAATTATGAAGCATTTTCGTTTCTTGTTATTATTTACTATTATTTTAATGAAATAATAGCGATACTAAATTATTTCCAATTTCGGGAAAATATATAAAGAAATTGATCAGTAAAATAATATGAAAACAAAAACTTTTTTTGTTTTTTGTTTTTCTTTTTTTTTGATATATGAAGTAAACGTCAATGCTTTTCAATTTGAAATTGAAACATAGTACAGATTAAAATTTAAAAGGAAGGGCTAAGTCAGAGTTTGGAAGAAATCGTAGTGATTTGAGCCACAAGTAAGTTGCAGGCACAAAAGAAATCCTCGAACTTCTGGTGTAAGACATGAAACCAATTTATGCCCCTAACAATCATACTGTTGTCTAACAGATTTATTGCTACATAAGTTTTCCTGTTTATATTTATTCCGTAAACTTGATCTTTTCTTATGTTTACTTGTTTCTTACATTTATAATAGACTAGCAGTCCCAGCGCGCTTTGCTACCCCCCGCCATTGGTTGGTGTATCTGTAGCTCTTGATGTTCATGGCCTTTTCGGTCTAGTTTAAGTCTATATTCGCGTTGTTCGTTGTTTGTTCTGCAACTCTATTTTCACTTGTTTGCCTTGTTTTTGATGTCAGTCCATTGATAACAAATGAACAGCAATAATTTTTACATATATAGATAGATTTTCACTAAATTTTTAATTAATTAAGGCAATTTTGAAAAAATCTTATAGCCTACAGCATGAAGCAGATCTGAAACATATTAACAAGAAAACAATATTCAAAATTGATTCAGCTGTTTCCGAGTCCATTGATAACACATGAACAGCAATTCATTTTTATGTAGATAGAAAATTGTTTTGTAGATTTTTTTGAATTAATTTCTTGGGTATTTTGTTTTTTTGTTTATTACAGAAATAAAAAATGAAAATTTGTGCTACATTTTACACATGTAAATGTAAAACAAAAACAAATTTAAATCATCAAAATAATAATAACATTTTTAATTATATTAAACTACTACAATAAACTAAACTAAGATTATCGTTTATCATAATTACAATTATTTTTGTATATAATGATTTATAAAAATTTAAAAAAGAACCAAAAATAAGAGTAATGGATAAAGGATCCTCTTCTCTGATCTTCTGATAATGTAAAACTGTACATTTCTCTTTAATTTTGTTTTTTTTTTTTTGTAAGGAAGCACTCATTTTTTTTTTTGTTGAAAGGTAGGGAAATCTATTTCTAATCTGAGTGATGAGATTTATGGATAAATTTTTATTATTTGAGGGGGGGTTGAAATATTTATTTATTGTAAGCATAATGAATCATCATCCATTGTAGTGTTTGATTTGTTATTAAAAAATATTAAACTAATTGAATGATTCCTGTACAACAACGACAGTTTGATTGATTGATTTGATTTAAAATTTCAAATTCCATTTCCATTTAATTGGATTTGTTGGTAATTTTATTGTAATATCACGCATGAGATGCTCCTATTCTTTATGGCTTCGAATGCAGTTTTTGATTATTTAAATTTAATTTTTTAATTATTATTATTTATTTGTCCATGGAGAATTGCACACAACTTTTTGAATTTTCTTATCCTTTTTATCATTTGAATTTAATTTTATTCACTTTTTTTTTTGTTTTGTTATTTTTATCTCATTTATTTTTATTTATTTATTTAATTTTATGCATATTTTTTCTTTTATTACAATTATTATTATTTATTTATTGTTTTTATTTTATATTGTAACTTAAAAACTGGCGTAATTGATTACAATAATTAATTAATTAGAATTAGATCTTGTTTCTTAATTGTTTTAAAATTAATTTCAAATTAATTGTTTTGTTTATAAATTAAATAAAAAGCACACAAAAACTGGTCATCGTCGTCCCGCTACAAACTAAACTTACTTATTTAATTTTATTTTATTATTGAATTAATTAAAGATGATTTATTTATAAAAGTATTCTTATTTTTTAAAATGAAAAATTGGAACAAAATATTATTATTTTTTTTTTTTTTTGTGTGTTTTCTTTAAAGAATTTTTTCTTTTATTTGTATTTTTTTGTAATTTTTTAATCTATTTCTTTTTATAGTTTAGGATTCATGGAAAGGAAGAGAAAGGACTTACAGTACTAACATCACGTTTGAATTTTTCTTTTTTTTTTTTTTAAATAAAATTTTAGCGTTGATAAATTTCTTAAGATTGCTCGGCTTACAAAAGAAAAATAAAATAAAATAAAAAATGAGTACGTACGACAAAAAGAATTTAAAAATATTAGATTATTTTGTAAAAGATCATAAACTTAAATTGTAAATTTATAAATAAGAATTTTTACAGAGATACAACAAATCCTGTAGTATCTATGAACAGACACACAAACCAAACACATTCATAATTATGTACTTTTCTTTTATTTATTTTTTATTAAATTAAGCACAATGGGAAGAATCCACACATGAAAACTGAACTGAACGAAGTTAGGATCAATCGACTTCTTTCTTTTCAATTTTCAAATCATATTTAGCAACCAATTCTTCAGGTGAATATCTATAAGAACAAAAAAAAAAAACAAAAAACAAAAAAAATAAATAATTTATTAAAAGTTAAGGGATCACAGATTAGAGTTGATATTGAAGCCAGATGATGCCGCAGACCCCAGTATCCTATCCCCTAGATAACTAACTCAATTTGTTAAGGCATCTAAAGGTACCTGCCATCTATCATCGACTACTAGATAAAAGAGCCTAGCCGTGCTACAGGAAGGTAGTTGAGTCCAAGGTATGCTGGATCTCTTTTCTGTTATACAGTTTGCAGGTTGTTAGAGATGTCCCCAAAAACGCAGTTGATCTGCAGAGTGGTTGCCTGTCCTGCTTGCTAAGCCAGTGCTGAGACCCAAGGACACACTACTGAACCCAGTTCAAAAGACACTTCATATCAGTTCTAAACTGACCGGAAAGACGGTGCGTCCTGTTCAGCAATCTAGATTAAGGCTTAGTAGTTGTTAAATATCCTATTTCCTGAAGAATCAACATGAAAAGTTAAGGTCCATGCTTTTGAGGTCATAGACTCTATTAAAAAATTATGAACCAAGCTATTTACGTAAACCTTCTTTCACTTTGATAAAACTGGATATGAGAAAGGAAAGTGACTGTCTTCTCTTCTTCCTTATCCTTACAACTTCTGCAAAACACAGTTGTTGTCCTAATGAAATTCAAACTGGTCATAAGAGATCTATCTAGCCTTTCCTTTCTATTCCTTTATTTCTTAGCAGTTCCTAGTTTACTAGCGCAATTCTTCATTGATCTGTGGATTGTTGCGTGTACTTCATCAATTTAATCTGCTATGCAGAAACCAGAGATTCCACAATTCCAATTCTGTTGAAACATTGCTACATTGTTATGGAATCCTAACACTTAGCGATATCGAGCCCATGGACTTCATTTTGTTCTAGCTATCATGTACTATATCACAAAGAATAAATATAACTTACCCAATTAGATTTTGTAGATCACAAACAAATCGATAGACATAACGTTTGCCAGCGGTCTTGTGAATGATGTTTTTGTCATAATAATAACGTAGACCTCGGCTTAATTTCTCATAATTCATTTTTGGTTTATTCTTTCGTACACCCCAACGTCTTGCAACCTAAGAAAGTGACAATTAAGGAAAAGATATATCAAACATAATATGGCAATTTCTATGTGTATTCAATTTTAAGTGTATTTTACCTCATCTGGATCGGTTAATTTAAATTCCCAACCATCGCCAGTCCATGAATAAAACTCTGGCATGTCTTATCCATTAGCAATTCCAGCAGGAATTGCCATAATTGTATGGGTCCTGAACCAGTGAATGGTGTCATGCCACCTTGTGCTCCATAACTGCCCAGCAGTGCTTTATCCAAGCCCAATGTGCCCATGTAGGCTGCTGGATGCTGATGGTGGCCCCATTGGTCCATAGGCGGTTGACCAGCCATCGCCTGGAATTGTGGTGCATCGTAAGGTGCAAATTCAGCCGCGTACGAGTCATGATAGCGTGATCTACCATAGGCACCATAAAAATCTGGGCTACCATCTAAGCCATAACCATTGCCGGGGCCATTGGCTGAGGGACCGCCGTTGCCACCACCACCACCCCCTGTTCCTTGACTTTGATGATCTTGTGGTGTTGATATTGAACTATGATAATCACTATCATCATAATGTGATGCCGAAGCCACCGCTGCTGCAGCTGCTGCCGCATTAGCCAAATGTGCTGGCAAACCATAATTTGAGAGATCTGTGGGATCAGTTTGTGCTGTTGTGGCATTTACCACATTTGTATAACCACCACCGGGATTACTTGGGTTTTGATTACCCGTGCCGGGTTCTTGTTTCAGTTGATGCTGCTGGGTATAAAGTGCAGTGGCTGCGGCTGTTGGATTTCGCATTGCCATTTGCATGTAATTCAAATTGGCACCACTGTTGTTGTTGTTATTATTGTTGGAAGAGGCAGCGGAGGCGGCAGTGGCAGGCGTTGATTGTTGTTGTTGTTGTTGTTGTTGTGCTGCAGATGGTGGCAACATTGTCGTGTTGTTGCCACTGTTGCTACTTTGCTGTGATGGAGGTGGACTGTTGTTGCGTTCATGTGAATTATTGTAACCTTTAAAGATACAAAAAGCAAAAAACATATAAGATACTGTAAACTGTAATTGTATTGCACACGTATTGTCTTAGCTTTTTCTCATATATACCATTCTTATACCTTACATACTACTCCTGTTATATCTTGTGGAATATTTTTATATCTCATATCTCATACTTATTGAGTCAAGATGACAAACTCAAATGAAACTGAAAACATTTTTTCATGACAACGGGTATAGTGTACAAACAAGGGACACAAACAAGGAAGGTTCCGTGTTTACCCAAGCCAAGAGACATCGAACGCAGTACGAAGAAAAACTGCTCCAAAAGTAAAATCGAAAGGGATTATTGCATTGAATCGTGACGGCAGATCCACTTCGACAGCCCAAAGCACAGTAAATTGGAGGGTAAGCCTAGTCGTGCTACAACTTCAAAGTCCAAACCGAATGCCCATGGTAAGAAGCTAATGCTGAGCATCTGGTGTGAACAGCTCGGAGTGATCTACTATGAGCTAATCCAGCGTAACGAAACGATCACTGGGGAGCGTCAAACAAAAAGCAAATTATGCAAAGTAGCCGAGCATTAAAGCTCAAATACTCCCAACATGCCAAAAGACAAAGTGATTTTTCAGCACAACAACGCTCTCAACCAACTTTAAAGGCGCTTCAATAGGATGTCCTAGAACACTCGCCGTATTCATCAGACATTGCTTCTTTCGAATACCACTTGTTCTGGTTGATGACTCATAGCCTGGCCAAGCAGCACCTCAATCCTTACGGAGAAGACAAAAATTGGGTTGTTTTTTGGATCTCCTCAAAAGATGTGGGATTCTTTGCAACATGGAATTCGCATGCTGTCTGAAAGTTAGAGGAGAGTAGGAGCATTGTTTAAACTACTCCTTAAAACTTATTCATACACCCAATATTACTGTTATAACTTATATCTATTATTACTACAATACTAAATAAATTTATCTAATTTTATAATATTTTTGTAATAGAAAATAAAATGGGCGTCATTTATTGCTCTCATTTTCTGATGATCTAAACCAAACCAAACTAAACCAAACCAAAAAAGGTGTCAATCTCTTAAGAGATACTTTTCATGTATCTCATTCTCTCTCCCTTTCTTCCTCAGTTCACTCTTTCACTTCAACACACAAACACACACTTAGACATTAAAGATTTTGATGCTGATTTGACGAGTTTCGAAAACCAATCAAAAACGAAAGCAACACAATGACAATCACAACGCGTAATAGACAAATACTCACACATGAAATTGTATCTTAAAGATACACAATCACATTCACATGCATACAAACACACATGCGCAATGTTTCATTCATTCATTTAGCTAAAAAAAAACTTACAGATACAAAGATACTACTTACTCACTGCTCTCGAAAGCAGTAAACGACCTGTTTAATGGGCTGCGAATATCGAAAACAAAATACAAATAAAATAAAAAATGAAGAAACGAATGTGTTGGGAGAAGGTAAACGAATAAATATCATTCCATCCGATTCCATCGCATCGCATCCAATAGAACAATCAACTCTTTCATTCAACAGACAAAGCTTTTTTGTATCTCTGAGATACACAGCAACAATACAAAACAAAGCAAAACAAAAACTGATATAATGAAGGCAAAAAACCTGTTGAAACACACATCACAAAAGTTCATTCGCTCATTGATTCATTTCATTTATCTACTACAATAAAATGAATGTTAATTTCTATTTGTTTTTTTTTTTCTTTTTTTAACTATCCGTCCGTCAGTCCATCCAACCATTTGTCTATTCATTTGTTCATTCAATTGTACGTTCATTCATTCGCTCTCTCAGAAAAAAAAAAAAAAACATAAGTCTTGGCTTTCAATGCAATGGAAAAAAAGCTTTTGCCTCCTCATTCGTTAAAAATGCTTCTGCTTTTTGCTTCACTCAAAACCGATATTGCGCAGATACGAATACAGATACAGATACGCATACAGTTACGGATAAAAACAACTTGAGATACATTCATATAATGTCTGCTGTTAGAATGAGAGAATGAACAAACGAACGAACCAAACCAAACCAAACGAAACGAAATGAAACGATAACGACGACGATGAAAGCAAAGCTATACGAAACGAAGCTCAACGAAGCAAAGTGAGTTCGCCGCTTTAAGATACAGATACACTCCTCCTACTTTAGATATTTCATTTTCTTTCATTCTTTTTGTTGATTCAATGCACTCCTCAGATGAACAAACGAAAAGATAGTCAAGCGAATCATCAAACTAATGGAACAATGATGATGCTTTAGGCTACTCTACATAGTACATACAATACTTCAGTGGCCTCAACCGCATCTCTCTACTTATCTCTCTAACTATTATCGAGTACGAGTATCTGTGTATGGCCTTCCTTTTGTATAATATTATGTATTTACTTATAGCAGAAACCCCCAAGCGCATTCAATTTAGCATGTGTCGTTCGTTTATCGTTTAATTACTGTTGCTGCTACTGTGCGGCAATTTTAATAATCAGGTCTCAGCAACAAACCAAAACCACCCCCAATCTCGATTGACTAAATAGACACTTGTTGAATTGAGTATCTTATAGATATACTACGTCTATCTGTACATATATTGTATTATATTCAATATAAATACAAGTTTCTGTCGCTTGTTTGTTTGCTAGGCTGCTTGCGGGCACAAACCACAAACCACTAAAGTGCACAATTCTGCTTTACATAAATTGCAATTTAATTATTTAAAAGTGTCAAAAGGCAGGCGCCGAAAGGCAAGAAGCAGTAGGCAGGTAGTTTGAATTGTTTGAATTGCATTTAGTATTTTAATTTTTACTTTGAGATACAATTTACACCCTCCGCCCAATAATAATACACTTAAAAACACCTCCGCCATTACCGCTCACTCACTCCATTTAAAAATGGAGAAGTGGCTGCATGGCATCATCATTAAAGGCATTTCGCATTCTTTTAGTGTTAATTATGTAATTGTTGTTATTATTTCGTTTGTCGTCGTCGTCGTTGTCGTCGTTGCGTAATTAAAGTTCATGTCTATTTGCTCTTAAACATTGAAAGATGAAAATGAAAGAAAGTAATTAAAAAGAAAAAAAAAAAACAAAGAAAATCTCTTTTTGATGTCAATTTCATTATCATCATCATTTAGACCGAGAGCAACATTGTACAATATTTGTCATTTGAAATGCTTCAACGCCTTAAACTGCCAACAAAGTTTAATTCGCAAATATTTACTGAGGTTACAAATCACTTTTGTGAAACAATCAAACAATCTCAACCAAATGGTGAGGGTCCTTCAATTTGTTCCAAGAGTAGATTTCTAAAATTTAATAAGTCTTAATTGTAATTTAAGTGAATCTTTGTAGAAGTTTTCATTTTTCCCCCCATTTTATGTATTTTATTTTTGTGATCACTTTAAATATTATATTGTTTAATATGAGTATCAAAGAGTGTTCAAATTTAAGGTATCTTTTTTAATTTTCCGCTTCTTTTTTAAAGATTACAAAGATATTTCTTTCATTTATGAAGTAAATTCCAAATATTAATTAGAAAGAAGAATGAGTTTTCATTATAGAAATCTTAATCTTAATTGAAGGGGTGAAACTGAATAAAAATTTTATTATTTCTTGGGGATATGGCAAAAGAAATACACATTCTGTGACAATTTCAAGTCTCTACCCAGTGCAGTTCATGAGATACAGAGCCATCAAATTCGTGACGATTTGTATTTTTTCACTCAAATTTTTAGTATACATTTTTGCCCAACGCCGCTAAAGAAGTTTCACTTCAATAAACTTTAATAATCCACTAATTTCACTTAAAAAACTGACGTGAATTGGCCATCGATATCATGCGACTTAACAGCATTGGACCTTCTTCTTATGAGGTTTCTTGAAGAACAAAAGTTTATGCAGAAATACCTCAATGGTAAAATCATCGAGCAAATATTAGCAATTGAACCATCATTTTACGAAAAATTTATTCAAAATTTAGATAACAGATTGACCGAGCTAGTAGAGGAGGTCACTTGAACAACAATCTCTTTCATTATTGACCAGAACCAATGCACTTCAATATCCAATAGAAATAAATAAATATTTCACGCAATTTATGTCTTTTATTAACATTTACCTCAAATTTGAACAGATCTCGTCTATAAAATTTTATATGTTTTATGAATTTTTCTTTTAAACATATTTTCATTGATTATAATATAATTTTAAAGAAAAAATAAGAAAGATCTTTTATTTGGAATTGAATATTATAATATTTTTATCTTTCAGTAATTGAGGAACTCTTGTTCAGATGTATGTTTGAACAAAATTACACTTCCAATAGTTCAAAAAACTGAAAGATTCATTCCCATAGAAGCAAACAATAAATAAACTGATGGCCATGAAGTGCAACTATATATTAGAGAAGGCAAAAGCAAACTAATCAAACTCATTGTTCAATAAGCACTTTCACAGCAACTGTACTGGTGACACTTATGGTAATCTGACAAGAGATTTAAATTCAACTTTAATCAGCAATAATATGAAGGTAGCATTTATGAATCCATCAGTAAGATGATTGAGGGGGTCTCTCTCAGCTAATTACTAAATTCCTTGAAATGATGAGCGAGGATTAGAATGGGATAAGTGAATTTACGAACCACTGCAATAGTATTGCAATTTGTTTTACCTTCCGAAAATCATATTCTGATTGACTTTAAACCAAAATAAAATGTACGAGTATAGAAAACTTATACTTATTTTTGGTTAATTTTTCTATGATTTTTCAAATTTACCTTGTTGACTAAAGAAATTGACATCGGAATCAGTATAATATGAAGAATTAGCTGATGATGATGATGTTGTTGTTGCTGCCGTTGTTGAATGTTGCGACGGTGAATAGTCACCAGCAACAAATGATGTGATATCATTAAAGTAACCCAGGCCTAAGGATGCTGCCGTTGAACTGCTTAAAATACCAACACTATTCAATATAGAACTTGCTGTTGTGACATTAGAAGAACTAAGGCCACCAATACCACCACCTCCGCCACCACCACCACCACCACCACCACTACTACTAACACCACTACTAGTCACTGATGATGCAGGTGTTGATGCAGCAGATGATGAGGAATTTGAGCATATTGATGATGTTGTACTACTGCTGCCTGTGCTGCCGCCGGATAAACGATGATGTTGCTGTTGATGGTGAATTTGTTGTTGCTGCTGTGGTTGCAACTGTTGTTGCAATGTCGGTGATAAGCTATTCATATTCATTTGATTATATTGTTGTTGTTGCAATTGTTGCTGCTGTTGATGTTGCTGCTGATTGTGTTGCTGATAATGTGACGCCGATAAATGTTGTTGTTGCTGTTGATGCTGATGTTGTTGTTGTTGTTGTTGATGATGTTGCTGATGATGATGTGAATGAGAATGATGAATATGATGAAGATGCGATGTTGTTTGATGTGGCAAATGATATGTTGCATAATTTTCATAACTTTGTAGTACCATGTTGTTGCTGATGTTACTATTGATATTGGATGATGTTGAAGCCTCTGATATTGTTGTTGTTATATAATTTTTATTTAAAGCCGTCTGACAATTGTTGTTGTTGTTGTTGATATTATTATTATTATTATGAATTTTATATTGTTGTTGCTGTGGTTGCTGAAGATTTTTATTTTTCAAAATTGAATTTTGATTTGTTAATAAAGTTGCCTTTAAAAGTTCCAAATTGGATTTCGTTGGTGACAAAATTGGTTGCGTTGCTGTTGATGTTGCTGGTGTTGTTGGTGTCGCTGTTGCTGCGCTTATTATGCTGGAACCAACTAAAAACGCAGAGGGCGGCATTTCTTCGAGTTTTCAATTGAATTTCTCAAAATTGTTGGTGTTGTTTTTTGTATTGTTGTTTTAATATGAAAAACGCACGTCGTCATTGACTTTTGTTATACGATGCGTTTTAAATATTCTTGTTATTCTTATTGTACTTATTATTATTATTAAGTATTGTATGGTTTTTGCTGTTGGTCACTCAATGGTCTCTAGGGGGGGCATGCATTCAGAATCAGAATCAGAATAAGCATCAGCATCAACATCAACTTCGGCAGCAGCTGAGTTCTTTAGTATTTTGAGTTTAATTAAAATGAATGCTGGTAGTTCTTGCAGTGTATTTATATTAAAACAGATTTGATTTTGGGTTTTCAAATTGATTATGATTCTTTTTTCGCACAACGAGGACACTTTAGTTATATATGTACTACTTATTGTTGTTGTTGTTGCTGTGGCTGTTAATAATGATGTTGATGATCTTGTTGTGGGCGCATTTATTGTTGCTGCTGCTGTTGTTGTTCACTCTATGCGGGCGCAGGCACATTTCAATTGAATATAAATTAAAATAATTTCTTTTGTGATTTTTATTTGCCTCTCAGTTTTTATATATTTTAGCACTTTAACAATCTCCACTCAATGAACACACAAAATATTAAAACATCATTAATCTTCTTTTTCTTAATAAATTTGTAGATAAGAAAGAATTCTTTCACACAATGTTGTGCCGTTTTTTTATTGAAATATTCACATATTTCTTTATCATTATTTATTTTTATAAAATTATAATTATTATTTTTTTTTGTATTTATCGCAATTTCTTTACTTCAGTGTAATTTTCGTCACAATCCGTTTTGTTCGTTATTTTAAATAAGATTTTTTTTTTATACATTTCTTTCTTATTAAACACGACGACGAACCGCTTGCTACCACCTTACATTTTCGACATCCGCTCAAGAATGAAGTGAAGTTGTGTTGAAGTTGTTCGTTTCAATATGCTTTGGCTTCGCTGGCTACGTGCGCATATTACTCGTCGCTCGCTCGTTGGCTTTGCTTTGCACTCTCGCTGACTCTATGGCGTCTCTTTGCCTTGCGCACATTTGTACGTATGTGGTTGAGATGAATGAGAGAGCGAGCGAGCCACTTGTTGTTGTGTGTGTTGTGTACTATGTGTGTGCTCGAGTGCTTAACGATCTTATTGTATCACCAGTTTGAGTGAGAGCACGACGAGTAGTAAGTAGTAAGTGCATAGTTGGTCAGAGTGAGAGCGAATGCCAACAATTACACCAACAATAATGTTAAAAAATAGAGAGAATTTATCCACAAATGATATTCGTATTCGCTTTGCTTTGCTTTGCTTTTGCTTTGTGTATAGTAATGTGTTTGTTATGTTTGTAGTTTTTGTTATTATTGCTTTTGTTCTTGCTGTCGCTGCCACGGTTGTCTTTGTTGTTGTTGTTGTTGTTATTATTGTTAGTTGTGGGTTTTCAATGTTTTTTCTTTTTTTCTGTTTTGTATTTTATTTTATAAATTCATTTAATTCTTTATCTTTATGTATTTCCATTTATTTGATTTATTTATTTGATTTCTTATTTACGATCTACTTTTTTCGTTTCTTTTATTTTATTTTTATTTCAAAATTTTTATTGCGTATTAGATATTTTAATAAAATTCAAACTCAAAATGAATGAAATTTACCATATTAAGTCAAATATAATAAAGAAAACTTCCATTTTGTTAGTTTTGAAGCAAAAACAAAAAATGCCTCATCAAAAATCATTTTGAAATTTTTCGTGGGCTTTAACATCATTAGCAACTTCAAAAACAACAACAATAAAATGACCAGCAGCAAACCAAGATAAGTTCATTTTTCATCTTTCATCTTTCATACTAAGTTTTTTCATCTTTTTCCTTCATCTTTGTTTTATATACTTTTTCGTTTTCTTTTTTTTTTTTTTTGCGATGGCCACCAACAACTAAAAGCATAATTTTTTTTTTTCTAGAGTGGGTTTGGCTGCTTTGTTGGCATGATCTCATGTCTCTCGGTGTGTCGTACGTGTTGTTTTTGTTGTTAGTATTATTGTGAGCGCCACAGCTACATACAACGCCATAGTCACTGAGTGAGTGAGTGAGTGAGTCCAACACGAGCGCGTGGGTTGCTACGAATGAGTGGCAAATAGTAATATACAACAACAACAATCACAACAACATCAATGGCAATAATAACAACAAGAAATATAACTTATAATACACAAAATGGCGTTCATCATTGATATGTGTAAAAAATTTTGGTTTTGAATAAAACTAGAACGTGAGTTTCTACAAAAATTCAATCCACCAATGGCATAAACAAAATGGAAGAATCTCTAAAAAACAATTGCCAAGTTTTGTTTGTTTTTGTACAGAGAAAATGGAATGCAATTGAATCAAGATAGAATAGATACAAATTGTATTATGATGTCTGTCGGATCACATTTGTGAGACCGACCCCCCTCCACCAAATTTTGCTATTTTACATCTAGACATGATTAAATTATAGCAGCAGTTCACTAACAACATAACAACTCCACTCCAGGAGCTAAATTTCGGGTTCAATTGCTACAGGTTCAAGCGTGAGGATCCTTTTGAAGTCGACGGTTGCCGTTGTGAAGCTTACCTGCGCTTAGTTGGATTACACGACTTAGCCTAAGCCGACCATTGATGGATACCCTGAGCTGAGTAGGTCTTAATTAACAGCTCAGTTTCCTTATAATGTGGCCAACAAGTTCTTTTCATAACATTTTAATATTGAATCTAAGTAAATTTGTGGAAACCAATTAACTTAATTTCTCTTATCTTTTAACGATTGCCCTACCCTTATTAGGAGTGATTAGATGTTCGTCGTCATGACCTTCTTTAAATCGTTTAAACCACTCATGGACTCTGGTACGGGATAAACAATTGTCACCATAAACTTCTTTCATAAATTCAAACGTCTCACTAAAAGTTTTTTGAAATTTAAAAGAAAACTTAATTTTAGCTCCTTGTTGGAAGTTAATTATTCGATTGATGCTATAAACACACTGCCACTTTTAAAGCAATAACTCGGATTCTAATTGTCCATTGGTCTTGAATGTCTGACAGATCGTCAGTGAAGGATATGGAGATCTTGATGTAATACTGAGTTTTAAACATAAATAAGGGGCTTCGACAAACCTTCTTAGGAATATACTGACTGAAACATTTTTAGGATTTCAACATTTGATTCGGCTGCCGTACCCCAATGTTGGATTCCATAAGTCCAAATCGGTTTAATGATTGCCTTAAGGCAAAGTTTAGGATGAGTGCTTTTACTAGCCAATTTAACCAAATACATATTTGTTTTCATTTTGAGGTGATGTGCTCTTTCTATGTGAATCTTCTATCCAAGTTTTAATCCAACATAGTTGATAACATTTTCATGCGGTACAACATCTCCTTGTCTCATGTGGGTTTTGTTTTTTGAAATTTTTTTTTGAATTTCTTCATTTTAATTTAGGATTGATATTTATTTATATTATTATTATCATTATTTTTATTTCCTTTTGCAATTAACATAATTTCTTTTAACATTTAAATTTCATTCAAAATTTAAATGAATTTAACAGTTAATTTCCCCGTCATCCGTTGTTTGGTTGATCCAACAATCAAATCATTCAAATCATCCTCAATCAATATGCTACAAAGTTAAGCAGCTGCTGACCATATATGATTTTAGGTTTTTTTTTTTTTTGGCCAAATGTTTAATGAACTTTGAAACAACAAAGAAAAAACTATGGTTAAACCATAAAAGGTCGACGACAACGTAGTCATCACAGGCCAAGCCGACCAATGGACATAATAACTTCTTGGCCACTTGGATCGAATCATTGAGGGTAGGGTAGCTTGGTTTGTTAGTTGATCAATTTAAAATTCTGAATACGCCAAATTTTAAGCGCACGCGCATATTAAATCATAAAAGTTTATTTCTTTATCATTGTTGATGTTGCTTTATTTTTGTTTTTAGTAAGTAAAAGAGACAATAATTCATTTCATTTCAGTTCTACCACATCATAATTTTTCTTTCATATCATGTTTTGTTATAACTAAGTACGAGTATGTAAAGTGTCAAGACTAACAACAACAACAACAACAACAACATCAACAATTCAGCTCCATTCAGCTAAAAAAAAAAAGGCAAAAACCAAACAAAAGTCTCCTCTCTCTTTCTCGTTATTCCCCAAAATGAAAAAAAGCGGAAATATACAGCAACAACAACAATAACAATATCATGGAATAATCGAAGTATGTAGTAGGTACAACACTCGACTCGTTTCCGGTTGAAGCACGTGCGCTTCTTTCACAGAAGAACAGAAGAATTGTCAAAATATACAAAAAATTAAAAATGAACTGAAACGAGTGGCTCAAAAAACTGAAAACTTAAATAAAATCAGAATCAGGCGCGGCTGCACTTACTCAGATACACACTCACTATACTCACCACACACACACACACACACACACACTTGTTGTTTTTATATGTGATTTAAGCCAACTAAATCAAGGGAAGTGCGTTCAAACTTGACGCATCCATTTGTCGTTATTGACGAAAGATATAAATTATTGTACTTGCCTAAAATGTTCACGTTCAATAAATTTGACAATCTCACAATGGCAAGCGAACATTATAATTACATATGTATGTATGTATGTTTGTATTTCTATGTCCCTTTCTCCCTCTTTCTTTATATATCTTTTACTTTTTATACTAAATTTAAATGATTAAAAGGGTTCGCTTCTTCTCTCTTTTGAGGGTTGTAGTTGTGGAGGGAGGAAATTTTCAAAGGTACCTACAAATATCAGCACAAGATTTGAATATAAAATGAAGATGGTGTGTGCCAATGATGAATGAATGAAGTTGTCCTCTTCAATTGACAATACACAAACTGCAATAGCAACATCATGTTGAAGATGTTGTTGATGAATTTCAATTGAAACTTGTTCAAGAAGCTCAACAAAACAAGGAAAGAAAGACAAAAAAAAAAAAAAAAAGAAACCAACTGCTTCTATGATGAAATCAGAGAAGAGCGCAGGAGCATGCGCCTAAACAACAATGGCGGTCTATATCCTGCCACACACATATGTATGTATGTACACAGATACAGTCAGAGATACTTACACATGAATTTAAAAGATAAAGAAACTTATACCACTGAGTGAGAAGAGGGAAGAACAACGACATGTTTTCGGGAACAATGGGAAATCATATTTATAGGAATTCCAGTGCTAAAAGGATTACAATTTAATGCAATAACGCGCATGCGGAAAAACTGGTTGTAATTGAATAAATGAATGAATGAATGGAAGATGGAACAAATAAATGGCAGCAATTGGTTTGCTGTGTCTGGTTATTTGGTACGAGACACAAAGTAGGAGTTACTCGAAGGAAGCGCCTACAGGCAGTCATTAAAAACGCTTTAAAAGGATTGCAGCAGCCACAGTCACAGCTGGCGACAACAAAAAGCAGAAAATTGAGTGGGGAGACAGAAAGAACTGTCTGTTGCTCTGAATGCACGAGACAATTGCAAAGTAAAGAAACAAAGAAAAGGATTTTCTTGTTTTGTTAGCAATTCAGAAGATATGTATTACGATTGATATCCATAGAAGAAAATGTTCAAAGAAAAGATTAAACACGTGTGCATGCATCACATCATCACATCTAAAATTTCCTTCTGTTTTTCTTCAATTTTTTTATTTTCTACTCTATAAGAAAAAAAAAAGAAAAGGAGCTAAGCCAATCCAAACGCAATCATCATCAATTGAACGATTCATTGAACGCGCTACGCATGCGCGCATCAAACAAACGAAGCGTAACTTCTCTCTGTTCTCTGTTCTCTCTTCACTCTGACAATCATTGTTCAATTGTTGCTCTAATCAATCGCTTAGGCATTTTGTTTAATATGCACTTCCGGTTGGGTTCTCTTCTTTTTTCTGTTCACCTTCTTCTCCTCGTTTGTGTCTTTGTCTGGGCTGACAATCTTTCAAAGCAACCCTGCATGCGTGCGTGTGGCGCATAGCCCCCGCGTATAGAAGAACTCACCTCCCGCAACAACAAACGGCAGAAAGAGTACAGTGAAACCGGCTAATGTAAATCGGATGTCAATGCATTACAAAAGCCGCGCGTGACGCATATAAATTAAAACAAAAAAATAATAATAATTAATAAATACAAAAACAACAAAGAAATAATCAAAATAAAACTACTTACAATTTTGTAAAAGAAAAAGAAAAAAATAAGGAAAAATAACCTGTTACATACTAAAAGCCCAAGTTAAAGTAAAAAGCTACAAAACAAAAACAAAAAAAACAGAACAAAAAATACAATATAATAACAGCAAAGAAATAAAGAAACTGTTACGCTAAAAACGGAAGGAAATCATAAACAGCGACAACCGACTAACAAACTAACTAACGACAGTAACAATTTTCCAACCACGTTACCAAGATGTTGGCAATATCTTGAAGCACACATACCACTTTGGTAATTATAAATTCTACCAGTTTTCATTCATTCATTTAACCTTTTACTATGTTAAGAGTCTTGAGAGTCACGCCCCGAATTCAATTCGAGGCAACTTAATTCAGTCACTGACTCCTTCCTCTACCTTGGCATTCAATCAAGTGCAGCACTTAACACTTGTCCCCTCCAGTATCCGAGAACCTCTCCTATATCTATAAGATAATTCTATCAACATACATATGTATGTACAAGTATGGTGACTAAAGACTATTTTGCCAGCCATTGCCAACCATTGTCATTTTATTGATGAATTACTTTAGTAAAGAAATAGTATAGTATTAATTTTCTTTTAAAAACTCATGCAATTTCCATCAATGAATGAGGAAGATGAGGATGATGTTTCTTCTAACTTTGCAACGAGGAAATGAAGTTGTATACAAAAAAAAAAAAAAAAAGAGAGAGCATCTTTAGATAGATCGATTGTTCTCAAAATGTAAAAGAAAAAGTATCATTCTTTGTTAAATTGAATTCTACCCAGTGGTTTTTCTATTGTTTTCTTTTTGTTATTAACTACTATAAAACCGATTTACTACAATCAGAGAGAATATAACAACTTTTCTATATGCAATCTAGTAAGTATTTGTATTATTTGATGACATTCGATTTTGATAGTCATTCCATCCCATCCAATCCCATCCCATCCCATCCCATCATACAGTAAAAGAAAATTCAGAGCGGAAATGAAACCAGATATGCACATACCAAAACATGGTAGAGAGAGGATAGGATGATTGAAGTATCTCAGTCTATGAGTGCAAGATCACTTGTGTGTGTGTGTATTTGTTTGTAATCAAGAACACATTTCCCGCTGACAGACAAACAGACAGACAAGAGTACCTCATAGATACTAGATATTCATACATACAAGGTAGTTTATGTAGATTAATTAAAGCAGCATAGGTATAGCAATCAATCTGTCAATAAAGAGAATTCAAATTTCACTATGAGAAATTATATTTCTTAGTGAATTTCTCCCACCTAAACGTTATTACAGTATTTTTATTTTGAAATTAATATTGTATTTAAAAAACTCCCACACTAAGGACAATTACTAATTTAGTCGTACAGGACTATTGTGTAAAACAAAAACATGAAGGCGCAATGAGGCATGACAATTTATACTCTCCTTTCCCTCCTACATCTCTTATACAATTACTCTCTCTTTCTATGTACATACAATATACAAATAAAATATCTACTGCGACTCCTAGTAGATACCCTTAAATGTTAAAAGTTGTTGTGTAATTTATCAAAAGACAATAAAAAAAAAACTGTATACAGAAATTGCGTGGGAACATTATATAAATACAAATTTATATCTACAGAGAGACAAGGATCAATGATGTTAACGTTTAAAAAATTAATTGGAAATGAAATTAATGAGCTATGAACATAAATTCATAATTTTCAAATTAGAGAAACATGGTTTTTTGTTTTGTGGCTAAACTAAGGAATTTCATTTCACTACAAACCTTGCAAATCTTTGAAAAATGCAAATAATAATAAAAAAAAATTAAGTAGTGCGCCTCACCCTTATAAGCACAATATGGAAGTGAATCTTCTTTAGAAAATGAAAAGTGACGAAAATCAAACCCTTCGCTAAAGTTTCTCTTCAAATAAAAAAAAAAAAAATAATCCACGTGCAGGACTCGAACCCCATGCCCTTGGTTTGCAAGTCCTACCTCTTGTAACCACTACGCCACGGATACATTTCAATTGTGTTTGCCCATATAATAATAACATCGTCAAATTTTGATTTTCCTTACATTTTATTTTCAAATTTTTTGGATTTACTCCCCTTCGCTAAAGAAGTTTCATTTCAAAAACAAATATAACACTTCAACTGCAACAAGAAGTAGGAGGAAATAATTCATGAAGAAGAGAAAAGAAAACTCTAAATATTTTTATAGTTTTATTGCGAAAAAGGTTTATTGGCGCATCATGAGGTTCTCTCATTCATAAATGAAATCGAGAAATAAAAACCATAACAAAAACAAAAAAAAAATTGTCAAGAAAAGAACAATTCATCATCAAATGTAAGAAGCCAAGGAGGAGACGGACGAGCTGCATGCAACAACAGTAGTAGTACGAGTAGAAGCCGCAGGATATTTCAATACAATGTAAATCAGTAAAATGAACAAACAAAACACCAAAATAACAATCAAATGAGAAAATCACATCCGGTAATTTAGTTCCTTTAGTTCCGTATAGTTTCTAGAGCTCGCTTCATTCATTCATTCATCTGTCTTATTGTCTGTCCGCTCGACCGTCTTGGCTTTTGTCTAGAGAAAAAGAGAGAGTAATGCATGCAGCACCTTGCAACACAAACTCAGTCAGTCAGTCAGTCTGTCAGTCAGTCTGTCTGTCTCAATATCAACTTTGCCCATTGCACTGTTTCTTTATGGGTTTGAAAAACCTTTGTTTGTTTGTCTTAAGATTTTTATGAATGAAAAATGAAAACGAACCCAAAACCGAATTGATCTCATCTGATCGCATCTCAACAACAGATCTCTGATGTGATGCTAAAGTGAAGGACAAAACGCCTGCGCGCACAAGTAAATTAGGCAAGAAGAGACTTTGGACAATCATTCAAATCAGTCAGTCAAGGCAGGTAGCATATCTATTTTTTAGATCTTCCACATTATGTAGTATCTTGTATCTTAACGTAAACAACAACAACAACAACAACAACAATATCAAAGTATGAATGCCTTATGTCATGCGAAAGAATTTCTCATATTCATAAGAATCCTGAGAGAAAGGCATTCAGATTGAGTTAGTGAATGAATGAATAAATGAGAATAAACGAAACGGAACCAAATATTCGGAAATATGAGCACATGATAATATCTGTATGTGTGAGTGTGTGTGTAGGTGGTTTGCCTGTGTGTTTGTTATGAAATGCATACTTAAATGGGACGGACAACCATCAAAGTGAACAATCTGGCAAATGCAGCATTTTTAGGGCACATTAAGAACTGATCAAAGCATGAACTCAACTCAACTCAACTCAACTGAACAGTTGTTAGTGTTGTGTTTGTGTGTGTGTGTGTGTGTTTGTTTGTTGTCGCTGCACACATGTTACCCAAAACGTCAATGAAAGCAGTAAGCAGCAATAACAAGGACAGCCGTAGTCATGGTGATAGTCGGACAGGTGCACAATCGGCAAATAACACAACAGATACCACACAGTACCAGAGACCAACAACAGCAGCAGCACAGAAACAACACAGCAACAACCAAAGTATGTACCTTAAGTGAGACCCTATGAATGTTTGTTTGTATGTCTCTAGTTCTACATACTTACTTACTTAATATGTGTAGGTATCAGGGTAAGCAGGGGCGCGTTTATCACATGGACAGACATTAGCTCACTTGTCTCTGCCAGTCAGTTGAACGCGTTCGCTCACTCATATGTCTGTTATTCTTTTGGTGTATGTAGTACTATAGTAAGTCAAGAGTACGCACTTTCGCTTGAAATAACAACGATCATCCTCATCCTCATCATCATCATCTCATTTCCCTTGTTGTTACCAACCAACCAACAAACCAAACTACTCTACCACCTAAGCATACATACTTATTTAGTTAAGTTTTCTTTTGTTTTTTGCTTAAATTTCTTATTGGTTTCGTCATCATCATCACCATCATCATCATGATTTAAAAGGTAACAAATGCAAAAAATACTCATGTATAGTTTACTCAAGACTTGGTTAAAATATCTAGATATACCATATACTTAATTTGAATACCTTCTGGTGTTTGGCCTGGTTTCTTTTTATTTTTAAAAATACAAAATGCTAAGAATGGCACAAATGATACACAAACCGAGTTCATTGTCTGTTGAATGATTAGTCAAGGACTTTAGGTCATTCATTTTCAATTTAAAAATAAAATAAAATATGTACAAATGAAAATCAAAATCCAGTTTCCCATAACACAAAATTGAATTATGTTATGTATGTACGAGTATGTCATAGGTAAAACAATTAAATTTTGACCAAAACAAAAAAAAAACATATTTAAATTCAAAATATCAAAAGTCATTTGCGTGTTCTCAGAGTTTTTTCTTCCGGTTCTGATCACTTGGGAAAAATTCTCTGCAAATAATTGACAGACAAATAATGAAATTACATGGAATCAGGATAATATTAAGGCACACAAACACACAACAAGCTGGTGGATTGGTTGGTTGACTGGCTGCTGCTGCTGGTGGTGGTGGTGGTGATGCAAAGTGGTGAGAACTAAAAATCAAGCAACAAATAAATATAAATATTTTTAGTTGACATTGCAATACTGTGATACAAAGTGAGGGTGAGGGTGAGAGTGAAGGTGCACCACCATCATAATCATCATCATCATCATCACAGTTCCGGGGCACAAAGTTCAACATACTAAAAACCAGCAGAATTTGTTTTTTAAGTTTTTTCCGACAAAAACCATTTTTAAATGGAATTCTAAAGCAAAGTGCAGCAGCAGAAGCAGCAAGTGCAACTATTGACTACAAGTGAGGGAGAGAAAGGTCCAAAGGGCAATAGATGGTAATCAGAAGTATAACAACAAGAATGGTAACAATAGAATGGTAGGTAAGACAACAAGTCCTTGGCAAAGTGTCCTGTATCAACCACCATCAACACCAGTACCAGCACCACCACTATTCCTAGGACTAGAAGGCAAGTAGGCAAGCAGGCACCTTTGACACTTGACTGGCTAACTTTGGTATGTGGGAAGGGGGTTTTTCTCTCTCTCTCTTTCCCTTGGTTTTGGCCAGGTTCCTTTGCATAGTTTAATACTAAGTTAGTGAGTTGTGTTGTATTACATTTGTTTCGTTTATCATTTGAAAGTGCCAACAATTTTATTAAAATGATATAATTTGTTTCTCCTTTTGCTCTTGTTTTTGTGTTTTTACTGACTGCACCTGAAGCACATTTTTATGAACGTGGGAAAAACTTTGCTGTTCATTTTTGTATCTATTCCATTTTACACTCACTACTTCATTTGATCATTTCATTCTTGTAAAATGAAATAAAGTTTAGTATGCGAATGCAATTTTAGATTTTTATCAGTTTCTATTTATCTTTCTTCCAGTCCATTCTTTTATTTTTGAAATGCAATGAGTTCTTAACTTAAAATCAGCGAATGTCACATAAAGAGAGAAATGAAGTGAAGAAAATAAAAATTGGCTGTGGCTCTTTTCAAATCAAGTAGAAGATTCATTCAAAAAACTTCACTTCTTTCTTTGGTTTTCTGTCATTCTGTTTTATTTTCTTTCACTTTATTCATCATGCCTTCTTTTGCTCTCTTATTTCTTCTTTATTTTTCGCATTTTGCTATTTTTCTTTGTTTTTAAAATGCGTCAATTTTGTGTAAATAATAAAAATGTTGAATATTTTTGGTGAGTTTGTCGCGCGGCTTTGTCAAAAAAGATAAAATATCTTCTTGTCGTTGTTGTCGTCTCAGCTGTCGAAGACGATGAAAAGGAGCTCCAAAAATAACAACAACAACAACAACAACGACAACAAAAATAAAACCAACAAAGGCGGTAATTGTCGTTTGATATTCACCGCATTCCTAAATTCACCGCTCTCTTCTCCTCCTTCCTTCTCTTCGTGACATCTTTCATTGAAGGCACTTTACTATTCTTTGCATGATTTGCTTAGTTGGCCAGTTGATCGCTCTCTCTTTGCTTTGCAATGAGATGCAGATGATGATTTTTTATTTTTTTTTTTTTTGGTTTTGTTTTCTTTTTGACACATTATGTTTTGTTGTTGTTTTATCTTCAATTATTCTATTTGAACTTTGTGTAATTAGTGTGCGTGCGTGAGTGCAAAGGGGCGCGGTAGTGTTTGCCTTTTTATTTATTTTGTATTTTTTCCAATTTACATAATTTTCATTCATTTTGAGGATCACAAAAAGATAGATAAGACGAGAAGGGCGATAATTATTAGCCGCCGCCTTCACTTTCAAAATGCAACAAGGAATTGATAATTTCATTTTGACAAAAACCAAAATTCACACAATTCAATTAACGTGGCTTATAAAGCGGCAATTAAAATTTCGCTTTTCCCATTTGTGTACGTTCGTTTATCATCAGTCGTCCCCAAATTTGTTATTTTCAAAGGTAATCGAACAAGATGCAAAATGAACTGCAAAGAAACCCTAAAGATATTCCACAAGTACATTATAAAAAGATAAATTCATTCACTCATTCACCAATAAGATTAAGTGTAATGAAGGCGGTTGAGTCAAGACAAGTCAATACTATGAGTAAAGTAAGGCAAGTTAAGTTCAGAAGGCTCTACTGGCAAAAAGCAAAAATCGGAAATACAGACGGAAATTAAAAAAGCGCATAGAGCAGGGCAACAGTCATAACAAATGCCAACAGATTCACTGACTATATAACATTCAAAGGACATCATCATCATCATCATCATCATCATCATCATCGATGAGTATTAGGGCAAAAGTTTAACGGATATTTACAGTTGACTCAGTGGAATTTATCTCTAAATAAAAAATAAAGTAAACGTTGTTTTATAAATGAAAAACTGCAACATGTGATGTTAATGCATAACATCAGATGATTTGGAAAACTTTGAGATTTTTGAATGAAAAAGAAAAAATAAAAGAATTTTCATGTGGATTATTTCATTCATTTAGATTGTAAAATCAAACAAGAACAAAACAATTTGTCCAGTCTACGCAATATTCATAGTAGTTGATAATCACCAAAAGAGAAACTCCACAAAGATGTTAAAATCTATTGAAACTACACTTAAAGTACAGAAATAGACCCCTTACCTTATGATAATGATGAATGTGATGTTGATGATGGTTGTTGGTTTTCATGGTTTTGGCTCGTGGTTTACCAGCAAAACAAAAAATATATAAAAATGTAGAGACAAAAAAAATGGAGAAAAACAATTTTTGCAATTTTGTGCGTGTTTCGGCATGAAACCTAATCAAATTTCAAACAAATTTTATTAAGGACAGAACAGAGTAACCTGTTTTTCTAAGTAGTCATATGGCTGCAAGCAATTTTGTATATACAGTAGATACACGTAACAAACTTATTAGGTATAGATACTTTTTTATTTCACATTTATTTCAACTTTGATGTTAATATTTTTGCTTTTTTTTTTTAAAAATATATTTTATTTTTTTTTTTTTGGGACGCAATTAAAGTCAATTAAGCAATTCAATTTTTTGTTTAAACAGAAAAAAAAAAGGTAAAAACGATAGAAACTTTTGGGCAAAATTTTAAAGTTTTAAGTAAATTTGAAAGGAATTAAACTTTTAATAAAAAAATAAAATAGATTTTATCAAAAAGTAAAACTAAAAGTAATGGAAAGCTTCTACTGCTTCATTCAATCGATCGACCCCCATCCCCTATGAACATCTTCCCCAATAAGTCATGAAGTATAAGTTATTTATATGTTTTAAAAAAAATTTAAGTAATGTACCTCACTGTCATAAGCACAATATGGAAGTGAAACTTCTTTAGCGAATCCAAAAATTAGAAAATGAAATGTGACGAAAATCAAAATGCTATGATGCTTCAGAGAGATAAAAAATGCTTTACTGATTGTGTTTACTTTACGAAAGAACATAAGAATAAGTGGCCGAATGACCGAAAAATAAAATAACTCTTTGGTATAAAAGCAATATAAGTAGCAGTACAATATTCTGTATTATTGCTTGACCATCTAGTTTAGAAGTTTCACTTCCATATTGTATTTGCCTAAATAGCTCCAATATAATAATAACATCGTCAAATTTTGATTTTCGTCACATTTCATTTTCATATTTTTTTGAATTTACTCCCCTTTGCTAAAGAAGTTTCACTTCAAAAAAATGAGAATATACAAAAGTTTCAATATTTTTTTTTTTTTAAATAAATTTTTAATTTTGAGGTAAAAAAAAGATTCTTCTTCTACGAAATTAAGGAAGGGAAAATATCATTTCAAAATCTTAAAAATTGACTGAAAAGTACTACGACACTCGGACAAGGAAAGACTTACACAGATGGATATTTAGAAAGCCATGGCTAAATCTATGCAACTTCTGTTGTGTATCACGATGCTTTATAATTCTATGCTAAATGTTACAAACATCATACTAAAGTCATAATATACAGACATATTTCACACCAAATATTGTGTAAATATATTAAATACAAAAAGCACACAAACTCACTTCCGGCCAAAAGCATGCGAGATGCGTAAATTCCTTCTTTTTGTTTTTCTTTTTTTGGTTTTTTGCTCTGCTTTTTGATGTATGTTTTCTTAAGTTTAAACAAGTTTAACTTGAGATCCAAACTCAGCTTTTAGTTCCAAACCAACAAACAACACATCACAAATAAATGATGATGAAAATGTACATATAATTACATATTATTACAATATTTTAGTATAAATATTTATTATTACTATTATTTTGAAGTAAATAAGAAAATAATCTAAATTTTGTAGGTAGGATCATTTATCTAATCGAACTAAATGCAAATCTATCAATAAGAATTCATTTACATATATGTATCTCTATATTCCTTATGTCATTCATGATTTCACTAAATCATTTATTGACTCATTCATTCATTCATTCATTGAATCAAACACAAACACTTGCTTAGTTTAGTTTAGTTTAATTTGGGTTCAGTTCAGTTTCAGTTAAGATTCATTCATTCAGTTTCAGCGAGGCAGTCAAACAGTTGTTCAAGAGATCAACCGACGGACCAATCGACCGGATGTTGAAGTAGTTCGTTCTTTGAGTAAATATTTTTTTCTTGCTTTTCTCACTCTTTGTCTACGAGCATATTGCTTTGGGGTTTTTTTAGTAAAACTACTATATTTGTGTGTATCTGACTGGGTTTATGGTATATTTTTTTGAAATTTTTTCCTGTCTCAATTTCAAAAAGATAATAATTATAAATTGGCGAATGCTTTAAATTTGATTTTGCTGTCCGGTTTCGATTCTGTCGTTTGTACTTTTGTTGGTTTTTGTGAGTTTTTCTTGTTGATTGTTTCTTTTTGTTTTCTTATTATTTCGTTATTTTACTTAATTCTTAATGATGCATAAAGAGTTTGAAGTAGCCAGACAAATTGATTATGCCTTGATTTGAATTTAATTGCGTTAGAAATCTAGTAGATACATATATGTACATACAACAACAAAAGCAATAACAACATTAAATATAACGTCAACTTTATTTGAATTATGCAAAACTAATGGCAGTTTTTTTTTTTTTTTTTAATACTAAAAATGTAATGAAAAATGGAAAGACAAACAAAGTTGCCAAAGAAATTCTGTATATATTCACAAATTTTTGATTCCACAAAACCATAAAATTTTAATGCAAACTCTAAATGATAATTAAATATTACCAAGCAATTTTAGAGTTTGAATAATATTAAAAATAATTTTAATAAAACAGGATTGATAAGTGATAATTAATAGCTTGGGGATTTATTCAAATTTATCCATAAATAGAAAATGAAGTTTAATTTCTATTGAATATTCAATATAAGAGAAGCAGGTTGACAATTGTATTGTAAAATAGAGTTCATTTTCTGAAAAATTTGAGTTTTAATTTGAATTTGAAATTGTTAGAGAAAAAGTTATAAATTTCATCGAACAATTATGATTTTCTAAGGCCAGAAAATTCATTGTAATATCAAATCATAAATTAAGTAATGTAATACAATTATTTTAAAGGGTAAAAATGTAATTTCAGTTTTTTATGTTGAATATTTCTTTTTTATGTTGTAATATTTTCCCCATTTTAACCTCAAAAGTAATTTTTCGCTTATAAGAAAAGAATGATTTATCACTTGATCGAGGTAAAAGTGTTAGATACACGTTCTATGCATGATAAAATACAATTGTTGTTGGCTTTATTATTATTGTTTCTTGTTGTTGTTGTTGTTATATAGTGAGTTCGCATACGATTTAATGTTTTATTGTATTTTTCTCTGTATTTTATTTTTGTTTTTCTTTATTTATTTTTTCTGATCTTTTTTTGTGTATATATATATTTTTTTTTTTTAAATGCCAATGTATTTTTTGTTGTTATTTGTGTTGTTCTTTTTAGTGTTCTTTGTTTTAAATGAACTCGACCGTAACGTTTTTCTTTTATGGAGTAAATTTGTATAAACTATACACATACAAGTATATGAGATTTAAATGTGTTGATGATGAGAAAGGGAAGGGAAAATTAAATAAAACCGAACAGAACAACACCACCAACCAACCAACCAACCAACCAACCAACCAACCACCTACAACAATGAACAAACAACAATCAGAAAGTTAAATCAAGCTTTATATGTTTGTATTGTAGTGCGAGCATCTCTCCTCATTCCAGTCACAACAACAAAAAGAGAACATCAACATCATCAAAAGTGCAATGCAAATGCAAATAGAGTGACCAGATAATCCGAAATTCAAAAACACAACTAATCATTATTGATAATTTATATAAATTTTTGATATCTTTATAAATATTCTAAGGTGATTTTATCAGTTTGTCATGCAGAATCGATTGGCATGAGATTTTTCAATGATTGAACTGCTTTGCTGTAACCATCTTCAAGCACAAATACTTACACAAATGATTGATACTGCTTTTTATTTAACCATGTGAAGTGTAAAGGGAACTTAAAAGGCTCAAAATAATTTATTAAACATGAATTTACTTTCTACTTTTCCATCTCCAACTCTGTACTCTATGAATGGAGCAGATATGTATGTGCATGATGGATAAAGAAAATCATCAGCCTCTAATATATTTTTTGGCCAACCAAAACCAATTTATCAGGTAAATTTACTATTGATCTCGACTATCCAATCAAATTCATAATAAGAGAAATATGAATTTTAAGAATTAAATAAAAATGAGATTGAATTGGAATATCTATTGGAACAACAACAAAACTACAGAGGATATCTAGTATTGATAAACACACAGAATATACAGACAGATACGTATGTATGTTGTTATGTACTCGTATACATGTATGGCCTTAGGATTTATCAGAATCAGAATAGCAAAAAACAACAATATAAAATCGTATGCAAAGAACTTTGAATCTCACTTTCGTCTCAGTCTAAGTTTTGAGGCGGCGGCATCATCTTTAAGGCCACCATCTCTGTCCTCGTTATCGTCTTCATCATCATCATCATCATCATCATCGTCGACCGCCCTCCAACAGAATCAACTCACTCATTCATTCATTCAAGTCGAGGAGGCAATGAAATGAACGAACGCAACATGTGAATAGAATAGAAGCGAATATACTAGAAGAACCGAAACCGAATGAGTCTCCTCGCATCAGAAACAACTGTGAATATGGTAATAAATTAAAATGAAATCAACAAAAAAAAATAGAAAATAAAAAATAAAATGAAAATGTCTAGAAACACAACAAAAATACATCAGAAATAACAACAAACTAAACACAAAAACACAATAGAGAATTACGCAAGTTTGCGGCGTTTTTTGGTTTTTAGTTTTGTTTTTTTTTTTTTTTTTATTTACTGGGTTCTCTAGATGGAACCATCATGTATGTATGTATCTATCTACCTACTACTACCATAACAACAACAGAAATGCATTTAGCCACACAATTGCTGGCTAGTGTTGTGTTATTATTATTTATTCTAGGTTGTGAGGCTTTTGAACTCAAATTTAAAACAAAACTGATTTTCACAGCTCAACACAATCTATTATATGTAAGTAATTCTGCCACTGACTCCGGCTCAGACTGACCAAACGACGACTCCCCCTTCCCTTTAGGCCATGTTACAAACTATAAATACAACAGCTGCTGGTTGGTCTTTTTGGCCATTTCGCGGTCTATGATAATTTCTTTGGTTCTTTGGGTTGTTTGGTTCAGTCGTTCATTGACCAACCGAGCGCGATACACAGAATATAGAAATGATAATATTGTTGATAATAATGATGATGATGATGATGAAAATGGTCTCTTCTAGTCATGTATTTATGTTAATTAGTAACAGAAAAATGTGATTCCTGGCTTCATTCATTTGAGGGCGTTTACTTTTACCCCCACCAACTAAAAATTGTTCAACTGGACTTTTTAAAAAAAAAGAGACAATCGACCGACTCCACGAAAGTTGGTTGTCAGTCAGTCAGTCACTCATTTATTCAGTTAGTCTGTTTCAGATTCAAGTGATGTGGGTTGAATGGTGATTTAAATGATTAATACCTCGTTCTAACTGAGTTGCGTTGAGTTAAAATAATAAAAAATTAAAATAAAATAAAAAAATAAAATGAAATGAAAACTCCCAACTAAATGCCATAATAATACCATAGGTATTTTCATTCCAAGAAATTGGAGGCGGCGGCGGCACATTAGGGAGACAAAAAACAATGGCGTTAAAAATTTAAATAAAATTGTATTTTGTGAACTTTTGGAACAAATTTGCAATAAACTTAAGGTTTTTTGTTTTACTATCAAACAATAAAATTTAAATATTTTTGAAGACACTTAAAATGTGTAAATGAACTAATTTGTGGGCGGTTAATTGAAGTTTTTGACTTAATTATGGGACGTCAAAATGTTAAAAGAATATAAAATTTAAATTTAAATAAATTTAATGGGGAAATAATAAAAGAAAGTTGAGTTCTTCAGTTAAGTTTTATTTGTCTTTAATAAATTTCTATATTTAACGCAGAAATGCATGGCAAAGGAAAATCTATTAAATCAAATACTAGACACATTGTATAAAGTTATTATAGAGATCAAAGATCAAAGGATTAGATAATCGCAACAAATTTAAGATACAACTAGGTTGCCAAAAGGAAACAGAAAATTGAACAATCAAAATAAGTCTGTACCAAGCGATCTGCCCTAAAATTCTTTATAGTAGTTGAAATATTTAATCATGCAATAGATGACATGCACCTACAACATAAAAGTTAGTACGAAATACCATAAGAAGAAACATAATAATTTCTTATAAGTAAAACTTTTCTTCATAAAATTTAAATTTGCAAGAGAATGAAATAAATTCTTTGCCTTGAGGGTTTGTCAATAGATAATATGAGCTCATTGAAGATCAACTGAATCTATTAACTGGAACATTTTTTGACAATCCAAATGACAAATTGCTAATAAAATATGTTCATGCACTCTACTGAAATCTCAAGTTTTTCAAGGCATTCATCTCTCTTCTCTGGTCTTAAAATTTTTCACTTGAAAATTGAGAATTAAATACTTTTAAATTAACGTGAAAAAACAAGACATAAAAAATAAATTTATTATATTATGAATCACGAGGCAGAACAAAGTTGGATTAAAAAGTGAAATGACCTTAGTAAGTAAGAAAAGAAAAACTATAATATGACAACAATAACAAGAACAACAATTACAGCAATAACAACAACAATAACAACAATACCAACAGTAAGAAAACATTCCATTGTCATTTTCAAAATCAACAAAGTGTAACTAAATTCAAAAGATACAAATATGACACAATTCTTGAAGTCAACTACTCAACGAATCTTCAACATACCCACAAGTTTTTTTAACTACACTTACCGATATGTATGCATGTTTATGTAATTGTATGTGAAAGAAATCATACTTACATTGGTGTACTTGTAGTTTTTGTTGTCATCATAAAGTGTATTAAACGTAAGTGACACGCAATGTGAAGATCGACGGCGTTGAAGGCGCACACGAGACACAAATATATGTACTATAAACAGACAGACATTGGATGGCTTAACTTAGGAATGCACTCGTAGAATGGATCGAACGAAGGAAGGTGCCAGGAGGTGGGAGTAGTGAACGTCTGAGGTTGAGTGACTCAGTCAGTCAGTTACAATTTAGTTAGTCGAAATGTATCTACAAGTCAAATGTGCATTAAAAAGTGTCATTTGTAAAGCAAAGCAACAACCTACGCGCAAGATAAAATTCATATAAAAAATAACAACAACAACAACAACAAAAAACGAACCAATAAACTGAGTGACAGACAATGGAGATCAGAATGAGCAAAGTGGGAAAAGCTCAACTCTACTATAACAACGAATGCCAGAGCAGTAGTAGATCGCCTAAGCCAACGTCAACTAAGTATAACTACAGCTATGACAACGATGAAGTTCAGCCTGAGGTTATATGTAAATATGGTACATACATATGACCTACCAACAACAACAACAACAACAACAACAACAACAATAGTAACAATGACTATGTATATTTTTTTCAACTTCAAGCTTGGACAAACATTTCACGCATCATGCATTTTATACTATTATAATTCGAAAAAAAATTTAAAAAAAAGCGATTAAAGAGAAGTGAAAAATGGAATAATAACAACAACAGTAACACAATGAACAAAAAAAAGGAAAAATTTAATAATCATAAAAAAAGAAAAGATACAAATTTGCACAGCGTCATAAATAACAAGAAGCAACTCGCAGGCGACATGAAATTTTATTATGTAGAAAATGATTTAAGCGAATGAAATCAAATTAAAAAATTCTTAGGAAAAGTTGACATAGAAAAAAAAAAAAAAAATCCAAAAAGCGAACTAATAATTTTTCATAGAAATAATAAAAAGTTAAAATAATTTAAATAATTTTTAATCATTTAATAAAGCAAAATGTTGAATTATGGATAGAATTTGCAAAGATGATCAGGTCAAGAGTTGAACTCAGAAAATGGTAAGAGTATGGATTAACTCTTTGAGTTAATGATAAATTTTTGTAACTTACAATTGATTTGAGTAACAGAGCGCTTGCAATGAATAGGGTAATCAAAAATCCTGAGCAAAATACTAAACTATAACTAGAAGGCTTGTTAACTTCTTTTGGGAATTCCAAAATCTGTTGTGTTGCAAAATCACTTGAAGAAGAAGCTCTTTAGCTCTTGATGAAATGAAATGTTGAATTGTACAAGAATATTGTTCAATACTGAAATTGTTTTGTTTCACACAAATTAAAGGAAAGACTCGGTTGGCCGTGCGAATGCAACTAATATGAATTCACAAAAAATACTAATGTTTCTGAAATTTGTTTATTCCCAATCCCAATTATGTTTGGTTAAATTTCATCCTTTACCAAAGAAAGAGCTTCGATATACCAGGATGTCCTATGATACTTCTATTTTTGGTTTTGTAGTATTTTTGTTTTGTAACGTCAACAATCGGATGCATCATCAGGATATGTACATAATTTTAAACAACATGAAATTTAAGGAATTTTAAGATCTCCTATTTAGGAAAGAAGCTGAATGATTTTGATGGTTTAACGATTGATTATATCGCCAATTTTGGAATTTTTAACTCGTTCCACCAAAAAGAAAACGCAATGTCTTCGCTTGCAGTATCCTGACTTTTAGATATTTGATTTCAATGATATGCAAGGCATATCGCCTAGGAAGAGCAATTGTTGCTTTGTAGATGTGCACTTTTTTTCAAGGACAATTTATTCCTACGGCTTAAAAGCCAACGCAATCTTCCAATTCTTTGTCCGAGGGATTTCGTGATGTTAGAAATATGCATTTTGAACGTTAACAGCCTATCGAAATACACCCCCGAATTGTATTCCAGCATCTGGTTGCCAATAAAGACTGCCGGACAAGCATCCGGTCACATTGGCACAATTTTTTTTCTTTTTTTTGTTAATTGTCAGCTGAAGAAATTAATTTCTTCGGTCACCGTTGAGATCATAAGATCACGAAGCAATATGGTGTTCCTAACTAACTTCGATGCACTAATTATGCGTCGTAGGACCTTTATTTGCATTGTTGAAGGCACCGCATATTTGAATGCCATAACTCCAAACTCAAGCCATATCTTGTTTATAGATTATCAATATGTTCTTGTGTGATAGTTTACTGTCCTTACGCAATAGCCAGTCCAGTTTCCTCATCTTTTGATAAAAGCATCTAGAATTAGACCTAGGAATGATTCCAGAGTCATAAAATAGAACTGGACAAGCGCCGTGCCTTAATGTGTGTGTCCATTAGTGCTAATGTTTGGCCCAAGCGTGGAATCTTCTAAGGTAAATGAATGAGTAATATTCACTGACACATTTTCTAGGATGGCCGTGTCATCTGGTAAATTCATCTAAGATATTTACAGGAATCTTACTAAGAATGAATAAGATTAAAAGGCCAAAGAACTATCAATCTTTTATACATACAATATATTGTGTGTCCATACTTGTTGAGGGGATTTTATAGACAAGTGGCATTGGGTGAAAAAATAAAAATTTAAAGAAAATCATATATTAAAAGAAACAAAAACTATAATGAAATAAACCAAAATAAACAAACAGAACAAAAGAAATAATCGTTAATAATAATAAAGAAACAAAAAAAAACAACAAAAATTTTGCGTGCAAATATCTTAGATACACTAGCCTAGATATGCTCTCAACCAAAACATTTAAAGACCCTGAATGTCCAATGCATAAAGGTATCCACCAACAAAATTATAAAACAATATACAATATAACTATCTATCTATTTATCTGCTATGTATGTGTGTATCTATAAACAACAGGCATATACAAGAAGCGTCAGTCTGTCTGTCTGTCAGTCAGTCTGTCTGTTCATATAACAAAAGGTGATGAGTAAGCGTCGAGCAAAAAATTAAAAAAAAACTATCTATCTATTGTATACTATGTATCCATCTACCAATCTATCTATGAATCTACAATACTATCTACTGCAAAATAACCAATTCAATTCATTAAATTGCGAATTGAATGAAGACACAAAACCAACCAACTAACAAAACATCCAACAACAATCCATCCAATAACTTGGCTTTAGATTGTTGAGTGTGTATCTTTGTATCTGTCTAATGTTTTTCTTTTTTTTTTTTTGTTTTGTTTTTGTTTCTATTTCATTATGATTCTTCTTCATTTTAAGTTGATTTGAGTTTGGTGTTGTTGTTGTTGTTAAAAGTCTTTAAAGGCTCTGAACTGTAGCCGAAAAACAAACAACTTTAAATAACAACAACAACAACAACAACAATAGCAAATGTAACAACAACATTGGTCATCGTAAGTCGGCATTCTTATAAGAAAACGTGTAAAAAACCTTTCAAAGCCACTTTTATGTTAACTGAGGATGGATTGTATCTAATGTATATAGACGAGTGATTGTGTAGGTGATCATTACCAACTAAGGGCAAGGCAGGAGCTTTTGTATGACTAGACGACTACATTGAAGGCACAACGACGCTTTTCTTGACTTTTAATTTATGTATTTCGAAAAAAAAACAAAAAAAACGCGCTGCAAATGATGACGAAACATACATTTTCAGCTCTTTTGCGCTTCGTTGACTTTGAAATAAATAAATAAAAATACACACACGTGTGTGTGTGTGTACGAGTGAAACAATAACAAAAGATACATTTAAACTTCAGAATGAAAAAATCAACTCAAATTAATGTTCATGACACTGTTTTTTTTTTTTTGTTTCTAGATTTTGCAAGGCTTGATGCCTTTTCTTTTTTTTTTTTTTTGGTTTTGTCTCTCTGTTGTCTCTTTTCTAAACTTCATTAAATTAGTTGTTAATCAATAAACAGACACATACAAAGTATCTGTAACTGTGCACGTGTGTATCTTCTTGGTAAATTCACATAATTTGCATAAAACACATTTACAAATTCAAAACACCTGGATTGAAGTCTTCAAAGTGCAAAAGTGCAGCAATTTAATTGTTAATTTACTATGAGATACTTTTATATCCCCAAAAGGACGATGCATGGGAATGCAATCCTAAATGAAAAGTCAAAGCACTTACATACATAAGTTTGTTAGTATCAAAGAATCAAATGTAATCAAATAAATTATGTGCCACTATATATTTTTGTTCATTTAAATCGCCTGAACTTAATGAATATGACTATTGCTTTAATAAGAAGCATGTAGATACAGCAACAACAACAACAAGGGTACATACATATATGCAAATGGATAACAACAACAACAACAACAACATCAATAATTGAATATGTAAATTCAGCAAATTAATGACTGACAAAAAGACAATCGAAACGAATTAAGAAACAACCTACAAGCAAACACCACACCAAGAGTATAAGGGCAATGGGGATTTCAGAGAGACTGAGATACAAACTTAAAGCAACAGACATATGTATATAAAATATACTTATACGGGCGACTGACTACTACTGTGTATCTGTAAATGTGGATACTAGTGGCTGCTGATGGACGACAAAACAGTGAGTGACTTTTTGTAGATGATGGCAGCAGTTGTAACATTAACAGTAAAATTAAATCAAATTAATAAAAAAGACAAGAAGAAATCCAAATTCAGACAGAAGACAGAAACAGATAATAATGCTGACATTTATGATATCAAAAATTAATGTAATCTATTTTGTTTTGAATTTTCTTCTCTTTTTTTTTCTGGTCAATTTCGTTGATTGTTTCATTAAGCAACCACCATAAATTCAATCAATTTCAACAACAACAATAATAATAAGAATGATAATCTATGTGTAATCATACATAATGTGTCAAAGACCATAAATTCAATTAATTTATTATGAAATTAATGAAAAAGATACACATACTACTACTACTGATTATTTGAATATTCAAATAAAGTGCAATCTCACTTTGTGTGTTGCCTTTCTCTCCTTTATAGCTTTAATAAATTTATATCCACACACACACACAGAGAGAGACAAAACCATTCATATGTCATGTTAACACCATGTTGCATCTTAAACTAAAATGTAAGTATCTTAAAGTTATACATGTGTATCGCTTAAATCAATTTGTAGCGCATTAATGGATGATGCTGCTGCCTGTTCAGTTTTTTCTTTTCTTTATTATTTTATTTTATTTTATTTTTATTGAGTTCCAGACAAGACAAGATTCACTTCACTTCATCTCATCTCATCGCATCTCATTTCATCTTATTTAAATTATGCATAAACATTTTAAACCAAACCACAACCTACACTGGCGCCACCGTCAATCTAAGCAGTAGTAGTTATAGTAATTAAAGTTCAAATCAGATAGATAAATAGATATGACAGCTTTTATTTGTTTTGTCTAAACAAAGTCAAAACCACAATTTTATTGTCAAACAAAGTAAAACCAAATTCATAACAAAGTAAAAAGAACGCAAAAACTTTAGTCGCTTGTCGCAAATCAAAACCACAAATGCAATTCAATGATTCATTTCGATTTGTTATTATATTGGTACAACAAACACAAAATGATGATATTAAAATCGAAAAATTATGGAATTAAACATTCCATATAACATTTTTGACACACGCCGCCGGATGCACTAAAAATGTTCAACACACAATTCCTTTCCTTTTCACAAAAACATAAACAAGCAACCATCATACATACTCGTACAATATAAAAAAAAGATACATTCGCATAAATAACTTCAATTCGATTAGCAAATTTTTAAACGCCTTGCGATTGAGATTGAGATTGAGATTTTATAAATGCGCCATTTTCTTCTTAGTTCATAAATTTTATACTAATAAAATTTACTCAACTCATTCACTCGTTTTGTTTGTAAATGATAAATGTAGATTTTTTTGTAAAATAAAAAAGATTTATTCAGTACTTACCACTGTGTTGTTGTTGTTGTAAGGCAGGTGAGTGATAATTACTTTTATCACTTGATGATTGTGTGGAAACATAATCAATGATGGGCAGACGATTATTGCTTGGATTGTTGTTGTTGTTATTATTTGTTGTATTTGTACTATTAGTACTCCGACTACTTGCTATTATGGTTACTGTTGTTGTTGTTATTGTTATTAATTGCCTACATCATTACCACTAACAATGGATGCCGTTGTTGCTGAGGAATTTGCATTTAATGTAATACACATAGTTTTTCGCAATCTAAAAAATAAAGAGAAACATTAAATGGAAATTGAAAATTTATTGATGAATATAATTAATTATATTGTACAAATAATAGTAAAATCTGTTGTTTGATGATAGATAGATTGGCTCTGGAGGAATAGTTACAAGAATAATACAATAAAATACAAAACATTGGTTACACTTAATTACCAGAGTAGAATTACTTATTAATAAAAAATTATTTGTCCGACCTTTCATAAAATCGGCCTCAACAATGATGTATGCCCTTTACAACTGTGTCAGGATTCAATACAACACAGACATTCAATACTCTAAATCGCATAAAACTAGCACTGAATTCATGTCATCCATAAGCTGAAAATCATGGCTTAGTCCTCTTAATATGAGTAGTAAATTTTATGAGATTTTGTCCTAATAATCATCGGACGTATTCCCGCTTCTTATTTTAAAATGAAATAAAAACGAAACTTGGCATCACCACTATCGTTTTCGACATTAATGCTTTCATATTCACTATTTTGAAATGAAGATACGATAAGAAATGTTCGATTTCTGTCGCCGTCATTTTCAGTGAAATTACAAATTAAAACAACAATCCAAAATGGAATTCCAAAAAGGTAATGCCATTAAATTTATGGCATAAAGCCCTTATTTTGATGGTTTTACAGCAGAAAAAATAAATCCGCTTCTTTGATATATTCCATTGCAAATTTAAGCATCGCTTCCAAAACTTTTTAAAAATTTCACTAGCCAACGATAAATTGATAAGATCCTTATTGAGTAATCATGAGTCAAAGCATTTATTATTGGCATAATTGCTGACTTTGATTTGCATTTTAGTTGGTGGATTTCTTCCACGTATTCAGTTTCAAGTCTGAATGTGATCACAAAAATACATATACATAATAATGTACATTCAGAAAGGCGAAGACATTCAGTCTGTCGTAACATTTTCCGATGTAACACTTTCCAATGTATATATAAATTATATATAACATTTCATCATCGTCACTTGAACTTGAACATTTTATGATATTTTATTATAAAAAACAAACAAATTGATTCCAATAAATAACAACACGAAAGGCATTATTGCTTCCAGATTTCATTTCTTTTCTTTGTCAATGCATTTCAGGAATATGCATATTAGCAAACAAAAAATGACAAAAATATGAACACCACGAAAATACGTCCGAATAACAATAAGAAAATCATACATGAAAGATCATCATTTGATCATCCCATAATGTTTATCTCCAAAACTAATAGATGTTTTGTACGTACTGTAGTAAGATTTAAGACTCTGTTTTACCATACACATTTTATGTCCTATAAATTTTTAAATTATTTCAATAGAAATGTAAAAAATCTTTGAAAGCAAATATGAGAAACAATCATTCTTAGATTGTTTTATTATAAATATTGTATTTGATAAACTTCTACTATTTCATTTGGATAAATTAGATCAGATTATGTAACTTTCTGAGACATTCAATTCAATTGAATGATTGAAATCAATGTCGTTGTCAATTTATGTCAATAGAATCATGATAAATTTAGATGATTTCAATAGAAAAACCTTCATTAATAAATAGTCATACGTGAAAGCTTTCTAATCTTAAAAAATTTTATAAATAACGAAATAAATTGAATTTATGATAATATTATTAACCTTTTGTATCTTATTATTGCATGTTATCATACTAAAATATCCGCTTTTCTTTCCTTTTCTTTTTTTTTTCTAATATGAAATAGAATATAAAAACTTTTAGTGAGCCAAAGAGGAGTAGCAAAAAGAATCTAATATAAAATTAAATTTAATAAATTCGAAAAACTCAAAAGATAAAATCTTATTGGGAAGACGAAGAAGAGAGGATGTTTCTGCCCATAAACAAATTTTCAGCTGATTTGAGCATATTGTTGACTTCCTTTTTGACCGTCAATGCGCATTGACAGGGGAAATTGTAATAAAATTAAATAGATGGAGAAGAAAGTGGAGAAAAAAAGTGCCTTATGGCAATGAGGTACACGCGACCAGCAACCAACTAAGTTAGCTGGTTCATTGGACCAGTTAAGAGTGGGTACCAACCAACCAGCAGCAGCAACAACACATGAAAGAATGACTGAACTGAGCAGAACTGAACTCAATGAATGATGATTTTTCTATTGCTGCCTGTGGCTATCTTTGCCTGTCTGTTTCTCTATCAATGGACACATATTGACGATGATGTGGATGATGATGATGATGATGATTATGACGAAGACCTGCGCTGATTTGGTTATCTCGAAGACATCCGTTTTACACTCACATTTGCAAGAGAGTTTATTTTCCGTTTGCCATTTTTCCTTTATTGTCTGCTTTCACATGGACAACACCACCATCGGCGGCAGCAGCAACAGCAGTAAATTAGTTTAACTCAAAAGGATACATGTTGCATGACATGTGTCAGTGTGTGTGTGTGTATTTGTCTATACATGTGAGTATATGCTTTAATCATTAAATTCTCATCAGATACATGATTTTCAATTTTACCAATAAAAAACCAAAAATAGAAGATACAACCACATTTGGCGCCACATTCTAATTAAAATTTCACTCACATTCAATCAATTCATGGCCTTGATTGCTTTAGGAATTTTTAATCTACATATGTAAGTTACAATGGATACAATGTAATAGATAGATGCGTACTTACCCTTTTGTAATATATCCAAATGCTCCCAAAGTATGTCGCCTGTGAATGGCGGCGTTATTGCTAGAAATTTGTCTTTGCCTAATTCAACCATCTCACGTCCTTTCATTTTATAAAAAGGCTCCAGGTTCATTGAGACCAATGAGAATTCATTTTTTGCCCAATTTAACCAATAAATGACATGTTCTTCTGTCCATTCGCGGGGATCTATAAATAAACAAAACATACAAAATAAAAACAGAGAAAGAAAGAAAGGAAATTATTAACATCAAATAAACATCTTTATAATGAATTTAAGTATCTTATTCGTATTGCTCTTGTTGTTCGTTTTGGGGGGAGAATGAATAAAATTATTAATTCATTGAATGTTGAGAAGAATTTTATATATTATATCATAAATCCCAAATGTGTGTGTGTCATTTTTGTTTGTTGTGTGGGAGAAATAAGTTGAATGTGTATCTCGTCGTTTAAATTTCATGTTTTATTATTGTGGGAAACTACGATTAATATTCATTCATTTATGTTTAAGTCTGTCATTCACTCATTCATTGTTTGTTGATTTTAAATTGATAAATTATTATTTTATTAGCATATCAAATTCAAGAAATTGAAAATTAATATGGTAAATAAGCTAGCGACAGGCGCCAGCCCAAGAGAATGTTATTTATTTGGAATATTAATCAAATTTGAGATACTTTATTATGATATTGTACAATACATAGATTTAGAGACTCTTTAGTGTGAGCTAGTTTATTTAGAAATGAATAAATATTTTCAACATTCTCTATATCTATATTAGTTTGTATCTTAAGAAGTTTTTGAAGAAATTTATAATATTATAAACTTTATTAAAAGACATGAAAAGTTTAAGTTAAAGATCATTTAATTTGGTTTAAGGACATTTGATTACATCATTTTTAGAGAAGATATCGCATTGAGCTCGAATGACATAATGTGCCAGTTTTTCAGTATTTTCCAAAGTATTTGCCAATGTTTTGGACGGATGTTGGTCTTAGGTTCGTTTTGGGTCCTTGGTTTGTTTGCCTAAGACGAAAAGTCAAATCATGCAAACCTAAAGTTCAGCTAAATTCGATTTTTTGGAGTGAGACTTTTTTAGCAGCGTTGAGCAAAAATTTACACTAAAAATTTGAGTGCAAAAATTCAAATCGTCACATTTTTTACGCCCTGTATCTCATGAACCGCACTAGGTAGAGACTTCAAATTTTCACAGAATATGTATTTCTATTGCCATGTCCCCAACAAATAATAAATTGAAACTAGAAGTGCTCCATACCATATTCATAAACAATCGGCATCAAGAAATGGATTATCATAGCCCGATAACGCCCCTGATTTATGATTGTTGCGTATGTTAAAAAAAAAGAACCGATCCGATGATCATATCCGCACAAATTCCGACCCGCTCTGTCACTTTTGTGTCACAAAGAGGTACCTTTTTAATAATTTGAGGGTTTGCAATGGCATAGAACCAATCATTTTGTTTGTTTAAGGTTCCGTTCAACGTGAAATGCATCATAACACTCTTGAGGATTTCTTGCCAAAATGAGAAGGTTTTTCGACTGTTTTGTCGATCTGACGTTTCTTGTCAAAGTTATAGTGTTGCTGTTAATGGGTCTACCTAATATGGCCAACCCTCTGCATGCATTCTTTTTACAGTATTAGCTGAACCTCTTTAGTAAGCTGCATTGAAGCGATTCAAAACACACTTCTTACATTTGTAAAGCATTTGAATAAAAGTTTTTTTACATAATCTGCCATTGCCGTAAAAACTAAGGAAACTTAAAAATTAATGAAATCCACGATATAAACATGAAATTTTGACGATCTTATATGCAAAGTATTGCTTGTAAAGAGTTCGATTCAAGTGAGTAGAATTCCAAAGGGAAACAAATCCTTAAAGACATTATATTCTTTGAATATGTTTTTACAATATTAAAAACTCTTATCAGAAGTAATTTTGCCTACTAATAAATTTGAAATTGGCTTTACTGTTTTTAGCTGAGAATCTTACCTTTGGTAATATTACAATTTTGCACCTCCTTCTCCCATGAGGCAAATGAGGCCTTTAACACTTCGGCTACCTTACGATTTGTACCAGGTGTAAGTGGTGGAATCTGTGTGGGTACATCTAAGAAAAAAAAAAAAGAACAAAATGTACATTTTTATTAAATTTATTAAAAATATTATTGAAATTATGAAATTTGCCAACTTTTGTTATTTTTACATACAATTATGTATTGAGTGTATTTTACCTTTAAGTCTAACATTTGATGTTGTATGCAATTGTTGTAATTTATGTGCCTTCAGATGGAATTTACTTGAGATACATTGATAATTGTTATTCAAGAAACTTTGATGATGATTGCTCACATAACCAGAACGCAAAGGGACACGTAATCTGTTATCTGTCCAATCAATCCATTCATTTGTCATAATTTTGCCGGTATTTTCTTTTTATTATCAATAACAGAAACCAATTTAATTTAAATTTTTCTTAAGCAGCAAAAAAAAAAAACACAAAACTTAAAACATTTTTTCTTCTTCTCTTTATTTGTTTATTTGATGAAATTTGTTCAAGCAAATCAATTAATCAATCAAACAATTTTCTAATAAAGAAAAAGATACATTGATTCATCCAGTTAAACTATTAACATTTGATACTCTTTGGTTGTTGTTGTTGTTGTTATCTTATCGTCATTGTTATTGCTTAGAGGGGGTTAATTGTTTATGAAGATCACAAGTCAAATAATTTGTTTAAACACAATTTCAATTTGATTCCAATTTGATCTTTGTGAGTTATGTTTTTATTGTCGGCAATTAAAGCCAATAAATGTTGGTTGGTGGATTGGTTGTTTTGTATCTTAAAGATGAATGGAATTCATGGAACGAACACCCATTCATTTTGATCATAATCATAATAATAATGGTCACGATGATGATGAAGTTGATGTTGTTGGTGATGGAAACAATTCAATTCATTTAGATTAGCGTGAAAATCAGATCAAGAGCAACAAGCAACAACCCATTTGACCCCATCACATCATGTAAGCCAGGGAAAGTCATGACCCTTTCACGCAAGTTGCTTACTTGTTTACTTTCTTCCTTCATTTCTTTTTTGCTTTCATTCTTTATTACATACATAAGAGTATCTTCTTTAGATTGCATTGAATTACATTGTGATGCATTGAATTAAATTGCTTTTGGGGTGCTTTGTCTTCTGACTTCTGAGTTTGTGTATTTATGGGCACGCGCTAGCTCATAATATGCTTAGATACTTTGTTCTTGGTTGTCGTACATGTACATAAGATACTTCAACAGCAACTTGTGGCTGTTTGTTTCGAAAAAAAAAAAGGGAATTGCATTTGTGTATGTTTTCAAGGTTAAAGAAGAATGTTAAAGTGAACAGCAGCAGCGCACTTAAGAAGATTATGAAAGTCAAAGAAATAGACAAAACCAAACAGAGTTCTTGTTTTTTTTTTTGTTGTTTAATCTATTTGTCATTTGAAAATGAAGGATTATGGTATCTAGATACAAAGAAATAACTTTCCATTAATACACAATAAACACTAACACAAGCACACTACTATACCAATAACAACAATAACAACAACAGTAACAATTACAACAACACATCATTTGTAGACATGATAATTGGTAACAAGTGAATTTTAATTTGAGATAATTAAAACTGTAAATTATACTTTTTAGTGTTTAACAATGCAAGCGCAAAATTGTTGCTTATTTCTTCTTTTTTTTTTATAAAAACAAGTTATTCTTTCTCTCTTCTCTTCTTCTTTCTCTTTCTTAATTAATTGTTATTATTTTTATTTATTATTTTTTTTTTTATTTCTTTCTTTTGTTTTTGACTTTTTGCATTAAAATGAAATAAAACAAAAACACACGAAATTAACAATGACGACAAGCACAAAATAAAAAACAATCCACAAAAAAATATGTTTAAACAATAAAAATCTACAACACACGACAACGACGACGACCGTTTGAGGTTCGTTCGTTCTGTATCTATTGGATTCGTAAATAAAGCAGCCAAACTGAAACGAAACAATTGTCGATCGTTTCGTTTGTCGTTAATATCCTAAGCAAAGATACCCAAATTCAAGTCTCAGTCGCAACTAAAGAGCGAGCAGCGCACACAACATAGAATTATCTCTGAGAGAAAGACAGAGAGAGAGAGCAGAGCAAGAGTGTGAGAGACTCATGCTGATCAGCTGTGAAATGAATTGGCAAAGAAACAAAAACAACAGAGAGAGAGAGAGATTGCAATATGCAAAGGAACTAAATGGTATGGTGAAACAAAATGGAATTGGAATTCATTCATGAAATACTTTACGTACAAATCTGCATTGCATTTGTTTGTGACGCCTGGGAGTTGTTTGTGTGTGTAGAAGAAATCTGGAAGTTCGTGAGAGCGGAACAAGTGACGACGACGACGATGATGATGATGGGTGTAAAGTGTGTGTGTGTGTACAAGTGTGCAGCATGGAACGGAAACGGCCATCATCATCAACAACAACAACAACAGCAAGAATAACAAAAACAACATCAACAACAAGAACAATAACAGCAACAACTAAGCAAGTGCATGTTGTTTATTTAACATAAAAAACAACGAACACACAACATCAAATGCAAACATCAACAATCAGCAACAAGAACAATAATGACAAAAATAGCAAATGGAAAGAAAAAGAAAAGAAAGGAAAAGATAAAAAATAGGCGAAAATTGTTAAACAAATATACGCAGTATTACGTGTATGATGATAATGATGATGATGATGATTTCTTTAGAGAAACAAAAGCAGAGCGACAGGGAGAGAGTCAGTCTCCATGGGGTTTAACAGGTGCGTTAAAATTGTTTAATGATACCGGAAAAAACAAAAGCAATACAAAACAATAACAAAAAAAAAAACTCATAAGAAAACACAAAATTTTACTGTTTGAAAATTTGGCATCGATCATCGATTGATGAAACAAAAAATGTGTCACATAAACAAAGTAAGAAATGAAGCAGAAGAAGAAGAAGAAACTGATGATTTTGATGATGATTTTTTTTGTGAATGAAGAAACAAAAAACTTGAAAAAACATATAAGGAGAACATTTACGACAACGACGACGACGACGACGACGACATATGTAAGCTCAAATTACGCAAAATCATATAAATAAAAACAAAAAAAAAAAAAAACAAAGAAATTTGTATCTACAAGTTGCAAACAACAGCAGAATGCAAACGACAGGCAGACAGACAAATGACAGGCAAGCAAAGAATGAATGTAAGAATGCATAAGAGAAGAGAAAAGGAATACAAGCAGAAGAAGAAGAAACAGTTCTGTGCTGTGATATGCAAGTGACTCTCTACTATCCACTATCTCTGTCTATTCGTCTGATTGTTTGATTTGTCTGCCTGTCTGCCCAACCTTCCGTCCGTCCGAAGTCTGTCCTTCCTTCGATGTGCCATGAACATATCTATTGCTGTTGCTGCCTCGTAGTAATAAACACAAAATTTATGAATGAATTTCTCATGTTGCCTTACACGCTTTCGTTTATTTGCTCGTTTACTTGTTGGCATTCATTCAAGAGATACAAATACACACACACACACACAAACACACAGATACAAAACAATGAATAACAACTACCACAGCAAATGATGAAGTCGATTCCAAAAGGAAACAAGGCAACAACAACAATAAAAAGAAAATACTTGTTTCTTCAACGAAATGGAGAATCGCAGAGAAGGTGCCAGAAAGCGGAGATACTTCCAACTTAGACCCAAGCGAGGTGTAGTGACGAGGTTTGCGTTGCTTCCGTTTCTTCGAATAGTACAACAACAACAACAGCAACAGCGACAAATCGAACTATAACCAAAGCATAGCCAAAGGCATAAATGAATGATGATGATAAGCAAAAGCAGGAGAGAACAATCGAATGAAGCTAATGATGATGATGATGATGATGATGATGATGTAGTAAAAGAAAGGCAGTAAAAGAATTAGTGGAATAAGTAAACTAAAAGATAAAAAGATACAATGAATAAGAGCAACAAGACAAACTGAGAGAAGTTATAAGGTTAAAATTTATGAATGAACGGTGGAGGTAGATTGTTAGTCAATAATAACAATAAAAACACTAAGTACAAAAACAATAAGATACAAAACAAATACAACAATCAATAAATGAATTGAAATTACGTGCGGAGCCGCTCAAATGATGGTCACAATTACTTTAAAAGGAACAGCCACCAGTAGTGGCCAAGAACAAACTCAAGTCGAAACCAACTTATAAACAATTGTATAGAAACAAGATTCTTTATATCTTGCAGTATGTTTGTGTATCTGTATAAGTGTATTTAAGATCATTTGCCCATTATCACACACAAAACCGCATAATTGGCGACAAACAACATCACAATTTCACTTCACATCAGAACACATCACATCACATGTGAGAAAACCCTTCTTTTTCTGATGCAATTGTAAGTAGTAAGCAACACCAATGTGTGTGTGTGTGTGTGTGTGTGGGGCTTTACAAAAACATATTGTCTGTATAAGATACTTACTTACTCGCATGTATTATCTTAACATGCAACAAACAACAACAAGCTTTGTTTTACAGTACTAAATACAACAAATTATTATACACATTCGTTTTTCTTTTTATTAAGTATTATCATTATTATGCGAGAGTTTACAACTTAAATTGTTCAGGTTTGTTCCATGAATGAATGAATGAATAAAGGAATGAGTAACTGAGTGACTGAGTGAATGAATGAATTGCTGCTGAATGAAGGTAACACAAAGCCTATAAAGATATAAGATACTAACTATACATGAATGAAAGAATGAATGAATAAGCAATATTTTTCAAGTTGAAATTAACAAAATGTTCGTGCGTGTTTAAAATAAATTATCAGGTCTATTTGAACTTCATTAATGAATGTTGTTCGGTTTTGGATTATTTGTGGCAGTTATTCATCAGGAACAACTAAAGCTAATAACTACAACATGAAATTAAACAAAATTAAGGTTACCAAATATACGAAATTACATACAGAGAAGAGATGAGAAAACATATTTAAAATTTATTGTTACAGTTTGAAGTTTAGCAAAATTTATAGAAATTTCATTAGTCAGAGATGCGTGAGGAGATGCGTATGATTAGCTAGATTTTTGCTTGATATTAATATTAGTATTGAAAAAATACAAAAAATATTAAGAATTCTAGCATTTAAGTAATCTTTTAGTCACTTAGTCAAGGTCAAGGCATTGTGAATGTGTTGTCTCTTTTCTCTAAAGTCTTCGCAAAAGTAATGTGTAGAACATCTGCAGGATTTTTGTGGTAGAATGAGAAGCGAAGCCAAAAGGCGGTTTCCAAATGGTCTTAAAGAAGAATATTCGTTGATATAAAGAAGCTTGCGGTTGTGTTCGAAAAACCTTAATCAAGGTTAGCCATAAATATTTGACAAAAAAAATCCAATAAAAAACTCTACAGTTTAGAATGTTATGTCAGGTCTCCAACCGTCAAGACTTGTGCACGCTACTTTCAACGATTTCAAAGTGTCATTGACAAAGAAAGCGAACCAAATATGTTTGAAGATGTCGGATTGCAAGGATTATTGGATTTAGACGATACTCAGACAAAAAATGATGGATTCCGATTGTCCAAGAATCATAGGAAAGAACAAAAGGTTGAAAATGGGTTCCACAAGAACTGAGCAAACGACAAATAGAAAAGAGGAGAAAAACTGTGTGCGAAATGTTGCTTTACCGCCATGAAAGTAAGAGTTTTTTGCATCGAGTTGTGACTGGCTATGAAAATGAATATATTTTAAGGATCCCTTTACCAGGACAACCATCAACATCAAGACAAGACTGTATCGATTCGGGAATAAGACAATCCTGTGTGTATGGTGTGATCAGCAGGATGACATGTACTACGAGCTTCTCAAGCATGGTGCCAGTGCCACAGTTCATACCAATCGTTAGCGGCAGCAAAATATCGATTTGAACCATGCGTTGATCGAAAAACATCCAGTATGGGCCAGACCACATGACAAAGCCATTGTGCCCACCCACTTTATTCAACAAACTTGGCTCCTTCAGAATATCATTTGTTTTCATCGATGGGACACACACTGGGTAAGCAGCATTTCACGACCTTCAATGAAGTGGAAGGAATGGCCTGGTGAAGAATGATTCTTCTTTTTGGAATGGCATCCATAAATTGCTTGAAAGATGGACAAAATGTATAGAAATCGAGGGCCGATATTTTGAATAAAAAATCTTCTACCATTATTCCTAAATTATTTTGTATTATTTATATCAAAATCGATATTTTAAACTTTAAATCCTGGTATAAGGGGACTTGCAAGAATTTTGCAACCATATGTCTACGCTTCAGCTAATGTCAATATTTAAAATAAGTATGTATAAACTTTTTAAATTTGACTTAATCAAATGATCTCATCATGGAAACATTGTCATTGAGTTTCTATTTTATATAATGTTTCCATGTCTCAGTTTATTTATCTAAATACTTGTAACAAGTATAAACAGCAGTCTTTCAATGAATCTTGCTTAAGTTTCTTATCAATAATTAAGTTGTAGTGACTGGGATTTTTATTGATTTTGCAAACTTTTGAAAGAATTTTTCATTGACAAAACAATAAGGAAATTTTCTATTGGTTCTTTGTTGTGTTTTAGATTCTTAACATTTTTTTTTTTTTTTATTAAAGCAGGTTATCATAACAAATTATCATTATTACATAACGAAAAAAAGGTTTTTATTAATTTAATCTTAACTGAATAAATATATGAGTGAATAAATGAATAATAAAAAAAAAACAAAAATGAGTGAGTAAACATGACAAGGTATGAATGAATGAGTTTACTTACTTGAGACTATCTAATAATTTCTGAACTGAGCTGGTCAATTATTTATTATTGATTGATTGTCCTCTGATAATGAAACTATTTCCAAGAAATTCTTCATTCATACATTCTTAACTTAAATTAAAAAGCTTTTGCGTTTGATTTCATTAATGGGTTTCATTTATCATTTCGGAGAAGGGGGTGCCTGCCGCCTGTTGATTATCAAAAAATATCTATACTCAAATTTAGCAAACAAAGTTTCAATAATTTTTTTAATGACTAATTGAGTGATAGAATGAATGAGTGAAGGATAGAAAAAACGAACGCATAAACTACTTAATGGCAATTGTTTCACACATTTTTAATTGGTGCACTTTTTGCAACTTATTTATGCAATGAAAAAAATTGGCAACAATAAGAACCAACAACAAACAACAAGAAAAAGCAGAAAAATATACTCATACAAAAAATACATAGTGCATAGGCAACAAAGTGCAGGCCTCAGCATCAGCAAACACACAGATACTGACTCACACACACATACATACATACAAAGTAACAACATTATTATTTGCTATTGACTTCCGGTCGTTAGATATTTCATTACCAACTCCAAGTGGCAGTTTTGTTTTTTTCTTTTTTCTTTATATTTATATTTTGTATTTTCCTCTATTTTTTGTTTTTTTTTTCTTGTTTTATTTTGTTGCATGATAAAATGAAATGGAGACAACAGAGTAACAGAGAAAGCAATAGAATTTATGCATCTATTTTCAATATGAAAATATTTTCCACAACTTGATTTAAGTTGACTTCCTCGCTGCATTGAAGAGCAAACAGGCAGCACATTGAACTGGCTGAGTAGCGGCAGCTGCCACTAACTAACTAACTAACTACACTGACTACTACGAGTATGCATTCCACACTCCACAGCCAATCTCTAGGATCTACAATATATTTATGCTCCTTTTATGCTCATTGAATTGTTTCTCGAACTTTTGCATTTGGAAAAGAAGCAAAAATAAAATATATTCTAATAAATAAAGTATCTTTATATCTCAATGCGTTGTTTAAAGATGCAGAACGCGCACATTTTATTTCAGAGGCTCATCATTCTACTTGACTTGACTTGATTTGCTTTGCTTATTTTATTGAATTTAATTTATTTATTTTTCTTTCATTTTCTCAGATTTGTTAAAATACCTTTGAGTAAAAGATACTACTATAGGTAGATTATAGACAACTAATGAAGACTCTGTTACTTGTTACTGTCCTTTGATTTTCATATTTCATTTCATTAAATTAGCATTTATGCGCCCAAAGCTACAAAAAAACAAAACAAAAGTATACCAACAGTGTGAGAAAAGGAAAATTGAGAATCATTTGAACTTTTGTCAAAAAGGCCCAAGGCCCAAGGCCCAAGTGGTTCGACAATGAGATTAAATACTTTGCTTCTTAAGAATAATAAAAATCTTCACATGATTTCTTCAATTGCGAGGTCAAATTGAATAAAGTCGAGGGAGGACACAATATAAACAAAAACAAAAAAAAAAACGAAAAATACTGAAAAAAAATATCCCCAAAACAGAAAAAACAGTCAAATGTGCACTTGAACTTTTGTAGTTTGCAATGCAGATACGATATTCACAGGAGCAAACAAGATCAGTAGAGAAATAAATACAAAAAACTAAAATATTCCCACGACCACGCAGAAAATAAAAATTTAATCAGCCTTGGCCGAGCCATTGAAATTATACGAAAAATCCATGTTTCTCAAATTTGCTGCTGGACAAGAGAATCTTACTTACTTACTTCATCGACGTTATCTTTACCGATGCGGGGGATTTTATTATTGTTTTCTTTAGTTTTTGTTTTCTTTTCTTATATTTTGGTAATTTTGTGCGATGCTTTTCATAATAAACTTGAGATAATTTTGCTGCTAAGCGAAATCAAAAATTTACTCTTCTTGGTCATGATTATTGATACTAATGATGAAGATGATTATTATGAAGATGATTCGCAACGCAATTAAATACTTTAAAAGTTCAGTAGCAGGTATCCAGAGCACATTCATTCATTCATTCATGGGTAGTAAGAAAAGTTTAGAGATACATAACTCAAAGAAATCATTCGTAAATGGATCAGAAATATGTTATATGAGCAAATAAACCTTTTTAAGTCTTTATGAGAAAATTCTGATATGAGAAAATTTTCAGCTAAATGATAAATTACTCATCATAATCATGATTTTGATATTGAAATGTTGGCAACATATGTTTTATATTAACTAATTTTCATATCTGCCACCATCTACACTTCTACATAAGGTGATTTCTTTACTTTGGACCGAGAACGCCTGATAGAATAAATATTTCTATAATTTTTGCATTTAAACGATCATTATTAGTCATATCAGTTCAGTTTCTCGTTTCAAAATGTTTGTTTCTACATAATCCGATTAGTTTATAGTGATTTTTTTTACAAATTTTAATGAAATCGACAATAAATTTGGGGTACTTTGGCATAGCGACTTTTCTTTATGTGCATTGTACCAGATTTTCAACAAAATTAATGCCATTGATGTTTAAACATTGGAATTTTAAAAACTGAAATAAAACAAATAGGTTTGATCATCCCCTTAGTTTTCAGTTCTCAATCTCTGTTTCAGTTTTTACTTTTTACATATAGGAAACACTGACAGTTCAACTGAAACTGTAACAGAACTGAAGACTGATAAGATTGTGTAAATTGTGTGTGTGCGTAGTTAAAAAATTGAAAGTGACTTTAAAAAATGTATTTTGTGAAGTAATTTAAACAATTATCTCAACTAACTTTCATCAATGAACGAACTACCGAATTTCTCTTTCAAAATACAAACCATTCATCATCTTCAGGTTTAGGCTGAGAACTTTTTAAACAGCCACATAGAAAACAAACATAATACAGAAACCAAGACCAAAAGTAATGAAATAAAGTGAAATACATAAGCGTTTTGTAATCTGAGTCGCTTTTTCAGACTCTTGATCCTTATTGCAATTATTTTTAGCTTAAAATGAAGGATTTTTTAAGGATTTTTTCCTGAATGCTTTAAAATTTTTATTGTAAAAAAACGCGTGGGAATTTCATATTCTGCGAATTTATAATTTCATCATAATGATTTGGTTTTATGATCATCATGATACTGTCTGTCTGTCTGTCTACTTATATATTTTTATAAATATGTAAGAGTAAATATGCAGCCTTGTGCATACGAAAGAATATCTAAAATAAAGTATGTATCTGCATGTCTTATGAAATTATTTGTTTTATCTTTTATTACTACAACAACAACAATAGAAATGACAATAAAGAATCGTGTTAATTTGAATTTAATATAAAACAAAAACTAGAAAAAAATTCATAATCTTCGTGCAAAGTTATTTTTATAAATTTTGCTTTTAATTCTGTTAATTGTTAATATTTATTTTCTCGTGTCTTTGTATATTTAATATAAGTTCATTTTATTTCTTATAAATAATTTTTATATATTTTATTGTCATTATTTTTTGTTTTGAATTTAAAGTTTTCTAATAGCGCACGTTCTTGAACGGAAGTTTGTTCATATTCACTTACAATAAAATGTACAATGGTGCATGGCTACGTGTTTTTGCCACCAGGTTGCTTGCTTTTCTGTCTAAGCAGCAAGTTAGCAGTCAATGACTGACTACATGAAATTCTATGTGGGTGGTCATCGAAATACCAATCAACCAATGAACACCAATGACAAATAATAAGAAAGATATTTTCATTTTATTAACAAAATTCAACAAAAGGCTCAAACACTCACTCACTCACTCACAGAGACATTTCCTTGCTGCAGGTGTCAACTTTTGCACACAAATTAAAAATCAATTAACAAAATTGAAAATCTTCATAAATTATTATTATTATTATTAATTGAGTGTTACACACTCTCACACACACACAGTAATACCCTTCTCAATCTTAAGATTACATACTTGTACATGATTTTTTTTATGAGGATGTTTGTTTGAATTTGGCATGGCATGTGAATCTGCCTGCCAAGTGCATCAACAGCAGCAGCAGCAGCATGCAACATGTGAGCGCTAAATAGTACAAAAGATACACACGCATACTTACTTCCCCATCCCCATTACAGCTGATGCAGTACCAGCAACAACAACAACAACAATTACAGCAAAAACAACAAGAACAAGTACAACAACAACAACAACTGTATACTCGTACACACACAATTCAAGTGTTGAGTGTGTAATTTTATATTTCCGGTGTAGTAAAGTTTGCTTCTGTCTTCGTTTGTTCTTTGCTCGCCTGTTTGTCTTCACGTTGTTGTAGTTCATGGATACGTTTGTTCATTCCTTCAATGCCTTCTTTATGTTCTTTCTTTTATTTTATTTGGTTTTATGTTTTTTTTGTTTTTTTTTTTTTGTTTTTTGTTGTATTTCATTTCTTCAAGTTGCCACTTTTGCTGTTTCAGCTGCAAAATACCAACAACAAGAATGACAAGAACAACATCACCAAACACCATCAATAATAATAACAACAGCAACAACAACAACAACAACAACAACTATCTTGTACCATGAACGACAACGACGACTACTTGAAGTAAGTAGTATCTACTACACTATTGTACTATAACAACAACATCAACATCTATGGTATAAGAAGAAAAAGTATCTGTGTGCCTCATCGTCTGGCAAACAACAAACACTAACACACGCTTGATTCCTTCTGCAATTATTTTTATATAAAAATAAAAATATTAAACAAATAAAAATTTAATAAACAAAAAAATAGAAAATTATATTTCTTCCCTTTGTCCTTTCTTTCTTTCTGATATTTGATGTACATATTTGCTTTCAATAAATCAAAGACATTTAATTTTTTTATATTTATAAATTTATACAGAATTCCATATTCAGATATTTTTTGTTTTGGTATTCAATTTTCATTGGTCTTATGCAATTTCTAAGAAAATAATAAAAATTTAAATAAATTTCATGAAAAAACGAAGAAATGAAAAAAATGCTACTATTAAAAAATCATAAAAAGTCATTGGCTTATAAATAAAATATACTTATATATACGAGTATATAAAAATATATTAAGCTTTTTTCTTTTTTTTTCTTTTTTTTTTTTTTGATTTTGTTGTTAAGAAGGTTCTTTTTACTTTTCTACCTACAATTTATTTCCAAGAATTTGAATCGTTGTTTCTTATCGGAAGTTAAATTATCTGATTACGCTTTTTTTATGTTTATTGGTACCATAAATAAAACAATAGTTAAGATACAATTATGTACTTATAATTGAAAGTATAGAAAAGCAATAAACAGCAGAGGACAGAAGGTGGCAATTGAGTGGAAAGGATGGACTCGTAATGTACTCAAGTAGTTGTATGTACAAGAAAGGATCCTATATAAACTTTTGCATGATTCTATGATTCTATTTTATACCTTTCTATAAGAACCACTCAATTATCCTTTAAATCTCAATCACTTGTCTTATCCTAAACTACTTTTACTGCTTCTGTAATCCTACGTTTTTATCCGATCCCCAATTCCACTATTTCATATCAAATCATATGATATCTTATATTTTATATCAATTTCTCTTTTTAGGGTTCCGTCCGTCCGTCCTTGAGTCATATCTCACGAACCGTAATAGCTACAGAGTTGAGATTTTCACAGACTGTGTAGTTCTATTCGGGCATTAGCAACAAATACTAAAACTAAAGGGGTCCCCATACAAGAAACATTTTGGTTTGTATGGCAGCTATGCGATCCAGTAATCCCATGATCTTGAAATTTAAGTAGTTAGTGGCTATACATCAGAAACTTTTACTGTCGAAATTTCAGTTTGATCGGACCACTATGGAGGGTACCTCCCATACAAACCCACCATTAAAATTAAGGTTCTTATTAAAAAAACTTTTTTGTTTTTTGTTCTATCGAACTGAAATTAAGAGACTGTAAGTTCTTGAAATAGGCGCTACACATCTGTTGGAATCAGCCAAATCGGCCAACTAGGAAGGGTACCTCCCATACAAACCCACCATTAACCATTCAGGTGATTATTCGAAAAATTTTTTTGTTTTTTGAACTATTGAAATGAAATTTAAACTCTATAAGTTTCTGATATAGGCGCGGTACATTTGTTTCAATCAGTCAAATCAGACCACTAGGGGGAGTACCCTAATCTGGTACGGAACCCCCAGTGTACGAGTATGACTCGCATTTGGCCGAATTTTATTTTCAATTCATTAGAAATTTGATTGTTAAATACAAAAGATTAAGATTGCAAATTCTGTCTGGTAACATGGTAACATTTAACGATCTTTGATAATTTTTATCTATTTCCTGAATTATTAATACCATTGAAGCAATAATAATCTGGTTTTTGATACAACAAACTACTTATGTTTCTCTAGATCACCTACAATTTTATATCGCTCATTCCCCTCTAGATCTTTCAATGCTATTCTCATTTCTCATAATTGAAATCCTTTTTAAAATGACTAGAATTCATTAATGACTATTTGAATTTCATTTATTTTGAAGAAATTTCTAACTTAAGAAGATTGAAAGACTCACATCTATGATTTTATTTACACATCATCAACTTAATGAATTTGGATGAAATGAAATTTTGAATAAAAATATGATCCTTTTAGTCGATAGATTATCAGCAGTGGATTATTGAAATAAACTACTTATATTTAAGCAAATTCCTGATTATTTTTTATTTATTTCTTTGGTCTAATGGCAAATGATAGTTTTTGTTTTGCTTGTTTTGTGTGTGGTGCCTTTTTTCTTATGTCAAACGTTAAAAAATATCATGACGACGCGATTTTATGTTGACGTCTAGACAGACGCAACATTGAATTAGTGAGTGAAGTCAGTTGTCCCTCACTAAACTTAGAAGATACTTTTTAATGTAAAAAAAGGCAAATGCAAAATACAAAACAAAAAAAAAAAAAACAATCACTTGATCTCCCTTTATATGCCTTCTACCTACCTTCTCCCTCTCACTTTCTCTCTCTGCACTTAATCTGCTATTTTTCTTTTAGTTTTCTCATAATTCTTGACTTTCTTAAAATGGCAAAAAAAAAAAGAAGAAACCACTTTTCCAAAGAAATCAAATAAAGAAGATAAGGCAATTAAATAAAGTCATCGTCATTCGTTGCCGTTGTCGTTGTCGTTGTCAATGTTCATGTCGCGTCGTCGTCGTCGTCGTCGTCGTCATTGGGTTCTTCAGTCTTTATTTTAGAATGTGCGTATCTTATTATAATGTTGTTGCTATTGTTACTTGTAGATACTTTTAAGCAAAGATAATGATTTTGATGAATTGACAACGTCAAGCAGTCTCTCGTCGCATTTAATTTAGACAAATTTAAACAAACAATAACAACAACAACAACAATAATAATAATAATAACCACAAAATGAATAACATAATGTGACATCTTTTACTTAAACTGGAAAACTGGTCAAGATTTTAAATGAAGCAAAAAAAAAAAAACAAAACAAAACCAAAATGAATTAAATGAAAGGCAACAAAAAGATATCCAGACTTGTGCCCTCGGATATTTTAATTGTTCATAGTCTTTATTGTTGTTGTTGTTGAAAATAAATAAATTTGCAAATTTATGCGAAGCGTGCGAGCGTTTAATTGTGCGTGGGCTGGAAACAGCAATGAATGGTTACGTTCACATAATTGTACAACAACCATAACAATAACAACATTAATAATTAAGACAACAATGAGAACAACAACAACAACAACAAACAACAACATGAACAACAAAAACTCATATGTGATTGTCATATGAACGAGACTTTTTTTTCCATAGTTGAAGTTAGATTTGTGTCGTGTAGTGTTATTTACATACAGTTACAAGTCAATCTACTGATAGTCAGGGGTACTGAAGACCTTATAGAGATATGTTCTTCCAAAATAGTATCTATGGAGATGAAGCAGAGACAAACTACATTCAACAACTTCTAGTGACTGACTTGCACTTGCAGAAAGAAAAAATGCGGTTACACGGAAAACTTTTCTTCGAAGCAGTTCTGGGGGGTAAAGACTTGCAACTTTTTGTCTATTCTATTGTCTCAAAAGTGTAGGGGGATCTTTGAGACCCTTTCTTTCAGGCATAAGAATATGCTTTAAGGCTCTTGGGTAGACCCGCCTTTCTTATCCTAATTTACTTGTATATGTAGTCATAGAAAGCAATGGCAGGGGGACTTTATGGAGAATCTCCTATAATATTTACTAATTATCACACTTTATTTAAAAACTTCATGTTTTTTCATCAAAGAAAAACACTCATCTACTCATCCAAACGCACACGCACACACACACACATACACTTATGGTATGTACACTTTTGTACTTCCACTACTTTCCTTCAGCTTTATGGTTGTTGCATAAACAATCTTACAGTTTTCATGAGATTATGATTGCACTTCAAACAGTTGCCAATGAGTCTGTTTGATATCAGACTTTTTGTTGTTATTTTTGTTGTAATATATCGACTAATAACAACAAAAACAAGCAATGTACATATGAATGTATGTATGTATATATCAAAAGCCGATTGAAGAACTCTTTGATCCATTGGCGGCGGCATTTACAATTGCAACGCTTTAAAATATTTTATTGCTATTCATTCATTATCTAAGATGAACAGAAAGAGAAGAAGGATAAGGAGAAAGAGAAAGGGGTATGAGTGTTGTATCTAGTGAAGGCGTCAATTATGCTTCCTTCCTTTTGACTTTTGTTATAGTACTTATTTTTATCTTCATTCTAATTTTTTTCGTTTTTTTTTTTTTTTTTGATAGTGAAAAATTATGAATTGTAATTGTTAGAAAATCTTTTTTAATTGCGGGATTTCCCGCTTCATAAAATGTATTCCATTTAATTTAGTTCACAAGAACAAAAAAGAAAAATAGCCTAAACACAAAATTTATTTTAAATATTTAAGAAAAAACAAAATGGAAAAAAGAAATGAGTTAAATAAAAATCTTTTCTTTATGTTTTAGTTTTTAATGATGTTTTGTTTGTTAAGACGTTTGATGTTTTTCCTTTTTTTTTTTATTCATGAAAATAGAAAAAAGAAAATTTATGAAATCAAGAAAAAGAAAAACATTAGTTTTGGTTTCATTATAGTTTTAATGTAAATGAGACATTTTTATACAGAAAAACTCTAAAATATACATGATTCAAAGAAAATCATATATGGAATGATTGATTATAAATTGATTTAAAGTTATATCAATCAGATTTTTGAATACTATTTGTCCTTTAACATATTCTAAGAAAAAAAATTGTACCTGTATATACATTCAGCATCAGTAAAAAGTTTTTAAAAAATTTTTATAGATGGGAATCTGGAAAACTGTCAATCTATTGACTATGCCATCTATTACAAAACGGGAATGGGACTCTAGGATAGGATAGCCGCTTGCTATAGAGAGCATGTTAACACGGAAGCACCATGGTGATGTTTAAAAGTAAGGAACGGAGGGTAGTTGTCGATTGAGTATTTTTTGGAAACATTTCGCAAAATCGATATTGATAAAGGACATCAATCTATGGAGCTACTTAATATGTATCAGATATAGGCATGTAACGATACAAAATTTTGTCGATACGTTACTTAATTCCGAGTATTGTAGTAAATAATTGGCGATGCTAATACCGATTCCAACACTTCTTGCTTAGAATGAAATTCATTCATCAAATTGTAACTTTTTTGCTTCCTTAATCAAATTGTCCCAGGAACATTATCAACAATATTTCCGTTTCTACTTTTTTGTAAAGAGATAAGTTGTTCTTTTTGCCAAAATGCCTGTAGATTGTAAAATGAATGTATGTAACTTTATAGCGCCTAACAAATATTATTATTAAAGTAAATGTCTCTTTACTCTCCAAATAACGAAATCTTTTATTGATTCCATATATCAAACTGTCAAAGTCACAACAAATTAAATATTCTCGGTTATTAATGTTATTTTCTGTGCTAAAACTTTGCGAAAACTATTAATTAGAGGTATAGTTTCGTTGTAGCTTTTGAAACGTCAAGAAAACTTATTCCATAAATTGTTTGATACTGGTCAATAAATAATCGGCTTGTCGACCTTATCGGCCGATATATCAATATCGAAATAATTACATCCATAATTAGATTAAAGTATTTTATTATTTACAACAAATCATATTTAAGAAATTTATCAATTCGTAGACCCAAAATTCCTTGTACTCTTGGTAAGTATTTTAAAACATCTTTCATTCTATCATATGATAAATTTGACAAAATAAATCATCTTATTGAATTTATAGGGGGGGATTTTCTTGTCTTCCTTTTCTAATCTACAAAATTTTCAATTCCAAGAATTGCATTTTTAACAACAAAACTTCTTAATTACGACGGATTCTTTCTATAAACATTATTAATTTACAAATTCCATTGAAAAACACTTCATTACGCCGCTCAGTCTGTTCTAGATTATGTAGCCATGATTTTCAATATCAAACATTTGTAAAATTAACCGATAATAATATATAAAATAATTAATTTATTAACTCTTAAATGCAATTACAATTAGAAAAGAACTCAACCCAAGTCCGCCGAAATAGTTTTTCCAATTGTTTATTTGTTCTTTCATAAAACTTGTGTAAATTTTCTTTTGATCAGAAATTTTATGATGTTTTTCATCTACAATATTTGAATTAAATTTTACAAAGTTTTGTGATTCCTAGAATTAGAATTATGTACATATGTAATTTTTCTCTTCTTTCCTCCTCCTCGATAAACAATTTTTTCAATGTTTATGTGTGATAAAAATGTACACATTATTCTCTCATCTCATTCGCTCTATTCTTTTGTCTTACTTATTCTCTTTTATTATTATTATTTTCCACATAAATTATCAACACCTGAATTGATTCTTTAGGAGGGAAATACCATCAACTATCTACTTTGCAAGATCATCAATCAATCAATCAATCAATCAATCTTTCATTCATTCATTTTTTATTTTTTTTTTTAATGAATTCAAAATTAGCGTTGAAAGAAATCTATGAATGAAAGGGAACAAAAATTAGAAATCTGCAAAAAATAAACGCAATAATACATCAAATACAATCAAATCAAGAAAAAATTATCGAAAGATATAAAAAAAAAAAAAATCACAATGAAAGCAACAAAAATTTTAATCAACACTCATTAACTCTACAAGATTGTCGATCGTCGTCGGGTAACATAATTAAGAGAAATTATGTTTCCACTGGAGCTTTAACAACAACAACAACAATAACAACAAAAACAAATTTACAAACACATACAAATGTATCTATGTATATACATTCATTCATTCATTCGTCTCCTGTCATGATCATCATCATCATCATCATCATCATCATCATCATCATCATCATCATCATATAGTTTGCTTTTCTATATTCACTCCTCACTTTGTTGTTTAATATAATTTCGCAATTCATCTGTCGATCATTTCATTCATAAAATGCGCACTAACACACACGCGAACAAACTATAAATCTACCTCACTTCACTACTCTATGAGTGTGTGTATCTGTGTGTGTGTGTGTGTGTGTGAATGAATGAATTGTGTGATGTTTTTGTTGTTGTTGTTGCTGTTGCTGTTGAACATATTTGAATGGTAAAAACCTGCCATTCACACGCAAACCCAGCAGCCAAGCCAGCGGAGTCAATCATTCACAGTGATTTTTTTATTTAACTCACAGATATTCATACACACATACATTTGTATGTTATATATGCTGATACTGATGCTGGTGCCCTGACTGTCACCAGTTGCAGATGTTTTTGGCAGTGGTTCTTAAACTGTATTCCAATGAAGCCAGTAGATCAATTTTAGCTTTCCCTCTTTCTGAGCAATGACATTTTTGATCCTGAAATTTGGGGCCACATACAAAATTGTGTTTCAAGAGAGGATTCGCATTTATCACATCTTTAAGAACCACTGGGCTATAGTTTGTTTATTTGTTGTTACTGTTATTGAAGTTGTATTGCTCTGTTGTTGTGGTCCACAGCGCGTGATTAATACCATGTGGCAGAGTTGATATGAAAACTTAACCAGAAGATGAAGGAAGGAGTTAGGGAAGTAGAAGCAGCAGCAGCAGCAGGAGTAGAAGAGAGAGAAAGGGGAATGTTATGCTAAATACAATAAAAACAAAACAAAACAATACACGACACAGAACACCCCCCCCCTGTGAGACTCTACTCAACTTAACAAAATTTTCTTTTCTTTTGTTTTTTCTCAATGAAACTGGTTTCATGTGTTGCGGCGCTTGTTGTACGAGTATGTAATTGTTACTTGGTTTAAACCGTTGTAGCGCACACGAGGCTGGCGCTGACCGTTGTTTATCCTCCATCCTCCCTCCTCACTCCCTGTCTCTACCTCTTAACGAACTGACTATGATGGGGCGCCTGCCATTTTACTACTAGTAAAAAAAAAATTGGAGATTCATAGGTCGAGAAATGGAGGTAGAGGTAGGGAGAGAGAGATTTGTTTTTTATTGCATTCATCCTCACCTGATCTCTAGCAGCTGCTCATCCCGGTCAATGTGAGAAAAATGAAGCACAACAACAACAACAAACAACACTAAAACAGCGGCACACACAAACAGTCAAGAAAGCGTTCAATGAATGAGATTCGCTTGCTTTCCTTTTTGGTTTCTTCTCATTTTTTTCCATTTTATAAGTTCGATTTGCAAACTGCGTCTATAGTATATTGTTTTTGTTGTTGTTATTGTTATTGTAGCTGATCAACTTGCCAGATACAAAATAAATAACCAGTGAATGATGTGAAAATAAAACTTGAAAAAAAAAAAAAATAACAAAATTAAACACATTTTAAGCGCTTTGAAATCGCATTTGATAACATGTGCAACAACAACAGCAATATCAATTCATTTGACTTGGCTTGGCTCTATCTGCCATTCAAATCTCAGCCAGAGTCAATCGCAACAGCACCAGCAGCAGCAGCAACAAGTGTTGCCAACCAATAAGCAAAATCAAAGCAACTCAAAGACTTCGACTACCACCACTGCCACTTGTTTGGGACCCCAACTTAACTAAAAATCAACTGAACTCAACAAAAATAAACTAAACTCAACCTAGTTCACAGCATCCGCTGTCCATGACGTATGTGTGTGTGTATGTGATAGTGAATAGTTGGTGAATACAGACGGTCAGTCAGACACAGGACGTTAAAGCTACCTAGGAAAAGCAAAGAAACAAAGAAAAAAACAAAACACATCACATAATGAAAACCTTTTGCAAAAACTTCTTTTCACAAAGATTTTTGCTGCGGAAGTTGGCAACAAACATGTAAAACAGTTAAAGCGCGCAGGATATGTTTCCGGTCTCAAGTAGTAGTAGTAGTAGTTGTAGCAGTAAGTAGAGTAGTCAAGTCAAGAAAAGATAAAAAAAAAAAAAAAATAAGAAAATCTAAAAAAAAGAAAAACTGGTAACAAACAATCTAACTGAGTGAGTAAGTGAGTGAGATGTGGATCTGGTCTCAAATGGAATTAGTGTTTAATTTGTACTTGTTGTGCTAATGAATATGTTGAAGACCACGAACGAAGAACATGTGATCTTCATTACTGGTATCATCAGTTTCATCATCAAGTGATACGAGTGTTGATCCAAAAGCAATTGTTTTTGAAAACAGGTGGGCACACATAGTTGATGGCTTGGTTTTTAAAATTCATGCGATCTAATTTATAGCTAATGGATCTCATTTAATATTTTAAATAGAAACCCTCCCCATTTAGTCAAGAAGAAAGTAATTTTCCATCAAGACAATGAACATAATGTTTAGCCACATTCACGAACTTTACTCTACTACTTAGCATATTTCACAAATTTAACCTCATGTGCGACTATTTTCTTATTCAAAACCCAAAGAATTGGTTGAGAGAAAGAAAGAGTAGCCCAGAGGCAATATACTGTTTGGCGAAGCCATTGGTCTATATGGCCAGAATGTTACTGTCAATTGTGAACGATACAGAGACATGATTAGCAGTTTTTGAGTACCTCAATTAACTGGCATTAATCTTGCTGACATGTGGTTCCAACAGGAGGGAGCCACTTGCCACACAGCACACGCTAACAATTAATTTACTCAAAGAAACGAATAATTTAATTTAATTGGCCACCAAGATTGTGTCATTTAACCCCTTTGGATTACTTTCTTTCGGATTATGTAAAGTCTCTTGCCTACGCCGATAAACCAGAGATAATTGAACACCTGGAAGTCAACATTCGAACATACGAGTTATTGGCGAAATATGGCTGCAAATGGTGTCAAAATTGGACTTCCAGATGACCGAAATGATATTTAAACATTAATGGCATAAAATTATCTATCCAATAAAGCCAGTTTAATTGATTTCATATCAACCATTTTACTTTGTTTTATTTTAATTTAAAATTGTGTAACTCTAAAAAGCCCTTTACTTGTATTTTGAGAGGGGATCGAAAAATTTGAAAATAATAGAGATTTCTTGGTTAGCTTAGTTAGATTAGTCTGAAGACCTTGGCAATTAGTAACAATTCTATTTTGGATGAGATCAAAATATTGAACAATCATTGATCTAAGTGCATCAACTCCAAAGGAGATCACATTGTCTTATTTCGTAACTTGCATATTTGTTGTAAAACGACCCTCGCACATAATGATGATGATGATGATGATGATAATGATGATCAAAGATTGTATGTACACTTACATGAAGAGAGATTTGTTGTTAAAGCTTCTCTTCCTTTTGGTTTGTTTGCTTCCTTTTGTTTTCTTTTTTTTTTGCATTAAACTTGTTCACGCATTAATTACCGTTGAAAATCGATTTTTAAGTTGTAATTTTGCATAAACACGTCACACACTTTTCGTCCCCTTTGTCTTCTCCTGCTTCTTGTTATTCTTCAAGTTGTTTTTTTTTTTTAAATTTATCTTAAAGATTGTGCATCTTGTTTTGCAAACTTGACTTCCTTTTTGATATGTTTGTTCAGATTCTTTTTTTGTTTTTGTATTTTTGTTTGTTTTTTTATGAATTAATAATTAATTAATAACAGGAAGTTTGCTTAAATTTCTCACTCTTTTATTATCTTTAGTTTGTTTCTTTTCTTAATTTATGCAAAAATAATAATATTAATCAATGAATTCATTGATTTTAATGTGTTGCTTTTGCTTCCTTTCTAAGGTAAAAAGAAAGAAAAAGTATCTTATATTCTATAATCTATTGATATTCAGCTATTAATTTCTTTATTGATTTTTCTTCTTTTTTTTTTTTTTTTTTTGTTTTGTTTAAGTTCATTCAACTGAATAATTTTAGTTAATTCAAAGAAGTAAAATTGATCTTCAGTTCAGAGACTTCATCATTTCATTGCAAATTCAATTGAATCGTGAATTTTATGGCTAATCTTATTAAATCTAGATCAACATGAGAAGCCTCTTATTAAGTTTTAGTTGTAAATATATATACACAAAATAAATCTCTATACTTATATGTATATTGTAGAATGTGTACTATATCTATCTATCTATCTAGATACATTCATAATTCATATTAATCATTTGGACAAGCGTAAAACCACCAAAGATGATTGCTTAGCTGCGATGACGATGGCGGCGGCAACAGTTCAAGCCAATGAAGTTGCTTAAATGATCATTAACATGAACATAATTACTCCCCACAACAGAAGAAGCAGAATAATGAATGATCAGATGAAGTAAGCAAAGAAGCAGCAAGTAAGTAAAGAAAGAATCAAGCAAACAACAAGCGATCGACGGATCGAGCGATGGTGCGATTCAAATAAAGAAGCGCAATACAGTAGCCGCTACCAGTAGCAGCAACAACAAACAAAATAACACACATCAACAACATTGGACTGGGAGGCTACTCGTATACCAACAGCAACAGCAACAGCTTCAAAGAAGCTGAAGCTGAAGCAGCATCATTGTCATTATCTCCTCTATTATGCTGACTATTTTTTTTCCTTCTTCTTTTTTTTGTTTTTTTATCCAGACGAACGAAAAGTATCTATAAAGAGAGAACGTCGTCAGATACACACACACACACACACACAGATACACAAAGTAGATAGATAGCAAGCGAATATAACGCATGGTTTTTCGGTTAGTAAACCGGATGTTCCTAATCATTGCTAGTTTGCTTCAAATTAAATATGTTCGCTTGTTCGTTCATCGTTCGTTGGATCATTCGTTGTCGTAGTCTTCATTGGCATTGTCGTTGTAGTCATTTCATTGTTATATTACATCTGTGTGTGTGTGTGTGTGTATCTTTGTTTGTGAATGTATCTATGCATAAGAGTATTGGCATTTATATCTCTCGCATGATCATTCCCAAGTTTCACACTTGGAATATAAAGAAGAATCACATAAAATAGTAGTGACCGCAACAAAACAACAACAAAAGAATGAATTGAATGCCTTAGCGAAATTATGAATGAATCTTAAAGTTGTAGATACAAAAAATATCTAACTATATAAATAGAGAAATCTCACTACTACTTGTAAGTATATAGTAAATATCATCTTTGATTTGCATATTTTTGCTATAAAACTATTAAGTGCAACACATTCAGGGTTAAATACAATATTTGTATACATTTAATCATGCATTCATTCATTCACTCAAAATCATTCATTTACTTTATACAAAAAATAAAAAAATAATACCATGGATCAACGATTTTAATTGCCAATGTAGTAGATACATTTTTTTTATTACTATTTATTACAGTCATGTGTCTGCATAATGTATGTAAATGTCGAAGCCTTGCAACAAAGTATTTCAATACAAATTTATTTGATGTAAATGTATAAATGCATGTACGAGTATCGTTGTATCTTTGTATCTTCTGTGTTGTAGTAGTGTTTCGCAATAAATACAAAAACCAACCTAATAAATGCATTTTTATCGACAATAATTAGCAATAATTATTCATTAGCAACAATAATAACAACAAGAAATGATGATGATGATGATGATGATGATGATGTGATGAGGTCGGTCGAATGAAGAGTTTTTATATGAACACAAACAAAACCAAACAAAATCATCGAGAAGGCAGACCAACAGACAAAATAAATGAACAAAATTATGTACAATACAATAAATATTGATAAAACTCAATCAATTAAGAAAAAGCGAACTCACATGCTCACTCACAATTTATGTAAATATATATTTTTGTAAGAATTGCCGACTTCTAGATAAAATATACATAAAATAAAATAAAATAAAAGAAAGAAATGCTAAGATATCTTACACATGAATCAACATCATACAAAACTCTTTGGATGCATTTGTATTATCTCCAAAAAAAAAAAAAAAGAAAAAGAAAATAAAAGGTGTTGTTGTATAAAATTAATTTCGAAATTGATAAATTCTTCTTTAAAACAAAAAAATCCATTTATTGATAAAATTAAATTAAGAAAATCTAATACAAATAGAGAAAAAATTAATAAATCAAACAAAAATATTCCCACCAATCAAATCTATAAAAGTGTGAGACAAATCATTATTTATAAAGATACATAATTTTTAGATAAAAAACAAGACAAGAGGTGAAGAGTCTGCCAATGTAGAAAAACAAGACATCAAAACAAAACAAAATAAATAAATAAAAAATGATAAAGGAAAATAAAAGATCAAATGAAATCGGAAACGAAATTAAAATATTTAATTATTTAATTGCTTTTTATGGTTATTTGTACCAAAACTCACTCACTCACTCACTCACTCAACTCAACTCACAACTTCACAATCTCAGAAACACAATAAATAATAGTAGCAACAAACCCAGCAGTCAATGGCGCCAAACCCATAAAGAAAAACCCACATGAAAAATTCAAAAATAATTATGAGGTCTATAACTTTTTACCTTCCATGTTGTGTTGATGTTTTCTTATAACCAAACTCAGCAGTAAGCAATTATATGCTGATCTATCTATCAATCTATGTTGGATCTTTTATTACTTATCTATCTACAATAAGTATGTACGAGTATATTATGTACTAGTTGTCGCTCATTAGATTTTCATATAATCAACTTTAGGCTATGGAAATTTTTATTACTTCTTGTTATTGTAATACACACAATTATTTATTTTATTATCATAAAAGAAAAAATGTAAAGTGCACCCTCAGAAGCTAAGCTAAGTCTTAAGTATCTAATATCACATTGAAGAGAATTGTATCTCCATAGATGTGAAGAAAGAAGAACAACGCTCACTCACTTTTGCAATAATAATTGGTATATGGTTTAGAATTAATTTAGATGTTAATAAATAAAGAGTAGAACATGTTCTTCTACTTATTTGACCATAAAAACAACATAAATTATTAGCAATTAGCTATACAAGTAAATATACATCTGATCGAATCGAATCATGCGACTAGATAGGCCTTTGCATAATATTTAATATTTTTATAGGAATTTCAAAAATACAATTTCAAGTTTAAGTTTAAGTAAATCCTGTTAAAATAGTCAGTTTATTTAAATGAAAGCTTCACCTATTGTACCTTCTAATGAGAATGATAAAGATGAAGATGAGATTGTCCACACATCATTGTCTCATCTTATAAATCAGACATTTGGATGTCTTAGAAACACACTTACAAAATTATCAACCCACTTAATGTAACTTCACTAGTTGAATAGTTGCTCCAGCAAAACAACTACCATCTTCACTAGTCTATGAATTGTTCATAGCGCCATCACTCACACTTATTTACACACACCTTGTCCACATCTTGTCACCTATGCGGTCATGCGGAGTTATCTACAAGACACCTTATGGGCCAAAGCGCCTAGTTTTAAAGTATCAGAAATGTCCCCTTTCATTAATCCAAAAATTTATCATCTTTTATTCTTTATAAAAACTTGTGATCACATACATAGAATGAATAATTTCATAGTGTCGAAAATAAATTGAAATATGGAAGCTATGTGTATTTTGTTGATATGTCAGATCAATCCAATAATGTAAACCGAATATGTAAGGACTCTTCAAACAATTTATACAATAGTCAAATTTATTGGTCCACAAAGCTGGGGAGGGAGGAGATGTCTCACATGCAAGAATACAAATTTGATATCAATTTCATTGGGGGTTATACTTTAGTGATATGTGTCTGATAGATCGCATTTTGCAGATAAACAACTTATGGTCAAATTGAGTCATTCGTAATTAAGAAATTGGTATTAGATTTTATCTAAAAATCTCATAAAAAGCTATAAACAAATTGATAAATAGATGGATAAAGCTATTTAGATCGATAAATCTTTGCATGCTGACCAAAAATATGAATATACATTATAGGGTTTTTGAGGACTTTTGTGTCTTTGACGACACCAAAAAACAAAGTGTCTTGTCAAAGTTAGATTGTTTACAATCAGAGAAAAAAATGAAAAAACCAAATAAAAGAAATACTCGTAATGCGTAAAGAAGTAATTTTATCAATTCAAAATCTTGCAAAAAAAAAAAAAAATATTGTAATTTTTTTTGAAAAAATCCATTAATGCATTGTTGCAAAAATGCTATTTGTCAAAATATTTATTTTAATTACGATTTCAATTATTTTTTTCTATAAAATGTAGCGAGGAACTCAGCTATTTTCTATAGAAAAAGCCCACTGAAACACAATTTCTTGTGCTCAACTATTTAAGCATTTCAGCAACCAGATATTGGTATTGAAAATCATCTTTTTTGGAGATGAAAACGAAATTTAATTTGGATGGACCAAATGGAGAGATTTGAAAAAGAAACAACTCTCATTTTTAAAGAGAAATTTTGGTTGTGGCTCTGTAATTAGGTTTGATTTGGGAGGATGCCATTCAAAACATGTGTAAGTACACTACTTGAATTGCGTTTTGTAAGCTATAAGATGATATTAGAGGTACTTCCCTGCCATTTTTAGAAGAAAATAGGGAAGGCCGCTTATCTTCTTCTGATGCAAGATATCATTCATACATATTCCATTGACCTTAAGGATTGGCCTGCATGCTGACCTGACCTGAACAGCATTGAGGAGCTGTCGGGTATGGTATCCTCCAAAATAGACGTGTCAGTTTCAGTCAAAAAAAAAAACTACAATTTTAAGAAAGTAGAACAATTTGGAGCCAAACATTCTCAATTCGATGAGGATGAGGATATTAAAGTTATACATGTAATAAATCAACATTGATTTCTTTAATTCTTTCCATCTGTAAGTCACCAGGATATTACTGCTGTGCAGTAGAAAGAGTCTTAGAAATGCTTCAAATAAGAACTTCTTAAACCATTTTCATTTATAAAAGGATACTGGATACTTTTAATTAGTCTCTTTGTAAACTACAACAAGTTTAATTATCTAGATAATTTATGGTGTTTACATTAAACATTAAACTTTAACAACTTTTAACTTCTACAAATTTCATTTATGATTTATAATTACTCTTTTCTTTATGATATTTGTGTTCATAAATATTTGCGAAAAACTATTAAAACAAATAGTAAAGAGTCATAAAAATGTAATAAAAAAAAAAAAAAAATAATAAATATAAATAAAATAAAATCTCAATATATCTCTAACTAATATTTTTAAAGACTTTATTACTCTCAATAATAGTAACAATAATAGTAAGAAGAACATTTCATAATAACTTATTTAAGTCAAACAACTTGGAAGGAACTTAATCCTCAATAAGAAAGAAATACAAATAAAAAGTCAAGTGGATTTGTTCTTTCGTGTTTGAAATGTCATCATTATTTCTTGAATAGAAAAACTTGGAAGAAAAAGTGGTGTAAAAGCAAAGTGCTGAAGAGCAGGCAAAATGATCATAATAATAATAACAACGATTATAACAACAACAACAACAACAATAACAACAATTCATATGTGACCGTCGATCAACCATTCAAACTAAGATGACCATAATAGAAATAATTGCATCATGAAAAAGCGTAAAATGTGAATGGCTTGCAAAATGCAGAAAGCAGATTAAGTTTCTTCTCCTTACGAAGAAGAAGAATAAGAAGAAGAAGCCACAGCCACCAAAGTGGGTGCAGCAGTCAAGGAAGCAAAGTTGGAAAGAAAAAAGCGTGCACAAAGTAGAGCAAAGCATAACCAACTAAAAAGAGTCATTCACGCAACTTGAAGCATCATCCACAGTATCATCATGACCACGATGATCATCATCATGGCGTGGCTGGTTGCAACTAACACCTGGCGTAAAGTTCTGTTGTTTTATCTTTTCTTTTTTTGTTTTTTTTTTATCTATTTTGTTGTTGTTGTTGCTGTTGTTATTTCTTTAGCTGCTGGTGCTTCCACTTCATTGATGGTGCAGTTGTGATTAGAAATGAAACAAACGAAGTAAGCAGGAACCTGAACCTTAACTACCTACAAGGGGCACCAACCATGGCGCATGGCTTTATTCATTCACTCGCTCACTCGCTCACTTACTGACTGACTGACTAACTGACTAACTCACTCACTAATTCACTTAGTCACTCACTTACTCTATTTGTGCATGTGTGCTGTGATGATGTTGAACCCCATTGAACCAATCCCATTGACTTAGACTTAACAAACTCTCTGATGATGACTACGGGCAGACGACAGATTACATTGCGCAGGCGCATTTAAGCATTTGCTTGACTGCTTGCTTTACTTTGCTTGCTTGGGTGCTCGATTGCTCGATTGCTTGCTTGGTTACTTGGTTATTTACTTGTTTGCCTGCTTACGAAGCTTGGCGCGCTTCAAAGCTCATTGCGCTCTCGATTGCCGCCCCAAGTTGCGTTTTTGTGTGCAACTAACAACTATCGATTGAACCAACAAACGAACGATTGGAAATCATTTGACTGCGTGTTGGTTGACCAATTCACAATTCAACTTATGTGATACTTTACCCCTTTTCTTCCCCCATCAACATCATCATCATCATTTCCATCGTCATCCTCATCCTCATCCTCATCTCTATTCATTCCAATTTCAATTGAAATCAAAACCTGCCATTAGCATTTGTAAAAAAAAAAAAAAACAAAACAAAAAAAGTGCATACAGCAAAGCAAAACCAATGATGCAAATGCTTAAAGAGATAAAGGAGCAAGCAAATGTTTTCTTTTTTTAGGGAAGAAGCATAGGAAGAGGGAATAGAAGTTAGGGGAAAGGCAAGTAAAGTAGGAGCAGGAAAATCATATTTATAGGAACGGGACAAGCAGGCGTTGGAGCAGTTTAGATGGAAGCTGCGGAAGGAGCTCGTTCATTCATCCATTGCTTCATCATCATCGTCATCAGCACTGTTGCATTTGCTTGGATCATTAGACTATTTTTATAACGTTAAACAAACAAGACACAAGTAAAATAACAACAACAACAACAACAACAAAAACAACAACCTGAAATGGATGAAGTTGCGCGAAAAACGCAATGCAACGCGTTACAATGCAAAATATACAAAACTATCTCAACAACAAAATCACCACCAGCAACAACAACAACAACAACAACAATAACAAGAAGAAAAAGTGGTTTGGTCAGCTGTTCCACAGCAAACGTAACCAGCAAAATCAAAGTTTCACCTGCTCGTGTTGTATTTAAAGTTTATTGTTGTTGCAGTTGTTGCTTTTGCTATTTTTGTTGTTGCAATTATATTTTGTTATAACTTTTGTTGTTGTTTTATGCTATTTTTAATTATAAAGCACAACCCTACTGCAATTGAAATTCGATCTATCCAGCGTTTGTCCATTTATCCGATCAATCGTTCAAATAAATCAAACTGTGATAATTATTAATTCCTTATTGACCATTCATTGTTAAGCGGCCCATATGCTTACAAGTATCTACAATTCAATGCAATACAATATTAAATCACATTACATGGATTTGTGAAATATACAGTTGATGGTTTGTATGTGTAGGTGAGATACAATATACTATTTATAATGATATATAAAATGGGCCAAATGCGAGTCAGACTCGTACACGGAGGGTGGTTCCTTACCAGATTGGGGTTTGTATGGGAGGTACTCCCCCAGGTTGTCCGATTTGACTGATACCAACAAATGTTCAGCACCTATATCAGAAATTTATAGTGTCTAAATTTCATTTCAATAAGACAAAAAACTAAAAAGGTTTTCCAATTAGAACCTGAATTTTAATGGTGGGTTTGTATGGAAGGTACCCTCCCTAGTGGTCCGATCAATTTGAAATTTCGACAATGTAAGTTTCTGATGTATAACCACCAACCACCCAAATTTCAAGATCGTGGGATTACTGGATCGAATAGCTGCCATACAAACCAAAAGGTTTCTTGTATGGGGACCCCTTTAATTTTTTAAAATATTTTAGCTTTAGTACTTGTTGCTAAATCCCGGATAGAACTACACATTCTGTGAAAATTTCAAATCTCTATCCATTACGGTTCATGAGATATGACCCGAGGACGGACGGACAACGAAGTCTCTGCAATAGAGTTCCCTTTGCTACACTTTCGGTCCGGAGCCCTAAAAACCAAATTTTTTGCACAAAATGCAGATAAAAGTGTATAATGTCGAATCAGTTGCTATTTAGATTGATTTTTTATGGAAGCTGATGAGGGAAAGCATTTAATTTTGAAGTAGGGGCAAAGATTAAAGCAATCGAGTGAAGTAAGTGATATGGGAAATGTGAGCAATATGACGTTTTAACCAAAAAGTATTGCGAAAAAGTTCTAAACGGCAGCAAGCAAGAAGTGATCAAATGATTTCTGACATATTTTCGAATTAAAAAGAGCTGCTCGTGACCCCCTTATGATCTCCTCACCACAAATAACCGAGAATTGAATAAATATTGTACATCACCTCGGTGAAATACTAAAACAAAAGGAAACCTGGGCACAGTGATTCGCAATTTTAGTTTAGGATAACAAAGAAGTCATCACTTTGATGACATTTATAGTGATGAGAACGCAAAAGAAGATAAGCAGGAAATGATTACATAAGATTTTTTAAAATGATGAATAAAAATTGAATGAAAAGAAAACAAATCAAAACAAAACCAATCCAAACCAAACCTAAAACTATCTTAAACAAATTTAAGCAAATTAATTAAATTCTATTGTTAATTTATAGTTTTCCAATTCAAAGTTATCATTTTATAAATAAATAAATAAATAAAATAAGAAGAAATTTCGAAGAAAACACAATAAAAGAAAATAAATGTTTTCAACAATTCAATGACAAATGAATTTATGTGCAAAGCAACAAATCTTCTCAAACACATAAACAAAATAAAAAATAAAAGTAAAGTAATTGAAAAATAAAAAAAAAACATCTAGTAGTCCGAATTTAGTTTGGTTTTAGATGAAAATACCAAATACCAAATAGAAATAAAAACAATAGAAACAACAATAATAAATATTGTACAATAGATTTGTGCACATAAATTAAACTACAATAAAAAACAATTGAAACATAAAATAAGACAAAATAGAACATAAAGATCGATTACACCGACAATTACATACCTCACACATATTCCTAGCTAGCTGAGGAACTACAATATATATTAGTCCAAATTGATTCAAACTATTATGTCAAGACTAATGAAGAAGAACATTTTCCTTAGAAATGAAAAATGAAAAATTGTTCTGTACCATAAATACTTAAGTATAATTAAATACTTAAATCAAAGTTATGTAAATTATAGCTTCGATCGATAAAATTTTAAGAAGATTTTAGAAAACACCCATGTGAATAGTAGTGATCTAATTTATCAAATTGTTGGGTTTGTTCTATGAACTATCTTTCTAACTAACAATGTGTAGACAGTAAATTTCATGTGGGATTCAGTTATTTTGAGGTTTTATTAGGTTGGATATAGGAAATAAATTATTTTTAGGTCACTGGTTGAAGCGGGAGGGAAAATCCAAAATCTGGTAGAGCTTAAGTTTGCGGCGTTGCTGACTGTTGTCCAGGATTTGCACTGCGAGGACGTTTTATGTGGTTCATAAGTTTCGATGTTGATGATCTATACAACCGTAGAGATCTGGAGATCACGGTGAATTACGTCATTACGAACATAGAAAGGGGCACTACTGCACTATAATGCGAAGAACTTTAGATTGAAAACCCTATATGATGTTAACGTGGAGCGCCATCACTGGATGCTATAGGTACAGATTGACCTTAAAATCGCCTTTTATATCAGCACCTTATTGCTTAGTAAAGCTGCGATCTAGGCCTTACTTATCAGTACGGACGATTAAGCTTAAGGTGGTTTTGAAAGAGGTGAAAATTATCGTATAAAAGTATATTTTCTAGCACTGAGTTTCTACGAATTCAACTTCTTCTTGTAATCAGAGAAATCCTTACTTATGACAATAAATATGTTTTGTCCTAAATATCAAATCAAAAACAAAAGGATAATATTGCAAATTCTTAATCTATCTTAGTAGATACAAGGACAAATCGCTATTTCAATACTTCTGTATGTTCTCTGACTTCTTGTCCTCTCTTAACCCCTTAAAAGTGTTACAAAGATCACAAAAAAAACCTTAATACCCTGTAACATTCTGTGTAAGGTACAAAAAAAATAGTATTCTCTTATGCTAATGTTGGGCCGCATATAAATTTAAATAACTCGAAAGATACGCCCACACATACATTTTTCGTTATTCTCACGTGAAAAATTGTATCTATTGCTGATGATGGTGTTATGGTCAACATCAATGATAGAAATATGTAAAATGAAAAGCAAAAAAAAAAATTGTAAATCGAAAACAAATCAACAATTAAAATGCAAGTAATTCAAAGGAGAAGAACTCGAGCACACAACACTTGAATATAAATATACATATATCTACTCGTACATACATACATACATACATATATAGATACAATTTGTTAAATCAAAGCGCGCTCAATAAAAATCATTGATAAATTGCACAACAACAAAAACAACACAAAGTTAAATGTAACACAAAAATCAAAATAATAACAATAAAAACAACAAATGATTCAACTTAAAAAGAAGAATAAAGAAGAAGGGGTAGAGGGAGAAGGGAGAGTGTTGCATCCATGAATTGCATCTTCAAAGGCGCAACTTTTGAAATGAGGTAATAACCCATGGTGTGTATCTGTGTGTGGTGTTGGTGGCGCTTCAAATGCATCTGCAACAGCAGCATCAACAATAACAGCAACAACAACAACAACAATAACAATTGTTGTTTAAAAGGAGAAAGAGGCAAAGAAGAAGAATCCACCATCAAGTAAAATGCATAAAAATAAGATGAAGAGTTGAGAGAGTTGAGTTGAGTTGCCACTTTCTGACTGAGTCAAAATGAATATTTATCAATTGTTTTTGTTTGATTTTTCTATCTTGTATCTATTGACTTTGATAATCAAAGGTGATTGTTGTGTTATTGTTATTATTTGTGTGTGGCGTCTGCGTTGGCGGCACAGACACAAAAGCGCCACATGAGTTTTTCACGGCAGCCAAAGTGGCACAACAAAAAACAAAAACAAAAACAGAGAATTCAATAGGAAACAAAAGAAGGAAGAAAACTTAATGAAGATGAAACAAGCAAGTGGAAAATTTACAATAACAACAAATGGAAAAATACAAATATTGTAGTATACAAAAACAAAAAACAACAACAGAAGGTGAAGAAAGCGAAGAGGAAGCAGATCAGATTGAATTGATTCAAACACATTTGGCACATTATAAAAACGTCACAACATTCAAATGAAATGTGTGAGGACAGAAAGACAGATGGACGACGATGGATAAAGAAATGAATGCATGAATGAATCAAAGAGTCAATGGATGAATGAATGAATGAATGAATAGATAAATGAACAAACGAAAGAGAAATACTAATCTTTAATGTATCTATATATGTATGTAGATATCTATTAGATACATCCGCACGCGAGTTTCTTATATCTTTATATAAATTCACATAAATGTTGATATTATTTTAAGTTGCCTTCACAACATGTTTATTTTGTAGTTTTCTTTGAATTTCTTTTTGTTATTGTTTCTTTTTTATTTTTCTCCAAATTTAATGTTCTGTTGTTGTTATTGTTTTATTCTACAAGACAAAAATACAACAAATACAAATTACACCAAAAATAAAAACATTGAAATAGATTTAGACAAAAAAAAAAAAGAAAAACAAAATCTAAATAAACAACAAAATGCAAAGGAAAAATTATTACGAAAAGAATAAAAATTGCAAAATAAACTCCAAGGTGTGTTTGGTTTTATATGAAACAAATACGAGTACTTGTATGAAGTATCTGGAAAGAAGACTTCGGTTTACCAAAGTTTTTATCTTATTCATCCAACATTTGACTTAAAGAAATTATAATTATATATTTGGAATAATTTATATGGCAGCTTAACTAATTACTTTTCTGATTGATCTAAACTTGTTATTAAGTAAAAGATAGATTAGCTTAGATTAGAATAAATTAGATTGGGGGAAATATGGGATTTATTGCGTTAATCCTCATAATTCTCAGTTCCTCAAAGATTCTGGTCTTGATCAAAAAATTCCAAAATTTTTCTTTCTGCATTTTCAATTGGTTCTAAGTACTAGTTAAGTAGATATTTATGTGAGTCTGGTTCAATTGAAGCATTCACAGTAGCCTAGGAAATGCTCTGCTGGGTTCTCCTTTTTATTACATAATCTAGATGTTTTCTAAGTTTGCAATGCCCTGTTAAGAAGCCTGAGACTAAACTATTACCTTTCCGAGTCAGTTTATTTCTTGTGATCTTTTGCGAGAGCTTGAAATCATGATGGTTTTCGCCACTCTAATATGTTTTCGTCTGTTGGTGCGATTTACTATCAAGAAGTAAAGGTAATCATTGTGGAAATTTGTCCAGTGGCGATGCTCTAACTTGGATGCTCTATGGAAGTTATAGAGAAAATTTAAATCCAAAAAGTTAAATTATTTCGGAATTCTTGTTCTGAAATTATTATTTATGTACAACACCTGGAAGTTTCTATACCAAATTTAAGATCATTAACCTCAAAACTAAGTCAATAGTTTACATAGGCAAGCGGCCTACAACAATATTTAAAACATTAGAATGGATAAACTTAGTCCAGTTCATTCTCCTTCGTCATGCTAATCAATTGTATTTCATTACATTATGGGATATCCGATGGATCAATAATACCTACTTTGAAAACATATGAAAAGCCAAATAGTTTAACGTGAACACCCGTCTGACTTAATAACACGGTGCCTAGCACATGAATTGATAAACGTCAATCAATGTCCCCTTGTATAAACATACATATATCCGTAGGTACCAAATTCAAGTCATACTTTGTTTAGTCATATGATTCACTCCTTAGTCGCGAGTTGAGGTTTATCTAAAACCTCAGCTGCGCTATGGGTCACAGCACCCGGTTGTATAATGAGTTAAATACTCTACCCGTATTTGGGTAATAAGCCACAGGCACCACGATACTCCCATAAAGAGGCCGTAACCGCTGACCAGGACGGAACAAGTCCGTGGGCTCCTGACCACCAGTGGTACCAAAAAAAAAAAAGAAAGCCTCTGGTCAGACTTTGTACCTAATATAAACTCCAAAAAGTTCATGGCTTTGTGGCCCATATTCCAATGTGAAAACATATGATTTAAATTATTTAAGAGTTCAATTAATAGATTTATACGATGGCTGAGTGGTGTTTTATAGTGATCGGATAAGAGCAACTTCAAAACTCAATTTATGTTAAGGTAACAAAACACTTTATATATTTAAAAAATTTTATAAGTGTGCCTCACCTTCATAAGCACAATATAGAAATGAAAATTCTTTAGCGAAGGGAGGTAAATCCAAAAATTAGAAAATAAAATGTGACGAAAATCAAAATGCGTTGATGCTTCAGAGATGTAGTGGGGGGACGCAATAATAATAACTCAAATTTTGATTTTCGTCGCATTTCATTTTCATAATTTTTGGATTTACTTCCCTTCGCTAGAGCAGTTTCACTTCAAAAATAAACGAATCTATTTAACATCTACTTATTACAGAAAATTCTATTGGAAAATAGAAGTGTGTGTTTGTCTTTTATAAAACCACCAAATATTGTTGTATCTATGGAATAAAAAGTATATCTACTTACTTGCATATTCTTGGCCTCACTTTAAGCACACACACACACAATTTTCATTTCAGAATTAATGACGCCTATAAAGAAGTCAAGGTAAATTGAGTCAAGGATGCAATCGCACCGGCATAAATTCACAAATTCATTCACAATAACAAAAACATCACATCAATGGGGAATCTTCCGTGCTTTAAATTGTGAATTTTTTTGTAATGGAAAAATATGAAAAATATTCGTAACTCAAATTAAGACAAATAAAGGCAAAACACAAAAAAAGAAAAATCATTGCAAATGGTAACAAGTTTCTTATTTTGTTTTCATTGAATTTCATTAATTTGATTTTCTTGATTTTTTTGCAAAACAATTTGTTTCTTTTTGCAAAACAATTTGTTAATAAACCGTTATTAATTTCTATATGGCAAAATCAGAGATACAAAACAAAATAAAAAAAATGGAACAAAAAATATGAATCAATTAGCAACAACAACAAAAGCAACAAATGAAGTTGCGCTTAATAAATTAAGCAACGTCAATTTTGTACAAATCAAGAGACAAAGACAAGTTTAGTTTAGTTTTAAAACAAATTTAATAATAACCAAGTTGAGATACAATTTTTTCTTTTTTTTATTGTATCTTTTTAAGCAAGAAATTGTTAATGCAATACAATAATAATAATAACAACAACAACAACAATAACAATAACAAATGGACTGCAGCAATGGCAGTTTTATATCAATCAAAACAAACATTTTTTTGTTATTTTATGCAACACAAAAGTTCTCCATTTGCAATGTGTGTTGCAAGTTGTTGTTGTTGTTATTGTTGTTGTTGTTGTTGTTATTGTTGTTGTTGTTGTTGTTATTATTGTCATTGTTAGCAATCATCAATAGTTTTTAAGATACAAACATAAAGTGAACTGAACTCAAATTGAATTGAATATCATCATCATGATGATGATGATGATGATCATCATTGGATGGCGGGTGAATATCATCATACGAGTATATTGTATTGTATATTAATCGATTTTAACTATAAAGATACATAGATACATACATTCATACTGCTGAGTATTTGTTGTTGTTGTTGTTGTTGTTGTTATTATTGTTGCACACCTGCGCGACATTCATGGTAAAGTAACTTTGAATAAGTCAAAGGAATGAGTTGCCGAGCAAGTGAGTTTAGTGAGTCTCTTCATCATCAGTTCAGTTACAAATGAAATTTTCACAGTTGCCTGGCTGATGATGGCCTGCACCACAGTTGCTTTGTTGCACTGCAATAACAAATGAAGCGTGCAACATACACATGTGTATGTGTATGTGTATGTGGTATTTGTTGCAAAGTTGTAGCAAACTTAACTCAAATTGAACTCAGCTCGTTTTACATTTTGATAAAATTATGAAGTTGTTATTTTTTTTTTTGGTTATGTGTGTGTAAGTGTGTGTGTGTTACCAATTTTATCATTAATTCACATTCATCGTCTAAGCCAAATTGGCAATTTAACGCTTCATTCATTTTTTGTTTTGTTTATTGCCTTTGTTCTTCTTTTTCCTATATTAATTTCTTTATTTGTTTTAAAAAAAAGACGTTACAGATATTTGTTGTTATTGTTGTTGTTGTTGTTGTTATTACTGCTAATGTTTGTTGCATTTGCTTCAATTTGAAATTCAATTTAATTTTAATGCTTTGTCATCTTTTCAATGTTGCACATTTTTCTCCTAATGCATTTTGTTTTTTTCTGATCTCTCGTTCAGTTTCTTCCTTCCTGTTTCATGTTCAGTTTTCTATATTTTGAACGTCTTTCTTTCTTTTTATCATTGTTATATTTATTATCATTTTAGTTGAAAAACAAAGACAACAACAACAACAACAACAACAACAACATTGTTTTTAGCTTTGTCATTTTAATTAAAAGGTTGCACGCTTGTGTCACTTTAGATGAAGTTGGATGTGTGTAGCTAATTTCTTAAATAAAAATCATCATTTGTTACTGTTATTTAAACAAAAAAAAAATAAATAAATACACAATTCAATGCAACGGAAGCAGGCACAGTCCCAAGATGGATTTTATTATTCATTTTTTATTTAAAGTATTGTTTCCCCCCCAAGATATTTACTTTTTATACCAAACACTAAGTAATGCAACATTTTACAATCATACAAACATTTCCTATTCCCCACTAGATGGCGATTTTACAAACCGGAAACTGGATATGCTCATTTCCATTCATGAGTTCAACACATGAGCGCCATCTATTGTCAATCGATTGCACTACACTAGTTGATCATGTCTATGTCGAGAGTACACGCTGCCATTGTGGCCAACTAAATCAAGTTTTCGAGGGGATGCCATGCAGAGTTGCATTTTGTTATATTAAGACGATCAGTTTGATCTATTATCCTTTTAAACTTTTGAGTTTAACTCGTTTTGCTTTTGTTTTTATTAAGTATATTATTATGACACTCAGCCGACTGTTTGTTGTCATATGGTAAGGTGAAAGGAATTTACATCCTGTACAAGGAAGAAGACAAACAAATATTTTTAAAATGTTCAATCGAAATACGTTACATACATAGAAAATATATTGTAAAATGTCAATGTTACGATCGATTTTTATTAGATATTGAGAAAAGGATATATTATTTATTTATTTTATTTCTAGCTTTAAGCTGTTTCAGTTTCGGTGCGTTTAAGTTTTGGTCCATTTGACTATCGAGCCTTTTTACCCGTTTTACACACAGCGATTGTCTTGGGACACTAATCTTTATTCCTTTTTTGTTTTGTACATTTTTATTTCTTGGGTCGCCCGCCCATTCGCTTTATTAGCTTTTATATTTATGTATATTTTATTCATTTCATATTTTGTGTTTATTTTGTGTTCATAGTCTTTTAATCAGTCGACATTTAAATTCAAAATTTGAATTAACGCTTAATCTGAGGTTGATCGATCCTTTTTTCCAACATTTCGAAATCAGTTGGCAAATAAAGAAATCACATTTTTAGGGGTAGCTATATGATGCACCTTTTATTTAATTCAATGACCTCACTCTGCTTTCCTAAAGTATTAAGATATTCTGCTTCTTAAAAACTATAAACCTCATCAATTTAACCTAATATTAAATATAATAATTTATATCTATCTGTTCTAAACAAACTTAAATTGAAAGAGCAAGTTTTGCAGCAGAGTCGGAAGAGTATCGCTATGTGTAAAACAGCGCTTTGTGTTTTTGTATGAGTTAGAGGGGTGAAAGGTGAAATGATATCATTACATACAGAACAGAAATATTTTTAAATATTCAGTCCAAAGTCATTGTTTTTGTGTATTGGCACCGTGACTCAAGTTTAAATTTAATACTCGCAGACAACAAAATTAAAAGATTTTTTATCTATTGATTAACTTAAATTGATAAGAAACAATTTACTTTATCTCTATCAAATAGACGAGGAGTCCAAAAGGTTTTTGTTATCTTGCAACAATTATAAGGAAACAAAAAAAAATAAAAATCTAAGCAAAAAGCTTAGAAACGAATTTCGTGGAATAAAAAAAAATAAAATTAAAATAAATATAATTTCTTTAAGAGGAATTCATGAGTATGAGTTTTTATTTTTGAAGGCCAATTGCGTGTAATCACCTCAATTACCTCCTCATCATCAACATGAAAAAGCTTTTACAAAGAAGAAAAGCAACAACAGAAGGGTAGAAATTATAGAAGAAAGCTAAAGATAGAGAGAGTAAGGAAAAAGTCTGATTAATATATAGAAAGAAGAGCCACGTGCTTTGTACGCACTTTCATTTAATGAATGAATGGATGAATGAACGAATGAAATTATGTATGTACATATATTTGATTTTGCATGATCATCAACCACTTGAGATCATCATCATAAACATTTGTTATTGTGTTTATCTATATCTGTCAATCTGTGTTATGCTTGGTCAGTTCTATACTAAATAATCTCCCATAGTTTGGTTTGGCTTTTATCTTTGCAAATATTCGAGTAGAATAGAGTAAGAGGAGACTCTGTGTAGTAAGTCATTACACAGAATTGACGACATCCGTTGTTCTTAAGAACTTTGTGATCCCCTTTTGTTTGTCAATGACAACAACAATTTACAAAGAGAAATAAATCTAACGAAGTTATTTTCTCTCCATTCAGAGTTTGTTTATCAAATTCAATTTTTTTTTTTATTGTTTATTTTTTTATTTTATTTTTTATTTAAATAAAATTGAAAATGCATTTGTTTTTCAATTTGCTACTATATTTTTTTTTTTGTGTTTTAAATGCATTTTTTTAATTATTTATGAATAATTTTTAAAAACAAAAAGCAATAGAATTTTTTTAATACTCAGAGGGAATTTAACGAAGCGTTAAATAATTTCATTCAATGAAATTGCAACAAAATACATAACAACAAAATAAAAACAACAATAAAAATAAAAATATAAAGAATAAAAACATTAAGACCAAAACACAATTTCATGAATGAACGAACGAATGCATGAAGGCGTAACTGGATACATGAACACAACAAGTTGAATGAATGAGTGAATGAGAGAGTGAGTGAATGATGAAATGAGTGGAGCAATGAGTAAATAATAATAAATGAGTAAATAAGTGAAGGAGAGGGGGAAATAGATAACTAAATGAAATAATCAATGAATGATTAATTGAAGGAATGAATGAATGATTGAGACATGAATGAATGAATCTGTGAGAGATACAAGTATATAGGTAAGTAAATGTGAGTGAGTAATTGGGGGGTTGAATGAATAATACATAGAATGTGTGAGGGAATCAGTGATTGGCTAAATGGGTGAGAGTGAAAGAATAAACAACCAAGGATTGATAAAACGTAAAAAATGAGTGATTGTGCGAATGAGTCAGTTTTTAAGGCCAAAAAGCGTAAAAATAAATGAAATGTTAATCTTAACTTGGTCATAATAACAAACAAGAAAAAATTACCACTAAACAAAAACATAAATAATTTTTTTTCCTTCTTTTATGAATGAAAAATTGTAAAAATTATAAAAAAAAATCAAAAAATTGTTAACGCAGCAATTCCAAGGAAAAACAAAACATAAACCAACAGCAACAACAACAACAAAAGAAAAAAATATGAGTTAAATTACAATAAAATAAAATACAATGAAAAATACGAGCAAGTGCCACTCAGAAAGTATCTTAAAGATAGACAAAGTCAACGAAAACAATAACAACAATGAAAACGACGTGGTTGATATTGTTGATGATGGCGAAGACGAACCAGTTTTGGGATCTTACGCATTATAAACACGAATGAGCAATGGAATAAGGCCCCCAAAAGCGGGGGGCGCCACAAGTTATAGCAACAACATTAATAACAACAACATATAGAAGAAGAAGAAATGTAGCAGAACGAAAGAAAGATGCGACCACAGAATGGAGTAGTTTAGTAAGAAATATGGACAGACAGGCAAACGAATGGATGAATGGATAAATGAATAGACAGACAGACAGATAGTCAGACAGACATAGAGAGAGAGAGAGAGAGAGAGAGAGAGAAACAAATGAATCAATGAATGGATGGTTGGATAAGTGAAGGAGAAGGGGCAGGGGCAGTAGCTGCGTACAAATTTCTATTTAAGAAAACATAAACTTGAAAAACAGAAAGAAAAAAACTGAGAAATTAAAAATAACATTAAATCAAAATTAATATGAAAATGTAGCCACAAAAATAAGAGTTGTTTGTTCATTTTTTGGAGTTTTTGTTTGTGTGCATAAAACATGATTTGGATTTCTGATCTGTTGGCGCGTGGAGTTTTTTTTTTTTTTGTAACACAAAATGTTAGGAGTATTAAAGAGAGAAAGAAGAGAAACAACAGATGAACAAACCTGGGCTTGCCTGCAAGCAGCAACAACAACAGTAAAATAAAAAGCTTTAAAGAACATAAATGATGAATATGTGATCCCCTCTCTGACTTCTTCCTTATATTCCTCACACTCCCTGCAACACTTAAACGAAACAAAATTAAAGATTGCTCGCTGCAACAAGAAGCGCCCACGGTCAAAAACCAAAAGTAAAACAAGTCAAGAAACACACATAAAACGTAATAAAAAAAATAAAATACATAATATGAAAACCAGAAGAGGAATGAAAGGTGGAAGAGAGCATGGGTGATAAAAGAAGGAATAGAAGAACACCGGGCTCCCCTACATACAAGTTCAGGTTAAAACAATTTAAGCTGAAAGACCTGAGAAATAAGCAAATATGGGCAGAGGAGGAGGAGAGGGCTAAAGCTAAAGTTAAATTGAATAAAGTTAAATCAAAGATAAACAAGACACACAAAAACAAGAGGAAGGAAGGAAGGAAGGAAAAGACAGATCAGCCAAGGAAGAGGTAAAGAAACAGAGGAAGCAACAAGCCAAAAATATAAGGCAATAACAAACAACAACACAACAACAACAAAGATTGCTTTTGTTTTTTGTTGATCTTTTTTGTTGTGGAGCCGCTCCCGCTTTTAACGCATGAAAAAGCCGGTTTACAGGAAGGAACTCATCCAGTTTAACGATCATAGCGAGTCTCTCTCTCTCTCTCTATCTCTCTTAAAATCAACAAACAAAAATATTACAAAAAAAATTAAAATTCGCCATTGTACAATGAGATGAGAAATTAAATAAAATCAAAATGAGAAAAAGAATATAACAACAACATTAAATGAAAATGTCCCCTCAATAATTCATTCACATTACTTTATCCATTCACTCATTCGTTCATTCATTCCTTTTTGCATTGCAGCGTTCATTTGTTCATTCATTCATTCCTTTCTTCATTCATCAATTGCACTTCAACGCCAAAAAAGAAAAAAAAAAACACCGATCAAGAAACGCGACACGAGTGGGCACAAACAACACCAACAACACTAACAGCAACAACAAAGTTTTAAAACAAATCCATACGAAAGGAGGGCGGTGGGAATGACTGAAGGAAGAAGCAGAAATGCGGCAGCACAAGAAATCGATGAATGAATGAATGAAAAATACAATACCAACGACAGACAACTTGATCAACTATAAAAACAAGTCTTATATTTCTAACTGCAACGAAGAAGGTAGGGGAGAAAGATCCAATACATAAGAAGGGGAAGAAGAAGAGCATGATGGTGTTAGCCCCAACCAAAAAGGTAAGCAGCAAGCAACCAACAACAAGAAGCTAAAATAAAACTACGCTAATCAAACTGACTGAAGAAAGAACAACAAGCAACATTTTGTATGAATGAAAACGAACGTGTTTGGGACGCACGCACACTAACACACACTCACTCACTCACTCCACCTCTGCCAATGCTAAACCTCAAGCTAAAGAAGTGTCAGTCACAGTAGAAGAGAACTATGTATAACATCCAACAGCCAACTAACTAACTGAGTGAGTGAGAGCACAATGAATGGATCATTTGTAGTGACTGCACAAGCAGCGCAGCAGCAGCAGCAGCAAACGACACAGCCAGCGTATGATTGCCCCAAACTAAATACAATAAGAAAAGCATGAATGAATGCGGCGCTCTCTTTAACTCTCGTATCAATCTCTCTTCGAGATTAAATGAATGAAATTGGTAGCGAGAACTTAAGTATGCATGCATGTAGTCACTCGTACACTCATTGTGCTTAACCAAAACACTTTTGTTAATCTCTCTTGCTCTCGTTTTGCTTTGACTCTTTTTTTGATTTAAATTTTCTTCAACAAAATAATAGCACATTAAATTGCAAAAAAAAAAAATTTGAAAAATAAAAATTAATCAAAATATAAAGAAGCATGCTTTTGTTATTGTTGCTCTTGCTCTTGTTGTTGTTGTTGTTGGTGTCGCTAATTTTTCTTATTATCTTTCATTCATTCCTTCTTCTTTCATTCTTTTTTCTTTCTTTCAGTTGTATTTTGCACTAATTAAAATTGGAAAACGAAAATGTAAAAAACAAAAAAAAAATGTGTTTGGAAAACGTGAAAAAGGGTGAATTTTATTTTCATTTCTTAATTTTTTATTTTTTGTATCTAGATACATTTATTCATGTATCTGAATTCTGCCTGTGCTTCTATTTACTTGTGTTACTGATTCTCCTGCTTGGTTGTGTTGATGATGTTTTTATTTATATTTTTCACATTTTATTTCATTTTCATGAGTTTCAATGAGTTTTCCCCATTCTTTTTCCTATTTTATTTCAGTATTTTGTTATTGTTGTTGTTGTTGCTGTTTGTTTGTGTCGATCTTTTAATGAGTCGCTTGCGCTATTTTTTGCACAATTCCTTACTTTTGTTGTTGATTTTCATTCATGCGTTCGTTCGTTCATTCGTTCATTCGTTCGTTTGTTGGTTGTCGTCGTATTATTTTAGTGCAAAAGATATTCGCATTTATTTTTCTATTTATTTATTTATTTTGATCGACTGACAGAGAACTTTTCAAATAAGAAAAGGGCAACACAAACACAAAACACCTTCTTCTGTAAGAGAAATAGGAACAGCGAGTGTGTGTTTGTGTGTGTGAGGGAGGGAGGTTGGTAGAAAAAACTTGTGGCCAACTTAAAGATACAATAAACAAAGGCTGCTGTTGTTTTTGTTGTTATTGCTGTCGTTTAGGTTGACATTGAAATTTCTATTTTGTATCTGCTATTGTTGTTGTTTTTGTTACTTTGACTTTGAATGTTTTTGTAGATTTATAAACAACAAACAAAGATAACAAATGTATGTATTTCTTTTCAATTTCATTTGCAATTCAATTTTAAAAACAAAAACATCTTAATTTTCTTATGAGAAATATTTCGTTTTTCCTTTATTAAATAAATAAAATATAAATAAAACTATAAACTCTGAATAGAAAAAGATACAAAATTAGCATAAGATAAAAGTGATAGTAATGAAAAAAAGATACATAAAATGTATAAAAAAGGCGCAACAGGCATCAGCACGATGATGATGATGATGACAATGTCACAAAATTATTGTCGTTATTCATCGTTGAACTGACTGACGGACTGACATATTGCTGTTGTTGTTGTTGTTGCTGCTGCTGCCTCTGATTGACAGTAGCAACGGTAAGGAAGAAGCACCCATCGAGTGTGAGAGAGCTACAAATCCACATCAGTTCGGATCGGGACATTTGTATAGTATAAAAGGGGGGACACGCAAACAGCGCATTATTGAGTGAGTATCAACCCAAAACAACGACAACAACTTGGATTTAAAAAAAAAAAAAAAAAAAATAACTTTTCATCGTCATCGTTCTTATTTGTTTTGTACTCGTAGAAATGCAAATGCGGTTCTAGCGTTTCAATGGGGATTGTTGCTGCTTCCCTACTATGCCCTCCCTAACTAAATGATGACTGACTAACTGACTGCCTGACAGTCTGTGCTTGCTGCTTAGGTTGCTTCGATGTGATTGTTATATTATTGTTGTGTTGAATGGTTTTGGGCCCGCGTTGATGGTTGCTTGGTTGGTTGGTTGGTTGGTTGGTTGGCTGAATGGACGCCGGAAATAAACGACGTGACTTTTTACAGAAAATTATTGACAAAACTATAAATACACGCATGCATACGTTGAGTCTACTCAATGTTAAGTTGCCTGCCTGATAATCTCTCTTTCTCTCTCTGCATCTCATCATTTATGTACCTAACACTCTCTTCAATAAGACAACATCTCGTACATATAAATTTACATATGATACAATATAAAGATGCATTCATTCATTATTCATGTTATAAAGATACAATTTGCAATGCATTTTCTTTTAAATTTGTTAAATTTTCTAATCTTTTATTATATTTTTTGCATAAAATTCATACATTTTTGTTGACAAAGATTGTGGCGGCGCGTTTCGCTTATCTTATCACCCTACTAGCAGACAGACAGACAGACGGACGAAAAGGCAGTCAGGCTTCTCTAAAAAAAAGTACATTTCTTGTTTGCAAACAAAGAAAACAAATAATAAAAAAAAAAAAAAATACACCACAGAACAATATTTTGTTCTTTTTGTAATTTTGTTTCTTAGAACTTTAAGCTTATCAGTCAATAAAAAGGGGAGAGAAAAAGAGGGAAGAAATTGGAAAATAAAGCAAAATTAAAGATTATATTATTTTTTTTTTAACCACAAAAATGAAAAATATAACAACATAAAATTGTATTTGATGAAATGAATTTTTGTTTTTCTTTTGGTTAAATAAAATTTGTTGGCAAATGTCTTATTAAAAATTTTGATTTTGAAAAATAAAGAAATGACTTGAGTTGACTTGACTTACCCAATGATGCCTCATGATCTGATATATCGGATAAATTGCAAATGGGCGGTGTAAAATCCTTACAGCCATCGATTGGTTCCTCTTTTATGAAAATATTTTTAGACTGAAAAGAATTTAAGAAGATTTTTATTAATAAAATTTCATAAAAATTGGATTTTATATATATTGTATTAAATAATCAGTTTTACATGTATTAAGTTTATATTTATAATCTAAAAATATCTTATCAATTGAACTTGTAGTCATAGTACAATTTTTATTTGGTGGAAATTAGGAAGATGAAGATGCTATCTATAGTCAAGGTGATCCAAACTAACGAAGAAGTATAAAAAAGGAAATGATTATCTAGGAAAATATTGACATAAATTAATGTGGAACTGGTCTAGATCAGAATCTAACAAATACAGTCAAGGGCATACTGATCAAACTACTTAGATCGATTCATTTCATTATGTTGCTGATCAAGAATATAAGAGTGAGAGTTTTATTATTTTGCCGGACCTGATACGCAAAATTTCTAAGCCAAGCAACGAATTTTGATACGGTTTTCACTGGCATTTAGAAAATATTTTTCGGAAGGTTTATATGTTTTAAGTTTATACATATTGGTTATATGGTGGTTTTGTCACTTTTTGTTAGTTTTTAGTGCAATGGTTCTTTGTGCAAAGATAATATTGTTAATATTGGGTTGAGGATAAACTTAATGGCCTTTTTCTGTTCACTTGACTTTGTAGTATCATAACTTTTAAACGGTTCGTTGCATCTTACTACTATTTTTTTGGTTCATAGCTGACAAATTGCTGAACATTTTCTTGAGATTGGTTCGTTATACATATAAAAAGTTATTAGAAAGACAGAATGAGTAAAAAATCCGGAAAAAATCGATATAATCTGCAATTTTATGACGATAAGGAGAAGATTTCAGAGCATGCACGTCGAAAAATGTGTGCTGTTTATGGTGAAGGAAAACCACTGCCAAAAAATGATTCGCTCGCTTTCGCTAGGGAAATATTGATATGAAAGATGTACCACGCTATCACAGAGAAAATCGATGAAATCATGGAAAATGTAGAGCAAAACATGCCTTTGCTAAAGAACTTAACATGAATTGAGTGTAAAAAATTTTAATTTATTATTTAATTGCCCGAAAGTCTAACTATTCTTGAAGTGATTTGTAACGGGTGGTCTTAATCGAAGAAAAATGAAGCTCCACAGCCAGTAGTAAAGCCGTGTGTTTGGTGGGATTGGAACGGTATTATCCATCTTGACCAAACGATTGATTTGAATGTCTACAGTCAACAATGAATACGGTTGAAACAAGCAATTGAAAAAAATGGCCAGAATTGATCAACAGAAATGGTGTCTTGTTTCATCATGACGACTTGACAAAAAATGAAAGACTTTGGTTGGGCAGTTTTAATGCATCTACCGTATAGTCCTGACCAACGTAAGATTATCACATGTTCCGATATCTGAAACACTCTCTTGTTAGCGTAAAATTAACTTCAACAATGTTTTTGAAATACCCGTGCGAAGCAAGTCGGGTCACTAGTAAAATAATAAGGTTTCTTAATAAAAACTGCAAATTTCCAGTTTTTAAAACTTCATTAGTATTAAATTTAATACTATTAAATTTAATAATTTAGCCATAATTCTACACATTTATATTTACATTTAATCATTTATGTAAAAGGGAAGAATAAGAGTATTTTTAATCCTATATGTGAAAGATTGGGAGAAAGATAGATTGATTGTTCAATCGTAATGCTATATGGATTTTACTTTTCTGCCATATTAGTAGTAGTTAGTAAGTTTATGAGATCACTTTTCAAAGATTTTTGTGTAGCAAATTTAAGTCTTTTTTGTGTTTCTAAGAGATAAGAAAGATCCTTTGTGTAAAACAAATAAAGCAATTCATTTTATATTCACCTCTCACTATCTCTTGTTCTATTTCTGGACATTTTTCTATTCAATTTTTGATTTATTTTTACAAAATTACTCAGTCCAAAATCACAAATACTCATCCATATTCATCATGAGATTTTACTAATCAAGCAATAAATATTTTTTTATTTATTTATGAAAAGAAGAAGCATATATAAACATACACAAGCATGCAGATACAGATACAAATATACAGATACAGATAGAAATACTCTTATTTAGAGATACAGGAGCAGTACGTAAGCAAAAGAAAAAACTTATCTTAATGAGTTTGTAAATTGCCACGGTCTATTTATAAAACAAGCCACTTTTTTCCCAATTACCCACAGGCATAGCACCCCATCATCATCATTATCATCAACGTCATTAGCAAACATCACCATAATCATGATGATGATCATCATAATCATTATTATTATACAATATTATTATAAATATCATAGGCATGCTGCTATATATCTGTCAGTCAGCATGCCCTGGCCTATCCTAGGCTGGCCTGGCCTAGTCAATGTTGTAAAAGTTTGGTTTGGTTTGGCCTCAGAGCATGAGAACAGAATATCATTCCAATCCCAACAAACCCCAAAGAAGCATGCAACATGAAAGCATCATGCGTACATATTACTTATGTTGTTTGTTGTGTATTTGTTAAGTGGAGATGATGGTGATGATGATGATGATGATGATGATGATGATGATGATGAACGCGTTCTAATAAATTGAATTGTACATTTGACTCTCGGACTACATACTCATTCGTAAAAGTATATCAGTATCTCTGTGTGTGTGTGCGTGTGTGATCTTTTGAATTGAATTTGAATTGAGCAATGAACTAACTATAGAGAGACACAATGTGGCAAGTAGTCAATTGTTACTATTTATTGCTGTTGTTGTTGTTGTTTGCTCACTTATGATAATAGAGGTCAAAATAGTCAAATAAAATGTTTCATAAATATCACAATCAATTTAATAAATGACTAACAACAACACAAACACAAACAACAGCAACAACAACAACAATGAAATTCAATTTTGATTTGTTTTAAGAGAAGAAGATTATTTCCATTTTGTCAAGTGATTATGATAGAGAAGAAGATGAGATGCATACTTACATACTTTCATCACATGTCTAAAGATATTTTTTATATGTCTTGTAATTTAATAGTTAATTATTGTTGTTGTTTTTGTTTTTTTTTTTTTGTTAGTTTTGTGAAAGCGTTTCTTTAAGTATTAAATTACAATTTTGTGGACATTTTCCAAACGAATGCGCAAAGGTTCAGTGTCCTTCTTGGACTCCAAGTACCAAGACATCAAATGACTGATCAGATCAATGTTGAACCCACAAAATGATGAGGAACCAACCATAAATGAGAAAGTACAATATCCTTTAAAACTGACTTCTGCTGCTTCTGGTGATGATGGACTTTTTTTTTATTCATTTTTGAGGTAGACAATGGAACTGACTATCGGAATTCATGTTCTTAACTTGACCGGATGAACGTGGTTACTGGTTTCTGGTTAATGCGGATACAATTACACACAAATTTTTGGTTGAAAGCAAATGTCAACAGAAAACTGTTCATCCATCCATTGACGATCCTTTCAGTTTGGCTTTCTTTTTTTTCATTCATTCTTTGCTTCCTTTTTTCTTTATTTGCTCTTCTATGACTGCCTTTCTGTGGATCTGTGTGTCATTCTTTTTACTTATTTGAAGCCTTAGAACTTAAATGTATATTTCACGCTCTCTTTCTATGTATTTATTCATGAATTCCACTTCACTTGAACTATCTACATCTCTTGATACATTTTGACTATTTTATTCTTAATTCATTGAACAAAATTGGCAACACTTTTTTATTTTTTTAAATAAACAAAATAAATATCATTGAAATAATTGCTTGATTGTAATTTGTTTCTTTGTTTTTAAGTTGCAATGATAAATTTAGTCTTTGTCTACGTGCTTCGCATGCAATTTTTTCAAAAGGAACTTAACTTATAGATAGATACAAATATATACACTTATACATATATTAATCCCCCACCTATCTACAATAGTCGTATTATATTTATATAAAGACACTTTGAAGTTCTGATTCATATTGTTCATAAACAATTATGATGGATCGGTGAGTTTGCGTTGTTAATTTAATTTATTTTTTTTTTGTTTTGTTTTTTTGTTTTTTTTTTTTGTTTTGTGTTGTACTGATAAGGAATTGAATAATGAAAATTACAAAAAAATGAAACAAACAAAATACAAAAACACGCAAAACGTGAGTCAATTTCAAATTGAAATTTTATGTTCTTCAGAAATTTCAATATCAACCAAACTGAATCTAATTACATTAAGTACCATAATTTAATTAATTTTCTCATACTCTAATATATGAGGATAAGTACTGTACTATTGTATCTCCAAATTACAATTTCACTAAAAGTATTTTCTTGGAGGAGGATAATCTATAGAGATATCTTAAACATAAGTAAACTTAAAGTAACACAAGTACTTAATGGTCTTACATATACTTTTGTGTTTAGTATTTGAGATATGATTTCATTATTAGTTAAGTAATTAATTAATCTTCATTTACATTAATTTTTACAGAGTTTTGTATGAACAATGCTGCTGTTAATTTTAATAGATAATAATTTAAGGAAAATTGGATAAACCTTAAATAATTTTGACTACAAAAAGAGGTTAGTACATAATAATATTAGCTGTGCACTTAGTATGTAGACAAAATGAACTGCACAATTATTGTGCAATATGATATTTTCGTGTATTAAAAATATGTTTTTGTGCGTGATATTTGATCGTGGATCATTTAAATATTCATTGCGAAGTGCATCCTAAATGTTGCATAGTAAAAGGGAACGCTGATCATAATTTTTCATATCATATCTTTAGCCCAATTTGTTTTAGTAGTTTGTTTTTGTGCGTATTTGCACACACTGACCAAATTGATGAGTGATTGCTTCCATGTGCAGGACGCGCCGCGGTCTGGTCGGTCTTGCACCGAAAAAGTAGAGAATGAACGAGTGGCACATAAGTACTCGTGATATCGCTAAGAATCTTGACAACCACCATACTACAGTATTAGACCATTTAAAAAAGACTAGCTGTGCGACAAATGTCATAGTCTAAACAAAGTGAACCTGCTCAAAGCCGACGAGGCAGTTATTGCTGTGCATTTGGTGGGATTGCAAGGGTCCTGTTTATTAAGAGCTTCTCCCAACTGGGCAAACGATAAATTCAGAACTCTATTGTTAACAATTAACAAGATTAAATGAAGCGCTGAAGAAAAGCGGCCGCAATTGGTCAACAGAAAGTGCATACATAGTCTTCCACTAAAAATAGATGGAAGTGTTAATGCACCCAGAATATAGTGTGGACCCAGCATTACATGAATACCATTTATTTCGCTTCATGCAGAATTATTTTGATGGCGTAAAAATTATTTCCAAAACGACTACAGTATTGCGCCAGTTTTTTTATATGAAACCCCAGAATTTCTACAAAGACGGGACTATGTTTTTACCCAAAAGATGACAAGAGTTTATTATCAATAATAATTATGGAAAATATTTAATGAAATAAAGTTGCTTTGTTATATGAAAAAAAAAAAAGAAGAAAATTGTTGAAACATGATTCTCATTTTCGGAAGTTACTTTCCCATTAACCCAATACTTGTTAAAAACCACAAATAGTTTTGAAACAGCAGAAGTACTTACAACTACAAGTTATAGATGAAATACTCATGATGTTTGGTTGTAAATTTGGTACTTATATATGAATTAAACATGAATATGTGATATTGAAAGATACTTGAGGTAATTAACTGAAGTGAAGTACTTATTTAGTAAACTAAAATTGTACTGAATAATATTTGAAATAGAAAGAAATACATAACATCGAATGACATCAAATATATGTAAAACTATTTCTGAATAAAGTAAAGTAATAATTTTTGGTAATAATATTTCTACTTATCTAAAATTGAGAATAAGATTTAGTTAAATCATTTCGATTTTCATAAGTTTTAGTGAAAGTTATATAAGTATAATGTCAATTGCTGCTGCACCTTTAATTCTTCTCATCTCATCTCATCTCATCCCTTTCCCTTTGCTTCATTTCATATATTGTATTAAATAATAGCTGACAATGACAAAGCCATATTTAAGCCAAAGTACTCTATTCACACATTCGAAGCAGTCAAGTCAACTACTGACTGTCTGACGTCGGTGGTAGTCAAAAGTAACATTTATTCAACATTCAAAAGTCTTCGATGACGTCTTGTCCATCAAAACATATGGCAAAGAAATGCGTCAGGCAACAAGTGTTGCATATAAATTGCATGTGATATCCAAGTGGCAATCAAGACAAAAACTAACAAAAAGTAACGAAAACTAATACAATACAATATAATAAATGTAAAGTCAAGAGAGCACAACACAAATACTCATGATTCACCTGTACACCCGTACATATATAATAGTATAGTATATGTACATAAATATGTGTGGGTATGAACACATACTCATACGAGTACAGAGAAGCGAGCTTAAAGAAACAAGATACATATTGTTATAAACTTCTAAGATAAATTATTGTAATATCTGTATGACTTTATGGAAAATAAGTACTAAATAAAACTCTTTTTTTTTTTAATTATTTTACTATATCATAACAATAATAAATGTCACTAGCCCACTATTTCTAAAGTAAACATAGAAAAACATTCAAGTGAAAAATAAATTTAAATAAAAACATAATAAATATAATAAATTTTTAAAATTTGAAATCAAAATTTTAACACAATTCTGATAGAAAGTATCACAACATGTTTTCAGTTTAGTAAACCGCAAAAAATTATGTATTTATGTTGTGCTCTTGATAAATTTATAGATCATTGAAAGAACTTGTTTGAAGAATCTTTAAAATACTAAGATCGTTATTTTTTAATGAAATTACAAATGTGAATGTGTGATTGTGAATTTAACATCAATTTAATTATATTTGACAATTATTTTGAAATTTTTCACCATAATTTTTTATAGTTTGGTGCTTTTAAACTTGATATTGCGGATTCTAAGTGCTTCTTGGTGCTTCTCAATAACCGAACTAGTCAGAGAAAATATACTTTAAAGCATAGGTTCCAAAACTTATTTCGAACACCGCCCATTTTGAGCTGTTTAAACTTCTAATCGATCCCAAAGTTCTTAACTTAGCTGCCAAAAGCCTTTTGTTGTCTTTATTCGTTTTTGATTTCGATAGAATTTCTCTGCAGGGGCAACCTTTAGATTGATTGCCTTAATGGCTTCTTATTTTATCTGAGCCTGTGATGTTTTACAGTGATAGAATATCTATTCGTTGGATTGGAGACACGATAAGGAAGAAACTAAATGGGTGAATTTTGGACATAAAAGGATAATGTAGACATTCAGATTTTCAGGGCAGCAAATTTCCCTCAGGGTTAGGCTCCGGTCATACTTTACAATGGATTTACTGTACAAACATACATGTAGTTATGTATGTACAATATCTTTAAATACGATTACATCAATAATATACTCGTATAAGATGTGCTACCTTATTTCATATTCTCTACAAATTTACGGCACTTAATAGAAATTATCTAATAATTGGCACTAGCAATTCTCTTTAATGGTTTTTGTTTCTGTTTATCTATTATCAATATCCCAAGCTATTTACACTTAGATGGATGTGCGTGTGTGTGTGTGTGTATCTATATATCTGTATGAAAATAATTAGCAACACTTGCATTTTCAAACTTTTGCCGACTGGTTACATCTACCACCTACACCTACAACATTGCTGTTGCTGGCTTTTGAGTTCAAATTCAGATTGAAATAACATTAAGAATGGCATAAAGCAAACTAACATATGTTCATACTCGTAGATACAACATATGTACATACTATGTATATTGTATGCTGTTGCCACAGTTGTTGCTGTTGTTGTTAAACACAGTTTAACACTCAAATAATTTTATTATTTTTTTGTTTTTGTTTTTGATTTTTGAACTTACCTCAACTAAATTGGTAAGAAATGTAACTCGACGATTCTTTTTCAGTCGCATGTTGTTGGTGTTGTTGCTGTTGTTATTGCCACTGCCACTGCCACCAATGACACCACTTCCACCAACTTCACCAGCACCAACACCACTGGTGTTGTTATTATTGTTGCTACTATTCAATATTGAAGTTGCTGATGTTGTTGAATTATTATTATTATTATGATGATTATGATGATGATTATGATTGTTATTATTATTATTATTATTATTATTATGAATGTTGCTGGTGTTGGTGCTGCTGATGATGTTGGTAGTGTTTGTGTTTGATTTAAAATAAAAATCCGTATTAAAATTGAGTATCTCGTTAAAGTGTGATTTATCTAGAAATGAGGCCGTTGTATCTGTGACTGTTGTTGCAGTTGGTAGCATAAATTTTGTTGTGGGTAGCTCCGTTTTACAAATGGCAAGTTCCATATTGCGTAGGCATCTGTGCAAATAGAACAAAACGATAATAAAAAATTAATCAAATTGAATCGAAATACGAAAAAAATAACCAGAATTAAAATAATAATGAATAATAAAAAAAAAAGAAAAATATACAAAATGAAAATCAAATAAAATTGAATCAATTCACTCATTACTATGTAATTATTAAGTTGTTAGCATGTTGTTTTTATCCTTCTCCTCTTCTCATTTTGCAGATCATCCATTCACACCTTTTTGGATCAAACAAACAAACAAACAAGCAAACACAATGTGTAGACACAGCAATGTATCTATGTATCTTTTAACACCTTTTGCGGTATTCATCAATTTAACATTTTAAACAATTTCATGCTTAATTTATTGTTGTTGTTTGTTCTCTTGCTGTTGTTGTTGTTGGTTGCTGGGAATATTGCTCACATTTCATGTGCAAATAATAAATTTATTATTGACTTAAATAATTATGACATTGTATTTGTATCTTATTCTTCTTCTGTTGTTATTTACTCAACTCTTTCATTGAGTTCGTCGTCGACACTTTAAAGTTTTGGTTGTAATAAATTTACAATTAATGGCACTCGACAATAATAACAACAACAACAATAAAAACAATTTTAGATATAATAACAAATTTTGTTAAATTATCGGTATTTTTTAAACAATTCCTTCCAAACCATTAGTTTTGTTTAACAATACTAAAATCAACATCAACAAACAAGAACAATTAGGTTTTTTTTTTTAGCAAATATTGATTTAAGACACACTAACGAGACTCCAACCAAGTCAATTTTGTCATTCATCTGTAAATCTGTATAATCATTCATCCATCCATTCAGTCATTCATTCATTCATTCATTCATCTCTTTTCGGTCTGATCTGATCTGATCTGTCTGTTTGTCTTTTTATGTCTGCTTTGTTATCCATTTAAACTGAGTTAAAATCACGCGGATGCGGATTTTTTCAAAGCAATTGACGGAAAAACTTTAAAGAGCAAAAGAGACATCAAAGATTACCGGGTCGGGTCCCTTCTACTTACTTAGATACTCTACTCTATCTTTACTATACTCGACTTTTGTGCGAGTATGTGTATTTATATGCAAATGCATTCTAACCCCGCAACACTCTTGCACAAACACTTTTTCAATCTCTTCAGTTTTTATTTATTTTTTTGGAAGATCTTACAATCTTTGGCCACAACAAAGCATTTTTGCCGACAAATCTTTTAATTTGTTTGCACTCTGCTTTTTTTTGGGTTTTTTTTTTTTTTTTGTTTTGGTTTTTCTTCATTTTTGAGAATCTACAAAATTTGAAGAAGCACAAAGTCTTTAAAATGGATTTATTATTATTATTGTGTACTGATTTAGTTAAGATTTGATTTACTTTGTGAAGAAAGTAAAAAAAATTAAAAGAGTCTAATGAAATCTTATTTCATTTAGAGGTAAACTGATGGGAAAATGTTATGGAAATCGGAAATGTTTGATTTGAAAAACATTATAACTGTTAACAACTTGGTAAAAGGAATAGCTACAATCCTGTCTAAGATAATAATATGTGAATGTGTTTTGTAAAGAATAAAATAACAGCTGTGGCATTAAAATCCAATCCTACAATTCTTGAAAGCTGTACGATGGTTAGTGGATTGGTTGTTGTCCCATCTATGGCATGGTGAATTGTGTGAACCCCTCAAATTGGAATCCAAAAGCGAAGCACAACAATTGTATATCCATATAAGTACCTATTATGTTGGCTTTAGTATTGTTTAGTCCCAATGGAGGATCCCAAATCTGTCCAGACTTGATCTTTTCAACATTGTTCTTCCAATTGCACTAGTATTTCTTTATTTTTTTTTTTTGTGTTTTTCGAAGAAGACTTTCCTCCATCCTAATAAAACTTCTTATTTGATTTTTACACTACAATAAGAATATTTCTAAACCTTCTTTCTCGAAATCATTTAGATTATGAGAAAAAAAAAAAAATGCGGGAAGTGCGAGTCTGATTGGGGTTTGTATGGGAGGTACTAGTGGTCCGATTTGACTGATACCAACAAATTTACAGCGCCTATATCAGAAACTTATAGTGTCTAAATTTCAGTTCAATAGTTCAAAAAACAAAAAAGTTTTTCGAATAAGAACCTTAATTTTAATGGTGGGTTTGTATGGGAGGTAACCCTCCTAGTTGGCCGTTTTGGCTGCTTCCAACAAATGTACCGCGCATATATCACAAACTTATAGTTTCTAAATTTCAGTTCGATAGAACAAAAAACAAAAAAGTTTTTCTAATAAGAACCTGAATTTTAATGGGGTTTTGTATGGGAGGTACCCGCCCTAGTAATCCGATCAAACTGAAATTTCATCAATGATGTAAAGCCACCAACCATCAAAATTTTAAGGTTCATGGCATTACTGGATCGCATAGCTGTCATACAAACCAAAATGTTTCTTGATAGGGACCCCTTTATGTTTTTGAAAATATTATAGTTTTAGTATTTGTTGCTGATGCCCAGATAGAACTATACATTTTGTGAAAATTTCAATTCTCTACCTATTGCGGTTTATGAGATATGAGCCGAGGACGGACAGCGATGTCTCTGCAATAGGGTTCCTTTTGGTACCCCTTGGGTCCGGAACCCTAAAAATAACTCATGGACAATATTTAAGCATTTTAAAGATAGTAAATCAATGGAAATATTTCATGATTCTAAGATATGGTACTTTGAAATTATATGAAGATTTAAAATATTGTTCTTTTCCTGTTTTTCTATTTTGATGATTGCAACCTCGAAACAATAAAAATGGTACTAATATGAGAGATAATAAATTTAGATTCAATAAAAACAACAAGATGAACAACAAAACTAAGTAGAATACCAACAACCAAAAAAAAAAAAAAAAAAAGGAACAATACAACAAGAGGAGGAGGAATAGTAAACTGTGCGGGCGTTTTTTATCATCACCGGAAGTTGCAGGAAGGGGCTAACTGAAGACGATGCTTAGTTGAAACTTGAATGCGCATAATAAGCATATAATATAAAATAAGGAATGATGCTGCTGCCCCCAACCAAGCAATCGGGCCTTCATTCCTTCATTCTTTAGATCTCTCAGTCTTTGCAAGAATCTTTCTGATTTGTTAAACTTTGCTCGCAAGCATAAATTCTAGAAAATTTTATAAAAATTACGCATTTTTGTTCTTGTAATAAAAAATAGTATGTAATAATAATATAATAATAAAACAAAAAAGATTTGTAAAAACGCAATGGAGAACGCAAACTGATAAAACAGAAACAGAACAACACCAAAAGAAGAAGAACCCTTTAGAGTGTAAGACTGCAGATAAGAGGCGTGAAAAAAGTGAAACTGTAAAACATAATGAATTATGAATTTATTATTTACAACGCAATTATGTACAATATATCTGTGCATATAAAAAATTAAATGGATGTGTGTACATACAAATGTTATTACTATGTTATACAAAAACAAATAAAATTATAACTTTGATTCAACGAATCTTGTATGCCTTGCACATCTGCTCAAATAGAAACTATAGATTTGACATTAGTTTAGGAAAGGACGGGAACAAGTAACCTTGTCACTGGCCTCAATTGGGCCTTTTTTAACAAACAACTCTTATTTTTTGTTGGAGATAAGTGTGCGATTGTTGTTACAAGGTCCCTTTACATGGTCAAAAAGCAGTATCAATCATTTGATAAGTGTGATTGAAGATAAGAACTGCAAAGCAGGTCAATCGTTCATTCATCTCATGGTTCATGCATGAATATTTCACTAACACTATGATTAAAGATAGGAATCCACTATACAAATATTTGCGCAAACAGTTGTTGTTGTAATTTGTATCGTTGCCCATAAATGATACAAACATTTGCACAAATAGTTGTTGTTCTAATCATAATTCGCTCATAGTTTCGAATTTCTTTAGTTTTTTTAAACCCATTACCGTTTCTTTGTTTTGTCCGTTGAACACCGGCGTCTATTCACATCAAAATATTCACTAGAATGAGACAATGAGAGAATTTTATCATTCACAAAAAAGAGGGTAAAGATTTGTAGAAAAAACCAAAACATTTGATTTGCGCCAAAAATTTGCACAAGCCCTTAAACATGACCATCGACGACACAAATGGCTTGCGCTCTCCCTCTTTTCATAACATTTGCGCAAATATTTGTGTAGTGGATTCATACCTTAAGATTGATAATGTTTTTGACAGTGTAACGGGGCCTTTGATAATGGTTGCCAAGATATCAAAGTATGATTCAAAACCAACATTAGCACAAACAGAAAGTAAGTAAGTATAATTTTTATGTAATATTTTTATATTAAATTATAATTTCACAAAATTCTGTAAAGATCTGATATTGGAACTAGGCACTTCTTCGATTAATCGGAGAAACTTTGCTTTCAAAATTTATGTTATTTATCTCTATACGATTGTTCAAAAGCTAAGTTATTAGTTCATATAGAAACAAAGTGATCATTTTCATATACAAATATGTACAATACTTGGATTATGGAGTCTTCGCCGTATTTGTATGATATCTATGTGTTACAAACATCACGACAACATGATAATACCTTATCACACTAGTGTAAAATGTACGATTATGCATACAAATTATTTGAACTTTTAAAATCACATTTAAGTGCCTCCATATATTTTTCCTTTTATTTTCTTTGCATTTCGCAATCTTTAAACAATTTTGCAACTAAAAATTATTGTATTATAATGATGAGGACAATGATATCATGATGATGTTGATGATGTTAATGATGATGATGTTGATGACGCACAAACTAACTTTTGCTAAGATCAAACAGCCTAGCACCTCTTTTAACAATGTTTATACTCAGATAAGCCTCGTAATCTACAATTTGAATCTGTGATAAATATAAATAACTTTAAGAAAATGAAACCGTTTAACAAATTCTATTCGCTACTGTTTGTTACTCACCCATATATTCCACATCCTATACCCATACAAGATAAAGTTTAAGTACAGTAAATGTCGCGAGTAAAGAATAACCAGAAAAACCAACAGAATAAATGAAACGAAAGATCTTATGAACGAATGATCGATATTGGGTAAAGGAACGATACCAGAATACACAATACAGAAATACACACTTTGACGCAACTCACATTATCATTAAATCACAATCCAAACAGATAGAAAGACACTTAAACAGACAGACAAGGTACACAGTTGCTTCAAATTAGATACAATATGCAAAATAAAAGTCTCAAATCAAAAAAAAAAAAAAAAGAAAAATATAACAGCAATATGTAGTATCTCTGCATCTGTATCTGTAGTAAACAGTTAACTGTGCCCTCAAAAAACAACACAAAACACAAGCAAACAATCAAATAAATGAATAACTGAAAATCAGTACGAGGATGTTGTATATATAAATTTTGTATCTACTGCTTGCAAAATTAATAAATTGAAATAATTTGATTTGCTAATTTACCAAAACGATACGCAATCTTTAGAACCTAACCGATCCGAACAGAAAAGATACAAATATACATATTTGTATGTATTTAGGTACACATCGGTACACATCAGTACACATACAGTATGTGATATTAATAGTATTCCGAATTTTGGTACTTATATAGTGTAAAGTGCATTTAAAGCAGGTTGTCCATGAAGTTTATGTTATGTACGAGTACCATATAATAAACACAATACAATAGTTAAAATAGATACGAATGAGTAAAATCCCATTCATACATGAAATATACACAATTTTAGTTTTTTTCTTTTTTTCTTTTCAATACTCCAACCACACAAACTAAATTTGAATGGATGGTATTATTTATTTGCTGTGATACTTGTAACGTTTTTTTTTTTAAATATGTACGAGTACAGCATGTTACTCAATAAACTCCGTAAAACTGACAAAATAAGAATAAAATAAAAATCAATATAATTTCTAGAAAAAATTACAATCTTCTCGTTGTTCCTTTCATGACATTCTGTGCTTTACTTTATGAGTTGCACTGGTTTTAATGACGTTACGTTTGATGAGTTTCGTTGTTTTTTTGGGTGGGTTGATATACTATTGTACAACAGTTTGGATTTTGTATAATTGGAAATAAAATTGGAATTTTAGTATGCCGAATTTAAATATCTCTTCACAAAATTGTTTTCAAAGACTTTAAATTTAGTGCTACAAAAATAATATCAATATTAGTAGTAGTGCATTCAGTCTATGTTTTTAGTAGTAAATCCCAAGATTTATTAAATGCATCGAAGGGCAAAACAAACTAACTAAACTTGAGAAACTCACCATATCCATAAGAATAGCCTTACTCTGAGAGATTCTATTTTCTATTTATTTCATAATTTTGGTGTTTTCCAAACACAACTTATTCATCTCTTTAAGAGAACAAAAGAAATAAAGTCAAGTATGTGGCTCAATAAAAGAATGACATGGGAAGAGCACAGAATAGTCAATAAAATGGACCTTGCACTTGGAAGAGTTCGTACCAAATGGGGGTTTGTATGAGAGGTACATCCCCTAGTGGTTCAATTTGGCTAATTCCAACAAATGTACGGCATCTATATCGAAAATTTATAGTCTCCAAATTTCAGTTTAAAAGAACAAAAAAGTTTTTCTAATAGGAGCATGAATTTTATTGGAAAGTTTGTATGGGAGGTACCCTATAGTGGTCCGATTCCAACAGATGTACAGCGCCTATATCAAAAACTTATAGTGTTTAAATATTAGTTCGATAGGACAAAAAACAAAAAAGTTTTTCTAATAAGAACCTGAATTTTAATGGTGGGTTTGTATGGGAGGTACCCTCCATAGTGGTCCGATCAAACTGAAATTTCGACAGCATTAGTTTCTAATCCAATTCCACCAACCATGTAAATTACAAGAACGTAGGGTTACTGGATCGTATATTTCCCATAGAAAGTCACATATTTCTTGTATGAGGGCCCCTTTAAATTTTGAATTATATTTTAGGTTTAGTATTTTGTAGCTCGCGATTTTGTGAAAATTTCAACTTTCTACAAATTACGTTTCAAGAGATAGATCCTAAGGACTTCTGTCCGGACAGCGTAGCTTTAGTATTAGGGTTCCATTTGGTATCCTTTGAGTTCGGAACCTTAAAAAGAATGCAACTAGACTTGTAAACGAGCTGAATGCACTTGTTGTAAGGCCAAAGATCCAGGCTCAGTCTAGAAAATGAGTGTATACTCTCCAATGGCACGCTCAAGCCCGTTTGGACTTATGGTTATCAACTACTAAGGATGTAGCATCCGAACAACATTGAAATACTACAGCGTTACCAAAATACATTAAATTTTAATGAAAATGACTTATACCCCCAGCTACATACATAAAGAAAAAATATTCACAAGGATCTTCTGATGCCAAAAGTCACGGAATATACAACCTAAGGCACAATGAAAGGCTTAATCTGTATACCAGCAACTGGGCCATAAGTTTCCTTGATTATATTGGAACAATGATGAAGCTCAAGGGATTGCAACCATCAGTTCTTCCTTACCGCAGCTTAGGATTGATTAGGTTTGTAATAACATAAGAAACTAAAAATTAATGTGTAAGGCAGTAAATTTGAAAAAGAATATACAATATTATCCAAAGAAATCCCTCATTTTGAAAGGGTTTTCATATGTCGGTGAGACTAATCTATTGATGGATCTAAATTTCGTTTCCCTGCTTTTAGTATTTCATTCATATAAATTCGGATATTACAAAAATCTGTTGAAAAATTATGGGCAATTGGATTTAAAAACACTTGCATGATCTAATAAAAGGAAAATTATACGCTAAACTTAAGCAAAATACACTTAAAATAAAATATATCTATGGGTTTACATATTCATAATATACTTAGCAATACACAACAAATGTCAAATGTTGTATTTGCTTAGTGAAGAAGATACTCGTACTTATACTTATGTATCTATGGATGTATGATATATTTAAATAGTGCATGTGATACATTTTTATAGTATAAACTTTGATCTGTATGTGATTTGGCAAAGCATTTTCAAATTGATTTGAAAATACATCATTACAAAACAAAAAGAGAAAAATAAAAAAACAAAATACTATTAAAAAAAGTGACAAAATCTATAATAAAAACAAGGAGAAGAATTTAAAAAATATGATTAATAATTTCTTTGTGAAATAAGCAGAGAGAGATAGTATGGCAACGCTGATTTAGAGTAAGTAGGTTCAATGATCATTAAAAAGAGGTCAATTCTTAACGACATGTGGACATCTGTGTGATGTATGTATGCATGTTTGTAGATACAGTGTACTCGTATGGTTGTAGATTGGTGGGAATTGGTTGGTCCCCTTTGCAACGAAATGATTTAAGTTGAGTTTTGAATTTGAGGCATGCCTCAGACTTGGTTCATAGCACAACAAAGTTAACCTGCTGCTGCACACCAAACAAAACCAAACTAAACCAAAATGATCGTCATCATCATTATGATCATGAGCAAAAATATTATACACAAAAGGGCGCACTCAGATATTGAACTCACAGATAGAAGATACTATACAAACTACAGTCACTTCTTGCCACTTGTTTGTTGGAACCTTTTTTCCTTTCCTTTTTTTTTTTTTGTGTTTAAAAATTATTCTACCGTTACGTACACACACACAACACATAAAGCAAAACCAACAAAAATCACCCCTATTTCAAAGTATCTGAGGAGCTGTTTTGCTTTTTCCATGTTCATTGTCGGCGTCCGATCGTCGCGTTGGTGGCTCGGTGCTTGTTAGTTCCTTTTGTCCGTATGTCTTTTTGTCTGGTTGCAACTTGTTCGCATATTGCTGCTGCTGCTGCTGCTGCTGCTTGCTTATTGTTATGGGACACAGAGAGTGGAGTGAGAAGTGTGCACACCAGACATGTACATTCATATACTGAGATACTTAAAGATACAATATACATATATGTAGATACTATCTCTTAAATACCAATACAAATATCCATCCATCCATCCATCGATCGAACGACTGACTGACTATCGAAAGGGAGACGCGATGCCGAAATATCATATTCACCATATTCAATCTGTTCTTATAATAAACCCAGCTGTCCTGTATAGTCAACTCCTGTCTGTCCAACAATTGGTTTACTGTCTGTTTGCGTGACGACGTTGTTTCTCTGTCTTCAAGTTCCCATTTATATTTTGTATTTGTATTTGATATACATACATACTCATACATACGTGTATTTGTGTATTTCTTTTCGTCGAAGGAAAGAAAAAGTATCATCTTTTTTTTTGTTTTTAGGTAAAATTGATGCTCATTTCTATAGAAAACATGTACAAGTATGTTTTATTTTGCTATTTTGTGCTGAAAGTGGAATGTTTTATCTACTTGTTAAAGATAAGTTCAAGTTCTTGTTCAAGATACCGGGAATAATATCAAATTTATTCCAATTGGTTTGTGTTGTATTGATAAAATATTGTAAACTTGTTTCAAAGAACTTCAAATTTAAAGGCAATAAACAAGTGCTTAAACATATTGTAACCTTCAGATATATGAAGATTTGTTAATGAAATGAAAATCTTTTTTATTGAAATAACACCCCAAAACTATAATAATAAAAACATTTAAACCACAAGATCTTCATATCAAAAACCAAACATGATCCAAGAAATCCTTTCCCCCAAAAAAATAAGAAACATATCAATTGATTCCAGACATCATTATCATTGTACTTTGTTCTTTTTATGTGTCTGCGTGCGTGTAACACCGGAAACTGAACCCTTACAAGAAAACACACAAAAAATATATAAAAGACACAAAAACAAAAGAACAACAATCAACAAACAAACCAAAAAAAAAAAAAAGAAACAAAAATCTCATTCAAATCGAAGAGACCAGACCACAATGCATAAAGCTCTTGTCGTCAATCAACCAAGGATCCTGCTGCCTACTGGACATTGGACATTGGACAGAACTAAATCTGAGTATCATCAAATGTATAAATCTTAATGAAATCTAAACCTAAAAACCTGTTTCTTTTTTTCGTTCCTATTTTGGTTGTCTTTTTTTTAATTCATTCAGACAAAAAATATATAGATTAAAGTCAAGGGAAGAACTAGGCCCATGTAAGCACGCACGCATGCACGCACAGAAAAACACAAGAAGAAGGTGGCAGCAGATGAGCTCAAAGAGATATTTAACTTTTAACTTGTAGATACATTTAACCCTTTTTAGATTTTATAGTAGTAATACTTAGTAGGTATGTTATGTTGTAGTAGTGTAATGACTACTGTTGGCTAAGATTAACGATAACCAACAACACACAACAATCCAATACTGGGCCACCTCTTTATGGTTTTTATAGTTTGAATTTGAAAGAGTTTAAGCATCACTTTAGTTTTAGGTATCTTTTCTTTTTCTCTTCGCCGCCTATCTTTCCACACTTGGGGATTCTAGGTTTTTATTGGTAACCAAATTAATTACAGCTTCAAATTAGTTAAGTTAAGTTGATTTGATCTTGATCAAAGATGAATTTACTTATACACACATAATAATAACAATGGAGATCAAGCGTAATTAAGGCAAATCTCACATATACACACAGATATACATATGTACATATGTATAATTTGTAGTTGTTGTGTGTGTTTAGGATACAAATACACACTCATGCATACACAGATACACAGTGTGGAAGTATGTAAGTAAATATGAGCGACGTGTTTAAAACAAAAGAAGCCCAAATGGCTTATAAACACAATCACAAACCGAAGAACGAAGCGAGTTTTAAGCAAAAAGAACTTCAATCAGAGAACAAGAAGCTGGAGAAGGAGGAGACTGAGACGAAGATTAAAAAAATAATAAGCAACATACACACACACATACATATATACACTAATCTCTGGTGTTATTTCTTCCTTCTTTTAGGATTCGTTGGATTATCTGTGTTGTAATACTAGTAAGTATGTTTGAGTGAGTGAGTATTATTAATATATTGCAGGATTTCTTTGTTTTAGTAGCTTAAAAATGTAGATTTTGATAAAGAAACCTGAAACTTTTTGTTTTTTTTGGTTTGTGTGATTGTTTTTTTTTTTTTTTTTTTGTTTGTTTTCAATAAAATTTTCAATAGAAAATTGTTAAGATTAGAAACATTTTGAGTTATTTTTTCTGTTGTTATTCTTATTAACTTATTAGTACCTGCGACTGCGCAGTTGTTGTTGTTTTTGGAATCCAAAAACTTGTAGAACAGATTGAAAAACGAATAAACGAAGAAAATTTATCTAATTATGTATATTATATTGAACTGAAAACTCAACTGCACACACGTTGTGCGCATGTGCGTGGTCGTTACTTTACTTTAAGATGCATACGAGTATGCAGCAGAGTCACAACACTTGGTTATGGTTATTTTTTGTTGTTAATTTTTTGTTTTTTTTCGTACAGACATATATATATATATTTTTTTTTCTTATAGAAGTAATAGAAATTACCACAAATCTTTATTTTCCGTAGGTTGTTTTATACACAAAATTATTTATCATTTTATTTATCTTTTTGTAGTTATTTTTGTATTTTTTTCAAAATTCTTTTTATTTTTTCTTTTTTTTTTTATTATTTTTTTTCTTTACTTTTTATAAATTGCATTAATTTTTCTCAACACTGCTCAATATTTTTGTTTTGTTTTCCTATTTAAAAATCAATTTTACGCGACATTTGAACGACAATCAAGAATTATTTTTAATAAGAATTGCACACTTGATGAATTCGTCTAGAATAAATAAGTAGAAGTAGAAATTTATCGTATTTCTTGTTGTGATTATTTGAAAATTTTCGAAAATCAAAATCATCCGTACTTCTAAACGAAACGTATTCAGATACGTCGGTCGGTTTTCAAACTGATTGACGCAGTCGAAAGAAAAAAAGAGTGTGTGTGCGAATGAGTAGAGTAAGCACTTGGTAGCGGCAACAGCAGGTCGTCATCAGTACAACCAACAGCAGCAAACAGATAGATATGAGTACGAGGGAGGGTCAATCGAAAAGAACTGAATTATATTTAAATTATTAAAAAAAATATTATTATATTAATATTAAAAATATTGAAAGAATGGAATATAATTGTTACAAATGAATTTGGATTTCTTTTCAAAATACGTTTTTATAGAATTTTCATATGAAAATATATTAGAAAGGAGTTTTTAAAAATACAATAATCAGGATCCCATTATAGTTGAATGCTACGCTACAGCTTTTTTTTTTTAAACAAAGCTAAAAGATATGCAAGTGCAAATTAGAATTTTGAGAAGAAAGCAAGATCAAGTTCTATTATCAAAAAAGTTGAACATAAATGCGTCTCAAGGCAAGCATCAATGCGACTCAACTGAGGACTTTTTTATTTATTTATTTATTTTTTTTTTCCATGCCAACTTAATTTGATGTCCTTTTTTACTTTTGCTTGCGGCCCAAATCCCAACTCCTTGCTTCAATGTAGCTCAAGAAAACAAGCAGATTTGGTTAGCCCAGGCTTTATGCATTTTACAGAATAATCAAATATAATTGTATGTAAATCATCTGTATAAACTATCAATTTATTTGGTAGTTAGGACTTTTTATGTTAAAGAGCATCATGACAAATGATCGATATAAAGTAAAAATCTCTAGGAGCGGACTTTTCCGCTAGGAGAACATCTTTCATGTCCAAACAAATTTTGTTAGTCCCAAGTTATGGTTTTAAAACAAAATATATTCTGGCGGCTGGACCATTTCTTTGGTAGTGATTTTACTCCATACATAGATAAAAGAAAACCATGTACAAAATTTCAAAAACTTTTGGGCTAATCACCAGGTAACATAAGACAAACCTCACGCGATGCTGATCAATCCAATATATGTAAATCTTATAGGAGATTCCGATGTACAGTTAGCTTTAGCCTTACAAATAAACAGACAAAAGTCATAATATGTAATGTATACACTAATTTTAAATGAAGTGGTTCATTTCTTCATTCAAATTCACACATAATAATGAATAATGTCAGAATTATATGGAAAATCAGTTAAATATTCATGTTGTTATTCTTCGCCACATCATCTCCTCTCATTAAATTTTTTTCTAATTTTCTGAGGAAAATTTATTTTGGAACAAAATCAAAAAAAATTCCATAGCATACTTTTGTTTATCACACGTTATCATACGATCGCCCCTCGCACAAGAAAAATAAAAGAGAGTGAGCGCATTGAAGCATTCATTCATTATATGACACACACAGAGAAAGAGATTAAAGTCGAGTAGAGCAAGAGAGATCAGATCAAAGCCAACAGAGCTCCAACAAATGGCGCAAAAGGCTCCAAAAGTGTGCATGCGTTGCGTTGCTCTGTGTTCTGTTGTTGCTTCTGTTTCTGCTTCTTTCATTTTGTTTTGCACTTTTCTTTTTATTTTTTTGCGGTTACTTTTGCTGATAACGCCGAAAAAGTGAGAGTAGAAGAAATAACAATAATAGGAACGCATTTTTTTGTACTTTCATAATCAATTTTTGTATAAATTTTATTAATGCAAAAATTGAGCGAGCGAGAGAGGATCTCATTTGCATGTCACATACGAAAAAATACAAGAACATAATTCGCTCTCATTTAAATAATCGTCCACGCACTTAAAGAAAATGTCTCATTTTTATCTAAAATTATAGAAACCCCAAACATCACAAGAACAGTGGGCAAAAATTATTTATTAAATTAAAAATTAAATCTACTTCTCAATGTTAAGAGGATATTAACTCCTAAAGAAGTCAAAACCATTATAAAACCCTCGTTTTATAGCTTCTTTCTTATGTTGTTGCTCAAGGAGTTTCAAAGCAAACAGGTTATTTTTATTTTCTTTGCACGCATAAATTATAAATCAACTGCAACAACTACAACGAAACTGTGAGTGGAAGGAAAACTATCTGAGTCTTAGGTCTGTGGACAATAAGATTCACTTTGACTAAAGAGGAAAGACAACAACAACAACAAGTTAACACAAAGAGAGGGAGAGGAAAAGAGATTCATTGCATAACAAACACGTGCGGCAAATATGTTATCAATTTAGTGGGGACAGCAACTCTTATGATGATGATGATGTTGATGGGATACACAGATAGACACGCAAAGAAGTATATTGTACAAGGTAATATGATGAAGAATCGCAGCAACAAACATCAGCAGCTGCCTGCCTCCACGTTAATTTAATTGCGGTAACGACAGCAGAAACGATCACTGCGCATAAGTGGAATAGAGTAGAGTGGAGTGGGGTGAAGTGGGGTTTTCAGATGCCAGGGCTAAGCATAGTAATTATGAACACAAGTGCCACCACCAACTGGGAAATGTGACAACGTTGCAATGATTGATCCTTCCTTCCTTCCTCCGTTTGCGACAAGTGGAGTGAGTGAACGAACGAACACTAATATAATATTAAAATATACAAAATGGATGGAGAGTTTGAAAATGGAAAGAGCAAAATGCAAGAGAGAATAAAAGTGAGCGCAATCAAATCAAGAAAAATGCACTCAGCTACAGCCACAACTAGTTATAGTTGTGTATTAGTGATACTTAGTATCTGTGTGACTGCATTTTACTACGCCGTGTTGGTGTGCAGAAATTTATGAATGAATTTCGTTGTTTGCGTGTTAAGGCATTTTTTCTTCGAATTTCAAACTTACAACAAAACCCGCCTGTAGAGTTTTTGTTCTAGTATGAAATGAATTGACCAAACAACACATGGCGTGTCGATCCTTAATTGCCTCTATTTGTAATCTATGATTAATTACAGATTTTAGAAGAATAGTGCAAAAATTATACAGAACAACAGTTTAACACAAATTTGTGAAGAATGAGTAAACACCTTTTTTGTTTGAAAACAAAATACTGTTTTTGTTGAAAAATCATTTCAAAATTGTGTATAAAGAAAATACAATTTTCATTTTATTTAAACAAAAATATGTAACAAAACATAAAACCGACATTTAAATTTTAAATTTTTGTCATTCACCATAATTCAAACACTTTTCCCAGTCACAACGTAATCAGCTGTTTTTTTTTTTTTTTTATTCCTTAACCGCAGCCAACTTCACGTCATTCACTGACAGCTGAACAATTGCAACTTTTTTGACAGAAACACAGAGTTTCTTGCTATTGCAATTTAATTCGGCCAATTAATACAATTAATTGCAAAATAAACAAGGTAAATGAGTTGCAGGACTTTTAACAAGTACCACAGATTAGAACTTGGTTGAACCAAGTTAAAAAAAATATACCAAATTGGCATTCTCAGTGATAACAACAAGTCGCATTACATAACCTTTTTAAGGTTACGAAGCGCAAAACAAAAAAAAAAACGAAAATGAACTTCTTTTTGTATCTCTCCTTATTAGATGCTGTCACAATCCATACTATCTGGTGTGCGTGTATTGCGTACTGAGGCTCGTCGCAATATTGGCATCATGGCGCCAGTACTGAACAAGGCTGCTGATCCCATCCAGCAATTGTTCCTTGACAAAGTACGCGAATACAAGCAAAAAAGCGCGTAAGTGTAAACGCCCCACAGACACAGGACAACAATATATCATATTTACATTTCATTCTATTTATTACAGCGGCGGCAAATTGGTTGATCCCAACCCAGAAATCGAACGTGAGCTCAAGAACGAATTGGAGCGTGTTGCTAAACAGTACGGCGGTGATGGCAAAACCGACATGACTAAATTCCCAGAGTTTAAATTCCCTGAAGTCAAAATCGATCCCATTTCGCAACCTGCTGCATAAGATTCTTATAATTTCAAAGTAGATGCCTGCGCTTTTCATATTTAAGTTTGTAAGTGTTCCATATAGTTGGAAGCAACAACAACATGTTGAAAGATACCGTGAAAATGCACTTGTTTTGTTTTTAACAGTTTGTGTTCAACAATTAAAATAAATGCAAAAATGATTCCATCATCAAAGTGCTTAACTCTAACAAAACATTGACAACAACAATTGTGTTCTTTATATTTGTAGTATAAAATGTAATTCTTATTTAATACTTACAACCTGGAGCACAGTCTCCTGCAATAGTGGCATCTTATGATACTCAGCTACTTTGCGGAAGGTATGCAGTAGTGATTCTATTTCTTGAGCACTGATAAGTGGTGCAAAACTTCCAGCACAAGTACAGAACTCAGCTAGGTTCTCACGTTTAATTTCATTGCAACGCGTACATCGCAAATCCTGTAATACATAGGACATCATCTTACGTTGTATCACATCAATTATACGCATTTCAATCTCTTCATTATCATATGCAACATAACACTGACCACATAGCCAAACGGGTCTGAAAATGGAGAGGCAACATATAGATCTTGTGCAAAGAAATCCTGCTCAATTTATATACTTACATGCCATCTTTCATAGCTCTGTGTTTATCCTTGCACAAATCCAAGTCTCTGCAGTGATTGCAAGCTTTACAAATAACTTCGGATATAACAAAACTATCACAAGGATCTGTCCATTCAGCTAGATCAGAGAATTCGCCAACACCCACCAAGCGCAGCATATTGCGCCTCAATTCATTTACATCTTCTGCTAAACCTTTATCGACGCTCAACACTTTAATGAGTGTGCGGATAAGTTCTAAACCAGGGCTTGATTTACCCTTACCATAATTCTTGTGCAACTTTAAAACAAAATCAAATGCATAATGTGATATGTCTTTAACAGCTTGTGCTGTTGTCTTTCGTTCAGCCAGTGATTGCATGAATAGTGTAAGCAACGCTTCGAACTTTTCTCTACATTCATTTTCTTCTGGCAAATGTTCCGCTATTGTCCAATTCAGTTCTAATGAAAGTTCTTCTTCATGTTCGTCTATTGTACCCTCAGTTTCATGTGGCACTTCCACGACATCATCATCAACAGGATCACGTTGACCATCTTCGTCATCATCATCACTATCATCTATTTCCTCACTTGCCTGTTCAATAGCACGTGGTGTATTTACAATGGATGCAGTCTCATCAATACCCTTTGGCAGGCGACCACGTATTCCAGAAAAGTTTGCATTGTCCAGCCATAACATGAAATCCCAACATTGTTCAAAGGATAATTGTATGGAATGGAACATTTCCTTGTTGCGTAAACTCTTTACAACATAATCGGCATAACCCAAAGCATCAGCCACAGTCTTTTTACCTGAATTTAGAATGATTCTATTAAAATCTGCATATATGATGGTCGCACCAAGACGCTTGAATTCGGCGATTATTCTCAAAAACATTTTACGCATTAAATTGTTAAGCGATCGACGCAGCGCAGGATCATATAACAAAGAATTACTGGACCGTACCCAACGATAAAAATGAACTATTTGAAAATCAGAGAAAATATTCTGATTGATAGAAACTTCGCGCAACCAACCGTTGACCATAGAACGCATAACTCTAAAGGCCGCAGAGCATAGAGCGGTTTCATCATAACTTGGCAAAGTAGTTACCGGCACAGTGCCAATCATTTCCTCTAAAGAAACTTGTGGCATCACATCAAAGGTGATAGCTGACGAAGCACCTTCCATTTCTTGAATTTTGGTAGATTGTAGTAATGCACTCACAGCCAAACTGTCGAGGGCCAATTCGACGCACACATCTGGATAAAAACCAGGACGATTTTGTATTACTGTAATGCTATCTTCAAATTCAGCCAACAAACGACTGTCGTCAGCTTCACGTCCACCCAAATCAGGTCGCGTAGAGGCAGACCACCAAAGAACAAAATTATGTTTCTGCAAGAGTCTTGCAAAGAAAAGATCAGCTCCAAAAAGTACTGTGTCCGGTGGCATATTGCCTATTGGCACATGGAAGTAACGACATTGATCTAACATTAAATCGACAACATTGTTGAGATTCAAGAAATGACGCACCAAGGCACGTGTTCCCTGCCTCTGCCAATCCAACCCAGAAAGCAGTGAGGCATCATCCGATATGTGTATCTGTGCCTGTGGGTAATCCAGAAGTATGGGAACGGCTAAGCTTAATTTTTTTGCTTCAATTGCCGTCTGCATGCATATGATAGTCGGACCACGTTGCTCTTGCTTATATGTCGACAAGGCACGTTGAATATGTCGATAAATTTGCTTGACATCCACTTCAATGAGTATCTCAAAAACGATATCTTCTGGTGGAATTTTCTCTACTTCTGCTGCATGTTGAAGACTCTTCATCAAAGCCAAACGTTCCGATGTGTATAAATGCTTCATGTTAGGCATTTGATTGGTACGCACAGTGTCCAAAGCAAAGATGTAAGCCTTCCTGCTTGAGAGCAAAAACAAACCCCAGATTTCCTTCTTTGCCGTTGGTATGTTGTGCTGATACAGGAAGATTTTGCGTAATTTAGCATTTGCATTTGCCAAATATTTCACGTGTGATTGAGGTCTTTGTTCCAGTTGCTCAATAGAGAAATTTTCCAGATCTTTAGTTGGCAGAGCCGCCAAACGACGAGCCTCATCACGTTGTACTGCACAAATGCAACCCATGTCCATAAGTGCTCGAAATTCTAGTGTCATTTGTGTTTCATAAATGCCTTCAATATCAGGCGTAGCCAAATCGGCCAACATGCCTAGGCAGTTATCCTTAAACACCTGCTCCGGCACGCTATAACGATAGAGGTTGAACACAGGACGCGAACGTGGCAGAACACGGTTAACCTTCTTCCACAGTTGACCCTCTTCAGGTGGTGTTGTGCTACGTTGATTTACATAAAATATCCGTGGAACTGTTAGCTTGATGCGATGTAATTCATCACCAATTAGTGCCCACACTGTAAAATTACCCAAATCATCGATTGGTACAATTTGTAGAATCTGCCAGTGTTGTTCGATGAGCGAACGTTGGGTGCGACGCAAAAAGCCGCCTAAGGTAGCTGTAGATGTTGAGCCACGGGAACTTGTTGGCATGTTAGCAGATGTCGAAATTCCTTCATGTCGCGCCCGTTTATTCAACTGTTTGAAGCGCTTTCGACGTTCCAACTGCCAAGCCCACTTGCGCTTATGGAAACTCACCCAGGCAACAATTTCTTCACGGGAATTACCCAAGGGAGGTGGTTGTCCAAGAGCCTCGCGCCAAGTAGCTGCTTCTGCTTTTTCTGTTTCCTCATGATCATCAATTTCAACGCGTTTTCGTTTTGTCACCTTTGGGTGACCAGAAGTGCCCGGGACTGAATCATCATTACCCGCCAAATCCTCCATATCGACTAAATCCAAATCTTTATTTTCATCACTCATTGCAGCCTTAGGCTTTGGTCGCGTTGTAAATATCTCATTGATGCGCCGCTGCTTTAGTACATCATTCTTTTCCAGCATTTTTTTATGTAACCATTCTGGGTGTTGAACACGCGGTACAGGATTAGCAAGTCCTTGCAAAGCTGCTGGTATAGTAATAATCTTCTGTATCGTTCCACCCAAACGCTCAATGTAGTAATTCCAATCAAGGACATCGCGTATATCTGCATCACCCATGGTGTTATCCTTAAGCCAACGACGCAAGTGATGTCGTCGCACACTTGGTTCCGATTGAAAGATGGCCAACGGTATAGCACGTTCAGTGACCGGTGCACCGTCGGGCTTCCGTGATATAATATATTTGCATGCTAAGCCGGCATCCTTTATCATCTGCTCACCAAGAAATTCTGCCAAACGTTTAGCAGTTGAAATAGAAGTACTTTTCTGATCACCATATTCCTCCAATTTCTTTGACATTGATTTATTCTCTGCGATGAGTTCAAAAAGTTCCGAATCCGGAAGATTAGAACCACGACTGTAGAGCACATCTAACCAGTAATCAGCTACTTTGGCTACAGATGCATAGCATTCTTCCAATGTGTTGCCGCCTAAGAAAGCTTCAAAGACTGAACTCTGAAAGTTTTTAATAAGCTGCAGTTCTCCACGCCGTTTAACTTCAAAACCCTTTAATTCCGCCAAGGAACCATCAAAATTGAAAACTGCATAACGTTTCTTTAACTTTTTGCCCTCCTCTTTAGATGCCGGCAATACCATAGCCAAATATGGACCATCGACTTCAAAGAAAATGGAATTTTCATCACGTATTTCATAGACTGGTGGTTCTCCATTTTCAACGCGTTTCACTAGCTCATGATACTGATCATTAGTGAAATGATCCTTCACCATGGTATTCAGTACTGCATTCGGATATGAAATGTTGATCTTTTTCTTCTTTTCATGTGTGGTATGTACTGTGAACTCCTGTGGAAATGAACCTGGTAATATACACCAAATACCATCGGTATCCAACTCAAGAGGTCGCCCAACGCGTTCTATAATCTCACGAGCTTTCGTAATGATATTTGAACCAGTCAAGCAAACAATGCCAGCCATAGGCATAGAGTGCCAACGTGCTCCGCGACGCATCACATAGCCATAGAAGGAATTCAAAATACATTTGTGCGCCAACTGCAATGAATCATACAAAACCTCTCGGCCCTTTGCGGCCTTTATTTCGGCTGCATCGCCTGAAGCCACAGCAGCGGTAACAGATGCTTTGGCAACTTTTGTCAGACCCTTATATTCATAGCGACGATCACGAAAGGCACGTACAGTGTCTACATAAAAGCTGTTCTCCTTCTGACAGATGGTTGAGGTGCGAGTTTCAAGTTTGGTGATTTTAGTTTTCTTGTACGCCTTGCGACAATAGTCCGTTAGACGTTTCTTTTCGTAGGCAGCTTGATCTTCTTTGGAGAGTTCGTGAAACGCCCTTATAGGTCCACCTGGAAAGAGTGGTGGAAATTTTTCTGTTTCCAATTGTTGCTGTATACGCTGAAACTCATTGCGGGAAGCTGGTAACATTTCACCGCGCCACAGCCAATCCATAGAACGTTTGCAGCGCACGCCAGGCTTATTGAAGTCACAGGCGGCACAGTCAGTATCACTAACCATTGCAGATGGTTGTAAACGATTTGTCAGAATGATGTTAGGATACATGGCTCCTACATCCAAATGATAAATAACTGGCTGCTCCAAACGATTGGGTATATCATGCAAGCCTGACAAGAATTCATCATTTCAAAACTAGTCATGGGATACAATAATGTATATAATTACTTACCCTGCATTGCTTGTTGTATCTCTTTCATAACAGCATCCAAATTTGTCACCTTTTCCAGTGGGATGCCTTCCTCAATTTCGATTGCATGTTTCAGTACTTTATCAACATTATCCATTAGTTCTTTGATCATATTGGGATCCAATCGAAAACGACATGGTATATCTGCACGAAATACTCCCGATTCCAATGCTTCTACATGGCCACCAACATAGGTCTCAGAGTCGAGCACATGACCTTCATTCGACAACTTGTTTAGCTCACTCTGCTGTTTATTCGGATAGACAATGTTGGCATGGTATGCTTCTACCATAAGAAGAGTTTCACACAATGTTCCCGAACCTTTTCGTAAGATCTCATCCGGTTCCATTGGAATAATGGTATTCAAAGCAAATATAAATGGATGGACATATTTCATGTACAAATAATATGTGGCCACGGCATCGGAAACAGAATAGTTGGACAGCACTTGAGGCTGTTCTACAGCCATTCTGCACATATCCTCTGGATCTAATTCAACGGGATCGTAACGCAATTTCGCTTTGGCAACTGCTTTAAGACCTTGTGATCCAACAGGCAGATAGGAATCTCGTTTTACCCAACACAAACAATCCATGTGTATAGAAGGACGACACAAATAGTTTCCATCTCTTGATTTTGAATAGCCAATTTCCATTTTCATGTCCATGTCATAAACAGCAGCTCGTGTCTCAACAAATGGCCAATCGAAGAAATCACCATTATAGGTTACCACAATATGTGGACGCACTTCTCTGATGTGATCGAAAAACTTTTGTATGAGTTGGTTTTCGTTTTCTTCGTTGTATATAATAAAGTGACCTTCAAACTCTGGTTTTGGTGTATACTCGAAATCATCCACATCTGATGATATAATCTCTCGATTTGTAATGAGGTAGCCCTGTCCATCGATCATGTATGAAATCATCATTATTTGATCGGTTTGCGCATCTGGAAACTTGAGTGGCAGCTTAGTTGTTTCAATATCAAATGCTAGCACCACAGGTTCTGGACGCTCTAACAAATCTGGTCTGGGTGTTATTAGTGGCATTTCCATGCCACCACCACGGCAACGTATGTTATACCAAAGACCACAAAAGATGCGCAAATCAATGGAGACACGTACGTGATATGGTACATCGTGTTCGCGTATATCCATAATACACTCCATGTAGTCCTGACGCTTATTTTCACTATCATCTATATTTGCATTTTGAGCCAATGACGATGCCAACATTTGCATGTAATAAGTATTTGATTTCGCACGCTCAACGTTCTTCCTAACCGCAGACGCTAATTCACGACGAACTTTTGTCATTGCAGTCTGATTGAGAAATGACAGCTTCAAGTAATGTTGTTGCAATCCTGATAAATGATTTGGCAAGTCCAAATCCTCTTTTGAAATGTGTTCTAAGCCAGCCAATTGTCCAGAATATTTACGTCCCAGAAAACGGGCAACTTCCAATTGCATTGATTCTTCTGGTCTTATAAGCAAGTAGGGTTTATAGGCAACAGTGCATTTAAAGCGTGAACCATCCATTTGTATGAAAAACAAATCCAAGGCTGCAACCAGGCGACGATCCTCATCAAGTACTTCAGTCTGCGCACGAGAGTTAAATTTGTTTATAGTTACTATTAGATTAGATTTCTTGTAATACCTACCGAATGCATATTAATGAGATAACCCGTGCGCTCAATACTATCTTTGACTCGATCAAATCCATACTTTGAGTCGATTTGGTCATTTTCACGGGATTGCCTGTACCCAGCCTCATTGAAGAAATCGTCACTGCAAAATTGTGAACAATAAAATAATTCGCCCGCAAACTAATTTATCACGACTATTTACTTACCCTTCTGTGCGTTGATCAGAAACAAATTTGCCTGTATTTTGTAGATTCTTAGATTTATTCTTTTGTTCCATGGTTAAATCAAATTTCTAACATAATTGGCAATCGCGAAATGTTCTTCTTCATCAGTTTTCGCGGGTTTTTTAACCATTTTGCCAATCACAGTCAACTGCAAATTATATAGAACATTAGTCAACACTTATTTCTGAAAAATGTTTTTAAGCACTAATTTACGAAATTATTGTTTTTGCCTATTAACAACATTCAAACAATTTATTTGCAATAAACTTGGGCTAATATTTTGTTATTAGATTATGAATCAACATGATGAAATGCATTTCTGAAACGGTTTTCTATCGATAAGAGCAATAATACTATCCCCAAGGTTGACAACTAATTTAATTTTTCGAGGGCCAGCTGCGTTATTGTGGCCAACTAAATCAGTTTTTCCACGTCAAGCGGTATAGGTGACCGGGCTTAAAGGAATTAAATTAGAATTTCATCTGGAAGCAAATAAAAAACTCAACCATAATGGTCACGCTTATCAATACCGTTGATACTGGACATGAGGATATGATCCATCATGCAGTTTTTGACTACTACGGTTTGTTTCTGGCGACTTGTTCATCTGACGGTTCTGTTAAAATATTTGATGGAAGCAGCGGCGGTATACAACTTGCAGAGTTGAAAGGGCACCAAGGCCCAGTTTGGCAAGTAGCCTGGGCTCATCCAAAGTTTGGCAATATATTGGCATCGTGTTCATATGACAGAAAAGTTATCGTTTGGCGAGAGGGCGCAACGAACGAGTGGTCGAAAATGTATGTATGAAAGCAAGACATAAGTGAGACAGCACAGCAGCATGACGTTATCTCTATAAACAGCTGAAGCAACCCAATTAACATAATTATTTTTTTCATAGATATGAATACCAACATGACTCTTCAGTGAATTCAGTTGATTTTGCGCCTGCCGAATACGGTCTAGTGCTGGCTTGTGGCAGCTCAGATGGTTCCATTTCTGTATTAACATGCAACACCGAATATGGTGTGTGGGACTGTAAAAAGATTACAAACGCACATACAATTGGGTGTAATGCTATTTCTTGGTGTTCCTCGACCGCACCCGATCCAGCATTCGATCAACGCTCTTCGTCACGAAGCACAGCCGTTAAGCGCTTGGTGAGTGGAGGTTGCGACAATTGTGTCAAGATCTGGCGAGAAGATAACGATCGTTGGGTTGAAGAGAATCGTCTCGAAGCACATTCCGATTGGGTGCGTGATGTAGCATGGGCACCATCGATTGGCTTGCCTCGGTTACAAATCGCTTCAGCATCGCAGGATCGACATGTTATAATTTGGAATAGCAATGATTTCAATAATTGGTCGCCTACTATACTCCATACATTCGAAGATGCCGTTTGGAGTCTTTCATGGTCCATAACTGGCAATATACTTGCTGTTACTGGTGGGGATAATAAAGTGACACTATGGAAGGAAAACAATGAGCACCAATGGATGTGTATTAATGATGATTCTGTCATCGCTCAGCAATCATCATCATCATCATCGGGAAACACGACAGTAACCGCTATAACCGCTGATCAACGATCCCTTTAAGTGAAAATTTGTATGCGTGACGCCACTTATCAGCGGCCTCTTTGTTTAGTTTAAGATGAGCTTTAATGTTGAGCTGATTGCATATTTTTTTAAGAACATTCTCTATCTAATCTCTTTTTGTTTCCCTCATGAGATTTAAAAGCATTTTATAGTCCGACAATTTCTGTCTCAATATTCATCAAATGTTGAAGTGAATTCAAATAATAATACCCAAAATTTCATATGATTTATTTCTTCAGTGTTTCTTCTTTCAGTTTATTTAATATTCATTTTGCGTTTATTACGGAAAACTTATTGCTCCGGTAATTAATGGCATCAAGTTTTCCGTACACCATTCTCTTTTTCCTTTTTTTTCGTTCTTAAGCTTAATTGTGCTAAATTGTTTCTTAATACGCAACACAAGTCTTAGATTACTGCATATATTTAACCTCATTTTATACCCTTATCTAGGTGAAGAGGAGTATTAAATTTTAGCAATTGTATGTAACAAAACCATAAAGGAGGGACTAATCTAGGATTATGCGTCTGTACAGGTGGCTCGTTTTTAATAATAATGGAAGTGAGAAACATGAAAATTGGTTTATAGGATCTTATTGATTCCGTGGCAGATCGAAAAGTCCGCTAAAGATTTATATATAGTTTTTAATCAAATTATTCTTGACCGAACATCTTCATTCATACTTCTATGAGTAATTGTTTACCATCATTTTAGATTATCTGATAGTTGAAACTACTTTTAATATTTCATTAAATGTTCTTTGATTATTTGCGTGGAGTTGAAAACATTGAAACACTTGCACGTGCACCATACAAAATAAATTTCATTCTTTCTGTGTTACTAACATGTCTCTAAATGTTTGTTTATTTAATTTTTGAAAAAATTTATAGTTTTCATTCATGTGAGAACGGAAGTTCCTCGTTTTGTGTAAAATTCGGGCATATGTCACGATAATAGCCACACACATGCCCCATCAAAAACGATAACTAGAAAAGAAAAACTGGGCAACAAATGAAGCTTAAGAACATTTTTCGATTTTCATATTCTCTTCCATTTCATGAGACTTTTAAAAGTTCGTGCTTATTCAGGGGTTCAAGCTCTTTATCAAGAATGAAAGTCTTGTTCAACGATTTTCTTTTTCTTCAAGAGACCATTAATTATTTTAATCAAGATGATAAGCGTCGTCATGTCGTTGTATTTAAACTGTTGAGTAAATTTATTTAAAGTCAACACGAATTGGTGCCAACACGAAAAGTAAATACGATTAAAGAAAGGAACTAAGAAGAAATTACCAAAGAAAGGGAATGAATGGACAATTCTTTCAAGTATTGTAATCTCACTCAAGATAAGGTTCTGAAAAAATTGGTAATGTTGATTAATAAAACACAGATGCTTCTAGAAAAAGAAAACGAACCTCATTAATAGAGAATTTCAGGCAAAATATTGTTGAAATAAGTCGAGGAATAACTATGTCAACAATTGAGGTTTTCCAATTGGAATTTCAACTTCATAATGAGTTGCTATTGTTTGAGTAAAAGGTAGATGAAGTAATAAACTTAAAAAGTAACTTGAAATTACAATAATTATTTGATAAACTTAATTATAAACCTAACCCTTTTTGTTAACATTCACCTTGAATATTTGTTTCTTTTTTTTTATTTTTTGTAAGATTTTGATAAATTTCTATTTAATTATCAGAACATGATGAAAATTCTTAAGCATTCATTGCATGTCAAATTCTTAACTTGAAATTGCATTTTATTTATTTAATAAGAGGAAACAAGGAAATTCCAAAAAGAAGGAATTCTTATCCAACTTGAATTGATTTGAATTGCATTGCTTTCCTTTCTTTGTGTCAACCAACCTATTTCAATTTAAATACAAATTAAAAACCGTCAGTCAAACCAAGGGAACAACAATAGTTGAAATTAACACACAAAAAAAAAAAAAGAAAAGAAATGAAATCTAGAGAGGATGAGGGAATTCTAAGTTCGTTCACTGTTTTAGCCCCCCATGGCGCCAAAGAATACAAAATGTTGTATATAAAAATTACATACATTAGAATAATATGAAGTATGTATGGAGTATGTACAATAAATTCCTATAAAGTCACTTGCTGTTGTTACCACCGACTTGACTTAGCTTTCGGTTCGTTCAGTCAGTTTAGGTTAAGTTAAACACATTTTCAGTCATACAAACTCAATTATTTTTGAAGAAATTAAACGCAGGTTGGCAAACTACTATGGTGTGTGTATGTGTGGTGTATGAGTGGTTTGTAACGTGTGTAAAAGGCATCAACAGACTTCAGATTTCGTAAGGGTTTTTGGTAGTTGGAGAAGACCTGGCGTGAACACGCATTAACCCCGCTTTATATGCAGCACCTAATCGCGCCATGCAAACAAAAACACCAACACCCAAACAAAATTCATGTTATTACCAAGCAAATCTAAGCCAAGTGCTGTGTCCAAGCGAGTATAAAAACGGAAACGCGTTGTTTTGAGCAGGTAGGTGTGGCACACTCTACCACTCAAACGTAAGTCCGATAGTATGATGATGTGGTTGGTCATTGCATACCCCCATCTACTACTTATTCTAGGACACGCCAAGGCAATTTTCGAAGACGCCAACAATGGCAACAATTTGTTCTATGGTCGGTTGGTGGGTCCAACGGTGTTTTATGATGTCATGGATAGCGTGCAATGTAGCCGTCATCAATTGCTATGTCCAAGAGAGGCCAAGCCAAGCTAAGTCCGACAACTACTACTACTACAATAAATACACAGGTCGGTCGGCCCGACCAATCTTTTGCCAAAGGACTAAAGACTCAAGAGTGAAATTTCGCGAAAGTGTTTGATTTTATTTTGGTTTGTTTTTTTTTTTTTTTTGAGTGTGCTCAAGTACCTTCCTTTTTTTTTCTTTTTCTTGATGTTGTTGTGTTTTTAAAAATTTTTCAAGCTACTTGAGATTGGTGTTGGTCTGTTCGTCGACATTGTTTGGTTTTTGGTTTTGATTATTTTTTATGTTGTTATTATTGCTGTTGTTCGGCATTGATTTTTATTGTTTGGGTTCCCTTTTGTTCGTTTTATTATTATTTCTTGTGCGTGAATTTGTATTTTTTTTCTCTTCTTTTATTTGAACTCTAGAACATACAGGGTGACTATAGAAAGCAAAGGGGAAAGGGATCAAAAAGACGAGTTACTTGCAATTGATTGCTTTGAACTTTTATGTAATTGGGTGAAAAGGTTAATGCGTTGAAGGGTGTTTTTTTTTGGTTATGATGAATACGAATTTTTTGCTTGGCAACTATATGATTAATGATAATAACATGAAACGAATTGAAGGCAAATTTCATCAGCAAAATCTAAAGATAGAAAAAAGATACAATTAAATTTTAGTCAATTCTAATCAACAGAAGTTTAAAAAAGTTTTATTAAGAGGCCAAGAATAAGACAAAAAGTTGAATAATATCATTCAATAGAAGTAATCATTCCTTCATCTTTTACAGTCACCATTTGAATCGAGCTTCTTCTCTTCTTCCTACCAATAAGATTCAGTTAATGCCAACAGTCAAAGAGGCACCGCACTATTGTAATAATGCCACAAAACATGTACAAATGTTGTCCACCATCAGTGTTAGTAATTATGGAGATGAAGAAGTGTATACTATGTGCTACCATGATCTCTAATATGGCTATCCTGTTACTAGGAAATATTAATCCGCAACCTGGAATTCGTTACAGCAACCTGGGATGCTTGCAGGCGACCTTTCATAATACAATAATATAAGGCTAACCATTTGCGTTCCATAATCATATGTATGTATGAAATTGTATTTGTATTTATTGCTACGCAATAAACTTTTCCATAAGTTTTTATTTATTTTTATTTATTTTATATATTTCGCGTGGCGGCTAAACCATCAAGATATGGCAAAATTTCATGACGTCCAACAATTTATGAATCATAACAAATGCGTATTTGAATTCGTGACACTAAAAATAACAATCAACATAAATGGAATAGGAGGAAAGTGGCAGGCAACACTAAATAATGTGATGGGTCAACCATGACGTATACTTAATGTCTGTTGGGGCACAATTTTTATTTCCTTTCCTAACAATTTTTAAAGTAGCTTTTCTTTTTCATTTGTTTTTGAAATTGCGAATTCAAGGTAATAATTTTCCAATACAACATTTTCATCAACTAATGAACTTGAAATTTAAAAGTGGAGAGAAAAAAAACGAAAAAAACGAAAAATTCAATAAATGATAAATTAGAAGAAGTCATGGTGTTTTCTAGTGCAATTCCTTATCGAAAAACACAAAAGGTTATAGTTTGTCCATAGCCCAGCACAAACAAATGACCAACAGACAAGGCTACAACACAACATTGCACAAGGCGTTTAAACTACTTTTTCATGAGTATTGAAAGGAAGGGAAGAGAAGAGAGAAAAGGGTTAAGTTGAAGTGTGGAACATGCAAGTTCTTAGGTAAATAGAAATGGCGAAATTTAAATTAAACATGCATTTTTCTTAGGGTCTTCAAGTGAGTAAACGAATGAACGAAACGAAGAAGAAATAAATGAAATGAATGCATGAATCAGAAGCATGCATATATTTGGATACACACACACACACACACGAACACAAACATGCATACAATTATTTGAAGTAGTGCATGGCAGCTATTAGCCTATAAAAACATGAAATTAAAATAGTAAAATTGGCATTTACAGTCAGTCAGTCGTCTGTCCATCCAAACGATGAAAGATGAAAAACTCAGAGCCACAAAGTATGCAATAAAAAACGAAATATGCCAAATAACTTCAAAATATGAAGAAGTTTGGGCATGTGGTGAAGTGATGATTGCCCCAAAACATGAGCATGGTCAACTTTTCATACAATAAACAACTTTCCTTTTCGCGTAGTTTCGTGAACAAATTATAGAGCAATGTTTTTAAGACGATTTCAGCGTCTCTTGGCGACTACCGCACTAATTAATCATTGGTTCCCTAAAGACTTTGGCTACCAAACTTCAAATTCACTTCCACTGCCTTTTGAAGAAGCAAATTACATATTTATTATCCAATGAATGATGAAAAAATTCGTTGTAAATACACTTTAATTATAGGTTTTACCTCTCAAAATGCACTCTTGCGGAGGTATTTTGGTTTTCCATTCCATTACTTTTCATTCCATTTTCTCTTGGTTTAGAAATTTAATAAGATTTCGTGATTTTCTTATATAATTTGTGTTCCACTTAGTTGAAATTGCCTTTAGCATTGCATTTAGCTACCTAAGTATTTACGTTTTAGTTTAAAATTTCTATGTAAGTGAGATATATTCTAACCGCAAATGAAATATCCTTCCTATCCAATTTGCAACGGAAATTTAAGAAAAAAAATCTATATAGGAAAATGAAATAACTTTTGATTAATAAAATTAAATGATCTATGCTGCTTACCACAATTGTAAAATACCAAAACATAAAACAAATTACTTTTGAGGCGAGAATCAATTAGAGAAAAACTGAAACGCAAAATGAAAGAACACAATATACTGCGTAAAAAAAATCCCTTTATTAATTCATACCTTAGTATTAAAAGAATGCCATTAGTTCAGCGTAGATATAATTATTTCGAAACTATGCCTTTATGTTTTAAATGCGATCAAAATAACCTAACTTACTAAATATAATACATAACAATCGATGCAATCCCATTGGGCCTATCCCAGTTCAAAAAATATCTCCCACATCGAGTTAAACCTATCATTTATAATATTTGGTTCCCCGTAACTTCAACAGGAACTAATGGTACTCCATCAATGCAAAGATTTAAATTGATATTAGTACCTACTTATGTATTTTAACGCAGCATATTTCTTTCATTCTGGGGTTCAGTTCTTATTCCAATTGTAATCAACATTTTGAAAAGAACAGAAAATGTTTTTTTGGTGTCGTATAATTTTGGAAAGTAGTATATTAATTGAAATGATGAGGGCCTATGTTTGAAAATAGGTGGCGGTGCTTAGGTACAGTTTGAAATTTAGTTTAGTTTACTTTAAAAGTGTAATTCATTTATAATGGTTTTACTACAAAAGATGGAAACATGAATAGCTGATGAGATCAATAGAGAGATCAGCAATTTGCCTGCGTTCTTTGCAATCTCTGGGTAACTAGGGGCTTACATTGCATCCTTAACTCGGTAAGTTTTCATAGTTGAACATGATTACTACCGCAACGGCTAAGGCAACAGTATAATGCACTCATGTTGCGATGTATTTTATTAAAACTATAAACATAGACATATGAAAAAGTTATCAATACAACTATTTTAAGATGAGACAGACATGAATATTATTTTACATACTTACTTACTTATTAACATAACCAATATTGTATCGGATTAGGAAGTAAGTCCAGTCACAAGCTTAGTTTAAGAACTTTTCATCGAGGACAGGAACATTAAGATTCTGTTCAGTAAGTGAGTTTAATAGGAATAGGTCGAGGGAGAGCGATGCCGATAATAAATGATGACTACCACAGTTAAAATTATTATTTTGTATACATTTAATCTTTGTAAGTAGTTTAATACTCGCTTTTTTTAAGAAAAAATCATAAATTTCTGTATTTGCGGCATGTATTTATATAAATAGAAACAGTTATTTATTCCTATGTTATATTTATTAAAGAATTCAAATATTGGAATCGTAGTTATCTTGGCAAATATGCTTCAAAGGATTTATACCACAGGGACATGTTGATTAGATCCCGCCCTTCTTCTAATCTATTGTATGTTTGTCTTCATACCTGAAACTTTGTTTGTTGTCAGCTGTTACAAAAGGTTACTTGTTACATTGGTAAGACAAAAGAGATAAATGCTGTCGTATAAATTTAATTCTAAAAGTATTTTGAATATTCAAAAAAAAAAAAAAAGAAAAGCGATTGATGGTATGTAGAGACTAAATGAATGGAAACACACTTCGTATACTTAATATCTTTGTGTATTCATCATGGTTATGTGTTAAAACCATTAGTACTCGATGTTAAAGGTCTAAAACAAATTAATTATATATGCTAGCTCCATATCAAATTAAATTTTGTTGCGTTATTTTTCATTTTTAGTTTCGTTTTTACTTTTACAATATATTGTATTCTTATTGGAACCTCACGCTCCCATTTCTGCGCAGCAATTAATTAAGAAAATTATTGTTGTTCTACGTGCGTGCGCATGAAAATAATTAATATATTTTTATGCAAATGTGACATAAAATTTATGCAATTTAGTTCTTTCAGCGCAACAAATGAATACGCAGTATAATGTCGTTTTGAAATAAATCGCAAAACATCGTTTAAGTTTCTTTAAATGTTTCAACCAATAAAATATTAATACATATTTGACGTCATTCTACATTTTAATATTTACCATTGAAGCTTTCAATTTGGTTTGTTTGAGTTTCGGTCAGGATTTGTTCTAAAAATAAGTTTTTATCAAGAATATCTTGCAAAAGTCCTCAATTCTTAACCAAAATTTCTTTCAAAGCAACTTAAGTGTTACAGGAAGTTAACTGTAAATTATTGGCCTCAAATGTAAATCAACAATAATAACAACAACAACAATACTTTGATGTTGTTTCGGAAACTATCAAACACTAAACAAACATGACAAGCCACCTGCCTCACCCTAAAATGAAGTTAAGACCTAAATTCAAAGGAACAACAACATTTATTCTTGGCCAAAAACATGATGATGAAATATTTGGCACAATAGTATTAAGAAAATAATGTTGATTGGCAATGATTGGATAGGGTTGTTCCTTACATGCAGTTTGTCAAATAATTTTTGTGAAACGAAAATAACTTTTTAAGGTATTGAAGTATTTCAGTTGCTTTTGGAAGGAAGCTTTCTAAATCAACTGGAACAGACTACAAATCCGTGAGGGGACTTCGCTAGTAACCTTAGAGATCTGCCAGCAAGAAGAGCCAGAATATGTGAGGCTCTGTGCAGAATGGCTCAGCTCCTCTTGCCAAGTAATAAGTTCATAGTCTTTGGTTGAAAAGTGAGAAGTCTTAGAATTTTGCACGTTTATTCTGTTTCGATGGTGCAAAAGTATTTTCACAAAGTAAAAGATATGTAAATACATCGTCAATTACTAGATTTCTCTGACTTCTTCTAACCGTATATTATCACTTCAATGATGAATAAACCACAACACTTCCTAGCCGATTGCTCATATTTCAGCTATCACGATTCGACGGAGGCTAGTGATCAACAAAATTTTAATAAGTTGAATAAAAATGTATCGGTTTTTTTAATCTAAATTACATAAAATTAGTATGTAATTAATTGAATGATCACTTAATGAGACAAAAGTTTAGTGCAATTCTAATATTTTGTTATAGATCAGGAAACACATTTACTGCACGAACAACATCCGCTCAGTGACAAGATAAAAGCTAAAAAAAAGTATATACAGACAATAGATATCAATATAGACACTATGAAGTAGACCAATGAATTCACTAGGTTCCCCCAAATGATATTTTTGAATCGTCAAATCTTCCTACTCCAGATGAAGTTGACTTGCCTAGATCATGACAGGTAAGGGGTTACATGTATAGATTTTATCATATCTAGAAACATTTCTATTACAATTTGGGAGGCTGCTCAAGGAATGGACGAAAACTGACAAAAGATGAATGCTGCTTCATACACAAAATATTTGCATTTAATGGGCAAATGATTGCATCTACAAATGATTGACACTAGTTCAATAAATCACTATGATCGCTTCTGTTATTTACAACGAACAAAACTTAGTAATCAATGATAAATTGCTGCATTTATTCACTTCTTAAGTGATGAGTGATTCTAATGGTATGACTAAACTGCAATGATGTATTGTCAAGAATTTAATTTTAAGTAGTAAAAAATAAATGTTTGTTAACATTGTATTATACCAAAAATATTTCGCTAAGTCGAATTTCAAGCTACTCACTCTATAAGGAAAGGGACAGGATGTCATGCAACAATAATAATTTGTTTTGTTTTTTCTATATGAAGGAAGCGCGAAAAATGATTTTTTTTTTTACAAAAAGAGAAAATATATGCGTGCCTGCTGATTGCTTCATGGGTGTGCACGTGCGTTTCTTAAATTCAGTGGGTGTGTGGACATGCATACTATTGTACCTTTAAATATAAGTATATGTACATACACACATATACTTCTCAATATGAATAAATATGTTGTATGTATTGTACCAACCATACATATTTTATTTTCTTATTTATATTTTGTTATAACAAAAACAAAAAAATATAATTAGCATTAGGCATACAAAAACAATTTGCCTACATTTACATTTTTTCGGCAACTCACGATAAACACGAATATTTGAAATGAAATGAAACTAAACTCAACTAAAGTAAAGTAGAGAAGCAAGCAAACGTGTCATCATTCCATACAAGTAGTGCCTTTGCCTTTTACGATTATTGCTACTATTGCTTTAGTTATTGTTCTAGTATAGTCTAAACTACCCAAAAAAAAGTTGGCTATGCAATGCTAATGCTTTCATTGTCGCCATCGTCGTCATTATTAAACTGGATGGCGCATTCGACGCCGAGGACGAGGTCATACTTCGGCATAGTAAGTTAAGTTACTCTTAATAGAAGAATGCACGAAAACTACTTACAACAACATAAAGTGTGCGTTTGCGCCTTTAACAAATAATACAACAAAAACTATATATGAAAAGCACAAAACAGAAATCAAATTGAGAACCATCATACTAAACTAAATTACGTTCTAAATCTTGACTATACTATATACATATTCTTTTTCCTTTGTACACATTTCATATAAGTATTGTAGTTTAGTCATTTCCAGCTACTACTAAAATTGGTTTAGTTCGTGAATCTCACTGAGAGCGACTAAGAGTTAGTTAAAGTCATCATCATCATCATCATCGTCATCGTCATCTGCATGTTGTTCTTTCTCATTGTTATTGTATTTTTATTGTAGTTTTTGCTAGTCAAAGTCATGCTACTGAGTGTTGTTGAGTTGAGTGTTGAATGAATAAAAAACCGAACTTAAACTCTGCGTTCGCTAACAAATTCTTTACTTGCATCTAGAACGCGAAAGCGAAAGGTTCATTTCAAAAATTTTGGCAACCAAACCAATCTAACTAACACAAACTAAACGAGAGATTTTTTTGGAAAATCAGCACAACAAAAATCTTATTGATTTAGATATTTTGTGATTTTCTTATACCAAAAAAAAAAAAAAAAATTTAAAAATAATAATAAAAAACTGCAAAAAAAATTAAAGAAAAATAAACGTTAATTAAGTGTTAAAGTGTTTTATCATAAACTCAAAAAAAAAAACTTTTAAGTTTTAAAAAATTAAAATTAATTAAAATCAAAAGAAAGAGAATAAATTTGCATATTTTACCTATAAATAAAAAAACGAAAATCTAAGGATTTGAAGACTTTCAGAACTGATTAATAATTTGTGTTTCTCTTAAGAAAAAGAAAACAATAACAAATATATTATATAATTGAAAAAATTAATAAAAAAATAATTTAAAAAAAAATCACAAAAATGCAGCCCCTTAAAAAATTTACACAATGCGGTAGTCTGACGATGCTTTTTGGTGTTTTCATCATTTTATTTGGTGTGAGCTCAACAGCCTTAACAACTTTTGGCAAAACCAACAATCAACCGCCACCAACACCAGGTCCAATAAGTAAGTTTTCAAAATCTTTCATTAATTCTCAATAAAACATAATAAAAATACCAATGTTATAGATTATTAGTCTGATTAATTCAAAGTTCATATGATTTCATAGCCCTGAGAATGCATAGAAACATATTTAAACAAATATGATTCCAAATACAAAAGTCAATAACAATTATAATGTTGTCATTGGGAATACATTTGTCTTGCTTGTCTGAGATAAAAAATTCATGAAAATCAATGTAAGAATTGATCAAACAAATCAAGAACTGAAACCCAAACTAAATGAACAAACAGTCAATCAAACAAATAAATAAAGTTCGAGTTTAATGGTAAACTACCCTTAAACGCCCACTACACAATCTTATAAAAAAATGAAAGAAAAACGCGATATCATCGATGTCACTAACAAGTACAAATTTATCTAGATACATACTCGTACACACAATAAGTATGGAACAATAAATGCTATACAATTGTAGAAGTTTTTCTAATTGTAAGACTCAATCAGAACTAACATGTGTGTGAAAATGAGACAATGTCATTAGAATATTATTAAATATTTACTTAATTCAAGAAAGGAAATTAATCGGGGAGTTGTCAATCAATTACATAGTTTATTAGGCTCTTAATAATCATAGAAATTTGGAAAACAAATTGTTTAATCTCAATTAAATCGAATCTATTTTTAGTTAAAGGACGTGAATGTGGTACTAATGACGATTGCGCAGCGATAGATAAAACTAGCTGCGTTCGTGATCCCAGTGACTATAAACTGCGTTGTCTATGCGGTGATGATACACCACCAATAAACGGTCTATGTCCTGATGTACTAAAAGGTAAGTACATAAATTCTAGAAGAACTGGAACCAGTATTAGCACAAAACATCATTTGCTTAATTTACAATTTCTTTCAATTTAAATTGGCCAGAAGAAAAATGTTGAATTCTATTTGTTAGAGAAGATACTACAATAATATGCAATATGCAATATGTAGTATGCCTTATGTATTTATCTATTATTTAAGAAGTCCGGCGCATTGTTTGCGTTTTGCACTTGAGCTGAAACTCAAGTGAGTGTTGTGACATGGACAGAACACAACACATGCAACAAACAAGAAACACTTTAGGACATGTTAAAAAGTGTTCACACATTCATACACAAAGTTGCATAGATTTGCGCCATTTTGTTTTTACTTATTTTTTTTTTCCTTTTATTTTCAGTTACAAATTCCATTTCACACGCTATTTTTATTTTTAATTTTATATTGTTATAAGGCAAATGAGAATTAAACAAAGCAACAGAAACAGAAACAGCAAAAAAAAAAGAAACATTAGTAGGCAACAACTGTTTATTTATTTATTTGTAACTGTCTTTCACACTCTTGACACTTTATGTTAAGTGAGTCACACATACACAGATACACAGATACAGATATTTGTTAGAAAAAATGGCAACGATTTGAATCTTTGTTCTTATTGTTTTAGAATCTTTCTACAAGTTTATTGTCTAATGCATAAAATTGTGAAATCATTTATTGTACAATATTATTTGTTATTTTTTAGGTTTACGCCACAAATGTACCAGCAGCAATGATTGCGAGGATGGCATGGTCTGTCAATTTGAGAATAGCAATCGCACTATTGGCGTTGCCAAGTTTATGTCCAGCAAAACCAAATTATGCCTATGCGATAATGATAATGGATATGTAGAGGACACTCTACATGATATCTGTAGTGGTGGTAGGTTCTCAGACAAAATTATATATATATATATATATTTAATTGCAATATTATATGAATTTTATCCCTTTAATTAGCTAATCTTCAAACTATAGTCAATATATTGGCTTCGCTGTTATCAATTGTGGCGCCTTTCTTAATCTCAGCAAAACGCTTCTAAAATGAAGTCAGTTACACTGGAAATACAACATTCAATCTTCATAGAAAAGATCATATAATATCATGTAAGAACCAAGTGATCAACCGTCCCTTCTTGATCAAAAAGCAGAAACAATCGCAAAATATAATACTTATAATCATAAAAAATATTGTACATTAACATCACATTTTTTTTTTTGTTGTGAGATAGTATGAGATTTGATCTACTACCATATTAATGTTATAAATTAATTAAAGCAAATTTTGATATAATTTCATTCATTCTTAATTCATTGGATCTTATACTATTAATATACATACACACATACATACATATAATATATATTTAGTAAGCATCATCATAAGTACCACCGTCGTCAAGTTTATAAATTTTCAAATACACCAAGCAAAAATTTATGAAAAGATAAATAAATTTAATAAAAAATTTAAATATCCATCAATAAGAATTTCTTTAGGATATGCACAATTACAATATATATAAATACATATGTATACAACTTTACAACTTTGAACACATACACTCACACACACACACACACACACACACATGTAAGAATAACTAACACTTTATGAGCTAATTTTTGTATTTTATATCCTCAAATTATTGTGTATTTTTATCAATTTCATATTTTCTTAAAGAGAGAAATTGAGTTTTTAATTAAATAAAAAATAAATAAATATCATTTTTGTACGTAAAAATTAATTATTTTAATAGATGTAAGTCGAATAATAAATTTCTTTAACCCAATCAATGTCATTATATAAGCACATGATAAAAAAAAATATAAATTTTAAATTTTAAAGCCTGTAGAAATTTCATACATTTATTATTTAAATAAATAAAGATTAAAAAACCCAATTTTAAAATGTGTTTCACTTTCTGTTGAGGAAAAATATCATTACGCTAACCTGACCATTCTGTTTTTATAGGTAACTGGATAGCGGATGATGTAGAAAGAGATTGGCGCTGCTAGTTTATCTAGGCCATTATTGATATTTGCAAACCACTAAAAGACATCATTTCTGGCCTGGAATCGAAAACTAGGAAGCAGGCTGCCTGCAGTGGGCAAATGAACTACGTTGTATTGGCGACCGCACACTCTGGCCATGCTACCAAACGAAATAGACCGAAATAGAGCGCCTACACTTTAACAAGAATAGGATTGGCCCAATGCATAAATGGGTTAATGGCCTAAAGGGTGTCCCACATCAAGACTTCTGTGGTATGTGAGTGCTCTGCTCTCCTTGAAATACGAACACGTTTTCTCGAGAAATCATTGGAGGACCTGGCAGAGGCTGAGGGTAACTTTTGAGAACAACTAGAAATACCTTACCGTCAATTCCTCTAAACCCTTCGTTCATTTCAAGGAGCCGTAAGTCTTTGGGAAAGCGGCCTGAGAAACATAATTAGGTCACCTTTATGTTAAAGCTGAGGACTGTTTGAACAATTCATAACATAAGAAGAATCAATTTTTTTTTTTTTGTTTTTTTGAGGTCATTTAATTAAAATTCCAATTAATAAAACGATTATAAGGGATAGTTTTGATACATTGGCAGAGAGATTAAATTTAAGTTAACAAATATTTAATTAACAGTTCTGTGTAATAGGTCTGAACCTTCTCGGGCAGTCATTTATAGTTAGAGCTAAAGCTACAGGATTGACATGCACATTCAGTGCGTCATTGTATCGGCTCTTATGACGGTTAATTTGCTCAATAACTGTCAGAATCCTTAGGTCACGATGTATAGACATTCTCCCAACATACCAGGGAGCACCCGCAAAGTTAAGAAGAGCTTTGTTATACATAACCTGGACTCTGTTAATTGTTTTGTCTTTGCTTCAAGTACCCAGAGCTGACTGTCTTAATTGTATGATGTATGGTACAACAAGGACTCCAATGATACATAGTTATAAGAATGATGACATCATAATTGAGGACAATAAATGATCAGAAACCGAAAGAAGTTATGAATATACTCATGGTTTTCTTTGACATGTGGAGTAAAGTGTAAATTAAATTTGATTTGATTCACTGTCGTCAAAGACTCGGTCCAACTGTACTTATTTCAATTGAATTAAATCGTACAAAATCGAGATCAAAATCATTCCATCCCAAATGCCATTAAACAATCCCATTAAGAATAAGATTCAATCCTAGAAAATTAATTTTTCTTTATATTTAATACAATAATTACAAAGTCAATCAAAATCTTTTAAAGGTTCAATTTTAGTTCTCTTAAATAACTTTAGAAATGGATAACTTATTATGCCCTCACATAACAATTTCAATAGCCAATTTATTGAAAACAAAGCGAAACGTAAAGATGCAAAGACTGCATAGTAAACTAATATGGTGGGTAATAGGAACACAATCATTGCAAAGAATATTGTGGCCAAGTAAAGTTGTCGATCCATATAACTATACTTCTCAACACGATCTTTTAAAATGTTGCGTCGCTTACCTAACATCATACGCCATAAGACTTGAAGTCCTTCGATCATCACACGATACATAACATCGCTGTACACATAGAAGCAATGTGCATGTAAAGTAACCACCGAAATGATATCTGCCAAAAGAGCCAATTGATGTGAGAGACCTATGAAACCAACATAACTATAAGCACTGAATAGATGTTGGATGAGCGGCGAAAGTAAGTCCAGAAATTTATGCCATAGATCAATGTGATAGTTGAAGCAATCGAAGAGAAAGTTGTTAAGGAAAGCATTCAGTTTAAGACCAACTGGATTTCCTTGCAATGCCTGCAGTAGTTCACGTAGTTTGCATATCATTATGTGCGGTATTTCAATTACTTTACTTTCACTTGTTTCTCTAAAACAGAGCAGCAGCAGGCAGGCAAAGGCGATACCACATAAGCGATCCAATGTTAGATTTATGATGTTGGCATTGCCTGTATAGACAGTACGCCATGATCTGTAATGCTTATGGAAAGCTGTGTGTCTTAGCAGGTAACTCACAAATGATAAATCCATCAATTGCATTAATACTGTTATTGGTAGATTAATAAGTTTTGTGACAAACATGGCCAGTGTTTTGTTTAGGTTCGTTTCGGCTGTCAATGTTCAATACCATGTCATCTTTTAATGTAATATTAATAGAAACAAATTGTTTCTGTTAATTTATTTTAACGCCAATTAATTTTCCTGTCTTTGGATTTGTTAAATGTTAAATACAAAACTTCATCGTTTGTTATCAAGCAACCGGCAACAGCTGATATGGTTGTCATACATCCCGATTGCATGTATTTCTTTAAATTAGTTGGCAACAAATATCATTATCTGCTAGTACATTTTAATTGCGTTTACATGTGATTGGCAATCATCATTAAGTGAGTGCGCGGAATTTGTTTAAACTCTTTTTAAAAGTTTTAATGCTAAGATTCTATGCTAAATTTGACTGCTGCGCTGCAATTGTTAGAATCATGAATATTTCACAGAAATCTGCTAAAAAGACTCTTGCAGCTAAGCTTAATAGTAAAACAAATAAAGTTATTAAGCCGACACTTATAAGTAGCAGTAGCAATGGCTCGGTACCGGTAAATAAAATGGAATTACGCATATGTACATGTGTAACATATTTCGAAACGCAATTTATAATTTTTCAATACTTTTCCTTTAGGACATTGAGGATATTGTGTCGCCAGGGGTTTCGCGTTTTTTTTCACCCATCCAAACACGTCAACAAAGAAAAACAACGGCACATATTTTGCCCAACAAATTGAAACCATCACCACCGAAAATAGCAAGGAAATCGTTAGATAATGAAACAGCAACTACAGTTAAGAATAAAAAAAAAGTTGAACACAAATTGAACATAAAGAGGGATGAATTTTTGACTTCAGCATCACCAAGTAAATCAGTAGCAATAAAAGTTAAACAGGAACGAGTTAAGTCAATCAAATCTGAAGCACCGGAAGAATTGGGGAAATATAGGGATTGGGTCCCTCGCAACTGGGAGTCAACACTTGAAAATATACGTTGCATGCGTCAAAAAGCAGCAGCCCCCGTTGACACTATGGGATGCCATCAGTGTGCCGATATTGAAGCAGATGTCAAGGTTGGAATAATATTTTGTTAAATTAGACAAATTTTTATTTGTTTCCTCAGACTCAACGTTTCCACAAACTGGTAGCCTTGATGTTATCCAGTCAAACCAAAGATGAAACCACATTCGATGCCATGAAACGGCTTAAGGCCAAGAAACTGACACCAACTATGATAACTGAAACACCAATTGGAATATTGGAAACTTTACTTTGTCCAGTTTCATTTTATAGGGTATGTGATATAACACAGAGAAAACAAATGATGTGATGATAAAGACTCTGGTTACATGTTTTCAGAACAAAGCCAAATACCTTAAGCAAACGGCAAAGATCTTAATTGAAAAATATGATTCTGACATACCAAATAATGTTCAAGAACTTATTGCATTGCCCGGTGTTGGTCCTAAAATGGCTCACATTTGCATGGCAACCGCTTGGAATGAAATCACCGGAATTGGTGTCGATGTACACGTTCATCGTATTGTAAATCGTCTTGAATGGGTGCCAAAACCTACCAAGGAACCCGAACAAACACGTCAGGCCTTGGAATCATGGTTACCCAAAGACCTTTGGGCTGAAGTAAATCATTTATTTGTGGGTTTCGGCCAAACTACTTGCACTCCATTAAAGCCTAAATGTGAGCAGTGTTCAAATCTAATGCACTGTCCTGCAGCACCACAGAGTGTAAAGAATAAGCATGCAGCAGCAGCAGCAGGTGATTATATCCAACCGCTGTGTCCAGCCTTGGCTACATTTGAAAAGAAACTACTAAACCTAAAATAAAATAAGACAAACTTACTTTTGTATTTTCTTGTATTTGTATTGTGATCAATAATTTGTAATTGTGTTTTGTGTTCGAAACGATTTTGTAACGAAAAATGATTGTTTTGTTAAGATTTTAAATGAAATTTTCTTACTAAATACTAATATTTGATGAAAATTTGTCTTCAAACATGGGGATTTAAAAGGGAACACCTAAAAACCAGCTTAATGGAAATAAAATAAATCATGGTCAAAATACCTAGACTGACTTTGGCACAGGCAAACGTTCGAAAATAACCCAACTTACTCAATGACGAAGAAGTAGATATTTAGAAAGACGTAACGATTCATGAAACCAACTTTCCGAACAGAAATTTAAAAGAGAATTCTGTAATCCGAATCTTGTAGACGATTCAGCAAGGAAGTTTAAACTATCCACCAAAATATTGGTCCTCTTTGCATGATGCATTCATTAATTAATGTTTCAGATTAGAATTACAAAACAAAAAAAAAAATTAATAAGATCTCATCTGTTCCACCAGTCACTCATAATAATAATAATCACATAGTTAGTTACAATATATAGACGTTTGCATATTTATTTTTAATTTAGTTTTGCAAATGGCACTTAACAATATATAATATATATATAATTTTAGTTACTGTACTTTTTTAGTATTAGATTCTTTTTAAATAATGCAATTTGCAGATTCATTTTACTTGATTAATTTTTGTTCATTTTGTTGAAGGTACTTGAATTGCTACACTCTTTTCATCCTTCACATTTACGTTACGTAATCAGCAATAACTACAATTAACAAGTTAATTATATTCATTAATAATATCAAAAGATTAGAGATGATTTTAGTAACCAGGCATAGTCGTTGATTGATTGGACAGAAAAAAAGTCACAAGTTTAAAAAAAAAAAACAAAGAAAGATGATCAACGAAGTATTAAAATAAAAGTTAAATCCGATTGCCATAATATGGCATCATAAGTATGATGCCGTCATGCACTACCCACACTAAACATCCGTGTTGCGAACGTTACATTCTTGTTTGTGATTGGATGCACTGACATTTAGCTAGAACTATAAATCGGTGATGGGACCAGCAACGCTTAGTTTAGGTGAACAAGTAGAATCAATGCTCATAGATGATGTTGCCATATGGTGGTGGACGGTGGTAGTGGTGTTGGTGCTGTTGTTGTTGGTGTTCAATTGATTTACTTGCTTAATGTTAAATGGCGAGGATGTGGAGGAATTGTTGCTGTGGTTGTGGTTGTAATGATAATTTAACCATTGCGGTGGCGCTGCAACAGCATTAGTTGTATTAGTTGTTGTTGTTGTGCTTGCGCCGTAACTACTCGTATGTACAAGATCTTCACCTTCACCAACAAGACCATTTGTTATATTGTTAGATGGATGATGGACCAAGAAATCATTTTGTTCATAGTTTCTTTGGCCTCCGCCAACTCCTAGGCTACTAACCAATTTCTCAAGTCTAAAAAGACAAAAGAGAGAAAGACAAAGAGTGGATACAGAGTAGAAAAGTACATACTATAAAAAAATGCTTTAGTGAAATTATAAAATTGTGTTAGATACAATGAGGATTAGTTTGTTTAGTATGGAATGTTGTTAGTTGATTTGATTATTGTAATATGACTGAATTGCTAGTGTAATAAATGAATGCATGAATGAATGACTCTCTTCATGGAATGTTGATTTGTATAATGAAATCAAAATAATTATTATAGTTATTCACTAAACCCACGCAATAATACGTTGATCGGCTTGTTTGCGTGCAGCAACTGCTTCATCTAATTCACGTTTCAATTGCTCTTTATCCTCTTCAACAATCCTATCCTTTTCATTGTTTATCATCAATTGTTTATGTTGCTGCTGCTGCTCTTGTTGCTGTTGCTTAACACGTGATGCTGCTACTGATGATGATGATGAAGACTCTTTTTTATATGGTTTTGTTGTTTTGTGTTGCTTGTCATCTGTTGAAACTAAAGCAAAATTTGGAGGCGACTGTACTGGCTGTTTAGCTTGATTTTGGCTACTGGTGCCAATACAACTGTCTGTGCTGGAAAAGGATGTACGAGCGTTTGATGCAATTTCCGTAAGCGTTTCATCGGTATTCTGTTGCGGTGTTTCACCACCACCATCTTCATCTAAAGCTAATTGGACTGGATTGCCTACAGTAGGTGATTGTTGATGAATAGTGCCATAATGTAAATTGAATGACTGAGAACGTCGCGTATGCCCAGTAGCAGCAGTTGCAAAGTGTTTACGTGTACGCAATGTTTCATTCTCATAGATAATATCCGAGGCATTGCGATTATTATACAATGTGGCAACCAATTGACGCATGTATCGATTCTCAGCTTCAAGATGATTTAAACGTTTATTGATTTCTTTACGCTCCAAACGCAAATGCAGGACATGTGTCTGAATGGAAAAGTAGAGAAGAAATTTAAATGATTTTGCAATCCAAACTGATTCTTTCCAATTCATCTAACTAACCTTCAGTTCATCGATGTCACGTAGAATCCGTACATTGCCCTCATTCATTGACCATTGGCGTTCTTCAACCATGGATTTCACTCTGTAAATATGCAAATTGTTTATTGTTTTCAGCAGTTCGTTCGTAATTTTGAAGAATTATTTATTTTTACCGATTTATTAAAGCATCCTCCCGGACTCTTGCTGCTTCCTTGACTTCACGTACAACATCAGTCATCATTCCAGGTGCATAAGCTGCTGAAAAACAATGAAAAAGACAAACGATATCATTTAAAAATTGTCCAAATCCACGAAGTGGTGATTTAAAATCAAGCAAAATAAGTACAAACAAAAATATATTGTGTCTACACAAAGGATATAAAATGAATAGTGTTAAAGTCTAAGAAAGAAATAAAGAAGAAGGAAAAATACCTGAATGAAATGTGGGCGCAGGGCTGTGTGTGCCAATTCCACCGCCAAATACCATAGGCTGGCTTTGTGTGCTTAATCCACTCAAGCTATCTCTACGGTGTCGCATACCGATGCCACCACCACCACCCCAAGTGGATGGTGGATGTTTCAAAGCTTCAATATCAACTAAAGTAGTAATACAAATCAAATGAAACAAAAGGAAAACAAATAAAAAAGAGAAAGAAGAAACAAACAAAAAAAAGAAACCAAGAAAGGTGAAAGATTAGAACAATATACAAAAAATCAATAAAAAAAAAAATGAACCAAATCAAATATAAGGTGACTCAGTAGAGATTTTAAAGTGTATTACAGAGGCAGCCAAAAAGATACAATTTTAATAAATTGGGGGAAAGAAAATTACAAGAAAAAAAAAAACAAACAAGAAATCATCAATCAGATCATGTAACCAATAACAACTCACTCACTCATTTACATTATACTAGTAGATACATACATTTTCCGTGCATCTTTTATACAATTGATAAGTGATCTATGATAGAGATACATTTACCATACTAATTGTGTCATAGTGAGTACAAACCTTTTGTCTCATGTAGATTACGACAGATTTTGGAATTTGTCTCATGAAGTATATTTATTTGTTCCATTAGAGCAACAAAAAACTTATTATTCTCCATATCATTGCCTTGCATGTTTTGACGTCTATCCGGGGTATTTTGGCCACTTAACTTTGAATCATTGTCCGAGGGATTCAATAGGCAGGGATCACTAAATCTGAAACTTAATAGAAAAGTCATCATAAAGCAAGCGTCTTATATAAATGATTTAAGATTCCAAAATACATACCCACGATTTATATGAGGATTGCTTCCACTTCCATCCAATACATCTGTGGAATTCTGTTCATGTTCTGAATTATTACCTAACCCACCAATTCCACCACCACCACCACCACCACCGCCAAACATATTAACAAGGGGCGGTAAACTGGCAAAATCCTGAGAGGCTTCATTGTGTCCATAATAACCAAGGCCACTGCCAGTACCAGGCATCATGCCACCATTTGTGCCCATAGAGAATAACATAGGAAAACGATTATTTAATGAATTCGAATTCTTCAGATAACTTGGAGTATTCTAAAATTACAATAGAAAACATCTCATCATCATCATCATCATCATAAAATCAATCAAAAGTATTCATTTTTTATATCACTTACACGTTGTATTCCCAAACTAAAGGGGGCACTATAACTGCCTCCATTACCATTACCAGAGGAGGAGAGACCACCGCCTCCTCCATAGGGTGATGAATTGGAACGTGATAGGAATTGTTGTTGTGACGACATCATGTGTGGTTGTTGTTGTTGCATATTGAAATTGTGCAAATTTGGCATTTGATATTGTGGTTGAGATTGAGATTGTTGCTGCTGCTGCTGTTGTTGTTGTTGTTGTGGCACAGGCATATTTTGTTGCTGCTGCTGTTGTTGTTGGGTTGGCATAAATAAACCACCACCACCACCACCACCACGACGATTAGATGTTGGATTGAAATCTAAAAACTCTGATGATGATGATAGTTGCGCATTTGAAGCATCTCTTAGGCAATTCTCTAACCAAGCATCAAGATGATCCTTGGCATAATTACCACCGCCACCACTACTTCCACTGGGCAATGATGCTCCACCACTACGTGATTTAAGCTTTTTACGTTTTGTGTTAATATCGCCAGCTGGAAAAAAAAAAACACATACTTAGTCATAGAATTTTCCAATTTTATTGAGTTCATTTGTATTTAAAAATAGATAATTTAATGTAAAACGCTTCACTAGTTTCAATTCATTTAATTTTACATTCACATTTAATTCAATTTTACACAAAGTTACTTAGTAAAGAAAGAAGGGAGGCACAGGCAGCCAATTAAATCACTCGGTGATTCTCGATGCGCTTGACTAATTTTTTTTGTTCCAATTTAGGAATAGTAAGTACTCCCCCCCTTTCTTTATTGCAATTGGAAATCTTTGATGAAATGGAATAAAATTTGGAAAAAAAACTTTGCTAAACTTAGATAAGTAGATACTCGTCTCGTCTCGTCTCCAATGAAGGCAGTTTATAAACTATGAACTGAAATGACTCACACATTGGGGTTTAGTCAACGTTTTGGCCAAAAGACAACAAAATCAACAACTACAACGACGATGACTTCGACACTAAATGCGACAATATGCGACTCACCTAAAACAGGTTTATCGATTTAAAGAGACATACTCGTAAAAGAAAATATTGCGATGAATTGAAATTTGTACTTATGAGTAAAATAAAGTGACGGTGGCTGCTGCGACCAAATATATTGCTTGGTTGCAACGAATTGCTACCATCTAAACCAGGTGCCAGTCAATGATCAAATTGATTACCTGTGTAAAATGATTTACAATCAACGCTATAACATGGTGTGGGTAGTTTGAAATGCTACGAATGAGTGAGTGAGGGAGTTTTGCAATAAGAATTTAAATTGTTTCTAGGTTTTTTTTTGTTTTCTTTGTAACGCTTATCAGAAAATTGTTCAATAAACCCAAATATCAGTAAATCTTATGTTTTTGGTACTCAAAATAATGAAACTGATCTGTTGCCTATTAAAGATTTTATTGATTTTACTTGGAGCAATTCATCCATCAAGTTGTAGCAAAGGAATCTACTTATATCTACATTTTATTTGTATTGTAGTTTCAGAAACCTCTCTCAACAATATAATAACAATAGATTTGTGAATACTATATCGACCCTATCTTAAAATCTGATTAAGCGAAATGGCAAGGAAATTACCATATTAAAATTAATACAGGGTGTTTAAATTTGAGGTATCTTTTTAAATTTTAAATTAATCACATGAATTGTGTGAAATATCTATGTATTGTTATTGGAAATTAAAGAACATTGTTTCCGGTTAATAATGAAAAAGAATATCGTTCAAGTGACGTTCTCTGCTAGCCCATCAATAACTTTGAATTGACTCTACTTAGAAAAAAATGATAAATCTCTCAATATCGCGCTCCATTCAGAGTAATTGCATTTTGCCATTTTGATTTTCGAAAATATATAGACCATTTACTTCACCACATCAAAATCTACACCATGCAACAACTTTTTTTTTTTTGGATTCATTGGCTTTTCAAACAATTCTCTAGGTATTTCTTCAGCCCCATTTCAAAAAGAATGAAAATACTTTCTTTGAAAAATTATCATTTTCTTCTTGTTTTTCTTCATTTTAATGAACTTTCTTCATACTTAAAACCTCGTTTTTTAAAATGGGACCTCAAATTTGAGCACTCTATACTTGTAGAACCAATCACAAAACAAATCATTGACTTTGGTTCATTGACTCACTCATTCCTGCTGATAAAACTTGATCATATAGAAATTAATAATATTATTATTTTAAGGGCATATAAAGCAATAATTCGTCTGATTTTTTCCAAATACATTGTGTTAATAGTCATTTTAAATCATTTTTTTAAGTTTCTCAACTCTTTCAACAGACATAAGTAAGTAGTGTGGAAATTATAGGGTTTATGTTTAGTTTCTATATGGAAACTACCTCTTACAGTAAGCGCAGATCTCTTCTGACTTATTGTCTGTGCAAAACAATAAAACTCGTCTATACTAAAATTCAATTTATAAAACTAATAGACTATTACTTTGCATAGATTAACTTGGCTCAATCGATTCTACTTGTCATGGTGATAATTTTTATACATACTTTATGAGGCTTTCGACTCCGACAAATATAATATTATAATATAAGAATGTAATGATAAGAAAACAGCGTGAAATTTGCGGAAAAGAATAAGATAAAATTTGTATATTCCATTCACATGCATATATGTATTTTTATCTTAAATTATGTTCAAAATTCCATTGAAAGCACAGACAATGACAATAATGATAACGATGCCCATTCAAAATTGAGCACGATTCCGACAACAAGTGCTTTATTAAAATTACTTATACACAAGAGTAGATAGATATGTACATAAGTATGTGTATGTATCTGAGTGTACTAAGTGTAAGCATTATAAAGTTAAAAATAACAAATATTGTAGATATTTCGATTCCAATGCGTGTGCTTTACAGAGAGGAAACCATTTATTGAAAACTGCTGACACACGTACGTCCTCGTTCTGTTAACGATACCTAAAGAGACTTGACTTGAACTCACCCAGCTGCATTCCAGGCGCATGCGCAACTCATACATTAAGATCACTGCCACTGGCCTCTTTACTTTCTCTCTCTCTCTCTCTCTCTCCGTCTCTCTGTTGCTCTATGTATACTATTTTTAACACGTCGTCGTCATTAAGAAATTCTCATTCACTTAAATTGGAATTTTGCAGTTGACGATTGATGGAGGAAAAGAAGGAAAACGTTTACACGCTTCATAATTCAATTACATACTCGGGACATGGAAATCAACATCATGATCATTATCATCATTGTTGAACGGAAATGCATGTAATAAAAACTAAAAGGATCTCACTCAATATAAGAATTCTAAGTATAATTATAAGAATACACAGAATATTTTCCTTTGATGTACTCAGTTAAGTAAGAAATGCATGTGATAAGAATCGAATACATTAATGTTAATGTTAATGATGATGCCATGCCTGACACAGGGTCGCACATAGTGCGATTATAAATTATTTAATTGCCGGATTCGATTGTTGTAGTATTGCAACTATAAAAATTATGGCAATCAATAACCGTGACCCACGCAAAGCGAATTGATAATCTCACAAAAAAAGTAGTTAACAATAAACAAAAATTAGTTACAAATCTAAGTACTCGAATCTACTATAATTGCATATTAACATGAATGACATTGAAATTTAGTATCTATCTATCTGAAAAGAGTATTCAATTATTGTATTGTAGATGTCATGAGCCAAGAAATCAAAGTAAAATACTATACTATACTTACTATAGTAAGTATAGGTTTTTACATAATTTCTTGTGTATATTTCTCTTTCTTTTTTAGCTAAAGGCTATTGGTAGCAATAACATGATGATCATCCATCTAATGACTATGAATAAACACCGGATAAGCAAAACAAAAGCAAACCATTAAATTTGCACAATGTAATGGATGCTTTGCCACAGAAAAATGAAGAGGAAAAATCGATTAGGGGTCTATTCTTAATTATACCTTTCTTCATATAGAAGTAGTATTTTGTTTGAATTGCATTGGTACTTTGTCATGAAGTTTGTGAGTTTATTATGTCGATTATACAATACTTACATATAAGACAAGGAGATGGGAAGTATCAGTTCAATATATGCAGAAGTGAAGACATTAGCAATTAAAGATGAGTCACTCTTTCATGGTCCTAAATGTTGATCCAATCGCAAATAATTTCAAATTCTTAAAGTACTAATTTCCTTAGAACAGATTGTAATTACATATCTACATTAGTTTTTGAGATATGAACCACTTTTTAATTTGTATAAATATTACTTGAATATGATGATCTTTGTAATACAATACAATACAATCTATATATGTACGTGTATATTAACAATTATCTTGCATATAAAGGCATGATAATAAAACCATCTTATGCTATAGTTTTTGAGATATTTAACTGAATTTATGATTAAGCGATCAATGGTTATGCTATTTTCATTTCCACCTTTGTATGGTAAGGAGTAAGTTTTATGGACCCTGAGAACGAAGGCGGTGTAGTCTACACTGTCGGTAAGGTTAAAAGCGAATACCGTAAGACTTCTGGGTATGAAAATCACTTGATTATGACGATTGTAACTTCACACAACAAGTCATTTCTGTCGACAATTGAGTTTGAACGCTATTATTATTCATTGCTTCGAAACACGTATTTCGACCAAAGAATTTTCAACAAAAAAAAAATACGGCATAGACACATAGTTTTATCATTTTACTTTATAACTTTTTTATTTTTTTAACAGAGATATTCAAGTCAAATTTTCTTAAATGGAGATAGTTTATGGTAACATTGATTTCATTGATTTAAGGCTTAATCTACTTTGACTTATTGCCACAAATATACCATATAAATTTATTTCGCGTATCTCGGAAACGTCTGAGCATATTTGGATGAATATTTGCACCACCAGCCATTCAAATTTCAATACCCTAGGATTACTAGGAAGGTAACCTTCTATATAAACACAGATTCAAATTTATGTTTTTATTAGAAAAAGTTTTTCTTTTTTTTTGCATTATCAAACTAAAATTTTAACACTATAAGTGCCTGACTCATATTCACCAACCATGTAAATTTCATAATGATCCTAGGATTACTGGATTGTATAGCTCTTATACCAACCGCGAGTAAAGTTCGGTCGCCTGGTACTATTACTTATACATAACCAATGAAATTATATATGTATATTAAAGCCAACCCTTTTTGTCGTATAGAGTTTGACATGTAGATACGAATTTTTGATTAATTTATCAATTCTACATATTTTCATCAAACTTAATCAACTCGCCATTATTAGCCACATCTTTCATTGAATAAGTTTCAAGTCATGTAAGTGTCCAGTTTTTGAAATATAGAACTAAATTTTTCCATTAACATGGATCAACTTTCATTAAACTTAATCAGCTCGCAACAACTTGTGTAAGGTATAAAGTTTTCTTGTTTTGTAGATTATTTTCTTTATACGAGTATCAACCATTGAATGCAAATTGTGTTAATGAATGTGGCAAAAAGTAAATACATAGAATGTAGTACAAGAAAACAGATGCCAACTTGTTTTTTTTACCCATTATACAATATACTATATCTTTGCATATGCATTCTTTGATCAAAACACATCTGTCATATATGCATACATATAAGTTATGTTCCTAAAACCCCCTTAAATAAATATTTTCTTTAATTTCAAATGAATACTATTATAATGTGTTTTCATTTCTTTTGAGGGTGTACAAAAAAACGAAAGACATCTGTTCAAAGAACAATAAATATCTAAACGATTTGTTCCTACAATAAATTTATCCATAGGGAATTAAACTAATTCCATTAACAAAGAAATAAATCATCAAGACTTCAACACTCAAAGGGACAAAAACAACAATATAAAATAACTCAAGGGATGTGTTTATGAAACAAAAATAGACTTGTGAACAAGAAATGTACAACTTACTTTATTAAACTAATATCTATCAGCACCCATAATGAAGCATCTTAGCACATAGATTGCTTGGTCTTATTTTGTGCATTTACCTGACATTGTAGGTAACTTATACTTAATTGCATTGCGTGCTATGCTTACTCAAGTATCTGAGTATTTGACCTGAGCATCTAATATGGTTGTATGAACCTAAGGCTTCTGCATACTTTTGTTTGCGTGCAACAATCATTCATACATACTTGTATGTACATAAGTGTGCCAAATTAACAATCATTTAAAAGTATTCACTTTTGTTAAAGCAGCATTCATTGTTCCAATTGAATTAATTTCTTGTATCTTATAAGTGGATTCTAAGCACTTATTTCTAACATTGCTCACTCACCTCTTTGTGTATTATTTGCTGCGCCATTTATTGCTACTGCATTTGGAATATTCGATGATAGCGTCGCACTGTTGCTGCTATTGTCAATGCCACTGACGCCCACTCCTGCTAAGTTTCCGCCACCATCATCACCGCCACCACCGCTTAGATTACTGGGCGTACCACCATTTGCATTATTGTTGTTGGTGATGGCGCTGTTTATGTCCGCTGGTATTGTTGTTGTTGACATTTTGTATTTTTTTTTTTTTTTTATTCAAAACTTCGTCTTAGTAGTTCAGCAACAATTTTAATTTAATTTGGACACGTTTAAACAACTTTCGCCTTGTTGGCAGCGATGTTAGTGTTGCTGCTGCTGTTTAGTTTTGAAGATGACGATGATGATGATGATGACGATGTTGTGACGTTGTCCTAGGTTCAGATACTTCTTTTAAGTTATTTCATGTCTCTGTATCTTTCTTTGTATTTCTTCTCTCTCTCTATCAAGTACTGCAAAATAATGAGAAAGGTAATTTGTATTTGTTGTTGTATTGAATTAGTTTAAGGAATAACATGCAGGGCGACACTAACGCACCCTCATTATTACAAATTTAAAGTTTCATTTTGCACTCTGCCAAACAGTGGCAAGCAAAATTTTGTATTAAGACAATAGATGCGAAAGCACCATACCCAAGTCAATTTTATATTGGAAGCAAAGATATTATGGCAGATGTAAAGGCATGGGGATGACTTATAAGTATAACAAATAGGTGTTCCCCTAGATAGAATAATAAGTATCATAAAGAAATATGACTACCAATGCATTCTTCAAAAGACCTTGTGGACGAATGAGATATTTTCGCATCCATCCATGGTGACCAAAAACATACTCCACGCAAAGATCAGAGTTTTATGTCAAAGCAAAACCTTCAGTTAAAGGAGGATTTGATCCGAAGCAGAGAGAATCTATGGTCATTGTAAAAGAAGAGGCTTCCAAAAATCATACCAAACATGAACTTTGGATTAGAGTGCAGCATGAATGGAATAATATTACCAGCACCCATTTTCAAAACTTGATAGAAAATACATCTATGTGATCTTTTGCCAATGATAATTTTGATAATTTTCTATTTAACAAAACAAAATGTGTACAGAATTTTGCTTGCCACTGTACATACAAAGTGAAGGGTATATACTCGTACATAGTAAATATTTATTTTATACTATGTTTTGTATATAAAACTTACAATTTGCCTTATAAAAAAAAGCACCTGTCACTTGTCACAAATGCACGCGTTTTTGTCTTATGCAAACTTGTTATTTTTTGTAGTTGTGACGCTTAATAAACATTTTATTGATGAAATATAAACAAGATACAAATGGACATATGTATCTAAGAATATGAAACTATCTACCGGCAAATGTGTATACTAGTATTTATAATATGTTTAACAGTTTTACTTTGCATAAGCATAAAGAAAAATGGTAACCAGATACAAAATATGCAACTCAATACCAAGTTTGTTTTTGAATGTTTTCTATATACAAAATACACAAAACGAACTCAACTCGAACAAAAAGCTATCTTTATGCAAACAAAGCGTAAAAAATTGTTTAGATTTTTTCCCTTTTTTTTTTTTTTTTTTTTTTGTTGGCTTATAGAATTACAGTTTCTTCAACTACACTAAAATATAAAGGAATTTAACGCTTCGTTTACAATGTAATTATGTATGCTTAAGACAATTATGTATCTAACAGATATAATGTACTTCTGTACTTAGATATGCTAGTAAGTATCTTTGCTTACATATGTTTATATGTTGCAATTTTTAAGGTACATCATCATACAATTTATGAATTTATGAACTTAAAGTTTAACTTAACAAGATGAAAACTAGTTTTTGAAGTCACTCGTTATCTCTATTTCTCCCTCTGTGTTGTGTATCTCTTTATCTATCTATCTATCTTCTCTATATGTACGATATATACTTGTACATAGTTCAAGCGCGTTCAATTGTTTAAAAAATTCGTTTAGTTTTGTTTTGTTTTGTTATGGATACAAATAGCAAAGCAACATCGAATCCATTCAATGCCAAATAGCCATTGCAAAAAAAAAAAAAAAAGAAGAAATATATGTGAAATAAATAAAGAAAAACATGAAACTTTCAATAAAAACTAAAACCTGAAAATTAAAAGAATTCGGTTGCAAGGAAACCTTTTATACTCTTCGCTTTCTACACTTTAATTTGAAGAAAATGAAAATACATTTAGTCTGACCAAAATTTCTTTTAATTGCAAATGATAATTGAAAAGGGGGGAATAAAGCAATTGGGTTGGGTACAACTGTGTCATGGTGATACCGCTGACTGTGCAACAAAAGGAGTGCCCTGCTGTTATGTGCAGCTGGTTAGTTACCTTGTTCCCAGTGAATTCAATTAAATGAATATATCTATAGTAAATAAATAAATTAAAACCGATTTTTTTGGTCATAAGAAAGTGACAAAAATTCAAACAAATATAAATTTCTAAAACCGACATAGAACTTCAAATACAATAATATGTGAACAAAGCTTAAATATTCAATTTTCATTTATTTCGAGAGAAATGTCTAAGATACATTTGATTTTATCAAATTGAAATTTGAACACTTTTCCACGTAAAAAAAACAAATCTTGATAAAATCAACTAAATTAAGATAGATAATACATAACTTCCGCCTTTATTATTATTGTTAACAAAAAAGATTTCTGATTTCTCATCAAAATTCATATAGCATAACCACCATCATCATAATCTAAGCTATAGATCTTATACGAGGGTAGGTGGAACAAAAAACCGGTGGTGTTTTGAAGAAAAGTCTTTTACAATCCAAGAGATGTGTAACGAAACCATACTAAATGTCAGAGGGATTAGGATAAGGAAAAAAAATATCATATGTCAACACCACTACTTTGATTAGGAATGGGCGAAAGGCGAAAGTTAGTCACCTTGACATTGTAAAATCGATTCACTTATAAAATATTTATTCTCCAAATAAAAATTATTTTAATGGAACTCAGCAAAAGTTTATGAAGTTCGTGCTCTTTTATTATAAACAATAAGAGATTGAATATCATCAATAAATTGTAGACTTAATAGAGAATCTTACATTTTTCATTCTAGCACAAATTTGTTGTTTGTTTTGTTGCCTGTCGACCCTCGTTTATAATGTCGAGTATCAACATTTTCTTCTATGGAACAAATTCAAATGACGTCTATTGTAATTTCCCGCAAATGGGCAACGAAATATGCAAAAAAAAAAATCAACATCTAGAGAAAAAATATCTTTGTGATACAAAACAGGAATCTTTGTTTGTATCTTTACTCTGCTCTATACAAGTTTTAGGGGCATCAAAGAGAAAAACGAAATGCTTTGTTGAAAGTGAATTAAATTTACTTTTTGTGTGTTCAACAACAACAACAAACTGTGAATCTATTTATGATTTTATCCAATAAGAAAAAGAAAAAAACTTTAAGTAAATAAAACAAATTTGCCAAATGTGTTAATGAAAAACATTGCAAAAAAAAAAAGAAAACACAACAAAAAAATAGAATAGAAAAAAAAACCAAAGTTTATAAATATCTAGAACAAAAACAAAAACCACTTGAAAATAACCACTCGATTTATCATGCTGTTTTTATTTATCAATCTCTAAAAAACATTTCAAGTGCCTGCACTTTATGAACTAAAATAATTTGGCCCTTAGAATTTAGATAGAAATGATTTCTAACAATTTTATTATACTTTCGAGTGCCCATGATGTATTTATGTATCTATAATAACAATGAGTGAAATGCTAAAAGAATTGAAGGTGAAATTTTTTTTGTTTTTATTTTATTTTCTATTTTAGAAAATCTTTTGGAATTTTAGTTCGAATTAAATGTAAATAAAAACAAAGAGAAATACATAACCGGTTCCCATCATAAAGAAATAAACAAGTTGATACACATTTGTTGGGTGGGTCCGATTAGGAGATGCCCTGTACACCACCCGAATCATTTCAAATGGAATCATATGCATATTTATACACACACTGATAAAAATTATTGGTAAAAAAACTAACATACAATACTATGTATACAGTCGCGGACATCTCCCCTAGGCGATCGATATTGCTCTTTACTACAGATGTCTTTTGTAAGGTGGTACAATTTCTAGCTTGTCTGATGAATAGTGTCGGATTTTTATTAAGACCTTTAACATATGGCATGGGTTTTCTATTACAATAGGTGAAAAGAGTGTAACGTGTCCTGGAAATTAATTGAGTTTAAATATTACGAAATCAAGTGAGTTCAAAAACAAGTTGTGGCAGTTATAGGAGGTTTTTTTTATTATGTTCCTTTAGGAAAAGCGAACGTTGGATTCTACCAAATATGCATGGATCTTCTGTTGAGCCAATAGAAGGTCATAGGAATAGTATTCTATAAACTATTGAATTGAGTCTATATACCAAATTTCAGCTTACTAGGGTTCAGCTTGTGATGTTCAATTCTATGCATTGTAACTTCTTTAAAATTCTCATTTTAAAATCCAACCAAAGGGTTTTTACAAAAATTTGGCATAATGGGTTTAAGCAAACATGATCTGTCTGTCTAGGCATTGAATCTAACAAATAGAATAACATAATTCAGTTTACTACATATACAATAGGAATGTATACATGTCGACTAGATCGATTTGTGTCTTCATGCTGATCTACTTTATAGGGTCTTGGGACTCCTCCCTCTTCTCTGTATTACCTTGCTTTTTGGCTATAGGGTATACATTTTAACAAGTTGTGTAGCAAAAAACTACAAGTTTTGACCTTTTTAATTTTATTTAATTTATTTCTCTTTTTAATTACACCTTGTCATAAGAAACAACAACAACAAAAACAAATGGGAAAAACAAAAAATTTACACTGAACTCGATTTGTTGTACATTGGGTGATTTTACTTCTCCTTTTTTTTCGTCTTTCTCTCTTGTCGTATCTTGACTAGGCGATCATTGATCAAAAAGCTTGAAAAATCAAGTGCTCAACAATAGCAACAGCAACAACAACATAATTACATGAGTGCACATCATTTACTGTTAATAGCAATGTAATTGTTATTGTTGTTGTTGGTTTTGTGACCTCACTTGTATTTATTTGATTGGAATGGACAAACGAGATGATGTTGATGATGATGATCATGATAAAGCAGACGAGTACCATAAATGATCAAGCAAAAGTTAGAAAGGCAGTTCATTCATTCATTTATTTTTTCCATTCATTCATTTATTTACGTATGTATTTGCCGTTTATTTATTATCTTGCTTTTTGTTGGCAATGCGTTGCTTTCTTTATCTTCAAACAGAATAAAGAATGGGGATGATGAGATTGAAAACCATGAACAGCAATGATCACATAGTCAACAAGCAAAGAAACTAAGAAAAACGCTCAAACAAAAATTGATGACAATTAAAAAGAATAAAGCAATAAATGATAAAAATAAGAAAAATACATTGTACAATGAGGGACGCAGACAAATAGATTCATAAGTATTGTATATAGTAGATCGGCAAGCAGATACGATATACATATGACGGCATTCATAGGGCTCACTTACACTGTCTGTCGCATGATGAATAGAATACACAACAACAAGAAGCAGGGGAATGTGGAACACACATACACACATGTGTGTAACAGTATCACTTAACAGAGAGGAGCGAGACCCAACAACACGACACAGCAAACAAAAATCTCAAGGTTTTTATTTTAAAGGAAAACTATTGTTTAGAGATTTTCTTCTTTTATTTAAACAAACTAACTAATTATCATTTTCTATCTATGTATGTTTCTGCTTTGTTTCATTTCCCTGTTTCTTTCTGCCTGTTTTGTCGCATATAATAAAGAAAAGAAAAGTAAATTTTATGCTGGAAATAATTAAAGTTTATACCTTTCTTATTTTCTTTTTTCTTCATTAACCCACAATCTCTTGACTTTCTTCTTCTGTTTGCCAATTTACCAATTTATTTGTTTAGTCGCAGGAAGAGTTTATGTATGGTGGCTTTTAATTATATACAATTTAAATACTGTTGTTTTTGTTTTATGATTTATATGTTAATCTCATTAAAAATATTAACACTTCCTCAAACAGCAGCAAAACTTTTTATTACAAAAATACAATTTATTTTTTAATTCACATAAACACACACACACACAGAGAGAGACACTTTAAACAACTAGAAATTGCAAGCCTTGTTATTTTTTTTTCTTCTCTGTTTCAAGTTGTTAAACTATTTAACACTTTTGCACACAAACAACCAGCAACAGTCGCCACAGCCATTGGGCATTAATATTATCTATTTTTATTGAATTTTTCACACGCGATTTTCTTTATGCAAAATTTATTGTACATTTGTACATAAATCATATTTTCATTTTCTTATTTTGTTGTTTTTTTGTCTGTCGTTAGAGTGTGGGTGGATTTTGCACAATACACAATAAAAAAAAATCAAATTAAACAATAGGAATTGATAACATAACAGCATAACAACACAACCTAACACGACGGCAAAGAATGAGAGAATGAAAAAATTGAGAGAATGACCAAATTGTGGAGCTGCATAAATGCAACTTCTCGCGTTGTCGCGTACGCGCGTTGCTGTAACAGCGAGCGAGAGAGAAGTTGACGGTAGACATCAAACTGTGCCCTGAAGAGAGAGGAGTTAACATCAAATTGGGAGAGCCGAGAGAATGAACATGCTCGACGTTGTATTACTCACAATTCATGGTACTTATTTATTTAACAGGAGAAGAGAGACTAAACAAAAAAGAGAAGAGAAGTAAATTAACCTACATTGAACGATAAATGAAAACTACACTAAACGGTCCTTCTAATAGAGTGGCAGTTGTGTGAATTGCTAATATGAAGCGCTGCCACCTGTTGAAAACAAAACGTTTGATTTGAAATAATTGTATGAAAATTTTTTTTTTGTTTAGTAAATGGAAAAAATGATTAGCAAAAAAAGAATTAGTTATCCTAAAGTCTGAACAGAGAATAGAGTGTTTCGATTTAGCAAATGTATAGAACTGCATTCGAAATGATTATGCGATTTGTAATGTGTTTATACCAATTATTCATTGTTTTAATGATCTTAAGGCGTTTATTTAATAGGCGACAATCTCAACAGTCGTAGCTGTAGGTCGGGTCCTGATGAATTGCATCGGAAGGCGGTTGAAGGCGGTGAATCTCGGCCTCCATCTATTAATAGCGAAATGTACTCGGAACACCTTAGGTCAGTTCAGGTTGTGATGGTTTCTTATCCTCCAGTGGAACAGGGATTATATATGTTTATCCGATTACAAACGCTGCACAGTACTGTTTATCTTTTCAACTGTCCAAATAAACCAATTCAATTGACCCTCTGTTAACTTCTTTATTCCGTTTCCTCTTTACCTTTCCCCATTACTAATTTATTGCATGCGTTCCTTTAATTGCTACTTCTTTAACCAAAAATGATATTCAAATTTGCCATAAAACTATAGTGTCTTACTGGTAGTTTTGTAAAGTGAAAATATCTCAGTGATGTCTGGATTAGTTGTATTTAAGTAGCCAGTTTTATGATTTACCTATTTTCTTTAAAAACTGTTAGTTGAATCTTCTGTCAGACTGGATCTGATTCAGTAAAAATACGCAATGGTTCTTATAGAGATGCTTGCATAATCTATAAATTCCAATATTCAATTTATATATAGGGTAGAGGTTATTTGCATTTGATTTATCACCATTTATCAAATATAACATCTTCAACTAAAAATCTATAGTTACATCAGTCACCAATGATCAATCTGTTATCAAACAACAAAAGTAACAGATGAAAAAAGGCGAGTAGATTCCATTAAAAAGTGAAACCACAAAATATCTTACATCAATATAAATATGTGTATATATATTTTAACAAATTGTACAATAAATTCATGAAGTGCTCAACATTAAAATACACTCACAAAAATATTACAATATTCACGTTTTTTTTTTAATTTTTTTTTTTTTTTTGTTGTTGTTGTTTGTTTCTTACAATTATAATAATTTCATTTTTGTAAATTTCATAGAATTTTTATAATTTTGTTTTTCTTAAAACACACCACAAATCATAATACAAACATTAAAATACTTATTTATATCAAGTATTATTACTATTATATATATAAATATTTATATAAAATAAAATTATAAATCAATGTAAAATGGAAGAAGTAATACGAATTGGAAGATTAAAAATTGCACATTATTTTATGAGAATTTATAGAAAAAAAATCTTAATTTAATACAAAAAATTTGTAATTTGTTTTAATAATAATATAATATATAGTTCACACATATACATACAATACTTAACTACAATAGTATTTAGTATTTATATATTGTATTTGAATGCACATTTAACAATTTGCATTATTGTCTAGGAAGACGAAAATCTGACTAAAAAACTTAATGCTACGCAAGCAAACAATTAATCAATTGTTCCATGTTTTATGTATTATTTCACTACATACAATAATTTAGGAATGTCATTTGTATTTGTGTATTTTGTATGGTATTTTCTTCTTTTTCAATAACATAGTATAATGGAATCAGAAGACGATTTACGACAAAAGTCTAAAAACTAATTGAGTCACTCGATTCATTTGACTTTTTCTCTAATGATTTATTACTCTTCAATGTGATTATTTTGACGTTTGAATGCCCATTCCACAAGGACAAAACATATAGTGCCCACAGTGCCGGTAATGACAAGTATTAACAATTGAAAGTGAAGACCCAAATGAGAGGAATAGAAGAAGCTTATGGCAGCGGCAACAGACTGCAAACATATAGAGAAGAGAATACAAATCAAAATTATTGTAAAATTATTAATATTGTAAATTTCAAACTTACCTGCGTAAACTTGAAGAGAGCAAAAGCCCCAACTGCATTATTGACAAATTCACCACCCAACATTGAATAGATCTGTGTATTGAAGCAGGCGTCACCAAAGCCAAGCAAGAAAGCGCAGACTAACGCAATTGTAGAACTCGGTGGATCAAAATATGATATATCGGTGGTATCCTTGAAGGGCGCACTATTTGGCAAGTTGAAAAAGATTAAAACAAATGCAACCATATGACAACAATAGCCCATAATGACAATGGGATCACGACCGAAACGTGTTGTCTTCGAACCAAGTATGCCAAAGAGGCCACCGCCAAAGACTTCGCCAGCACCAATGCAAATGCCAACCAAACCAACAATTTCCTTGGGTGTTGCAGCTATTCTGGTCGTAAAGCCAATCGATGGCCCATAGACGCCACTAAAGAACGATAACTCCAGGCCAGTGTAGAAGAAAGCCAAACTTAACAATAGCATTTTCTTCGTACAAGCCAATGAAGCAGCTGCCTTAAAAGCATAAATTGCACTCCTGCAACCAGTTTGCTTATCTTGTAGTTCATTATCCGGTATCGAGTTATCCGCCATTGGACGTAAGGTGGCCAAAAATATTATGCCCAGGACAGCAACACCAGTTAGCACTCCGATTACCAATGTACGCGTCTCAGAATCTATATGTGTCTTATCTTGGAATTGATAATACACAAAAATATTACCAAAGAACATGCTGCATTGTAGCAAGGCCCAAAAGATGCCCGAATTACGTGATATTGAACCGGAATCACTGCAACGTGCTAAGTAAGTACCTTGGCCTGTCCATGTTATAGAGGCACCGGCACCCAGGACTGCACTTGCAACATATAATAACCATGTTGAAGGAAACAAAAATGTAACCATGAAAAGCCTAAAAAAGAGACATAGAGGGGAAAAGAGTTAATGATTAGTTTCCTTGTCTCTAAGATGAAATATACTCATATCTAACTATAATCATCTTTCTATTCATTGATTACATGAGCAAGATAATGAAGATGATTATGATTAGTACGTGTATACTTACGTGTATGTTGTGGCGCCTGCCACCATGGCAATGCGTGGTCCTGTAAAGGACAGAAACGATGGCGCCAACCAATTGAATAGAGCAAATGTAAAATATATAATCGCCAGACTTGTATAGCCATCGCCCTTGAAGTTCTCATTCTCCTGTGCAATGCTGTCCAAAATGGTTTTCTGTAATACAAAATGGGGAAATGGAGGAATTCAGTTTTAGAACGAGCGTAAGTCTATTTTTAAAATTTTGCATTCATTCTCATTTCCACAAATCGGAAATATCACGTTTTATTGTCATTATTATTGCTATTAGGGGGGCGAAATGAGGGGGGCGAAATGAGGGGGGCGGGATGATTGCTTTATACTTTTAATGCGTTGTTTGCTTATGCTGCAAAGCAAATACTCAATATTCAAAACGTGTCGCGTATATGTTTCCTTCCTTTAAGCCTTTTTAATGGGGTTTACCGACATTTAAAAGGCCAAATTTATTGATTTTAATTTTTCATTCATTTTATGGTTTCTTCATACGTATCGCATTCCTTTTGACCAAAAACCAAAAAAAAAATTAAACTGGCTTTTTTTACTCTGATACCTGAAGTCTGATTCTCTGACAACTTGTTTTTCATACATCCAAAATTCAAGTGCAATGGCAATGCCAATTTTGCTAAAGCAAACCAAATGTTCTTCGGTATTTGGCTAGATTTTGCATGTTTGCAACAAACAACTGGTAATGGATGGAAAATTACATGAAATCAAACAAGAATTGTGTATAAACATTAAAACAAAAAAAAAACAAGTTATCTACAAAATTTTCCATTTCAAAAGAATGAAAAATGTAATATGAATTTTGACTTTTAAGTATTTCATTGATGTGTAATTTAAAAATGCAATTGAAACGTATCTATTCATTAATTAATTAATTAATTAGCTAAAGGACGCTTATACTACTTAGAAACACTTGATGATTGATGATCGATCGACAGATCGTTTATCAACCTAAGAAATATTGTACGAGTATATGAAATTAATGTAATCGTCGAGAGGCTTTTTTGAGTCCAATCAATTTCTTATCAGAGTAGTTCTTCTTGACATTTATGTATGTATTATTGACATAATTAATTTAATCTTATTTAATATATATTATGTTATGTTATGTTAGATCCTTGTACCCATTCGATTTTTACTGATTACAAATTAAATGATTTTCAAAATCACTAGAAAAATGACATGTCCATCACAATATGATTTTTATACTTAGTTTTTATAATTTTCTTTAACTAATAATTAATGGAGATGCTGTGATGATTAATATGAAGAATGTTAAACCAAATAAAGAAGCATCTTGGGCTCATAATAGATATAGCCAATAAATTCCAATTCAAAAAAGGTAGATTAAACATTGAACTTATATGTATGTAATTTGTGATACTATTCTCTATAACTTGGATTTCCAAACTACTGAAAACAAAATTGTAAATAAATAATAAATATTTATAGCCAACAAGATTTGATAAGAAAGAGATAGATAGATATGTATGTATGTAAGTACTTTCTAGCAACCCACCAAATATTTACTTGTCGATAATATTGGGTCTTGTTAAAGGTAATAGGCCTCTGGAGTTTGCAATACAATCATGGCCATTGAAAACATTCAGCCTACTTGCCAGATTGTGATGGGACCCTTTCTATTTATCAAATTTATGTACAATAGCTGATTAAATGGATTACCCAAAATAAATAATGGATCATCTTATCGTCTAGTAATATAATTGAAAATTCCAAAAATGTAATCTTTCTTTTATTTAAAATTACTCGTATATGAAAGTTTCAAAGTAAAATATGGTCATAACAATTGAAAATATTTTAAAGATAATTGATAATTTTAACTAAGTACTTATTACTATTATTATTAATGGCCTATGATTTCACAGCGACCTTCAGAGGTCTTGTGTACTTGGTCATGGTAAATTTAGAAATTTCAATTGCTTTCAATTAATTGAAGGTTTGTTATTCCATATCAGTGATGGAGGCGTTGTAGGTACCCCGTAGTATCAAAAGACTTTACCTGGCAGATGCACGAGATTGTTTCAACATCTAGTTAGTTAACAAAGTTAGCAGTACTCAGTATTTGGGAATCCAATTCTCTTTAAATGATACTTAAAATTAAAATGCCTGTAAATTATACTGTGAGATTCTTATGAAATCATCCCTGATTAGTCTGGTTTAAGATACTAAATACATTATTATTTAATTTTTTATATAACTCAAGGTAACTGCTCGGACAATGAACTTATCAAATGTGCGTAAGTATGTCAATTGGTCTATGATAAAAATGCTTCATATTTTGATTAAGTTTGTATGTATTTTTAAGTGTACTCAAACTGTTTAAAAATAAATAAAAAAATAATGAAGTAATCAGAATTGGCACACTTAAGGCCAATAAACTGATAAGATTATAATTTGAATTAGCCTCAATCGTTTATGATTTAGCATATGATATGGTTATGCTAATCATCAACATGATACTCGTATGAATGGAATTCCAATTAAGATTGACCGATTTTTTTTTTTTTTTTTTGTAGTCTTTACAAAATCCGGGTATATTGGTTTTTTTTACTGTTATTTAATATATTGAATATCAAGTCAAGTGACATGAACAGAAAAGAAGAAAGTTTGTTTTTGAAATTTAATAATTTTTACTTGAAAATAATTCGGTGCTTTAAGATTTCTTTGCTGTGATGGCTCTTTCCCGCATTCTTTCAATGCAACTGAACAGTTCATTGTATTTATATACTTTTATTTATTAATTCGCTAAAGTAAAACTGATTGAAAAGATATCGATTTATTACGCAAAAAACTTGTTGAAGTGCTGCCTTTTTAAAAGTCCCACAAAAAAAAAAAAAAAGAGCTAGAAAATATTAAGTGTATAAAACTTGTTTTTACTTTGTACTGGAAAATTATGGGTACAACAAACAAACAAACAAACAAATTACGAGTCACCGAAGCTTGCATACCTTTCATTCCCCAATGGAAATCTTTGTAATTTCAAATTGGTTAAAAAAAATATTAAATAATTATAGATTGCAACATTCTTATGGTAGGAGAGCTCAGTAAGTGTAAATTACCTAGGCTAGGCTATTGATATGATCTCTCTCTCTATCCCTCTCCCATTATCATATGTAGCACTCTGATTTTGTCATTCTAGATGAATTCGATAATAAAATGTATCAGTACCAAAACTCTTAGCTCGTTATCTTCAAAAACTTTAAGCACAACATGAGGAAAAAGGGTTTATGAATATGGTACAGTATGTGGTCTTTTACTCACGGTGCCATGCGTTACAAACTTTAAAGGAAAGTCATAATGCCTGCTTAAAGTGGTGTGAAAGATATAAAAAAGTAAATGTTTCGTAGCTTATAGTTTGAAGTATTGTTTTCTGTTTTCTGTTTTGTAATTGTTTTTGCTTTTCATTCCAATTGTTTTGTTTGTAGTTGTAAATAGTGGGCTCGTCTCAACATGCATATAGTATAGGCATAGCCTATGTATGTAGTAGATTCATCAAGTATGTTGAGTTATGTTTTATGTATTGCAAGCTTCTCTCAATCTCCTAACTGTCTTACACATTACTCACATTGTTCTCTCTCTAACTTAGAGGTAGAGAGAACGAAGCACACACACCCACTTTTGTTTTGATTGTCTTTTTGTTGAAATGTTGAAACAAAACAATAAAAAAATTTATTGTAAATAAATGCCTTCATGATGTGTAGTTGAACAAACTGTTTTTATATGCTACAAATTCAGAGGACAAAAAAGCACTTAACATTGTCTATTCATAGTCATAGTACATGCATGTATGTATGTATATTCCCTAGAAAATACATTAAAATGAAAATGTTGAAAACAGAAATAACCTTGAATGAAACAAACTATTTACCCATACCATTTTTTTTTTTACTGTTCAATGTCATTGTGGGGGCATTTCCGCCTAAATAATATAAACTTTTTAAACATAAAACAAAATGTCAAGCCAAGACTAAACGTGTTACACACACATATATATAATTATATAATATAAATTTTGACAAACTAAAAAGTCATACACCAGGAAGTTGCCTAAACATATGGATTACCATATGTTAATCAACAGTCATATCAGATTATTTCAACAATATTCATCAATCATAATTTCAAACCTGAAGAAATTGTTGGTAGCAAAGTGATTTGGCATCAAAAAGTAGCAGGGAGAAATTTTATGAGAACTTTGACAGATCTTATTATGTACATATTTGAATGGGATAAACAAATTGACTCAAGATATGAGACTCTACTGTAGTATGTTCTCTCTGTATGGGAATTTATAAGTAAACATACATATACTTAGTGTGTATGTATTGTATATTCAAGCCAAATACAAATACATAATGCATATGTCAGCAGTTAAGATCATATGAATCATATATGTATGTAAATCCAAAAGCCCAGAAATAATTTGAATCAGAAATTAATAGAAATAAGTAACAGTTGTCTTAATCATTCAATTCAAGTATTTTTAGTTATCCAATTTAAATTCCAAGCTTTAATTTCAACCATAAATGAGCCAAGACATTTCCACTTATTAAATAGTCCATAAACTAATGATATTTTAATCACAAAATTTGATTTTTCTTATGGTGACTCACTCAGAAGCTTTTCATTGCACCGTCGAATATTTAAACTATGTACAATATACAAAAAATCTTTGTTTCTTTCTTAGCCAAACAATTGAATGTCTAACAACAATTTTATTGGTATACAATATTATGCAATTCCCAGAGACCCAAATAATAATTAATAATATTGCATTTTATTTCTTCAATCGAAATTACTTACTTACTTACTTTGTACTTTGTATATATGATGAGTATGTTGGTTGGTATTTCGTTGATTATATTTGCTTGGAATTTTATAAACATTCATTTTTCTAGGTTTTGTTTATAAACAATTGGCTGCGCGTGTTTGGTTGGCGCGCGAAAATCAAAAATAAAAACAAAGTGGAAAAAAAATGTATAATAAAACAAAAAGAAAAAGAAACAAGAAAAATGAGGGTTATCTTTGGCTATGCCGAATTTGTAAAACTCTTCACGTTGTTCCTTTGATTGAGCATACAGAAATATATGAAATTATTGATTTGTCTTATGTTTAGGGTAGAGTCAGTATTTATTTATCTTGCATTTTAAAATGAAGACCGAAATATTTGCATGGGAGCTATACGATCCAATAAACCTAGGGTCTTGAAATTTACATGGTTAGTGAATGTGAATCAGATACTTTAACTATTCAAATTTCAATTCGATAATGCCAAAAATAAAAAAGTTGAAGCTGAGTTTGTATGGGAGCTATGCGATCCTGTAATCCGTGAATCACAAAATTTACATGGTTGGTGAATGTGGACACAGACACATAATAATGTGTGAATTTCAATTCGAAAGTAGAAAAAACAAAAGAGTTTTCCAATAAGAACATTAATTTGAATCTGAGTTTTTATGGAAGGTCCCCCTCCTAATGGCCCGATTCGGATGATTCCATCAAATGTGCAGCGTAAGGAGAAAAGCACACTCCTGCAAAATTTCATCTCTCTAGCTCAAAAACTGAGGGACAAGTGTGCATACATACAGAAAAACATGACTAAATCATTTTGTCTTGTCGAGAACATAATTGTTTATATTTTATGAGGACTCCGGTGACTCCTTCTGTCTGTTACAAACTTCATGACAAACTTCTCTGCGTGAAACCACAACAAATTAAATAGTAATAAATAAGTGTATCAAATTTCAGATTTCATAACTTTTTTTTTTTTTTCTTTATTAATATGAAAAGTAAGAGTTAATCTTCTGAATATCAAAACAAATATTAATATACATATTTCTATATAAAGATGAGTTATTATGCTGACTAAACAAAGCAGAATAATAAATTAAAGTTTAGTTTACCAAAGTTCATTGAACTCGAAAACATTCATGAATGAGTGAATAAATGAGTGAGTGAGTGAATGAGTGAATGAGTGGGTGAATGTTGCTGCTTTTGTCATAACTTATAATGTGTGTGTAGTAGTATAAAATAAACACAAGTGGAAACAAAAATGAAGAGAATAACAAATAATAAGAAAAATAATTAAAAAATCATATCTGGTACGCATTTCCTAGAAACCTACATAGTTTTTATTTATATAAGAACTTTAACTTATTTCCGTTGATAAAAAAAAAAAATGATATAAAAAATAATATTTAATAAAATGTTGATAAATTATTCAAAGATGCTGCTGGGAAAGGAAGGTCTGTCTGTCTGTTGATTGAATTTATCATATACAATGAATACAATATTTAAATCTACTTAGTATCTGTATTCAATAAAAAAGAAAGAAAATCAATTAATATAAAATATAACCTGTATTTGAGCTCCTCTGGCCTTCCTTCCATAATTAAGCGGATACAGATACTGATTTTTTTTATTATTTTATTTTATTTCATTTTTATATAGAAAATACCTGAATAAAAGTAGCGGTTACTAACATGCCTGCATGACCTTGATCTTTCTTGTTTTCTTGTTTAAATATGTTCTTAGTTCAATTGTGAAGTCAAGTCAGTCAATAGAGCAGCAAATAAATAAACTGTTAATAACAATGTGTATAATATATATTTACTTGTAGAATACATAATGTACGTTAATAAATTGTTCCTGCTATTAAGATTCTCAATCAAGCGAATAGTATGAGTTTTATCTTTATGATGTTTACTTAACTATGCAGAATGTTTTATTAAACCATATTTTTATATTGTTAAGGGCAAATCAATAAGTTTTCATGGTAATTAGCTGATTTCGATCATTTTTTTGTTGTACTCCATGACGTATGGGAACTAAAATCTCTCTAATTTTCAGTGGATTTACTTTATTTTCAAAAGAAAAAGAATATACCACCGCTGGCAGGGGGAACTCTGAATCAGTCATTAGTACACGTGTAATAAGGCTTATCAATAATCTCGTTCGTCCACTCCCCTAGTATTGCTCTTGCATTTGATCACCGCATTATAAAAATCATCAAGATCGAATTGAATCTGTTCAGAAGCAATTCCTTTTGTTTGTCCTTCGTGGCCTAAACTGGAATCCTAGTTCCCACTTGCCAACTTACTCTGATATCATCAGTTTTCTATCTTTGGCGTATCGTAGGATAGCTCTAATTATTATTTTTCCGTAGATTCTCTCAATGTCTTTAATCAGATTAACTTTTCTATCCCCAGTCGTTTTATATAAAGTTTTGTCCCTTTAGCCTTGAATAGATGCACAACAAACATGATCTCTTTCGAGTTTTATGCACTTTTTGTAATAAGTTCTATCACGTCCTCTTGTCTGAGCGTGCCTTGCGCTTAACATCATCAACCTCCATTGCCTTCGGGAATCGAAACAATTTACAGGCTAGATGATCTCTAGACGCCGCTCATTGGTTCAGCTATCCTGACTCTGTTTGTGTTTTGTTTTCTCACCAGTTCGATTAAATGTCTCTGACCATAAATGGCTGTGAAAGCTTGCTGTTACGCAAATAAATTTCCCGCATAATTGAATTATTGAAATTAATTGAAATAAATTAGTTTTAAGTTTAATTTAAAAAACATAATTTTTGTTTTTTTACTAAGTTTATTATCATTTTCCTTTAAGTGAAAGTAATTTGTCATAAAATAAATAAATAAATATACCATTATCATCATATCGTATTAGTTGGCCTGGAAAAACGGACATGTTTATTGGCCTATTCTCAATGACCTTTTGAATCATAGAAACTATGAGTTCTTCTTGTAAAATGTATTCAAAACTAAGAGATTAAGTATTGTAGTTTGAATATAAAGACAAAAAAAAAAAAAAAACGGTAAGACGGGGCTATGGACCACTCGATATATGTGTTGTATGTAACTTGACCTATTCTCAATTATCTTTTATATCATTCTGAACTAGTATGTCCTTTTTTGTAAAAACTTAGAGAAATATTATTCTCATTAGCATCTTTGTAATGTACATTTTTTTTTTTACTGAAAACCTAATGAAAATGAAAAATCAATGTTTAACTCAATTTAAAATTTCCTGTGGAATCGTGAAAGGAAATAATTTATTTATGTAACCCTTTTGTTAAAGGTTTGTTTTTTCCCCCAATGTTGAAAACTTTTCCTTCTTTTATTTCAACGCGTTTGTTGTTTATTGATATTGCACTTTGAGATATGGCGAATACAATTTATGTCAAATTATACTTTTATACAAGTTTTGATAAGCATGAAGCATGTAATTCACTTGAAACAAATAATGGACTTCGCGTCACCATCTCCGCCTACACGAGTTCCATAAATCATCATTATCATTATCATTATTCTTACATGGCTTCAGTTTCATTTTAAATGAAGATATACATATGAAAGTTTTTTCTTTCTATCTTAATTTGGCTTCATACCAGAAATCATCATGTGGATAGAAAAAAACTGTTGGGGTCAAATGAGGGTTAAGGGTCACTAATACTGATTGTTGTCGTAGTTATACAATAATTTATTTGGAATCAATTAATTCATGCATATTTTTATTCTTGTGAACAAAAAATCAAAAACCCAATTTCTAAATCTAATTACCCTATTGTAATAATGAAGAATGAATTGTTTTCAACTTATAGATATAATTTTCCCTTATAAGCCTCACTTCATTTTCTCTTATGCATATTATTTCTCTTTGTCCTTTTATAAAGGTGCCAGCTATCTTACTTCTGGTAATGGAATTGAATCCGCTTCTGTTCGATTTGCATGGACAACAAAATATGTACATGTAACAATATAAAGCCAAACAAGGCGAAGCCTCTGACATCCTTTACGAATGTCAAGGATATAAATAACGTGCACACATACACACACACCCAGGCAAATACACACTCCCACATGCAGTGTATAAAGCGTAATAATGAAAGGCAAGGACAAGGACAACAAATATTCAGGCATTTCGTCGTCGTTATCATCATCATTATAAAGAAAAAGAAAAAAAAAACATTGTTGCCTGGGACTTGATGGGGGGTAATGATAATAGGAAATGTCTCTCTGTCTGTGTGTCTGTCTGTTGTTTAGCCTACTACACTTAGTTAGTACTCACCTCAATATTGCCCATTGTTTGAAAGGCCGTGAAGACGAACATAAAGCCAAAGCCCAGGATAATGACGTTTACAAATTTCGAATCCATTTTATTGTATTTTATTGTAAAGTTACAACAGTCACAACAAAAGTAAAATAATTACACACACGCACACACAATATCAACTCAGATTAACGCAGTATTTTATATACTAAAGTGCAGTTATTTATCTCAGTTTACTATTAAGTTTGATTTATTTAATGTTTTATTATTGTTGCTGTAGAAGTATTTTTTTTTTTTTTTCTTTTGTATAAACACAACGACGATTATTTCCGCAACTTTGTTTATTCAATGGACAAGAGATTGGTGGGCGGAGCAGACGTCAACTGTTGTTGTTGTTTTTGACTACGCCTTGTAAAATTGTACAAAAAAAAAACTTTTGTTTGCTAAATTGTCAATTTTCAATTCTTTATTCTCTCTCTTGTATAATAATATTTTCCATTGTATTTATTGTATTTGTGTATTTATTTTAAATGCGCGCTTTAAGTTCACTTTAATTTATAACAACGCAAATGCAGAAGGATAAATTAAATGAAAAGAGCAAAACAAAAATTCCATTAACGTATTTTTTATTGTGGTTGGTGGTGGTGTTTGTTTTCTTAATAAAACAACGAACGGCAAGTAGAATAAATATATTAATATGAAGAAAGAAGACACCTGTCGCGAGCAAACACTTGATAAATCTGCCGACGGCAGAAACACAAACGATTAATTAAAGGATAAAATTAATAAATCGAATTATTAATATTATTTAAAAGAATAAACAATTATAGCACTGAAATTTGCCGACGGCGAAGAAACGGCGTGCGTAGACGTTACCTCGTTAAAAGTCAAATCTCGAGTGAAGAGAAAGAATAAAAGAGTAAAACGTTGTAAAGAGTGAACTCTAGCTCGAAAAGTAAGTAACGAATGATTTTTAGTTGGTTCGGGGGCGCGCGTATGAATTGAAATTGGAATTGAAACGAGTTTTTTTGGATTCGGGTGACGCGCGGGTGAAAAGAATTCGACATGAACGTGGAACTGGAACGGTTTTAGGCGATTCGGGTGTTGCGCAGATGGATTCGAAATTATCTGTAATTTTTCTACCGACGGAGCTTAGTTATTTCTCTACTCTCAGCTCTCTCAGCTGCTCAGTCCACTCTACTGAGAATGCACATTGCGAATATTTCGGTAAAGGGGACCCGGGCGACCAATATTTATAAAGTTTCATGGAAAATCAAATCATTTTTGCACTTAATAATAGAAATTTAGTTAATTTTTGTCCACACCACACATTAGTTTTTGATAAACTAGATAAGATGATTGCAACATGAAAATTGGGTTGGCCCTGAATACGGACGGTATTTATTTAGCATCGGCCCTGAGTAATTGTTTCATTATTAAATATGTTTCTCTCTCTAGGTTTTTCGCCGTTGTTTTCATAAATAAAAATAGAGATTGTTGGTTAAGTGTTAAGTTAAGAGTGCCGGTATGCAATTGTCAAGAGAGAATGGACATCGATCAGCTGTTATGTTCGTCACACATTATGCGGTCATATCCATATAACATGCTACTTTCCCTGCACAAAACCAGGCCCACAAGCAGTATTCCATACCATTTAATTCCGTGATGTACAACGCGGAGGCATAATGTATGGGCTGCATTGACACACATCAAATCTTCATTAAATTTTCGATTTAAAACGTTATCGGAAGCTATTTGAAATGGCCCTCATTTTGCTTTTGATCAAATGTTTAAAGAAAGTCAAAACGTTTTGATTTGGAATTTTTAATTTTTAAATAAACAATAAATAAATAAATACACATACATACTTACTTAGATATGTATACGTTTGATAGACTCAGCCGCCACACACATGCGTTGTGTGCACTTCAGAACTAAAAAATCGATATTTGATTAAGAAAATTTTAGTATTGGATGGCTAAAGCATCAAATTACAGCAACAACAATTTGAAGACATATTTGATGTGTGAATAGGTACCTTTTAGAATAACAACAACAAAACTGTGATATTATAATGCTGCAAATGTATTGGCTTTTTTTATAACAAATTTCGATGACATATCGATAACAGTAAACAAATGCAAAATGTGCAACAAGCGTCGTAGACCTTTCAAAATACATGCGGATATACTGTGGAACTCATTAAAATATATCCATCAGTTATTATATTACCACTATTAAATAGATAAATATGAACAATATATAAACAAACAGTGTTCAGTGTTGTACAAAAACTCTGAAACGATTGACAACAGTAAGATTTGGACTGATGTGTAAAAACAAACATTTCGATTTCTGAAGCGATAACATGAACTAACCGTGTAAAAGGCCTTTAACGCTTAATTTACTCACAAGCAACAACAACAGCCGAAGTGTCACTAACCTGCTGACAAAGAAAAAAAGATAAAAATGTAGCTTTTTGATTGCATCAATACGTTGCAATTATAACCTCCATTTTTTGAAACCGGTTAAAAATATAATCTATAATAAATAAACTATACAAATAAGTTATTTGAAATTATTGACAGAAAGCGATACTTTCGACAACTTATCGATTGTTGACTGTCTACAAACAAAGTTGAGAGTGCAATAGTTCACCACACTAGAATGTCCACCAGACTTCACCATTCGTGGTGAAATAAAAATGATGAGGGGAATCCTGATGACTGCAAACAACTATTTTGTTTGTGTATGCCTCGCGTTAAATTGTGAAAATTAAAAAAATAAAGAAAAACATATGATATTCCTAAAAAACATTAAACTAAAAAACATTTTAAAGACTGAACACTGCTGAAGTTCGTTTGAAGTTTGAAGAAAAAAGTGAAAATTATTTCGAAATCATTACCAAGAAAAACCCGCTTTAATTCAATTAGTACCTGCTACCCGTTTTTCAACAGGGTCGAGCGAAAGAATCACACACCCCCATCTTCAATAGGAAAATGAGCAACGCCAACCTGCTGCGTGTTCTTATCAATTGCGCCGAGAAAGCTGCAAATATAGGTAAATTTAGTTTAAAAATAACTATAAAAATTATAACTTAATCAATGAATCAATCAATTTTTTCCATTTTTCTTCTCGTTATAGCAAGAGTATGTCGTTCAAATAATGAATTACTTTCTTTATTGGTAGAGGAAAAGTCAGGGACTGAGGCAAATGCCCGTTTCGAACATGATTTTAAAACCCTCGCAGATGTTCTTATCCAAGAGACTGTCAAACATGATATTGGCCAATTGGTGAGTTTGGAGATTTAGGAATTTGGTTTTGTATAATTCTAATATATTTATTATACTTAATGGTGAACAGTTTCCAGATATGCATGAAAATATCTTTGGCGAAGAGTCACCTAATTTTACAAATCAATTAGGTGAGAGCATAATTATTGCTGTTGGTAAAACAGAAATGAGCACAGCCAGCAGTTTGGCATCGATTTTGAATGGCAATGAAAAGGCTGCCAAAGCATTGGCAGCAGAAGTTCATCGTACTGTTGAGATTGATGATGATGCAACACAAGTGGGCTACATTCCAAAACTACCTTCAAGTTTGAATTATGGAAATCTTGGTATATGGATTGATCCTATTGGTAAGAGAGAATACATTCAAATCCAAAGATTAAAAAATACTTAAGATTTCTTACTTACACTTTTCTTTTTAGATGCCACGGCAGAGTATATTTCAGGAGAAACAATGTTTACGAATTTCCCCGGCATAACCTCAACCGGCTTAGATTGCGTCACTGTTCTCATTGGGGTTTATGAACGCGATTCTGGTATACCAATAATAGGCGTCATTGCTCAGCCATTTGGCAACAAACAAAATGAACGCCACTATAGTTCCAACATATTTTGGGGTGTTTGCCTGACTACTTTACAAGCACATAACTGCGATTTTGAGGCACGTAATGAAAATAGAAATTTGGGCATATTTTCCAGTTCCGAACAAACAGATATTCTACAATGTTTCCTTGATTTGGGCTATGAATTTGCTTTCTCTGCTGGCGCCGGTCATAAAGCATTAAAAGTAATAACACATGAAGTCGATATATATCTGCTAAGTAAGAATTCCACATTCAAATGGGATACTTGCGCCCCACAAGCCATACTTCGGGCATTGGGTGGTGGCATCTATGATTACAAATTAAGCATTGAAAAAAAGAAGGCGATACCATTAAATTATACGACACCATCATCAAGTAAAGATGATGATAATGATGATGATGATGATGAAAAAGAAAGTGATACAGATTGGAAACGTAATAATGGTGGACTTATTGCTGTACGTAATCGTAACCGTTTGCCGGCGATATTGGAAAAGTTAAGTCAATAATAAGCATCATATGTAATCCTTCTTGGGCCAAGTGAATGTGTAAAATGTTTGTTGTTGGTTGCCGTTGTTAATCAAATGATGAAATCAAATCAATCAAAATATCTCTTAATACATGAATAAATAAACTATTTATTATGTTATATGTAATTGTATACAAAATAATTGATTTATCCTTTACTATTTATATAAATATGTACTTGTATATTTAGCTCAGAGTTAAGAATATGAAACATTTGTTGTTGTTAATCACTAAAAAGTTAAGTTAAAATTACAACACACAAAAAAAGAAAGAGTTTAGTTACGGAACAATTCACGAGACACGGTTATAACAATAAATCTTCTACTCTTCATTTAAAAAGAAAGAAAGAAAGAAGTTTGGAAAATACAAAGTATAAAAGTCATTTTCGTTAGATCAAAATAAATAATTTAAAAAGAGATTAGTTTACACACACAAAAACAAACTATTTTCCTATTGACAAACAACAAATTTACAACAAACAAAAAACAACAATTATTCATTGATTATGGAACATCTCAGTTTTTTCATGTTCAATCTCTATGTATTTAATAAGGCACATAGGTTTTATGTTTAATTCGTCAAAATTGTGATTCATTTCATTCATTGGCTTGTGATTGATTCGTGAATTTGATAATTTGGCAATGCAAGCTGCTGATGGTCATTATTTAAACGGGATTCTTTTTCATTGTCATCTCGTGTGATTCACGCAAACGCCTCCTTAGCTCATTGGGGAAACGCTCATAGCACTTTTTGCAAACTGGCTTCTCATCATATTCATAGAATTTCGATTTCTGTGTCATTTTCATATCGCAAACAGAGCAAGCAAAATGATGCACACACCATGCTTTATTTAAGGCAGTAAAAACTGAAAGAGAAAACATATTTACATTTTGCAATTTAGTCTATGCAAAAAGAACATACCATCACCGGCAATAACCTGATTGCACACAAAGCATAAATTGCCAAAAAGTTGATGATAATGTGTCTCACAATAGGCCAAGCCACGCTTTTCATAATGGCGATGACCCAAGAATGGTTTCTCACATTTGGCACAAACAAAGTGCTCAACATGCCAATGCTTGCCCAGGGCAGTGACCACACGCTCCTCAATTGGCCGACGACAGGCACCACAAATGGGTATGCCCATTTTATCATGGCAACGCAAGCAGTACAATTCATTCATATCATTTGCAGCCAAACCAGGTCGACTTTTGACCTCTCTGGCAGTCGAATCCAATTCGACAGCACATGATGTACAATTGAAATGATAGCCATGATAGACTTCGCCACGGAAACGCAAGGGCTCCTCATCAATGAGGCCACTGTAATAATATAAGTAATAAATGTTTTATTGTAACAAATGAATTTACCATAATGATTTATTTCAACTTACTGGCACTTTTGACACACATAACGACCCGTTATTTCCGCCTTAACTTTGGCATTACATTCGTGGCACAATGCACGATTCTGATTGCGTATGAAGCCGCAATCGGCTAACTCCTTGGCACACAATTGGCAACGGAAGCACTGAGGATGCCAACTAGCTGACATCGCTTTAATAACACGACCAATTACGAATTCACCGCATTTATTGCAACAGGGAGCAAAGAGTACATGGAAATCTCGTTCGCAATATTTGCGTCCTTCGAACTCATAGAAAATGCCATCCTGGAATGGGCGAAAGCATTGTGCGCAGCTAAAAATTATAGGTAATAATATAATTGCTTATAAAATCTTTCGTAAAGGAAAAACGAAAACTTACACAAAGCATTGCGTATGCCAAAGTTCACCATTGGAATTGACAATCTTCTCGTTGGGCTCGAAACCATCGGCGCAACGGGTACAATGCATTGCACCCAAGGACATGTTGACAGCCTGAACTCTGTAAGTTCAAAACAAATTAGTTTAATAATGTCACAATGTAACACTCACATCACTTCTATTATTCTATTATTTTATTACTATTATTAGATTATTAGAAATCATTAAGATAAAAGCAGGAAAAACAACATTACATTTGAGCTTTTGAGTACATCATATTGATTGATTCTGATGATTGATGATGGCTCTCAATGTTTCTTGCTTGCTTGCCTTACAAACTTCAAATTGAAACTAAAAAATTCATTGTTCTCTTTTTTCTTTTGAAGTCTCAGATATTGTATATAGTGTTTCATTTTATTTACTTTGCTTATCATCAAAATTCTGATTCATGAACTGAACTGAAAAAGCTTTGTATGTCGTTCTGTTCTTAATAGCATTATAGTGCTTGGTCAACTTTTCGTTAAGAAAATATTTATATACATAATAAAAATCGGTAAACTTCCTGCCTTAAGAGTCATTTGGATAATTGAAGTGGCTTGAGCAGCACACATAAACAATTGGAGATCCAGTGTTATTTTATCAAGTGTTAATAAGAAAAAAAAAAAACATATTTAGTGCGACTGTATTGTTACAATAGACGCAGTGACAAAGTGACTAGCTCTTCCCTTTTTCCCCTTCCCAATAACTATAGTGTGATTTGGAAAAGACAAATACTTTTTGAAAGACAAGTGGTGTTTTAAAAAACTTTAGCTGAATTCACATAAATTTTCTATCATTTAATCGGACGCCCTTTTTTTCAAAAAATGAATGAGCAATCAAAACTCACTCATACACACACATACACGCGTACACACACACATTGGCATTTAAGCATAAACATTGAAGAGGCAAACATACAACAAAGTTAAAAATAATTTAGAATTTGCTTATGACGTCATCGATGAAGTAAACATCTGCATTTGGAATAGCTTCATTAATGAAAACAGAATGCGCGCAGAAAATTTTTGAAAACAGAATTTGATTAGTGATATATGAAATAATTAAATGAAAGTGATTTTCCTATTAAACTAATATTACTAAAGCATATAAATTGTGTTACATTTAGAATAAAATCGAACTTGGCTGATGATACGAGGGAACGAACACCTTGACCAACTTTTAAATGAATATCCGACGCCCGCACATTTTTGTGGAATTTAGCGGGCTCAAAAATTATTAATAATTGGCAGAAACTTTTCTTTTAATTATGTACTTATGTATGTATGTAGTATGTTGGTTGGCTGATAATGATGTTATGTAAATTAACAGAATTTAGTTTTTGTTTTATGCCATTTAATTAAAATTTCACTTTGCTTACTGCACTGGTGGCATATTTATCGGTTGAGTTTTTATTGAAAATTTTCACTTGTTACACTTCGATTTAGTTGTAGTGACTGTGATATGCTGCTGCACTTGTCAACAATTTGAAGATTTCAAGCAACTGAAATTCATAGACAAAAACAAAATGTAAAGAATAAATGCTAGTAATCTAAGTATTTAATAACTTGATCTTGTGGATCCAGTCACAGCCGCCTCTCACCAAATTGGGCAATCGTTGGCATGAAATACTTTCATATAAAATGGCTTGTACAAATTCTATATGTTAATATTATTACATTTAGTATCGCACACTTTTGTTTCATTCTATTTTTACCTTATGAAAATATTAAGGCACTTGTTTATTTAATTTATTACACTTAATTTTTAATTAATCTCAATTTATCTGCGTTGTTGCTGTTTCGTTCGCATAATCTGCGTTTGACAGATGATAATTAATCAAGGTGGCAACGCTGTCACATTGTCAATTTTGAAACACCTTGAATCGAATGGATGCGTGAACGGTATACCCTGTTCTTATCTGAAATCAAATTGATTAGTTAATTTTACCTACTTCTTGTTAAAATTTTCGCGCATTTAACAAAAAAAAAAAAAATCACAATAAGATACATATTAGAGGTCTGCATGATTGATTGATTGCAATCATGCAGACCTCTAATACATTCCGTTTCTGGAAATCCAATTCGCGATTGTCATGAGGGCAGACTTGAAGGGTTTAATCCAACGCGAAGTGCAATGAAAATGAAAAGAGTGATTGCAAACGCCCCAAGCGACTGTGCAATTCCTCACTGGTGGCTGATGCCTGGTTCGATTGACACTCAACACACAGTTCCTTAATATGATTCCGACAAATTGCACAATTGTTGACTGCAATATCGCAATCTCATAAGGCAACAGCTTACCACTTTTTGTACTTCGAAACGCTTTTTTCCACTTCTGCATCTCCTGGATCGCATCTCAACAAAATCATTCATCAACGTTCAGAGAGTCTTCTTCCATTGCACTCGGCGTTGCTCAAGCCAGAGTGGGGGTCACAGGTGGCGGATAGTGAATGGCCTACAAAGATGTAGGTTAGCTGCGAATAATGAGAATAAGCAGTCCCCGACCAATGAGCGGCGAGAATGAAATGGGTAGAAGCCTGCATACCCTTTTGAAGTTCTCGTGACGGCGCGATTGTTAGCTGCCACTAAATAAGCTATCTGAAATCCAAAGTCATCTAGGGCGTGCTTTGGTCTGCGTCTGAACCTAGTAGTTCGGTAGCAGGGAGTGGTCGTCACAATCGAGCTACTGCAATGTTGTGTGGGTGGCGTCCATGGCATTCGCAGCAGCGATGGGCAACTTGGTTGCTGCAGCGGAGAAAACCACAAATTTCTGTATCAGCATGACCGCCAGATCCACAAGCAAGCTTGCGGGATTAATCTTGCGAACATGAAGTGCAATCACCTTTTAAATTTAAGCCAGTAACAGGTTCAGCTCTGGTAATTACAAATGCAATGAGATGATATATAAAATTATGCTAGTTTCAACAAACCAACCATTCAAAATATTTGCAGGCACGAAAATCAACACCAGGGAGAAAAGCTCAGTGCCACATCAACAACGAGATGAGGATCTGCTATCATTATCAACAGGGCTCCACAAAGAAAGCGCTAATGAGAAGTTGTACCCTGCCCGAGTAGCAGTGATTGTCGCCAGCGTCGGAATGCAAACAACGTGTTAGCGCAGCTTAAGTGTTGCCAGTGTTGCCAGCAGCAGCTAAAAACAGCAATTTAGGTATCAATACGTGCCCAGCGAGTATTGCGGATAAGATGCCAAAGTTAACTTTGTTCTCCAAACCAAGTAGCCAAAGATCAAAAGAAGCGGAAAGGGTATAGCAATGGTGGGAGCTCTCTCCCAGCTGGCAGTCATTGAATGGTGTGACCTTGGTGAAGCCAAGCTGCTTTATGCGTCTTCGATCTGGGTAGGGGCACTCGCAACAAAGTCTTACCTAAGCAGAGTAAATAGTGACATATAGTTGTTAACCTGAGGACCTGCGGAGCCTATCGGACAGTTGCATTCGATGCGGCTGGTGTACTTGCAGCTAAACTTCGAAAATACATATTTTTTCTTTTTATTATCGCTATACATATTTGGGCAAATTGCGATTATAAAAACCAAAAATAAACTATAACAGATACAGATTATTGAGGGTTCTCAAATTCGCTGCTTGTGTTCGTTCCACTTACATTTATATTTTTAATATTTCTCTATGCTTATCAGTTTTATTATTTCAAGTGCCATAACATTTCGCTTATCAGTAATAATTGTTAACATCACCTGTTTATATATAAGGCACATACATGCTATTGTACATACATACATACATGTATATGTACCATGGGCATACATATGTATGTATGGTTTGTATGTACATATACCACTAATAATTCTTTATACAAATATAATTAAATAAATATACAAATTAAAACTGGTTTTTTCATACTTTGTTGTGTTACTTGTTATTTATGTAAACAGGCGCCACAAAAGAACGTAAACAAAATAAAGAGAATGTGAAAAAATAAAAGAAAAAACTGCAACTGTTTTTGATGTTGATGATGATGAGGAAGGAGAAACCCATGACATTGAAAATATACGTAGTATATTTGACTGAAAAAATCTGTTTTAAATACTTAAAAATTATATTGTAGATAATTTTTTGATTTGCAGCTCTTAGCACTTTTTAATTTAAAATTATAATATAGAAATGTGAACAAAATGAAAATAGAGTGAGTGAGTGCAATTTTCCAGTTCCGCGGTGCATATTTATGTACTTATATTTTGATGTGTCTCTCAGGGTCAAATACATTCATAAGTATGATATTCGCTATTCAATAACTTCCTGATTTGTAGTAGTAATTTATAATAGTTTGTTTGTTATTTAATTTCTTATTATTTTATTATCAAGTTTATTTTTAGTGTTTTTTGTTTTTTTTTTTTTTTTTTTTTCGATAATTTGTTGTTAGAAGACTGGAAATTTACCGGGTGTGAGTGATTCTCCCTGCTTGTCATTCACCCTGACATAATATTAAGTCACTCACTCACTCACTCAGTTGTTTACAATATTGAAACGATAAAAAATACAAAAATACATTATTATTATAATAAAGTATATGCTTAGTATATATTGAGAGAAGAGAATCATTTTTAAAATATTTAATTATAGTTTAATTTTTCACCTCGCCGTTTTGTTGCTACGTGTTCTTTGTCCCACGATGACTGACGTCGTGTCTTGTCTCTTGGTGACCTTGTAGTTGTTTTTCTCGTCGTACAATATGTTAAATACAATGAATATGTAAATAGTTCTACATATATTATTTTATAAAGGAAAGATACCTATATTTTAAATGAAATGATATAAAAACATTCATTCCCTCCTTAAATGCTAATTGCATTTCATTTTGTTTCGTTTATGTAACAATGCAGCAATGTTTGCTAAATGTTTTCACTTCAATTTAAAGTCTTCATTAAATCTACTTAGCCTAACTTCACCGGATATGTTGTATGTAGAGTGAGTGAGTGGGTGTCTGGTCTGTATAATTGTGTTGTTGTTAGTTGCAGCTGCAACAACAAGATAAACCATACACAGGCAGACAAAGTGATAATAAAAATGTATTTACATATTTATTTAAAGCAAAGTCTCCTTTTGGTATTCATTCTACTCTCGTTTGTTGCATATTGATTGGTAACCACTGTACATACTCATAGATATCATGAATGGCTCACAGCTGCAATTGCAACACACACTAACACACACACACACACACACACACACACACACAAACACACACATTCACCAAGGCTCATGGGCATAGCACTTATGTATGGATGTCTGTATGTACAGTGTACGTGAAAATGCGTGGCCACAAAGAAAATTGCGTAAAAATATGTCTCAAAATTGCTATAAAATAAAACTAAACCCAATTTTAACATTTAAACTGGTTTCTTGCAGTTTACTATGTCTTCCGTATAAAATGAAATACAAATATATTTCAAAATTTGTGTAATTACACTTCAATGTAAATTTGTTGACTTCCATTGAATGTTTCTTCGCAAGAAATTTTCTTTATTTGCATGTCAAAACAAAATACTATTGTAAATGATAGAAGATCGATCGAGTGGTTGCATCTACTTACATATGTAAAGTCAATGAAGAAGTCAATGAGAGACTTGGTATTGGTAATTAATTATTGCATTGTTGGGGCTGGGCTGGGCTGGGCTAGTGTGCTATATTGCAATAAACTCAATTTAATTGCTGCAGGTACTAAGTTTTCTAAAAAATACAAAAACATTGAGGTAGAAAAAAAAAAAAAAACCCATTTACAAATATAAATGTTTATAAAGTGCACGTGAATTTAATCAAAATGCGGTTGGCCCGGCTCAGCGATCATTTATACATTATTCAATATTTAAACAACAAATTTGCTTCAAGCTAAAAACAACAATAACAACAACAACAGTTTGAATGAGTTATAAAAATGCAAGTAACCAGTTTGTGTGGAAACCGGCCGGATATAAGCGGCCTACTCGCTGCCATAGCCGCAGCCTTTGTGGGGGCAGACGTATGGCAAACCAGCCCAGGCCAATAGATTGAATGACGACGACGACCACTTTGATCATTAAGAGTGTGTGCGGGGGCGAAGATTCATTCGCTTGTTCGCTTATATGACTAAATGAAGAAGAAAAACCGCAACAATTTTCACTTCGACGGCGGATTGCCATATTTAAAAAGAAAGGCGTCTGACAACAAAAAAGAAAACAAGCAACAACAGCAAAGTGATAAGCATTTTTTTCTCATTAATGTTTAACCTATTGTTGTTGTTGTTGTTGTTGTCTCTATATACTATTAATATTGTTGTACTATAAAGGTAACATCAACAAACAACAATATTAAATAAAAATCGGCCAAGTGCGAGTCAGACTCGCACACGGAGGGTTCCGTACCATATCGGGAGTTTGAAGTTATCCGAATTGGATGATTCGGACAAATGTACAATGCCTATATCGAAAACTTATAGTGTCTAAAATTTAACTCGATATTCTAGAAAACAAAAAAGCTTTTCTAATAGGAACCTGAATTTCAATAGTGGGTTTGTATAGGAGGTAAACCCACTAGCTGTCCCATTAAACTGAAATTTGGACACTATAAACTTCTAATCTGTTTCCACCAACACTATAGATTTCAATACCCTAGTGCTACTAGATCGTATAGTTCCCATACAAACCCATACGTTTCTTGTATGGGGTTTCCTTTAAATTTTTATCTGTATTTTAATTTGAGTAGAGTAGCCGTGATAGAACTACACATTGTATGAAAATTTCAACTTTCTACCTATTATCGTTCATGGAAATGGATCTCGAGGACAGATGGACTGCATAGCCTTAGTTATGGGATTCCGTTTGGTACCCTTTGCGTACGAAACCCTAACAAACTAATGCAATGAAAATTATATTTTAGTTGCATAAAAGTAAATAAATTTAAAATAAAAACTATTTATATACACATGCCTACAACACATTTGAACTTTTACTTAGCGACAACAATTGCTACAAAAACATAATGCACAATATATAACAACAATAGAAAGACGAACGACCTACCGAATGAACGAACGCCACAAAGACGCCAGAAACAAACAAACAACCACAACAAAAAAAAATTCATCAGTACTCCAACTACAGATAAGAGAGTAGAGTAGTGTCTGATGAGAACGAGAGAGAATGAATGCACATCACGCGAGCAAGTGCATAACATTTTGCATCTTTTGGGCGGCCCTTAGTGTGTGTGTGTATGTATGTGTATATCGTGTTGTAATGTATTCTGTTCTGCTGACGTCATCATGTTTGCTCTTCTTCTACTACATTTAAGTTCATTTTAAAATAAAGTTTAAAATAATTTTTTTGTTATTATACAATACAATAAATATAAATTGTTTACACTAAGCAAATTAACTGATAATGCAAAAGGAAGCAAAACAGAAAAAAAACAGCAGATATAAATTGCAAAAAAACTGAACCAACCAACTGAACTGTACATTCTCTCTTCCAATGCAATTTAGTTCATACTCACTACAGAACAAAAACTCGCTCACTTACAAAAACTTGAAGAGAAGTTTGATTGATTACAAAAGTCAAATAAAATAAAAGCAAAGCAACCTTTTTTTTTATGTGTTTAATTTAACAATTGCGTATATTTGTATGAATTAATAATAATAATTGTTTAGAATTTTGATAATTAGCATTTTGGATTTTAATTACATGTTTTTGTAATAATATTTTAATGGTTTATGAATTGTTTTCTTATAATAATTTTATACCAAAAATTAAAAAAGCATACAAATTATTATTTTACTTTTTGCTTATAAAAAACTTTCTTCTTATTTATGTATTTATGATTTTATTTTATTTTTTTTTTGTATATATTATTTGATATATGTATGTATGTTTGTTGTTATATTATAGAATGTGTAATTCATTAATAATTTTGTTAGACAAATGAATTAAAAAAAAAATACTATAAAAATAAGGTTTTAAATTTCCTTATGAGCACACACACACAGAGCAAAGTCTTTAACACATTTGATTTCGTTATTTAATTTACAATTTTAGTTACTGTTTTACATTTTTTAATATATAAATGTATTTCGTTATGTATTTTTGTTTTGCCTTTATGCATATTTGACACACACGAATTGTTTATGGGATTTGGTCCAATATTTTATTTTTTTATTTTTTATTAACTTTGAAGAAGGAAAGCTTAAAGCTTATTCTATTGTATATCATTATGACAATCTATCTATCTAAATTATAAAATGCCACCTTTAGCCTCAAACATTAATCCATAAAATCTGTTTTCGGCTATAAGTTATAAGATTGATATTTTCATTTTTAAATAATCTTTGTTTCTCGTTAAAAGTTTGAATTCTTTGATAAAATTGAAGTCATGTTCATTATTATACCTTTCACACAAAATATACTATTAATGAAATTATTATTTGTCGTCTTTCGTGATATGTAGTTGTATGTTACGTTTTAAAGATGACAATAAAAACCCTATAAACTATACAATCGGAATGATTCAGTTTAGAAATATCTCAAAACATAGTTTGTTCTTCACACATTTTAAGTCATAGATTTATTGTAGTTTCTTCGTGACGTTTGTCGCAAACTCGGAAACAGCATTCCAACATTATGTTCATCATCCTGCTGGAACTTGCACAGATACTACCGGAAGCTCTGGAGCTGAGAGACATAAAAGTTTTCATCATCATGCCTTCTTCCGATCCATTCGGTTATGCTGGATATTAGGCTGCACGTCCAGCATGTTGAGCTATCGCAGCAAAGAAAAAAATTATCAGATCACTTCTAAGTTTCCATATTATCGCTTTATTCGAATTTCAGATTTGTTTGAATAAAAACTCGTGTTTGTTTAAAATGAAACATTTCCTCCATGTATTTCTCTGTTCTGCTTGGTTATTTGTGTGAAAGATATTTAATCTTCGATACAACCGAAGTCAGTCAGTGTTTATTTTTCGTATTTCTATTTAATTCATGTTTTTCTTTCTTTTTTTGATTCAATTTTGTTTACGATATAATGTTTTTTTTTTCTTTCTTCTTCATTATCTCGTATTCGCGTTTTCTAACTAAAAGAAATACAACTCGCAAAAACCCAATCGTGCTTCAGAATTATTTAAATGGCTGCGCACATATGTACATATGTATCTTCTTAAAACTAATCCATGATTATTAATTCCTACGGTTACTTTAATAATTCATGAATGCATGTGTGTGTGTGTTTTCATAAATATGTCAGCAGTACTTGGCTTTATATTTTTATACATATGTACATATGCTAAATATATATACCTACATATAATGTATTTTAAGGCAAAAGGCACTTAACAATAAACAAAAATAATAATGATTTTTTTTTTAATTTAAATTCTGTTCTCTAACGCTGCATAACAAATCTGATCGGATCAGTTCAGATCAGATAGAGACAAAACAGAGCAAAACGCGTTGTATAATATAATCCTATTCTAAGAATAATAATAATAATAATAATGATAATTGAAACTTAACCTTACAGATTCACTTTGCTTACTTTAAGATGGATGCTTTTTATAGTCCTATAGATATCATAATATCATAGCAACCTAACAATTACAAATTATTAATGATAATAAATTAATAAACAAATTAATATGTTGTATAGTATGATGTGGACAGTCCTTGGTTTATAATTTGTTGGATTGGTTGGTTGGTTATTGTTTGGGTTAGATTACCTCAATTGCTCATTTGTAGGCCACCACTGCTGCGACTGCCCGTCGAAGAGGATCCTGTCAGTCCAAATTGTGAGACTAGTTTATCATAATCTTCTAGTGAGGTTTCAAATTGTTCCAATTGCCTTGAAAGGTCATCAACAGCACAAGACTCCGAACTGCTAGCTGAGTTGAACATTGCAGCCGCTGCACAAGCATTATTGGTTGCGTTGGAACTTAATGTAGTTGTGGTTTGACAAATTTCAGCTTGTATCTCGTTAATGCCTCGCAATGGTGGTGCATGATAGCATTCGCGATAGAATTTAGCAAGATCATTCATGTGCGATACCGTCGACGCAAATGGGAAATTTAATTCCTTCAGCAAATTATCTTCGTCTGGTGTCTGTTGTACGGCTGGTAATGTTGAAACTGAACTTTGTCTTATGGGTGCGGGTATAAGTAAACTTTTAATGGGTGAAGTTACAATACTTCCTGCTGCTGCTGCTGTTGCTGCCGCTGCAACTGTATCAGTCATCGTTGCTGCTGCTGCTGTTCCATTTGTTTGTGTAGTTGCTTTGCTGCTATCAGTTTTTTCAAAGCTTTTGAATGCTGTCGAGTTGTTGTTGTGATTTAAATTGTTTATATTATTATTGTTATTGTTGTTGATGATATTATTCAATTGTTGCGGCGGTTGACCATTGGCGCCGATTACGGGTGAGTCACACCTACGATTATTCAATGATTCAATAGAACCACTACCGGTACTCTCGTGCCTGGCACGTCTTATTAGCCATTCAAATGGTGGTGTCTCGGGTAATTTGTAATCATCATCGGTAAATATTTTCAATTTGCCAACATCTGTAAACGCACCCGGACGCATTGGCTTATCAATATCAATAAGTTTATCGGAACCATTCGTGCCTGTCCCTCCGACTTTTTTAAAACCAGGCACAAACAGTGTAGGCGTATCCGATGGTCGGAAATGGTCTGACTTCAGCATTATTGTGTTGTTTGCATTTCGCGATTGTGCCGTGGTTGGTGTTATGGTCATTTTGGTACGATATGCTACAGACATCACCAACGAACCCACAATAGTATTGAGCTGTCCGATTTTCACTTGCTTGTGTCCCTCACCCAGTGTATGCATCTGAGGGCGGTCAACATAGATGCGATAGTAAATGCTGTATGAATCTGGACATTGACGACGCGACAACTTATAGGCGGGTGTGGCGCGCGTTAATGAAATCAGAGATTTCAGCATTATGCCCATACGATTGTATATAGCGTGTGCTGCACGAAGTGTCTGGCTGTCATTTGCATTGTTTGATGTATTGTTGCTATTGCCCACGTTTGTGCCAACGCCACCAAGTTTGTCATCTTTCTGTTGTTGTGTGCCATTTGCCGATTGCAACAAATCTAGCGACCACACCTCCAACACCATGTGATCACCTTCTACTGTCCTCAGTGAGATTTCGATGCACAGAGGCAAGCGTTGGAGTATACTCTCACCAGGACTAAGAGACAGCGCACGCTTTGTCTCATCATAAACATCTGGATGATCCTGCACCACTATATTGAACCAGTCATTGCCAGCCAAAGGGTTACACTTCGTTTGAATTTTTTCACCTAGACGCGATTGCACTACGACTTGCGTTGCCTTCATCGCCAGGAATTTAATAAACTTCTCTAGATCCTTCTCAGCCGCGTTTAAACGTTGTGCACACATATTTTCTCTAAATTTCTCTTATCTTCGTTTTTAGTTCTTTTATTTGATTTATTTTATTGTTTCTTTTCTTTCACAATTATGCTCTTTCGTCCAAAGTTCGCTTTGTGTTTGTCTTTTTTATGCACTTTTAAGGTTTTTACGTTTGTTCGTTTTGCTTGCTTCCGTAAATTCTTCGGAATGCTTTTGTATATTCCTACACTTGCAAGCAGTGCACTGCCTTTTTTAATCTTATATATTGTATTTTTTTATTGTCATACAATTAGAAAATTTATTTAAAATTTTGCATTACGTTTTTTGCACTCATTTTATTTCATATCCTAATTTTTTCGCACAATCCAACACTTCTTCCACTTTCCCATTACTTGCTCGTCCGCCATTTAATAAAACAATGACAAAATACACGTCTTGCTAAAGTTGTTGTTGGGCGTTGCAAATATAAAAAAAAATTGGCAACGCTGTCCATGATTGTGATACTGAAAGTAGTTGCCACCTTACAGAAGATTTTTCGCTTGAAAATCAAAATTACCCATGAAATCATATATTAAAATAATTATTCATTAAAATTATTTGAAAATTCGCTTTATTTTTTAATTCATATTGTATACGCTTTTTAACTTATTTAGATAGTATGGCAGCACTGTATTCGATTTGTGCGTTTGTATGCTTTGTGTCACGTACGCACGCACAATTGAAAGACGAGTAGGTAGGTAGTGGATCGTCGTGACACGAACCAGCATATGTGTATTTATAGGATGATTTATGCTCCCTTTAGTGCATATACATACATACATATGGTTTTATGAGTGTCATTGTTATTTTTCTGGCATAGGTATGTGCTTCCGATCAGCTTCGCATAAAACACCTTTTGGTAAATACGGGAAAATATCGCGAGGCAATGACCGCAACATCCTTATTCTTTCTGCTTGAACCACTTTTTGGCTGTAACAAAAAAAAAACAATATTAGCAAACTGCTTCCTACATGACGAACATTTTAAGACAATTTACCGCTCCTGCTCCTCTCTGTTCCTGCTGTCATAGTAATGAACATATTCAGCCATAGCTTCGGCACGTTTACGTCTATTTTCTTCGATCATATTCATGAGGGCAGAGCCATGATCCTTCCGCTTCTGTTGCAATTCCAAATCATGTTTCCTATCCACATCTAGTGCAGCTTCTGCCCGAGCAGCAATTTGAGAGTTCATGACTTCCTCCTTTTTCAATCTGGCCAACTCTTGATTTCTAGCCAGTACTTGATCTCGAAATTGTTGCAGCTCATGTTTTGTCTGTTCACGTTTCTTTTGTTCCCGTTCAAGACGTGCACGATACCTTTCATCTTCTTTAGCGCGATACTCTAATTGTAAAAGCTCTTGGATGACATGGTCCCGTTGCCGTTTTTCATCCTAAAATTGAAAATTAAATCATGAAAGAGTTTAGCAATTAATATACTTATATACCTCCAATGTCTGCAATTCTTTGCCTAATTTTGCATTTCGCATTTGTGCCTTTTTAAACTTTTTTAGATTCTCCTCTTGAAGCTGTTGTTTCTTTTCGTCAAGGTGTTTTTGATATTGTAAAATCTTTTCCGTTTCTTCGTCCTCTCGCAATTTCTCTTTTGCCTTACAAGCAGCCTTCATTTCAATGAACTCCTCCATCTGAAGACGAGTTTCCAATGCATTTTGTTCACGTTCTTGTAGCAAAAACCTTTCCTCAGTCTCAATTGTAGCTCGCATTGCATTTTGATGATCCCGCTCAGCTATCAAGCTTTGATAATCTTGCAAACGCTTCTTATGAGTTTCAAGCAATTGACTATGCAAGGATTCGCGTAATGATTTCTTTTTTTCTTGCTCAAGCTGTTGATGAATACGATGGTCTTCTAATGCTTTCAGTCGCTCAGCCTCTACACGCTGACGTTCAATTTCTTTAGCTCTCTGAGCTTGTTCCTTCCTTTGTTTACATGCAGCTATCTGATCAGCTAATTCTTTGGAAACATATGCAACTCTTAATTGTTGTTCCAGTTGACGGAGCTCCTCATTTTCCTCTCGTAGCTTTTGTATTCGCTTCTTATCTAAGAATTCTTTTTGCTTAATATCAATTAATTCTTTTGGTATATCCATAGTTTTTGTTTGAAAATCAATTGTACGAATTTCTGGTTGCCCTAGTAACAAACAGAAACATATGTTCAAAGAGAACCGCCAAAACGAATTGGGCTGCTAAATTTATAGAATCAGTGCTAAGTTAGTTTAGTTAGTTTTCAACACTTTAAGTGTTTTGCAGTATTTTACGGCACTACTAACCTTGTGTTCTCTCCACGTGCAAATTGTCCAACTTGTTAATTGTAGGGTTTGGCAAACATTTTATAAGATTTAAGCAATTATGCCGCCAGTCAGAAAACCAAAAGTAAATAGACAAAAAGCTTCAACACCAGCTGAGCCAAAAAGCGTTTCTGATCCAAAACCCAATGTGATTTCCGGCCAGGTAAACATCTGCAGTAGCGAGTAGTGCTTATAAGACCATCGACTAAAACACAATTTTGTATTTTGTAGCTTAAAAAGAAAATCAAGAAAAAGAAGCAGCAACAACCAAAACTTGAACGAGGTGTTGTTCTCGTTAAGCATTTGCCTCATGGGTTTTTCGAGGAACAATTGCGTAAATTTTTTCAACAATTTGGCCATGTTACACGTCTGCGACTTGCCCGATCTGTGCGTACAGGCGGCAGCAGAGGCTTTGCCTTTGTTGAATTTGAATATCCAGAAGTGGCCAAAGTCGCTGCTGAAACAATGCACAATTATCTTATGTTCAAAAAATTGGTTAAAGCCGCTTATATACCGCCAAGCGAACAAAAGTTCAATTATTTTAAATCTACAGTGCGAAAGGTGAAAAATAAGGTAATTATCATTATTTTATACACACAATAGAACTACAACTAACTTTGATTGATCTTTGAAAATAGGCTGGCAAAGAGATTTACATCTCAGCAAAAACTGCTTCGATTCAGCGGCGTGTAAAAGAGCAGAACGAGTGGACAGACGAAGTCTATCAAAAGCGCATAGATGGTAGCTTTAAAAAAATTAAGCGACTGCAAAAAAAGTTCGGTCATCTTGATTTCGATTTCTCTAATGTATTACTTGGTGGATCCAATCCGGGCAAAAGCAGTGATAATAAAAGCGAAACAACAAAGGAAATCACAAGTAAACGCATGGCAGGGAATCTCAGTACCAAGGCGGGTTCTGATAATACAAAACAGAAGAAATCAAAGACAGATATTAAGCTTGAGGATCTGCTTGGTAATACAATTAATGATGATGATTCCGATGAAGATGAAAATTACAGTGCACCAGAATATAGTGATGGAGACACTGATGATGATTCGTACATTTCCGAACTAAATGCATCTGCTGATGGTGACGATGTGAATAGTGATGCTAGTGAAGAAGAAGAGAAAGAAGAGAAGATTATTGTTAAACCTTCTAAAACAATAAAACGTGTCACAGACGTAGATCGGTTCGACCAATTAATTAAAAGAAAACCCCATACAGGCGGCATACAAAAACAAAGTAAGAAACCCGCAAAAAAGACCTCTGCACCAGCGGCTGCTGGCTCCAAGTCCTTAATAATAGCTGCCGCTAAAGAATTCGCCAAGCCACTCAAATTTGGAATGTCGATTACCACAAAAAAAGGCAAAAAGTCCAAGAAGTAGTTTTTGTTATAATATTTCTTCCATTATTATTTAAATAGTTTATTAGATTTATATAACATAAATGAAATAAAAAAATTAGAACGAATATTTGTAATGTAATTTGTGCATCTATAAACAGGGTGACCAATTTGTGCTTTATTGCGTTCAATTTGCAACACTTACTGGAATCAGCCGTGAGTGTGAAACGGCATTTTGTTTTTTTTTTTTTTTTTGTAGCTTTGTGACATTTGCCTTCGTCGTACAAAAAGGAACGCACCAATAAAAAGTTCTACAAAATCTGAGTATGGAAAATAATATACGGGTAAAGAGAAACTATGATTTATGTTGTAAAAAAGTGGAAAACTGTGATTTTTAATAATAAATTTACTATTTTTTTTCATTAGAATGACGAATGGCTGGAAGTTGCTAACAAGAAAATTAAACAATCAAAATTGTTATTGGCAGAAAATCTTTCGATACTTCAAGAAGATTGCCTCTCATTTGGTAGTTCCTTTCGAACACCCATTACAATAGTTAATGATCTGGTTTCCAGGCCAAGCTCTAAGTGTGAAATGACATTGAAGCCGCAAGAATGCAGAAAATTAGAGGAAAAAACGAAATCAAATGAAATCGTAACTACAAGCACACAAAACACAAGTGCTGAACAAATGAGAAATGAAAAATGTACTTCCACTCAAAATATGAAAAAATTTGTAGATAAAGTGGTTGGAAATCAGGAAGTGGTTTACCGTCAAAGTATTTCAGTTGGGAAGCGTTGTAAGGCAAAAGAAAAAGAAAAAAATACACCTTCAAAAGTACCAAGAAAACCAAGGGCCCCAAAAGTTCGAAAGGAAGAGCCTGATGAATTAAATCGTGTATCTACACGATCCCAAATGAAAAAAACCGACTCAATGTTGGATATACACAATGCATCGCTAGACATGAATAGACACAAAAACCTTAGTTTATGCCTACCGACTGAAAATCAGCTGGATTCCGCAAGAAATAAGAGTGCAAATAGTACTGTTCCTAAAACCACTTTACCACGAGAGCATAACAAACGTAAGTATACACGAAAACGAAAAAATGAAGCCGCACCGCTAAATGTATCCACAGCTAAGATGACAAATATAGAAAGAGATATTGTTGTACACCCGATGGTTGAGAAGCAAATGGAGTCAACCACTGCTGGATCAATGGAGACAACTGTCGCTGAGAAAAAATGTAAATACAATCCATCCAAAAAAAAGGATGAAGGGCTAGATTCATCTACAGCTTCAATAGATACAAGCCCAGCAATGCAAAAAAATACAAATAGAGGCAGAGATTTTAATGAATCTATAGGTCAAATATTTGAAAGAGGAGCTGTTGTTATGGATCATAAATCCTCACTACCACAAGAAGATAAACTTCGAAAATATACTCAATCAAAGGAGAAAACTGAAGTCGCTACTCACAGTGGATCAATATCCATAGTTACAGATCTACAACAAGAAGTTAAAAAACGAAATTATACTAAATCAAAAGATAAACGTGAAGTCACAACCCCGAAAGACACCGGCGGGCCAATACTCACAATGGTTGATAAGCAACATGAATCCAAGATCGTAGTAATAGAACATAAATCTACACAACAGCAAGAAGATAAAATACGTAAACATACAAAATCTAAAGTGCAAACTGAATTCGACACGTTCGAATCATTCAGCGACGCTACATTCGATGCCAGCGGATCAACAATCATTGATGCAAGAAATACGTCAGTGGTTGAAAAGCAGGTGGCATCCACGACTGCATCGAAGGGGACATCTGTTGCTTTAATAGATCATAAATCTACACTGCAACAAGAGGATCAAATACGTAAACACTGTAAAAAGCTAGTTAGAGTCGCAAAAGATACCAGCAGTTCAATCCCAGTACATGTGGAAACCACCAATGAATCGAAGGGGACAAGTGGACTCAATTTAATAGGTCCTAAATCCTCACAACCGCAAGAAACTAAAAATCAATTTTATAGACAATCAAACGTAACTACTGAAGGCGCAGCGCTCGATTTATCAATTTCCATAAATATCCAAGAAGATAAAAGAAAATCTGAATTCAGTAAATTGAACTTATTTAGTTCCACTAAAGGTACCAACGGATCAATAGATCAAAACATCAGTGGACAAAAAAATATGAAACGTAAACATAATCAATCAAAAGAGAAAACTCAATTCCCTGCAATCGATTTATGTAGCCCCACAAAAAATACTAGCGGATCAACAATCATTGATGCAAAAAAAGAGTGCAGGAATACGTCAGTGTCTGAAAAACGTGTGGGTTCCACGCCTGGATCGAAGGGAACATCTTTTGCTGTTCATCAAAAATCTACACTACAGCAAAGAGATAAACATACACAATCTAAAAGGAAAACTGACAGTGGAACGTTCGATTCAGCCGAAGTCATAAAAAATATGAATAGATCAACACCAGCTAAGTTGGAATCCACCATTGAACGGAAGAGGACAAGTGCAGTCAATTTAATAGATCGTAATTCCTCACAACCGCAAGAATATAAAAAACGATGTTACAATGAATCAAACGTAAGTTCTGCAGGCGTAGCGCTCGATTCATCAATTCACACAAATGTAGATCTTCCACAAGACGGTAAAGGGAAAACTGAAGTCAGTACATTGGACTTATTTAATCTCACTAAAGGTACCAACGAATCAATAGATCAAAACATCACTGGACAAGGAAATACGAAACGTAAACATAATCAATTGAAAGAGAAAACTGAAGTCGCTACAATTAATTTTGGTAGCCTCACAAAAAATACAAGCGGATCAATAAACATTAATGCAAAAAAAGAGTGTAGGAATACGTCAGTGTCTGGAAAACGTGTGGGATCCACGCCTGGATCGAAGGGAACATCTGTTGCTGTTCATCATAAATCTACACTACAGCAAAGCGATAAACATACACAATCTAAAAGAAAAACTGACAGTGGAACGTTCGATTCAGCCGAAGTCTTAAAAGATATGAATAGATCAATACCAGTAAAGGAGAAATCCACCATTGGAGAAAAGGAAACAATTGGTTCCATTTTGATGGATCATAAATCCACACTACAGCAAAGAGATAAACATACACAATCTAAAAGTAAAACTGACAGTGGAACGTTCGATTTAGCCGAAGTCTTAAAAGATATGAATAGATCAATACCAGTAAAGGAGAAATCCACCATTGGAGAAAAGGAAACAATTGGTTCCATTTTGATGGATCATAAATCCACACTATCACAAGAAGATAAAAAAAGGAAAAATATTCAATCAAAAGAGAGAGAGGTTGAGTCAGCAACATCTGATTCATTCGGTGAACCACAATCTAAAAAAAAAAGGGTAAAACATATTCAAAATATCCAGCTTCAATCAACTATACCAAAGTCTGTAACTGGCGAATTATTACTACCTACAACAACGAAAGTTACTACATCTCCCCCAGTCACTGAATCTGTTGCAAGAGAAATTTCATTTATTCCAGAAAGGACCTTTTCTGTAATTGAAAAAAATTACATGACACAATTCCTCGCTTTAGCTCCACAAGATGTTAGGGATTCTACAATAAATAAGATAAATGAAATGGAGTCGAAGTGTTACAAGTTTCCCTTTAACATTGATTTATTAAAATCAAAAACATTACGTAATTTATTGACTATTTCATATGTATATGTTAATTTTAATTACCATCCAGAACACATTAAAATGGACTAAAGAGACCAGTTCACCGACGTATACATAAGTATTGTATTGACAAAATAATTATCTGTTGGTAACTTCTAAAAATTTTATCTAACTTGATCTCACTTCATTTGAATAAAATTTGTGTTTATTTTATTCCAAAAATAAGGCAATTCATTTTTAAATTATTAACTAAATGTTTATTTATACAGAGTTTATATTAATGAGTATCATAAGTTTCTACATACTCTATCTTGCTATTTGCAGTACATTTTATGATTAATACAGATTTTGCCGGCTCAACGGCAGAACTCCCGCAATGTTTGTTTGTTGAGAAGGGGAGCAAGAGGTTCACGAAGTGGCCGTTTTTACTTGTGCCAACAACCGGCTATGGGAGGTTTTTTTTTTTTGCCTTCGCATATTTTGGTTTTAGTAGAGCGAGGAATGTAAGAGAGAGTTGTTGTTCCGGTTGGGGCAAGACCTCAGACAATAGTGGTGTTTCCAATTACTTAAACCGCTTAGATTTACAAATAGTCGATAACTCAGCATGTGTCGGAGTATATGATATCAGTGTTTTCACTGGAAACGTTAACTGCACATCCACACCCAATGTGTAATTCCACGTGTAGTGGAACGACCACGGCACTACAAGTCTAAAAGTTTGCGTAACATCATTTGTGGCCTTTACAATTGTCAATCTGGTCTACTTAGTTTGGATTCGTGATACAACTGGTATTGCGTACTACTTCTTAATTGCTTAAGAAAGTTTATTGGTAATTTTGCAAATTGCTATTTTAAACTGAAACCATAGCACATTTTGCATTTCATTTTCAGTGTTTGCGCTTTCATTTGTTAGAAATTACAACTAAGAGGCTGGGTCCACCTTAAAGGCGCCAGTTCGTCGTTCGAATATAAGAATTTCATTTAAATTAATTTGTATGCGCGCCTTGGTTCTCTCTATAGTTTACAGTACCAATAACGAAATCAACAGATGACTTGTCAATGATTATGGCTGTCAGAAATAGGAACTGAGGCCATAGTAGGTGTCTTAGTTGTTCGATAAACATTTGTTTTCGATCAAATCAGTTCCATTTCAAAATAAATATTTCCAAACTGTTTATAATAAATAAATAAATAAAAATAATTATCGTTTATTTGTACAGTAAGTAGTCGGTTACCTGAAGTATTCGATTATATCGTTTAGCTAAGCTTGTAACGAATTAGAGGTGCACAAGAGGAAAATGGAAAAGATTATTGTTTAGTTCATTTCGCAGAATGTTGTAATAGTTTTATTGAAATAAGTAAACGAGCAGCAATACGAGTAAAAATATATTTTGCGATGAGTTGCTCCCCTGTGGACAAGTGGGATAAGCGTGAGCAACTTTGCCTAGCGTCTGCCGTGTTCAGCAGTGGCGAACAAAACTGGATCGCAGTGAGTCGGTGCAATGAAAACACTTTGTAAACCAGACTCGCGACCGGCAGATTGGTATTCGCAAAAGAATTGTGCATTACAATATGCATATCTTGTTGAATCAGTTGAGGCCATCAAACGAAAGAAACGCGATGGTGGTACTGGTGGCGGCACTTCATCGTCGGTTGTAGTGGAACCACCTATAGAGTTGTTGCTAAAACGTTTAACCGAGGAACATATGCAGGAGATGAAAGAACAAATGGAACGCGATAAAGAAGAGTTTGCGCAACTTACTTGTGATATCGAAGCATTGGAATCGGGACAGATGAATCGTGAAGAACTAGAGGAAATGTGGCTACAGATGGAAAAAGAAGATGAGACTAAGCGTATAGAGGAAATGAAATTTGAGAATCTCATGCGAGAACGTGAGCAACGCAAGCAGGATATAATAGGTAATTGGCGCAATTCATCAGCTAAACTCACTAATTTCAATTCTGATACTACTGCAGTGGACATGGATGTCGAAGAAATTCTAACTGATACTAAAGCAGCATTACCACAACAGCAACATCAGCCGGCAACATCTCCTCTATTATCATCATTATTAAAATCTCCCAATGCTAGTGGTAGTTCTACAAGCAGCACGAATAACTCGACAAGTACAAGTGCAACTAGCAATAGCATGGCTCGAACTTCAGCACCCACTATAACCACATTACTAACGAGTGGGAATATTCCCAAGAACCCGGCAATCACCATTAAAGGCAATGTACCAGCGAGTGAAATAGCATTTTATACCCGCCCCATTAGTGGTCCACCTGTACAGACAGATGCCCCGTCACCAACAATTACTAACACCGGCAAAAGTCCTTCCCAATCGGCACCCACACTCTCAATGCTTCTAGAAAAGAATAAAATTGCTGGTGGTGGCGGCACCGTAAATACCCAAAATGTTGCACAACAGCCAACAGAAATCAGTCAAGAGGTGTCATCAAAATCCTCTGAAACTGAAGTAAACAGCATTTGTGAAGTGCCTGGGCCTATGCAGATCGAAGAGAAATTAAGCTCAGAAGCGGCTACTGCTACAAAGAAATCATCCACAACATTAAGAGGTGCCCTTGAAACCAACGATGACAACGATCCCAATGAAGAACAACAGCTTCTGGAGGTCTTTAAGAATATTGGAAATATGGATGATATCGAAATCGATATGGCTGGCGTTATTGATGACGAAGAGGTCGACTTCCTCGAAAATGTTGATGCATCGTCGCCCAATGGCGAGGTGAAAGAAGACATTGATTTTGAAGACAAACTTGACGAATTAAAACGGAATCAGGAATCATTGGTGGCGGCGTCTGAAAAAGGAACGGTTCCCAAGATTGTAGAAATTAAAAAGAAAGATGATGTGGAAAATCCCAACCGAAATGAAAAATCTGAAGTGAAAACCGAAATTATAGTTGGTTCTAGTGATGAATCAAATGATAATATACCGCTAGCAGAGGTGGCCACTCTTGAAAGCAAAGAGCGCAGTCAAAGTGCAACGGATTCTACAAAGGATGAAGAAGCGACAGAAACAGGAGACGCAAAGGATGAAGCTTTGGAAAAGGAAGAAGGCAGTATTGAAGTTACCCAAAAAATGGAGGAAATAAACAAAGTTACTGAAACTGATGACAAAGAATTATCCTCAACTTCACCTCTAACACTAGACAAAGAACAAAATAGTGCAGCTGATTTGTTAGAAGATAAAGTAATGGACAATAATAACTCAAAGCCAAAGTTACCAACTGAAAGCGATAGTTCTGATGTTATCCTCATACAAACTGATGATGATGAAAGTGTTTTTGAAAAGCCGTCAACATCACCCTCGAAGGTTGAAAACGTTGAAACGGATTCTTCTAAGGAAGTAGATATTAAACAATCGGAGGATCCATTAAAATCCAAATCTAAGGTTGACATAGAGAAAGGTAAGTTCATTGAGTGGTGAAATATCATCCTAAGCAATAGAAAATTAAGGGAAAGATGGTTTCGAATAACTGTTTATTTGTGTTTGAATGTCTCTCGGGTGTTGAGTAACAGTTCAATCAGCGCTAGGCAACGTTCTCTGGTTTATCCAAAGCGATCGGACTGTACATTTGACATTTTTATTGACTCTACTTGGTCTATAAATATAGGGGGGGGTGGTCGGAGGCTCTTTGTATTTTTCCTGACTTTGTTAGTTAATAAATAAACGTTGCGGCAATTTTACTGAGTAGGATGGTAAATTATGGAAAGGTTGAGAGCTAGTAACCTCGTCATTATGACCTCAGCTCCTCTGAGATTGTGCTATTCATTAGAGATTCCAAGATTTTCTTAGAAGGTGAGCCTACAATTTCTGTGGGCTCTAGGAAATAGAGATATTGGAGTCTGTTCCTAATTAAAATTGGACGTTGCTTTTATAACAAGCGCTCCTAGCTTTCCCAACTCTTCTATTGACTATCTTTAAGTTAACCTTCTAAGATGTTAGTTGGTCTCATTGCAAGCGCTCATGGCTCTGAGTTATCACTAGCACATCTTTACAAATCAATTAATATAAAATCTTTATTTTCAGTTACAGAATCTTCTGATAATTGTGTAAATATCGAAATGAAGCCAGTTGAAGCTGAAAAACTTGATGAAGATTTACCTACTGATAGTACAAATGCAGAAGAATCAAATCAACCCACAATTATTACAATTCCCGACACCGATGAAGACTCTTCCATGACTGATGTTAGTAAAGAGGAGGCGGGAAGTAATAAATCAACAACAACAACAACAACGAATTCACAAAGAAATAACAAATCGGTAGAAAATTCTGTGAAACCTGAATCTGACAATATTGTAACAAAAACAAACACTTCTACAACTACAAATCCATCGGTAAGTGTAACTGTAGCTGCCATGACGCCAGCACGACCACCAATGTTGCGTAAGCTAGCAGAGCGTTCAGAAAGTCCAATGATTGAAGATGAAACTACAACAACAAGTGATCATTCAACAAAACCAAATTCACGGCGTCGTTATTCTTCGACTCCTGTAATTGATAGTATACCCAATTCACCAGCATCCAGTGAATATACTGAGAACGATCGTCGTGAGACTCGTGCTGCATCAAAGAAAATATTCCTTAGTATATACAACAATCTCCATGATAGTAAAAATGCAGCGATATTTCGTCGTGCTTTTCAAGATGAGCACTCTAAACACGCTCATCATTGTTCCAAACCAATGGATTTGCCAACAATAAAACGTAATATAGACTCGGGTGTCATACGTAATGTGGTGGATTTGCAACACGCTATGTTGCTTATGAGTCACAATATCTTAATGATTTATCGTCCACAAACTGCCCAGTATAAATCTGCTATGGCATTTCTACAGGACTGCCATGGCATCAAGGAATTTTCAACAGTCTACCATGAGAGTAAATTTCAGAATGCTTCGCTCAATACAAGTTCATCAAAATCACGAAGTGGTTCGCGTAAGAGTCAAAGGCACATTTAACTTCATACCCACATATTTTATCTCATCTATTCTATAATCATAAAGTTGTAATTTCAATTAAATATCCACAAAGTAATCTTATACAAAAAAAAAAAAAAAAAAAAAAATTAAAATAAAAACTAAGTGAAATATATTAGATTTTGTAATTGACGAACACGTGACGATCGACATACTGCACGCCTCAATGGGCATTGGTACCGTGCAAGGCACCGCGATAAACGTAAATCACATTGGCATAGACGTGCGGCACAAGAATCCGGGCCACCCCATTCCCCATGATCGATAGCACACAATGGTTTGCCTCGATAACATTTCCAAATGTATGGTACAAAGTACTCGGAGTAAGAGATGCAGTTACTGTATTCATAACATTTGTCGTGTTTTTTGCAGCAACTATCGATGCCATCAGCTGCCACACCATGTCCACCAATTCCACAATAGCAACCGTAGCCTTTAAATATCAAGGGATCACAACCGGTAGAGCATTTTATCATGGAATATAAATTAACAACACCACGTTTCGAACGTTGTTTGTCTGCTGCTGCTGCTGGTTGAGGTTCATTACTGTAACTTTGTATTTTTGAATTTGGATTAACCAAAGTTAAGAATCAAATTTGATATTTACTTTGTTTGTTGCCATTCCACTGAGTAGCCAAAGGGATCATTAACACGGGCTATATAAACATTCTTATTGTCATACATCGGTTCAATCATTTGCACAGCTTTTAACAGATCCTGATTTATAACTTTTACATCCTTGACGCGTCCATTAAAATAACCATGCTTAATATCTAACAAAATCTCTTGGTGGGGATATCCATATGAATCAGTTTTATAAACATCTCTTAAAATAAATCCAAAACTTTAGCTTAAAACTTTTATCAAAATAAAATGTTCTTACTTGTGACTTTGTTCTAGCAGACTTATAGGTGGCGTTAGTTCACCCATCCAACCATTAAGGCCTAAACGATTCCAATCAATCTTATCTTTAGTTGTTTTTACATTATAATCAACATTGAATTGGTGCTCACCATTTGAGCTTACATTAGGAAAGATGGGTTCAACAAAATCACTCCTTTGCATAGTCAACATTTCGTAACCACTCAATTTTTCGTCATTGGGCATTTTAAAAACGAACGTTAAGTTCGGACTCATCATGGTCTGTCCATACATTTCCTCTATCATATAATCCAAAAATTTTCTGTCGTCTTTCATCACAATTTTGAATGCATTTCGTAGATCTTTTAAAATTATTTTCTGTTCTGTTGTTGTATATTCCATCAGTAAGCACTTTGGCAATTCACTAAGAAGGAGAATAATCCAAATGAAGTTATAGTAAACAAGATCCATTAAAATCAGGAAATATTATATTAAACTAGGAAACGACTTTTGTTAAACGCAGCCAGTAAACAATTGAAGTTAAGATAAAGTTTGACTTTCAACTGAAAGCTAAAGCTAAATGAGCAAAGTCAAGCGTAACACAACATTGGATTGTAAAAAAGTTGTATTAACAAATAGAGCAACAACTACAATTTGGACATTAATAGTAACAACAACAAACCAGCTTCATTCAATCTCAATTAGTCACTTTGAATGAAATTGAAATGAAGTCAGTGCAGAGTAAAAAAGCTTATTCACTTAATAGTTGATGGGTCAGTAAACCATATTTTATTGTCTTTAGTAAATAGTAAGTATATAAGTATAAGATTCGGTAAGCATAAATGCAGATTTTTTTGGTGAAGGTTAAAAACGTACTCGTATAATACAATTCAGGGTTAGGTTTTTCTACTTACGAGTATGTGTATGATTTGTTATCATCCATTAATACTCAACTGACAAAAGAAATATTACTTATTTCTTGCATTTCATGAGCTAAACAACATATTTTATGCAAGCTTCGCTACGCTTTGTTATGTCAGTTTAGTGGAAAATTATTTTGAAAATATGCACATAGGAGAGTATGTTGTTTAAAATTGTGGGCAGTTTGAAATTGTTTCCGTTTTCTATGTATTCATTTTACAAGCAACATAAAAAATATTAAAATTCTACAATGTTATGAAAACAAATTGTTGCAAAATATAAAATACTCGTACAATATTATTTATCATTGCACAAGTACAAATTTATATAATACATCATAAAAAGACCGACTTCAGTCAACATGACATTCATTTCAAGTCAGGGTAATGAGAAACTAAATGAATTGAATAGTCATGCATATGAACTAGCTACAAACTTTTTTAACAGGAATAACACTGTCGGCCAGTTGAAAAGATTTCACTTTCTTGACTTATTGAACTAAATTTGAATAAGAATTTTTTTTTTAAACTAGGTGATTTCCACAAATTGAAAGGTGCTACAGAAACAATCTACACTGGGCTGAGTTATTTCATCCATGTAAGTAATTCGATAATTTTTGGTGTTGCAGACTGATATCCCGATTGATCTATTTATACCATTTACGTTAGAAGAATAAATTGAATAGAAGAAAAAAAAAAGATTATAATAAATAATATTCAAGTATGGTATAATAATAGCTCGTAACTTCATGATTAAACTACCCATACATAATACATAGAAAAGCCTATTCGTGCGAAACAGTTTTGAACATACATAATTATGACTATTATTAACGGACACCGAAGAAAGCAGGAAGTAGAAAAACAAAATGTAATTAATTATTATTAAATTTAAATTCCGTTATTTCGCGCCAACTGTTTTCTCTGTACAAAATGCCAGAAGTTAGGTCCGGCCAACGCGATGGGGACCGATTCATTGTGCTTACTTATTGTTTGCATAAATTTGAAGAAATTCTTTGTAGCTTAGTCTTGTTTATTTTGTTTTTTTTTTTTTTATTGTATATGTGTGTTGTTCTTATTTACTGTTAATAAAAGAAATGAAAGTTTAATTAACATGCATCCATCGAAGTAGACAGTAGAAGAATATTCAATCGAAAGCTTCATCACTCAATAGGATGACTAATAAAGCAACAACTTATAGACAAAAATCGATTTTATTCTACAACATTGTCTCCCTCAAGAGTGATACATTCATTCCAACGCACCTCTAACATTTCGATGCCTTTTTATAGAACGATTTATCTTTGGCCTCCAAATACTCTTCAGTTTCGGCAATGACTTCTTTATTGGAGGCAAATCTCTTTTCCTGGAGCATTCTTTTTAGGTCTGCACTCAGGTATTAGTTGAGGAGAATAAGGTGGATGGGGAAGCAATTCAAAGAGCTGATTTGACTTTGGAGTATAGTGATGGATCCATGTTTTTATTGCGCTGAAACATCTCCAAACAGCGCTGTGGATTTATTTACAGAGAGGGCATTTCCAATTTACTTCTTAATGGTTGCACTTTCACTTTTTAGTTTTTATAAGAGTTTTTTAAAATTTTTCATCTTTTAACAAATACATATTAATAAAAGTGAATGTAAATAAATAAATAATATACAACAGGCAACTAATATTCTAATTAAACCTGAGTTAGGTGGCAGCGCTGTTTGTTAGTCACATCACTAATCGAGGGTTATCGTAATCGCATATCAACTAAAGCAACAAGCAATCAAAAACATTTGGCACGTGTGGTGTGTCGTCTGTCGACGGTGATTTAAGCAGAATTCAATAAATTTAAATTGTTTAATTTGTTGTTGGCAGAGTGAAAATCTCCATACTCCGTTGATTCGCACCACATTGCTTGCAATTGGATATTGCAAACTTAAAGCACACAAAGCACAAATATGTTCTACTTAATTGGTCTCGGTTTGGGTGATATCAAGGATATTACAGTGAAAGGCCTTGAAATTGTGAAGCAATGCAGTCGTGTGTACCTGGAAATGTATACATCCATATTGGGTAGTCCAAAAGAGGAGTTGGTACGTAGTAATATTTTATTTGTTATACAGAAAATAAAAAACGAGAAAAGCTAATTCAATTCCAATTGGTATAGGAAGCTTTTTATGGCCGTCCCATTCTTCTAGCTGACCGTGACCTTGTAGAACAAGGTGCTGATGAAATACTCGCCGGTGCAGCTGAGGAAGATGTAGCTTTGCTTGTTGTGGGTGACCCCTTTGGCGCTACAACACATACAGATTTTGTTTTGCGCGCGAAGCAAAAAAATATACCATTCAAGGTCATCCACAATGCATCCATAATGAACGCCATCGGATGCTGCGGTTTGCAGTTATACAAATTTGGTGAAACCGTTTCTATACCCTACTGGGATGAGACATGGAAACCAGATAGTTTTTATGACAAAATCAAATTGAATCGCCTGCACAATATGCATACTCTGTGTCTGCTGGATATTAAAGTCAAGGAACCAACACCAGAGTCATTAATGCGTAAACGCAAGGAGTATCTGCCACCGCGTTTCATGAGCGTTGCTGAGGCAGCACAACAATTGCTGGTCATTGTTGAAAAGAAGGATGCGCTGGAACGCAATACCATTCTCAATGAGCAGTCACTATGTGTTGGCATGGCTCGCGTGGGCCAGGACTCACAACAAATTATCGTGTGTACATTGCGCGATATGAGTCAAACCGATCTCGGGGGGCCGCTGCACTCACTTATTATACCCGCCAAGGAAATGCATCCATTGGAAGTGGAATTCTTACAGCAGTTTGCCGCTACCATTAAATTGGATGACTACAATCATTAAGCCAAGCCTGTAAAGTAAATTTAAATCATCATGTGTAATACCAAATAGTGGAGTTATAAAATAAAAAAAATCTAGAAATTGTTAATTGTGAAATCGATAAAAAAGTTTGTGTTTTTGTTTTAAAAATTGATTTTAATTTTTTGTGTTTGGCGAAGTGTAAGCCGGCTTTGGCACTCACTCCTCCCCCGACATTCACTATCTACTACATACTTAGTAATATAGACCACGCATTCTTCGCGAAGACCCCTGACGATCATAGAGTACATTAAATTTATTGACAAATTGATTCATGTCATTGCAGCCCTTGGTCAAGACACCCATGTAACTTATCAGTCCAACGTCGTTGCATTGTGTATAGAATTCCTCTTGAAAGCCGGAACCTTGCATCACAGGCAGTCGGTGGCTAAGTGCATAAGCCTCACGTAGGATCTCTTGGTTTGCTGGCAACTTTCCCGCCTCAACATCTTTTATATACTTGAGCACAACTTTTATGCGTGTACTAAGCATTTTAATGGCGCTATCTTGTGCGACGAGATGCTCGGCCACAACACTTTTCTCTCCGGCCTCATTTGTTGTCATACGGGCCACATGATCCACGCCAATGCGTTCGGCCTCCTCTGTCGCGAGTGTGTAGGTGAGTGGGACAAAGAGCATAGTTGCCTCACCACCATCAACATCAATAACCGATTCAAAGAGCTTCACTGGTAAATGATCTACGTTTCGCGACATGGGATTCAGTTGCAGCATTATTGGACACTCATTGATTTCGGCTATTTGTTTTTGGATTTTGATGTCGGATGCTGTGGGAGCCTCACCGGTAGTATACCAGCCAATGAAATCAAGATCGCTAAAAACCTGTAATCACCAGTTGCAGAAAATTACCATGATATAGCCGCTAGCATACATGTTAGACGACACCCACCTGTTTATATTGCTGTTCCTTTGTGTTGTAGTACTCGCTATTAATGATGACTTGGTCAGCAACCACATCCGTTTTCAATTCAAAGGAATTCATTACCTCAATGTTGCGTCCCTTTTGCTTACCAATGAGGGCACCATAAACTTGCTTGTGTTCACCAGCTTGAGCGCGTGCCCGAGTCCAGTGTTCCGATATATTCATCACAACCAATGGATGCAATGAAATTGTCACAGAGGGAACCGCACAAGAAGCAGCCATTATATTGCTCTTTGGTTTAGCAGCCATATTCGATGTGCTCGGCTTGACGGTGACATCAACATCGATATCCATCTGCTCCATTTTGATTTGACTTGATGGTAATTCTATATAATATTAATATTTAACAATGTCCCTACTTTAAATCAACTGATCTATCTATCTATCTCCAATCTCTGAATAAAAGGTTGCAAATAATGTCAGTCAGTATTGTAAAGTGTGCCAAAGAACAAACAAAAACTAAACAGTGTTGAAAGGTCATATCCAGTTGTAAGTACCCACTAGGAAATGGGAAGATGGAAAAATATTTGAATATGTCATATAATAATTTTCTTTTCTCAAAATACCAGTGTTCCAACAGGGTCCCCCTATATAAAGAAAAACAACCTAGGTCTTCACGCAAACGTGTATTTGGCCAGTATGTTATATGAACCGTTTATATTTTACACCGCTTAAACTAAAAACTATAAGTAATCGGGAATTGTGTAGGCTAAACCGCTTATAATGAGGGCTGCCAACCTTGTGAGTTTCATATGAATTTGCAAGTCTGCCCAAAAGTGAAATGATTTACCAATACACATACGATAACAGTTGATTTACATCAATTAAGTAGTACGAATTAAAAATTATTTATTACAATTTCTGAAAATGATCCATAAATTTAATTTTTTCATTTTTTTTTGTATTTTCAATTGTTTGTTTAAATCAACTGGCAGTTGTGAATACGAAAACAGCTGATGCACAGTGAATGGACGATTAACACAATCAAAAATCAAAACAGATCGTTCAACTATTTGAGTGTGAAATACAAGCTTTTTGGGCTGATATTAACGTTATGTTGAAGACCCTCACTATAAATTGATTTCGAATTTTGATTATTCATAACATGTCGGACGTTAGAGTGAAGACCCTCAGTTTTGCATTTTCCACTCTTTCATATCATTTCGTATTTAAACTTGCTATCGCTTGGACGTGTGCGCCGCAGTCAACTGGAGCCCAACACAGTCAGTAGTCAGTCGCATTTACAGTCTTAATAATCGCCAACTAAACAGTTGTGTTTGTTTAGAAATATTTCCGATTTACTCGGCTGGTAACTTTTGTAAGAAAAAACGCTTTTATAACTTACAAAACATTCCTACTATAATATGCCCGCGTGCATAAGTGAGACTTGACTTGCGTATCAATTGTTTACGTTTACGAAAACAAGGTAAAGTCAGAAAAAAAAAAAATCTATTTATTAATAACAACAATAACAGCAGCAGCAGAATTAAATGCAGCTTTTAACAGTAACGACTGATCAAACTTGGGGGTGTGTAACTATGTGTGATTCAATAAATTCTGTAGACGACAATCAAGAAAATATTTCTATACAAAATTGTTATTGCTTCCGTGGTTGGTTTAGCTTAGGTAAAGTTTGGTCAACGTCATTTTCTATGTGCCAGTTTCATTTTCCACAGGTGAATAACTAACTATCAACATCTTAAATTAACAGGCACAGATACGAAGTTAAAAGGGAGCGTAAAAACAAGTTTATTATAGCATATACATACATACATATATTACTTTACTCTTTCTCTTTGCTGGCTGCTCGTGTGAATTTAGAAAATAAAAGTCATTTCAAAACGAATACAAAATACTATTGGTAGCAAAGTGAGGTAAGCTGAGCATTCTGCGGGCACATGCTCAAATATTTTAAATTTATTGCAGCCACAGCACATTATTCGACAATTGCGATAATATTGTTTTGTACTTATGTCTCAAGAGAGAAAAAGTTTAAAAACTGGAAGCCAAAAAACCTGTTGAATAATTGTTTCTTTTTTTTTCAAATTTGAGTTACTTTAAGTTGTGCGCACGTGCGTATATTAATCACTATAATTAAAAAATTGTCGAACATTTTCATTTAACAGTTAAGGAAGGGAAGCCGTCATTTATCTTTTACACTCAACAACAGCGGAAGCACGAAATGAGCTACTTTGGTGGCGTTGAAGGGTAAGCAAGCTAATAAGTACATCATACATACAAATTTCTGTGTATATTAAGAAATAAATTATCTCTCTTTATTAAGTCAAGTTAAAGGTCAATCACCATCGTCATCATCATCATCATTATCGTAGGTTGACTACTTTGTAGTTTTGATAAATTTAACTAATTTCGTTTCGGGTAATTTCTTGTTTTTCACAATGTAATCGCTACCCATAAACGGGATCAAGGCTTCTGGTATTTTAACAGCATCACCTTTGTCATTTTGATTCAATTCGATTAGTGTTAAGAGCAGTCTTGGTATCGCTGTAGCAGTGCCATTGATTGTGTGTGCATACTTCTCTTGACCATCCTTAGCACTGCGGTAGCGTATATTTAAACGTTTGGCCTGATAATCTGTGCAATTACTGCAACTTGAGATCTCACCCCACATTTGTCGGCCAGGCATCCAAGCCTCAATATCATACTTATGATATGCAGGTGCACCCAATTCATATGGTGGCATATCAAGCAAACGAAAATTAATTCCAAGATTTTTAAACAGTTCAACTTCAATCTCTTTAAATTCCTCCAATTCAGTTTCGGACTGCTCTGCAGCACATACGGCAAACATTTCCACTTTTGTAAATTGATGGACACGATAAATGCCCTTTTCCTCATTTAGGCCAGATGTTTCAGCGCGATAACAACGACTGACAGCTGCCACTTTTAGGGGCAGTACACTTTCTTCTAGTACATTATTAGAAAAGTAGCCAGCCAATGCCATTTCTGATGTACCCGACAGACACATGCCTGTATCCAATTTATAAACTTGTGTACGATCGCCTTCCGTTTGCATGCCACATCTTTCGATAATTTCCTTGGGTAAAATATCTGGAACTGACATCAGTTTAAAGCCATGAGCCAACACTGATTTCAATGCGTAGTCAACAATTGCCTGTTCCAGCATAGCTAATTGTCCAAGTAAATAATAGCTTTTATGCCCCGTATAGTTTCCCAAATGATCCATGCGCAATAAATTCAGAGTGCGACAAATTTGTGAAAATTCTTTAGCATTCTTTGGTGGTTCCCGGTGCACATAGCTGAAAAGCTCTTTTGGTTCATTGCCATAGTCTAGTAGACGGGGATGTGTTGCATTTGGCAGACTCTGTAACTCGATTTGTAAACGTGCCCGTATTTGATCTGCATCTAAGGCGTTGCTCGTACTGATCAATTGTTTAAGCAATTCTCGTATAACCGGAACATTGTTCTTTGACTGGCGGAGTAATATATTCTGTTCGATGCCTTCTAAAACATCATTTGTCAATTTCGCCGCCGCTTCACTAACATTGTCAATTGTTGCAAAGTTTTGCGTCTGTGCTGACAAATTTCGTTTGTTGTTCAGATTATATAAAATCGAGTGATTATATCCTAGTAATTTGTTAAATCTCGTTAACAATCTCATTTTATTATTTATTTCATCAAATGCACACACACACACACACACAAATGCAAATTAATAGCGCAAAAGCAGAGGAAGGCAGACTTTTTTTTTTACCAACTCAAACAAAAACACAAAAACAAGTGCAATAAATTCCTTATCAGCTGATCGCACAGAGTTGCCATATTGGAAAAATGTCCGTTGGATCTATTGATATTTTTTTTTTATTTTGTTTTTAAAATTGCATAGAAATTATTACTGGAAAATTAAAAATAACAATTGAATTAGACATATTTGAACTGCTTTCTTTTTCCATTGTTTCAACTTATTTAGGCTTATCTCACCAACTAACTTCAATTATTTTATATCATATCTTTAAACAAATATTCGCCAAATGGCAGTCATAAAACGCTTAAATAGTGTGCTTAGAAGAAGAATTGATAGCGACCGCCGACATTATCAAATAATTATAATCTGTTCTATGAATAGAAATAACAACAAGAAAAATACTAGCACAATATGATAATAAGGCGGCCTTAACTCAAATTTACGATCTTTAATCACAAGCACTGAACTGTTCATTTAAATCGATTAATTTACTTGAATAGATGGTTGGTGTTTTTCAATAAATATATACAGTAAAGTTCAGTTATAACGAAGCTGAAGGGACTGAGAGACTTCTTTCTACGTTGTATATGGATGTCGTTATAATAATAAAACTAGAAAGCTCACCATACTCTAAGCGAGTAATGATTCAAAATTATCTTTAGCCAACGTTTGTGCAAAATGATTGCCTTTCCTTTCCTAATTTGACTTGTTATTGGGATACATTTGCATTGTAAACCACTGTAATAAACATTGAACCAATTCTTTTTGATGTATAGACTTTGTATTCAAAAACAATTTCATTGAAGATATAGTAGATTAAATTCTTCAGCATAGCTCAAGGCCTTTGTTGCTTCAGCTTTAATATTGTATTTTAGAATTAAGTTTTCTACTGTACAATAAATAAATAAATAAATTCTTCAGCAATGGTTTCCTTCGATTCATCTATGGCTCCTGTTACTTCAATTGTAATTTTTGTCCTTTTAAATACTTATTTTGATATTGCTCAATCAAACACAATCTTTCTAACATTTTTATATGATACAAAAAAATTTATCGTTAAATGCAAGAGATTTAAGGCCATTTAAGGCAAATCGCAAACCAAATATTACATTTTTTGTTATATGTGTATGGGGAATGACGCACGCTATATCCGAATGCTACTGTATTTCAGTAACAGCAGCAGCATTAGCAGGACCTTATCAAGTTCATGCATGCCAACATGCATGCATTCATTCATGCATTGTAAACAACTCTTACAATTCAAATATTTAGTTCAATTAAGACATATAATGCTGCTGCCCCTATAGAAAAATATTCAAATTCTATAATAAAGATAAATATGTGATGAGCACAAATTGAATTATGACGCATTTGTGAGGTTCGCACATAAAAAAGACCTGTCTTGGCAACTAACTAACTATGCCTATTGTCCACCAGTAACTCTTTGAAAGTTTCAATTGAATGCTTAATTAATTCAATCTACATAGTATGTATGTACATATATATGTGTAGTAATGTGCGGTATTTTTATTGATATACATATGTAGTATGAATATTGTCAGGAGCATTGTTTTGTATAACAATCAATTAATTTATTTTCATTTGATGCAGTTTAAATATAACACGTGTCCCTCCATTAATGTGAATGGCGCCAAAAATAAATCTACATTTAAACAAAATTTAACCATATTCATTTCATAAACATATGTAGATAAGAAATAATAACAGATTTCCCATTGATTTCATTGCAGTGGCGCTACGCACTCACGTCTAGTGATTGTGAATGAGCAGGGAGAATGTGTTGCTTCTACAACTGGCCTTGGTACAAACCACTGGGTGATAGGTCAAGTGGAATGTGCACATCGAATTGCTGATATGGTGGAACGTGCCAAAACGGAGGCAAACATTCCACAAGAGACACAATTGAAAAGTTTAGGCTTATGTCTAAGTGGCTGTGAACAACAGGCAACAAATCGAGAATTGGAAAATGAAATACGCACAACATTTCCCGATTTGGCAGAAAATTATGTAGTTACCAGCGACACGGTTGGTAGTGTCTATACGGCATCAGCTAATGGTGGCGTGGTTGTTATATCTGGTACTGGTTCCAATTTCCTACTACGAAATCCGGATGGCAGCACATACACATGTGGTGGCTGGGGCAATTTTCTTGGCGACGAGGGGAGTGGTACGTAACCTTTCGTTGATAAGTGTATTAATGCCATCTGAGTTTAATGATTATGTGATGATGATGTTATTGTTTTCTTCTAACGCCACTAACCCGGTCTTACTGCGCTTTAACTGATAATGAACTAATGTTTTCATTTCAGCTTGGTATATTTCACATCGTGCAATAAAAATTGTCTTTGATCATATTGACAACTTCCACAAATCATCTTATCCCATTGACCGCATTTGGAATTTAATCAAACAACATTTTAACATTGAGACACGTTATGATATGCTTCCACATTGTTATGCCAAATTCGACAAACCATTTTACGCCAATCTCTGTAAGAAACTTGCCCTGGCAGCAGAACAAGGTGATGAACTCGCTTTATTCCTCTTCCGTGAATCTGGACAACAATTGGCACAAGGTATCCAAGCACTGTTACCCAATGTACAAGATAGTCTTGTATCTTCGGGTGATTTGAGTATTGTTTGTGTGGGTTCAGTATGGCTTAGTTGGAATCTGTTGAAGGATGCTTTCATTGGTGAATTAAATAAACAGGAGTATAAATTTGGTCTGAATCTTGTACGGATTACAAAGAGTATGGCATGGGGTGCATGTTATGTTGGAGCAGATGGTGCTGGTTATAAAATACCACGTAATTATTCGGATAATTTTACGATTTTATATCATTATGATGGAGCCAGTAAAAACTCAGTCAATGGAAGCTCACATGATTGTAATTGCGATAATTATGACATATAACAACCTATTTCTATTACAATATACAAAAAAAGAAGACTCTTCTAGATGACCAATGATTCCATAATAAATAAAAAAAAAAATGATTAAGTTTTACATTTTTGTTTTGTTTTCTTTTTTTTTTTTATTTATTACAAATTTGTATGAAAAATTTTATTCGATTGATTTGTTTGGTTAACTATAAATTTGTATTATTAGAGGGTTTTGTTGCTTTTGTAAAACAGTTTAGAATATTGCATATTATTCTTTTTTATATGTTCTATATACGTCCAAATTAATTAACATATAATTAATACTTGATTAGAAATTATTTAAAGCCATCTAAGCCTTAAGCCCAGACTTTGCTAATTATTATTTTTGCTCTCAAATTCTTTGGCCAATTTAAATTTCTTTTCATTTGAAATTTCGAGCAAATTTTTTATATTTTTTAATTTACCAAAAGTGAATTAAATAGAAACAAACAAAGGAGACAAGAAATGCATCATTGTAATTAATATCTTTCAACTTAATAAGACTAAAATTAAATCTAATCTAATGATAATAATAGCTAAATGCGTTGCATTATGTTAAATATTTAGTAGATAAGTTAGAAAGAGAGATAAACCGATTAGGGAAGATGTGCCAAGATTTAGAGATTAATAAATTTTATATAATGATCTCTAATTTGAAATTCAATTCATGCTTTGACGCAATTTCTGTGGATCCTGATAGTGCGATGCTGATGAAATAACCGAAGGATGTTGTGGCGGTGGAAAACAACGAACGTGTTCGACATTTGAGCCTTCACCATCGCCACCTTTTAGATATTTATGAAGTATAGCAAATATTTGGGAATTTAATACTTGGAAACGACGTATGCGATCGACCATACGCTTGAGTTTCTATAAAACACAAAACAAATAATGAACAACATAATGGTCATCATAGAACTCATGTGAATCAACTTACTATGCCCTTGACATCCTCATCTTTGCCATCTACTCGTTGCACTCGTAAAATATGATAGCAAAAGTCCAAAGCCTCAAAACGTCGCTGTTGTCCTAGCAAAATGATCATGGCGCAACCAGCCCAATTGAGACCCTCGCCAAAAAGCTCTTCAATCGTGTATTCTGTGCCACGCACGGGTATGCAATAAACGAATTGCAAAGCTGACCACAAACGATGGAATTCAGAGCACTCATCCACATGTATAATGCCATTGGCTGGCGGTGGACCAGTCCATACAGGATCATCCAAATAACTTTTTACACGATTTAGTATAACTTCGAATATGCTCAAGCCACAACAGAGACGCTCACGTGTCAGTAAATCACCTTCACGTGCAATCATTGCTTGCTAATGAATAGAAGAAGAGTATAAAATATAAGTTGTAATTTCAATTTTTAACTACAAAGTACAACAAACCTTGGCTGTGCCAATCTTTTCCACATTTGAGACAATTTGTAGATTTGCAAACTGAGCCTCTAAACGTTTTTGTTTTGCTTCAGGTTTTTCATTCTCTATAATACATAATAAAAGTGAAAAAATTACTGATTGAAAAGAACTGATCTCTTTTTAGGAATCTCTACATACCTTTACAGAATGGTCTTGGAAAAATATTCTGGAAGAGCGCCGCATGAAGTAAATCACAAACTTCTTCCTGTGACAAAGCCTGCTCAATTAATAGACAAAATATAATGCAATTTCCAAATTCACGAAACGATTGAAAGAGTTCAGTTTTTGTGTCTGGATATTGCACAATATCAGTTAAATGAGCCTGATAGTAACTTAGAACACCAGGTGAACCATATTCGCTACGTGGTAGCTTGCAAGATTTTGGCATTGCGCTCATTAAAGTCTTTGTGAATTGTAAGAGGGAGCCTTGTATTAAAGGTTTAACAATATCCTTGAGTATTATATCCATAACTACAGCAATTCCTTGATATCCAAGCAAACGACACATAGCATGAAAGTGGGGTGCTCCAACGAAGCCTGTATATTGACCATATTGTGTTGAATAGGCGGCATTCAACTGCTTTGAGCCCCATAAATAATAATGTGACATCTGTGGTGGTTTCTCACGTTGTATTGCTTGAGAAGATGATAAATTGACTTTACTGCGCACAAAACTATATGAAAATTATAATAATATTGATTATTCCAATGAAAGAAATTGAAACACATACCGATTTGTAGCTGCATTATAACAATAATTGACTAAAAAGTCATAATTCAATTCCACAAAAACATGTAGTGTAATGCGTCCATATGGCGCCAATACATTGTGATTAGCCTCTTTGATCATTGATTCAAAGTTATCCAAAGCTAGATATTTACTTAACAATTTGTGACATATACGATTGGCTTCAAGTAGACCCTCAAGTTCCTTTAAAAATGTTAAAGATAAGAGATAAAATATGAATGAATGAAATGATAATAAAGTTGAATAAAAACATACCACAATTCCAGTTATATCGTTGGCTTCAAATCGACTTATTGCCAATTCAATACTCTTGTGCATATTTGCATTTATGCGTTGGGTAATAAGTTTATTCAAATCAATCGAGCGGCCTGAAAATAAACAATTTAAATGATAAGTTCAGTTCAAAAATATCTACGGTGTGTTTCATAATCAAAAGTCACTTTAAAAATATTATTTTATGCTTAAAATAATATCAGTGAAAGGTTTTTAAAACAGTTTTTATGGCTTCAAATGATTGGGAATAGCGAATTAGACCCAGAAAAAATTATTTATCAACTAAATCTTATAAAAACTTGGCTTGTCTTTTCTAATTGAAACTCATTAGATATCAATATTCATCTTATAATTCATCTATTTGACTCTACTTGCTGGAAATGGTATTTTTTTGTACAAAAAAAAAGTTGAACGTTGATAAACAAGATGATTTACAATTCTATTGCAATTGTGGTTCTTGTCATCGCGGATTTAAATTTGAGATTGCATTCAAGTATTGAGAATCAGTCTCCTTTGTTATATCGACATGCCATTAATTTTGTATAAAAATGTATATAGTTTGCAATGACACAAAACATAAGTTGGGAGATGAATGAATTATCCATGTTATGACAAGAAAGACTGGCCAATATAACATTACTGCATTTAATTGTAGACTCTAAACTTAACGCCATTTATAAAGAGATACAGTTTTCTAAATAAAAAGAAGAAAACTCACCCAACAATTGAACATGACGCTGTTTGAGTAGCGTCTCATAGCGATTATTGCGTGGATATGATTGAAAATTAAAACCGAGTACTTCGCACTCCAAACGGAAACGCTTATCTAAGAAAATACTGTGGGGGAACATATTGTTATTGATCAAACCAATGAAATTTAGATATTTATCTCACCTGCCAGCCAATTGTTTGTAGTGTGCAAAAATCTGCTCACTTAATTTGTATACAAATTGATCGAAACATAAATTAACTTCAGCCTCCACTTCATCATAGAGAAATTGCTTACGGAAGACTGTCAAGGCATAATGAGCTGAATCATTATACAAATCCAATGGATACAAAACAAATCTACAAATTATAATAAACATTGATTAACGGAAATTTATCGATTAAACCAAATATTAATTTGAAATATTTACTCCATCATTGATGGTTCCTTGGTTTGCAAGATGTGATCTGTCAGTATCCAAGGCATAGACATTTCAATAGGAAATTGTATACGCTTCTCCATGGTTATCAAATCCTTGCATTCCTCGTTGTGTTGATGGCGCACCATACATTTATTGACTTTGCGGCCCATTGTCATTTCCAAATAAAACTCACGATACCAAAGTTGTGATAGATCACAACATTTCTGCAAAGTATCACTGAAATTAAGGAGGTAACTCCAATAAAATGATGTCTTATGGAAACCATCAATTTGCATTAAGCAATTGCCATCGATATCCTTGCGTAAAGTGCGTTTTCCTCCACTTTTGTCAGCAATCAATGACTCCAGCATAGTACGCACCATATACAATTGCGTTGAAGATGGGCCGACATTTAAACGTGGTACATGTATACGAAAACCACCATCTGGATCCTTTTTACCTTTAGAGGCGGGATCATCTGTTGGCTCATAGCCTTTTTGCCAATCTGCTGATGTCTCTCGCACTGACATAATTATACTTCGAATAAGATCCTTCTTATTCTTAACTGCTTTACGTAGTGGCTCACGTAAAGTCAATTGCACAAAGTCCTGCAGCTCAGAGTAAATATTGCGTCTTATTGCTTCGCATAGCACGGTTTCAATTCGAGCCATTAACACTTGCAAGCCCTTGATCATCGCAATCACTTCGATTAGGGCAAACTTCTCTTCCGAAGTATAGTTATAGCGTGTTGCACGTTCATACTCTTCTGCCTCCACAGGGCATTCTTTATTCTGATGATGATCAGTTGGATGTAATAGTTTCCATGAGTAGAGCTCAGTGACCACGCTTGTCCATTCCGATAACAACTGCAATCCCCGCAATGCCAAGTCAGATGTAACTCGATTTTCAATATCCGAGGGATTTTCTTTAACTGTTGTAGTCACTTCGTTCGTGTATCTTGCTAATTCGGAAATATATTTAACATGATCTTCACGGATCTGTGGCAAATGTACCATAAGATCAGCCTGTGGACTAATAGCATTTGAGCTAGAAAGTGGCCACTTGCTGGGATCAAAGTGCTTGCTACGCTTGATGTAATTGAATGGAGCAATTTGCATGTCCCCAAACAATGGCACCACCTCCAGATTCTTAAATATGCGGTCTATGCGATCCAAACGTATTTTCTTCTTTTGATCCAATTTATTGATATTCAAAGCATCGCTGTCCATCAAAAACAACCCGAATCCCATAACTTTGACCAGCATATGTTTCTCTTCTGGTGTCAAATACATTTTCGTTTCAAACATGTGCACGCATATATTGACCACATCCGAAAGCAAATCCTCGTAGCCAACTATTTTCTCCAGAGTATCCTTGACAGTGTCCCGTATTTTATTTTGTGTGGCCAAGAACATAGATAGATTTTGGGACTCCTGGAGTGTGTGCGAATCTGACATCACTTTAAGAAATTGAGCTGCTCGCCGATAAGTGGAATAATCATTCTTCACGCTCGACTTCATGTTCTTCAACTCATCGAGGACAGCGAACATATTTATGAATTTTCCTAGAGTCAATAGATAAGCCTCTGAGACAAAATCCTTGCGTTTCTCGGCATGGCATAAACGCTTAACTTCTCCGGAAAACGCTTCAATAGCTTTACGTTGGAAGTACATAAAGTTGAGCAATTTGTTGACCTCAGGTGCCAGCACCTCAACAGTTTTCTCATAAATCTCAACACGATTTGGTTGTTCATTCGACTTTGGCTGTGGTATTGCACGTGAACAGCAACGCCAAGTGTATAACATAACAGCATGTTTCTGGCCTTCATCGAGTAAGACATTCTACATAGAAAAAATTCCCATTAGCACTAAGTAGGAGCTCACCTACTTCACATTATTTAAAATCGCTTACCAAATTTGCATGCGTCGTGGCTTCTTCTATATATTTAGCAATTCCAGTAACAAATCCATTGCGGTCTTCAAAATTAGTATCAAAATTTGCTTTGTAAATAATGGAACATGGTTGCGCCTCTATGCAAGGCTGCTCATCCGGCAGTGACAACTCATCCAATACTTCGACATTGGATAAGGCATCAGCTAATGTGATTTTTTCTGTCATTTTTGTTTCTGCTTTTTCTTCCACTTAAAAGTGCAATTGATTAAAATTAAATATGTACATAAAATTATTTGTTGTTGCGGTTGTTAATATGCATCACCGCCAGTAAGAAAATGAAAACAAGGCGGGGCTGAGAGCAATGCAAAATCAAATCACTACACTTTATTGTTAAATTACACTTAACAAAACTCAACGGTCCTTGCTGTTAGTTGAGTTGAGTTTTCAGATTAACAAAGAGTTTTATTTTAATCTCACTTAAGTGCATTTATCTTATTTGTCAATTAACTCAACACTCAACTTCCTGCACAACAGCGACGTTGAATATATGTATGTGTATAAATTTACAAACACAAAGTTGCCAGACTTTTACTTAATTCTAATTAAATACACTTCCATCTGATAGAATCAAAATGCTGTTTATTTATGATTCTCTGAATATATTCAAGTAATATAAACAAGTACAATTAAGTGCCATATGAAATGATTGTTTTGTAAGCTGTCCAATTGTCTTATATATGTAATACAGTTAATAACATTAAAAGTGTCTGAAAAATGATAAACAATTTGAATCGTCATAAATAAACATATTAATTCTGTAACAGGGTGAATCAATATCTAACATCAATCAATCAACTGAGTTAAGATTGGTAAAATATATAAAATGTGTCCTAAATTATTGGATGCTACATAATCTGATGGAAAATAAAATATATCTATTTATCATGTATTGGAAAATATTTATTTATTGATGAAGAGAAAAAACAATATGTTTATTTTTAATTATACGTTCCAATGCAACCCTGTTATTTTCAAAAAAAAAAAAAAAAATAAATGAGGGTCTGCTTATTTTCAAGAAAAAAGACAACCCTGCAACTTCATTTCTGGAGCAGGCAACACTACAACTGCCAATTTTTGCGCTTTTCCATTCTGTGCCGGTAGCTGAAGTGGTCGCTTCGCTTTTATTTTGTGCTCCGCTTTTCCAAAAATTTTAAATAAGTTTTGCAATTTCTTCTTTTTGTTCTGTGAATCTATATAAAAAAAAAGAAAAAAATGTTCTGGGGTAAGCATAATTCATAAAATAAAAAGCATTAGCCATCATATTATTGTAAATGAAAACCAAAGTAATCTGCTTATTTCACCACGTGTTTCTTCTGCATGGCGGCGTTTGTGGCGAGCATTTACTTAAATTTTTTGAGCAAATTTTTATAGTTTGGTAGTTTTTTCTTTAGATGTCCGTTTAATAGTTACAGGATTTGTGGTCTATCAATGTATCGGAATGGGTTCCCGCGGGTTCCGCCATGAAGTGACGCCTGAATACCAATGCAATTAGCCGCATCTCTATGCAGCCATGCTTAAATATGCATGCATGTATATGTGTATGTCAGGCATGTGCATGTGTTAGTGTTGTAGCTTTCCTACACATGGCTCTACTGTTAACTTTGTTTGTAGCGACAAAGCTGTTTTTTAAAAAAAATAAATACGATGCGCCCTGTTTATGAATTTTTTTTATTTACTTTCTTGCGTTTAAGTTAAATATTGGGGGGGAGACCGTGTCCTTATTTAACATATATTTTAAGAAAAACTTTTTAAAACCGGTTGATTAGTTAAATCAGCTTTTTGCGGGGTGTAGGGGAATCGGAGGGATATTGAAGGAAACGTTTGAATGTGAGTAATCCTCTCAGGCATCAAGGAAATTCCCTCGGCTAATGCGTCATAACTCGACTTCTGGTAGACACACTAAATTCAAGTTTTTTTTTTTTCACAATTTTAAAATGGGGAAAATAAAAAAATATGACTTCAATATAGAAAGACGGAAAGCAATTATAATTTTATTAATCTTATGCTGCGTCATTTTCCATAGGTTTAAATTTAAAGCCAAACAGGAAATACTCGCAGACTACTACGAAAAATTTCCACATATCTCAGGCTGCTCTTGAGGATGGCGAGAACAGCAAAGTCTACATAACTTCAGGAACCCAGAAGTTCCTTATTTGCACTTTACAAAATGATGGAAGCTGCAGACAAGTCTTTTTGGACTTGAACTTTGCTGAAGGCGAGGAAGTATGTTTCCAGACAGTCGGTAAGTTTTTTTTTTTTTTTCATATATTAAAATGATCAGGTCAATTACTATTTAACTGATAACTGATTTATGCAGGGAATGGCAATGTTACGTTGTCTGGTTACATTATTGAAAGCATGGATAGCGAAGATGAGGATGACGAAGATGATGCTGATGCTGATGATATTTCCAGTGAGGAGATTTTAAAACAATTAGGAAAGGTAGCAAAAAAGCAAAAAAAATTGGAAGGGGGCAACGATGTTGAAGGTGAGGATGATGAAGATTCAAGCAGTGACGAAGAAATTGATGGTGAAGAAGATAGTGATGGTGATGATGGAGAAGAGGTTGAAGAAGATGATGAAGATGACGAGGAAGATGATGAGGACGATGATGAGGATGAGGAAGAAGTGGTACAACCTAAGGCAAAACAAATTAAGCTAGAGAAAGTTAACAAAAATGAGAAGCATGATCACGCCAAACAGAATGGCACATTAAAGAATGCTGCAGACGTTGCTGACAATAAGTCAAAGAAAGACAAAAAAGCTGCGAAGAAAGGAGGGGAACAGAACCAACCACAACAGCATGCTGGTGGATCACGTGTCGTGTCTGGAGGAGTCAAGATTGAAGATACTCGTGTCGGCAAAGGTCCTGAAGTCATGCAAGGCAAACGTGCAATCGTTTATTATGAAGGCCGTTTGAAAAGCAATAACCAAGTCTTCGATAGCATTAAGTCGGGCAAAGGCTTCTCTTTTGCTGTTGGCCGTGGCGAGGTTATTAAAGGCTGGGATGTTGGCATTGTTGGCATGAAGGTTGGTGGCAAACGTCGCATAACCTGTCCACCCCATATGGCTTATGGTTCACGTGGTTCCGCACCAACCATTCCACCAAACAGCACACTGGTGTTTGATGTCGAGGTAAAGGGTGTGCGCTAAGACGAACTGGAATTCGCCTTATAGATTAGTTATAAAATAGCTTAAGATTTGTCATACAAATCGTTCACCATCCTAGAAAGCATTTTAAAAACGACTATTAAAGAAAAAAAAAACATTTTTGATCCCAAACTCAAGACTTTTCAAAATACATTTTACAGAAAAATATTCATTTCCTTTCCTATTTGTTTCTATAATATAAAATATATATAATAAAATACACAAAGATGTTATTAAATGACTGTGGCTACCTTTATTTGTATAATCAAACATTGTTTTGGAGTGGGTTAATTTGCCTTTTGTTCTTGGGTCGCATTTTCTCCACTTCCGAAAAGTGGCTCACCAGGGATTTTCCAGTGCTCTAAGACATAAGGTAAACGTTCACTGGGATCTGTGCTCCAGTGGTGAATGCGACACTTTAGACGTGCTTTCTCCAAATTGTTTATGGTAATCGTACAATAGAAATCCTTATGCTCCTTGTTTAGATCAGGTCCTTCAATGCGTTCCGCAGGTAATGTTATACATTCCTCCTTGCAGTAAAAACCAGCTTTACGTAGTGAAGCCTTTATGTGCCATGGTTCAATGACCCAAGGTTCGTCTTTGTTCATAATGACGGAAAGTGTTATGCTTTCCAAAATATTAACTGTGCGCTGTGCATATGGAGAACTGTGTAAAACGGCAGACTTTTCAGCCTCTGTTTTGGCATACTTGGCTATATTCTCCTCCGTTTTGTATGCCGCTAGACCGGGCAAAAGTAATTTGTTGTACGCAAAGTTCGGTTTCAATGAAACAATGTCACCCTTATCGCCGACACCCTCGACGAAAGTTTTAAGCACAACCTCAAGATTGGGTTTCTTTTTGACGAGAGTGTCTTCGACTAATTCATAAATAAAATATTTAGCACGCAGTTTGCGGGGTTTTTCGTTTCTTTTATGCAGTGGTGGATCATATTTTCGTCGCAGGATAAATGTAGTCTATGCAAATGATGAAGATTATTATGATGATGATAATAACTGATTTATATCAATTTTACTTACGCGTACTTGTTGCTGCAAGGATACCGAACTCTTAAGCAGATTTATGGGTGTCAAGCAAATATTCTTTAACATTTTTATTTCATAATTTACTTTTGAAGAATAATATGAGAACCTAACCTTAAGTAACCAGGGCTGCAGTAACACACCAAATGCACAGTTGCATTTGAGGGAAAAACTTCCAAAGCATTCAAATTTAAAAAATTAAAAATTTTGTATGTGTTTATGATAAAACAAAAATGGCACTTCTTAAATTAGTTGCATTAAGTTTAAATAAATTAATAAATATTTACTACTAGAGTAATAAGGCCGGCGTCACACGGCCTTGAACTTGTGTGATCAGTACGATCATGAATAGAAAGAAAATCAAAAAGACGTGAACGTAATTGGCTCATATTACAGTTACGGTTTCGCACCATCGTTATTAATAATTTGAATTACATTTCTGGTAATTCATTTTTGCTTCCCGCTATCCTTTATTTGGGTAAAAGGATAGACACATAACAAATTCAAATGACTTACCTAATGAAGAACAATGTACCTCCCTGGCCTTGTCATAAGTACTATTATAGAGGCCTTTAATTTATTTAAAGTTTTATATTTAGTTTTACAATTATTGTGTACTTTTTTAAAAGAGATACATTAGTCCTCCATATTTGTCTCTATCCAGTTGATATAATCACCAACGCGCGTGTACACGCCTGGCCAGCCTTCAAGACCACAAGGCGTCGGTCCAAAAGACACTACACCGGCAAGGAAGTAATAAATATGCCCTCTATTTGTAGTATCAAAACTAATTAGCGGTCCACCTGAGTCACCACGACATGAGTCTATTCCAGCCTCACCGCCTGCGCACATTTGTGTTTTTTCCAATGAAATACTCTGCTTGCTATACACATTACGACAATCGTCCAAATGAACACCCTTAACAACAGCTTTAAGTTTCAAATTACTCGCCGATAATTGTTCTGTTTTACCCCAACCGGCAACATCCATTGAGATGCCATCAAGAGTCGATGAACGAAGATTAGCATCTATGGGTAAACAAATCGGACGAACGAAATCGGTGTATTCTATTTTTCGCGCCAGGCGCAAGAGAGCAATGTCATTGACTTGACTTCGAGAGCTCGGATCATATTGTGGATGTGGTATTGTACGTTCAACGGGTACATCTAAATGTGGTGGTGCACAATCTTTCATACCACGTACATCAGTTTCACAATCGGGATTTGTTGTTGTATCCCATTCTCCCAATCGTACCCCACTTAAACGCCAATCTGTTGGCAATGCCTTGCCATTTACACAGTGAGAAGCAGTGACTACATAACGTGCCGATATCAATGACCCTCCACAGTGATGACCCTTTGCACCACCAGCTGTAACAAAAAACAACAAATATTACAGATAAAAAATAAAATAAATATTGTATTCGATTCACATACGCTTTAAGTATTCTATTAAAGCCATCCATGGGAACTCATCAATTTTGGTCGCATTTCCGCCATAAATACGATTTGAAAGAACACTTCCGCATTGTCCAGGTAAGGGCAGTAAACTATTGTAACTAGGATTTGGCGTAATTGGCGCTTGTGTGGTAGTTGGCGTTGTATCACGATACCGATCTGGACAGCAAATCTAAGTATATTTAAAATTAGAATAAACATTTAACTTGTCTATTTAGAGTTAAAATTCATTGAGTCTCACCAAAACATTGCCATTGACATAACCACACTGGCTGCGACTCAAGTAGAGTTTGTCGGAATCAAGAAGCGGTGGTGTTATTAGGACGCCAAACAAATACTTGCAATCCTCCAATTTGATGCACAGAGCACGCTCACGATTTGGTGTAAGGCAACGACCATAATTGGGAACAGCAGCCGCTTCATTTGGAAAATAAAATTCTATAGAATATCAAGCGAAGAAGAAGGGAAGAGAATTCTCATAAAATTAATAATTGATTGATTGATTAAATAACTCGAAATTCGCACTGACTGATTGAGTAAAAATTAGCTAGAGATATGAATAAAAATATAAAAATTAATAAGAATGAAACTGGTTTCTCAGCTTATTAACAAACAATTGAAAGCCGATTAAGATTCTCGCGAAGGCAAACTAACAATATAAAACAGACTTAGAAAGATGATGACGACAATGGAAATTCTACCAAATTTTGCACCACCAATACTTACGCGCCCGAACTAATTCTCCAAAGAAATCCCCGAGTGTGAAAATCACCAGAAGTGCGTATTTCATTATCACCATTATAATTGTTTGCTTATATGGACATATATGAATGTATATACTTAATTATTATTATGTACCAAATCAAAACGTCACAAACTCAGGAAAACAAATTGCATAAAACGTGCATAGAGAACTTAGAAAAACAAAACAAAAACCGAAACTGTAAATCAAAACAAGTTAAGGAAGAAACAAATATCTATGCGAATATGACTAAGAAGTACAAATGTATGTATGTATATAATTGAGGTAAATTCCGTTTTATTAAGCGAGCTTGTCTGAAGTCGAAATCAAAATCGTCGTATGTTATGTGTCGTAAAACCCGCATAGCCCCGTGGATCAAGCAAAGCTGACAAAACAAACTTTTGGAAACAACAACAGCCAACAATAACCTTTGTTGTGGGTATGCTAAACCTGAGATGTGGAAAAGGCAAAGCTTAAATAAAGCTTTTAGGTCATCTCTAATAAGCTGCTGATCAAAAGCACTTCAAATTACACTGAGAAAAAGTGTAAAATTACATAGCTTTACATTGCTAAAAAAAAAAAGAAAATAAACAGATAAACAGTATTTATATACTTATAAACAAATATTGATTATATAAAAACCCAACCTATTTAAAAAAAACTACGAGACAATATGACCAACTGCAACAAAGGCCTCAATAAAAATTTACCTTACATTGTGATCTTTAATTACACAATAAATACATATGTATGTAAAAATGAAATCTTTAAAAACTGCAGTCCCATTAACATACACTCTTTTTTATATCATTTTCTTTTTATAAAAGTTCGTTTGGGTGGAGTCTTTTTGGTTTTTGTCGTATCGCACCTTGTATCTTTGGCTTCCGCAAGTATACATACGCACATACATATGTGTAAAAGTAATGTGTAATGTGGATGCCTCTGAAGTCACAAACTGAAGCTGTTGCTGTGAAAATTGATTTCATCAAAGACTGTAGGCAACTTGAGATCTCTATGCAGGCTAGTGTAGGGGACAAACAATTCGTGATTCTTCTTAGAGCGTTGCTTTGAAAAGCGGTGTGCGGTGTTGATGCCCAAAATTTGTATGATGTTGAGTCACTATTTGCCAGAACACTTTTCAGTTCAATAGTACAAAAAACAAATTACAGGGCGTTTGAACAGGAGATACTCACCCCAATGGGCCGATTCGGCTGATTCCGACAAATGTACGGCGCGTTGTGAAAGGAAATCTTTCAGCTCTCAAGCTCAAAACCTATTGAACTAATTTGCATATATACAGTTGGACTTGGCTTAAACAACTCGTTTCGTCGAGCTGATCAATATATCGAAGTATGTATACTTTATGTGGTCTCCAATGTCTCCTTATGTCTGTTACTAACTGCATGAAAAACTTATAATACTACAAGTGTTTATTCACTTCGAGAAGAGTATAAAAATCTTATAATATTTGACAATATGGAATCTTTGAAAAATAATTCATTTAATTTTTAAATCTAAAGTTGTAAACTTCTCATAAAATTTACAACACACTCGGTCTATACTTAGTGCATATTCACCAAAGAATCCATCCGAACCATAAAGACCCCGCCCACACCTGCTGAAGAATTTTACTGGTAATACTGAGTATAGATAAATTTAATTGTTTTTACCAACTTTTATCCAATTGCAGTGTTACAGTATTAATAAATTGTTGCAAAATGAGTTGTATGTGTGCAGTACAGGCCAGTAAAGGTGACCTACAGAATAGTCCAGGCGTTCAAGTGTGCAAACGTTGTGGTAAAGTAAAAGGTGGTGGTCGTGCTGCTCAAGGTCAAGGTCAAGGAAAAGCACAAGCTCAGGATGGACAAGACTCAGATAAAGGAGCAGGAGGTGGTATGGGCGGGCTTTGTTTGAACCGAGCATTTCTAAATATTGCTAAAGCTCTCGCACTATTTGCTGTCGGAGTTTATATTACAACGCATAGTGGTGTCTAGCCATTTTACATTAAACAATGGATGATTTTAAGGTGATGGGTGCTAAGTTAGACTCATGTGCTGCTTTTAAAATTTCTTGTGTTTAAACATTAAATAAAAAATTATACATTTTCGATTAATTATGTACAAAAAAACAAAAAAAAAAAAGTAAAAGATTGGTAAAATAAAAATACTTGTCTTTTTAATTTTACTCTAATCGATATAGTGCATATATGTATGTAAATTTATAGATAAAACATATCCACACAGATATACCTACATATGTATATTTTCATAATATGTAAGTATTCCTTTTAGAAACACGTTTAAACTTTGATTTAACTTTGGATTCTAGTGAAACAGACATTTTAACATAAATCATACTCTAGGTTTAGTATGGATTTCTTATGTAGGGGCAATGTATATTCTAAACCAGCATGGTACTATTAAAAGCCCCCATAACTTAAATGACACTGATGAAAGTTATATACATAGTTCATAACAATATTTTATATTTGACTAATATGTCATTTATAAATAAATGACATTAAACATCATTTCGAAAGAAGTACAACAGACCCTTTCTGTACTTAGGGCATAATAGACGAGAAACCATCCAATCAGTGAATTGGGGAGACAATTTGGTGGTAATACATTTTAATGTTCAGAGCAAATGAATGAAATAATTCAAAATTTTTTCAAATTTAACTATTGTAATTTCAGTGATTAATTTATTAATTGCTGCAAAATGAGTCCTTCATGCCATTGTATGTCACAAACTGATGGACAAGACGGTGAACGAATATGCAAACGTTGCGGTAAGATAAGAGGAGGTAATGGAAAGGATCCAAATGCACTCGACGGTAGTGATAATCAAGGAAAGCGACCAAGTAGACCAAGTATTAGTGGAAGTGGTAAAGAAAAAGATACAAATGAGCCCGATGGTAGTGATGATCAAGGAAAGCAACCAAGTAGACCAAGTAATAGTGGAAGTGGTAAAGGATTAGATCCAAATGCGCCCGAGGGAAGTGATGGTAAAGGAAAAGATCCAAATGCGCTCGATGGAAGTAAAGCAGGCGCTAGTGGCGATTCAGGAAAGGATGGTGAGGGTGGTCCAGGAAGAAAAGTAGCTGATGGTGATCAAAGCAAGGACCCAAATAAAGCACGTGGCAATGGAGATCAGCGAGGAGAAGGTATGGAAGGTATATGTGTACCTCAAGAAACTGTAGCAATCTCAATGGCAGTTGCACTCTTTGCCATTGGTGTGTATATTTCAACACATAGTGGTATCTAGCCATTCATTGAAATATTGGATGGTTTCAAGTCAAAAATTGCTCTAGGTTAGATTGGTTTGTTATTTTTAATAATAATAAAAACAAAATAATCTAAAATACGAATCCCTTTTTTAATTATTTTTTTTTTTTTTTTGGCTTGAGCAAAGTATCGTTTGGCATTCGATGTCTCGGACTGATTTTTAGTTTGTTGACGTGACAAACAATACATGAGAAGACCAACAAAAACAAAAGACAGATAGACGTTGAGCAGTGTTGCTCCACCTTTTCCCTTCCGAAAAAATTTTTAAAAACAATTCCGGGGGGACATTAGGACATGGCCGGTAGTTTTTAGCGGGTTAAAGTCCCGCACTCGGTTGTAGACCGCTGAGATTTTCAATGTTTTTCTAGCGATACAAAAAAAAAACCATAAATCGTTACGGAATTCAAACTCATAATTCCATACAATTGTTGTTATCTACATTTCATGACTTTATTAAATTCACATATATTTTGAAAGTTTGCATTTTATATGAATGTATGGAATGTACCTATGTTTTAGTGAAACCAAATGGACACTGTTCTTCTGGTTTGTTTGTTTTTTGATTTTTGGAATAATAATTGTACAGTATATTATATATTTTTATTTATATCTTATAACTAGTAAACTTCTAATGCTAAAAACAGATCTATTAACTTGTAAAGACTTTGGCTTAAAAAAAAAAACAACAAAATTCTCATCACAAATCATTGTCTCAGGTTTTCAAATATCCAATCTATGTAGGAATCAACGCGTGTATAAACACCTGGTATGGTTGTAATACCGCATAATGTTGGTCCAAAGGCTACAATACCCAAAAGTGTATAACGTCCGTTATTTGAAAGCAAACCAGAAGTGCCATCATCCATAAATGGGCCACCACTATCACCTAATAATATAGAGGCATCCATTATTATTTATTGTACTTGAAATATATTTTAAGTTTTGAAATACTCGTACAGTATTACATACCTCGGCAAACGTCATTCATTGGTTGTCCCTGAGCACATAAATGTGAGGGGGTTATGACAATGGGATCTTGAAAGTTTTCACTGTATCGGGCATAATTTATCGCACACTGAGTTGTATTCACAATAGGTAATCGTATATATTTGACAGAACTAGTACTCGTAGTATCCGTGCTACTGACATCTAATGAGGAATCTAGGGAATATAATTAAAAAACAAACAGTTTAGACTTTGCTAGAAACTTCCAGAAATATTTGCTTGTGACAAAAAAATTTGGAATAAACATCACAAATTTCTACTTTCAATTATATTTTATTACTTTAACACGAACTTTTCATATCTGCTGTACTCCAACCGGCTGCAACACCCGTTTGACCTATAAGTCTATCCGAGAAAGAAGGTGTGATATTTAGAGGTAAGCAAATGGTCGAAATATTTACTAAAACATAAAAGAAAAATGTAATATGAGAAAAGTACAATATTTTGGTAATAATACTATATAAAGGATCTTACATTTTGCAAAAAAATTAATCCTTAGTAAGGCTATGTCATTGGCATACTTTGGTTGATCGTAATTGGGATGAGCTATAACAGCGGCTATTCCAAATGTATTCGGCATCCGGCAGTTAGATTTCGGTGCACAGTCCGCTGATAAATCATCACCGATTCGTACATGGGAACTTGCGAAAGAATTTAAGGATAACATTACATTATATTAAGGATTAAGATTAGGTTTTTGTGGGTAAAACTTACAGTTCAAGTTCATTGACTAGATTGATGACACAATGCGCCGCTGTCAACAAATAACGATTGTTGATCATGGAGCCGGAACAGCGATAGCTTATGCGTTGATCGGCTGGAAGATGATTATGTATTGAGATAATGTACAAGTATATTAAAGTTTAACTATTATATTTCTTTTTTAGGTAATCGATTGTTTATTGCAACAATATGTCTTCTTGTCGATGTGCTAAAAACCCAAATCAAAGTGGTGGTCGCAAACGTCCATGTGGTCGAGGTACCGATAGTTCAATGGATGATAAGAACAAAGGCCAAATAATTGACTGTCATCCATGCGGAAAGAAAAGACCTGCTGTGGGAGACGGACGTGGTGGTACTGGAACAGGAATGTTTAATACTGGACGAGGCTATAGTGGACATTTGCAGGACCTTAGTGCTTGTGGAGAAGGCAATGGAAATGGAAATGACCTACATTATGCTTGTCCCAGTCAAGGATACAACTACCGTAGTGACGTATATGCCAGTTCAAGTCAAGGACCTTCTAGTCCTAGGCAAATGTTTATTGAAGCTCCAGATATTAACAGCGCTGCGGGCAACAAAATGGGAGCGTCAGGCAGAATAAGCTGCCCTGGGAGCTTTGGAGAATGTTGTAATAGATCCACCTGTCTTGGATGTAAGAAAGGATCATCAGATGGTCGCAGTTTTATGATAGATGACCAAAAAAGTCGCGGGCCATCAGACGTACATAGTTCCAGATCACATGACCAACAGAGTGGCGCTAAAGGTGATGGGTCAGATTTAAAAGATCCAAGCACTTATAATCGTTCAAGTTTTGAAATGACTGAAGCATCGTGGGGTCTTTGTAAGGCCGCTGCCATATTTCTTTGTGGAGTTTATCTAACGACTCGAATGCATAATGTTGCTAACCTAATTGGTTAATCTGAATATCATTAATGAGATGATGGGTGATAATGTTATGAGTTTGAGTTCAGATTATTACAATGCGTTATAATCTTACTTATACATTTCACAAGTGTTCATTGTTTTTTATATGTAACTTTATCGAAATTGTAATTGTCTGTAAATTAATAGCAATGTTGTGAATAAATGTAAAAAGTCCAGATCCATATTCAACTGAGATTACATTAAGAAAGGGGGTGCTCTGAGATTCTGGTATTTACTATGAATTTCAAAAATTTTGTTTTGAAGTTTTTGTTGGTTCTACACAATGGTTACCTAGGTACAGTATTTTATTCCTCCACATTATCTTGTTAAGACTGACCTAAGACTATAGGCATACCTTTCCGGGTTAGCCCAAGATTAACCTGTTTTCAAATTTCCACTTACTTTTATTTCTATATGCAATGCGTGTCAGCCAAGGAAACTGACCGGGGAGAATGTTTTCGCCCCCAATAATCCGTGGATTCAATGAGATACCACAATCCAATGAGTTTTGAAAAGGTAATTTGCGACTAATATTGGCAATTGCAGGGTCTTCAGCATCTCCTCGTTCACGTGCTGCATCCAATGCTGATTGAAAACGTAAATCATCTGGAAATATTATTGGACGATCGTCTTCTTCAATAGTTTCATCATTTTCCTTGTGATCGTCGTTATGATTATGATGGCTATGATGGCTATGTTGATGGTGATGATGACGTGAATGTATATCAGGGTCAATATTTTCATAATCATAATTAAATGGATGCGGACAATTGCGTTGTGCCTTAAAGTCCCGGTAATCCAACAATTTCATTTCGTCATCGTTACTTTGAGGTGTTTTTGCACCAAATTGTGAGAAGCGATTGTTCACAGCTCGAGTTGGAGCAGGATATCGATCCCATATCCATGGGGTTTTCAAATGCCATTCATTGTCACCACCAAAACCATTGGCAAAACGTGTCGAGCGCGGAAGTTGTAATGAGGGCGTCTCTAAATTAGGACAACAAACCATTGGGTCAAGTCCTTCAAATCCACATAGGGCGTCCTTCACAAAAGCTAAAAGATTTGCATGCTCATTTAATGGATGATTCAGCAATGAAGTTGTCAAGGGCTGACAGTCTTTAAGTTGAATGCAATCGCATGATGCATGTAAGCCAGGTGCAAAGGATACACCAAGTACTATAAATAATCAAAAAAACAAAGACAAATGATTATTAAACGAACTTGCTAAAAGAAATGAGTAAAACAATAAATCGCTTAAAACTGGTCAAAGGCAAGGTCACTACTAGTAATAGCAGAGTAGAGGCAAACACTCTGGAACGCATGCTGAGCAAAGCTTTAATTAACTTTTATAAATCATTTTTTTTTTGTAAAATATACAATATATTTATACTCTACTATATTTTGTGTTGTTGTTATTTTGGGTGCGTCGCTAAATGTTTGGACAGGTAACAATTAACTTGTTCTTCGTGCGGTTTATTGCCCTTCGCGACTTCAAACCATGAGCCATGACTCAGTGAATTACTTGATTTAGCAGTTTGAGATACTTATTTTTTACCGGGAATTTCTTTGTTAACATGACCTTGGCCTAGAAATTGTTAAGCAAGTTTGTTTCTTAAGTCTAATGTTATGCTAATAAATAGTTATAAGATCAATAAGGAAAGAAATTCAATTCATCCACTTACATCCTGTAATAGCAACTGCGTATTGAAAATAATCTAATAAAAATCTTTTTAGAGACATTTTTCATTAGTTTTCCGTTAATTTGCACACATTTTCATATCATTTTCTATTTAACAAAAAATAAATAAAAGTTCTTCTTTATTCTTATAAGGAATTTTATTCAAAAAACCACTTAAATTAAAAATTTATATAAAAAGCATTCAGTATGTGGGTGTGTGTGTTTCTATATAGTATTCTGTTTATTTATTTATTTTTACTCTTTCCGATATGGTTTTATTAATTATTTTGAAATTTGAAACTCGCACTCGCGTCACTGCCCGACAACTGAACAAAAATCATGAACTGCCGCAACCGAAGTACGAAATGAAAATAAATTGAATAACAAAAAATTTAAAATTGTTTCTTTCGTTTTGAAATCACAAATTTAATCAACGAACAGAAGAGTAGCGAGCGAAAATGATGCAAATGATTATGACGAAAAATAAGAGTAAAAAAACAAAAATCGAAATTTGTTTCTAGCGTTGACCATCATCAGACAGACAAGAAGACAGAAGCAGCCAGCAGCATTCGAACAATTCAAATCGGTTCAGAAGAGTAGTGATGAAGAAAGCCTAGTAATATCTGAGAAAGGCAATTTAAGAGTTACAGAGACCAGAGTAGGCATCACGCACGCAATCAAGTTGAGCAAGAAAACGTGTTTGTTATTGCGCTACAACAACAACAATCAAAGCAGCACAGCATTCAATGTTTATTGTCTGTTTAGTTGGTGTTAATTCTGGAAAAAAGAGATGAAACACACACACGCCATCCATGGGGATATTGTATAAATATTATTATTATATGTAGGTATGTATGTATTATTAAATGCATTTTGACACATTTTTTCACCTAAAAACTAAATAGAAACTAAATTATGGAATGCGTTAGAAAAATAAATTTTTTTTAAGTCTTTCATCAAATCCAAAAGATAGTAGTGATCAATCGTCAAGTTTTAAGTTGACCTTACACCGTTTAAGTAGTTATCTACAAACCATTCACATCTCATAGAAGATAGTCATTAACTTCGCTGCTCGCATCTATTATAAATCTGTGTTTTTTCTATGCAACTGGTGGCACTTCTGCGACTGCATTGTTTGTGGCGGCGGCGGCGGCAACGGAGGCAATGACACTGGCAACGTTATTTTCAACTTGTCCAACAGGTTGTGCTACTACAACCACGGGCACGCTATTGCCGGCGAATGTTGGCTCTTGGTTGGTTTCATCTGTTGCTACTGCTACTTCTGGCGACGATGCATTATGACCAACTGTTTCATCCAAAGCGGCGGCGGCTACTACATCGGCATGGTGACCGTCATTGCGGTCATAAGTAGCATCAGAAGCAGCAACAGTATAATTTTCATCGTCGACTGGGGTCTCTTGACGCAATACAGCCGCTAAACGATTATCGTCTGCCACAGACTCAACGACATTAATACTTTCTGCATTTACTGATTCGTTTGTAGCTATTTCTAGTTGTGGTTGTTCATGTTGCTGCTGTTGCTCATTCTCTACATTGTTCGCAATTGTTCCATTTACATTTAAATGACCGCTTTTATGTTCCAGTTCATTGTGAATCTTTTCGCCAACTTTGCCATCGATTTCGTTGATTTTTTCTTTAAGTTTATTCCTTAAGTCAGCATGCCAATTGGGACACCATTCACGGAATAGTTTAATCTGTTGAATTTTTATTTAGTCCATTAATTTTATTTATAAAACCACACTTTCTATTAAGTTATACTTACGCGGCACTGAAACAGACTCATTGGTTTGACCTGCAAACCCGAAATTGGCATGGAATTAACCACACCGTTCATATAAATGTCGCTACCATTGCAGCAACTGATGTCTTTCGCTAGATATTCCACTAGTATAGGAATAAAGTCATCTCGCTGCAGTTCACTCCACTCCTTGAACCACTGGACAATGTAACGAAATTCACGTTCACTTGTTAAATTTATAGTAGCCATTTTTTTGTTTGTATTTTAGTGAAAAATCCACCCACACTACGTACAAAATATCTTAATGCACTTTTTTCTGATCAGCACCCGCCCTGAAGCTGTGAATGTGTGTGCGAAGTGCAAGCTGCAGCTGTGAATCACTTAAAGTTCGTAAGTTCGTTTCGTTTACTACTCACAAAGAAAATGACTTCAAGTCGAGGTAGTAAAATTTCTACCTGCTTCGTTTTGCTTTAGGTTGGCAGCTCCGTTCTCTTTGTTTACTTCCCATGACCAAAAATTAAATTAAAATTGTGTAAAATGTGCCATTTTTTCTAAAATTAAAATTTTTTTATTTGATTTACTCAATTTTATTCAGATATATTTTTTAAAAATTTGTTGTGTACATAAATGAATATTGCATTAAATGAAAAAGTAATAAACTGAATTCGGCTAATTTAAATTGTGTATGCGCTTTTGTGGTATTTTTTAGTGGCAGTGTATTTGTTTACCTTTTGCCACACTGCATTCAATTCAGTAGTTTGATCAGTTTTTCGACACTGTGCGGGCGCTCGTGTGTGTGAAAAATTTACAAAATTTATTAAATTAAAGAAATGTCAGTGGCAGAAGTGGAATTAGCAAAAAATACAGAAGAGCAACAGCTCAATGCGAGCAATCCAAGCGATGCAACAGCCGATAATCATACGGCGGAAACTAATCATGAAGCCGGCGGCAAAGTTGATGAAAAAGAAATAGCTTTAGCTGAAGAGTACAAAAATCAGGGAAATGAATTGCTAAAAAGTAAGACAAGGCAACATTTGCTAACCTTTAGTCTAACCTCATCAGCTAACACAAGACCTACCACAGATCATGTTGGTGATGCAATGCGTCATCAATGATCGTAGGTCGGAAATGTTATTCGCGCCCACACTGCCGCACGCAATCCTTTGTTGTGCATCGCTCACTACAGTAGTATTATTTCACCATAACCTTAAAACGATTTGCGTGAGATAATATTGTAGTGCACTTATATACTTAATACTCAAAAAATCTATGATAATGAATGATAAATTAGATTAGCAATGTAATACTGATAATTTAATTTTCTTGTTTGCAGCTAAAGATTTCACAAAAGCCATCGATATGTATACCAAAGCCATAGAACTACGGCCTAGTGCAATTTACTATGCAAATCGTTCGCTGGCACATTTGCGTCAGGAGAGTTTTGGTTTTGCCTTACAGGATGGCGTCTCTGCGGTCAAAGTAGATCCAGCATATTTGAAGGGCTACTATCGAAGAGCAGCGGCTCATATGTCTCTAGGCAAATTTAAGCAGGCTTTGTCAGATTTTGAATATGTTTCCAAATGTCGTCCCAATGACAAAGACGCTAAGCTAAAGTTCACAGAATGTAATAAAATTGTGAAAATGAGAGCATTCGAGCGAGCAATTGCTGTAGATAAACCAGAGAAAACACTTTGGGAGATGTATAGAGATTTGGAAAATATTAGTAAGTGGCCATACGTTACATAAATTACAATCATGATATTTAAATGATTAATTTCATTCAATTTCAGAAATTGAAGATGATTATAATGGGCCAACTCTGGAAGATGGTAAAGTGACAGTTCAGTTTATGCTTGATCTTATGGCGCATTACAAAGCGCAAAAACGACTTCATCGAAAATTCGCCTATAAAGTAAGATTATTAATATATACATTCAAAGAAAACATCCCATGATTTATTACATATCATTTTTTTACCTGCTTTAACACAGATACTCTGTGAAATAGACACGTACCTGCGAGCTCAACCCTCGTTGGTTGACATCACAGTGGCGGATGAAGAGAAATTCACTATATGCGGCGATATTCATGGTCAGTTCTATGACCTTATGAATATTTTTGAGATTAATGGTCTGCCATCGGAAACGAATCCATATCTTTTCAATGGCGATTTTGTCGATAGAGGCTCATTCTCAGTAGAATGCATATTTACGCTATTCGGTTTCAAGTTGCTTTATCCCAATCACTTTTTCTTGTCACGAGGTAAGCACACACACACAGAAAAAAAATATGGTAAACGAATAAAAAACAAAATCATCTTCATTTTGTGTTTGCAGGTAATCACGAAAGCATCAATATGAATCAAATGTATGGTTTTACTGGAGAAGTATCAGCAAAATATACAAGCGCCATGGCTGATATCTTTACGAGAGTATTCAATTGGTTGCCCCTTTGTCATTGCATTAATCAAAAGATTCTGGTTATGCATGGAGGCCTATTTACAAGTGATACTGTCACCCTCGATGACATACGACGCATTGATCGTAATTGTCAGCCTCCTGAAGAAGGACTCATGTGTGAGCTACTATGGTCTGATCCACAGACATGGTCTGGTCGTGGCCCCTCGAAACGTGGTGTTGGCATACAGTTTGGTCCAGATATTACCGAGGCGTTCTGTAAGCGAAATAATCTAGATTGTATTGTGAGGAGTCACGAAGTCAAGGACATGGGGTATGAAGTGGCGCATAATGGTCAATGTATAACTGTGTTCTCAGCACCAAACTATTGGTAAATAATATATAGTGTTTCTTATATTGTATATTTGATTTTGTAATTCTTATTTATTGTTAATTTTTTCAACAGTGATACCATGGGCAATATGGGTGCATTTATCACAATTAAAGGCAATGATTTAAAGCCTAAATACAAATCCTTTGAGGCTGTGGTAAGTACCTGAGTTTCTTGTATTATATAGATTAAAAATGAAACTAACTTTTTGGTATTTTTGTATTACAGCCTCATCCTGATGTCAAGCCCATGGCTTATGCCAATAGCCTTATGAATTGGCTAACGTAGTGTGATAGTAATAAGTCATAATCAGGCAACAATTCTAACAAACAAACAAAAACAAATAATATATTAATAGTTGAAAAAAGTAAGCTTTTGTATTTCCACCCACTTCCCCATACCCTATATGTAGCCCTTCTTAGTCCCATCCCCCAGAACAAATAACAAAAACACCAATTATGAAACGCAAATCAACTCTATGAACAAATAACAAAGAAAAAATATTGTAACTTCTATAATTTTTTTTATATGATTTATGGTAAGAGAAATGCTCAATGGCAGCAGAGGCAGCCAATCTAATTTTTAATTATTGTGAACATCAAACGGCGAGCAATCACACAGGAACCAAACAAACAACAAATACTGCTATACTTACCATGTGTAAAACTATATAAAAAATATATACACATATATGTATAATTATATTTATTATTTCAACAACAATTATGTAATTGACTTCTTAAATATTTTTGTCTGTTGTTGACACATTTTCATAAATGTGTTGGTGAAGGGCAGCGGCAAGGCCTACATTAGCTTCTTGTAGCCCAAAACAATCACAAAAAAAAAATATATATATATATATATATAGATTATTTTAAATATTTTTTAAAAAACAATTGTAATTATTTCTTAGCAGCGAAGTCTTGTGCTAATTTCTGCTACTGTTTAAAGAGATTTATACACCCCTATATAATTAAATATTTTGTATGTATAATTTGCTAAATCATTTGATAATTTTTAAAGAAATTTATATCTTATTAAATAATTTGCTAAATCACCCTAAATATTTTATCTGATAATTTTTAAAGAAATTTATACATATATATAGTTATATTAAATTAAATATTTTGTATGCATAATTTGCTTTAGATCGCCCTAATATTTTTATGACCATATACTGTTGTACAAAAGCCTTTGCTTATTTACATAAATAAAAAACAAAGATATATTATTATTGTTTATATTTATAACAAACAAACGCTTATTTTGAAACTTGAAATTTTTTGCAACTTTTGCTTTTCTTTTATAATGTCTTCTAATAATTACCAAACCAATTACTACCATATACTTACCTACCTACATAATATGATGAAATATGTATAAGAAAATGAAGAGAGAAAAATCCGCGGGGTAAAGAAATTTATCTTATGTGTTAATATAGAGCAATTGTGAACAATAATAAATGTGGATAGAAGGAGAAATAAAATTTAAATTTTTAATAAAAAAAAAAATAAATATATTTTATTATTAAGTATTAAATTATATATTCACATCTTTAAGGATTTTGTAAATATTTGTAGTATAGTCCTTATGCTGTAAATACTTTAAGACAATCAAATATACAAATGGTCCATTGTAAGTATGCAGCGAGTTAAAGAAACGCACGGCACATGTTTGCAATTCTTTTGGTTGTTTTTCGGACAAATATAAGCATACAGTCATAGCAATCTCATGAAGATGTCTACCTTCGATTTGGAGATTTTTTATTAGGCTGGAAAGTTGTTCCAAAACTTTTATTTGTATTTTAAATTCTTGTGTTTTCCTAAAAAAAAAAAAACAAATTCAAGATAAGTACATATAATAAATATGTGATAGAAAGAACTTACACTGTCAGACATTCGGATGCACTATTTTTGGCTGCTTCATTTAGAAAAGCCTTTATGTGAGGAATGACATTACTGAAAAAAATCAATAAAAAATGAAATTGAAAAAATTATGTATGTAAATAGAAAGTGTGCAACATACTTTAACTCCTTTTCAATATAAAATCCTTTGCATGGATGCCCATAACATGTAAAAGGCTTATGCAGCGACTCACCACCAATGGATCCTTTTGACTGAATTTCTCAACAAATGGATCCCAAATCATATGAACCAATGGTAATAATTCATCTTCATAGTCTTGCAGCAAAGGCACTCCAACTATTAAACATTCCAGTGCGAGTATTTGGTGTGTTTGATTTCTATTTGAAATGAATTTAACAACTTGAGTTAAGATCTCTTTGATAACTTCAATGTATTTTGGTAATGTTTCTTTCTCTGTCATATGCTCCGGCATATCATTGGTGGTACTATTGGTGTCACCATGTTGTTGATCTGTTGTTTTGGTATTTGGATTATTCAAATCATTAGAATCATTCTGTGCAGCTATAAATTCTGGTGCTTTCGCATTTAGCCAACCATTTAATATGTCGGCTTCACTTGTTTCGAATTCTACCTGCATGGGTACATTGTCTAACATCTCATTTGTGTGTTCCTGCCACTTGGTCACATGTTGAAGGAATGCATTGAATACTTTTAAATAGGAATTTATGTTGTCCGTTTGATAGGATTTTGAGCATTCATCACGTATAGTTTGAAATATGCTTTCAAGATGTGGCGTGTTACTACGCGTACTTAATTGCAAAACAACTGTTAGAATGTCCACGGCGGCACTGCTGTCTGGTGTCTATAAATATACATACATTTAGAATTTTAACTATAATATTGATTGATAGAATTTTACCCTTTTAAGTAATGAATTCAAATGATAAGTAATGTAATCCGTTGAGCTTTCAATTAAGTGTGATGCTTCGGCATATTTGAGTGCTTTCAATATGGAAATGAAGGAATATTTTGCTGCTTGATAAATGCGCGTGTTGCTGTTCGATAACTTTAGTAGAACTCTATGTAAACTGCGAAATATGTAGTGATCGAACATTTCACCTTTATAGGTGGCACAATGCGCTAGCGAATCCAACACTACGCAAGTATGGAGTACATTGAATTGGGCATCTAAAATCGAAACTTGACTTTGACGAGCAACTGGAAACAGAATTAGCATTAATGACACACATTCACAATAAATTTACTTCCAAATTATTATTTACCTTCCAATTCGTCTTCGTCATCGGAATCACAGTCTTGCATGCGCACCTCAAGTGCTGATTCATACAGACCCGGTGTACGGTCAACAAACCAAGATGACGGCTTATCAGGTTCTAAACGCGTTACCTCGTCTGGCCTTAGAGCCAAATGCCAGTGTTTCTCCTTTAGTAACTCTGTGAGCAAAAGATTGACCAGCTCGGTGTTTGTGTATCCTTGTTGACGCTGTTGACCGGTAGCCATTATAGTTAATAAAAGGATTAACTCATTCATTGCAGGATGTTGTTGTTCCAATATTTCCAAGCAATAATCAAAAATATTTCGATTGATGGAAGGTGCTTTGCCAAGCAATGTACATATGTCATATAAGATACCAATGGAACGTTCTGTGCTTAAATATTTAAATTTACGCCAAGGTAACTTGGCGCACTCCTCAAAATCATCGGCGTTTTGTATCAGACGCAATGCATATTCCTCGTTTAGTAGATCCCCTGTTACACAAAGATCTAATGCGGTTAGCAGACACTTAACAAGCTTTTCCATATTTCGAGGTACTAAGAGTAATGAATTAAGTTTGTCATTACTGAGAATACATAGTAAACCTTTTAGGAACAGTAGTTTTGTGCATTGTTCATCATCATCACAACGAATTAAAATTCGCGGTAATTGTGTTAACAGAGTGTCGAACAACAATTCAGCATTCTCATCGAACAGATCACTAGTTCCATGTTTTTGTTGCAAAGTATACAACACTTGTTGGCATTGGCTTGCCAAATTTGCATCTTCATCTTGAGAAATGGCCAACATACTTTCCAATAAAAGAATGAAGTTATAACTCAAATTATTGGCACAGTTCTGCAATAACAAGCAGCACATATTAGCATAAGCAGTCCGAATTTCGAGACTATTGTGTGCTGTCAATTTAGAAGTTCCCACAAATATTGGACGTAATTTCTTAGATGTCGCTTTGATCCAACTCGGTGATCTTAGGTTTGTTTGTAAATAACTAAGGTTATCTTCTAAGGCTTCTCGATTATTTGTTAGTTCAAAAAAAAAGAATCGTCATCGTCGTCGCCACCGTCAGCTAAGGCAGGACCATCAACTTTTTCGAACAATTTTTGGAATGCATCAACGTCATAATTTTCTTTAAGAAATTCATTTGTAGTTTCCTCGAACATTATGCACAAAACACGTCCAAGAGCTTTTAGGGATAACTAATTAAATGTAAATGATTGCAATATGTTAAACAGTACTAAATTGGACAATTCTTGAGAAGTCACCCACCGATTTTATACTCTCTCCCATTGAGTCATCCGATATTGATTTTTTAAATAGTGTAGTCACAGTCTTTGGTAGAAATATGAATGTATTATCTGCTACTTGATTTCGCAGGACAACATCTGCTGCATCACCTTCATCGTGAACATAAAATACCACCATGAGACATTCTATGGCAGAGACGCTACACAAGTAAAAAAGAAGAGTACACTTACAAGTCATAGTCCTGATGTAATAGAATGCTATTATGTACTTACATTAGTTTCTTGTATTTTTCTTTATTTATGATCTCGACAAGTGTCAGCAATAATTGGCCAAGCAATGCACTAGATTCACTTGTATAGAATGCTTCCAATACATCAGAAGTGGAACGACGTAGAGCTTCTGCCACACACCGAGTTGTGGCCAGCTTAATTTCTTCAGATGTGTCAGATTTCATGGTGGCACTGCTGCCAAGACGAATCTGTTTCAACACAACAAAAATGATTGTATGCAATCCTTGCTTCTCACCCAAATAAAGTTTTGATATAACATGGCACACGCAATTGATGAGCCCGGTACGTATTTCCTGGCTGCCACTATACAAAGTAGAATTTCACAAATGACTCAATATATATACCGCGATTATACCAATTTATACATACTCATGCAATTCATCTAATTTGTAAACCAGTGGTATTAATATTTGTGTCTGAAATATTTTCATTTGCATCCAATCGAAATTTTTGATTTCCATGTCCAATTGTGATAATGTTTCCTTTGATGGAGAATTTATAAACGAGTCCATCGCAGGTTTAACATGTAAAACATATCTTTCTAAAGATGCCATCGAAATTGAAAAAATAAAAACTTTTCTTATGGTAAAAAAAAGTTTTGCAAATTGATGCAATTGCCAATTGCCTGAGGCAAAAATAGCATCTCTTTTTAATTCGTTTTCTTTACTTCCAAGCTCTTCTCAAGTTTCTGCTATTTGCTACCGGGAACTAAAAGCAGCTGTTCTGAGAATGCTTATGTTCTTCTTCTTCTTCGATATCAAAAGTACCAAGCAATGAAATCAGGTGTTTCGCGACAGCTTACAGCTGCTTCTTCTTCTTCTATTTAAAAAGCTACCAAGATATAAAATCATATGTTCTGTGGCTACTTTTCTTCTTTAATTGGCGATTTTATGCAATTCAAAGAGAAATTTCATATTTTATTGTTTTCTGTTTATTTAATTGAATTTATTGCCTGTTTTAAGTGAAGCATGAAAATGACACCACAAATAGAAAAGAAAGTTTTAAAATATAAGTAGAATTGAAGTGAAAGGGTAATTCAAATTTAAGAGTAAAACTCCAATTGATCCTCATTCTTCTTAATGCTAGTCTTATAGCCTTTCTCAAAGTCCTTAGCACAAATGACATAACGATTATCCCGTACTGCATGCATGCCAGCCTCCTGACAAATGGAGTATATATCAGCATTGGATATGTGATCGGGACGAGCAACATATTCCTCTAAGTCGACATCCTCGCCCAAACTCATCTTCGATGTGATGGTGGTGAATACCAAACGTTTCTGGCGACGATCCGGCAAAGGAAATTCAATCTTACGATCAAGACGTCCTGGACGCAACAAAGCCGAATCCAAAGTATCAGGTCGATTGGTTGCCATTATAATCTTAACATTAGTAGTTTGATCGAAACCATCCATTTGATTTAATAGCTCGAGCAGTATACGTTGCACCTCACGATCAGCACCGGTTTGAGCATCAAAGCGTTTAGTGGCGATAGCATCAATTTCATCGATAAAAATAATCGAAGGAACATTTTCCTTGGCCACACGGAATAGATCGCGAACCATACGAGGTCCTTCGCCGAGGTATTTTTGCACAAACTCGGAACCAACAACACGTATAAAGGAAGCTGTGGTATGATGAGCAACAGCCTTGGCAAGCATTGTTTTGCCACAACCAGGTGGCCCGTAGAGCAAGACCCCACGAGGTGGATCGATGCCTAATTAAATTAAAACAACTTATTTAAATAAAACAATTTTCATTTGAATTCCTTACCAATTTGCTTATAAAGATTATAATGAACTAATGGTAGCTCAACTGCTTCCCGTATTTCCTGTTTCTGAATGTCTAAGCCTCCAATATCAGCATAGCATACATCTGGTTTTTCGTCTGGACGCAACAAGGAAATGGTGCTGTCTGCATCTGGAGGCACCAAATCGACCAAGCAGTTGCTCTGTTTGTGCAGAGCCACAGTAGTTGTTGGCTTCAATTTTTCCCGATCTATGGTCGACAGAATACGAACATAATAATTGGAACCGGTAGTCGAAGCTACGATGCCAGAATTTTTATCAACGGCCTCTAGAAATTGACCAATCACAAGTGGCACAGCTTTAATGCGTTTTACTTCCTCTTCAGCATGCAGGAACTCATTTTTTAGGTTGCGCTGTTCCTCCTTGATGTATTCCTCTTGTACTTCCACTAGCTGCAATTCCATTTGAAGTTTCTTTAAACGCACATACAAGTCTTCTTCATCCAATTGATGTATTGGATTCCAGCAATCCTTGTAGTTCGAACCAGATTTCAATAGTTCCATATTTTTTTAATTGTTCTTATTAAATTTTGTTCTGCAACAAAATAAGCAAAAAGAAATTCCTATCGGACACAATGACTAGAAAATTTAAACGAATTTTTTGTTGGCATGTCAACTTGAAAACTATTTTATTGGGATGTCAACTTAAAGAAAAAAAAAACCAGAATTTAGTGTTGAAAAATATTACAATGTATGTTTAGTATCGGGTGCTACAAAAACTGTTTTGGTCATGGGTTGGTTATATTAATACTAAATGGAATTCATATAAGCAAATTGTATAAAATTGATTGGAATGTGTACTCATCATAGAAAACAATGAATTCAAATAACAAAACTTATGAGACTTACAGTGGCGGTACTCATTTTTTAGGTTACGCAGTTTCTTCCTATTGTACTTCTAATAGCTGCAATTGCATTTGAAGTTTCTAAAACGCATTGGATTATCATTGTAGTTCGAACCAGATGGCGATAGTTCTATATTTCTTATTAAAGTGTTGCAGAAAACAAAATGAGCAAAAAAAAATTCTATTGGACACAATGACTAGAAATTTTGAAGGAATTTTTGTCGGCATGCCAACTTGAAGATTATTTTATTGGGATGCCAACTAGAAGAAAACAAAAAGAAGAATTTAGTGCTTACAATGTTTATTGGTGGATTATATTAATAATAAGTAGTATTCATATAAGTAAAGTAATTATATAAAATTACTTAATTAAATGGCATGTGTATAGTTAATAATCATAGAGAACAATGAATTCCAATCACAAAACTTACGAAAGTATACTTACTATATGTTACTGAGACGAACGAACAAACAGCTGATGCGATCAACAGTTGTTGTTATTGGTTCTGACGTGCAGATCTTCTTCTTGTTGCCGTAAATAAGGAATATCTATTTATATGCATGTTTTAAAAATAAAAACTGGAACCATAAATGGATAAAAGCTCAAAAAATTAAATGTGCTACAATAAGTGCAGCAAGTAACAACTGTTTGTAAAACAAAGTCTAAAGTTATATACTAATAAAATTAATTAAGACAACGCCGGTTTACAGCCTATGAAAACAAAAATACACCATTGTCATTATCATCATCACCATCGTATTATCCCAAGCGTGAACATACGGGAAATAGTGTGTGACGTTTCTGAACATTATGTAATCCATAAATTGTGGATATACCACCAGCTCCTGTGCACTTAGTTATTGTTTTTTGTTGACATCTATTCGAAGATGGACGGCCTGGTTTTTCTTACGGCAGCCGCCCATTTATTCTATACACCATTCACCAAGGTAGAGGAAAGCTTTAATTTGCAGGCAATGCATGATATTCTCTTTTTACGAAGCAATTTTTCTCAGGTAAGTTTAAGAAAATACTCTGTAATTTATATATCAAATATCTAATGGTCTTACAATTACAGTATGATCATCATGAGTTTCCTGGTGTCGTACCTCGTACCTTTATAGGACCACTCTTTATATCGATACTATCGGCACCATTTGTATTGTTGTTTGAGACGCTAAAAGTTAACAAATTTTGGGCGCAATATGTAGGTAAAAGACATTTGTATGCTTTATGAATAGTCAAAAGAACATACTTCAATTTTCTTCTTTTATTTCAGTTCGTCTCATGATAGCAGTTGTAATATCATTTGCCTGGCATAATCTTCGTAATGCCTATACAAAGATTTACGGCTCAGATGTCCGACTTTGGTTCAGTGTAATCACTTTGACACAATTTCACTTCATGTTCTATATGTCGCGTCCTCTTCCTAATATCCTAGCATTGCCCATAGGTAATGATCTACCACAATGCCTTTGGCACTCAATGATTTATAATATATTTACAGTGCTTTATGCGTTGGCTTATTGGATCAAGGGTCAAAGGAAGCCTTTCATCATTAGTTCAGGCATTGCAATAATTGTATTTCGTTCAGAGCTTGCTATTTTTTTGGGTTTACTATTGGCCATAGATTTGTTCCAGCGTAAAATATCAATCGATAAGTATGAATTCTATTCAATATATCGAACAATGTATATAAATAACAAAGAAACTCATTGCAGTGTTCTTAAAATAGCCATGCCAGCGAGTGTTGTTATATTGGCTGCCACTACTATAGTGGATTCATTCTTTTGGCAGCGTTTGCTTTGGCCAGAGGGTGAAGTGCTTTGGTACAATACAATTCTAAACAAGAGTTCTAACTGGGGTGTAGGTACCAAACCAAAATCTGAAACTCAATTAAGAAAGTATGTTTTAAAATAACAATTTCTTTTTAACTCACCCCAGACTTCACCATTTTTGTGGTATTTTTACTCGGCGCTTCCACGAGCTATGGGTGCTTCAATACTATTTGTACCGATTGGCTTGTATGTAGAACCTCGTGTGCGTCCCATTGTTTTAGCTGCATTGGGCTTTGTACTAATTTACTCATTGCTGCCACACAAAGAACTACGTTTTATAATCTACATATTTCCTGTACTTAATTTGTCTGCTGCTTGTGGTTGCCATCGACTGTGAGTACAACTTTTGAATTCCTAGTGTAATTTTCATTATTTTGGTTTGTTTTAGTTGGATAAATAGCGCTAAATCGACATGGCATAGTTTTTTTGCATTATGCGCCGCTGGCCACATTTTGTTAAATTTCTTAGTCACCCTTTTCTTACTCGTGGTGTCGGCTACAAATTATCCTGGTGGTGTTGCCCTCTCACGCCTTCATCGATTGGAATACGCAACACCAAATGTTTCTGTGCATATTGCAAATTTGGCAGCACAGAGTGGCGTCTCACGGTTCATGCATATTAACAATGATTGGATTTACTGCAAGAATGAAAGAATGAATTACACAAAGGCTGAAAATGCTTTATACACGCATTTGCTAGTGGAGGCCAAGAGTAAGCAGAATTCATATTTGTGGGCTTCATTGCAAGAAGACTACGATATTTTAGAGTTTGTGGATTGCTTCAATAGTATTGGCATCCAATACAATTCATTGCTACCAGTCCGTGTTAAGACTAAACCTTGCATTGGCATACTCAAGCGACGAGGGAAAGTTGTTGATGTTCTTGATGACAGCATTGACTTTACGATGGCAGATAAAAAAGAAGAAAAAGCTGAATCAAAGTCAAAGAATAAGAAAATTTTGGAAAAGAATAATAAGATTGAGATCAACATGGATGAGCTGGAATTGGAAATGGAACCCATTATAGATGAAGAGTCTGTCTCCGACTTTGACCAAAAGAGTCCCATCGAATTAGATCAAGTTGAGCAGGAAATTGATCTAGATGACGATGGCATTGTATCCAACTTGGATAGCTTAGAATACTATGGATCTCTAGAGACACCAAACAAAGATATTAACTTCCAAGAGTTGCATAGTTTAGCCATGGGTCAAGTAACACGTAAAACCAAAGCAACGAAATTGAAATTGCGTAAAATAATTGAGCAACATTATCGTTCAAAAGGACAACACATCGAGAATGATGCCATAGAAGTGGCAAAAGAGAGTCGCAGTTCCCTTAATACTGGAGGAATAAGGCATTCTGTCAAAGCAATTATCAAACAAGAACGTATCAGGGAAATGATTGAACAAATTGCTTCCATGGATTTAACACGCATTTGTGATTTAGAGAAAGATTCAACAAAAAACTGCTTGAAGCAAGTTATAGACAAGATCGACGAAACGATCACATGATGATGATGAATGACAGGTAAAAGATAAAAATTTGCATTATACATTATATTAAATTTGATATTTAAAAAGACTATTTTCTATACCAAATTAAACCGCAAAACTTTGTTAATTTTATCTGTGTGTTGTATGATTTACTAAGCGGCATTGAACTCACCGATGACCGTGTTCTTCAAATAGTGTAAAGTGGAACTGAAGATCTGCAAAAGTACAAAACTACATAATTATATGTGTCACAAATGCTTGGGTTTATATCAGATATATTTCCAATGAGAGGTTTTTAACAAAAAAAAAAAATGCAGGAGATCATTAATGTCATCGTTATTACCGAGGCTTAGAGAGAATTGTCGCCAAACGAATACAAGTGTTTATATCTAGGATATCTTATGCTAGTATATAACTAAAGTATAAATGAAAGTTTAGCACAAGACCAATGACGCTTAACACCAAAGTCAAACGGTATAGAATATTATCCATGGGTCCGCCTTTTAGGAATACTGGATTGCCGTCGTTTGTTTGAAACTTCTTCATGAGATTCTTCATCTTGGGAGTGAGTTTGCCCTCCTTAGCACCACACTGTTGAAGTAAATTATTTGACGGAGCCTTGATTGTCCGCTTTCCCAACAAACTTGGCAAAACGCGGGTGTTGCGCAAAATTGGCTATAGATGTGGTATATTATAATGATTTGCAATGTTATTCTCGAAAAGTTTCTTTACTTACACGAATCAAAAGATTTAATTTGCGCTGCATCTTGATCTAGATTTAATTTTCCTTTTTTTAATTTTGAATGTTGATAACTGGACTTGAATTTTTGTACTAGTGTCTTGACTTGACTAGATATGACTCTGCATTTTCAGCCTACTATGTTCTGTGTTTCCATATTTAAATTTACTTATAAATTTTAAAGTTTTGTTTCTACCACATAACGTGAATAGTTAATGTTATTAAATTTAACTGTAGTAAAATTTCAAAGATACTGAAGAGATGTTTGCGTTACCACCTATATGTATTCTATTTTATGTACATAAATTCTCAGCACCAACAAAATAGTCCTTTACAAAAATAATAAAGTATGATAGTCACTAAAAGACATAGAAAAAAAAGAAAATACATAATTTTAAATGCAACCCATGATTGGGATATAATGAGATCTATTTTGAATGAGGGTTTTCAAAAAGACAATTACAAAACTATTAAAAAGAGAACATATTTGTCACCGTTAATATTGAGGCATTGAGGGAAATGCCTAATAAAAATTAATAACTAAATACATCTAAGACATCTTAAGCTAATATATAACTAAAATATAAGACAAAGTTTAGCACAAGACCAATGACGCTTAACACCAAAGTCAAACGGTATAGAATATTATCCATGGGTCCGCCTTTTAGGAATACTGGAAGTCCATCGTCCTTTTGAAACTTCTTCATGAGATTCTTCATCTTGGGAGTGAGTTTGCCTTCTTTATCACCGCCGCACTGAAGTAAAGGTCCCGAAGGAGCCACGATAGTGCGCTTTCCCATTAAGCTGGGTAATAATAGCTCACTCTTACGCAAAATTGGCTATTGATGGTACATATATGTATGATCAAATGCATATTTTTATATTTTTCGGATAAAATCGAATTACTTACACGAATCAAAAGATTTAAGTTGCGTTGAAGAAATTTACCTTCAGCCGGAGCCTTGCTAATATCCTTGCCCAACAAGTTTGGTAACAACTGTTTGCTGTTACGCAAAATTGGCTATTGATGATGATATATAAATTATTACATATTTGGACTTAAATTTAGAAAAATGTTGGTTAAAACCCATTTATCCGCTTACATGAATCAAATATTTTTTTAAGTTGCGCTGCATCTTTTCTAATTTTTTTCTCCAATTTTCCTATAGAAAATTTTTAGAGAACAACCTTTCTAGTTGATGTCGATAGATCGACTGAAGTCAACCAACTAAAAAGAATTCATAATACATTTGATTCAATATTGAAAGCCTACTATTTTGTGTTTATAAAATAAATTCTTTTGACATAGAAAGACAAATGTTTTGTTATACAGCAAAGTTACTATATTTCCAAGTTTTAAATGCGCTCTAGAATGTTTAGAATGTTTATATGTACATTAATATTAACAATAAACAATTATATTTAAACTTTAAACGTTCCAAATTGATGAAGCAAGGTAAGAGCTCTGAAAGATAAGAATTTCATTAGAATTTGATCATCTATGTACGTATACATGTCGAATGTGGAACTTACACTAATCCAAACACAGGGAAATATATTACAAAGCCGATTGGTTGGTTCAACTAGAGGTTGAAAATTTGTTGTGGACATCATTAATTAACCTAACTTCTTTCCCTTCATTACAATGACGACGACGATGGTTTATTCCGTCTTGGGTACACTCAGTTCATAGAACAACTTGCCCATGCCGGCGATACCAGCCAAGCAGAGTACTACGGTCACACCGAACAACACATTATCAACAGGACCACCCTTAAGGAAAACTGGTTTGCCGTCGGGCTTTTGAAAATGTTCCTGAATTTTTTTGATTTCAAAGTATCCCTTCTCGATGTTGTTAGGTTTAACGGTAGCACATCGGACACCTGAGGTAGCAAAGCTACGAACAACAGCCTGTAATAGAGAATAGGAAACAAAAATTGCGGTTAGCTACATTGCACAGACAATGAGTCTTACGTAATTCAATTTATTCCATAAATATTTTGGACAAAAAGGCAAAACAAATTATAGAATTTTGATCTCCAAAATGTCATTAAGATAAGTTAAAACACTCACTCTGGATAAGTTCATCATTTTGTTGCAGTATTTACTTATTTTTCACAAAATTGGCCCAGTTTATTGGATTCGTCCGCAGAAATATGGAAATCTGACAGTTCCATGTTGCGTCCGGTGTTGCCATATCAAAAAAATTATATGAAATTTGTTGTTGCAATTGAAAAAGGTGGCAGCACTCAGTTGCATGGAGAAACAGAGTTGTCTCGTTGATTTTTGCCATTGTATTAAATCCAAAAGTATAAATAATATACGAATTGAACATCTGGTGTAATTTTAAATAATAACATTAATAAAATATTAAATTATGGGCTTCCTAACAGTATTAAAGAAAATGCGTCAGAAGGAGAAGGAAATGCGCATATTGTTGCTGTAAGTGTAGAATTGATTTGCTGTTTATGACTATGAAATTAGTCATTAACAAATTGTTTTTCCAGAGGACTTGACAATGCCGGCAAAACCACTATCCTTAAACGATTTAATGGCGAATCCATTGACACCATTTCACCCACTCTTGGTTTCAATATTAAAACTCTGGAACACAATGGTTACACACTCAATATGTGGGACGTGGGCGGCCAGAAGTCTTTAAGATCTTACTGGCGAAACTATTTCGAGTGTACTGATGGCTTAGTTTGGGTGGTGGACAGTGCCGATCGCATGCGTCTGGAGATGTGCAGAGAAGAGCTCAACGTATTGCTGCAAGAGGAACGTTTAGCAGGAGCCACACTTCTCGTTTTGGCAAACAAACAAGATCTTCCTGGTGCACTCAGTTCAAATGAAATCAAAGAGGTTTGAAGATTATAATAATATTTATAACGTGATAATAGATAAAATTAAATTTGAATTCTATTTGTTGCAGATACTTCAATTGGATGATATAACCACACATCATTGGTTAGTTGTTGGTGTAAGTGCCGTGACCGGTGAAAAGTTACTAGGCGCCATGGATTGGCTTATAGGAGATATAGCCAAGCGAATATATACCTTGGATTAGGGAAATTCATGTTTAAGGTATTAGATTAGTGTGTTTCTTTATTTTTCGACTAAATACATTCTGTAAAGCTTTTCTTCTTGCTCGTTATTAAATTTCGGCTTTATATTAACTTTAACAATTTCAGTGAAGCCTTCGGCTAACGTGGGTGCTTTGTACTTTTTCTTTAGCATATTAAAGACCATGTCGCTGATCTTGGAATGTGTTTCGTCTGTAAGCTCCCGATAGCTGATGTTGTGTTTAACTTGGGCTATGCCGACATTCATTACGAAACATCTGCTATTGACACCCTTGTCTTGTGCAATTTGCAAGAATTTCTTGCGAGCCTCTTCATTAACATTAGTGTTATCCACAACGCAAGAATTGCCTGAACTTAAAGCACGCTCGCATGCCTTCACACATGCCTGTGTGCTACCAAGGGTATCTGCGTTGACAATTGTGTAACCATGTAATTTAAAGATCTTCTCGCAGATAAAACTTTTGCCGGAACCAGGTAAGCCAACCATTATGACCAACTCACAACCACGCGCAGGTATTTTAACATCCTCTGGCTCGAAAAGTGGTATACGATCATGTACACTGCTTGGCTCGAATTCAGGTTTGTTCCAGGTCTCGCTGCGTTTTCCCAAGAAATGTTCTTCTGGTGTGTAGAATGAAATGCCTATGTTTGCTGCGAACAATCGATCCGCAAGTGAATGATCTTTACGTTTTCGATTTACGCCAGTGCCCTCTTCTTGGCGTCCAGCTGCGTCTCCAACAAAAAAACATTTTTCCAGCTGCAATTTAACATTATCGTTTTTTTCTTCCACCAAGTAATCCCACATGCCGGGCAAGGGCTTTCTATAAAAGCCATTTGTTGTAGCTATAAATACTTGAACTGGAACATCTAATTTGCTTACGATTTGTTTAACTTTCATCTTAAAATCGCTAAGTTTAGTTTTGCCACGGCCTATGGCACCTTGATTTGTGAAGAAACAGATTTTGTAACCATCGTCATGCAATCGTTTTAGTTTTGTTGGTACCTCCGTATAATTAATTTGCCAATCATCAATGTTTTTTGGGAACACATTTCCCGATTTTGTCTTGATTATAGTACCATCCATATCATATGCAGCGATCTTCACTGACGAACGTACGCCGGCACTGGTGTAAATAACAAGTTTTTCATTCTCTATAATATCCCAATGCTCAGATGCTTCGGCAGCATCTGTAGACGATGATGTTGGATTCTCATTGGTGGCATTATTATCCACTGATGAATGTTCTGGCGCGGGCTTAAATACTACTTCATAAGGATGTCGTCCATAAACAACTTCAATGATATCACCATGGCAAATCTGAACACTTGTATGTTGCAGCGCCATAGCGCCATTAACAGAGGATGGATTAAGTCCCAATACTTTGAGGTTGATATTGCCTGTTGTCAAATCTACTTGAAATTCCAATTGCTTTTTCGAGCAGCGGGCATCTCGTATGCCGGTTTCTTTGTTGCGACCGATGACATTTGTACCAGATTCCAATGTTATTATGTGGTGTTCTGGCTCAATTGGTTTTAATATACATGTGCGTTTCACAATATCCTTGCTTAGTTCGCCTACAGAACGGTTAAAGTATTTTTTTAAGGACATTTTTACAGATTAACAAATTTGAATTTCGTAAGAATTTGGTTAAAATTGAAATAGCGATGTATGCAGTTGAAATGAAATGCAATTGGAGAAATTACCAGATTGCATTGGAAGAAGATTTAAAGGAAATATATAATATAGGTATACTGTCTCAACTGAATAAGTTTGTATTAATATAATTTAATGTTTCTCAAACATAAATATGAAAATTTCGCGCATATGGAATATAATGTGAATAATTTTTTAAATGCTTTCCGTGACTGCACCACATAAATGTTAAGTGCTATATAGTGTTCCAAATACCAACAACAATTTTTTTACTCTCTCAAGGTTCCATTTTCTTTCGAGTATTTCTCAGCACTAATAGCATCTGATAAAGAAGAAGCAAAATGCATGCAACGTTCGCGTACGCGAGTTAAAAATAATAATAATCATAAGAAAAAATGCAATTCTATTTAAAAAAACAATTGCCAACTAACATTTAAACATTCTAAAATGTGTGGTAAAGTGTTTAAAGCAAGTAAAAAGAGAGTAAACATGTATAAAGTGTTTTAAAAATTCGTGTGGCCATCAACATGAATGAAAAATCAAGCGAAAAAAATAATTGTGGCGTAAATTAAATAACAACAAAAGATTATACTTATTTATTAACCTATGAAGTGGTGGGCAATGTCTTAGTATCATGTATTTGTATTAATTGTGCTTAAATTACTTTTATGGAAAAAGAGTTTAATTTTGTATACATAAATTATGTGCAAGAAGAACCAATGCAACCGCTGCCGCCGCAACTGTTGCGATAGTGAGAAATTGAACAAAACTATACATTTTATTAGTATACCTTGTTGTTGTTGTTGTTGATGTGCCAAATGAGTAAAATGTAAAAATATTTAGTGTGGAGTGTATTAAAATATTGTATATTTAGAGTGCGCGCGCGTTTTCATTTTCGTTTAAAAATTTCGCTTACATCATTTTAATAGAACTCTGTATAATTAGTATAATCAATCACGTCAAATACAAAAAACAAAATGTCCAAATTCAATTGTGCATTTTATTTGCCAGCAGCGCAATTGTTGTTCATCGGTGTGTATTGTGTATTAATTAAAGCAAATTCAAATGCTCTTGCTTTCTTCTTGCTATTCTTGTTGATGCTATTTCATATTTCATTTTCATTTTTAGCTTTGACTATAATTTACGCCCATTTTTGTGTGATATGTAGTCCTACTACCACTACTACTACTACTAGTACTTATTTTACGCCTACTCCTTTTTCTAATAATGCGTGTGTGCCAGTGCCACTGCCAGATCCAGCAGAGTCCGTGCCAATGTTGGGGCAATTTGAGTGCGAATGCATTGCGTACCTATTAAGTACGTTGTTGCTGACACCACACCACAACCCTTGGCAGCAGGCATCCACAATCCTGTACCTTACTCAACTCTTTTTTTTTTTCTTTATCCATTTTTTCTTTCTTTACTTTAACTTCCTTTTGAATGATATGCTTCGAGTTGTTTTGTGTTGTGTTGTTGTTGTTGTATTAGAAACTTGTTCTAAAGAAGATGTGGATGGGGAGAGAAGAAGAGTCAACAGAAACAACATTGTTGCTATTGCATTAATGTTGTTTTTGCTTATGCTTTTGTATTTGTTCCCACATTGCTCACTCACTCACTCACTCCCCCGTTTTCCCCGCTCTCCAGGTCTTTCTCTTTTATTTCCATTTTTTTTTTTTTTTTGTATTATGTTCCCTACTCCCTTTCCCATTTTCCTTGCATACCGGTTTTCATTCAAGCGCCACTTTAAGCTCATCCTTTCTCCTTCTCTTTTATATGTATACACATTCATAGATACTTATGTATCTGCTACTTCACAGGGAAGATAGATGGATACCGATGGATGTGGGTGGGTGATTATGTATGGGTGGGTATATTTGTTTTCGCATACACTCTCGAATGCAGCTTAAGCTGCTGCTACTGCTGCTGCTGCATAGTGGGGCAAATTGTAAAATACACTGCAAGAAATTATAGATTTTTAAATATACATACTCATACATATAAAATTTTCAATAAATTTCCAGTGAATTAAGTGGGTGTGTGTATGTGTGTGTGAGTGTGTATATGGGTGGTGGATTGTTTTGTTCTGTAGCAGATACAGATGCAGACGAATAGATAGAATTTGGGTTAATTATGTGTTTTGAGTTTCTGCCTTTGCATAAATTTGTATTTGTTCCACCGTATGACAATAGTACGCAACCTACCCCAAAATACATAAGTAGAATTTCCATAGAAAAACAACAAACAAACAAAGGGGAAAAGAAAGTTTCTCCGAGCATGTGCTGCTTCACCAAGACCAACACCAAAAGGGATATTTTCCTTTCAATAACGCGTGGGTGGCAGCGGGCAAACTATAATATTTACGTTAGCCTTTTGAAGCTACTTATGTACGTACAAATATAGTAGCATAGCAAAGCAACATTGTATGGTTTTGCATATACGAATTTGTATGAATGAATGAAGTAGATACATAGAGAATGGTGTGTGTGTCAGTGTGAGTGAGTGTTTGTTTGTAGGATTAGTTCCTAGTAACTACAAACTAACTAATAGAACACTGCTGCGGCATATTCTGTGAAAATGATATGTGTACAAAGCAAATGCATGATGAGGAGGAGGAGAAGAAGGATGAGGATAGATAGACTAATCACAACAACAGTAATGACAACAGTATTTGCAATGTAGGAAAATAAACAGAAGTGTATTTATATGTGTGTATACTCTACTACTATCCACTTACCCCAAATTAAGTTGAAGTATTGACCAGCCTAAATTAGATTTAGATTTAGTTACAAATGTAAACTCAGGACAAAAACACTACTAAAAGCAACTATGAAATTTGTGTATCTTTTCTATTTTGATTTACTCTACTCGTCTATATTAACAGCAGCAACCACCTGCCTTCTATGGTCACTTGTATATGGTGCCATTTTACCTGATGGTCATCGCATCGATTGTGAACATTATGATGAGAAGAACTGCACTGGTTATGGTGATTGTGGCACTAAAGTGGAACACTGTAAAATCGAATCGGATAAGATGCCCAGTTGTTATGTCTTATGGTCCATTGATGATGCAACGGGTAAGTTCTGTTCTGTTCTGTTTTTTTTTTTGGAAAGAAACAAAAAAAAAATCATCAACATCATTAATTTTTGTCTGCATTTATTTTACTATAGGCGACACGCGCATCAAGATGAAGGGCTGCTTTACGGACATGCATGAATGTAATCAGACGGAGTGTGTGACCAGCGCCGAGCCACGTCCCAAAAATATACATTTTTGTTGTTGTAAAGGCTCAATGTGTAACACTGAACAAAAGTGGATACCAACAACAACAGAGGCAACGACGCAAGGTAAGTGCAAAGTACATACATACATACCATACTCGTACATATGTGTTCATCTATACTACATCAAGGAAAACATAAAAATTTGTGGGTGGGTGGATTTGTGGCAAGAAAGGCACTGAACCAAGTTGCGTTGAGTTCAGCACGAGTTGAGTTAAGTTAAGCACAAAATGTGTTTTTCGTTTCTTTTATATTTTTTTTTTATAATTTATTTTTGTTGCTGTGAGTTTTTAGCGCTTTCAGCATCGTTCATTTTTCTCTTTTATTTTATGTTTTTTGGGCTCACATGCAGCAGCAACAGCAACAGAAATGTGGCTGCTGATGTTGCTGCTTCTGGAATGTTTACCCCAATTTTCAACTTTGTTTTTGTTTTTGCTTTTATTTCAATATTATTTTTATTTTATTTTTTGTGTTTCGTTTCTTTTCTTTTCTCTTATTTCGTTTTTTTGTTGTTTTTGTTTTTGCGCATATTTGTTCCTTACCGTTTTTCAACACTTGAAATGAGTGTTCATAGCTGAAGCTGCCTCCATGACTCCCTGCCATACGCCCACGCCCGCGCCCATGTCCACTATTATGGTACCAGGAATATGCATATAGCATGGCATCGTAGGCTTGTTCGTGTTAACGAACTCTTGCCTCGCCTTGCCTGCCTGCTTGCGCCTTCTTCCTGCCAGTGCCTATTTTGCCTGCTTACTGCTGCATGTGTTGCATCTATTCGTGAGTTTTCTGTGTGCCTCATGCGCACGTTTTTCCTACTTTTGAAGGGAGACCTTTATTTTTTCACTGATGTTGTTGATGCTGCTACTGCATCCGTCACTAAGTTCAGTTCGTCCGCATCATCATCATCCTCATCATACCCGTATCCTTATTCGTTCTTATTTAGTTCTGCCGGATTTGCATGCATCTTTTATGCGCTCATTTTTTGCCTTTTTATTTTCCTTTTTTGTTGTGTTTTGGATTTTTTTTTTTCTATTTTTTTGTGTGCTTAGGTTTTATTTTGCATACTCAAAAAATTGGGGGCGAACTTTCGTTTTTTTTTGCCTATTTTGTTTTTTGTGTTATTTCTACTTCTCTTTCAGTTATATTTGTATATTTTTTTTGTGTGAGCCTTGTTTGCTTTTCTAGCACAACTTGCAGCTACTGCTACAGATTCCTCTTCCACTCTTCCACTTTGCTTAACATATGCCACTTAAGGTGTTATTCACCTGTAGATGAAGGAGCATAATGCAAAATGCTTTGAGCGCCAAAATCTTCTGAATCAAAAATGAAAGAAAGAAATCCATTTTCTTAGATCTACAAATTTGCAATTTTCAGCAACCAAAGCAAACTAAACCAAACTCGTCTAATATATTCAAATTAACAATTACAGTGCCCAAGGAAAAATCGCCAGAGGATACAAATCTGATATACATCATAATTGGCACTTCGCTGTTTGCGGTCTTGATTGTTATAATGATGGTGGGATTGCTTTTCTATCGTCGTCGTAAGCAAGCTCATTTCAATGAAATACCAACAGTAAGTTGTGTTATTGCATGAATCCATAAACCATACATATTTATATATCTTTTATATTTCTTCTTATAGAATGAAGCAGAGATTACAAACTCCTCACCATTGCTCAGCAATCGTCCCATACAATTGTTGGAACGTAAGGCCGGCGGTCGTTTTGGTGATGTATGGCAGGCAAAATTACATAATCAAGATATTGCGGTGAAAATCTTTCGTATGCAAGAAAAGGATTCATTTAATACGGAAATTGAAATTTATAGGGTATGTCTATCCCCACAATCAATAATAATTCATCTTCTTAATGGTCCATTTGTTTTCTATTTCTCTTTAGTTGCCACGCATGCGACATTCAAATATTTTGGAATTTCTTGGTCACGAGAAACATATGGATAAACCAGAATATTGGCTTATATCGGTGTATCAACATAATGGCTCGTTGTGCGATTATCTTAAATCGCATACAATTACTTGGCTTGAGTTATGTAAAATTGCAGAATCAATGGCAAATGGCTTGGCTCATTTGCATGATGAAATTCCGGCCAGCAAAACGGAAGGCTTAAAGCCATCTATAGCACATCGTGATTTTAAATCAAAGAATGTTTTGCTTAAAGGTGATTTGACTGCATGCATAGCTGATTTTGGTTTGGCTATGATCTTTCAGCCGGGTAAACCTTGTGGTGATACACATGGGCAGGTGGGCACACGTCGTTATATGGCGCCTGAAGTGCTCGAAGGTGCAATCAATTTTAATCGGGATGCATTCTTGCGTATTGATGTCTATGCATGTGGTTTGGTCTTATGGGAAATGGTTTCACGTTGTGATGCTGTGGGTCCAGTTGGCGAATTTCAATTGCCTTTCGAAGCAGAGGTAAGTCAAAGTCATCATTATCATCATCATTTGATATTTGTCTGTATTTATGAAATTCATTTAAAGCTTGGTCAACGTCCCACCTTGGATGAGGTACAAGAAAGTGTTGTCATGAAGAAATTGCGTCCACGCATACTTAATTCTTGGCGTTCGCATCCGGTATACAAATTTGAATAAATGATCATTGGCTCTTGTTTTACTAATTAGTTGTTTTTTTTTTCATCATTTAGGGTCTTAGCATATTCTGTGACACCATGGAAGAATGTTGGGATCATGATGCTGAGGCACGTCTCTCATCATCATGCGTCATGGAACGTTTCTCACAAATGAATAAATATCCAACAACGCAATTACTGATCAAAAATCATACAAACATCGATGATGCAAAAGAGACAACGAATTGTTTATAGAAAAGGTATTAAATCACTTTCATAATCATCATTAATCGGCCATCATTATAATGAAAGTGATTTTTACCACAAAATTTGATTAGTTTATAAGTAAAAAGTTTTTATATTAATCCCACGAAAACGATGTGTTTTTTTTTATAGTTTCATCTCCTATACAGACACATACACAGAAGACAAATATTATTATTGAATCATTCATTGCAATTTATATACGTATAAATTTATATAATAATTTTGGCAGCTAAGTTTAACAAAAATCAAAAATATTATAGTACTATTCGATAATTATTAATTATCCAATTAATTAACCTAAAAATAATCTTAAAATCGTCTAATTTGCCTTTTTAAATGTTTTATTAAGTTGTTTTCATTAGATTACATACAAATTTTAGTTTGGTTTAGTTAATTTCTTTGTCTAATTCATCGACTGAATTATGGATTATATGGAATAAATATCTTATTTATACCTTTCACGAAGTGAATTGAAGATGTAAGTTCATTAAGATTTAAACAGAATGTGACAAGAGATGTAGAAATTTTGTACATGATATATGCAATGTCTGCTTACAAATTGTTTTTAATTACTATTTACAATTATTTATAAGGTCTATCTATCTTTATATGGAATGACCCAATATTTTATTATTATTTACAAAAAGTGAATCATGTTTCTGAATTTAATGTTGGTTAAAATGAAATTTTAAAAAGAAAAATTTAGTAAATGTTAGTCCTCGTCATTCTAATTTAATAAGATGTTATATTTTCATATATCCTTTGATAAATCAGTTGAACTATGAGTAGCATTATGTCATGGCCTCCTTATTGATGAATCACACAAAATAAACGTTCACAATAGGCCCAAGTACATGGTACAGTGTAGAGTTGACTAGCAGCCACCTTTCCCCTAATCTATTATACAATTTTATAATTAATCATATAATGGTTATATATATTTCATATATATAGGATTTAGGGAATGCACCTCATCACTGCAACCACGAGACATTGCCCATTGTGACAAAAACTCCTTAATTATACATACATATAGTTCTTCAGAGATTCTGGTATTTATCAAGAATTAGATTTGTCAATATTTCAATGTATATTTCAAATTTTACAGAATCTGCAATTAAGAATTTTTGTTATTCTCTCAAGTCACTTACATATGTGTTTATATATAAAAAAGAGGAACAAATCAAATTTACAATTTAATCTTTAAGTTTTTCTTTATCTTTAAATTTAAAGAAAAGTCCTATTTTTAAATTATCATATAGATGTCATATTTTATTGTTAAGGATCATTTTTATTTATAAGAAATCTAGAGTCCTCATAATTGAAATTCTGAAGTTTCGTGGAAGGTATGAATGAATAATTTTATTGATTTATTGACCATAAATTTATTTTTAATTTTAATTCGTTTTTTAAGTTCATTTATAATTGAGTAATAAAAGTTAATTTTAATCTAATTTTCTATAGCTTTAATTTGCCTTATTACATTTTATATTATTTAAAGTAATAAATTTTATGTTTTTAGTTTATTGTTATATTTTAAACAAAATTGAATAAAATTTATTGATTTTATTTTAAATGGTTTTCTTTGTTTTTTTTCTCTTTAATTTCTTTAAAATTATTGTGCCAATAGTTGAAGAAGAAGAAGAAAAGTGAGAGAAAAACACAAAAGAAAAAAGCAAAAGTAAATGCCACATAAAATATGTAAAATTATTTAATTTTTTTTTGTTTATTTAAATATTAATAAATCATTTAAATAATATGTATTAATAATAATTCATGTATTAATTAATTAATTAATTGATTGATTGATTAATTTTACTGCTGAACAGTACAAGTGACACCTGAAGTTTTCAAATCAAAGTTTCTTTTTAAGATCAACACAAACATAAATGAATTAAATTATATTAAATTAAATTACTTTATCTGTGTAACTTTAAATATAAAAAATAAAACACTGCAACAAACAAATAATAACAAACACAAAAGGAGAAAACAAAATTCAAAATACAAATATTATTTATTATTAAGAAAATTAAGTAACAAAATTTCAAGTTCAATGTTAATTGTTAGGAACAGCGCCACACAAAACAATATATGTGTAATTATAAAAAAGAAAAGGGCGGAAGGGTTATTTCTTTATGGTATAACAAATATAAATTTCTTAAAAACAAACACACATATATGTACATACATACAAACATGCAAATTTACACAAGCATAGACTCAGCCCGCCTAGGTGAAAAAAAGAATGCCTTAATTGGCACTTCCGCCAGGAATTAACAGGGTCAACATATGCCATGCAGGAGGCAAGAGCAACAAACTGGACTGTGGACTATTGAGATTGATCTTCCATCACTCGGTTACCATCGTAATCTATACCATGGCATATCTCCATATAAAAAATAAATAAAATTAAAAAAAAAAAATAAACAACAAACCTGATTAATTTCAAACTGTCGATTTAGTTGCATAGCATAATTAAAACACAAATTAATAAGCAAACAGGCATACAAAAAATCACATAGCAAACATAGATACATACATATGTATTAGATCAATCGACTGATCTGTGTAAATTTACAAAATACATACATACAATATTTTATTTACAGAATGCTTAATTACCTGATTTATTTTGTTTAATATTTAATTAATTAATTGATTGATTGATTAATTTCATAATAACTTTTATGCAAAATGGTGCTGACAAAATGAAAAATAATATTAAATAATAATAATAGTAAATAAAAGTAGATTTAGTAATTAAAAAATAAAAAAGATTTTAAGAAAGCGGAATTCATGTTTGGAGATAAAAACAAAAACAGAAAAAAAATATGTTAATAATAATAATAACAATAACAATTCACCGTAGTTTGTTACATATCAGCAAATCATGCGTTTTTTGCATTAAAAGAATAAACAAAAAATAATAATATTAAATATAATATTAATATTTTTTTTTTTAAAAACAAATACTTTCAGTTTGTTTTTTTGTTTTTAAATAAAAATCATAACTAAACATAAGTAATAATAATAATAATTGTGTATAATTTATAAACATTATTAAGAACAATAATTTTTATATGAATATATTTTTATAAATTTAAGCAATTTAATGTTTTAAAAACAAATTAAAGAAGAAAAAAAAAACAAATATTGCATAAAAGTTTTATAAAGACATTTACAACAATAAAAATAAAAAAAAAAACAAAAAAGAGTTTACACCATAAAAGGAAATAAAGTAAATTAAAAAAAAAGAAACGTTAAATAAATCAAAAATTATTATTATTATTAATAAATATTTAATAAAAGAAGTTTATACTCGTATTAACATTAAGCTTAATTGAAAAATGTTCAGTATTTTGTATGTAAAAATTATTAAATAAAAAAAATTAAAAACAAAAACATTCAATCAACCAAACCATAATAATCATTTATTATTATTTCTCCTTAATTTTTATTTAATTTTAATGATGTTTTAAATAATTTTATTAATTTTTCACTTAAAAATGTTTTTTCAGTACAAAACACAGTTTTATTAACTGTCTCTCTACTATTTACTTACATATTCTCACGTTAATTCCTCTCTCTGTCTCTCTCTCATGGATTTTCATCGAACTTGCTATTTAAATTGAAACAGTGAAATCATTGTGGATCGCGTCTTTGTCTGGTTGGGTTGATTGTTTCGCGTCTCGGTTAGTCGTGTTGTGTGCATCGCAAAATTAGTTATTAATATTTTTTTATACAATTACAATTACAATTAAAACATTTATAATATAAAAAGTGTTTAATTGTTTTTTAAAATACAAAAAAACTACATTAAAATAAGTTTTTTTGCAATAATTTGCAAGCGTCGTTTTCGTTGTTTTGTTATGTGCGATACCGTTACTTGTTTTTTGATAGTGAATAAGCAAGTGAGCAAGTCAATAAATGAGTGTTGCAATTCGGTTGTCTCATCGTAATGGAAACGGAAAGAGTGTGAGAGATTACAATGAGGATTATGCAGAGAGTACAAAACGATTGCGAGGCCATAGAATCATCATTAAGTGGCAAGTCTACATAAGTTTTGTTGTTATTGTAGTTTGTAGTAATTGACACTTTTTAGTTGCAACAAATCAGGCACAACTAATATCTTTATTATTGTTTACTATCCTTTTGCCATTGACATTGTACTTGGCAGAAAAAGTATTTCAGACAAATTCATTACTTTCTGTTCTGTTTAATTCGTAATTTTTGAATTTTGTCCAGTCCAGTTTAAAACTTAAATTACAGAGGCTTTCTTTTTTTTTTATAAACTTTAATTTACTGCAAGACCTGTCCTATCTCAAAAACCCGATTTTTGAGTCTAATGATGTAGAAATAAATATTCGTTATACTCGTATAATGATTTATATTGCGTAATAATAATAATAATAATTTATTTTCCGAGTGAAAAGAGAATATTTTTTCTATAATTAGGCAATTTTTGAGTTGAAAACGTTAAACGCGTTTTGCTTGAAATGTTGTTTTTTTTTTTAAGTTAGGATAGTCTTGTAGTAAATTGGCGAAATCATCGCACCAGAAAACATTTTTATCTAGCGTCAATTTGGGATTTTATACCAAGTGAAGAGAAATGCTCAGCATTTCCACCTAGCGGTTTTAGTACAATTGGTTAATGTCTTAGACAGCTAGGGGCGCCACCTGTTGTTACGTTTTCAAAAAACAATTAACATGCATACTAATTTACTCTAAGTAACAAGGCTTTGCTTGGAACATATGCGATCTAATACATTTAAACGAGCATTTCTTGTATATAAGTATATATTATAAATACATTTAACGATTTGAATGAAAATGCACACTATAAGTGTCTGACCAATGTCCACAAACCAGGTAAATTTTAAGATTTAAGAATTACTGGATCGTATAGCTCCATAATAATAATAAACTGCTCTAAGTTACAAAGGTTCGCTTGAAGCAAAGTTATGGAGTTCTAATACATACATGTATAATAATGTTGTCCCTGGAAAGTATGCTTTTTTTTTTTCCTGCGTCTGGCATTCAATTCAAGATTTTTAATTTTTACTAAGTTTCGTTTATACTGACCCTTGCAAATATTTACATATTTATAAGTTTCCGAAATTGAAATAAAACTCTCAATATTTCCTGCTTTCACGACACCATATCCATTTTAAAGTTTTTATTGTATTTAAATCAATAATAATAATTATATTTTTTTTAAATTACAATTTTCCTTTGAAATCTTAAAAATCAAAATATGTTCCTTTCATTTTACACACAAACATATATTCGCATCATCTTTAATCCTTTTCTTTTTTGCAGTTTTTGTTTTCTTTTTTTTTTTATATATGTTTGCCTTAATTTTTATATAAATATCTTCTTTTTTATTTTTGTTAATAAATTTCTTACACAAACAACACTAAAACATCGAGTTCTATGTGTTTATAGATTCAATACTAAATACTAAAATATCATCCAACATACCAGACTCATCAACTCAAACTTCAATGACATTCAAAGATCAAACAGATCAGAAATTCCATAAAAATCAGTTTTCTCATAGATTTTGTAGAATTTTCAAAACTTAAGGAATCAATCAAGAATAATAAAGTATTGGAGATTGAAAAAATAGATTAAGAGAATACAGAATAAACTTATTTGATATATTAAATGTTTGTGTTGTAGAAATTTTTCAAATCAAATTTGATCCAATTATGGTTTCTATTAAGAAATTTCCCGTTCCTAAATTCTTTTCTTTTATTTCAAAGTTCAGACTTCTACCAGCGTTCAATTTGTTCCATGCTTATAAATAAATATTGTTTTTTTTTTTTTTTATATACTCGTATGTATATTATGTATATAATATTTATTACTATTAAATATGTATATGTTTTTTTATGAAAAAAATTAGAAAGTCACTATAAAATGTTTATAAAGTTTTACTACATAAATGTTTTTGGTTTTTGTATTTGTTATTTTGCTTTACTTTATACTTCGGTCCTGTGCGTTTCTTAAGGGATCGATCATCTTAATAAAATATATTTGTTTATATATGTATGAATGTATTGTATATTGTTGTTGTTGTTGTCTTTTATAAGATATATACTACAATATAATTAAATTAACTTATGGCTATAGTGAAAGTATAAGAATATAATGTTAAAGATTTTATGCAATTGTTTTTCTTACTATATTATGTATTACGTGAGCTGAGCTACAAAAGGACATTAGCATTCTTCTCCTTCTCCTTCTTCTTCTTTTACTTTTATACCTTTCACATCTCATACTAAGTAAGTACTATGTACTATATTGATATATTAATATGGTAGAATTGAGCATTAGAAGGATAATTAAGTAAATATGAAAATTCGATATATGCACATATAATAATCGAGACCAATGTCTACATACAAAAAACAAAAGGAACTACATTTTGGGCACTTCAATTTCTCTATAGCATCCACATTTTGTAAGCTTAAGAGCTTTGAAACTTGAAAGAATGATTTAAATCCCCAAATTGACTCTATACCATGAAAATATGTGGCAGCACTGCCACCAACATTATCAGAAAAGAACGGACCAAAGCAAAAAGCTAAGATGGATCACAAGAGCCCTCTGCCTTGTGTGCAAACTACTACTATATGCCTACAATACAAGATAAAATCAAGTACATATATGTACATATAGTTGCCCGATGTGAAGTGTCCTGTTTCTGCATGAGCCAAGTTCTCAGTTAGTTGTGATGCGATGCGATGTGAAAGTTATGTAAGCATCGGCACAACCGAAGTTCATATTCTTTCTTGTTTTTCAATCTTTTGTACGATATGTGTCTTACTAGGATTACACTTAATAATGATAGGTAGAAAAATAGGATAAAATATGTTAGGCATTTGGAAATTGTTATTAGGTTTGAAGTCTTTTAGGAGAAAAGAAGTTTTAATGATTAAATGTAAACTATTCAATTAGTTTAAGATATGCGATTGGATCAAGCAGAATAAAAATGCAAAAAAAAAAATTATAAATAGGTTATAGGTTAAGGGAAATGAGTCATCTCAGTTACAGGAGTTACATACTATAATACAAATATACAAATACATATATAGAATATACTTGTATGTATGTAATTTTTGTTTGTTTGTATAGTTTTATCATTTTAAATAAGTTTTTAATTTCAAATTACATAGTGTGAATATATAGAGAGAGTTTCTTAGATCATAAGTACATATAGTATGTATATTAAGTTATATAATTTTAAATACAGAGAGTACATATACAATATATGAATATATTATTTAATTATATATGTATGTATGTAAGAATATATAGTTTATATGTTTGTATTGTGTATATACTTTTATATAGAATAATCATTGATATACGTATAATTTTATTAAAATATTTTGGGTTTTTTGTTTTGTCATTTTATTCAACCAGCATTAATACTTAGAAGTAAAATATTTGACTTTAATAACTTCCATTTGAATTGGATACTCCACATTTTGAAAGTAAAATGGCTGCCAAACGTTGTGTTAACGGTTCAGTTGGGGATTCAGAATCGCTACAAGATGCCGATGGTAGCTTGTTGCCATTGCTAACATCCAAATCTGTAGCCGATGATGCATTTGTTGTAAATTGTAAATTTGCTGGTACTATGTCATCATCTTCTTCAAGTAGTAGACTGGAATAAGAATGCGTTGTGTTATCACTGCGACTACGCCCACCGCCACCACTTGATGAATTCCGTGATGAATGTGAGCCAGAACCGCCCCCATCACATTGATCGAGATTAGATGAAATGTGTGCATTTGGGACATTATGTTGCGGTTCATCAACTGGCAAATCATCACCACTGCTACTTAAAACGTCCTCCTCCTCCTCCTCCTCTTCGTCATCGTCGTCATCATCTTCGTCACCAACAACATTTTCATCGTCATCAACATCATCAACATCATCATCGCTTTCAATTGATTCACTTAGACTTAGACCTTCAGAACTATTACTTCTATTGTTACTATTCGAGCCATGACTTTGCGGTTCACCCGAGGAATTATCCTCTGGGGCACCATAATCATCAACAGCATAATCATCTACACCAATATCCATAAGTGGAGGTGGCGGTTCATCTGAACCGGCTTCATCACTTTCCCCAGCCGATGGATCCGAGCATTGTAAATCATGCATTAATTCTGGTGATGATGATTTGTTGTAGTTTTCATCACTGTCACTCGATGTGGCACCTAAATATTAAGAAATTTCATTGGCTTTCATAGTACACATATGTATATGTATGCATGTAAATTTCATGTATTAATTACCCCGCAATTTATCCAATATAAGTGGATAGAACTCTTGGGCCGTTGCATTATTTGGTTCATATTGTAATACTAGAAGGACAAGAAGAATTAGGTAATGACGACTTATAAATGTGCAATTACTTACTCAATTTGCAATATTTTAAAGCTTTCTTATAATCCTTGAGCATGACGGCTGAGAGAAACTGAAAGTTTTAAAAAAAAGTCCATATGTCATATCATAAATCATATCATATATTGTATACACCATCTTCTATATAATAATCAACTGCAGAAGACACAGAGAAATGTAGTAAAATATCCAGAAAATATGTACTAGACTTGTGCACAATCACATTTCTCCAATTCTTTTTGTACTCAGGAATCATACTTAATGTAATCGATACATATCGCACTAAGTAGTACAATGCGTACGCGAGAAGAAGAGTACAACTTTTTGATGCACAAACTAGAAATGATTACTAGTACAATATACATACTATTCTTACTATAAAAGAATAATCGTAATCACTTCAAATGAATACGGCAAATCAAGTACGCACTTTAAAGTATAAGTATAAGATAATTTAAAAGCCGTTTTGAGCATATCATTGCACGTCTCTAATATATAACAATCAGTTTGGTTACTTAAGGGCACTTGGAAGTAAATAATGTCCATCCTACTTTTCAATTTGAATTCAGAGTTCACATGAGCAGTATTCACCCTCTTTACAAAAAGTATGTGATACAAAAACTCAAACTTAAAAAATCAATAGGTATGATTATCTTAGATGTGGAAGCGGCATTCAATACTTTCGATGGTTTGATTCAAAAAATTAAATTATTACACTTCCGAATGTTTACCTGAATATGGGTCCATATTAAAGACGGTCCCTTTATACTAAAGGGGAAATTTAATTATATGGCAATAAAATAAAGGAAATATACTTCTCTCTGAAGCGTATTGTCAGTTTCATACCAAGCTCAAACCTCTCTGTACACAATGATATCATTTCATAGGAGAGATACCTTGGCCTACATTTAGTCCGAAAACTTAAGTTCAGTTTAGATATATACAATACAATCGCAATTATAGGGTTGCGTACACAAGGGATACCAAACGGAACCCTATTATCACGCTTCCGTTGTCCGTCCGTCTGGCTATACCAACAAATAATGAAAATAAAATAAAGTTAAAATATCAAGAAAAGTGTGCCCAAAAATCCACTGAGCAAAGTTTGCACACCATTTTCATAGAGTTATTTTGTTCACAGTTTTGTGAGCATTGACAGCTGTGCTACTCTGAGCTTCTCAAATGTTAACTGCTAGTTTTAAATCAATTTTCATGGCAATCATTGTTGTATGCTTTTGAAGTCTGGGCCGACTGTTTTACATAAAGAAACTTCAAACGTGCCAAGACAAGTATTGTACATACTTTAAATGATCCTGCATCTACCATTCCACTATCCACCAATTTGTCTGCACAAATTAGCAGGTGACGTGACGTACTGAGTAAAATAAATACACATCTAAACTGTGTATAAATAAACATTTAGTTCGTAATATAAAATAAATTGTAAAATTCCAATTAATCCATAAAGAATTGCGAATAAATTACATACGGAAATGACAGATATGAAAACTTTTCAATATATCGAAATATCGATAAATATTGTACTTGTGAATTACTGTTGCATTTTGAATGGATGAAATTTTCCTATAAAAACTCTTCTACTTACAAGAAGCTTTCATTAGTCGTCTTAAAATCTTTCTTGAGTGAACTTCTCTTGAAAAATATTTGAAAATGTTTCACTTGAAATTGTTGTTTCTGTGTTTTACTGGAGTGATAATCGCAGTTGCTGCACGTCCTCCTCTTCCTGCTTCTATTGAGGTAGAAATAATTTTTCTTAAAATTTAAACAAAATAAATTTTCCCATTCTATATTAACTTTTTATTTATTTCTAAGTAGTTAAGTGGCGATGATTATATAGAAGCTGAAGGTGATATAAAAATGGTTCTAGAAAGATTAGCCGCTGCTGATGGTCCAAATTATGAGTAAGTACAATAAATTCCTTATCAATGGGCAAACATACGAATTGCACAATGACAATCTGATTTTCTAGAGTTGGCAAAATTATTGCGGTGAGACGTGAAGCTGCCCCTGGCCACCTTTTTTTTAAGTACAATCTAGAACTCAAAGTTCCCAAAAACAACAACGCGACTAAAGCATGTAAATTTTTTATTATGTCTCGACTACATGCGGAAAAATTAGAACTTACAATTGAATGTGAGGGTGAAAAGAAAATTGAAACCAAAATCCGTTAATCAATAAAGACTTTAAAAGAATAATGATATAAAGGTTTCATAGTTTCATTTTGACACGTATTAATCTCAGATTTTCTAATATATAAACTTTGATATTTCTTTGTTTATTTGTTCTTGTCTTATACGTGTCCATACCATTAATCTGATTGCAATGAAATTTTGTCTATGTGTATGGTTGATTTCAACCTTGAGTATAGGATAGTTTTAGATCCAATATGTGGAGCGCAGTTATAGAGAAATTAGTGGGTCAAATTTTGCATAAAAAACTTAAAGACAACAAAAATCTCCGATAATAATCAAACTATTTGATTCGTCTGATATTTTTAGAAGTATTTTAAGAGCTGCACAATGTACTACAGTTTGTTTTGAATCAAAGGACTCTGTAATACAGAAATACTTAGGAGCAGGCCAGGGAGGAGTGTGTTGTTGGTCATGTGGTAAGTTACTCGAATTTTTTGTGTGTCTGTTAGTTTTCCAAAAGAAAGTGAAGTTGGAAGTAAGAATGAAATAACAGAAATGTAATTCAACTTATTAAAAGCGTAACTGCAGTTTGTGTTCTACTGAAAGTGAAACTCCTCCTAACTCCTAAACTTAAATTTTCTATAAAATCGTCTTCCTTAAGAAATGCATAAAGATGGCTAACCTTGAAAACATTATAGTGTCTGTTGAAAATCATCTCAAAATGTTCCAGATTAAAGTTTTGTTCTTGTTTCTAAGTGGATTTGCATCGCTTTTTGCTATGGTTGAACTTTCTTTAAATATCAATTAAATGGTTAATGATTATTTATTATAAAATTTGTATCCGATTAGTCAATGATAAACAAAAAGTTTAAAAAAGATGCTTTTTAGAAAAGCTGAAGATGATATAACAATAGTCCACATTATCAGTAAGTACCATATAACTACAAGTATTGTAACTTATTCAATAGGAAAACATATGAACGAAACAGATTTTGCAGACTTTGCAATTAATTTCGGTGATACATCAAGGTATCATAAACATGTTTGAATACAATTAAACTACAATAGAATATCTATACATTAGGGACTTTTGATTGCGTTGGTGAAGAAAGATTTATAAAACTTGTTTAGTTGCCAAATTTGGAAAATGTTCTAGGTATGTCCATGTTTCGTACCATCGTACCATAAAGAAAACATTTGTTTCAAACAGAATTATAAGACTTAGAGCAAATAATTCGAATTTGGTCATGTTTGTCTCTCTGGTTGTTGTATAGTTTCGTGACAATTTGTATCAAAAATATTTAAAGAAAACATTTTACAACAACATGATGAAAATTGTTGTAATATATACGTACCCCATTTGTCCATTTTACAATTTATTATTTATGAAATAAATTAAGAAGCGTGTAAATTAGAAGCATATTGGGCTATTTCACTACTGGAACTAATTAGTAATTAGAAATGCTTCGGTGCATTGACTTAGGTTCCCATAAAAACTACTCTCTACAGCAGCTTTTATTTGTCGTCTTGAAAACATCATAGAGATATGAGTATCTCTAGAATATTACATTGAAATGGTCCACATTAAAGTCTTGTCTTCGCTTTCTGTTAGTTTTCTTTAAATCTAAATTGAATGATTTGAATAATATGAGTAGAAATTATGGACTCTTATCAGATCACACTGTGTTCGTAATATAAAAACTAAACCGAAAAAGAGAAAAAGAAATAAGAGGTGCTTTTATAAAATTTAAATAATTTAAGTTAAATACTTGAAGAAATTCATAAAAAAAACATATCCTTAGCTTATATGACTATTTTTAGAGTTGGGATGGAATCCATCCACGGCTAGAGTGGATTGGATTAGGGAAGGGCGAAAGCTATTCATTTCGACAAATTATCTCTATATTTATGTTATCTTTCTTTAAGAATAATAATAGAAAAAGTTTAAAAACCAATGGCATGGCTTACTAAGGGTTAATAAACGTTTTCCATTTTTTAAAAGAAAAAGTTTGAGTCGGTTTATTTGCATTCTTTAGTCCTTTTCTCACGGCAACTTTTTGTGAAGCCTCAATAGAAATTATTTGTATAAAATGAAAATTAAGCTTGAATAACTTTGTTAACGTCAAAGTTGCATATTTATTAGCCAATCAATAATCTTGGCTTACGGGAGCGCGTTTCTTTTTCTTTTTTTGACAAAGAAAGTGGGCAAAAGATTTGAGAAAAAAAAAAAGAAAAGAAATGCCAGCGTTGCCAATAATCCTTTTGAAAAGGATTTTAAATTAAATAAGCATTTTCAAAAGCACAATTTGCATTTGTTGGCAATGTCGATGCCGAGACTAGTTTCCTTCATATACCCTACCATTGTTTGTTTGGTTTATTGTGCTTATTGTTGTAGTTTGCCGGTAGCATAATGAAAGTGAAAAAATAAAATGAAAAATGTATCTGTTTGCACATTTTCATCTAAAGTATAGATAAAAGATAGGTAGGTAACTGAGTGGGCGGGCGGCAATGGACCATGAGTTGTGTCAAGTAGTAGAAGTACAATGTTATCATAGTATGACTTACCTCAGCAAGAAATTCGGTCGGTGCTGATATGCTTTCATCGGCATCTGTGTACTCAGATAGACTTTGACTTAGATCCTCATTGGAAACGGATGTGGGTAGTTGTGTTGCTGTTGTTGTTGTTGTTGACGAGGCGGCCATGGCCGATGGTGATGTTGTTGATGATGATGACGTTGCGGTTGCATTCATAATATTGTTTAGATTATTTGTTATTGTTGTTACTGCTGTTGCTGTAGTTGTTGTATTGGTATTGGTATTGGTATTAGTATTGGTATTGGTATTAGTATTGGTATTTGTGTTTGAGTTTAGTTTGTGTGCGTAGACACCATTTCCATTCGATTCATCCATATAGAGTAACTTTTTTTTTTATTATTTGGAAAGGATAAAGAAAGCATAAAGTATTTTAATATCAAATTTTCCCTTTTTCTATTGAAAATTTTATTACTAAGTATAAGAAATTCTACTCACATTCGACATTTTACTTAAAGTGAGTGAGTGAGTGCTTTTGTTGTTCTTCTTCTTCGTTTGTCCTTTTATTTAGAAGGAAAATCTGAAATTTTGGTTTCACTTCCAAACTCTTTTTCTTTCTTGTTTTGTATTCTTTTAATATCTTGTTTTTGTTTTTTGTGTTTTTCGTTTTGTTAAGTTGAATTAGAAAAGTGTTTTTATTTTTTTGTTGTTATTGGTTTGTGGATTTTGTGTGTACGAGTATGTTATGTGCAAAAGTTGTTTAAGTGCAAAATAAGTTTTTGTTTTTTTTTTATTTGTTATTTTCTCGTAGTTGTTGTTGTTGTTACTTTTCAGTTCTTACATTTCTGGACAGATACAAGTTGCATTTTTTGTTTTTGAGGATTGTCTGAAATGAGAGAAATTCGAAAATTGAGATAAAATCCAAATGAAAAGAAGATAAGACACGATTAACTTTAGTTCCCGCTTAGATTGTATTATATTCATTTACTATGGTCATTACTTCACTCCTATTATTCTGTTGTGGTTCTTGTTTCCCGTTGTTTGTGTAGTATCTTATTATATATTATATCCACACAGATAGATAGAAAATTTTAATATTAATTTTCTCCAAATATGTGTAGACTTTGACTTTCGATAGATATTTTAATAATATTTCTCATACTTTTATCAATTAACGTTCAATTATCCCAATACTTATAAGTAGAAAAATAGCATCATTTACGTAGTTCCAAGTAAATTCTATAAAACGTAAAAGGAACAACTTAAAAGAAATTTAACTTCGCCTATGCCGAAGTTGATATACTCTGTACGCACCCACCAGAAAACGTTTTAGCCCTTTAAATATCGTAGGGCCTATAGCAACATTTGTATGGGAGCTGCACGATGCAGTAATCCTAGCGTCTTGAAATTTGCACGGTTCGTGAATATAGGTCAGACACTTATACTGTTCATTGCTTGGAAATGTTTGTTGGGTAGGTAAACGTTGACCAGAAATATTTCCAAAGGTGATTTTTTTTTTTTTATAAAATTCAAGTTGGGAAATGAGGAGTCTTATGAAGAACTTGAGCCCCATTGGCTATTAGTTAGTCTTTAACTGGCATAGATGTAAGTTTTACAAAGTACACTAAGAAAATATGAGGTTTATGATATGAACAATTATTTTATTTTAATAATATTATGTTAAATTTATATACTTTATGGGGTCTCCGATGTCTTCATGACGACCAACATCATATCACATGCATAATACAATTCTATTCACTGTGTGATCAGTATAACTTCTTTAGAAGGAATATCAATAACTTATTTGTACAAAATCTCCATTTCCAAATCTGTTTTTCTGTCTATTTTATTTTATAAGTAGAAAAGATAATCATTCACTTCTTGATTTAATTAAAAAAAAAAACTAAAAAACCTGAAGGTAGGAAAGGCGTGCTGGTAATTTATCATAATGCAACACATAAGTACTTTATGGGTCTTCGAAAGCGCACGCTTATATGTGTTACAAACAACAAGACATAGTGAGCTTTTACCTGTTCACAACAGTGTGAAATGTGTATAACAAATTATAATTAGAAAAAGTTTTTCAATGTTGTGGATCTTATTTGCATTGAACACGAAATTGCGGCTTAATTTTGCAAAACAGGAACAACAACCATAAAAAATAACAAACCTTAAATTTCAGTAGCAAGTTCATTTCAAGAAAATGAAGAAAATATTTGCTACTCTTGTTGTTGTTGTTGTTGTTGTTTTCATTACCACATAAAAAACGAAAAAAGAGAATATAAGCGCAAGTTTGCTAAATTGAACTGTGATACTTATCACTAATTGGATTACACCTGGCCTGACCTTTAAAACATTTCATTTCTCTATTTCTAGTACTAGTATGTGAACGACGTATAAAAATGGCAAAAGTTAAAAGTTACAACAACAAACAGAAAGAAAAGACAGAATAAACGCGGCTAGAAAATGTTAATTCCAATTCAATTTTCCATTTTATTTCGAATTGGTATGAACCTCACAAGTTTGACAAGCAGACAGAAAGACAGACCGACAAACAGATAGAGAAATGAAAATTCAGACAGACAGAGAGACTGACAAACAGACAGACAAATAGACTTTCGTATTTTAATGAATGTGGTTAGACACAGTCTATGGTACTTTTGTAGGACTTGTAGTTAGTCCTCGGCATTAGTTTTTTACACTACTCAAAGTCAAAGTAATGAATTCTTTTAAAAAGATATGCCTTGGTCGAGATCATACTTATAATGAATGATGCGAGAGGTGCCCCATATATTAATGATAAGATTTTACAAACTTATAGTCTTATAGGAATTTAATGAATTTGAACAAGAGTTTTAGCAGTATGTAATTAATAGTAAAACTTCTCCGCTAATTGTAGTTTCATGTCTCTTCAGTTGTACGTTTAAGGTATTTGAAAAATCATCGAATATTACATATGTGTTGTGAGATATTATTTGAAACATTGGTAAATATTTAATTTAATAGATATTATTTATTATTATTTAATTATTTACCAACCGAAACAAATATTCAAGCTTCTACTCTTTAATAAGAAAATCTGTCGAATGATGGGGGAATTCGGAGTTTAATTCAAAGGATACATATTTCTCACCAAGAATTCTGTTGTAGCTGTATACATGCAATATCTTCTCTTCCTATGTGGCTACCCTATGATTTGCCTCTGGGCTTGTCTATTTTTGTCGATTCTGAGGGTTGGTGTAAGACGAGCTTTGAAATCAATTAAGCAAACTTAACCTTATATTCAGGCATCACAATGGGTCATAAGGCTTCTGAATGAACTCACCATCTAAAGAAAGTGGCCTATCCTATGGCAAGTTGTTGTTTAGATGTTTAGTTTTCAATGTGTGGATTACTAAAATGATCGTTAATTAAGTACTGTACACTGCCATGATGAAGAAAAATATATTATTATTATTATATGATTAAGAAGACAGTGCGACCTATAGAGGTTTATTAAACTTAATTATGGTAATATTAGTATATTGTTAAGAATGTTTACCGATGTTTCAACATCCAGTTCACACAATCGCCAGTACTCAGTGGATAATTTTCTTTAAATGATACCAGAAGTCACAATGGCTTTTGAGATATTCTATTAATGTGAGTAGATCCCCAATGGATAGATGGAGATAACTTCGAGAAGATCACCTTTCTGAATTAAGTATGTGTACGATATTCATTTCAAATTCTTATCTCAACTGGATATGTGATGGCTTAAAATATTATTTGATTTGGGGATACACAAGTATTTATTTATTGTTTCTTAATGCGATTATTGTATTACCTTTAGAAACTCTAAACACAATTTGTATACAACACATTACTCATTGACCATCCCTCGTATACATACATATGTATGTTTGTAAGTATACATATATAAATGCTTGAAGTAATCGGAATGATAAAATGATGTGTAAGTGAAAATCGCAGACAGCGAAAGTCGTTGAAATCATAAAAATCGCGTGTTGAAAATGGAAAAGGGTTCTTTGTAAAAATGAAAATAAATGAAACACACCAACAGAAATTTAAAAGGGTAAAAATTTTGTTTTCATTATAAAAAGAATTTTCATTATAATTACTTTATGGCATGCATAGGAAACATGTTAAACGGGAGGAGGAAAATATGTATACCAAAAATGGAAATGCAGACAATTTAAAATGTAAAGTGGACAGAGGAGAGAGAGTGGCGAGAGAAATTACACAATGTGCCTGGAGGTATGCAACATTTTATAAATTATCATTTTATGCGCCGTCAATAATTTTGTTTTGCATGCATCCATTGTAACTTGTATGTGTGCTGCTGCTGAGTGAAGTGTGAGTTGCATGTTGTATTCAATAATAAATTTTTTTAGAAATTATGCTTTATTTGTTAACAATAACAGAAAAATGGAAAAATATGTTGTAAAGTTACTTGGGTTCACAGTCAAGGTTTTCTTTGCATATTTGTTAATTTTTTTGTTTGTTTTCTTTTTTGCTAATTCTTCTGTTTTGTGTGTGCTGTCTATCAAATGCACTTGATAGGAAATCAATAAGCAGAATGGCAGCAATAACAAGTTGAAATAAACAAATGCCATAAAAATACATGGTAAAGTAAATTGGCAAAAGAAGACACATTCTAAATCAACGCAAGTTGAAAAGGACAAGTCAGGTCAGGTCACGAGACGTTGATACACACAAATGTATAAAGTGATGTGCTCTAAGTCAAGACAGAATGTCCGATGTTAATGTTCTTCGTTATGGCAATTTGTGGTTTGCTTTTTGATTAGAAAATTGCAATTAATTATGGCTTTCAAACAGGAAGTGCCTGTCTTGGTAAATGAAATGAATGAAAGTCGAGTCCAGAGGTGATGGACATTTAAAAAGTTAAAAGGCTAGTCTATCAAATACCTGTTATACTGGACTGGAATAAGTGTTGTCTATGAACCTTTCATTGTGCTTTATTGCTGCTCTTTATTTTTCTTACACTTTGCCCTACCTTTTTGTTTCAATATTTCTTACAATTGATCCATTGTTTGTCATTGTTAAATAAAATAATTTCTTCTTAAAAAAAAAGTCAATTTTGAAGAAGACATGAGGCATATGGAATCGGTCTAGTGGTAACTGAAAGGCTTCTATTTTGTTTTATTGCGCATACGTCATGTGAGGCCAGTAGTACAAGTCATTTGCATAATTAAACTATACAAACTTTGCGCCACTTACCTGGTGAATTATTACATATAATAAAAAAATGAAAGCAAAAACAAATCATTATAAAAAGTCAACAGAGTCTGCATCAAAGTCAACGAAGCGTAAATTTATTTGCTTAGGTTTATACGCCTCAGGATATCGAAACAAAGTCAAGACTACTGGACAGTGTAAATGCAGTGCAGTGCAACACTGTAAATGCCATATAAGCATCCGTTGCTTAATGTTTGTTGGGTCGGTTGGTGTGTCCATCTGTCAGACAGTCGGTCGTTAGGTCGGTCAAAGAATAATTTATAACAAAGGAATCTCAGCATTTTGCCAGTTTTCCGAGACTTGGCAAGCGAAACATCGTCATTTTTGGTTTGGCCTGCAGTTGACGACAAATTTGCTGCTGCTGCTGCTACTGCTGCTACTGTTGTGTTCCACTTAACCACTTATAAAACCTGATTAAAGTTTTTAGTATATACTTACATATATACAATGTACTTAGTCACATACACACCTAAGTCAAAATATTGTTGTAATTAAGTCATTCGTATAGGAAAATTTCACCCACCGTCATCATCATCAACATCATCATCATCATCATAATCTCATTTTGAAGGCGGGCGACACATTGTAACTATTTCCGTTTTACTATTCTTTTTTGTTCTGTTGTTCTTTTGAAAGCAATAAAAACTGAATTTATGAACTTCATCAAAGTGACTTTGAAACTAAAAAACATAACATTTTATTTAGTTGGCTTTCGTGTTGGGATTTTGATGATTTTGTCGAGCTCAACACTTGCATAGAATTATGATACCCTTCTTTCTTCGATATACAAGATTCTCTTCAATTGCCTTAATAAAATATAAATGTATCTGTAATGAATTGAATCCTAATCATATTTTATATTCTTTATCATCATTATTGTATTCTTAAGATGCATTTTTGTAATTGTGTTTGTAGTGCATAGGTTTTTCTAGAGAACCGAAATGAATGAATGATTTTGTTGTTTTAGCAAATCAGTATTTCCAATTCAAACGGAGTATCATACAATATTATGATTATGATGCCGTGTCCATAATGTTGATACCTTTTTGACAATTTGCCAAGTTTCCATTCTACATTGGTTGGCCATAAAATCTTTCTACCACTATGAATATGTATTAGTATTTCGTTTTTCTCATTTTGAGTTTATTAAAGTTCATTCAAAATGTTTATTATGTATGTGTAAGTTTATTTACATAATCGTCATTATCATCTGCATCATCATCATTAAAATTATATGCTCTGATTGTAATGGAAGGCTGTCGTCCACCACATAACATACACACATAATAAGTTTATGCAAGTGATCAATATTAAAGCAATAGAATAAATGTTTAAGGGAGATATGACCGATAGACTTTAATATTTGAAAGATTTTTCAATAGATGAGAAGAAGTTCTTGGTTATTGTATATTAATTACAAATCATTTTAGAAAGAATACTCAGCGGTTTATGTTTTATAAATGAATGATTATGATTATGTTTAAGATGTCACAAATAAAGTAATAAAGATCATTTTCTAATGCAATTATTCGCTTCTTAACGCAATACATACCATAAATTTATGAAAGATTCAACAAAAGATTTCAAACACAATCATAGTAAGAAATGAAGTGTGTATAACTCATTTGTGACCTCATGTGTTAATAAAATGTGTAAATGTTTTGCTTATACAAAGTAAATGAAGTGAAAGTAATATAACATACCATAGATGATATTCTGTGTGTCACCTTTAATCATCTGAAACACATACAAAGTTACAATAATATCACAAAAAGACAAACATGGTCTGAGAAAAGTATCAAATATTCTTTGAATTCTTTAAATGTTCATCAGATTCTCTGTCAATGCAATCCGATTATGCAATGGAATCTTTTATTCCAGAAAGGAGCTAAAGCAAAGAAAGATTTTATTAAAAATTTTTAAGAAAATTCTTGTCTATAGAATGTGTAAAATAACTTTATAGAAATTTTACAAAGGCAAGTGGATGAATAATTCTTAAGAATTTGCATAGAATTACATTTTTACTTTATACTTAGCTATAAATATTTTATTTAGTTGAATTGTAAATGAATTGAAAACCAAGTAGAATACAATTTATACAACAATGTATGTATATCGTAGCATTGGAAATGACTATGTTTGCAATGATGTGGCTTTTGGTGCAGTGGTTTCATTATATTCAATGGGCAACCAAATGCAATTTTGGTCCAGAACATTTATAAGCGAACATCCTTTATATTGTTGCTGGAATTTAATAGGTATTCTAATTTTATAATCGAATCATCCCAATTACTCATCATAACAACTGGTAATGTACATATAAATATAAATAATCAGTGATGAGAATAAGTAGTGGTGACAGGTAAAAGATTATTCTATTGTAAATATGTTACATAAATAAAGTTCTAATGTTAAGATTTGCTATAAATTTTTGTGACAAATCAAAGGATATTAAAAAGATCTTTAATGATGCCTATTACTTAGGATTGTTGAAGTGAAACTTCTTTCGCGTTGGGCACAAATTTATACTAACAATTTGATTGGAAAAATACAAATCGTCACGTTTTGGTGATCTGTATCTCATGAACCGCTCTAGGTAGAGACTTCACATTTTCATAGAATGTGTATTTCTTTTGCCATATCCCCAACAAATAGTAACATTTTTGGTAAATGTTTATTGCTCAGAAAAAGCGAATATACGAAGGAAAGGGAACGAGAAACACACAGAAGCTCGTTGATGACGTATTTATATTTTTTTTCTCTAAGGATGATATTTATAGAATTTTTTTTTAAAAGAGGATACAAATCGATAGATCAAACTGTGGATATTTTATAAACGAAGAATTGCTGGTTCCCACTTTCAGTTTTAAGATCATTTCAACGGAACAACTCAGAATATATGTATGTAATTGAAATGATCACATGAAATTAACAATAATATTTCTGCATTCTATTCTAAAATGTTGTTTTTCTTGCATTTACGTAACCAGCATTTTTGTTGTAACTTTTCTAAGTATAAAATATTTACAGAGAAAATTGCTTTTATGCTAAGGACAAAGAAATTGCACTTACACTGAGTGCTTTATTTCAATGCAGTTGCAGTTTTTATTTTAATGCACCTGCCTTTATTTAACCTTTTATTCATTCATTCAGCTACTCATTCATTTCGTCATTCCTTCATTCATTTAGACATTCATTTTTGTAGTTGTTGATGTTGGCGTTGTAGACATTGTTTGCTTTTACTGTAAAAAAGCCGCTTGAGTGGTAATTAAAATTATTATTATACTCGCACTTGTTTGTGTTGAATGACGACGACAGTTTGGTTTGAGTGGCAAGCAGCAGCTAAGTTGGGTTCGCTTGAGTTGAGCCAAGTTGATGCTGCTGCTACACCGGGTAGCTTTAGCTTATACTAAAAGAGAACTACAAAATAAAGTAAAAAAAAAAAAGCAAAAAGAAATAATACAAATAAAGAAAGAAAGCAAAAATTATAAAAAGAAAAGAGTACAATAAAAAAAAAACACGCAATAAGAAAAGGAGACCAGCCGACGGCTAACTGCACTCATAGGGTTGTACATATCTGTCTGTCCAAATGTATATATGTATGTACATATGTATGTATATAAATGTAAAGTATCTAGGCAACACACTTACGCAAACAGACATACACATGACATGATGGTAATGATGATGGTGATGATAATGATGATGATGGAAAATTTATATGAATTTTCACTTAATACCAACTCGACGCAATGAGGACGAATGACTATGATGATGATGATGATCATGATGGTGATGATGACTATGGTGATAATGGTGTTGAGGATGACTATGATGCTGACAACTAACGTTGACACAATGTTGAAAATGTTGGAAATGTGTAAAGAAAATAGTAGTAGTTTGTTAAAACAAACAAACGAACTTTTTAGACTAAAAAGAACTGCAATCATCAACAAGACAAATAATCAAAAGAAACACATAATTGAAGAGCGAACTTAAATATTTCACGATGTAACTAACATTTAGACGATAATCTTAATAAATTGAATAATTGTGTTTGCAATTGAAAAAGTGTTGCATACAAACAGGCGCATATTAAAATTAATTTCATCTTTTACTTGACACATTTTGACATTCATTTCATTAATGCAATTTTCATGTTACAAAAAAATGAAAAAAATCTTCATTAAATACAAAGAGATAAGTTTCGCAACTTACCTTAAATTATTAACGACCGGTGGCTTTTGTTGTTCATTTGTTTTTGGGTTTAATTTCTTTAAATTTTGTTTCTGGTTATTCTTTATGTTGGTTGATTAATTTGTTGTGTTTTTGTTCAATATTTGTTTTGGTTTTTGTTGTTTGTTCGCTGTAAAGAAAACTGGGTATAAATGTTGTGGGAATCTCAATTAATGAAATACATACATCAGAAACTCAAAGGGAAAATTAAATACTAAATAAATATAAATAGAAGAACCTCAATTGAATTATCAATTCAATTCAATCAATTTAGTGACAACACATACACATACATACATACAAACTCAGGCACGCACACACACACACATACACACTTAAACAATTATATATAGATAAGAACTTTCGCTTTTTTATATACAATATAGATATGTATATTCTGTTATATTCTTTTTATTTCCTGTTTTAATTCAATTTTTGCAGTTCGTGCATGCAGCAGCCGCCATTTGACATTGCCATGCCAACCAACACACACACGACCCACCAACTATTTTGATAGACTCTCCAGTAACAGAGCAGCAATAAGATCCTTTGACTTAAAAATATACAAGCAAAAAAAAAAAAAAAAAGAATTGTTGCTTTTATATGTGGGTTTTATCCAAAAACAAAAAAGACCTTTTCTTTGGCTTTTGCTTAGTTCATCTTTTTCCTTTGACGCGTACAAATAATCAAATGAATTATTGCGTCGTAGGAAAAGAAAACGAAAATTTTCCGAATGAATAAAGGGAAAAATTGAAACACAAATAATAATAATAAAAAGAAAAGAAAACCACTTGAGAATGAAATTTTCTATTTGGTATTTGTAGCACGTTTCACGCACAGTGCACTTTCAACGTTTAGTTTACAACGACGACTAAACGAACATTGGATGGTTGAATGGATGGATGAATGTATCCTTTATCCTATACACACTTGTTCGCTTTCGATTGCATTTCATGGAAGAGGCAAAAGCTTTTTTCTCAATTGCAAGAGAGAAAGAGAGGGAGCAAAATGAGAGAACATTGAGCGAGAATACAGGGTGATTGATTATTTTTATTTTTTATTATGAAGGCAACATAGAATTGGCAGAGGCTCACTAAGGTTTAATACTTTATCAGGTTTGTTAGTTTGTACAACAATTGAGAAGTTTCACAAGTGGCAAAGTATTATACCTATACTTGAGTTTTATTTTTCGCTTTGTTTGTATCTCATTTTCCAGGGTTTTTTTTGCTTATGTCGTGTTTGAAAATATGAAATAAATAGTTGACTTGGCTTAATAAGATGTAAATAATAACATCCACATTATATAGATTATTGAAGTGAAACTTCTTTAGCGAAGGGGAGTAAATCCAAAAAATATAAAAATGAAATGTGACGAAAATCATAATTTGACGATGTTATTAATTTATTGGAGCTATTTAGGCAAATACAATATGGAAGTGAAACTTCTAAAGTAGATGGTCAAGCAATAATACAGAATATTGTAGTGTGTTATCGTTTCAATACAAAAGGATTTTTTAAATTTTTCGGTCATTCGACCACTTGTTCGTACATTCTTTCGTAAAGTAAACACAATCAGTTAAACATTTTTTATCTCTCTCTTACTCATAAGCTTTCATCCTCTACGCTGCGTCGCCCCAATACGTCTCTGAAGCATCATCGCATTTTGATTTTCGTTACGTTTCACTTTCTTATTTTTTGATTTACCTCCCTTCGCTAAAGAAGTTTCACTTCCATATTGTGCTTTTGTGGGTGAGGCACACTACTTAAATTTTTTTTAATTGATTAAGTTAAGTGAAAAAGGATCGGGTAATAGAAAATATACCCAAGAATTCGATCGCGATTCATTTTATTTATTTCTGTTCTTTATATACTCTATAAATAATATTACATCGTTAAATACACTGCCCCCACTGCCTAAAATTTGAATGTTTTAGAATTATAAATCAAAACCATCTATATGAATGAGCGAAGATTTAGGTATGTATCAACTGCTCATAGAGAAGGCACCTGGGGTATGAACAACAAATGCATATGAAACACCCTGTAAGCATTCAGCTTATTATTCTCATACACACACCTGTCTACTCTTCTTACTTTTCATAAAAGCTTCAATTCAAGTGCGACAGCAATAGTATTATAGTAACTAACGGTCTTACTCGCACTTAGTTGGCGTTAAGTCGAGTGTTCATTCAAAGGTTAATAGTAAAAACAAACAGACCCGATCCAACTACGACGTTTGTAATCAGCTGCTCAACCAAAATGGTGAAGATGACGACGACGTCTACAATGATGAAGAAGAACCGGAAATTATATGAAAAACGAAGCGTTACGAACAAATACAATAAATAATCACAGAGCAAGCAACTTAAGTATAAGAAATAATACATATCCATATACAGATATACCTATGTATATACATAAATGCTTTTACATATAAATATATATAGTATATATAATATAAAGAACCAAAAGTCAGCTGGGAAATTTACTATAAGCGCGTGTAATGAGCGCAAAAAACTTTTACTCTGTAAAATCGTTGAATCGTATCCTTTATGAGTATAGGTGGTTGGTTGCATTTATATCTGTGGGAGTATGAGGATAGTGTAGTCTGAGTATTTTAAATACTTTTGCCACACATATTAAATTCTAGCACTAGCATTTGTGGGTGGTGCAATTCACCAGGCAAGCAAGCAAGCGAACAACGTGAAATTTATGTTGGCAGCCTAAATCCCATTTTCCATGTTTTGGCCTTCGACGCGACGTTGCATTCTGCTTTCTGGTTTCCGGTTTCCTGTTTTCCAAAAGAGTTTCCTCATTGTGTGCATTTCAATTAAAATTGTGAAGGTGAATATGGTAAATAACGAAAGGATTTTCATTTTAAATTTAAACAAAGGAAAGAAAAAAACGTTCTTAAATTTTAATCTCTTAACTTTTTAACATTTATTTAAGCGGATACAAAACACAAAGAAAAATATCAAAGAAAAATACTTAGAAAAATTGTCATTGGTTTGTTTGTTTTGTATAATAAAATTAAAAAATAATTTATACAAAAACACATAAATTTATTTTTAAAATTAAAAATTAATATTTTTTAATTGTGATATGTTTGTCAATTCTTTTGGTTGATAATTTTAATGATAATTTACAAAAAGCAACTAAATAAGGGGGAAAGAAAATACAAAAATTATTAAATATAAATATTGTATAATTTTTTTTTAAATTTATCATATATGTTCATATAATTAAAATTTAAACTGCACTTACAGTCTTGAATCTTCTTTATTTATTATTCGTTTTCAACTAGTTCGTACTCATATTCATGATTTGTGTTGTTTATTGTGAAATTCGCTTAAAAAATATTATATTTTTAAATTTAATTTATGTAAATCTATTCTGCATTTAAATTATTATTATCATTATTATTAAATTAAGACCGAAACGTAACGATATATCGTTACGACTATAGACAATTGATATATCGTAACGATTGTTGTTTGTTTTAGTGCGATCGATCGTCTTTAGAGTTACAGTTACGAGTTGTATAAATAATTCAGCTGCTGTGAGAGACCGAGTTTTGCTCTCTTTGTTTTGTTCAACAGTTAATGTAGTTGTGACTTTCTTCATTGCTTTCAGACACAGTCTGTTTTGTTTCGTCCTTGGTGGTTGATGCTTTTGTTACTTCCACATTCTGATAGACTTCAGCTTGCACCTCGATACTGCCAACTTGTGGACAGGCAACTTGCTTGGGCTTAAATGAACTGCAGACTGGATTTGATTTCAGCAATTTGCCATAGATAATGTTTGTTCGTTCATTCACCTTGATCGGTTGCAAAGTGACACCATTACTATTTTGATATGGTTGTTGTTGCGGCTGCTGCTGCTGCTGCTGCTGTGGTTGTTGTTGCTGTTGTTGATCCTGCTCTTTGGCTTCCATTATAGTATTCAAGTAGTTGTTGCTCTGTGAATGTGCTATATTCTGACTATTATAGACGGGTATATTCGAGGGAAACATTTGATAATGTTCAGAGCCTGTTGGGCTGGTAGGAGTGTTGAGACGTTGACACGAAGACATGGGTGAGGGAAATACAATTTGATGCCTTTCATCTCCTGGTGTTGAATTAGGTGTAAAAACTGGGCGTGGTGGTGGTGGCACAAGATAATTGTCCATCAGAGATCCCGGTGAACCCAAGCGACAACCAAAACGTCGCTCTTCATGGTCGGAGTGAGTTCCTGAATCACCTAGGGATGCGCCACTGCAATTGCTGCCAGTGCTCAGGCGACCCGATGATGTTGACGATGAAACGCTCTGTAGACTAAGTGAACTGATTGGACGCTGTGATGACTTGAAGCTGGATGCGGTCATAATGGAGGATTTGGTTTCATCTAAGACGCTGTCAGCACATGAGTGCTTGGAGTCAGAGATATTCGTTTGTGACTTATGGCGTGAGAAGAGCTTCTTGATTTTCTCGAAAGGTGTCTCACGTTTCAATTGTGATTTTACCTGCTCCTGAATGCGTTCGTATTCCTTGCGTAGTTGATCGATTTGATCTTGTTTCTCGCGAAAACTCTGCTGAACATCATTGCGATGCTTCCATTTCTCAACCAGCAACTCAACATCGCGTATCGTGAGCACATTGTTCTTGAAATCATGCATAATCTCCGCAAGCTCATCATCAGCATTAGAACGTGCAGTACTCGATGCATCGGAAGCACTACGTTTCAGTGTACCATATGTGGGCTGATGGCCAAGGCGTGTGTTGGAGCCCATGTTACGAATGAGACTTTGACGTGTACTTGCAGGTAGTAATTCTTCTTCAACGGGACGATTTGATGGCTGGAAAAGATAGTTACCATCATCAACTATGGGTGTAGGTGGTGGTTTTGCTACAGCGGGTTTGCTTGAGACTGGTATATTCGATGGTTGCAGTACATAATCATTGCTCGCCGTTCCGACTCCATTGCAGTTCTCTAGAAGTTGTGAACACTCCTGGCTGAACTTATCTGTCTGATATGGTGAATCAACGACATCGATCGATTTGTTCTGTTCCTTTGATTGGTAGTATGGTGGCTCGTTAATGCATAACTCATTAGTAGTTGCTTCCGCAGTGGTGACCACTTTATTTGAGTCGAAATTCTTGCAAACATCTGCTGCAGAACCTTGCAAATTTTCATCTTCGGTCTCCACGCTAATGTAGTTCAGATTGGACACAGCCAATGTTTCGGATTTGGGCTTTGTTTCTGGTGTGTGTTCTCGTTCCGAACCGCTTGACATCTCCATGTATTCAGCAGTGGCAGTGGGAGCATCTGTACAGTTTTCTACTTCCTTAGTCAATGGCAATTCCTTTAATGGTCTCACTTGGGGTCTCTTTCCTTTAGGAGATGCCACGGGTGTTACACGTGTGACTGGCTCAATCATAATCGCTTTGGTGCTGTTATTTTTGCCATGTGTCTTGCTTTGGTGTTGTCCAGAAGCGCTCTGTTGAGTAGTCTCTGGTGTATTGCCCACGCCTTTGAAGTAGTGGTACATGGTAGTCAACTCATGAAATTCTGAGAAACTGATAATATTCTGTGCTAGTTTATGGTGTCCCTCGTGTTCGGCGAGTTCGGCAGGAGTCTTGCCAGTACAATTCCGTATACCACATGCCGTATCACCTCCCGGACACTCCATTAACTGTATACATAGACGATTGAGACCCCAACGCGCTGCAAAATGCAATAGAGTTGGGTACTCCTCTGGGCTGGACTCACGTACGGTAAAGAAATGTTGTTGCTTCTCGTATGGACCATTGAGCAGGTGAAAATTGGGTGGCATATTGCGCTGGAAACATTGTAATAAATGTAGATCTAGGGCATCACGTTCAGTAGGGCCAATTCCCATTGAATGACACATGAATTCGATGGGTGAATCCTCAATGCGCAGCAGTTGTTCTAGTTCACGTAAACGACTCTCACATTTAATGGGTCTTGCTCCAAGACTCTTGTTATTCTTCTCAATGCGTACATCGACCATGGTCGAGATTTCCATACATGACTCGGGTATGGCAAATTGAAGTGTAAAGGGATTACGGCACTTGAAATTGCGTAACTCAATAAGTTCTCCAGATTTTTCAACGACCACTTTCAATATATCATCTTGTTCCAGAGGTTCAACCAACATGGCAACCACTTTGTTTTGACCAACCTTAACTTTCTTTGGCAGTATGGTGAAACCTTCTGAGCAGCTAGAAATACTCCGGGAAATACTATTGCCATTATTGCTGCTATTGCCGTCATGACACGGTGGTCGTTGGCATAATGCACGTCCCAATATATCAGTGGCAATACCCAGAATGTTGCTAATCTGTGCCTGATCATTGTCTCGAATGGTACAACGACGCCACTTATAGTAGCTTGGAAGTGCTAAAAAAGTAAAACAAAAAAAAAAAAAAAAAAAATGATGAAGCTCAGTACTCAGATATTCAATCATGGGTTCTTTTGAACTAAACTCACCTGTTTTATGCATTTCCTTGACCTTTTCTTCGCTTACATCAAGCAAGATAGCGAGCACTTTCTCGACGCGTATAATTGCCGAAAGTTGAGTCATAAGAAATGAATGTGACAGAGCCAACAAAGCTGGACACAATATAACAATCTGGAGTGCAGTGTTTTGATATTTATGAGCGATCTCCTCACTAAAAGGGCCATCCTCAATTTTGATGTGTAGAAAACTAAAGTGTAAGTTAAGTAGAAATTGTCAGAAAAAGACTATTTTCTCTTAACCGATCGATCTCAACTTACTTGAATGGTTTGCGTCCACGTTGCTTGGTGATCTTGTCGAAATGATTCTTAAGGAAATTCGCCCTTAAAATGGCACGTTCACTATGCTTCGCTGTGACAATCAGAATGTCATCCATATTATAGCCAGTGCCGCCGTAGCCCACAGTTGTATTAGCGCTTGAGTTGTTTAGCGTGCCACAGTTGTCTGTTGAATGAGGAACAGACACACAAAACAAAAATAAAAATATTGAAGTTATTTTATTCTATCCACTGTCTAGTATACCATATACTAAGTATGTATCTACTATTGTTTGTAAGCTGATAAGACTATGTCGATCAGTATGATGAAGAAATCAAGTCAACTTCTGATAATTTATGTGTTTACTTAGGCTTTTTGTTTTGACTTTAGCGAAATTTATCGTTTGCATTGCACAAGATACAAAATACTTTGTCTTTGCTTTTAGTGACCGATCGCAAATAAGGAAAGCACCAAGATAGGATTTTGTTTGCCTAATTTCTTCGATTTTGACAGTTTTGTGGGAATTCAGTGAAATGCGGAACAATTGCTTGCTATAAGCAAAGACAATACTTTGAGTGAGTGACTGTTAGATAAAAAGTATTGTATCTAGTATCTGCGTGTGAATATTTACTTCTATTCTGTCTTTAATTCAGTGACTATCAACAGCAGCAGCAGCAGCAGCGGCACCTCGACACCTTAAGATGTTTATAAATCCATAAAATGCACAATGACACTTTCAATATTTGTTTTAAACAAATAAATTTACATTTAATGAAGAGAGTAGAGCAGAGCAAAGCAGAGCATCGAAGCATGGTGAGATCAACATAAATTTAGTCACGTTCCATGCATTTAAATAAATCTTAATGTGGAAATGCTTTTAAAAAGCTACGAAGTATATGGAATATTTCTTTTTAGCTTTTCCCATTTATTTTTAATTTTTGTTAAGAAAAAAAAAAAAAAAAACGACGAACTATTATTATATGCTTCTTTATACCCGCGATGTGAGTGAGTCTTATAATATTGTATTTTGTTTCCGATCCAATCCGATTTGATTTTGGTTGATTTGCTTTGGGAGCCTTGCCGATGCTGCTGATGTTATCTCTTGGCCAAACAAAAAATTACTGTTGCATTTGGCTGCTGCCGCTGAACTTTTTGACACCCACTGAAATGCTGAGTGAGTGCAAAACTCAAAATGGCAGACAAGACGCGACGCGCTAGTCGAGTTAAGTCTGAGCATCTGAGTAGAGAAGAACCACAGCAAACGGAGTCAGTCTTCCTGTCTTTTATGTATGCATTGTCCCTTCGTTGGTCTTGTCTTGTCTTGTCTTGCCTTATTACCATGTTGCATGCGACAGTTTTTGTGATTTTTTTTTTTTTGATTTTTCGTTTTATTTTAATGTTCAGTGTGTCTCAGCAGCAGAAGCAGAAGCAGCAACAGCAGAGTCTGACGCAGCTGCCGCTCATTATATGTTTTATAAATATAAAAAATAAAACAAAAAACAAACTAAAAACAGCAGAGAAACAGATGACGTTACCGCCACCCTAGTCTTTAGCAGGCATTTTGCAGAAATAACGACAAATTTTGTTAATATTTAAACACCCTACACATAGTATGAGTGGGTATCATCATTTTGATAACATTTATACTTAGCTTTAGCTTAGTCTTCAATTTTACTAGTAGGGTGTATTGGGCAATAGAACAAGTTCAAAAACATCATCATATTTTCAATATTGAAGGAATTCCCAGGTGGGCATAAGGAAATGCCGCCTCTTAACACATTAGATCTTGGTATTTGTTTTTAGAATTAGACTTGTGGCCCATTCAGTTTCAGTTTGTTTGTGCTCCCTGGACATTTGCCCAAGTTTCCCATAGGGAATAACGTCTATGCCTTCGAGACACAATTACCATCCTCATTTGAATGGTTGATTTACATTTTATCTAAAACAAATTGGAATTGGTTCCATTACACATCTCAACAACTAGAGATTCCCATAGTTTAACTTTCAGTCTATTCTCAACAATTTACTTGCTTAGCTTGATCTTGTTTAGCTTTGTATTCTCATATTTTAGCATAAGGTATTTATTATTTCTTTATAACCGAAGATAGTGAATTTTCTTGAATTTTTTTTTTTTTTTTTGTTGTTTTATTATTTTTGACTCTTTTACAGTTTGTTTCAATGTCCTCCTACTACTCCATTACCGTTGGTTGGCTGGCTGGCTGCCTTTGGACGCCTGCAACTTCTCTTTGCCACATGACTCCTCTACTAAGACTAAGACCTAAATGTCTGCCAACTTTATGCCAGATGCAGATCTTTGATTTGACGTTGTGCATTCAAAGCGAATGTCGGGGTTTTGTTTTTAGTTTATTTTTAACATTTTCTCTTCTTTTTTTTTTTAACTTTTTCATTCACTTTTAACTATAAATTCTTGTTGTTCTCCTTTCTGTTTCTGTTTTTGTTGTTATTATTTTATTTCGCGCTCATTTGTGCCACCAAAAACTAAGCCCAGATGACAAGATAATTAAGTTGTATAAAGTTTTTAGCGTATGATGATGTATTGCTTTTCAAAAAGAAACAAAGTTTGTCGTCATTGTCGTCATCTTTATTGAATCCTTAGACTAAAGTCAAACTTGAAAAGTTACTTGTTTTTTGATTAATTACTTTTTAGTTGGAAACCCAGAAAAGATTCAAGGAAAGTTTACAAATTTTATACTTATAAATTTATAGAGTTATATTGTGTTAAATACAGGAAGGTAGAAGGAGATGGAAAAGCTCTTAAAATACACATTCATCTTTATTATCAGTGAGAGAAATGATACTCATTGTCTTTTTACTACCAATTATTCATTCAATTCAATCGATTCATGTGTTGCTGCTTTTATTTCATTTCGAATTTCTCAAGGATTCACATTCACAGACAGAAAGAAAGAAAAGACAACCCATAACAATAATTGACATTGATAATGTTAAAGATAAAGATAAAGAAGCACACAGCAAAGTGAAATTAAGAAATCGGGTTTGAATGAGGAGAATCCATTTCAACATCTGGAAATTGTTAAGCAGCAAAAAATGCTCGTCTTTGTTTCAATGTAATTGAATTTTGTTTCAACTCTCTTACTTTGTAATGATTTCTTTTGTTTTGTATTTTATTTTGTGTATTTATAAAGATTTCCAACACTTAATTTTGATTGATTCATCTTTAAATTGAACTCCTAAATTCTGATTACAACTTACTCATTTCCATATATTCATATTCGGTTTCAATTGCATTTGTTGTTGGTATACAATTTGTAAAAAGTTTACATTTTCCTTTCTTTGGTTTTGTTTGCTGTATTTCTGACATATGTATGTAGATACTATAATACTGAATTTATTAACTGCTCAATTAAATTTAGCCGTTTTACTAATTGCACACGATTTGACAATAGAAACGCTACTGAAAATGCTAACTACAAATGATTTCTGTGGCATGTCTAGTTGAGTCGAGTCTGCATTTAGTCGTAGATGGTTGAGATTCTCTTCTCTATACTATTATAATATGTATATCTCTCACTGGATTTATAGTTTGATATAGTACGAGGCATGAGATTTTATTGTTTTAATTAATTTATTAAAATAATCATGATAATAATTATGATAATAATTGTAGTCAGTTGTTGGAAGGGGTTGAATTGGATTATTTAAGTGGCGCTTAGAATTGAGTGTAGGCGATGATAAAACTATTAGTTATGGTAGTTTTTCACTTCAATAAAGATTATGATGATGACGATGTCGAGAATTGCCACTTAAGTTTTAGATTCAACTTGTTATGCTTATCATCATCTTTCTCCATTCTCCATTCATTTTTAATAAAATTTCATAAACTTTTTCCTTTTTTCTTTAATCTCATAACTCAAACTTCCATTGATGACTGTCGTCGGTCGTTTCATGGATTACAATTTCAATTGATGTCTTTGTTTAAGTTATAATGTTGATTTCTCTGTTGTTTTTTTTTTCTTTCTTTCTTCTTCTTGTCGACCCACATAAATCAGTAAATAAATGCGGGATTAACGACAACAACAGCAACAAAACAAAAAAAGAGAGAAAATGTCAATTAACCTCCCCAAAATAAGGAGACACAAACATAAAGACAGACAAATAGACAGAGATACAATTCTTATTTAATTATGTCAATTTGAATTTAATTATGTGACCAAATTTTGAAAAAAGAACCATAACATTTGACGATCAAGTTTATGTTAATTGTTAGCTTCCTGATATAACTCTTCATATAGAAACATAGATACATACACATATCTTAACATCATTCATTCATTCATTTATTATTATTTTGTGTGTGGTCAAAGTAAGAAAATGAAAAGAAATCCATGCGAATGGTTAGTTTAATAAGCATTAATCTTAACTTAAAATACATTTTACCATTGTGATTTCTACAATATCTATGTGCATTATTCACAGCATTTATTCTATGAATTTGTATCTATGAAATTCACAAGCTATTTTAGTTTGTCTTACCTAAGTACACGTTTTAGCATTTTAATAATTTAAATTTTCATATTCACACAAATGCATAAATCATAAGCGTTCTAAATTGTTTTAGTACACACACTATGTACAGTGGTGGAGATACATTGGACTACAATCAGAATCACAATTAGATTGGATTCATTTGTACTTGTATATTCTCTCAAATTGCGTTCCTTTGCTCTCATTCTCACATTAATGCCTTTTGTCTTGTCTTTCTCGCATCGCATCACATCACATCACGTCTCAGTTGCCCCAATTCAATGTGCGTTTAACGCGTTTCCGCCCACTGTTCACAGATACAAGCGCACACACACACACACAGTTACACACATTCAATCTGTATCTCAACTTAACTCAAATGAGTATCTCAGCCTGAATACAGTTTAATGTCCATCAAAATGTAATTGTGACTTTTGTTTATTTGCATTGATGCATTTGTCTCTGTGTTTGTGTATCTGTGAATCTGTGTATCTGTTTAAATCTACTTTAAGGGAATTTGACAGTTACTGTTATTGTTGTTGTTATTCTTGTTACACTGGACATTGGATTGTTGATGTTGATGTTGATGTTGATGTTGTTGCTGGTACTAGTGCTGGTGCCTGGCATGTGTATAACGATTATAAATGACATTGTACGTGTATCTGTTCTGATTTTAGTTGCGGTTACAATTTTGGGGTTTTGCTTTACTCTCATTTCTCATGTGGTTGAATGCACCAGCATATTTAGTTTTGTAAAACAAATCATCATCATCATCATCACCATCATCACCATCATCATGGTATTTTTCTATATAGTAAAATGTTTGTAATGATCTATGCAGATTCCTGTTGTTTTTACCAAAATTCAAGTAAAAATTACCATTTGTATTGAACCAGAAATATATCTTTGTTTATTGAAATTTCTAATATTGTAATTAAAATGTTTCCTAAAAAATTTTAGATGAAATAAACATAAATTTACTATATACAATACTATACTATACCATGTATCTAGATACATTGTTCATAAGATAAACAACACATTTTAGCTAAAATCAAAGATTTTCATTCTCAAATAAAACAACCAAAAACAACTAATGAAAATATTTCTTAAAGAAAAACTTACAGTGTCTATTTTATTTCATTTTTAGGCCATAAAAAGTCCTAAAAATGAAGTTGATGATGAGTATTGAGGGGGAGTAGGGAAGAGATCATAAGATCAATAGACATAGAGAGAGGGAGAGAGAGAGAATAGCAAATGAAAATGTAAATGAAATGAACAACTTGGAATAACTTGGAAAAGTTATAAATTTTGTTTTTTAGATAGAAATCTTTGCTTGCCGAAGGGAAGAAGATCTCGATCCATGGGTAGCAGTTCAAATCTTATGACGTATGTATGTACGAGTATGTACTATGATTCTTTATAAGATTCTCATACAAGCAGGGAATGTAGAAAAGCAAGCAATGTTACGCTAGAGAAGTTTACTTTATACTATTGTACAAATGAAAATTCCATTCCATTTGGCGCGTCTTTACATGAAATGTAGTTCATAAAATAAAGATGCGAAGGCAAGAGTCTGTTTGACTATGACTATGCTGACTGTGTCTATTAAAAATGCTTTACTGATAATTATGATTATGGTATTGTTGTTGTTGCCACTGATGTTGTATGATGATGATGATGATGATGATGCTGATGCTGACGATCATGTTGATTATCTTTATGATGTTGTTCTTATTGTTGTGATTATGATTATGTTTTGTTCTTTTTTTTTTTTGGTTTCGTTTTTCATTTATAAACATAACATATCTATGAATCTATCTTTGTATCTTTGCATAGTAGTTTGCACTACTACAAATGATTTGTTTCCTGTTCGAGTTTTGAGTTTAATTTGACTTCAATTTACGGTTTCGTCGTCGTTTATTGTTTACAGGTTTCTTTTCATATTTTCCGGGAGGTCATTGAACTCCTTTGTAGAAGTATGTGAAACTTGGAATGCATGAAATTTGCCACAACATTCCAATTTTTAATGCAAATGCACATTCATCATCAATATGATAATGATGATAGTGGATGATGATAATGAAAATGTTGGTTAAGATGATGAATCCTTTTTCTAATGTTTCTTTTTAGGGTTCCGGACCAAAAAGGTAACAAACGGAACTTTATTACTAAGGTTACGCTCTCCGTCCAGCCTCGGGCCTTATCTCATGCATGCATCGTAATAGGTAGAGAGTTGAAATTTTTACAGAATGTGTAGTTCTAACCGGGCAACAGCAACAAATGCTAAAATTAAAACCCAGTAACCCCATGATCTTGAAATTTGCTTGGTTGGTAGAAGTGGATAAGGAACTTATAGTTTCCAAATTTAGTTTGATCGGACCACTAGGGAGGGTACAAACCCCCCATTAAAATGCTGGTTTTTATTCGAAAAACTTTTTTGAATTTTGCACTTTTGAACTGAAATTTAGACACAATAAGTTTTTGATATAGGCGCGGTACATATGTTGGAATCAGCTAAATCGGACCACTAGAGTGGGTACCTCACATACAAACCCACCAGTAAAATTAGGGTTCTTATTCGAAAAACTTTTTTGAATTTTGCACTATTGAACTAAAACTTAGACATTTCTCCCATACAAATCCGAATTTGGTAAGGAACCCTCCGTTTAAAATGTTTATCAAAAATCAAGAACAACAACAGTTGGGAGGTCTAACAATTTAAAGGGTTCCTTGCTTCCATCCTACAGACACGAGTACTTTATAGATTTTCCTGTTGTATTTGTTGTTGTTTTAACATATTTTACGTATTTTTTGTTGTTGTTTTTTTTTGACATTTTTGACATTAATGTATTGTTGTTTTTGTTGTTAATGTTGATGTTGTTGATGTTTTTGTTGAAATCCATTCGAGAAAGAACTCTTCAACTTCAGCAATATATCCCCTCCAACCAATACTTTGTGTAGTCATTTGTTGACTGAGTGTATTTTTCTTGCTTGTTGTTGCTTTATTCATGTTAACAAATGTTGTTATTGTTGTTTTTGTTATTTTTTAGTTTTCTCCTCATTTTCATTATATTTTTTTGAATGTTTCCGCTTTTTCTGAAACATTTTCCAATATTTTTTTTATTTTTTTTTTTTTTTTTGAATTATTTTTTTAGTTTAAACTAAAAAAATAAAAGAAAGAAGAAAAATCTTAAAGAAGAAAAACTGTCTTCATTGAATAATTATGTGGCAGGTGTTGAATATCTTTTATAAAGAAGAAGTTAAGGAAGAAAGGGGGAAAAATTCAACAAAATCAATTTGACAAATCGAAAAATGTTGACACTTCAAATACTAGAAAGAAGTTGAAGAATACAAAGAAAAGAAAAACTTTGCATTGGAATCACTTTGGAAAATGTTGTAAGTAAGAAAAAAAGGTTTATGAAACATTTAGTAAAAATGTGTGGTATTTATTTTTTTTTTTCTTCTTTTTGTAAATTAAAATAAAAAATGTTGCATGCAACATAGTTTTCTTTCATCATTTATATCTTTCTTTTTTTTTTATGCTTTTACGTGACAGTGAATGTTGTCAGATATTTCATCAAAAATTTATTTGTTTTTCGAGCTTGTCATTCTTGTCATTCAGTCTCATTCCCCAGCTAAACTCAAGTGATTATAATAAATTTAATTTTTGAACAAAATTTGATCAACTCAAAAACACTTGGAACTTAGTTTTGGATCTCCAAGTGGCAAGTTGCATGTTACATGTTGTTGTTGATAGATGAGTTTTGTTGCTAATAAATGTCTTCATAAATTTTCCTCAAGAAACCATGTTCTTCTAGAATATTAGAATAAATGGGTAAAATGAATGTCATGCCGCCTTTATTCCTTTAAATGGCTTAGATGGTTTTACTCTGAAGAGTCTTTCAAAATGTATGTATGTATGTACTTATGTCATAAGTAGCTTTAGTATTCTTGGGAATTCTTGTTGTTCTTGTGTTGTTGTTGTTGTTGTTGTTGTTTGTGGCAAGATACATGCATAAATAGTTCCCAATATTTAATTAAGTATAATTAAAAGTGCATAGCATACTTCATGGGAATTTTAAAATTCTATTGTAAGTATTATTAGTAAATAATTTAAGCAAAGTGTTGATTGAATGAAGGGTGGATGATAAGCAGCAGTAGGAAGGTACAATAACAAGGTGTGTGATGCATGTAGAAGTAGGGGAATCTATAGTCGAACTTCTCTATTTGTTGAAATCGCTCACACACTTTATTATAGACAAGGCTTCCTTCCTTTCATGTACAAGGATTGCTATTTATATTTCTGGCCTTGGCAAGGGTAAGTGTTGGTAGGCGACCGTTCACATTTCCAAAACAGTATTTTGATATTCTTAATCATAATTTCATGAGAATATTTTGTCATTTTAGCGTGCTTTCACTTCATGGAGAATATTTTGAAAACCAATTTCATTATTAATTCAGAAATATAAAAAGCAACCCTTGTAATAGAAGATCTAAAAAAGGACTTACACACGGATTTATGCTAATTGAATGAGTTTGTTATATGAAAGGAATTTGTTGTAAAGGAGTTTGCTATAGAAAAGTTCTTCAAAAATTGCAATTTGATGCAGAGAAATATTTGTTATTGGGAAGTCTCTTATTTCAGGATTTTTCCTTTTAACGAAAATTTCATTATTTTTTACAACCGAAAGGACAAGAACCCGCACTTTTTGTCTTTTTTTTCATATATTTTTATAGCAACAACAACTCGACTGTAATCAAGTCAAATTTTTCGTTTCCGTTTATTAAAACAAAACTAAAAAAAAAACAAAAAAATATAAAGAAAAATAAGAAATTGAAGTAAAAATGAAGTGACGCCAATAACAATAATAACAACAACAACAACAACAAAAATTAAAATGCATACATAAAGCACATTGTGTTTGTGTGTACGAGTTTCTAAATACGTGTGAGTTAAGCATACTCGTATTTTGTTGTTAAACTGCATTTTGTTTTCATATTGGCAACTTAATGGCAAGTGAGTTTGTAACTTTACGCAAGTGAGTTTGTAACTTTACTGTATGTATGTGTGTGTACCAAAGTAATGGTTACATGTGTGTGTGTGTGTGTGTTCGTTGCTTGTTTCCCTTACAACATAACATTTTATGCTCAACTCACAAATGGATATTCACACATTCATGCACAGATACTTTTTAACTTCCATATACTTACATTGGTATATATGTATGTATGGATGTATCTTTATTGTTATTACGTACTACTATGTATGTATGTGTATTTGTATTGTTGTTGTTGTTGTTACTGTTATTATTGTTATTGTGTTGCTGTTGTTTTTCTTGCACAAAGTCTATGAACGATTTCCGGTGCGTACATGCGTACATGCGTATGTGAACGCTTACTTTTGTTTATAATGTATCTAGATACATGTAACCATCTCATTCTAACTCCATATTTGTGCAAAATACGTTACTTTTTGTTATATTGTGAATGTATCTTTTTATTCTCGTTCTCCATTGCTTTTCTTTCCCCATCTCCTGTTTCTTGTTTTGTTTTATGCTGCCCAAAGGCAACAACAGCAACAATAAGAACAACAAAAACAAGTTCTCTTACCCACTGTACAATAATTATGACAAGTTCTTGTCTTCTTATGTGACAGCATAGTATTCTTCTTTTCCAATAAACAGATACACTTCACTTCCCTTAAGCCATCATACAACTTCACTACTTTTAAATTTACTCAATTTCTTTTAGTTACTCCTTCATCAGCTATTCCTTTGTTAAACACACCTCTTTGCCATAGTTTTTTTTTTTTTTCTTTATTCTTTACCCTACTTTATTTTACTTGCACTTGCAATTGTTTCATGTTTCATGTTTGTTGCTATTTTTAATAGAACTCCCCCTTTTTTTTATATAGGATTCGTTCCTCTAAGTTGAGTCTAACTTCATGGCACGCGCGCTTCATTTACTCGTATTTCGTTTTTCATGTTTTTTTTTTTGTTATACTTTTTGTAATTTTAAATAGAAAACCATTTAAAGCTCTTAACATTGTGCATCTGTTGCATCCACCGGATTCTGCATTACTTATGAGTTTTATAATGAAAAACATCATCAGACAGAAGAAAATGATTATTAATTCTCCTTCTTTTTTAAAGGATGCAAGTAGTGATGTTTTGTCTGATTCAATTCTAATTAAAAGTACGAAAAAAAAGAGAAATACAATTCAATATACTCGTACATAAGCGGGACTCTTAATGTCTAGACGATTTTCAGTTCAGTTTGAACGGGAAATTTAATCTTTTCTTTAGTCTATTTTTATTCGATAATAATAACATAGACATAGTAGTACTAGTCTCAACTCATCTCATTTCGTCTCGTCTCTGACCTGATTTGATTTTCATTTCATGTTAAAAATTGTAAGGGTTACACACATAAAATTTGATGTGCATAAAAAGTGCAACACGTGTTCAAGTCTATGGATTGATTATTCTTCTACTATACCGAAATAGAATGGGGATTTTGTTTTAGTAAAAATCGTAAAAACAAAACATGAAAAATTTGATGTTTAAAGGATTTGATTTTAAGCGTAGTACAGAGAGTTCAGGGTTCAAAATTTGGTATAATGATGCATGCTTCTTGATTTTAATGATGAGGGGCGATTGAAAAATTAAACAAGAAAATTTTTGTCAGTTCCGTCACGTAAACGGAAATCGTTTATTTCAAAAAGAGAAAAAAAGAAGAAGATTCAATTAAGCGGAAATTGTTTTTTGAACTTTTCATTGAAAATTTGTATAAAAAAGTTCATAGAGTTTTGGGAAATTGGAAAATTGTCATGGACGGAAATGTTTTAAAATGAATGGATTAAATTCTTAATCCATTGAGAGGAAGAAATGAATTATGAAAGTAATTAAAGGAAATGTAGTTTGTCAGGTTAATTTCCAATTGCAATTGAAATGAGATAAGACAAATTAATGGAAATTTAGAGGTAACAACTTAATATCCAATTGCAATTGAATTTCTATATGAAATTTTTGTTAAGTTAAATATAGTTTCTGTTAGTATACATTAGAAGAGCCAGTTTCCTTCTTTTACTCAATTACAAAATAACCTGCAACATCAAAGTCTCAAGTTAAGAATACCTTAAACACAAAATGGTACTTCAAAAACTAATTCAAAATCGTTATCGATAATCCTTTCATTAATATATACATAGTATGCCAATGCCAATTGTGCTGAAGTCCTCGAAGTAGTTCGTAGTTCGAAATGTAAACGAGTTAAACTACAATACAATACAATAAAATGAATCTTAATCATTTGTGGTATCTTTCTCTCCTTTTCAATGCAATCACCAACCAACAATTTGTCGCATGTCTAGCATTTTAAGTGCTCCCCCAACCCCAATCTAAAGCCATTGATTTTTGTGGATGCCACTCTGAAGCGGTTTAAATTCAGAAAAGGTAATTGCGCGCACTTGAAAAGCAAAAAAAAAATAGAATCAGAGCAGAGCAAAGCAAAGCAAAGTATGAGGGGAAGAAGAAGAAGAAGAGTATCGAGAACCACTTGAGTTGCATTTTTAATTGGTTTATGGGTTATGTTTTTTTTTTTTTCTTTTTTGGTTGGGTTCTTTTTTCTATAGTTTTTTGAAAGTGCCTTTACTATAGTTAAATGTTTAGGATCTTGATTTTTTAGATGAATACAAGTTTGTGTATATGTGTGTGTGTGTCTGTGTGTGTGTATAGTAATAAAATGTAGAGCAGGTAAAGTGGGCATTTAAATCTAAATCACCAACACTTGAGTTGAATATTTGAAAAGGAATTCAAAACAAAGAAAATTCAAAGCCAATAAAATTTATACAGTTTAACTGAATGAATAATAAATAAACAAAAACTTACCACAACAAAAGGTTTCCATTTCAGTTTCTTCCATTTCTTTTTAATTATCAATTACTTTCTTTCGGTATTCTCTTTTTTTTTTTGATATATTTTGAATATTTCTTTGCAAAAATATACACAAATATCAAACTTTAAATTTAAAAACTGCACAGTTCATTTAAAATAGTATTCAGTCAACATATTAATTTTATTTAGTTTTTATTATCATCACTTTAAGAATTGATTGGAACTCATTGGCGGCCTCATGCCATACGGACGATCGATCTCGCGTTTAAAACTTAACTGATGCGCATGAGCAACATGAACAACTCAGGATCGCCGCAAAGTCAAAGTCAAGTCAACAAAAGCAACCAAAGAGACAATAACAAAATATATATGGCGACTGGAAAAGTTTCAAGACGCGTTTAGACAATTTACAAGTGTATCTGTGTGTGCTGTTGAGTGTGTGTGTGTGTGTGTGTGTGTGAGCAATCAAAGGTACAAAGATAGAAGTAGAGAGAAAGACAAAAGAATAATAATGAAGAATCGAAATGGAAGTGAATTGTTAATAAAATTGGTAAAGAGAGTGAGTAACAAAATTGTAGTTTCTCAAGTGAATGAGAGAGTAGTACAAATGCAATTTATAGAAAGCCAGTGTTGGCTAATGGGCAAAAAGAGAGTCAAATGCAGTCACGAGCTTATGACGATGACGATGATGACGATAATGATGATGATGTTGATAATAAATAATGTTTTACGTATTAAAAATTATAAAATAATAAAAGTCAAAAGCTGAGCATAATTTCTTATGGTACGTGCTTGTTATACGACGCCATAACAAACAATCAGAGGAATAAGCACTAGTTTGTCTTGGATATATATAGATACACGATATACTACATATATGTATGTAAGTAATACAGAGAAGCAACCAAACAATTATAGGCAATGAGAATGTGAATTTCTTTAAGCCAAAACAATAAAATAAAATGTTATGAGTTTTTAAACGAGCGAACGAGCGGCTTCAATTCAATTGCATTTATATTTAAAGTTCTGTGTTTTTGTTTTTTTTTTTTTGCCACATTTTTTATTTTTTCTTCCTTCTTTCTAATATGTGATAAATCAGTCTTAGTTAGCAAAGGAGGGAAACAAAACTGAAATAAATTGGCAACCCATGACATATTAAACAGTTAGAAGCATAGAGTCGCCATTTTGATTTATGTAAAGATACTTAGATACAAATACTCCAATGTAGCTTTTGTTGCCTTATGTTGTTATTAGTAAGTCGCGCATAATCTTCTTTTGATTTAAATGACACTGGAAACTGCAGACAAGGCCAAGACCCGTCATGATAAACATTTAAAAGATACTTTATGTGTTTTTGTTGTCGCCATGATGATGAAAATGAAGCAGCAGCAGAAGTTATTGATGTGAGGATAAACGCACAACATGAAAGACAATGAATGAGTGAATAAATGAATGATGATAAAGAGTGATGAGTATGAAGAGGGTTTTGTACGAGTAGAAGGAAAAGATACTCCGTTTTTATTGAGACGTGAGCAAAAATTTAAGTATGCATTTTGATTTGTAGGATACCCCAAAGTGCTGATGATTTCTGGATTTCTGTGTTTCTACTCCTTCATTCTGCATAAATTTTCCTTTTTTGTAAATGTTTCTATATTTTGATGGTCAAAATTATGTTAATTTTGTTGTGTTTTATTAATTCTTGATTTGAAGTTTTTGATTGTTGTGGTTTTGAATGTTAAAATGTTCATAGATTTAGATTTAAGTATGCTTAAGGCATATCAACAGGTGTCTTTATCAATGTGTCTGTGCTTATGGATTTTAATGGTCTAAGAAGTGATTCTACAAGGATTCAAGACATCGTTACTAAAACAAAGAATGGAAGAAGTTTTTTTTAGGAAACTTATGAGAAAATTTTTACTTATGAGAAACATCTCTGAGTGCAATCTTTTGTAACAAAACTGGCAACCCTCAGTCAGCAAGCATCAGTTGTAAACAATTTATGTTTCTTTCTCTGTAGTATCTCATTTTGTAATTTGATAAACAGATGTTTCTTAAGAAAACATCAACCGAACACTTCACAAAAATTCTGTGCAGCGGCGGCTGCTGCTGCTGCACTTCATAAACACATCAAAACTAAAATGAAATTGAACTAAAAAACAAAAAGAAGAAAAATTTAATGCATAAAGAATAACAAAGATGCAAATGGCAACTGGTAAAGTTCCCCCGCTGACTGAAATAAATACATATGGAAGACAGCAAACAGATGCCGCCGTAAAAGGATTGCAAGTGCATTAAAGATTCATGGCAGTTGACGTTTTGACCTGAAATCACCTGCAACATTTCTTAAATGCCAACAACTGAACTGAAATTTCAAATTGCAATTAAATTGAGTTCTAAATATGATAAATTACATGAGAAGACAAGACGAGAAGTGTGCGTGCGTTGGCCACCAATGAACTCAAATGGAGCAGAACCAATGTTTCATTGAAGATGATGATGATGATGATAATGATGTCTTGAGGTCTGATGAAGTGTAAATTTCTCTTTATTAGAATGCCGATATTGAGCTCATAATATAAACAAAATTAGAAGGCAGTGAAATTTTCTTTCTTTGATTTTGTGCTCTTTTTCTATTGACATTTGATTGAAGTTGTTGTGTTCCAAAAGAAAAAAAAAAAAATGGTGATAGTTTCGATTGAATAAAAAATCATCTAAAAGTTCATTGATATGCGCAACAGTTGCTGCTGCTGCTGCTGCTGTTTGATGTCAGGCAAGTCATTAACTTTTTGCCAAAAACAGAAATCACTCACACACCCCTCTCCCTTCCTGCAGGGAAGCCAAAAGTTGTAAGACAAAAATGGCGTCGTATAAAACCAAATATGGTTTGAGTGTTGGTAAATGCGTGCGGTCAAAATGGCACGCGCCATTTGATGTTGTTGTCATATGCAAAATAGTGTTAATGTTGTTTATGTACACAGAGTATAGTAAGTTCTTAGTTCTTATTTGTTTTTGTACAGAAGCAACAACAAGAAGAAGATGTGCTTCCGTGCCATTAACACGTTTGACTTGAAGAACAAACAACATACAAAATATGTAAATATAAAACTAACAACAACAGCAACAAATATCAATTATGCAAAGTTCCTGCCGTGCCTCTTCCTCTTTTTTTTTTTTCTTATACTAATTCTTTGTCCCTTCCAGTTTCCTCCTCCATCGACATTCGACTTCATTGTTGTTTGCATGCTTTGCGTTTATTGACTTTTGACGTTTTGTTGTTTGCTGTTTGTTTGTGTTGTATGCTTTTATGCCTTCTGCAACATAACAAGAAGTACAGATAGATAGATACTCCTCCTTATTGACTGTTTGACTGACCATCGACCATTCTAAATACCCACTTCCACCGCCACCGCCACCGCCACCGCCGCCATTATGGACAAAAACAGAAAATTATTGCAATGTTTGTGGCAAGCGGAAATGTGCTTAGGCCAACATTTTGTTGTATCAATAATAATTGCAATTGTGCAATCATAAATAAATTTCTATTGGCTTTTCTATTCTCGATTTGTTTGTTTGTGTTCGCTTGACCATTTTTACTATATATTGAGTTCAATATGCAAATAGCAAAATATTTAAGTGCAGTTTTTGGTCTCCATTTTAGTTTTATTGAAGTCATAGACAACAACAACAACCAATAACACACATTTGTCTCAGTTTTATTTTGTTTTGTGTTAGAAATAACAGGAAGTTGAAATACTATAATATTTGATGCCATATAAGTTTTTATGGATTTCATTTACTCTAAGTGGCAACTAAGAAATTACAGTTATTGCGGTCTTTTCATTCCAAAATCAAAGGAAAATTTAGTATCTTAGGTTTTTTGTTAAAGATTTTATGCTTTCCAAAGAAAAGAAATTGTCAGGTGTTGGATCTATGTAAGACATTTCTTTCTTCCCGTTTTTGGCTAGAAGATTAGTTCTTCTATATACTTGTAAAATTATGTGAAAGTTTCTTATATAGGGAATTCACAGTTGGGGTATCCTTTTTAATTTCTGGCATTTCTTTTACCCCATTGATTTTTATGCATGAAGTAAATATTCGTACATTAGATTAAATGATTGATTCATGAGAAAAACAAGAAGAAAATGAGAATTTTTTCAAGAAAGAAGCTCATTTCGGAATTTACGGCTATGATAACGAACAAAAGTGTCGCATTGGGGCTGAAGAAGAATCCTGGAGAATTGTGTGGAAAGACAATGAAACATGAATGAAAAAAGGCACTGTATGGTGTGAATTTCAGTGTGGTGATGAGAGAGATGATTGCAAACTTGCTGTGAAGTTAATCGAAATATAGTGATGTGCTAGAAGAGGAGGTCACTCATTTCAAGGGATCCGGACCCAAAGGGTACCAAAGGGAACCCTATTGCAGAGATTTCGTTGTCCATCCGTCCTCGGGTCATATTTCATGAACTGTAATAACTAGATAGTTGAAATTTTCACAGAATGTGAAGTTCTATCCGGGCATCAGCAACAAATACTAAAATTAAAATATTTTAAAAAACTTAAAGGGGTCCCCATACAAGAAACATTTTGCTTTGTATGGGAGCTACACGATCCACTTATATCATGATCTTAAAATTTGGATGGTTGGTGGCTATACATCAGAAAATTTTATTTTGGAAATTTCAATTTGATCGGACCACTAGGAAGGGTACCTCTCATACAAACCCCCATTAAAATTCATGTTCTTATTTGAAAAACTTTTTTGTTTTTTATTGACTATTGAACTGAAATTTAGGCACTACACGGGTACATGTGTTGGGATCAGCCAAATCGGATAATTAGGAGGGTACCTCCCATTAAAACCCCAATCTGGTACGGAACCCTCCGTGTACGATTCTGACTCGCACTTGGCCCATTTTTTTTATTAACTGGAACCATTGTGCTTTGATTTCCAATAATTTATGTCTTTAGCTGAAAATTTAAAAAAATACCTGAAATTTCAGCACCATATATACAATACTTAACATATACAACAGAAATGTTGTGTTTGCTGGGTTCACACAAATAATGAATCCCAGTCCTGTGTTTACAAAACAGATGTCAAACTTCCAGTATTGTTTATTTTTGAATGGGATAGCAAGGATCAGATAAATTGCAAATCAAGTTCATAGACTCTGATGATAGTCTTAAGATCTGCTATATGTTTGTTAGTTGGAACACAACAGATTGAAATATAAGTAAATCAAATGATTCTACATTTTTGACTCTATTTACAATATATTTTACAAACTTTATCCAAAACTACAACAAATTGTAATCGAAAAACTTGACAATATTAATTAATGCAATACATTTTTTTTTTTTTTTTTTTAGTTGACTTAAATTTCAATATTCTATACATTTTTGTTACTTATACTATTTGTATTCAGAGAATCGATTCAATAAAAAAAAGGCAATTATTATCACAATTATATATGTATTTTATAATGTGAATTCATAAAACAAGAAACAATTATCAACTGAATGAGAAATCAAAAATTTGAACATGATTTCCTAGTGTTAATGGCAACAATAATGACGACAAACATCTTCTGTTAAAAGTTTCATTGGTTTGCAAAAGTGCAAAGTCTCGAATGTGCTAAAGAACACAAACAACAAATGACAATTATAAATTCAACGCCAAGTTTATATGGTATACATCATTAGGCACTATTAGCCTGACTGGTTGACTGGTTGACTGAATGACTGACTGAGTGCCGTAGGGCTGTCAATGTCAAAAACGCAACAAATGTCATTGAGAATGCTTATTTTATCCACAATCCATTGGAAATGAAATTGCAATAATAACAATAATAATAACAACAAGTGAAGGCGTCTCTAGGCCTGCGCACTTACGAGTAAAAATATTGTATTTAATGGCAACCCTTTGTTGTTTAAGACATAAAAAACATGATTATGGCTAAAGACTTACTCACTCACCCGTCTCTCGATTCGTTTATTCGAAATTATCACTTGTGCAAATATTTAAACAAATGTTAACAAAAATACAATAATAATAACAATAAAAAAATAAAAGAAAATGTAGCGAGCGAGTGGCGCCTGTTGGAGACTTTAGACTTATTATGCGCATACGTGCAACAATTGTTGTGTAATTTCAACACAACTCAGAGAGAATCTGATCAAAAGAGTGAGGAGTTGAGTTGAGTTGAGTTGAGTTAAGCAAGTTGACAGTTTCTTTCTATTGAAATGTAAAAATGTGAACGCAATTTGTATGAAAACAAGAGTATCTACTACTATGTAGTATCCATACATGCACATACTTTTGTATGTAGAAATATTGTATATTTTCCTTATTTAAAGTCAGAGAGACGTCGTTCGACAACGTTTCGAAAATATTTATTACACATTAATGTCGCAATTCTAACGATTTTATGGATAATTTGCAAAACGATTTTAGAATATTTAAAAAGTCAAGTCGAATCACTCAACGACAACAAAACTAAAGTGGTGTAGAGGAGATCAAGGCAAAGTGCAATCTTTAAAGATCAATCTAAACTATTGCAAATTGATAAGAAATTCACTAGAATTCTTTCAAATGATGACAAACCTATAAATCTTAATGTAAAATACCAAACAAAGTTTATAAAATTGTGAACGAACTTACCTCGTCTTCTGTGTGAACTGCCGCCAACACGATATTTGGTTGGTGAGAGTACTGGCGGTCTTGGAGCCATAACATTGGGTACTTCATCCGGTGAGTTGAGACTGTTGTTGCCGTGTTTGTGACGCTCACTACTCGATGCCTGTCGCCAATTGCCAAACGAATGCCGACGTATACCACTGGTTGGCAATGTATGATGTTGCCCCGGTTGATGTTGTTGATGATGATTATTATTATTATTATGATGAGCATGATGAGGACGCGAAGGTAGATGATGTGTATGATGATTTTTGCTACAATATATGAGGAATACCATGGACGATTAGCAAAAGTTGTCAACAGCTGCGCATTCATCATCAAAAGTAATGACAACGACAAGAAGTGTTGACATCCAGGTTCAGCCCCACTAGAATACTCACCTATTGAAGACCTCATCGTGTTCCATAGTGGTACTAGCATGTGAATGTGTTTCATTATAGGAGCCCAAACGTTCGCGAAATGTTTCCGATTGTGAGTTCGATGAACGTTGACGTTGCAACATCAGAGGCTGCAATTCAAACGATTGCTGCAACAAACAGAAACAAAAAGTGATACAAAAAATACAAACTCCAGCGGAAGTTCCTGATTTATAGATAAATTAGAATTTTACGAGTTTCTTTACATTTCCAATGGGGTGGTAAATATCATTATGATGATCATAATGATAGTGATGATGATTTTCTTTGTTGCATCAATTATAATTTACATGAATAGAATAGAACTTACATGTGAAAAGCCGCCCAAACTGCCAAAGCTGCCTCTTGGACTACCCAATGCCATTGTTGCTGCACTGTCAAGACTTGCGGAAGTTAAACGAGTTGCTTGTTCCGGTATAATAACTCGAGGGCTGTTGCCCTTTGAGTTGCGCCTCTTAAAGATGGAAAAACCTTTGCTCGAGGTTTGGGAGTCTGGAGTTCGAGGCGATTTTGTGTCATTGTAGAAATAATAGGGATTATCTGAAAGGGACAAAATACGAGTATATTTATGAATACAAATTGTAGGTCATGCAATAATAAAGATGAAATTTTCATTATAATTATGTCATCTCACTTGAACAAAATTTTGAAATGCATAGTTCAGTTTTCTGGATTCTGGTATAAATTATAATAGTTTTAAAGTTTTTTGATCACATCACAGAAACTTTTGAAGATTTAATCTTATTTTGTAATTAATTCACATTTAATTTAAGGAATTTTCTTCTCCTAAGTTTTTGAAAACATTCCTTGTCTATGAGACTATGTACAAGTTATACTTATGCATAAGAATTCTATTTTTAAGAATTCCAGGTCTTAGTATAATATATACGAGTATATCAAGGTTTTATGTATGCAAAGTCATTAACGCATAATCCTTAAGCCTTGAAATTAATAGCAAAATCCTTTTTGAAACGTTTATCAATGACTCTGACTTAATTCCTAAAACTCATTTCAAACAATTTATTATTTAAGATTTGGTTTGTTTTGAAAGTTTGCAAGTTTGATAAAACATAATTTTTTAATTGAAAAATCAGTTTATTTTACTTTAAGGATTCATTTAGAAATCCTTCCTTTTTCTTTGCTCCAACCTCAATAAGTTATTCCAAGCATTTACCTGAGAAAAATGTGTTTGTATTATCCACTGTGAGAAACATTTTGAGATCGTTACGATAGATCGTTGCAGTTAATCGATCTTGATCAATTGTTTTTTTATCTTAAACTTTAACAATTGTTAACAAAATCTCTTTTGTCCATTTGTGGAAAGTCAATACTCTGCACACACACACACACTCAAACACACTTTAAGTCATCAATAAATCAGTCAATCAATCAATCAATCAATGATATTTTATGCACAATTTCGTTGGATTGCATTTTTTGATGGCAACAAATAAGAAAACTTTCACTGTTTTGTGCCTTCAAAAATGTCACACATGCGCATAAAGTAAAAAAAATAACACAATAACATCAACAATGACAAACAAACATGCAACTGATGAATTGCATATTAAAAGTGATAAATTCCCAGAAATATATTTAAAAATTTCTCTTTAAGTTTATGTTGGCGCCAAAAATACTCTGTAGTATATTTTGTTTTTATAAATTCAAAAGTCTTCTTTTTTGTTTCTGTTTTATTTTCATTTCAAATTAAATAACGTTCATTTGCCATATGCGGCTTTCGTTTTTCTCTTTTGACAACTAAAAACTAACGTAACGTAATGCGTGCGTCCGCATTGAAATCCCGAAACGGAATAAATTCTAAAAACTTCAACGAGAACAAAACACATATAAGATACAACAACAACAACAACAACAACATCAACAGCAAAAGTAACAACATCACAAGTGACGGTGCAGCGCTGTTCAGCAGAAGAACAGAACAGAACAGAGCAGAGAAGAGTGTGGCTGGCGGAGCTGACGTTAACGTCAAAGTCGGACGATTGGAGAATCCCTCGATTTCATCGTGTTCTTACTGGGTTCTTCTTCAATACTTTTAAATCCATAACATCAACAACTACACCAACACCAACACCAACATTTGTATAAATGTATGTATCTACAATGCATGATCGTTCATTCTCTTTTCCACACGCATTTTCGGTTGTGCGGGTTCTTCATCAATGTTTTTACTATGCATTAAATATGGTTACCATATTGCACCCACTCACTATGCAACAACGATTTTACTTTACTTGGTTTGCTTTACTCGTTTAGATACTCACTCGTGAGCATGTTTAATCTCCCTCTAACCGAGGGACTTTTGTTGAGTTGGAAAATGTCTCAAATCGTGAAAATTTTACTCGTCGCACGTAATTCTTGTTATTATTGTGGCTTTTTTTTTTTTTTACCTGTAAAGTGTAGTGCGTTTTTCGCATGATCAATCGTTTATGTACAAACTTAGTACTGATAGCATGCATACATGAATTTAGTTAGAGATCCCTTCGAAGGTCTTCGTCGCTATGATACAATCCATTGCTTGTTGTGCATATCTGATGAGTTCTTCAGAGTCTCTGTTGTTCTATTCTATCGTTGTCAGTTAGTTGTTGATTGTGCATCTTATCAGTGTTTTCAGAAGTCTTTCTTTCATTTCATTGCCGCTATTGTCACTTCTTTTTTTTTTTTTTAAAGGGTGAGAGAGGGGGCAGATCTGAGTTCTTATACCTTTGTATGTATTTCATTTTACTTTCATAGAAGATTTGCATTTCAATTTTATTTTGGATTATGATAAAATTTTGATGATTTTTGTTATTAGTTTTGGGTGGGAAAGTCGGATAAAGTCTTTCAAGTTTTTTTTTATAGTATTTTAATAATCATAAATAAACCAACATATAGCTTCCTTTATTGAGTCTGATTTGAGTGATTTTCCCATAGATGAAGGACTGGGAACAACAGTATTTTACTAGAAAGTCTAATGAGATAAAAAACTCAATATTCATTGATTTCAACCATTTCAAATAGAAACTATCAGTGAAACAGTGACCATCACCAAATCAAATGAAACTGAAATGACCACCAAAATGAATCACACACACTCGTTTGCAACATTGTTTGGGAACATTAATTAATAAGTAAATTCGCTATGATGCCCATATGTTAAGACCACAAACTCAACTTAGTAATGCATTGCAAAAGAATGCGAACATAGTCAATGAAATGCATACGAGTATGAAATTTCCCTTAAAATAGAAACCCAAAACATTTGTAGATCGTAGCCAATTTATTGACAGAGAAATAATGATTCGAAATGCCTATAAGGAAAATGCATTAAATGATGTCTGTTGATGGACTCAGGAGAGCGAGCTCATTGAGAACATGCTGAGGAAAATTGCAAATAAAAATAAAAAGAAGTATAAAATTTTTGGGATTTTTGGTTTTTTTTTTTTTTTTTTTGATAGGTTTTTCATTTTAAAAGAGCGCAAAAGGGCGAAGCACTTAGCTTGAAGTGGCTCATGTGGCGTTGGTGGACAAAAACCAGCAACCAAAGACCAAGAAACAAAAGAACTGCTGCAACCAAGTAGACAAAAACAATGCATCCATGCAAACTACACATACTCATCACATCACTCATACTCGAAGTAGACACACATATGGACCATGGATGCTGGCTGATATGCGATGGACCCGACGTACTGCCTGCTGCCTAGTGCCTATGCAACCGAGAAACTGGCTGAGTGCCCAAATCCAATGTAAGCGAACGAGCGAGCGAACAAGCGCAAAGCCATAAAGTCTCTCGACGCGCTGTGAAAATTGCACATTTCGTAGTTCATAAAACAAAAACGAATTTAAGTACTTACAAATGCAGATACTTGAGGCAATGGACTACAACTACAACATTTACCATTTCACCATCCCACCGCCGACGACTACACTGTAGTCCCTGGCCCTGGTCTCGAGCTACATAAATGCATACCAACTGCATTGCAGTGATCTTGAAACTAAGTATGGGTATTGTCTGTCTGCATTCATACGCACGCACACATTCGAACATTAAAATTTATTTCCTTAAAAGAAAAATGAAGTGCGTGTTTTTGTCTTTTTTGGTTATTGCACTTTCTTTTCCATTATAAGTACTGCTACAATGCTTTGTCTCCTCTTCTCCTGCTCATCGCCATCATCATCATCATCATCATCATCATTATTATCATGGCATAGTTTGCTTCCTAAAATTGCCCGCAGGTCCTGCTAAAGAACAAAAGGGGAAGTTTTCAGTTTAATCCCTTCCTTCAATTGATCTGGGGGTTTTCTTTAATTCAATTGTTAGTCGGTTCATTGGTGCCACTTGGGCTGATGATTTTACCATGATGACAGGTTAATTGTCTTTGTGCATTCAAAAGACAATATCATTGTCTCGTCTCACTGAACTTTTACAAGAAAATAAATAAAGGAATTGAATTGAATGCTTTAAGAAGAATTCATTCTGATTATTCATAGATAAACCATCTATCTAAATTCTGCAGAATTAAGTCATTCATATTTAAAGGAAGTTATTTCTTTTTTTCTTTTTATGCATCGAAGGGTCGATTTTCCTTAGATTTCTTCTTTTGAATTGCAATAAATTGTATTGTACAATAAATTATAGTAAATTATCTTCCGGTAATTGCTTGATAATTCTAGGCTCAACTTTATGGCTTTCAATTGAGATCTTATTATTCTTTAATTATGATGATGATCTGCAAATGTTGAACAACAATTACAATTACAAAATTATAATTGAAGCTGGAACAGGAAAAGTGCAAAATGAAAATACATATTTATGAAAAGATGTAATTCGTACGAGGGTTGATCGATCAGAAAGGCAGTCAAAGGCCTTTAAGGAAAGTCGTATGCCTAAAAGAATTTGACATTATTCTCGCCCAATGCCACTGTAAATGGATTCATAATTCATCATAGTTACTAAATAGATTAGATTTTGCTTAAATAGCGATAAAATTCTCGGTTCAGAGCTCAATGAATGGAATATGGAATCTTTACAACTACCTTATCCAGGTCATTTCAATGAAATTTGAACTTTAGGATTTTTTTTGAAAATATTCATAATATCATGACACAGTGATATCAATTTTCTATAATCATTTTGGGTTGGGTCGACCCTCTCATGTACAATATATGAATTATGACCAATGCATTTAATAGCCTCTCAAACTAAGAAGAAAATATAGAAAATGAAGAAGGTTCTCGCAACATTTGTTGCATGCAACAAATAAACATTTTGCTTTATTTGTTTTTGTTTAAGTATTTTTCTTTTCCAAATCATTTTCATGCAGATTCAGAACTAGAAGACATCTCCATTCTTTCCGCTCTTCTCTGATCAGTTTCATGGTCCCCCTATTTTTTTTTTTTTTTTTTCGAATGAGTAATACTAAAAATGCCTATTAACTGTTGCTTATTCTTCACGTTCAATTTCAAATGTTGTTTATTATTATTTTTTACATTCAATATTTCTTGTATCTTTTATGATTTAACCCCAAAACTCTCTCAGTTTTAGTTTACTAGATTCAATTCTTTCTTTGTTTCCCGGAAGTTTGGCAACATTATGCAGCTAGAAGGGAGTTCTTATGTTATTGTTATTGTTTTTGTTATTATGTTTTTCTCCCCTTTATTTTTCTTCATCATATTTCTATTCATTTATTTTCGTTTATTTATGTAAATTACTAGATATTGTTGTTGTTGTAGTTGTAGTTGTAGTTGTGGGCTGCAGGTGCATTGTTGGAAAATTCTAAAGAATATTCATAGTGTAATAATAATAAAAAGATATAGCACAATTCATCATCATTTTTCAGTATTTTAATTATGTTTTTTTTTTCTTATTTATAAACCATTTTATAATCCCAAGAAATCATTTTGTGTTTATGATTTTTAGTGTTTAGTGTTTTTTACATTTCAATACATTTTTATTACTATATATACTATTTTGTGTATTTTAAAACAATGAAAAATTTTAAATAAAAAACGCTAATAATCAACTTAAACTCTTCATATTCTAATACTAAAATTTGATTCATTCTTCATTTACACATCTCGATTTCGATTTCCTGCCAACAAAGAAGAATCAACAACACTTCAAATGCTTTAAAAATCATTAAAATATCTTAATGTGTTATTTTTGGTTGATTCTACAAAGTCAATAAAAATTTTACAGTCTCCGCCTTCATGACTCTGAATAGAAAAAACACTTAAGAAAATTATTATAACTTCAGCGTTGGCGGATGTTTTTCTATCATTGAAGATCAAAAAATAGTAACAATTGCTATAAAAACAATGCCTCATACTTAAAAATAATACTTTGCCTATTTTGAAAAGATATTTTAACACTTTTTACAAACGGAAGTGATCTTACTTCAATACTTAAGTGGCACGATCCCATTCCATCTCATCCGTTTCAATTCAAGTCAAAAGCAAAAAAAAAATAAAACTAAATCATGCATAAAAAGAATGAATAGCCAAGGGTCTTACTAAGTCTAGTCTATAATAGTAGGCGTTATTGCCTTATGGTAATTTGTCAAGTGGTTAACAAACTAGCCAAGAAATAGAGAAGATACTCCAAGGGACAATCATTTGTATTGTACAAAGTACTATAAGGATCCGGAAGCAAATCATTACAATCCTTTCAAAAGTCATACCCTGTGTTCTCTCAACATTAATAAAACATTTTGTATACTTTTTCCATAGAATTTCTGCAAAAGGATCCATATCCCCTTTGAATTATAATAAGCCCTTCAAGTAAAAAAACCATACGATTTAAGGTTTTTACCCTTCTACCATTGCGGAAGTGCCAAAAAATTAATTAAAAAACCCTGAAAAAGACATTTAAAAAAGATCTTTAATATGCCAAACATACGTTATGCTCAATGGTAATGGAAATGAAAACGAAAAGGGAAATTGTAAGAAGGAATGAGTATCTATTGTACGTAGAATACATTCAAAAGGCTTCAAAAGAAGGCAGAAGTGCGGACGCCAGAGGTGTGAAACATGACATTTACTACCTGCGTTTCCTAAACAACAAAATCAACACATTTTATGATCTTTACATTGATTTGTTTTCATTACATAGTATGAAGTATCTTTTACTACATCATTGATTCAGTTATTATGTGAAATTTATACTTGTGTCAATGATAAGTTGACATTGGAAATGAGATTTGATGACGACAAAGTTTTATTGCATTGCACTTAAATCAATTCTTCTATTTATGAGATTTTTGTGTAAAATGTACTTGAAATTTTATCAATTAATGACAATGACAATGATAATTTTCAAGCTTGAGGCTACATATCTATTTCGATAGTTTGACTATCAATAGAAGTTATTTATCATAGATACAAAGATTTAAAGAACTTATTATGCTAGGTATACATTGAATCATTGTTATACTTTTGTTAAACATTGTTATTGATCTTTTACTGATTTCGTGCAACATTTGCTCCATTAAAATCATTTTCATTTGCTGTTATTTTAAGCGAGAAAAGGTGTTTTCGAAGACATTAAAAATGCAATAATAAAATCCAACAAGACACATTAGAAGAAACCAAGCTGAACTCCATTGAACATGAAGACAACAACTGCACTAAGGATCAATATAGTAATTGTTGTTATTGCTACTACTTTTTACAGTCTCCCTAGCACAATTTCAGTCTTAGTAAACTCATAGTAAAGTGAAGTGAGTGCAACACATCTGTTTAACAGATTTCATAAGGAAACCATGAACCAAAAACTGCATCATCAAGAATAAGAATAAGAACAACAAAAGTAAACGTAATTTATTTTTTAATGTAGCCGTGCAACAAACGAACGAAGAAACCAAAAAAAATCAAAATCAAGATGAAAAAACAAAAACACACGACAAAAATTGTCTGTAGGGAGAGTGCATGTGAGTGTGTATCTGTGTGCCATGGACTGACGTCGTGTGGCATGCACTACACAAAAGAAAAAAAAACAAAAAAATCACCTAGGGCTGCGTATCCAACCCCTATAGAGCGCGTGTCTGTGGCGTCTTCTTCCTTGCATCAACTCAGTTTTGGTTTGGATGGAATTGGTATATTTATGGCACAACTGTTGCATGCGGAAATGCATTTCCATTTTCATTCGATTCGAAAAGACAGAAAAAACATTCGAACTTTAAAAAATTTCCATCTCCAAATTTTCATTCCAATGAAGTTGTAAAATTTAGTGTAATTCTGTTGCTGCATCCAAAAATTGAACCGCAGGTTGTTGTCAAATGTCAATTGGCATACCCAGGGGGCTTAGTTGTGTAGCATTAATTACACACCATCACCCTGATAAAGATGCTGATAGTAATGAAAATAATGATGACGATCTTCATATAAGATTTTGGCATTGAGAATGATCACTTTTTACAATAGAAATAGAGAAATTCATTTGATTTATTTTGCTTTGACGTTGTTTTAATGTAATACGATATGATTCTCAAATCCTTGGAGACAATTAGAATGGTGGAATATAGTATGTACAATATTTCAAGGCAAACACTTGTTCTAAACATTTTGATGATACACAAAAAAAAAAAAAAAAATTAAGAAAATGTATCATTTTTTATTAGGATAACAGAAGCTTTGGAATAGCAATAAATACTTCAGATATTTATAAGAATGAGTTCAAATAGTAGAATTTGTGCTGTTTAATTATAGACTAATTTCTTTGCTTTTTAAGAAGCCTTTTTACTCAAAATCCTACTATGTCTCAATTTTATACATTTAAACCTCATGTATTTTCTATTTATGACCCTTTTAGTCTTGAAGTTAATCTAATAACACGATATTGCCCCTTGAAAATTAACAATAAAATTACCAAAGCTTATCTATCTATATACAATATGTATGAATATATAAAATCATTTGTTAGAAAAGCATGTTCCTTAGGGCTTTCCTTAGGGTTCAGTTCAAGCTCTTCTGGGGCAAATGCAGCTGTTTGTATGTGAAGGAACACAATGTGAAGCTGAGCCTGAATTTGAGTCTGACACTGAAACCGTGGAATCAAAGTAGTTTGAATTAGCTTGGCTTGAAATCATTCAAATCATGTTTCTCTCCAACGCATTAAGAAAATTATAAATATATCCATTTTTAGCTCATTAATCAAGGTTTCTTTTCTCTGCCATGGTTTGACAACCCTACTGTGAATGAACTTCGCATTCTGTTCACTTTACTAACTTTAACTTTAACTTTAACTTTAACTTCGCCCTCACGATTCTATTCCAGTCTTTTACGTCCCGAAAAGCATGAGTTGCCTTTAAGAAAATGATCCAGAAATAGGACATCATTTTGAATGAAATGATTTTCATATTTGACATTTCTTCTTATCTCTTCGATTGTTTCGCATGACTTGTAATCACAGTTCCGTGATTTATTAATGCACCTCCTACACTTTCAAAGTTCCAAATGAACAGAAAAAAGCTTGCAAATATTATGAAAGATCTTTTGAGTTGAGTAAATAAAAATTTATCAAAAAATTTAAAGAAAATTTTAACAAAAAATCATCAAATATATCATTCCCTGTTTTCATAGTTTTATATGAGCAAACATCTCATCTGATGACTGAACTACATACAATCCACACAATTGCCCCCACACAAATATGCATTTACATCTATGTATACTCGTATAAACATAGGGCACGCGTTGTTGTAACATACTATTTTATCAACGAAATTTGATAAACAGTTTACATTTTCATTTGGTTTCCTTTCTTCAACCACCACGACTCACTCTGCCCTGCTGTGGGGCCATGGACACATCTTGTGGCATGCCACACTGCCACACAACACCATGTTAGGGCAAGGCTTCCTTTCCATTCCCATTGCAGTCGTCTTCGTCGTTGTCTTGAGTTTTGCGTTAAGCAAATGATTATGAGGTGTGTAATTAAAATTTTTATGCATTTGAGAAAAACAGATCAGAGAATAGTCAAGTAGAGTGTAGTAGACAAGTCAAAATTCTTGTGCGTAATTTAATTATGAAAAATTATTTGTAGCAGATGAACATTTTAGGTAGAAGATACATCCATAAACAAGTTCATAATAGTGTATATCTTTAATGAAATAAGAAATGGCTTCCTTTTAATTTAAGTGTGTAGAAAATGTTTATGAGATAATAACTTATGAAAAATGTATCGACTTACATACTAAGAAGATACAAAAATGTTGAAATTTTTAAGTTTTATTAACAAATCATTATTACATAAGTTAAATTTTTCTTGGATTTGTAACGCAGTTTACTTTCAAGGAAGAAAGACGTCATCGATTGATTTCACAGTTAAATTCCATGAAACCTTGTCGGGAATAAATATTTTTAAGTCAAGGGAATGAGTTCGATTGAGTATTTTAAGTATTTAGCAACAACATACATACATATTTTGTTTATTCTTTTTAAATTTTTTTATTTTAAGCGAACGCAACAATTAAGCACATGACAAGCAAATTTGCATTCAAGGCAGATGTATCTAGATAGAAATCATTTTCATACGTCAGCAACATACGCTGTTTGTCGTCATATCGTGCGGTACTTTTTCTTTGTTTTTTTGATTTCTTTATTAATTCTTTTTTTTTTTTTGTTTTGTTGTTTTTTCCTCGATTGAGGACGCTGCCGAATGATTTTGTCTGAGCATCTGCCAGAAATTCTTACTCAACTTAAATTGTTTTGAGCAATTATTAGCAAGTGGTGAGCTGACAGTGAGGGTCATTAACTGATCGATTATTATTTACTTTGTTTCACTTGTTCGTTCTTCTTGTGGTTTATCAAAATTATCTCATGGAGAGAAATGTATTGGCGCATAACCAAAAACAACATGACTTAACACGCCTTCGAAAACACGCAAAACATTTACATAATTTACTTTACAAGCATAAATATGACACCAAATTGAAAACATTGAAAGAAATGTGAGTGAGTATCTAACACAAAATGAATTGACTGAGAAGACTGTGAAAGTGGTCAACATTAACATACGCGTATAGAACAACAAAGTAAGTATCAACAATTGTAACATTAGCAATTTCCCAGAACGCCAACACATTTATCTTCTTCTCCTCATATGCACGGGTTGTTTTTTGGTTTTGTTGTTTTTTTTTTTTTTTGACTAGAAATGAACCGAGTTGAGCCCGAAGTGATCTGAACTAAAGTGAACTGCATAAATATTGTACATAAATAAGACGCGACGAGAACGATTAGTAGAAATATTTGAGTTGGCGCAACCCACTTTTCTACCAAGTAGTATATCTCATAAACACACAGCTACTACTACTACTACTACTACTACTTACACATTTACACACATTTACTTATAAAATATCTCAGTATCTGCAATACAGTAGAAGAAAATGGGCGTAAAATACAAGACAGGGAAACATGAGAAAGTATAAAAACACCATTATGATGATCATCATCATAAGTTCCCTAGATCTTTAAAATCCACCTAAATACCAAATATATGTAAGTGCAAAATTCAATTTTCTTATGCATTTTCCCATTGTATTCATCATTAAATGAAGTTTGTACTACTAGTACAACAACTAACTTTATACTTAACATTCTTAATCATAATCATGGGAAAATGCACACATTATTAGATATATATAGGGGTAAGTGTTGTTGTTGAGTATCTATTTGAGTATCTGTGACAATGGGGAGACCAAAGTAATTGTATTGCTCGCGTTCTATATACGTAAACATATCAAAGATCAGTCTACGCACTGACACCGAGGTCATCCATCAATTTGTTCATCTCACTTCTCTGTGTGTCCCTAGTTTTTCATGTTTCTGATTTCTTATTTGAATTTTACGATCTATGATTACATGAGGGGGGGTTGGTGGGTTTGGTGATGATATGAGAAGTTTATTCCCGCATTTGTTGTTATTGCTACTTATAGGCGCCTTCTAATATAAATTATCACAACTACAACAACTGCAACAACAACATAAACCAAATCTAATCAAAAACTTATCATTATCTATGAGTTGTGAGTAGTGAGTAGTATGAAAACATTATTATAATTAGTTTTATAGTAATTTTATGGTTTCATTAATCTGAAATTATTTATGGATGGAAATTGATCTTTTGAGTATTTTGAACTTGCTTCTTTACAATAAGAATTTCTTTTCTCTTTTTTGTTTATTTTGTTTGGTTTACAGTTGTCATTTATTATTGAGATGTTTATATACTCGTAAGTATAAACAAGTCAAGCAATTAAAAATTACGTCGATCTTATCGTTCTTTATCATTTTATGTGTAAAAAACATATTTTGATTTTGTTTTCTACTTAAATCTCATCATTTATTGATTCATGCATTCATTTCTAGATGAGTTTGCTCCATTGAGTATCAATCATTCATAATTCTAATGATAAAACTATTGAATGACAAAGTTGCAACATTATATATGGGATTATTCCTTTCATAAGAACGGATATTCAAGAATGAAAGTTTTAAAAAAATCTGCAATCTTAATCGAAGACTTCTAAGGAAATTTGTTAGTTCTGAAAAGTTATAAAGTTGTAAAAGAATGTAGACTTTAAGGATTTTGTTTTCATTTAGTTGTTTGAAGATAGAACAATGGCTTGAGTTAAGCCAAAATTCCTCTTCCTCCTCTTTCAACAATAGAAGTAATTAGTTATGAGCGGGGTGTCACTGCTTGCTGCTATCAAATGATGGAAAAATGATGGAATTCACTACTGCGTGCGGATGGTATACTCAGACTCAACAACAAATTGATGTTCTATAAAGAAATAGTGACTCCAGTTTGGCGAAATGGCATTCAAATATGGGGACTGCTGCCTCTTATTTCATCAAAAACTTTCAAGCTACGTAAAATAAGGCTCTGCGATTCATTACCGATGCTCAGTGGTTTGTTATGAACACCATATTGCATCGTAACCTTATGATATCACCAGTGATCGAAGAAATTAATTATATACTTGTATGTATGTAGTACTTATTCTCTTATTATGAAACAATACTTACCGACAGACATTATTCCAAAATATGTATTTTCTTTTCTCAATTGTTTTGTATCTATTGCTTCTATGGATCTATGTAGCAAGTATGTTGAAGTTATGCACTTGTTTAACCAAATCAATAATAATAACAAGAACCAAGTAAGGTGTTTCCGGCGGATATCACTTTAAAGTTTCTTCATTTTATTGCTTATAATGAGTTCGTGATAACGAAGAAATGTCAAACTGCAAATAAAGAAGAAAAGAGAAAAAAAATCCAAATGATAAATTATTAAATAAAATTGAAAATGCAAACAACAAAACTATTAAAATAATTATTGTACTCTAAGGTAATCATTGAAGGAAGTCTAACAAAACACCAACAAAAAGAAAAAAAAGGTATAAAATTTAAACTGAAGTAAAATGTCCAACTAACGGATAACAGTTTTGAATATTTAATAGGGTTTTTCCCTCCCCAAAAAAAGACAAATAAAATAAAACATAATTACAATATAGACAAAAGTTAGAAACTAACGAGAGACCCACAAACGGAAGCAAAAGTTTTTCCAAACAACAAACAACTGAAACATGAAAGCTAAGTATGAACAAGTGGAGGTCACTAGGTGGTCTTTTTTTTTTTTTTGGTTGAGGGATAGCGGATATTGCGCAGGTGCCCTGCGTACGGAAATGGACAGTCCAAAGGTTATTAATATTTGATAACTTTGAATATTAAAATTTTCTTGTAAATTCAACCCTTTTGTTTTTGGTTTCTACTTAGTAAGTGTACTCGTATTTGTGTATCTACATATTATTATGAATAACAAGTTGAAATTTTCCGTGGTATCTTCTTCGTTCGTTTTCGTCTAGACAAAACCGCAAACCGCAATTAAAATGAGTTTAAATGTTGCTCTGCCATGTATTCTGTCTGTCTGTCTGTCTACCTATCTTTCTTGTAGTGTGGTGTAAGCCATTTTCAGTCATGTTGGCTAGTTTTTTTTTTTTTTTCTTCTAAACTTTATTTAAATGCTGGTCACGTTGTTGGAGACAAACGCGTTTTTAAACTGTTTTCGCAATCGTAGTATCACAAATCAATAGCGTCGATTTCAAAATTCTTAATACAATAAATTATATCCATTCGATTTGGATGGGGATCTATACAGAGCCATAGTCTTGGACGCATCATATTTCTCTTTAAATTGTTCATCATAATGACAAATCTTTTCTTTATTTCAAGATTTAGGGGAAGCATTTCGATTTCGATTTATAATACAATACAATATATCACTCTGACTACGCCCATGGGTGTTTTGAATGTAGGTAGTCGAAAATAGCTGGCGTTTTGCAAAATGTTTTCAAATTTTTACGACTTTTCAACATTTGAATTATTTATATTTTGAGAAAAGGAATTTTTATCGCTTTATCTCTTGAATGTATATGGCATACAGTATTTTGAAAGGTGTTTAGATATTTTATTAGATTTGTTAGAAAATAATTTCAAATATAAAAATAAATGCATTTTTCATCAAAAGAAACATTAGTGACACTTTAGCATAGCAGCAGGAATCCATTTACATATGTAAATTGCCCTTAAGTTCTTATTGAATTCCTAAGATATCTATTGTACATGGAGTCTTCCTGTCAGTTCAGTTTTTCAGACTCTGATGATCAATTTTATTAAAAGGCTTCGACTATTGGAAGAAAAATACAATATTATAAAACGATCTCAGAATAGAATAGAAGTTAGGAGCTTGAAAATACAATATTCTCTATTGAAAGATCCTAAGCAGTATGATTTCTTCTCATCACACCCCAGTCAAATCACCATAATGAATATCTATGTATCTATTAATTGCAAGATTCTTGAAAAATCTATTCTTATAAACATTCCTTTAATCCCGAAATTATCAATATCTCCACAATATCTGCTGGTATGAAGTGGCTATCATTTTCGATAAAACTAATGTTTTTTTTGGGTTCTTTCAACTTTAAAGAAAATACATATATTTCTCATTACAAAACACTCGATAAAACAACGAGAATCATTTTGTTTACAACAATGTAACCTAATTTCATTTATTTTGTTTACATTTCGAACAAAAACAAAAAGAACACTTCATCAAATTGTTTCTTTTTTCATCTTCTTATAAACTAAAACTATTTAGTTTCTAAATCTTTTCTTCGTATTTTGTATTTTATTATGAAGAAATGACATTGAAATAAAGATTTTGGAATCAAACGCAGAAAAAAAGAATTTCAAAAGATAAATTCTTAAAACATTTCGTTTAAAAAATTCATTAAAATGGAAGAGATGAGATGAAAACAGAAAAAACAATGTGAAGAAATAAAAATCTTGAAAAATTATTTTCAATAAATCGCCAACTTTGACGAAAAACAATTAAGAAAGCGCCATAAACGATTTCGGCTTAAATTGTTATATCTTTTTTTTTTTTTTGGATACTCGTACATCGCTTAAGCTTGTCTCTATGCCTCTCTTGCCAGCGATTATTAAACTAAGGTCCGCATTGCCATTAACTTAGGATCGCGATACAATAATTTTATACTCGCAAGTTTTCCAACATTTTATGAATCTATGTATGTGTATATAAAAATGAATCCAAAAATAGTTTGACATCGCAAAACTCGAGAACAGCTGGAGCAATTTTGATGAATTTTTGTTTTTTGTACTCATGGAGTTACCAGTCAGGTTCTTTGCTACATTTGGATCTGGTAGGTGGCGCTGTTGTCTAGATATAAATATTTTTATTTCATTTTTTTAAAAGAATAAATGATTCTTAAGGTTGCTTAGGTTATAATAGAGAATATTTAATATTAGTATTTAATAGAACATATTATTTTTATTGGTATTTTATTAAAGAATTTAATAAGTAAAATATGAGTTCATCCTGTTGGCCTAAAATTCTTAAAGATCTTTAAAAGACTCCTTATAAAATACAATTTATAAACCAAAATTCAAACGACTCAATTTCTTAAATCTCTTTTAACATATTGTATTTGCTGATGTAATGTGACTGGTAGATCGATAGGATTCGTGATTTCTAGGCTATAAAAGCCAGAGGTGGTCTACATAAGTTTAAGAACCCCTGATCTATGGTTTTCGCTTATTTAAGATGATTATTTCATTTAAGATGGTGACATTCATTTACATATCAATGTGCGTCTCTGACTTTCTTGTTATAGTTAACCCTCTATTCCTTTCTCTATCTCTCTCTCTTTATATCTCTGAGTATCTGCACTTATTTCTCTTTACTGTTATTTATTTGTTTGTTTGTAAGTTTGATTTTGTGTTTTTTTTTTCTTTTTTGTTTGTGATTTTTGCGTTCTTTTCGTTCGTGTGGTTTGTTTGATTGCTTTACTCTGCTACGATTTTCATTACGTTTTACCGGAAATACCAATTTAGGTAAATGCGCCGTTGAGTTTGTTCAGTTTAGTATTAAGTTCCCCCGTACCACTCACCAATTGGATACGCAAACACACTCACACTCACACACATACAAAGTTGTACAGCAACAACACCCGCAACTATATTCATTGCTAACCCCTCCAAAATCTCTTAGAAAGACAACATACTCATATACAAATAAATCGGGATTAATGTGCAAACTAAATTTGCTTTACTCTCTACTCCTCTGTATGCCAGTTCACCTCTCCGCCTATACACTACCAACGAAACCCGCACAAAATTTCATTTCATTTTGCGACAAGATCAAGTCGAGCATATGAGACTGGAGACATTTTTGCCATAGCGTGGCAATATCCACGTTTTAAGAGAATCGCTTGAAATCATTTCAATTTGTTATTATTTTTTATTTTAATCAAATTCGGCAATGAAATCAGAAAATAAAGAAACAAAAAGAATGAAAAGGGAAAAACTGCATGAGTTGATTTACTTTTGTTTCAATGTTTATGTTGTTTGTCAACTTCTGTTTTGATTTATATTAAAGCGAAGCATCATTAAAAGTATCTGCTACTGTGGATGTCAGTTCAAATTTTTATAAAAAAATGTTCTTCTTTCACGTTTATTTAATTTATTTTTGCTTTTGGTTTCAGAAGACTTCTCTTGAACTTTGCTCTGAGTAATCAATACAGAAGAACATTTGTTTATAGATACTTTAACACCTTGCGTTCGATTCTAAGAAGTAAAATTGCATTTCTTTGTTTTATAAAAATTTCAATTTTACTTTATGATTCATTTTTTATAAACAAATTCATTAAATTATATTGAAAAATAATATTATATTTATTTCTTTAAGATGAAAAGGTGGGAGTATGTTTTCATACATTTGATCGTGGGTAATATAAATTTATAAAAAAAAAAAATTTATTTGTTCTTCTAACAAATACAAATTTCAAGTCGACATTGCTCATCAAAACTATTTTGATACGACAATTAATTATATTTTGAAACCTTTGAAAATTAAGTGAGATCATCTCGAACAAGAGACAAACTAATTCAGTACTCTGATTACTAAATGGAAAAGTTAGTTCCCCATACAAAATTCACTTTAAATTCATGATCGCAAGCTTCGTCTTAGTTTTAACTATGCTTCGAAGATAAAGGACTAAAATAAGTTGCCACTGATTGATTTCATACTTGCGATATTGCAGCAATGAGTTTGGTATTTAGCAGATTACAATCTCAAAACATATAAAAAAGGTTTTCTAAATCACTTGATTTTCTTGATTATCTCTATAAAAAATTCAATAAATCATTTGTTGTAATATTTTTATTTTTTTTTTTTTTTTTTTTTAATTTTTTGTTAACTCATACACAATTCAATAAATCTAATCTTTATTGTTTAATTAAGTGATGTTCAATATTACAACTTGCCACAATTGTGAAAAATAAAATTTATTTGAAATTTATTTAAGGAAAACACTTTTTGCTCACGTTTTCGATTTTGTAAATCAAATCAATTTTATTGTTTAACTGAAAAAAACAAAAAACTGAAAAGAACACAAAACAACAATGAGGAATCACACCATTGAATGCATTGAATCGAATTGAATTGAATCGAATAAATCAATTGAAGCGTTTTCGAATTTGTCAAATAGCCAATAAAAAATTATTTAAATAATAAATAAAAACAAAACTCAAATACACGAAAATCAACGAAGAAACAAACAAACAAACGAATGAACGAACGAATGAACTAATGTCAAAAGATAGATGGCAACGAAGCAACGAAAAATAGCAACCTTAAAGTGAAGACCGACAACAATCGAAGCTCGCTCGTATTGTTCAGTGGAACGAGTGCAAATAGCGGCAAAAATACAAACAAAAAAAAAAAAAAGAAAGAAAGCAAAAAAACAATAGTCACAGCAACATAAAATAACAAATATTTTTAATAGACAAAAGGCAAGTAAGAACAAAAATAAATAAATTTATTTGCGCAACAACAGAAAATCGTTTGTAAACAATTAAATAAATTTGTTGCTGGATAAAATACACAATTCAAATGCGTGCGCAAAAAGCAAAAAAAAGAAATTACTATGAGTCTCTTATTTTCAAAAAATGAGAGACAATAAGCTTGCGACGCAATCGTGTGAATGACAACGAAAGAGAGTGCGCCATTGGCCATTAAAGAGAGCAAAGGAAAATACATACTCGTACATGCATGCAGAGTGAAAATACTTTTGCTTGCAAATGTGAGTGAGTGTGGATGAGTGAAATTTGGATTTGGAGAGAAAAGTAAAGACAAAGTGAAAAGTAGCTTAGTAAATAATTTATTTATAACATAAATACAAAAAAAAACTAAAAAGAGAAGAAAAGAAAGAAAAGGAAAAGAAAAGAAAATTTTGTTTCCAAATTTGTGTTGCAGTTGTGGCACGGGATTCGTTCAGCAACAACAACATATGCATGCATACAAACGTAAGATATTTAAGAAAATTGGAGCATAGCCTAGTCAATTAAAGGCAAAGCTAATGAATGTGCAGCTGCAGAAAATTCAAATATGCGAGTATGTATTTCTTTATTTATATTGTACATTCTCTCTCTATGAACGAACAGCTGATCGAAAGCAAAACAACACTCGAAAAAGTGGCGTGCATGATTTCGTTTGTAAAACTTAAATTAAAGCAGAAATTATTTTTAAATTGATTTATTATATATTGTTATATTTTAGAATTAACTAAAAATGGATGATGAAGCCGAAACTTATAAATTATGGAGAATTCGTAAAACAATAATGCAATTGAGTCATGATCGTGGTTATTTGGTTACCCAAGATGAATTAGATCAAACTCTGGATCAATTTAAGGAAATGTTTGGTGACAAGCCCAGTGAAAAGCAACCAGCACGCCCGGACTTAATTGTTTTGGTTGCCCACAATGATGATCCGACCGATCAGATGTTTGTTTTCTTTCCGGAGGAACCAAAAATTGGCATTAAAACTATCAAAACTTATTGTACGCGTATGCAAGAGGAGAACATCCATCGTGCCATTGTTGTTGTCCAAGGTGGCATGACACCATCAGCAAAACAATCGCTAGTCGACATGGCTCCCAAGTACATATTGGAACAATTCTTGGAATCGGAACTGCTTATAAATATAACCGAACATGATTTGGTACCGGAACATGTCGTCATGACACCGGAAGAGAAACAAGAACTGCTTAGTCGTTATAAACTTAAAGAGAACATGTTGATGCGCATCCAAGCGGGTGATCCGGTGTCACGTTATTTTGGTCTTAAACGCGGACAAGTTGTGAAAATTATACGTTCCTCGGAGACAGCTGGCCGCTATATATCTTATCGCTTGGTCTGCTGATTTCCTGCAAACCAAATCTTTCTTCACCTAATATTTTCTTAATTGATATAAGTAGAAGAAAGTTATACGTATTTGTGAAATGTTATTAATTATTGATGGCATTTTATAAAATTTAATTTGATTTAAAATTACAAGTGCAGAGTTTCTTTTTTCACATAATTGTGTTTGAAATAGAATTACTTGTTGTTTCTAGAAGAGTCCATAACTTTGAAGTAGCTATATACTTTAGTGGATGGGTGTCATGGTGTCGCCTGACATCAACTAGTTTGGTTTCTGTTGATGTCACCTAAGCCAATGACATTCAAATTTTGAACCAAAGAATCTTGTATTAAAGCAAAGAACCTGAAATTTAATGGTGGGTTAGTATGGGAGGTACCCTCCCTAGTAATCCGATCAAACTGAAAACAATATAAGTTTCTGATGTATAGCCACCAAACATCCAAATTTCAAGGTCATGGGATTACTGGATCGTATAGCTGCCATACAAACCAAAATGTTCCTTGTATGGGTAACCCCTTTAAGTTTTTGAAAAAAAACTTTAGTTTTAGTATTTGTTGCTGATGCCTGGATAGAACTACACGTTCAGTGTAAATTTCAACTCTCTAGCTCTTGCGGTTTATGAGATATGACTCGAGGGCGGAAGGACGGCCGGACAGCGGCCCCTAAAAAAAAACCACTCATACGTCTCTTGGTACATACTCGTATACTTGCGATAGCATGAAAAGCTTCCTCCTTTTTCGGTATGATGATATGAGATGTGAGGTGATGTGAATGAAGTATTTTTCCACAGAATTGGCACATATGTACTTTATACAAATATTTCTGTATTGTAGAATGTACATATTTTATTATTCGCTCAACTCAGTCAGTCAGACATTTTTCTTGATAAATTATCATCATTGGCCGAAATTTGTACGTTTTCATATTTGTGCCAAAAAGTAACCAAATGAGTTGTAACAAAATTGTTATACACAGTAGGAGTTAACAAACAGCAAGCCATGTTTCTTTGGTTCGTGACACATGTCTGTCCGGCACATGTTGAAATTTTTATGGCCTTACAAAAGTTGTTAACAAGTAACTAATGTCAGTGTAATGAGTACTCAGCAGTTAACCACAATAGTGTGTATTGAAATATGTAAACTGAACTTTTACTTTAGAAACTTATAGAGTTTCGTAGCACAGTATAATACTTAGTTTCAAGATCAAGTCTACCACCAACTCCACCTCAAAAGAACCGAAGAATTTCAATGTCTGATTATAGAAATTCATAATACATACATAGTATAAATAGAACGAGGTTATACTGGCTGGTAAATGTTTCTTATTACATACGAGAACACAGTGGTTGTCAGTCATGTTTATTAAGATGGTTTGCAGAAGAAGCAACATATGAAGACTGAGGAGTTGAGTTGAAGATGTGTTCTGCTGCCTTTACTACTTAAGTCCAGCAGCTCCAACAATAATACCAATAACAACACATAATATGTACAACAACAACAACAATATGGTGTATTGTTTTATGTAGGAAGAGTGCATGGAATATTAATTAAAGTTTTGCGCGTAGTTTGATTTTTAATCACAAACACATGAACAAACAAACAAAAAAGACCAACACCAGCAGCAGCAGCAGAAACAACAAAATCAACAATGCCATTATTGTTGTTATTGCTTGTTCTGGAAAAGCATGTAAAACAGAAGTAAAAGCAAAATAACAATACATATAAAAAAAAAAATAAATAAATAAATAAAAAATGAAATAAAACTGAACCGAACAGAGAAACACATTCCAAAGCTTAACAATAATAAAAAAAAAAAGAATATTTAAATGAAATAAAAAATCTGCTCGCACCGCCGCACTAGAGGAGAATCAAATCAGAAACATGCGAAACGCGTACAAAATCCGAGATCAATGTGAAGATTAGCATGACACGTTGGTGTTGTTATTGTTCTTGTTGTTGTTGTAAGCGGCAAATGAAGCAGTTAAGTGAAGAAGACGAGATGCAAAGGGCAAAGCATGGCATATTTTCCCTTTATTTTTTTTTTTTTTAAATATATTTTATAATTTTGCATGCACATGAAGATCGATTTTGATCGACAGTTTGACAATTTATGTCGCTTCTGTCAAAAGGCATTTTGCTATTTTTTTTTTCTTTTTCTTACAATTCTTTACTTACTTTTTATTTCGTTCTGTTTGCTGTTGTTGTTGTTTTTTTAGAAAATACACAAATTGTTTTCAAAAACAAATCTAGATGGCGCTTAATGCTGCATTTAGAAATAGTTTACCTACACAAAATTTAAATAAAATCACGCACTTTTTCTTTTCTTTATATGAAATAACACAATTTATTATCCATACGATAAGTTCATCTGATCTCTCAGTTAGCTCGCTCGGTCACAAAAACGTTCCACGGCAAACTGTTTACTCGTCTCCGAAACGAAAATTCAAAAAGTCAGTACCATCGCGTACAAGTAAGTAGCTTATTGACAGACAAAAAGAGAATCATCAGCCAGCGGGAAAGCTGATGAAAGCGTTGAAAGTTTGGCGCGCATTCTTTGCCAAGGCAGCAGCAATAAATAAATATAATGTACATATACAACTTTTACTCTCTCTTTTCCACACTCATCACACTCTTTATTTTCGAGTTTTTTCTTTCTCTTAAACAGCATGTGCATCCCCTTTTTGTTTAGACTGAAATAAAGAATTATATTTTCAACAATTTATTAATCAAATTTAAAGTATCTGATATACAATCATACGTACGTCCAAACCCTGTTCTTCCCTTGCTACAGTTTCAATATCTAACATGGAAAAGGTAATCCTGTTCTTAAAAACTTGTCACCTCCTAGGTATAATATGATATAGTATAATTTTCATATAATCAAAAGTCTAATAGCTGATGCTCTCATTAATAATGAATTTCTCTATAGCTTAGACTTCTTTTTAGAGAAATGATTGATTGGTACGAAAAACTTTGTTATAGATGAACGGGAACTATTCTAAATCGAAGAACTCTCTATAGAAATGTGATTGACCTGTCCTAACGACTTCGTTATAGAGATGTCAAACTGTAATGAGTTATAATATAATAAATGAATGATTATAAAATCTTTAAAAGGTAAATCTTCTTCATTATGTTTTCTGTTCTTTCCTCGAAATACATCGATTTCCACTATTGCAATAATTCATTAAAAATATTTTAATTGTATATAGAAAAGAAAATTAATCAAACAAAGCATAACGAACTTAATATGAATTTTAAATTTTAACGTTTCTTATTTCATTGCAAAAAAATGACCCTACATATGCATATTTGCCATCCCTGGTCAAAGATGTCTGCCTTGCATTGCCCAAGACTAACTTTACTTTATACGCGTTGTCAACACTTAAGCCAACAGTTGACTGATGCGATGACGAGTTTTTTTACCTTCAAAGCAATTCCACTCATTCGTGCGTGTTTGCAGAATTTTCTCAATTATTTTTCGTTTTTCGCTTTAATCGCGCTTCAAAATGCTAATTGTATAAAGTGCAAATTAAAGGTAAAATATTTGTATGGAAATTTTATAAATGGGAATTAACCTCAAAATATTAAGAGTGAGGGCGGTTAGTTTTTATTAATTAAAAGTGTTTTTTGCTGGCCACCTAATTAACCTGTCTGGCGCAGCAGTTTGTGATGTAATCGCATGACTGCCACGATTGCGTTCTGCCATCTCAGATTACGTGATAATCATCATTTGTGTAAATTTAGCATAATCGGGACAATTGCACTTGCATTTCGGTTTATTTATCAATAAAGCGACTTAACCTCATTTCTGCAAATTTTTCGTGTTATCGTCTATTGTGTAGTATGTCGTATTTGGAATTATTGTAGTTGGAGGTTGAGTATTCAGAACACCGCTTCTGCTTTCTACTCATGCGGCCATTTCCATTTAATGGAAGTCAAATTTGTGTAGTTACCATCAGATTCGAAGATAAATATTTACAATGAATTTTTGTGATAAATCATTGATTTAGTAAAAAGTTTAAGTGAAAGGAAATATTGAAAAATTTAGAAATAGTTAATAATATTATACTTATGTTAAATCAAGAAGATTTTATGAATTATCTTTGCCCAAAGAAGGCATTGTAACAATCTGGCAGCACGCTATGCACTCTCGCTGAAATGAAATATGTCAAATTGTGAGAACATGTGCACGCGATACTCGATGCTGAGTGTGAGTAAAAAGTAGAAGACAATTGTTGCTTCGTATGTGTTTATGTTTGTTGTTTTTGTCGGTGGGAGACATACTATACTACTGTATACTATATAGCAACAATATAATGTATGTTTATATTTAATTGCTTACTACAGAGTGGCTGATTGAATGTGAATTGAATGCGATGAATAATCACAGTTATGGCGGCATAAAATGGGTCCTCCATCAATCTGTAGGTGACATCGAAAGATCACCACAGTTGATCGTTGGTGATCGACAACTTGAAGTCACTGAAATACTGGAAAGCAATGGCAACGGCGGTCATCATGGTGATCACAATGAATTTCTCGATGATGATGATGCTAAGGCAGATATGGATCAAATGGCTGCTGAAAATTTAATTTTCATGGCACACGATGGTCAAATGGTTGCTGAGATTATAGCAACAGATGATACTGTTGTAGTTACTGATGGCAATAGCGGAACAATAGAGCTAGGACATGCATTGGTAGTCAACAGTGATGATTTTGGAGATGTGTACGATGAAGATACCCAGCAAATGGTTACCGAGGAAGTAATCACGGACGATTGGGTAGTACATCATTGTCAAGAACGGTAAATAAATAAAATTCACAGTCGAGTAGAGTTATTCTTTCAATAACAAATTTTTGTTCGCAGTGTTGAAATACCCGCCGATCAAATAAATGCTAGCAATAGTTCTCAGGTTTTATTGGATATGGTACAAGATGAATATACGGCATCACGTCCGTATCCTTGTGATTTTTGCTGTCGCAGGTTTCGTAAAAAGGCTAGCCTTAACAATCATATGATTGCCCATCAAAATGATCGACCTCAACTTTGTAAGTTGTGTGGCGCACGTTTCTCAAGGCGGGCGGAGCTCATAAATCACCTTAAGGCACATGCAGAGCAGCAGATTGCAGATGAAGCTATGCAATCGGAAGGTAATTATTACATAACAAGATTAATGTAAAGTAATTCCCAATTAAGTAAACCATATTGCAGCAGCAGCATCAGTTGGTACATTTGAAACAGATCGACGTCAAATAGATGATCACTACTATGAGCAGGATTGGCAAATGGAAACTGCGAAAACTATCAACTCATCTAACTCACAACAAGCGGTTTTGGAGAATATGACCAGCGGATCACCTGCTGGTAGTTCTAGTACAATTTGTTCTTCAGCATCATCAGTTACAACAGCGGTTTCTACAGAGCCTTCATCAAAGTCAACATCGCGTGGACGCATTAGTCGTTTGAAACCCAAAGAAAAGAGACAATATGTTGTAGAACAAAATGCTGTCGAAGGTTCCTCGGCGATAAGCTACTTGGAATGTCAAGACTTGCACGCCGCAACTGCTTCAGTTCAATTAACTCAGGAACAGACACCAGCTGCTCACAGACCAAAATTTCCCGTTTTGGATGAAGGCAAACCGTTTGTTTGTCAAGAGTGCGGTTTGGCATTTGCGCGAGAAAAGGCTCTACTAGCACATGTTAAGGTAAAAGATAATCTTTATTATTGTAATTTGAACCCTGGGGATATGATGATTGAGTATATTCTTGCGAATGCATGCATGTGGGTTGTGCGCTCAACACAAAATGTTACGACTGAAAGTACATCCTTGAAACAATCTGATCCCAACTACACAACTACAAACTAATATCTCAGAAATTATTATTCCATTGACGATTGATCTAATACGATTTCTATCTGTATTGCAGAATCACCGCGTTGAATCGCCTTATGAATGTAATCAATGCAACGAAATGTTCTGGGATTCTAATAGTTTGCTGGAACATCAAAAAACTCACCGGTTTGAAGAAAGCAATTCTGAATTTGATCCTGCTGAAGACGAGGACGAGGGCACACAAAGCGAATCTGACTCAGAGCAGCAATTGTATGGAGAATTTTATTGTAACCAATGCGGGATATCTTTCCATAGGCAGGATCTATTACGGCGCCATACAAAGCAACATTTGAAACAGAATTCAACCGGGGCAGAAGCCTCAAGAGCCTCTGCAATAATTGCAAATGATGAAAAAGATACACACCATTGTTGTCATACTTGTGGTGAAACATTTGCGGAAGCATTGGATTTACTGGCACATGCTGAAATACATGCAAGATTCCCGCCTTTTAAGTAAGTTACAGAATGCAAAATAATAATTGGTGTCTCATCTTAACTAATTTATCATCATCATTTCAGGTGTGTCCTATGTGGAGAGGCGTTTTTCGAAGAGCAGGCAATCAAACGTCATCTACACACACGTCACCCGCACGAAATGACAACTAATTCTTGCATTTTATGCGGCAAAGAGTGTCGCGATCGCAAAGCTTTAATCAAACACGCTTGGGACCATTCGCGTGAAAAATGTCACTCATGCTCTAAGTGTGGTAAGAATTTCCACAATAAAGCACGCCTGAAACGTCACATGGCCTCACATCGTGACAAATCTGTCGCCTGTCTTGTTTGTCATGAAGAGTTTCCCGATGGTCGGTCACTTTCCAATCACAGACACTCACACAGCACCACATCCTCGGGCAAATTGTTTCCATGCAATGAATGTGGCAAAACGTTTGGTTCGCGGAGCTCCCAGCAGATTCATGTTCGCATTCATACCGGTGAGCGTCCGTATGGCTGTAGATATTGCTGGAAGGCCTTTGCCGATGGCGGAACATTGCGCAAACATGAACGCATTCATACCGGGGAGAAGCCATATGCTTGTTCAGTATGTCCAAGGGCATTCAATCAACGAGTAGTTTTGCGTGATCATATACGTTCGCATCATTCTGGCAAAGATGCAAGTCGTGGTACATATTTTTGTACGGTTTGTTCTGCTGATTTGAACACATCCAATGAATTGATTCAGCATCTCATCCAGCATAGTGATACAAACACTGCAAAACAACGACAACCAGTGGTAAGTGTAATAGTCTTTTATTATAAAGAGTCATTCCCATGAATGTATAATATAATGTCCGCTATAGACTGGTCCCCGAAAGTACAAACGCAGACGAAAGTTGCAGCCTCATGAAATCGCCCACTTACGTGCCGAGTGCAAAACTGAAAATAATAGTTCTGACATCGATATATCTGACTTTGATATAAACAATACTGATAATATATTGGTCATATCTGATGCAGAATCTAAATCACCACCACGCAAGAACAAAAAAACAGAGAAGGCAGCATCGAAACGTGGCGCCAATAGTAATAGCAAAAACAATGTTAGTGGTGGTAAGATGATTAAATCAGAATCATCGCAAACTTGCAGTGATGGGACTTCTTATGACGGCACCATGAACAAGAATAACAACGTAATTGGCAAACAACGCCGCGAATCCACAAGAAGCAATTCAGATAAGTGGTGGGAAACCAAATTACTGCAAAGAGCGAAAAATCAGGATGAATTCGACAAGAGTCTGTTTAACAATGTGGAACATGGACTTCAGACAATTGAATCTTTGGTTGTGAATAACAATGATACAACGAGAAATAGTCGATATAAACGGCGAACTAAAGAAAATGATTGTGGTGTTCAGCGTACACAGGAAGGGCAATCCAAACTACAGACAACAACAGGCAAAGTGACAAACGCAGTGCCGACAACGTCGACGTCGACAAAAGGTACACGGAAAAAATCGTCGGCAAAAGCTCAAACTAAGAATAATGCGACGGGGCCACGCATGATACATACTGAGAAATGGCGTGCAGAACATGCCCAAGGCCACGATGTCAAGCGTACACGATCGAAAACTTATATCACGCGTACTGAAACCACAAATCTTGATTTGTTACAGAAAAAATCGATTTCAGTAACTACTATTGTTGACGACTATGAGATTATATCGCCTGCGACAGAGCCACCAAATCAGATTAGCTCAAGTCCTTTGCATATCAAGCAAGAGAATGAACAACAACAGAGTCATATGCAACACCATCAAAATCAACTGCAGCATATGTTTGATGCTCATCTGTTGCTCGAAACAACAAGTTTGCGTAAAGAGGCATATGAGAAGTTCAATCCAAGCATTGTTAACGATCTTGAAGAGATCCTACGTTCACCGCTGAAATCCGAACGCAATGCAAGGCTACGTTTTACAAGTGAATCATCGACGACACCACAATTTTTACCAGAAGATGATCAGCATTTGATTAAAATTGAACCAACATCGCCGGATTTACGTGAAATTGTTGAGAGTCAACGCAGTGGCGGAACATCAGCTCGCACTGCCCTGCGGCAAAACAATTCCCACAGCAAATATCTGCTCGATACAGAAAGCAACATAAACGGGTCTCGGTCCACACGCAATAGATCAACAGCTAAAACACCATCTTCATCATCGTCAAAGAAATATAATAATAATAATATAAGTAACTCTGCCAGAACAACAAAATCTGCCAATGTGACCTCATCGCCTTCCTCATCCTCTACAGCCAATTCATCGTTTCTCAATTATAGTGTAGATTCTTTCAATGAAACCGTGCCGAATGGCAATACTTCATCAGATGTTGGTTCAACTTTCTTTAGCATATCGGAAGTAGTGTCAGCTGCCGCAGCAGCAGCTGCTTCTGCCGAAGCTGCAGCTTCCAAACCCATGCGCAAGGGGCGTCAATTTGATTGTGAAATGTGTTCGGAAGTGTTCTGTGACCGCACTCAATACTGGAGCATGCACATATACATTTTTAATTAATAAATTAGTCATCGAGTGGTCGATTGGTTTAGCATTAATTAATTCTAGTTATCCACTTCTATAGCCCCTACATACATATTGTTATACTTACACACTCATACTGCTAACCTTGGGCCTTAATTATTATTAATAATAATGATTGTATCATATTAATATTGTTAAATTCAAATTGTTAATTTATGACATTTATTTTATCTTATAAAATCTAAAGATTATCTTCACGAAGATAGTTAGGAAGATATTTTTCTTTTTGAAGGCGCTAATTATTGCATTATTTAGACTAAATTAAATAAATTTTGATACAGACAAATACAAATAGTCATTAGATTTAACTAATAGTAACATGATTCAGTTGTAAAAATTGCACTGGAGTACAATAACTGGAAATAAATATTTTTAAAACAAAAAAATGGTTAAGAAATCTTGATATCCAGCCATGTTATAATAACTGATTCATTTTTATATTAGTAAATCCCATTATGTAATTTCATGATTTTATCATAAGGGACTTTGCTCAAATACAATTGTTGTAAAGTACTTTAAGATAAAGTGATACTCAAATACGAGTATGACAAATGTTTGTTATTATTCACTATATCAAGACTAATAATTCAGGAAAAGATAACATGTTTATATAGGTTCTTTATTCATATTTTTTTATTTTTATTATTATATTTGAAGAGCTGCCTGAAAGCTTTATAAATTTTATATATTTGTAAAATTGATGTTATTTGAGAACAGATACAGGTCTTTGTTTATATTTAAGTAAGAAAGGAGCGAACTATATATGAAGGTATGCTAGAGATCTACAGATTTGCATTCACATTTCCCACATGAATTAGTAAATATGAATGTAAACTATGTATTTATGTATTCTACTACATATATTTCAACTTATTTTTCTCTATAGTAACTGAGAATCAATTGCTTATGAATTATTTTATTGAGCCATTAGCCTCCTACAAACCAAAATGTGTAGAAGTTACCAATATTTACTTAATTTTGCTCGCTACTGTGGACTAGACAAATTCGTGAGTGGTGACAAGAACGGTTTCATTCATTGTGCAGTGAGTGCAGTTCGTATTTACTCAATATGCACTGATATTTATACTTCACTACTTACTATTTAGTATCCCTATATTAGTATTCTCAATAATCACAAGAATATTTAATGCTATTTTGTATTAATTTGTAAAAAATACACCATTCACAGGAATTCCCTTCAAATGAGTATGGTACAACATGCGTTCATTGACATATTGTATGCATTCTTAATGCATTGATGCAGTTCTATAAGTACGTACGAGTACATGTTTTTTTCTTCTTCAGATTCAACTAAAACTTAAACTCTGCTGGTGTGTTGCCTTACCTTATCTATAAGAAAGCACACAAATTGCATTCTAAATATTAAATTAAATTTGTTAATTATTGTATAAATGTGTTCTTCACAGTGCTTTAATATCTATTGTATAATATATGTATAGTACATAGTATACCACATTACATATTTCTATTATATAATCGCAACGAATCAATTATGCCAAACTATCAGTACAAAAGTAACGTTCCATTGGTTTAAACTCATTTGACACAATTGCTGGGCGAGAATAATGGCAAACTATGACAGAGCTTTCGGAGAAATACAAATCGAAGTATTAACGAAGCTGTGAAAGGTATTAAATGAATCACTTGGCTGGCGAGGGTCCGCATTATACTTAGGTTTGTAATCATACTTAACAATTAAATTCATTATACTGTATATCATGTTTTTTCCAATTTTAGGCTTTCATTAATCATTTTAGCATCTCGTCAAGTTGTGTCTGGTCTTCTGTATAAATATAATGCTTATTTATTAGATTCTAATCATCATATCTATATAAGCAATATAAGATAAGAATTTGTAACCCAGCCTTGGCTGGAAAATGGTATTTAAATCATTTTTAAGCGTGAGGGCGAAGAACGCACTTCGAGAAACCACATCTGTGTTTCAAAAAATCTTTATGGCTTTATTCACTGCTGACCTGGGTAATAATGATAATGACAGAGATACATTTCAATGATGATAACACCGCTAATAAGTGTACAAGGAATTGATCAGCGATTGCAGTAAACAGAGAAATAAATTAACAATAAAATTCTGAAAGTGATAACAATTTAATGAATATGGTATGTCATTTTTTATCTGCACTAGACCAGAACAACTGTCAGTGTTAAATGGAAAATAGAGATAAAGATGTGCAGCATATGTCATCAATATCCGAAAATGAAAGCAAACTCAAAAACAGATTGCCAAAAAAAAAAAAAAAAAAAAAAAATATAAGTGTGGTTAAAAATATAATAACTGATAATATATGTATCGTGTGTAGTAAGCCAGGACTAAAATTGAAATTGGATCGATCGTATAATCTTACATATTGAAGGGTTTGTGGATTTAAGGAATTGAAACGTAAGTGGAAATAGTAAATTTTTCTATCTTTTATTTATTTATTTAAAAAAGAGTCCCTCGCATCCAAACTCAAAGAATCTATGTTATATTTTTCATTGTTTTCTAAATAGAAACAATCAATATTTGCTAAAGAAAATATATGAAGATAACCTGTGCTTCCTCTTCTTCGTCTTATCGATCTTTGTGGTTTCTCTACATTTTTGTATCAACATTCAACCACCAAGTTGCGTTAGGTCATCTCTATTTTGACGAAACAACGACCATTTTGCTTATAAATACAACGTTCTCAACGAGAGTGTTTCGTAGTCGGTTTGAAGACAGCAAAGTGAGCACAGAGTTTACTTCTCTGCATTTTATTTAAAAAAAAAAAGAAAACACACAAAGAAACTTATTGAATAAAAATGTTTCAAGTTAAAATTTTATTCTTCATTGGATGTGCGATTGCATTTGCTGTAGCATCTGATAGGGTAAAATATCTACAAGCTTCTTTCGAATGGAATTTTTTATAGAACTTTGATTTGTTGTTGCAATTGTAGTTGGTTGGCGGTGTATCAACTCTTAGTGGCGACGACCTCAATGATGCAACCGAAACTTTGAAGACTTCTTTGACTAGAGTAGCTGCTGGTGATGGTCCCAACTATAAGTGAGTACTTCCACTAGATACATGGTTAAAGTTCAATATCTAATTCTTATTTCATAGACTTGGCAAAGTTGTGTCCGTGACCCGCCAAGTTGTGTCCGGCAACCTCTATAAGTACGAAGTGGAACTTCTTGACCAAAACAAAGCCAACAAGAAATGCAATGTAGAGATTTGGTCCCAACCATGGTTGGAGAATGGCATTCAAGTGACTTTCGATTGTGAGGGCGAAGAGAAACTCGTTAAGAAGCACAGTGCTTAAGTGAAAGATTCGGGAAATGTATAACCGTTAATCAATAAAGAAAGAAAGAGTTGTAAAAGAAATATGACAAATTTTCCTATAAAAACTTTAATTAGTCGTTTTAAATACATCACAAATTATAGTGTCTCAAGAAAATTATCTGCAAATGTTCCACAATGTTAAGGATAAAAATGCGGCAAAGAAATGTTTTAAATGGTTCCAAATGTGAGTGTGAGGGTGTTGTAATGTTTTACAGGATACTGCTTAATCCACTGAATTGAAAAGAACATAACCGTATTAATGAAGACGAGTTAGAACAAAAAACGTAGGAACATTTTAAGAAATGCTTGTTGCTTTGATTTAGTCTCGCCCTAGGAATGCTCAATTGTGAAGAAGCATAGCGCATGAAATTGATAAAATATTCTGAATATCATCAGTTTCTTAATAGATCAAGTGTAAATTAGAAGTTGAGCGGCAACCTGTTCGATGACTATTTAAGTTTTACGGGGCATCATTTTATGAATTCATTAAAATCGTTTATTTTTTTTTATTTTTTCCACAAATATGATAATTGTAACCGTACGTTGAGGAGACACCATAAAATTCGCCCTTATAATGATAATGTCTAGCATGACCAGAAGAATCGATTGGTTCTAGTTGATATGTCAACATTCTTGATTGATTTCGTTTGTTTTTATATTTAATGGATCGTACTTCAATTGCAAAATCTGAAACAAAATATGTAAAAATATGAATCATTTTAATGCTAAAAAAAACTATTATTATTTTGTTTTATTTGTTTATAGATATAAACCCAGTGATTTAATGAAAGAAACCGGTTTTGTACTTCAATAAAATGTTTATAAACATTGTATCTTGTAGTTATCAACATTGACAGAAGCGTAGATAACAAAAAATTAAAAAAAAAAATGGGTAAGTGGCATAATTTTGTTCTGGAGAGTGTAAAGCGTGACACTTTGAATCATTTATTGTGGCCAATATAGTCTAGCAGTAGTTAAAGGTGTCTCAGTTATAGTTATATTTTGATCTGAACACTAGTGTCCAGAAACCTAATGAAAGTAAAATATTAGTTAATTTTTAGTAATTTTTGTTTCATTCTCGAAATACTGGTATTAAAAACAAAAAAAAACAAAAATTAAACCTGTTTTCTATTTTCATTTATATTCAAAAATATGTTTTTATTCTTCTAAAAGTTTCCCATTTTCACTATTCATTTCAAATGATATGTAGGCCAACAAAGCTCATCATTTTGGGGTAGATAGCACAATAATTCCGTTTTTTAATTGGCTTTTGATTGTTTTTTTATGGAGATGAAGTAGCGTGAGAGTTCGCACCGCGTCAATGATCATTTATTAAAATTAAAAAAAAAAATAAAAAAAAAAATAATATTATTAAATAACTTTGTATTTGTTCAAAACTTTTGTTTAGAAGCAAGCAAATTGAACGAAATTGTGCCATGCCAAAAGTGACTTCAGTTTGTAAAAAGCTTTGTTTGAAGCCGGAACACATACACGTGTAGTACTTCAGTATAGTCAAAAGAGAGAGATTTCCATTTATAAAATGATTTTGTTAACAAATTTTGGTTTGTTTTATCTATTTTTAATTGTTCCCTTTAATTATGTCGTAAGTTTGTTGTTTACTTTAATTTCATTTGATTCTGTCTTATTTCTTTCTTAGGATACACTTTGCATTGGCAGCGCCTGCCTAGAGGATGTATGTTTTTGTTTATGTTTGATTCAGTTCAGTTTCACTTATCTTTGAATTTTCACAGATGGACGACAAAGAAGCTGCGGATAAATTTGATTATGTCCTTAGTAAATATGAAGAAATTCAATTACAAATCGAAGGCAAACCCATAGGGTGAGTTTTATCATGCAAATATACGCGTATTTCTTGAATTCTGAACTATTAGTTTTTGTTTTTTTCGGATGCATGCAGGTTACGCGGTAAGCGAGTTACTCATGGTGAACTCGTTGAAGAGCACATTGTGTTTAATTATATTGACAACACGGCACACGACATTATACAGAATTGTGTTTTCGTAGTTAGTAATTTGCCGGGTGAATGTGAATCTATCATAACAGCGTGCAACACTTATTTGCCTCGAACTCCGCGGCCCCTGCTAGAGCGTAAACCTTTATCAATATGTGAGGATGGAAATGTTCAAATTGTTGAAGATTCAACATGGATACAGTTACTGCTGATCCAGATGCTGAAGTCATTTCTGAACCGGAACTAACTTAGTGAATAAAATTCTTTGAACAAAGTTCGTATACTTTTATAACATAAGTATACACAACTCATAAATAAATGTTAATGATACGCATTAAAATCGTATTTGGACTAATCGACTAACTCCAACCGGAAATGTCCACGGCCAATTTTCCATTTCCATGACCAAAAAATCAACAGAAAAATTGTTTCAATTTTAATGCTGCAGCCTACAAGTATGCAATGATCTTTTAACAATCCAAATCTATTCTATTTTGCTCTATGTCACAAGGGTTTGCTTAGTCTTTATGCCTTTATCGTTTTGGTCAGTTTGTTGGTCATTTTAGAAAAGTCATCAAAATGGAGAAACGGGGTACGTAAATTTCATATTGTTGTTGGAAAATTTTTTCTTTAAAAATTTTCGATAAAAAATTGTCACGAAACTATACGACAACATTATTACAATTAAATTATTGTTTAAGTAGTTATTTTACGATCGCTTCATTATTATGGAAGTTAGTGGTGTTGTGTTCTTGATATTATCGTCAACATTGCTGCTTGAATAATATCTGTCAAATCATGCAAATAAATATACTTTTAAACAACTTCATACGGGCACGGGCAGTTAAGAAGCTGACTGAATTGTGTTCTATTCATTATTATTATTATTATTATTATTATTATACAAGCACTACACAAATTGCGCGCATCTCTATGTACGATCATTCAACTATTATTTAAAAAAAAACACACTTACTCATGGTCAAAGTAATATTAATCCAGTGAAAGTAATGTCCTTATATAAAAATTTGAATTAAATTTTTGTAAAAATATGATATGAAGTGTTTTAGCATTTCTGTTCGCCTGGCACTTGTTCAATATTTGCCTTGACTGTAACTGCTGCATGATTGTTATTGGATAGCTAAGCGCTGCTCTCCTCTCATATCACAGTTCAGTATTAAAAATGTGCTAATTACAGTAACTTTTGCTCTCTTGCTCACATATACACAATATACAAAAAAAAATTGCGTCTGCGTAATATGCGCAATCTCTGATTAAGTACGCTCTTCCGGTTTGCTAACAACAGTTTCCTCACAAGCGCACAGTGGGCTAAATTTTCATATGTTCATAATTATGTTCTCAATAGTAAAAATTATTTTTAATCAACTGTACATATACTTGTACTAAGCAAACATGAAATAACTGAAATTAGCTGAATGAATTTACGTACATATATTGAGTAAAATAACAAAAACAAACTCATCAACAGAAAAAAAGGGGGAGCAAAAATACGCGCGCCAAATCAAACGATAAGGCGAGTATTTAAATAGAAGATAAGAGAGACAACGTGGGGTTAGAGAAACACAAACAAGTGTTGCACGCATAATAAACAAGCTCTTCATGCGAAATATAACAACAAACATACCACAGCAACAATATTAGCAGCAGCAGCAGCGGCAGCAATAAATAACAACAGAGAAAAATGTAAATGAGAGAGACAGATTATTAGCCAAGCTCACCTGTCAGAACAAAAAGTATTTGAGAGTAATGTACTAATGAAGAGAGAGATTTGGAGAGAATACATAAAGTAAAGTGAGCGAGCGCCACACGTTTGAGCACCAAACTAGGCAACAGCTACTTTCAGTTTTCAGTGCAAGTTGGACGCCTCAGCCGACGACGTATGTCGGCGCCAACATAAATTGGAGCAAAGCAACGAACGCATGAAGTACATACATTCTCGTCGTTCTTGTTGCGGACGTCGTCGTAGAATACCGTTTTCTGCAGATCATAAATGAAACGATAGCAAGCAAGCAGCAACAACAATGTGTCACGCTTAGTGTTAATGGGGATATACTACAGGCATAGAAACATGCGTGTGTGTGTTGTGTGTGAGAGAGAAAAAGAGAGATTATTATTAAAAGAGAATTTTTCCAAAGCCCCGCACAAGTTTTGCTTTTACTGCTGCTATGGCTGCTGCGGCCATGAGTAAAACGACAACGTTGTCAGTGCAAATTTTGCCGTGTTCTGTAAAAGTCGTGCCGGAAGTAGTTGAAAAGAAATAAAAGCACAAAAAAATCTATAAACACTCTTCTCCTATATAGTAAATTGTATTGTGCGAGTGTAGTTGCGGAATTGCCGCCGGTTAAATGTGACAAGGAACAACAAGACAAATTGTGAATGAATGAAAAAAGCATAACAAAATCAAAATTTTTTGCATAATCAAATTGCCCTCAAATTAAAAAACAAAACAAAGAAAGCGTGAAGTATCAGAGAAAAAAGACAAATTAAAACACAACAATATCAACAAAGTAAGTACATAATACAATAACATAACAAATTAATTAATTAATGTAAATTAGAAATACATAAGATTAGTACATTGAAGCTTAAGAGATTTAAATGTGTTGATTGCATTGCAAATTGCTTTGATGCGTGTTTCAAAGTGTTTCTTATCAGTGAACCCCCGTTATATTTTGTTAAGCATTAACAACTGCGACAACAACGACAGTTCTGTTCTAACAGTAAATACAAACACTCAACGCACTCTGTGTATTGCGTATGTAAGTTGTGTACTTCGCAGGTGTTTGTATGTGTACATGGGTGTGTAGATGTTTGTGTAGCCAAAGCGAAGCCAAACATCAACAAAAGAACTGAAGCAAAAACAAAACAAAACAAAAAAAGATAAAGATAGAAATCATAATAATGAAAATTTGTATCCTTGACTTAAATACTTTTTTAATAGCCATGAATATGATGTAAGTATGTACAGAGATGTAGGTGATACATGATAATTTATTGTATCAAATGTTGTGACGAGAGTTTACAATTGTCACATATGTACATTATTTTTTTTTTTTTTTTTTTGCTTTGAAAACTTATTTTGAAATTATCTAATTTGATAAGCAAATTACTTTTGAAAAGTAATAAAGAAACTTGACTAATTTTCATGAATTCTTTATTTATATTTATTATTTCATTTTTGTTTGTTTTGTCTACGTTATTTCCGTCGGCGCCGTCACATTCATCCACATCAAATGATGCTAATTTCACGCGTCTGTTAAATATGACTCTGTCTGTCTGTCTGTCTCTGTGTGGAACTGTAGAGGTGTGAGAGTATGTATTTTCTTAATAGACTATGTAGACTAGTCTAATCAGTGTGGAATGAATACTCTGGGACACGGGCGGACTCATTTTGCTGTTGTTTTTCTTTGTTTTAATCATCTTCCATCTTTGTTTTTATAACGGTTTTCTTTCTAATTCCAATTTCACGATTTTACAACAAAAACAATTGAAAAGAAAGTATGTAAAGAAGCATAAAGGAAAATAAAAAGGGCAGAATGATAAAAATAAGGAAAACAAAAAACGCACAAAAAAGCTTTGGCGGTTCTCTCAGTCAGTCTGTCTGTCTGTCCATATGTCCGGTTGTTGTTTGTTCGCCTCTGTCCTTTGTCATCATCATCATCATCTACTTCTTCGTCTTTTTCTTGTCCTCATCTTTTGTTTAGTTATTTATTCTAAGCTCCACGTGCTGCGTCTCTTTCTCCTTCTCATCCTACTATTGTACTTACTAGTGTTTTTTCTTTTTTTATTATTATTATTATTTTTTTTATTAACTTTCATTTTCTTCCGTTCATTGGCTTATTTTTTTCTTTATGCTTTTGATTTTGATTTCTTTCCTTCTGGCATTGACTGTCTACATTTGTTTTTGTTATTATTCCGTTTTGTCCATTTGCTTTCTTCTCCTCTATATTATTTTATTCTGTCCTATTCCATTCCCTTCATTGTTTTTCCCTTAAAAATCCGCAACGCAAATTTGTTTTGTTTGCCTTCTTTTCTTTTCCTTCTGTGTTTTTTCTTTTTCCTCTTTTTTCTTGATTTTTTTTTTTTTTTAACTTGACCGAATAACGGTGACCCATGTTTTCAATCATTTTTCTTGTTTATTTTCTTCTTGGCGATTTTCTTTTTGCAATTGCTAATCCTTTTTATGGAATTTCTTCAGTTTATAATAAGTTTTATCACAAATTGTTCCATTACTAAGCAAACCCAGATTGATGAAGATCTTAAAGTATCTAGGAAAAAGATACTTAATTTAATCTACTAAGAGTATTTTAAATCAGTTCAGTTAAAGCTCTCCTTGATAGCACTAATAGTACAATAAGTAAAAAGTCCTTTTGGTTCCTCTTAATTTCTTGTAGTTGTACATATTTCAAAAAAAAAAAAAAAAAAGAATCTCATTTATCCTTTGCTCGCTTATACATTTTTATTATTTTCATCACAACTATCCCATAAAGGGAAGTAAGAAATAAATATAGTAGTTTCTTTCATAAAATTCAGAACAAAAGAAAGTTTCCAAACTAAAAACTTCAATCGACAGTTTTATGAAAATTTTACCATTTTTCGTGGAGTGGAATCCTTTTTAAAACTCTTAAGAAACAAAAAGAAGATTGACAAAAAGTTCTATTTAAATATGAAAATTATACTTACTATGCTTTTGTTGTCTCCAGTTTAAATTCTCCTCATGAAAGAAAAAAGGGTTTCCGGTACTTTATCACTTTGTCCTTCATTTTGTCTCCTATCAGTTTTTCTTTTCTCATTTTATTTATTTTTTTTTTTTTTTGTGCCAAATGTTCTTTTTGTTTTTATTGTTGTTGCTTATGGAAATTTATAAACTAATTGTTCGATATTGTTAACCAACCAACCAACCAACCAACCATGATGGGGTCTCTATTTTTCCTTAATCCTTTTTCTTTATCTCTTCATATACGAGTACATACCATATACCTACAGTGTAAAGAATATCCTTTATTGTTATTTGCTTTTTGGCTCTTAACATTAAAATGAATTCATGCTCAAGAGCTCAACTCACTTAACTGCACATTTTGCTACCGATAAGCAAAGAAAACTTTTGAGGTTTTCCATTTCTATATTGACATTTTGCAACTCTGCACGTTGTCATCCCATTTTTTATCTCATTTTCTTTTTTTGGTCTCTTTGGTTACTTGGGTTCTTTTATCCGTTTTTGTGCAAAGTAGCGACAATTTATTTGCTACCCTCACCCGGGACGACGACGACGATGATAACTTCAAATAAGATACTTTTTCTATCTTTGCAAATGCTGTTTTCATTCATTTTCTTTCTTTTCCATAACGTGCAATTTTCATGAAAATGACAGAAAAAGAAATTGCGCGCTCAGTTAGCAGTTTTTCATCAAATCTATTTTTTTTTTCTTTTTTGTTGGTTTTTTTATGTTTACCCAAAAAGTTATGCCTGCTTCATCTTTGTTGTTGTGTCTGTTCGCGTACTTTTATCCTTTCTTTTCTGTTTTATTTTTTGTTCGTTGTTATTGATTCTTAACTTTAACTTTTTGTGGTGATGTTGTTGCCTTGACTTGGCAACTTTCTATATGTTCCAGGCGACCATCAGTGAGTGTCCTTTAAAATGCTTTTGGATAATATCCTTTCGCTTATGTGTTTCTTATCCTTTCATTCTTTGTTTTTTTTCCTTCTTTTTTATATTGTCCTTTGTCGTTTTCCTGTGCGATTTACCGGAAACTCACGAGAAGATTGTAACTTTTGTTCCCTTTTTTTTTCTAAATTTTTTTTTGTTGATTTTCTTACTTATGATGAAAATTATTGTCGAAGGTTGTGTCGCCATCATGGCGTTCTTTCGCGGCTTCTCCTTCTATTTCCGGCGCCTTTGGCATTGCCTGCCTTTTGTTATATCGAGATATGTATTATGTTTTATGTATGTATGTTATATCTACCTCTATTGAATCATTCATGTATTTGTGTCTCGACATTTAGTTGTCTCTTACAACATACTTACTTATTCTTTGTTTTCTTTCTTGCCTGCCTACCTTTTTAATGCGAAGGCGAAGACAATTTCGCAGTTTTATGTCTGAAGCAATTTATCCTTGAGCTATTTTTAGTCCTTCGCCTTTTATTTTTATCTATTTCTTTTAATATTTTTGGCAATATACACAAATGAAGAATAATCGTTTGTTGTTTTCACAGTTTAAAGTTTATTTTTATGTAATGTTCCGTTGTTCCTTTTCCGGGAAGTGAACCACAAAACATGAATTACGATTTGCCAAAAGACAGAGAGATCTGTAGTAAATTATAATATGGAACTCATTCATCCAATTTTCTCTTAATGAAAAGTTATAGTTAAAATAAAATTGTTACATTCATAAAAGATTAATCAATTATGTAGATAGATTTTTGTTTGTAAAAGGTACAAGACTTGACTTCATTGGGATCCTAAAAGGCTTAACTGCTCGCCTTACTTCAGATTTATTCTCCGGTTGTGTAAGTCTACAACGGTTGCATAATCCGCTTAAAGATCCATGTATGCAATACAAGAACTTTGTAATTTTAAAGTTTCTCAATTCTAAATTAATTCACATGTAATAACTAAAGGTTTGTCCACCCATTTCCACATCCCAGTAATAGATTTTATAAGAGCTATGTATCTTCAGTTGTATCTTCTAGTTTTATTTATTTTTTTTTTTTTTTTCTTATTATGAGAAAGTATAGTTTACACGATTATTAAAACCCTTGATCCGCGTTCTTGCACTTTAAAAGCCTGTTGGCACATAAAACAGAAACATATCCAGATTTCAATACATTTGCAACTGAAACCAGAACATTTTTGAAGCAGAACTTGGTGTAGTTGATGCAGAACCGGAAACAAGTTCCAAAAAAAGCAAAAAATTATTTAAAATGATATGTAAAGATGTTTCTGTTTCATAAACAGAAATCGAATTAGAAATGTTATTTCGTTTTCTACATCTGTTTCTGTTTTATGTGGCAACAGAACTTTAGATTCTCTATATAATCTAAATTGTTTAAGACTGGCAAATCGGCTTAAATCGACACTTCATACAATATAACTTATCCATCAATTTTTCTTACCTATAACATTTTGTTTAATCAATTTAAATGATTGTGTTACATTCTTCCTTAAGGCATCTTATATAAACAAACGGCTTTTGATAGAGTTTTCTGATCAATATATTAGAACAATGATTCAACTCGATTTAAGACATTGTACGTAGAGAGTTTGTCAGGTTATAGAAAACATTTCTGCCAACTCTGACAAATGTACTTTTCTCCAGTGGTTGCCTTTGATGAAAAAAATGTCGAAAAGAAAGCCCAAAAAAGTTTAAAAAGGTGATTCTTGACAAAGCGTATTCTATCGGAGCTATTTATCTTCATTTAAATCTTCTTGTTTTGGTTTGTGTTTTTTATTTTTTAAAAGCACAGTTCACTCCACTGCTGGAAACATTGCCAAATTGTTTATAACCAATGGCACAATTTATTGTATACCAATATTCTAAATTTCCCTAACAATTATAATTTCTATTCAATCAAATTAAACAATTGTGGTATAAAATATTACGTAAATAATTTTCAGTTCATCTATTTTGTCTTATTTCTATTTTCCTTTCAAAAAATCTTCTTAACTTCAACAGAACACAATCGACAAAAAGAAAACTTGGGACTTGAAGACTTTAATTTCATATTTTACTCTTTTATGTTTAAACAATTTAATTAAGTCAATCGATAATATTGATTTGCAAGTTTATTTCATTTTACTTACTCGTACTTACTTTCCCAACTCGTATTTCGCTTGTGGTTTTTTGTATTTCTATTCCTTGTGGACTCTCTTTCCTTTTTTTTTTTTTTTTTGTATTTATATACATAATCTATTAATAAATAAATACCATAACTGATCAAGGGTAGTAGAACAATTAACTTTGTTTCGTTCGTTACTTTGAATGCGAACTTTGTGTCGGAGGGCAACTCATGCTTGTGTATTGTTCTTCCGGTGAAACGGTGCGTGTACGTAACATGAAAGTAATTTACTTGGTATCTTTTTTGACCTCTATTTGTCTGTCTTGGCTTTGCTTTGATACAATATTAATATGGCATTCATTATCATTATAGCTTAAGCTTTGAGTCAATAAAAGTTGATTATAAAACACGAAAAAGAAAGGAAAAATATAAAAATACAAACAAAGAGAAATAGAGTCCTTCTTGTACATGTATTGTGCGAGATGTATGAGTACTAAAGGATATGTTCATAAACCGAAAGAAATACAATTCAACTTCAATTCTCTGTCCTTTTTGTTTTTCCTTTTAGTCTGTGTTTCATCTAAGGCATCATTTAAGAGTCTTTTTATTAAATATTTTATGTGAAATCCTAGTAGAAAAGTGTCGACTACATACAAAATGCTTTTAATTTGGCTTCTCGGGTGAATGTATGTGTGTGTGTGTGTGTGTGTGCATGTATGTTTGGATGAAACTGAAATCCTCGAGTTTTCACAAGAGACACTCATCATGATAAAAATGTAAATATGAAATATTTATTTAATTAAATTTATTTGAGAAAAGTTCAAAAACAAAAACGAAAAGAAAAAAATTATGATATAAAATTATTATGAATTGCCTGAGAAACTATGACAACCATAAAATGATGAAAAATGTCTATAAATGTAGTAAATACTTTTATGAATATCCAAATCTCTGAGTGAGTGAGCCTTCATTAGCTTTATTCTCAAATTAGCTTAAAAGAAACTAACTAAACGAATGAATGAAAATAGCTTCAAGTCTTTTAACATTGAATGTTGAGAATTTAACTAATTTAGAAATTCCTTCTTAAGTGTTTTTATGAGCTTTAAATGAAAATATTCCGCGCACCTAACTGAGTCGCATCGTGTAACATAAACGTCTTTGTCCTTGTCAACATTCTGCTGTTGCTGACAACATTATACAACAATCTGATATAGGAATAGATGAACTGAATGATAGGAAAAGGTAAGAGCTGAAAGGGGAATAAGAGAGGGCTGTTGTGCTATTACCAAACCAAGCATCTCTTGTCTCTGTTTGGTAGTTAAGCGTTTAAATGTTGATGTCGCAGCATCAGCAATTCCCACCAGTCAACCGGCAGCAGCCAGCCTTATAATCCTAATTAATCCTTTCATGTTCTGTGCTTTCTCTTTTTCTGTGAGCGAGCGCTAAAAGTCAAACACACAGCAGCATAGCAATAACAATAATAACAACAACCTATGTACCTATCCACCTATTTTCCAACCTACCAATCTCATTGTCATCATCATCATCATCATCCTCATCACCATCATCATCATCATCAACTTACTAAAGGCATCCATCCAATTTAATACTATGTTCTAGACTTGACTTCATTCGTCGAGCCTTTTATGTTTGAAACAAAACCAGAAAATAGCAACACAAAGCCTCTAAAAAAAGGCAACTGGCAACTCAAAATAACAAAAAAAAAACCAACCTCATCTTGGTCGATTGCTGAGAGTCGACTGACGGTTTGTCATTTTATCCGTCGGTCGTTAGGTCATTTGATGTTTGTTGTTGTTATTGTTGCTGGCAGCCATTTGACAAATTAACTCGTTGAGGACAATTTGCAATTATTGTATTATAGTACTATACTCGTATGCCATAATTAAATTATGTTTCATGAAAACTGCCTGCCTTCGTTGTTCTGCTTCCTCTTCATATTTTCCCCCTTGTTTTCTTTTCCTGTTCCAACAGAATTTTCACATAATTTCTCTCTTTTGTGCGGTCAAATTTCTCGTTTCATTACATTTTATTCGATTTTTGCTATGTGACAAAAAAATATCCTTTGTGGTTTTTTTTTTATGGAATTTTCGTTTATTATTTAATTTTCAGTCATTTTCAGCATTTTTGATTTTATATTGTTTCTTCTGTATTGTTTTTATGTTGAAATGAGAATTTTTAAGAGCCCATCGATGGTGTTTCATTAAGAATTCATTTTCTTAAAAATGTTGAAAATTTGTTGTGAATTTTTAATGATATTTCATTTGTTGCTTGCAATCGGATTAATCTTGTTTTTTGCTTGTTTTACATGTAAACAATGCCTACTCAAATATGCTTTTGTGTGTTTGCTATTTCATCGTCATTTAGAAAATTATGTTTTGTGTTTATGGAATTGTAATTTTTTACCACTCTTCAGAATTCAAGATTCATTGATTCATTTGGCTTCAAATTATAAACGAAATTTAGGAAAATTTTGAGGAAACCTGATTTACTAGATGATTTGTGAATGATTTTATAAAATTTTAAAGGATTTTTTTGGAGATATTCTGCTACTTTATTATTTTTAATTAAAGTTGCAGTCAAGTCACCTCTTGGACTTGCCATTCTTTATTTTCTTCTTAGGGATGCCCTCTATCAAAAAAATTTCATTGAAAAGTAAAATTCTTAAAGTACCACAGTATGACCATGTTAGAGTAGAGTCCTATAGCTGTGTCCCTTTTTATTTATTTCAGTATTTATATGGAATAAAGCTTGTTAAGCAAAGATGGCTTTAAACTCTATCGAATAAGCCGAGACTTTCTCCTACTTTTGAATGTAAATTGCTGTCGCTTGCAGCTCATGTATTGAACTATGTCTATGGCAACAAGGCAGTGTATAGATGTGTATGAACCTATCAGTTGAGACAACCTCAACTTCATCATTCTAAAAAACTATAGGAAAGCTCAAGTGCCTAAGCGACTTGTGATTTGAGTAGATTTCTTTTTTTTTAATATCTTATTTTTTTTTATTTTTTATAGTCAAGAGATAATTATAACTTATTCAAACACAATTTACAATGTGTTTTACTTTGCATTCATATATGTATATATATTCTATATTGAAACTACAATATATTTGATTATGTAATATATTTGCGACAATTGTGTATCTTGCAATGAATTCACGATGTAAATTAAATTTTATATACCTAAGATTAAATAATGTTATTCGTTTATTTTATGTAAGTTTACACAACTTATCATAAACAAAGCCTCAGTAAGCACGTGGAATTGAAATCAGCAGAGTGCATAGTTTTATTCAAGTTATTTAGTTTCAGTAAAACGTAATAAGATACTTTATTGCTTGTGCAAAGGGAAGCCAAGAAGCCCTTTGAAATATTTATTTATTACTACAACTTTAAATTCATAGTATTTCTATTTTAACTCACTGGTTTGTTCAAGTACGAGTATCTTCATTTTTTAATAATTACAACATAAAGTAATCCTTGAAAAATATTGTAGTTATGGTGAAATATACCAAAATTATTCAAAAACCAAGGTGACTGTTCAAATTTCGCTGGCATATTCCCAAACTACGAGTATGTACAATATAAATTTAATATTTTAGACTTGGCATAGTGAATTTCGTTCTTACATGGAGATATCATAAACCTTTTTAAATCCAAACTAGAACTGATTGATATCAATAATAATAATTTTACAAAGTATTGCGTTATTCAGTTTTGTAGCCAACATTTGTTCAATGGCAAATTAATAGTTTTTTTCTTTTTGTTGGTGAAGAAAACTTTTACAAAACTTGTTGAATCGCTAAATTTAGAAATTGTTCTATAATCGAATATCAGTAAAGAAGAGGAACAAAACTGTTTCTTAATTGATTCACAGGGTTATACTTACGCAATTTCAAGCACCAAACTTCTTTCACAAGTTAATTTTCTTTCTTAGAATTGAAAATAATAAGCATTTCTAATTATTATATATTATTATTATTTTTATTCAAAACTCTTCTTTATTGTTTCTTTTATTGTATGTACTTTTCCATTTAGTGGAATAGACACATTTTTAACAATCTTTTCCTCACCTTTACAAATAAAAGTCACGTTTTAAAACCCACAATTGATGAATGTTTCCATTAGTAGAGGAGTTTTTACAAAAAGTTAAGACAAAACAACAAGTGTGTTAGTAATAAAATTTACTTATTTTCCTTTCTCATGTGACTTAGATATCAATGAATTGATAAATGTAATTTTACATGTGACAAATTTACAGACATGGAAAACTAAATCAAATTTTGTCATACTTCTTTTAACTAATCACCGTTCTGGTTTCCGATAAACTCCTAATTTATATATTATCCATCAAGAAAGTCATAACATTGAGAAGCTTTTATCAATTTGAAGCTCTTTTTCACAATTGAACATTCCTAGAACGAGGAACATCAAACATACCTCCAATAAATAAAATGAGCTTTTCATGGCTCCAGACACAATGCGTACCAAACGGAATCCCATTACCCCCATACAAATCCCAATATGGTACGGAAGATATAAGTTTCTTTTCACAATTATACTAATTTACAATTGAACCAAGGTTGGATCCGAGTCTTGACATCGCTCTCCTTTCTAACATATCCTTTGTAAAATATCGATATCAATGAGTTCTAGTGTCCCGGAATTGTGGAACAACCAGTCATGGATATTGATAATGCGCCAGCTCACACGTCAATGTTTGTTTGTGATTTTTTTTGACAACACAAAAAATCGTAATCATGCCTTTTAGCCGCTGTATTCTCCGGACTTGGTCCTTGCGAATTTTTCCTGTTCTCAAAAGTAAAAAGATCTTTGAAAAGTTGATCGAGTTTTGCCACTATTGAGGAATTAAATACCGCATCACTAGAAGACCTCAAGGCGCACATCAGAAGTGCTTCGTAGATCTGAAATAGCAATGGCTTAAGTGGTTCAAAGTATATAGATATTGATGAATAAATAAATAAATACATATTTTTCGGGAAAAATACAAAGCGACATTAAAATATATCGTGTAAAATATTTTCCAATTCCCAAATCCGATTAATGTACCTATTTGCCTTATTTGGCAAGTCTTGAAATATTTTCTTCTTTGCCATTATGTTTTTCAATAGCAATAAGTAGTAATCTTTTGATTTCCTTCTTTTATTCTCTCTCTCTCGTTAAATGTTTTTGCTTTCGACTGTAGTCTGAGCCCCGTAAGTCCCTAAATTGCTTTGACGTCGATTTTTCTCTATCATTTGATGTTTTTGCCATCTTACCTCACATCATCTGAGAAAGGTTCAATCAATGACGACGCATTTTTCTGAATTGTGAAAGTAGCAAAAAGAAACCGTGACTCACTCACACGATACACTTCCTTCAGTGAAGAACAAAGCCAACTGAAATCATTTTTAAATTGAAAAATAAAAAGAAAAACTTATAATGAAGAAAGGGAAGTGGAAAAAATCAAATGTAATTTTATTTTTTTTCTATATAATTTTGCTCCCCATTTAACTGAGTTCGAGCTAAGAAAGTATCAGTAGTAGTAAAGGGGAGCAATAACATTTATGACGATTTTGAACGCATTTAAGGGAAATTGAATGAAAAAGATTTTTCCATTTGCTTTGACTTACTTACTTACCTGCCTCTGCCCTCAATCTCTACTACTTGCTCTTTCTCAACATCATTCTGTCATTCATTCAAAGCATAAATGGCCTCATGATGGATAAAAGAAAGAAGAAAAAACTGGAAAAAGAATTTAATAAATAAGTGCAAAATTTTTTCCAAAGCTGCTTTTAGTCCTTCGTTTCGTTTTTTGCCAACCAACCAAAGGATAAGCAGAGAAATTGCCAACGGCAGCAGTTGCGGCATTTAATCGACTTGCCAAATCTGCTACTATTCCCAACAAGGCAAAAAACAAAAATGAAATGAATAAAATGAAGGATTTCGTATGAATAAAAGGATTCCGCTGAGCAAGCAGGCAAACAATCAAACAAACAAATAAATAAACAACAACAAACATTTTGCCACAATTACATATATTAAAAAATACAATAATAATAGACGCGAAGAAGGGAGGCCACATTTTCCGAGTCAAATGCAAACTTTGAGATATATTTTTGTTTTTGTTCTGTGTTTGTTTATTTGTTTCTATTCCCATCCAACGAATCCATTTCTTTTTTTTTTTTATTATTATTATTATGATAACCACAGCAAAACATGAAAATTTCCGGATTTTAGTTTGGGATAAAAGTAAAACGTAACATTGCTGACTGCCGGATGTGGTTTGGTGTATGATGGTGGCAAACTCTTGAGTGCCTTTGGGATTTTGGGATTGGGATTGAGGTATGCTTTTGGTTTTAGATTTGGTTGAAAGGTTCTATCCATTCGCACACTCACTAGAGAGTGGGTTAAGCAATGAGTAACCGCAAAATACGCGTTTCAAAGTAAAATGCATACGAATGAATGAATATTTTATTTAAACAAAAACAGAAGAAAAACAGAAAGAATCCAACATTGTAGTACTAGGATACAACGTAACTACTAAATATGTAAGCAAAGAAAAGCGAGGCGAAGCGAAGCGAAGCATTGCCAAGAGCAGCAGAAATGATAATGACAACGTAGCAAGTGTAGTGATGTAGATACATTTGTATCTTAACTATGAATAGATGGATAGATAAATACAAATGTATACTACACATACTATATACCTAAGTAGTCCAATATGTAAGTAAAACTTGTGGTTTTGAATTCAAGATGTCGTCGCTTAAGTGTTTACTTGGTGCGTTGAGCCTTCTCTCATTCAGTTAAGTTGACTAAAGCTTGGGTGTATTTATCTATCTATCTATCTAACTATGTATGTATTAACAAAATATACAAATTCAACTGAGTATAGTCAAGTTTATTTCTAAGCAATCCATTCCATTCCATTGTCTGACTATCTGACTGCAGTACCATAAATGATTCTTGTTTATGCTAAAAATTGTTGCTATATTAGGTTTATACACAATTTTTGTTATTTTTTCTTTGTTTGTTTGTTGCTTTGGAATGCGTCTCATTGTGATTGTTGTTGTTGTTTTTTTTTTTATATGATTTTTCTATTGTTTTATCTTCTATGGTTGGTTGTTGATGTTAATGTTGTTCCTTTTCTTATAGTTTTTTTTTTTTTTCTTCTCATTTTATATGCCTTTTGCTGTCGTCTTATTTTGCGCACTGAAGTGTGCTTGAGGTTACTTACATAAAACCATATACAACAAATACATACACATGTATCTATCTATCTATCTATCCACCATGTCTAGGTCCATGTGTGAATGTATATTCATGTCATTTCTAACAAACATCACAACTTTATCACAACTTGTTCACTTCTTCTAACTATGTACTTACATGCATACATGTAATTATGTATTTATGCACAAATATTTATGTGTGTTTCTTCATACATGTGTACATTTATTATGCGTATCCATGTATCCATGTTTCTGTGTATGAATTTATCTACAATCTAATAATTTCATACAAGTCTTTACTTGCCATTTGTAGTGTTGTGTCTGTTTTAAGCTGTTTCTCCTTAACCGCACCTAAATGAAAGTCCTTTTTCGCTTGACTTGGGACAACTTTCGTTCGTTCGTTCGTTCGTGTTCATCTTCATTATTATTTCTTATTCTTATTATTGTTTCTCTGTCCACCTAACTCTCTAACTGTTTGTCTTTCATGTCTGCTTGTTGTCTTTTACATAAATTCTTACGCTTCGTTCATTTTGTTTTCATACTCAATTGAATAATTGAGGACAATTGTATTTCGCTTCCCATTTAAGTTGTAATTTGTCTTATTTGTTATTCATACCTAAGAAACATAGAAAGAAACTTTATTAAATCTTAATTTACTTTGAATTATTTTTAGGGATTTGGGAATAGTTTAAATAGTTTTGATTTAGTTCAATAATACAAGATACGAGTATATATTTTACAATTTATTTAAAAGAGAAGAAAGCGTAGAGTTTTGAAGGCTCCCAAAAGTATGCAATATGATGACCATAGCCAATCGCTTACTATAACTTTTCAAAGGAAACGTGTTGTGTTGAGCGAAACAACAGACATAATTCATTTACCATTATCATCTTTTGTTCTTAGTATTGGTAATTTAAAGTTTCATTCAAATTTATAAAGTAATTACGATAGTTTCTAAGGAATCATTACGTCTTTATCCTGATAGTTATATGTCTTCTTAACTAGAAAATTTGTTTTGTCTGATTTTTTTTTTTCTTAGAATTTAAAGAATTGGAAAATTCTCAAAAAAAAAAAAAAAAAAAAAACTGAAAATATCACAAAAATGTGTAACAATTTCCATTGAATTAAAATTCAAAGCTTCTTTAGTTTAGTTTAAGATAAGCGATAAATCTTTATGTATGGGCATATCTATTCACATAAGAGACACCATTAAATTGATATTTATTTCATTTCCTACATCTTTTCTTTAAATAACATAACATAAAATTTAGAAGTAGTTGACATTAAATATAGAAATATAGCCAAGAAAATACTACACATTTCGTCCTCATAACTACACAATAATAATAATAATCACGCACAATTGAACTTAATATTCTTTACTATAAAAATGAAGATGGCAATTTTGAAGAAATTTCTCTTTCTTGGGAAAAAGTGCACATACTTACAGTCCTGTACCAAGTACTGCAAAGCTTAATTTCTCTTGAGAATCTCATTGAAGGAGAACGAAATGAATGGGATTGTGATAAAAATATCAAATCAAATCAAAATCATATTGGACAGCAATTGAGATTGCCTTCAATGGTTGATGACTTTAGCTTTAGCTTTAGCTTTAGTTAAGTAGCAACAAGCAATAGTAGATGCCAACAACGAAGAGGATAAGTAACAACAAATGCCAATGCCAATGCCAATGTCAATGTCAATGTCAATAAGAAGGATACTTTTTATAAAAGATAAAAATTGTCTAAGTTATAAGTTCAAGTACAAGACAAATAACAAGTGAAGAAGGGAATAAAACTTACTAATTTTGAAAAGACTGACGCAAAGATATTAAAGTCAAATAATTGTCATTAACAGGTTGCTGTTTACTTCAGTGATATAAACAATAACATGGATACATTTTCATACAGTTCTCAAGAGGGAAACTCAACAACTGTTGATGCTGTTTTCACTTCCTTAACAAAGTAAAGTTGTTTTAGATTTAGGAAAAAAAAAAAGAAAAGAATATGAGAAAAATGTGGCACATGTTCATATTGCATATCCGTTGCTCACTCACTTACACTTACATACTTACGAGTATATTGTTCTGTTGCTTCTGGCCAACTTGAGATTGTCACTCAAAGCGCGCTTTTTGCAACCTGTTACCGACATTCATTCACTCAGTTAGAGTCTGTCACTCGATCTGTCACTCGATCCTTGGAGGAGCATGATGTTTAGTCATCTGCTTCTTTGTCTCCTTGTTCGTTTACAATACAATAGTATTGTGTGTTCTTTGCTCCATATCCTTTTCGTTTGTCTCAAGCATTGTGCTATTGCATCTTCATATGCTTAACATATATTTACTTTCATTGTTTCTTCCTCCGTATATCAATCATATGTCATGCGTTGATGTCGCAATTGTTGGCGTGTTAAATTTTCACATGACATCATATCACGTCACGTCACGCCATATCACGTTACTTCATTTATTATTAGTTAGTCACTCACTCACTCACTCACGTTCATGTTACAAAGAAGAAACTTTGCCATGATGTAAAATTTTATGTTATGAAAGTGTTATGTGGTCTTCTTCATTTCTTTTTTTTGAATATTTATTGTATTTTTACATTTCATTATGTGAACAATTTTGTTATTGTTTTGTTGCTTCTTTTCTTATTTTAATATTGACTTGTTATTGTTTGATTTAACATACTTTGTATGTCATGTGGTGAATGTTGTCGACAACAACAACAACAACAACAAAAACAACACCAGCAACGAACAACGTCAATCAAAATAAACTTTGCACTGATAACAAAATTGAATTTCAATGAATATTATTTTGAATGATTTTATTTATTTCTTTGCAATGGCGAACATCAAGTCAAATATTATGAAACATGTTTTCTAAATAATTGTCATCATCAATCTACTCTTTATGCATGGGTGGAGAAATCAAACAGTTTGTTTTAATTACAATTATGTGACCGCAATCACAATTTCATTTCTCATCTTTTGATATGCAATTGAAAATAATCCAATAATTTGATAAGAGAATCTAATGAAAAAATCACAACAAAAAATAAAAAATATAAAATAACAAATACTAAATTTAATTAAATATATGGAAGGGTCATCCATGATAACTTTAATTGAATTACATTTACTAATGGGACAGACTACTTACAAGTTTAATTAATCAAACGACAATCCAGAAACCAAAATGAAAAACAGGAAAAAAAAAACAAAAAACCTTAATACAGGGTTTGACAATTGAAGTGTTACCAATTTCCCACCGGTATGTATATCTGGCAGTTGGGGTTGCCATCTAAAAATATAAAAGTAAAGTACTACAAATTAGATACATTTGAACTTTTGATTAATGATATGTAAACACTTGCTCGAATATACAATAAAAAAAAAAAGAGGTGTCGTGGGACAAACGTGCAGCTCCATTCAGAACAAAATTTTATGCTGTAATTTCCCTTTCTGGTTTATTTTTATTATTATTATTTATTATTATTTTTATTTATTTATTTATTTTATTTCTCTTTTAACACTAAAACACAAAAGAGAATGTTTTCGCTCATGACTGCAATAATGAGAATGAATGACAGTTCTATGAAGACAGAATAAAGTAAAAATAAAAAAAAAATGTTCCCAGTGCAGGACTCGAACCGCACGCCGTTTCTATTTTTAGCATCATTTTTTGAAATTTCACTCATGCCGTATCGCATATAAAAGAGCTACGTTCTAAAGAAAGGGTACCAAACTTCATTGTCCGTCCATCCGTCCTTGGGTCATGTCTCATGAAATGAAATTTTCACAGAATATGTAGTTCTAAAAAATAGTATATTCATCCGATCGCTTCAATTTTGATATACTTATGTAATGAAAAAGTTTAGACAAATTGTGGGCGACATGAATTGTTGTTATTAGGTGAAAAGACTCTTATGCCAAACAATATCAATCAAAGCTTAATTCCAGTTGCACTTGAGCTACGAGTTTGCAAATAACGAAAATCACAAGAAAAATTCCAAGAAAGTATGCTAAAAATGTTGACTATGAACTGATTCATTCTCTTTTAAGCTGTCCTACACGTGCTCCGCTTTTGTTTTGCTTTCATTCTCAATCTACAACAAATCAAAAGAGAAATGTATCTTAAATTTGATTTAAAACATGTAACAGGATAGCAGCAAAAGATTTTGATCCATAGGACAATTGCTAAGCAAGTGCGGTTGAAATAAAACTACAATACAGAAGAGGATTGGAAATAAAATATCTATCTGACACATTTATTTTATTTATTTGAGATCTTTGAGCAATCATTGCAGACTCAATAAGAAGTCAGAAATTCAGAGACTTTTTAATTTCTATATACAAAATTAATGCCAAAAATTATTAGTCCAATGATTTCTATACAAAATATTAAATGAAAAATTGTCTACGTCTCAAATTTGTTGGCCAAGGGTCATCAACGTATGCATGAACTTGTTTCGCTAATAAAACAAAAAAAAAATAATATAAAATTTTATATGAGAAAATTGTAAATTTCCTATAGAAATTTGTCACTTACGTTGAAAGAGAAATATAATATTTAAAATGATTCAAAAACTATAAATCTTATCCTTATCTTATAAACTAATTCATTTATTAAATTTTATTTATAAATACTTGATTTTATTTCTTTATTTCTAATGAAAAGTACAAACTGTTTGATAAAGCCGACCTACAAGTTACTACAAGTTGTTACTAGCACAATTCTCATTCTTTCTTTGAAGTAACTTCTTAGTCTGTCTATATGAATATTAAAATGTTGTCATTTGTTTGCATAGCCGCATATTTTGGTTTTGTTTTCCGCCATACCCATTCACCCAACCATTCTTTCCAGTCGTCTGGATTATCTCACGCGTTTCGTCTTTTCCTTTTCTTCTTTTCAATCTCCTTTACATCAAGTTCCGGCTTGTGCGTTTGTCTGCCTTTCTTTTCTTTTTCGTTGTGTGTTTCTGAATATTGAAAATTTGTGATTTCAATGTCAACGTTGCCGTTGCCACAAACACACACACACATACACACAATAAACGCATATATTGATTGTAGAAAAGTGTGTCCTTAAACGCTACTACTATGCTATGCCTCGTTGTTATGTGTGTAACTTTGTTGATGCCTTCAAAATGTGACGTAACTGAACTCAAGTTGAGTCGGCTCACGTAAACCGCACATTTTTGTTTAGTTTGTTGCTTTGAATTTTTTGCAACTTTGCCGCATTTTACCTTCGTTTGTTTTGTGCTTTACTTTTTATTCTTTATTTTCATCTGTTCATCTTCTTTTTTGTTTTTGTTGTGCTTCTTTTAGTTCATTTCCTTTCCCATTTATTTTTTTTTTTTTGCTGTTTTGTTGAGGCGCCTTCTTTTTCTAACACAGTGCGTGTGACAGCCTTCGCGCCTGAGTATGAGTGTGAATATACAAGTATGTGAGTGTGTTTGTGTATTGTATATTGTGTGGGTGAGATGTGTATTCTTTTTATGTAAATTTTCCCTTTGAGAATTTATTATCAGCTAATAAATTAATATTTTCATTCTCCCGTGTCCCGAATTTGAATAATGACTTAACTTTGACTCGGAGTCAACTCAGCCCGAAGCGACTCGGCCCCATTAAGGCGTTCTTAAGTGTTTTTGTTGTCTGTGAATGGGCTGATGAAAACCCGGTGAGAATTTATTAACCTTGAGGTTCATTTTTAAATAAACAACAAACACGTCGCTATTAACAAATTTTTGAACATGAAATTCCCTACTTTTGTCGGCGCACCTTAATTGTGTCTCTGGGAACCACAATGAAAGCCAACAAATTTATGCGTTTCCTTTGCACGTTCTTTATTTACATATTCTTATGAGAAAGGACATCAATTTAGCCAAAGGCATTTTAGTTGTTTGTTGCATTTGTGTAGATAGATTGATTGCTTGCTTGCTTGATTGATTGATTGATTGATTTCAGTCAAAGGAACATATAAATATTTGTACACATATAACTGAAACGAGTGAGGCACATAAAATGTAAGTGGAATGCGTCATGAAATGAGGCATTTCTAAATCACACACAAAAAAAAAAAAATGGAAGGCAAAGTAACAACAAACATTAGATTAGTCAGTGAGTGAATTCATGTGTAAATGCTTGAACAGGTTTCTTCTCCTCATGTAGGTTTTTTTGTGTGTCAAAAATGTGCTTGGAATCCGAATCCCTTTATAGATTCCGCATTTCATCTGTCTTCATCGTGATTATCACCACCAACACCATCGTTTTTATCATCAACAATGCCTAAGCTTTCAATAGCTTTTCGCGCATCACATCCTTTGCGTGCTGGATTTGCTATGCTTAACCTTCTTTTCTTTGTTTTGAATTTAAATTCACACATTCAAACATAAAAGCAAGTAGAAAAGTTCGAAATCTACGCCTCACTAGAGGGTTTCTCTATCAAAAAGACTCGAACTTAAACCAAGTTTTCTGTTAAATGTCATGTCTCATTGTCTGCTAGTATTCATGGCTGGATGGTTTTGTAGATACAGTGAATGGATGAATGACTGAATGACTGACTGAATGAGTGACTGAGTGAGTGAGTGAGTGAATAAGTGTGCGTGCATGTTGATCTATGTTCGTTTGCATTTCGCTTTTCTATTCAGGAAAACATGCCATGAGCAATGAGCAATGCCGGAAATTTACCAAGAATAAACAATATTTTTTATTACATTTTCCGAATTTCTTTAGCTTCTTACGTGTGTTGTTCACTTAATGTTTTTTTTTGCCTGAAGTCCCATGTATTCCACTTTAACAGACATGAAATAAATAAAGAATTTTCTTTTTTTTTTCGCCACTCCACAGAAACATTTTAATGGCGCTCGCTTTTTCTACATACAAATTTCTATTTCAATGTCAATGTCGTTATCGCTTCCTACAGATCTTAAGATCAACAACATTGATTAGTTGCTTTGATTGCTTTTTCTTTCTCCTAACAAACTGTAATTAATTTGCTTTTAATGGATGACTTTTCATAGCTTCAACTCAAAAAAAAAAAAGGCGTTTTACCTTCATCATCATCATCATTATCTTCACTGGCGTTGTTATCATCATCATCAATGTGAAAAAAAAATATAAACGAATTGTGATAAAAAAATATTGCAATTAAACACGTAAACTTGTGTCACTCGGCGTTTACGTGATGTCGACACTTAACGTTTTGCGCTTTTAATTGTCCCATATACGCACTGTATGACGAACGACACTTGCTTAAGTGTGTGGAGTCATTTTACCCCCCACCCTCAACATTATTTATATTGCCATTGTGACATTTGATTTTCTCTCTTTCTTTTTCTTTATTTTTTTTTTTACCACCATTACTCTTTATTCCTTTTTATTGCTTTTTATATTTGGTTGACTTGACTTGATTTGATTTGTTTTTTGTTTGGAAATGTCATGATGCATCATTGATGTTGTTGACATGACTTAAATGTTTTGTTTTTTCGTTTAATGTGAAATGTGGCTTTGATTTAGGTCAATACATGATGATACTTTTAATACAATAAATATAAAAGAAACATTTGACTTTCAACTACAATAAAAACTTCAACTTTTGCTATGTAAGAATATTCTACGAACAATAGTCAATCAGCTCCTTGAGATATGCTATAAATTTTTATTTCCAACCCACACGCAAAATTTCTCTTTTGATATTTCATATTTCACCAAATCATATCATGATTAAATCAAATATTTATTGAAGTTCAACATCATAAATGGCAAGAAAAATATTGAAGAAGGATACTTGCATTTCTGTTTTATCCTTTTGGCTTATACATATATCTCTCTCTGTATCTCTGTAAATCAATTTATTTATTTCTCAAAAAAAAAAAAAGAAGAATTTATTGATTGATTTTTGCTTTTAACTCTAAAAGACATCAAAATTTATACAATAAAACTAGTGCTGTTTAGATTTTGTGAAGCAAGAATAAATATTATTTTAATCAAAACTATGCTGATTGATTGATTGATAAACAAAGAATAACAAACAATAATAATAATAATAATAATAACAATACTTGAAAAACTTGCTACCTTGTTTTTCAATAAGAAAGTAAAGAGAAAAAGTAATTTCAGTTTCAGTTTTGTTGTTGATATGAATTCCAAATACAAATAACAATGATACACAAATATGAAGAATGAAAAATGAAATGAAAGCACAAAATTAAAATGTATCTATTTGCCACAAAATATGTAATAACTGCATATACAATAGTTCGATACTGTTACTTATTTTGATCCAATGACGCCATTTCATCTGGCAAAGCAATATTTGTTGCAGAATCATATTGTATAAATGTGGATGGATGTGTATGGTTTTAGGTTTACCTTTGTCGAATATCGAATTGGTAAAAACTCTTCAAATGAAATTCTTTACATATTGTATAACATACTCGTACCTACGTGTCTTGTTTACAACATTTGCTACAAATATTCATTCGAATACTTATTTACCATACCAATATTGTAAATGGTCTTGTGGAGAAACTACGGACTACGGAAAACTTAAAACATGATGAACATTTAACGCTTGAAGCATTTTTAAGTATACAATTCAACTTACGAGTAACTATTTCATTGGAATTGTGTTTTTTGTGTAATTCTTAACAACGCACATTGAGGCAGCAGTCGATGGGATAAAATAAAATAAAATGAAATGAAATGAAAGAAGGATCAACCAACCGACAACGGGTATTACTATACTTCTACATGTTTTGTTATGTTTTCATAGCCAACCATAAGTTGCAAATGACAGCAGGCATAAAAAGATACTCTATCTCAAAGATTCCTTCTTTTTTGTTTTTTTCTTTTCCTTTTTATTGTATTGTACATCTTCTACATGCTTTTTATGTTTATAACCATCAACCCTGTTTCTTTTTGAGTATGGATATAAAAAAGAAAAATGAGTGCAACATTTTACCATCGCTGTTACAATAAAAGTTAAAGTTGAGAGCAACGGAGGAGTATTAAAAGTTCGCGTGCTTGAGTTACTCCTATTGAAGCTTTATTCATTTCCATATAAAATAAATTCAACCGTACTAAGTTGAGCCAAGTACCAACACTAAATAACCACAAAAAAACAAACATTGTTTTACTAAGAAACCTAGGTGAAGAAGGTGTGTGTGCTTTACATCTCAACCAGGATAGGACTCTCTTCTGAAACAAATCAATGTATTGCCTTTGACTTTTACGTCCACATCTTTTCAATGAAAATAGAAACAAAATTTACGTTCAGTTTATTTTCTAACTTTTTCTTTCAATAGAAAAGAAAAACAACGAAAACAACAAGTTACATTCATTCATTCATCTGTTGTTGATTGCATTTAGCAATGACACCAATGAGGTGAAAAAAAAAGAAACTTTGTATCTAAAGAAAAAGTTGTAGTGCATGAAAACGAACAAGAGCAACAAGTAAAACATAAAAATCAAGTCCAAAAGTTAAGACAACTCAAGACATTCAAAACACAAGACACCTGAGTCGTAATATTGCTTATACGCCACATTGGATGGTGAATGTAGTCGATCGACTATAAATGCTAAATGTGTAGAGAACTTTCTTCTGGACGTTGAGCAAAGAAGGAAGCAACATCAAAATGGAAATCTTTGGTTATACTTTCGAGAGTCAGATTGATGATGATGATGATGAGTGTTTTCTCTGTTGGTGCATATGTTGTCGTTGGTGTTGTTGCTCACCATGTGGTCGGCTCAGGATGTTGCCAGCATTTTTTGGCTTTAATCGTAACCAGGATACATAATTTGTTGGATCAAAAAAAAATTGTGTAGAAAAAAAAAATAAAAGTAAAAATTTAATGTATTTGAAAAGTTCATATATGATTTAGGGGGGATGATGTTTGACATCTTCTTCTAATCGTAAACAAAAGATTTTGCACATATTATGTATTTACGAAAATGAGTAATTTTGCTAAACAAGCAACAAGAATAAAAGTTATCTAACCTAATAAATTGTTATATAATTATACACACGTGCCCACATGCTCTAGGGATCAACACACCGGAGCGAGAGAATATATTGTTAACAAGCAACCTTTTATCATTCCATTTATTATTCTAATATTGTCGACTCCGTTGGGCGATGTACCTATGTAGGTTTTTGGCTTTCACTTTGGTCACTAGCCAAAGGGGCATTTACTATTTACCTATCTTTATTTATTTATTTAACAATTCATTACATTTCTTCATTCATTCATTCATTTGGTCATTCTGTTTGTTTTTTGCTTATAAGCACATACTCACTCGTACATTTAAATTAACTCAATATCCCTTCATTCTTCCTGCTGTTTGTTCCACATTCCTTCATTCTAAACCATACACTTCTATTCTTTTTTTTTTTTTCTTTTTTTTTATACAATTTCATTTGCACTTGTACGAGTAAGAATGAAGTCTCTATTGCCATATGACTCTACCCTGTGCTGGCCCAATGACTTGTGTTTCTTGCACGATGATAATAATGATGATAATGATCATGAGGATGACGGCGACGACGTCCATCAGAGTCAAACACAATCATAAAGCATACATATTTGCGTTTCGTTCCCAACAGAAGAGTCATTTTTGTTATTTATGAGTTTCCTTTTGCAAACGCAAAAAAAAAAACATCATATAACAAGCAAAATAACAGCGATGATGATGATGATGAAAATGTTAGAGAAGGCAATGAAAATTCTTAGCGTTTTAACAAAAAGAAAACTAAGGAAAGTTTCTTACAAAGGAATTCAATTTAACACACAATTTACATTAATTTACTTTTGACCTTCATTATTGACACCGACACCGACACCGGCAATGTCGACTATGAGGATGATAAGATGATGGCAGGATGACGCCATTAACATGGTAGAAAGAACTGAAGAACTGTTTATGAACGGTGAAAGAAAACATGCCTACCTTTCTTTAGAAATCGAAATCAGACCTATAAACTTTTTACTCGTGCTTAGCTTGTAGTAGCTTGAGAGATATTTGTGAGATAAACTAAACTGGAAAAATTATGAGAAATATTAACTTTTTTTTTAATTTTGACAAACGCAGGGTTAATTTTTATTCAGTTCTCAATACTAAAAGTGTTTTGCCTTAAGTTTAGTAATTGTATTTTAAACTTTTTTTACTTAGAATGACGTGGAAATTTTAATATTATTTAAAGTTGAATGTAGGAAAGGAAGAAGGATCATGGGTCATTTCATAATTTTGGTTTACAAGTCACCTTTATTAAATAACAACTTCCTCTCTTGACCCTTTTAATTATTTTAAAATATTTTCTTTATAAGAAGTGAAAACTTTTTAACAATTTTAATTAAAAATTTCTTATTTAATTTACAAGGATCCAAGGATCTGCATAATATAAATTGCGGTCAAATTCTCTATTCTATTTTGTTTTTACAATTTTTAATGATGCACACCTTTCATATTTTTTGACAACCTAAAAGTTAATTATGGTAGTATTTTTATAAAATATTCTGACAATATAATTTTTTTATTGGTCTATTAAATTGTAATTAAAGCTAATAAGAGAAAGTGTTCTTAAAAGGGGGGAAACTTTAACAAAAGAATGTAACAAAAACATAACAAAACATAGAGAAACATAATAATAATAATAATAAGAACAATGACAGCAGTAGCACAGAAGTACCAGGTTACAGTGGCTGTGGCTGTGGCAGTGTCTGCGGCTTTGGAAAAAATTTCGCAACAGAACAGAAAACGTGGTCAAGAGCTTGGAAAATTATCGCCAAACACAAGAAACCGCAGAGAATAAACAGAAGAAATGAAGTGTTATTGTTGTTGTTGTTGTTCCTGGACAAAGAAAAAAAAAATAAAGGAGGAGATGGAGGTCTCAGTTGACCCAATTTGATGCTTGACAATGATAATAAACAGTGTAGTGTAGCAGCCCCAACATTAACAACAACAACAACAACAACAACAACAATTGTAACATCAGTAACAATAAGGATGTTAAGGGCAAAGAGATTTTTTGTAAAAGTGAAAAAGGGTGGCAACAAAATAAAATGGAAATTCACTTGACTTGATTGAAATCATAAAATGCGTGGCAATAGCGATGAGAATAGAAGAGACAAGTTCTAGGGTCTAAGAGGAGTGAACGTAACAGATAAAGCGAAAATGAAGGCAAAAGCAAAAACCAAAATGGATACACGCAGCTCAGGACTCAGGACATTTGTATGTTCATGCAAACAAGTATATTTATGTATGTTATACATCGGGACAATGCAAAAAATACATCAATCATGTAAACAACAAATACATACATACACTCACACGAACACTCGCAGATACACACATGTGTATTTGTGTAGATACTATTACATATTTGTTCACTTAAACAGCACAGAACACTTGGCTAAGTCACATATGGAAACCGGATATGAAGTTGGCTTGCTGCTGTGTTCATTGGAATATAAGTATATGGTACAATACAATATATTATAGAGTGTGTGTGAGAGTGGGGGAGAGAGAGTGAGAGAGAAATTGGGAGAGAGAGTGTGAAAGAGGGGGAAGGAGGAGTGGTAGAAGATCTTAAAAAACACTTGGGATTAATATTCAACAAAATTGTAGGTTACAGATTTAAGTAGTTAGAGGTAGAGCCTGGGGTTAGGTGTAGGGTGTAGTAAATAAATAATTTTTCATAAATGATATAAAGAAATGAAAGAATATATTATATGTACTTACTTACTTTACTATATAAAACCAAATGTAAAAGCAAGGGCAAGAGGCTAACATCAAACCAGAGAGACGATAAATGGACGAAAACAAGTTACACTGATATATTCTTTTATTCAATTTTGTGTGTGTGTGTATAATATTTTATGGATTGTTCAGTGTCATTTTTGTGGGCGCTCCAGTCTACGTTTTACATGACAAACAATGTTTTTTTCCTTTACTCCACCACCATCACTATTTCCATTGTTGATAAACGCACATTTGTCGCATGATAAATCACATATGTAGATACAAGTCATAAGATATAAGGCTACATATGTATGTATCTCCTATAACATGAAAGCGTAAAAATATTTTGTTATCGTGTCAAAGATAACTTTTGTACCAAACCTACACATACACATACATACAAACAGCAAACATATCTCAGACAAACACACAAGCAAACAGTCAACGACATTCATCCACATCCACATCCACGTCTTCTACATCTCCGCTCGAAACCACTTGACAAATTGATTTATATCAAAACAAATCTTTAAGAAGATACTTTATCTTATTGATGTTAATTTGAAGACAAAGACATTTAAGACTGAAAATGAAATGATCATTCAATTGTTCAACATAATCAAACAAATGTTATTGTTAATTATACAAAAATAACAACGGCAACAAGGACTTCGAACGAAAAAAAAAACTGTTCGTGCAAAAGGACAATTAAATTCATTTTTCCCTCAACTATGGTGAAGATGGAGATGATGGTGATGATGATGATGAGTCCACATTGCAAAACATTGCGCATAAATAAACCAATCAGACTGTGAATAAAATTTCGAAATGATGAAATTAGTGTTGGGCACGGCAGAAAATAATTTGCAATTTGTTTCTTATTATTGTTGCTGTTGTTTTGTTATTATTCAATGAACATGCAGACAAATGAATAAACGAATGAATGAATAAACACAGAGATGCGATGTCTAAACTACTGTATAATAACAAGAATAAGATAAATGAAGAGAAACGGAGAGTCCAGTCTTCTCTGTCTCCTTGGCCATCTTGGCATTTATTATTCGGTCAGTGCCTTTGTTTTTTTCTTTCTTCTTTTATTTTTGTGTTGCTTCATCGCCAACTAATAAGAATAATAACAATGACAAAATACCTAAATAAAAATCTTGAGCATTTAATTTCCTATTAATTTTAATCAAAATTAATGCGAAATAAAATACTAATGATGATAAAAAAAATGACGATGATGACGATGATGGTGCTATGCTAGAATTTTCTTAGTCAAAACACAAGAAAAATTTGAAAGAGGCAGTCATGGGACCTGACTGATCGAAATGAAGATTTAAAACTATAAAGTAAGTAATACTTCATTCGAGGCGTTTTAGGCTTCCGTCAAAAGTTCAAGTACTTTAAACTTATTTCGTCGTTTCCACGGCAAACAGCAGTTGTTTATGATTTTCAGACTCAAGATGCAAAAACGAAATTAAAAGATAACTCACAAATCTGTGAAAAAGGGAATCCAAGTTCGTTGCATTGTGACTATGTGACTATCAGCAGATATGAGATCAACAACAACAATGACAACAGATCATGTTTTCCAGTTTGTTCTTGTTTTTTTGTTTTCACTTACGCGGTATATGTTGTGCCATAAGAAACCATGCAATTATCGACAACGAAATTGATTTGAAACAAACATGTTCGGATCGGTTTCGGTTTGCTGTATACAATGACGGGTATTTGTCGACAACCAATCATATACCAATGCAAACAAAAACAATTTGTTTTGTTTTGTCTGCTTTGGTGTATGCGCTCTCATAACAAATAATGTATCGTTGTTTCATCAGACAAAAAAACACTGTTTGTTCGCTGCGGTGTACACTCACCACAATGAAGTACCGGTGTTTTACGTGCTCACCTGTCTGTGAAGGCTTAAGAACACGGTGCCAAGCACATGGATGGATAAACATCAATCAACGTCCCCTTGGATATATATCCGCAGGTCCCAAATTTAAGTCATATTTATTTTGGTAAATATGACTCTCTCCTTGGTGGGGAGCGAGGCTCATCCTAAACCTCTGCTGCTCTCTGGGTCACAGTACCCGGTTGTATAACGCAACTCCACGTCGAGTTATAACCGTACCCGCATTTGGGTATTAAACCACAGCCGCCACGATACTCCCACAAGGGGGCCGTACCCGCTGGTCAGGACGGAAGCAAGTTCCGTGGGATCCTGACCACCCGTGGTACCAGAAAATAGCCTCTGGTCAGACTTCGTACCCGAGGTACTACCAAATTCGAACTCCCATATAGTTTTCATTCATGTAGTAGCCAAGAAATCCCATTTATAGAGGATAACCTGGATCACAAATTATAAATGAAAATAATGTTCCCTCCAGGAATATGAGTTCTAGGCAACAAGATTTATAGAACTCCAGAAGAATTTCCCATAGGGGGAAATTTAGCACAAAGCAATCAAAAGGGAAAAATTCTACGATATTTTCGAAACTAGGACTGGCCAACCTCCAACTCAAGGCTCGCCTTTTTTGCCCGCCGACTTATGTAAACTGATGAATTAAAATGAACTTTTTTTGCAGCTCAAAGTGGGCGGTGGTGGAAATAAGTTTGAGAACATATGCTGACTTAAGACATTCATCCTTATTTTCAGTATTATTTCCTTATTATTGTAAATTTATTCCTCTAACTAATTATCACTTCTTTCACTCTTTACTTCCGTTTTATATGCTTTTTACAAATGAGTTAATTTGTATAAATTTAATATCTTTCACTTCTTCATTTAATGTTAATACAATATTATTCTCAACTATATTTCACTGGGAATGTCGGGCGGGGGTGAGGGACTATATAATTTTCATATTCTATTTTATTAAATATGCAATGAATGCCATAGAAATTTTTTGGCTGCTGGTTTCTTCTTAAACTTTCTTTCTTACTTACTTTTCTTTCATTCCCAGTGCACGTTGTTTTGTAGAAAACTTTTTACATAAATCACTTTGCGGCAGATAATTTTCTTTGACGACGTCATAGCTGCTATTTGCTGGTGTTGTTGCACGTGACATTAATTGGTTACACAAGTGACAGGCGACATGTGATTAAACTTGAATTTCATTCATTCATTAATTATTATTATTTTTCTTGCTATTTTCTTGCGTTTAGTCCGACATATTCTTTTTCTTTTTGTCTTCATATATTTTCTTTTCTTCTTTGTTTAAATTAAGTTCAAGTATTTTGTGTTAGGACATTTATGTTTCAGCCACCCACTGATAAATGTAGGTGTGTGTGTGTGTGTGTGTGTGTCACAAATTTTGTTAAGAATTATAGCGAAAACTTGTTATCATTATTTATGTGAGTGCTAAAGGTTATTTGTCTGGTCCTTTAATGGCTACAATGGCCCGATAACATTTGACTTCAATGACTTTCATTGTTTGGGTTCTCAAAAAAATGCATTTACTCGGTGCCACATGTTCTTTTCACTTACAAAGTGTCTTTACCTGGTTGAACAATGCAACAAATAATCCGATAAAAGCCCAGAGTAGAAAACAACTTGACAAGGTACAATGACAGTTCAATTTCAGCCAGAGTCAGAACCAGAACCAGAACCCAAGCAACTAGCATCGAGCAACTTTGCAAACTCAATCACATTTGCAAAGGACAAAGGGATAAGGAAAAGAAAGCCAAATGAACAACAACTTAAAATGTCACTCAGTCTGTGGAAATGTGTCGAGAACAAAAGCATAAGAGAAAATTAAGTCAAGTGGACGATGGATGTTAATGTTGTCCTAAGTAACTTTTCATATTATTGTATAATATAATATATGTGAGGACATTAAAAAGTTCGGACAACAATATTAAATGAATGTTGTCTGTTAGCGTCCTACAAATGTTTAATTAATGAAAAACTTTTTTATATCTTAATTCAAGAGACATAAGAGCTTTTTGCCTCTTATCCTGAATACATTCTTTCTTCCATTTTACAAGTATGAAAATGGAAGAGTTAATAAAATGTTTTAGTCCGAAAAAATGTGAAAAATTACAATACAAAACAATTTAATGTAAAGTAGAAAAGCTTTCAAAACTTTTTTTGTGTTCAGTGAAACTGCTATTTCATTATTACACAGTTGCAACTTCAGGTGTAAGACTCATTCGTTTAACTGTGTGTGTGTGTGTGTGTGTGTGTGTGTGTGTGTGTGTGTGTGTGTGTGTTATATTTGGCATATGCAACAGGACTAAATTTGCCACTTAAAATCCCTTGAGCTCATAGTATGTTGTACTAAAAAAAAGTTGAGTGATAAAACCTCTGCTACTGCTTATGCCACACGTCGACCTTATGTTGTTGCTGTCAATTCATGGCCATGCCTTGTTGCCTACCTAACCTACCCCACTAACGCCCACCTAGCGTATGCGCAACATATTAAACAAGTGAACATTTTTTCTTTATTAACCGAGACGGCAACCCAAAAAAAATTGTTTGCAAATTCAATTTAAATCTTGTTATACAAACAATCAACCCAACAACCAACCAACCAACCAACCAACGAACGAATAAAAGTATTCACTTCTCTTCTTTGTCAAAAATGGTAGCAAATAAAAACAGAAATTACAAAATAAACGTTTTTCTTTTTTTTTTTTTGTTCAACATTTTTTTTCTACGTATTTTAACCACTAAACATTGTTTCCAAATTTAATAAGAAAAAAGTGTATCAGATAAAAAAGATAAAAATGAATTACTTTTGGTATTGAATAAATAAATGTGAGGTTTTTTTTTTGTTTTTATTAACAACAAAATATGAAGAAAAATAATCCACAATGGAAATGGTAGAGATTTAATTAAAGACAAACCTTTGAAAGAAAATAAAAATAAAATAATTTATGATATTTTATATGAGGCATCCATTTCGATGTAACAGATTATTATGCGTGTGCGCTCCTGAAATTTTTTTAGTACAATAACATGTGATTGGTCATAGTTGAGCCATAAACAAATTGGATAAACAGAAAATTAATTTTTACTGCGATTTATGTGACTTGTGAGTGATTTAATCTTAGCTCAGATTTGTTTGCCAGTAGAAGCAATCCAATATTAACACATTTATGTTAAATCTCATCCTATTTTCTTTAACTCTCGAACTTGGAAGATTTTCTTAGAAAAATTCAATATCAGACTTTCTATGGGGTAACATTTCCTGTATTAGATGATGTCTTGAGAAAGACTCTTTTTTTTTTGTTGTTTGTTTTGTGCCTCCGTTTTTTTTTCCTGTTTTGAATTGTATATTGTATAATTTTGAAACGTAGAGAATTATAGATCATCACAAGTAAAAGAAGTATAGAGACATGCATGCTACCTCGTGGGGAGTCAAATCGCAAGTGAAAAAAGTCGAAATAACTTGCGTCTGTTTTGCAAGTGAAGTTACAATGTCTTTAAGCTTCTTATAAATTAAGTAAGAAACAAAGGAGCAAAGTACAGAAACACTAAGACTAAAAGACATTCGAAGAGCTCAAGTACATTGTTCAGGACAATGGGCATCTTCAAGTAAAAATAATCTGGGTACCTGATAATAATGGGAACTAAGAGGCAAATGAACTCGCCGAGAAAGGATTTGCTTAAGTCATCATTGGACCAGAGCCTTGCATGGTACATTGAAGCTTCACAAAAATTGAACTCAATGAACAATGGCTTGATGATAAGTCGCACCTTTATTGGTCAGAGATGAGTAACAAAAATTTTCATACCAACTCGCAAAAGAACATAAGAATAAGGGTTTTTGCAGAGTAATGAAACATCTACATAATATGCGGATTAGTAGAAACGATGAGTGTAAACTATGTAATGAAAAAGTAGAGAAAGCAGAGCATCTACTAAGCCACTGTGAGGGGTTAATTTTGACTAGACCTCGCTATCTGGGTAACCAGTACATATACGCCAGAGGGTTGTCACAATAGGCCCAAACATGGCCACAATGACGAAATGTACTACGGTATTAACCGCACTTCCCCAAATCCAATCAAATCTGTCCAACAGTGAGCAGTGACAGTGAGCAACAAATGTAAGCGGTAAATCTATAATATAATATTGTATATCAATAGTGTTTGGGGAGAATAATAATCTGGCAAGGTTGTGCCAGATCAATGAAACAGTGGTTTCGTACAAGTCAAGAGAGGAAGCTGATATCACTGTCATAGTTTAATTATAGTCATGCTCCCCACAGGTGTTTCATCCATACATTGCAAAATTAATCAATGCAATAAATATTCTTACTATAAAAAATGCTACTACAAAAAAATATATTGCAATTTACAATAAAAAACAAAATCCGATAAAAATAAGCAAATAAATAAAAATTACATGAAAATGGCATCAAGGATATCATTTTAATATTGTACATCTCACATAAAGTTTGAATGCACTTTCACTTTGATGTTTGATGATTGATGTTGATAATTCCTTACAAAAACACATTAAACAGATGGATGGAATTGACCTTAAATTATTCAATTCCATATGAAACAAACTCGATTTCAATTTGTAAAATATTAAAAAATTTCATTTCAGTCAATACAATATACTTTGCCCACTAAATTAGAACATATAAAAACGAACGAAATATTTAAAATATCTTATTAAACGATTCACCCATCACCATCGACTCTCATCGCATGTTAACAATTGATTTTTCAATAAATTTCCACATGAAATTGTATCATTCAAATTAATTGTTGGCAGTTGTAAGTCTGGGGGCCATCATTAAATTTAAATTAATGTTAAAAATTCCAATAAATTTTTCTCTTTCTTTGTTGTTGTTGTTGTTGTTGTGTCTTGTTAATTATTTCCTGCGGTTCTCGTTTGAGTTAGTTCAACACGTGCACATTGTTGCGGTTTATGCCAAGCTGGGCGTGGCAGACTTTACTGGGACGACAGATATTTTGTGTTTCGACCAGATGTCAGAATTCTCATGAAATATGAGACATGAAACAGAAACAGCAACAACAACAACAACAATAACAGCACAGTCATAGTCACAGTCACCAGTGAAAAAAAAAAAACACTGAACAATGACAAGTGACATTTTTAGTGTGACATTGATGGCCGCCGCTTTTATGTGGTTAAAAAGAAGAAGGCTTCCTTTTTACAAATGTATAGTAGTATGTATATAGGATACTCATCGTCATTTCCATTCCATTGAAGTCAACTATCCATTAACAGACATTTTATGTGTGGTGGCAACTACTATCCCATAGAAGATTTTAATATAATAAATAAATTCGCAGTCTCAGCATATTTAAAAGCATTAAAATTACTTGCAGGAATCTCAATAAAAGCGATTGCGAGCCATTTATCCTAAGCAATGACACTGAGTCCCCTCAGTTATGGAACCTTCTTCTTTCTATTCATATTCATGACATGATGAGCATGGGCATGTGTTTTGAATAGTAATGATCTTTATTTTTTTGATGCCCGTATGATGTGTCATAAAACTCTAAATTGTGGCTTATTGACTTAAGCAAACAAGTCTTCATTTTTAGGATGAAAAGAATTTTCTTAAATTAACCATTAAGAAATCTGAAATTTTGTTTGCAATAAGCAGTTGAAGAGAAATAACTATGTTTAAGAAAATTTGTCTTCTTCATTAATCTAATTAAAAGTTAATCAAAGAGTTTCATAAGAATTGTGAGAAACTTTCGAAAACAAGTTAAAGAAATTCATTGCGGCATAAAATTAGTACCTTCTCCTTTCGTTTGAAAACTGATGAAAGCCACAAGAATTGGCTAATTAATGCGTACAATAACAACAATACTTATATTGAACAAAGTAATGTTTTACCACACAATCTGTGAGAATGTAAACAATGCCAAGGACATCACAACTACGAAGAAAGTAAAGGGACAGGAGACAAGCAAACACTTAAGCAGAAAGGAACAATACACAATGAAACTAAACCGAAGAAGGCGTATTATAGAATAATAGATATACGATTTGTTGATAATGGAAAGAAGGGGTCCGGTGAACTGAGTGAGTGAGTGAGTGTAGTATGAATGAACAACAAGTGCGCATAATCAATCAATGCAATCAACCATAAATTGTCTTAAAACAAAGCCAGGCTAAATATTGTTGTGATGCCATTAATAACAACTGTCAATAGAAAATGTTGTTGAAGAGGCAAAGGCAATAGACTAGAAGTAGTAAAGTGGTGGGCGAAGAACAAATCAACGAGCGAATGGAACGTGCGAATCAACCAATGAATGTTGACACAAGGCCTAAAGTTAGAACAGAAAGGACGAAAGGAAGGAAGGAAGGAAGAAAGGAATGTGGCTGAAGCAATTGAAACATAAATAGCTTTGTTGTATTGTATATGAGGCAGAAGCATGAAATGTTGACATCATTGAAATAGAAATTGTTGAAGACATCGAGATAGAGATACATTGTATATGTCAGTAAGTATGTTATGTAATGTATTTGATGATAAAGTCTGCAATGCCACTTGTACGGTTTTCTTCAACAGCTTCCTCAAGAAATCATGATCATGATCATCATCATCACCATCATCATCATCATGCTTTCCAACTGAAGAAGTTATGTTACTCATTGTTATTGTCTTCATCAACAGCAGTAGCAACATCAACATCCGTGGCTTGCAAAAAAAAAAAGTTGAAGTATTTTTTTTAACTTGATTACTTTCGCTGGTGGGTAAATGGTTGCTAAGAACTTCAATTTACTTCAATTTAGTAGGTAGAATTGTTCCACCAATAAAATGCTTCAGTGCACTTCAAAAGGCGCACAAATTCACTCAGTTGATTTTTTGATATTTATATTGCAAGCGGCTCCTATGATTGGCACTTAAACTTCTAAAATATAAAATGATGGAAAATAAAATTCAAGTCAATACAACGTGGAACACCATCATCTCATCTAAGTTGAGTTGTTAAAGACTCTAATGAATTTCGTTAACGCCTTGACGATTTTATCCGAAATAAGTACATCACATACACATCCACAACCATCCAGAATTAGTACGTACATGCCGACCAGACCAAAGCGTACATGACTGACTTAAGCAACCCGAGAAACCAACAAGTGCCTCTTGTGCCAGACCAACGCGAATTCAAGAGTTCACGAATTGCGCTCCAAACCCCCTTTGCGTTTAGCGCTTGTCATTTAACTGCCAACCGTCGCAGCCGCACGTCGTCTACTTTCTCCACACTCTCTCAAAGTCTTCAAAATCACCCTTTTTCTATTTGGAGTAAGTAACTCGCATCACTTATAGGTCGTTTTTCGCATTGCACTTCCTTTTGTTGCAACTCAACCAACTTTGAAGCATCTTGAGGCTTGTACAAAGCTACTTTACTAACCCCTCTGCTGCTCCTGTTGCTGCCTGTGCCTTGCGCTAAGCTTTATAAGTCAAGTCGTTTGACATTTATGCGCTTTCCAACTGCCACCAAAGCCGTTGTCGTTATCGCCTCCTTGTCGTCGGTGTCATGCTGTTGCCTGCTTGCCTTCGGTGACTGCACAATTGTTGCTCTGCAACTGTGACTTGGTTTTTCATTTAATCCGAAAATGTGCTCTTCCACTCATCATGTAGACAAACATTTCTAAAAGTGAAAAGTGAAAAATTAGTTCGTTTGTTGTTCCCTAATGGACAGCGACACTTACTCGATCCACCATTGCTAGACTGTGTTTTTTTTTTAATTTTATCTGTCATTCTCGGTGAATGTTATCGCTTTAATTATGAAAGTCTGAAAAATTAAAGTGAATTAAATTTAATCTTTATTTATCTTAGCACGCATAATATTACGTAGATTTGTGATAGAGGCTTTAACTAACTAAATATACCATAGAATCTGAGTCCTTAAAAACATTAACAGAAAAGTTGATAAACTAACTTGTATTCTATTTAAATTTGATTTCAATAATTTTACATTTTCCTCATTTTATTCTACTATTAATTGAATTCCTATACTTCACTGAGAATTTCATTTCTTAATTAATAATTCTTCGAATTCTATTGTATTATTCTATGGAACAATAATTTTTTTTGTAAATTTCGCAAAATAAATTTACATTTTCACAAATATTTCACTGAAACATTTTGCATAAATATAAATGAACTTTTTGAGGATGAGAATGGTGAACGATGGCCAGGGTAATCCAATTTTGAAACACCCAAAGCAATTGATTGCATGCGGCATATAACATGCTGTTCGTGGATGGATATTTGTGGCTATTTGTGGTAAGCAAATACAAAAGCCTATTACTTGGACAATTGATCCATGTATGTCGCCCTACGCAAATAGAGGACAGACAACAGACAAACCAAAAGATACCAAAATGGAATGAAATTGAATGCCAAATTCAACATGAAAACAGAATTTCATCATGTCACAGTATAGCACAACAGCAACAACAACACTTGACTTGATTACCTCAACATGATTTCGTTGGAAGGTACATAACAGGGATAATGACAGCTAAACTTCTACAGCATCACCAGCATCGGCATCAGCATCAGCATCATCATCAGTTTGTAGAACAGAATTGTAAACTTGTTAGCATTTGCAAAGGCATTTAACTAATTGGAATGTATTAACTTGGCTTTGGTTGTAACTCTACAAAAAATAAGATGCTTAGAGCATTTATGGGCTGCTGTTCATGAAACGCACATAAGTATGCAAAGAAAATATGCGCGCAATTAAAATGCAACGAACCAACGAAGCAGAAGAAAGAAGATACACAAGTAAAAGTTTCCAAGAAATTGAAGGACAGAAGTTGAGGACGGGTGTATGAGACGAATACAAAAGAATGTGATGAATAATTGGATTGAGGATGATGTGGTTGGTTGGTTCGGTGATGCATGATGATGAGGAATGAAGGATTGAAAATGGAGCATGAAGCATGGAGAATAAAAGATGAAGAATGAATGTGGATGTAGGATGATTGTTTGGTTAAAAGTTGTGGTTATACACCTGCAGGGAATGCAAAATTAGAAATGCCAAGAAAAATGTTAAAACAAACAAAAACAGAAAATCAAACTCAGACCTCAGGACATAAAAGAGTAAAGGTTGGCAGATGAAGCAATGGAACCAAGTGTTCGTTTGAGCCGCATAAAAGAGCTAAGCCAAGAGCCGAGTGGGATTTGCACGTAATGGAATCGACAACTGAAACAAGAGCATTTGAAGCTACTTTTGCTCACTTTACTAGCTACTACACATTCTCCTCTAAATGCATTTGCCGCGCAACTCAGTTTCTCATTTAAGTAGAATATTATTCACTCAAACCATTCGAATAACAAAGCAGGATGCAGACAAACAGAAAGACAGACAGGCGAGTAAGTGAGTGTTGGTAGGACTTAAATACTGGGACACTTACCGTACAATGTGCATGTCTCCAACAGCACAGCACTCAAAGGCTCAACCAATGTGAACGACAACTGTGCTGCGGCATTAGCCAGAACTCCTCAACTAGGGCTAACTGCGTTTGGGCTTTGGCTCCTGCAAACTTTTCTCCTTTTTCTCGGCCTGAACTTGGATACGTGACTATGTTACCAATGAAACGATTTTATGCCTTTAAGGCCACTTTACTATGTCAATGATGATTTTAGCAGCATGATGATGATGATGATGGTAATAATAAAACTAGTAAGAACATTATCTTTGACTATGCCGAAGATGAAATACTCTTCATGGGATTTGTATGGGAAGTACCTTCCTTATTGGTCCGATTCGACAGCGTATGGTCCGATTCGACTGGTAAAAAGAAAGGTTCGTGCAAAATTTCAGCTCTCTAGCTCAAAAACTGAGGGACTAGTTTGCATACATACAGACGGACACATGGACATGGCTTAATCAATTCGTCTAATCGAGCTGATCAAGAATATATATACTTTATGTGGTTTTTTTTTTTGTCTCCTTCTACCTGTTACACACTTCATGTTACACTATTCACTCCCGTGAAAAACTAGTAGTAATTTTCAACTAACAGCTGACATTTGAAGTTGGTTAGTTCTACATCTACTACTCTACAGTTTAGTAAAATTGAATTACTCAAAATTCATAACTTAAACAAAAGTAGAAACAGCAACCACAACAAAACTGTAATCGTTAACAATGTTAATTATGCTAAGTTGTGATGTTAGTTTTAAATTGTTTTGTTGTTGATGTTTTCATATGAGAACAAAACAATCATGCGACATGCATGCAAAGGCATTTCTGTCATCAACAAAATGGCGATGACGATATTATTGTGTTCACTAATTTTATATTTTCAACACGGAAATGCATGCAAAATTCATCATTATGTAAAGCCGCCATCGCCGCCGGCTGTTAACATTTTATGCTGCTGGCTGAAACATTTAATGGCGTATTTCGACCTAAACTTAGATTCAAGCCTATTTTAGGAGTGCTTTCACCCATGGAATACCACCCATTAACCATTAGGCAGCAAAGTAAAAGAGATAGAAACAGAGTAAACATAAAGAAAGACTGAAAGTGTGAAAGAGAAAAAAAAAAATGTGGTTTTTGCGGCATCATTAGCGCAGTCACGCGTGTTTATTTTGCATGTCAACACGTCCTCAACGTTTGTCGTGTCCTGTCCTGCTCTGCCATGTCCAGTCTACCACAATCACGCTGCTTTCAGGAAAAGAGAAAGAAGGCGTTGGTTGTATTCAGCTGTTTGTTTGACGCTTCGTCGCATTCTCCACCATACGTTTATAACAATAATTATTATGTATACAATATTTACACAAACACACATATTTACACTCAATTTGTGGGTGCCTTTGTGCGGTATGGAATTTATAATATTTGCACATGCAAACCAGTTAAATTAAATGCAACAGAACTGTCTCTCCCCCTCTGTGTCATTATTAGAACAAATTTTAATTAATGCAAATCAACTTGTGCATGCCAACGCCATTTTACAAATCGCTTTTTATATTTGCATGCAAACATTTTGAAGTTTGTACTATTATTAAATGACCAATGCCACTTTCATTCTTTCTATCTTCAAATGACCAAACCCAATCTATAGTTAGCCCAAATAGGTACTAACTACAAAGTGACGACGATGTAACGTGTTCAAATGTCATTTGCTACTTTGCTATAAGTAACAGAAAAACAACAACAACAAAAACTACAAGAATGTTGGTAGTAGTAATAATAATAATAATAATAAACACCACTAATGTCTTGCAATTAACTTTTGCATATAGCAATAGCAACAGCAACAACAATAACTTAAGAAATAGTAATATTAAACCCACACGATCTGGTAAAAGTTTGCCTGCCAATGTCTTCTTGTTCTGTTTTCAATGGTTCTACTCCTGGTTGACTGTGTTTACCGATTGCGCCTTTGTGTATGCAACACAATAATATAATAAAGTTTACATCATTTGCCACTTGCTGGTTGGTTTCCATCTATTCCATTTGCCCTTTATCGTATGTATTTGGTTCTCTCTCTCTCTCTCCCTCTCTCACTCTACATCTCTCTCAATATGGACATCATTTCCGTTGCTCGTTTCGATTACAGCTTTATTGTTTATTTGCTCGCCTTTACTTCCTTTCTCAACATAGTAGATATTTAGCAATACATATTCATATATTATGTGTTTGAATGTGTCCTATGAAATTTACTTTCTCTCATCTGTGTATTTGTTTAGAGTTAATTGCCGCATGAAACTTACCGCAACCACAAATGATGCATTAATCTTTTTGTAAGCTTTTCACAATAAACAACAATAAATTGCAGACTTTCTCAAACAATATTATCTCACTATATTTTATATTATGTTATGTTATAATGAAACGAACTAAAGGAATTGAGCTTAAAATGACATTAACTTAGAATGTTATGGAATGAACAGAATGCTGCCAGAAGCCTGACAATATATATCTTTAATTTATTTCATTCGCCGCTTTATGCCTTTTAAAACTATCAAGCGGAATTAATAACATGAGTCTGATCTCCCAGTGGCAAGATTTCAAGATTGCCCGGGTTGCTAAGTAAAGTTTCATAATAATAAGCATTAAATGTACTCTACCTCTTCTGAATCATCACAGCTACGACGGAAGTCTTTCCTATGCCCCCATCATCATCCAAACTCTGTTCTTGCCAAAGTATAGAAGCACGGATGTCATGGCATTTAATTACTTCGATATCAAGAGGATTAAATAAATTGTTCTTAAACGAGTTTCTTTTTACAACATCAACATCATCATTTTGATGCATTTTGACACTTTGCGTTCTCATGTTCTTGTCATGTCATTCCTTCTTATGAACTTTGTCATTTTCTGGATAATTTGCATCTAATTTAACTTTATTCTTTATTACGTTTTTTTCATTTTTTGTTTTTCTTTCTCAATTCTTCATCAGCCCTATTGAGTTATTATAAGTAGTTTGTCTCACAGTTTTGAAGATAAACTGATAAATTGTGTTTGTAAACTACTCACATGATGTATCAATTGAAATTTTCTTCCAATTCTGGAAATTCTTCAGAGATTCCAACTGCTGCGAAGGTTTGTCAATATTTCGTGCTGGAAAACAGCAGACAAACAAAGACAACAATCTCTGGATTTCCCGTTCTGCTTCTCGGACGAGTCACCCACCGATAAATTAAATTAATGACATGTAATGTTTTTTTTATTTAAATTCGCCTACTCTTGTCATTGACTCACAGATTGCAAATATAAAAAAGTTATAAAAAAAAAGTAATATTAATCCAAGGCTTAAATTTAGATGGAGAGTACTTTGGTGAATTTATTGGATCAACAGAGATTTGACATTTACTGACTTTATTGGAATAATTACAAAATATGTGCTTAATTAAAATCTAATAAGCTTTCTTATCATAGAAATATCATAGATCATAAATTGAGATATTTATTAGCAAGCAATAAACTGCATTATTTCAGTCAATCAGTAGTAGTGCATCCATGAACTCATATGTATCTTGAAATGAATTTTGACTTTAACATACAGAAGATGTTAAGTCGAAACAGAAATTTTTTACTATTATAATATTTCTCCACATGTTTCTATCTGTTCCGTTGTAGTGTCATTTGCTTGTCTGTGAAATTTTGTATAATTTTTTTTTTTTGTTTTACTTTTGGCATATTAACCTTTTCCGGCCAAAAATTGCATTCCCTGCATGCATGAAAGTAATAATCATAAAAATACGCGATCTGCTACAGCAAATGGCGAATGCCAAATTGTCGTTGTCGTCGTCATTCTTGTTGCTTTTGTTGCATAAGAGTTGCCACTTCAACAGTTTCTACACCATTTCCGTTACGCTCATGTTGGCACTTCCTTTCTGTCTATGTGAATGTGTATATTTACTTCAGTTATTACTTTCTTTTTTTATTCGGTCCTATCGTTTACTATACTTGTTGTTGATGTTGCTGTTGCAGTTGTTGATGCTGATGCTGATGCTGCTGCTGCTGCTGTTTTTGTTGTGTTTGATGGTAGTGACGCAAATGCAGCAACAACAGAATAATGAAAAAAACAAGATTTACCACGCAATCGTTTGCAATTTCAAATTGGGTAATAAATTTCCAAGCACTACAAAAACACATCTACACACACACATGCACAGACACAAAGATAAAACAAATACATGCATGCATAGGTACTTTGTAATTTTATAGTAGTAAAAAAAAAGGACATGAAAGAAACATGGAAACATATAAGGACACTTGCGCCAGTTGCTTGTGTTTAGTACCTTTTTTTTAACAGTCACCATGAGTGTGTGAAAATATTTTGCTGGTATTAGTGTTTTTGTTGTTGTTGTTATTATTGTAATTCAGTGTTATAAATTTAATGTTGACACTAAAGATTAAGATTTTTTTTGTTTTGTTTTGTTTTGTGTTTTTTTTGCTGGTTAACAAATTTTTACTGCAACATTTCGATTCATAAACGCTTTGCTTCATTTCAATATTATGAGTTTCCGTTATATAAGTACTAAAGCAATGGATTGAGTAGCTTGTAATGTATTGGTTATTTTATGGTATTTTTTTATACGCAGGAGTAGCAATATGCTGATACATAAATTTATTCAAATTATTTTCTTCTTTTGGCACACAAAATATTCTATAATATAACAAAGAAATCAGAAAATATTCTTTTATGTTAATGTTTTCAATGGAATTCAATTCAATTCGACTATGTGATTGAACATTGTTTAAATAAATAAAGATTTTCAGTTAAGAAAATTACGAGTAAAATGGAATTTTGCAACAAAGAAAGTGTTGCATACTTTTGGGGACACATAAAATATTAAATCACAAAAATTCAATTGCAAATAAATTGCAGTTTTCAATTGAAATGGAATAAATTAAAATAAAAATATATTCAATTTTAAAATTGTCCATATTTTTTTAAACTAATTTTCAACAATATTCTCTTTTCTTTTAAGCTGCACTTCAAATACACTTCAAGGCAAATCAAATGACATCAAGAACATTAAACTGAAATACTTCATATCCAACTGCTTTTGATGAAGAGTAATTCAAAAACACTCACACACTCTGACATAAATCACAAAAATCAACTGTTAAATGGCTTTCAAGGATTATGAGATAGATAGAGAGAGAGAGGAGGAGGAAGAGTTTGGACGCTTCTAATAAAACAAGGAGAGAAATAAACAAAAAAATATAAGTGGCATCATCATCTATTTGACATTTTCAGTGCCAGAATTGTGAGTGTGAGTATGAAAATGTGAAATGTGAAATGATTACCAAAACAAAAGCACAAAAACAAGCAAATATTTGAACGCATAGAAGAAACCCCCAGTGAGAACAAACAATGGAATATCTTAACTACAATACACAACAAGAGTAATAAGAACTGAAAGATATATACTCGGTCATGCAAAAGTGTTAACAAAAAAGTAAACAAAAAGTTATTGTCAAGACAAAGGAGAGCAAAACAACTTGAAAAGACAAAAGCAAATTCATTATTGCAACACGAAAGATTGTTAAGTTAAATACGGCAAAGGCAACACCTACTACCCCAAAATTAGAACAAGACAGGTGGCAACTCTACACTCATACATATATATACAGAATAACTTAACTTAGAAGCAACAAGTCCGTCTTAGTACTTCACCAGCGGGCTGTCAACATTATTGTAATCGAAAGGTTATAAGTCATCAATGCACACTCAACTATTCAAACAACACAAACAAAAGTAACGAAAGTAAGACATTCCTGTAAAGGAAAAACGACGACACTTAACTACGTGACCAAATCACACGCATCAACTTTAAAATATAAAGAAAAGAATATAGTGAAGAAGGTAATGTTTCTTTGGTGAAGTGGTTGACTAAAGTGTCACCGAAGAGATCAAAAGTTTAACAGGAGAAAAGGTAAAGAAACAATCTTAGATTTTAAAACGAATGTGAGGATTTGCCAATGGGCCTGCAGCCGCCCAATGATTTTGTGCATGAGCTAAGGAAATTAATATTCCACGGCAGTGCAACAACGTCAACGACTAAGAATAAAAATGACCGACGTGTCAGCAGTGACGGTCAACACGTCCAAAGCATCTTCGTCAATGTCGTCGACATCACCACCGCACACAGCATTGGCAACAACAATGTCATCTACAATATCAACAGCAACAGCAACGACTATTATCAAGACACAACCAGTCCCAGGAGCAGTCTCAGCATCAGGTGTAGTCTCCACGGACTCAGGCATGTCTAAGTCAATGACAAATGGTGCTGGTGGGGGCACTAGTGATCCCAATTCAGTCAAACCCAAGGCCATAATCAAAAAAGAACAAAGCAATAACAAACAACAACAACAACAACCTGCGAATACAACATCATCATCACCATCACCACGACAGTCAAATGCGACTCCAGTGACCGTGATATCTTCAAGCAATCCAACGAATATTTCGGCAAAGCCTCAAAATCTTGCCATCAACTCATCGACATCGACATCGTCTTCGTCAAGTGGTGACGCAATCAGCAAACATGATTCAAGTATGAAAACAACTCAAAACCAGCAACAGCAAGTGGCTTCATCCAACCTAACCACAGCAACTACAGCTAGCACTTCACCAAAGATGATGCGTCGAGAAGCAACACCACAGGATGTCGATGAGGTTGCACGATTGTATGAAGAAAAACCGGAAGTTTTTGAGAAATGGCTAAGAGAACGTGCACCACCTGAGGCGCTCAGTCGTCTGCATGAGTTCATTGAAAGTAGAAAGCTACCAAAAAGGCCATCGGTAACATCAGATCTCTTTCAGCAATGGATGGCATCATCACCAGTACCACAGGTGAGTCACTCTCAAATTTACTGTCACTCTAAAGAATCATCCTCTTGTCATCGCTTCAACTTCTTGTTGTCGAGTTGAAGATCTTAAATTACTTTTATTTAAAGCAATTGAGGCAGTTAAGTAAAGAAGTAAGTACCTCTTCAATCTGCTTGCAACTTAAAGCATGTCAAGCATGAAGCATTGGATGATGGTAATGCACCAAAGGAATAACATGCTGAAAGTTTCTTGCATCTTGGCGTGAACGTGCAAATGGCAAAGTTCTTTACTTGTTAGTTCTATCGCTGCAGTCAATTAACAACCATCAGTAAATACAGTAGTAGTAGTAGTAGAAGTAGTAGTAGTAATAGTGACTTCCTTTCCTTCAGCTAACAACAGCTTAAGATTTTTGGCCTTTTTCTTTTTACTCTTTATTTTGTCTGCCTGCATTGCTGTTAGTAGTATTGACTCAGCATGAGATCCTTTGCCTTGGCATGTGTTCGTGTTTAATTTAGTATATTTCTACAGTTCTGATTTCTTTCCTTCATTTAATTCTTTAGTTTAATTCTCTCTACTTTTCTATACACTTCTCCTATCATTTGGTTTTAATATCAAGTTTTGCTACTATCAATCATTAGTATTTTGAAATATCACACTTTGGGACTATTGGAACAATTAGAAGATCAAAATCATTATAAGCATCTATCCCAACCTATTGTGATTGGATGGGATATGTGCAACAGAGACAACAAAACTTTGTCAGCCAAGGATCACCAATATTTTTTCTTGAATACAATCAATTTTCATTGAATAGTTACAATACCAATAACCATACATAATTTGCGTATTTCATAAACCAAACATCATCACTTAAAGTTATCATATAACAAGACCCAAGAAATTAATATAAAATTTTGTGTGTAGGGTACTTAATCTTCATTAGAACTGAGCTTTACTATTACTAATTTTTTTTTGTTCTTATTTATTTGTTGCTTTAGTATGTATTTCATTTTCGGAACTCTTCTTTATTTGTTTTCTTATTTTCTTTTTGCTCTTTTTCACAAGTTTTGTTTTCTTATTGTACTTACTATTGTTGTTATTGTTGTTGTTGTTAATATATACTGTTTTTGCCAATTTGGTTTGTGTGGCTTTATTTAACTTTTTTTTTTTTTTCTTTATTTTGCTCAGAGAAATTAATTAAATTGATATTTTTTTCGGCAATATTTTCTTCTTTTCCATTGTGAACAATTAGTTGGTTTCTTATGCTTTGTTTCTGTTTCTGTTTCCGTTTCTCGTTTACGCTTTGAACGGAACAAAATTTACTAATTGAAATGAAATCTCCGGGCTAATTTCATCTACTAAAAGTAAGAAATTCTTCATTTAGAAGTTTTTCACTAATGAATGAATTAATGTTAAGCCTTTACTAAGCTTGGTTAAGTTTTTGGTCAGGAAGTGGAAATTTCATATAAAATGAGAAGCAAAGTATGCAATGGAAAATATCAATTTAGATAATTAATTATAGTATATTATTAAATAAATATTTATTTTGTATTGCAATTTTTATTTAAAATGCACTTCTTTGTTTATACTTCTTTATATGAGTGTGTGTTTCAGGGTATGTATGTATGTATGTATGTGTATATGTGTGTGTGACAGTAAGTGGCACTCGTTAACTACACTTGGCTGCCTAAGCAGACATCCATATGCACCTGCACTACAAGTGTCCTTCATCAACGACAGAAGCACAACTACTCACTCTACTGCACTGTTGTCCCTTTAGTCAAGCCTCGTAAAACAATATTCGCACCTTTGCACTCATCTCACTCATATTCTCCTCCAGTTGGATGCAACAGAGCGCGAACGCCATTAGAAACGACAACTGAAAAGCAAGCGCGCATAGAAAACAAAAAGAAAAAAAAAAGTGTAAACCAAACTCAAACTCATAGCATAAAATACACACAAATAAACTCTTTCTCTATCATGGCACGAAAGCCTTTCAAAGTTGTGGCTTGCTCAATCCGCGACCTCAAAATCTGGCACCATCGCGGCAGGTACAATATCTTCCTTGTTTGCCTTGCCACCTTCCTTGCCTTCATGTGTAAATATACATGTGTGTGTGTGGAAGGTTTGGTTGCGCTTTTATTGCAAAGGAAGCCAGGTAGTCAGACAGGTAGAGGTAGGTCGGGTAGGGTAGAAAACATAAAGGTTTCTTTAATGATTACTAACAAGCAAAACCATGTCATGCCATATCCAGCTGAGCAGTGCTGAACCGAACTTAACTCAACTCAACTGAATTCATGGTGGCGGACGCCGCATCAAGCAATTGTTTCACTTATGTTTCTGTCTATGTATCTGTCGACTATTGACAATCTCGGCACCGAATCTGTAACCGTCATTTTACGCGCTTTACTCAGATACACCTATTACCTTGCGTTAGTACGAGTTGTATTTGTGTGTGTGTGTGTGATATGTGATATGTGCTTACCTTTATTTTATCTGCCTATAGACTGCGACTGCAATCATTTTAAGTGTAACAGCCCGTGCATGACCCCTATCACCTACCTACCCATCATCACTCGTGTGAATTACGCTTCATTACGAATATTGTCAATTATTTTAAGTGCTGGCATGCCTCCTCCTTGTTACATAATTTAGACGATTTGCTCGATTAAAAAAAACATTTATTGGATTTTTCTTTTTTGTGTTTATATGTTTTGTTTGTTGTTTTGTTTCCAATAAGTTGGATAATTGGATTTGCTTAGAAAGTATTTTGTTTCCGATTTGTGTTTATTATGCAAAATCAATTTCCGTAAATGCATATTTTATTAATTTTTCAAATTGTTTTAGTGCAAAGAAAATAATTTTTTGAAAATTCTAATGAATTTTTCATTTTTTAATAGAGGATAAACATTTTTGAAATGATTCAATTATTCTAACAATTTTGCCCTTGACTCTGTTTATTTTGTAATAAATTTAACCATTGAATTTTTGTTATTTCTCTATCAATAAATTTTTATGTTTGAAGGTTTGAAAGAAACAATAAAAATCTATTAATTACATCAATTATAGTTATGATCATGTAAGGGGCTAGAATTAGAAGTATTTTCTATGCATCAAAACAATTCTTAATGAGCTGTGTCTTATAATGATTATTAGAAAAATACTTGTTCTTAAAAAATTTGCTGTTTATATATTTAAAAGTTTGTTTGAATAAAATATGTTGTAATCGCTTTCCGGTGTTCTCAGGCATCTCATTTCAAATATTCGAAATATCGCCATATACTTATGACAGTGAATTTAAGGATCATAAAATTGATGAGCAGGCATATGTTATAATGATGCATTAACCTTTCATTTTATATGTTCCGAGAAAAAACTGCTTTATTTGCTCGCGCCAATCGTTGCTTTACTCTAAGGCATATTTGACAGTATCAATGTTTTTAATTACGTAGCGGTTTGGATCAGCTCTTGGTCCAATGTTTTATGAATATTAATGTTGTATATATTTACCGATGGTCGGAACAATATTGTTTAGCATTTGCCTGAATTGATTTTTAAGTGCCAGTTAATTTGTACGAGCGTTTCATTGTATCAAATTTGCTTTGCAGATTACAAGATCATCCGCAAATCAATTTCTCTTAGAAGTTTTTTGTGGATAAATATTGAACAGAAATGGTGAGTTAACTGTACTCTATTGAAGTCCGTTAACCATTTTCAATAATTTTTTGCTCATATGCTCTGCACATTATAAACTTTGGCTGTTTGTCATTGATCGTATTGTATAAGAGGATTAGGATACAGTTAGGAAATTTTTAATTGATTAGTTTAAAAATTAGTTCTTTAATTCATACGGCATCAAATGCTTTTTCCAGATCAATAAGCAATTCCAATTGCTTTCTGATGATACTAGACAGTTAATTGTTTGTATAGTGGAATGTTTGTATTTAAATCCAAATATCATATCTTAAATATTATATCTTGATTATGTTTGGAAGTATTCTGGAAGTAGCAGGAACCTGTGTGCCATCCATTGTCCACCAGATTTGTCCTACTTTGTAGCTTTAACCAAGCTAAGTGTAAAATAATCCATTTCTTTTTTAAATATGCAATAAGTTCAACCAAGGCCTCAAAGACGTGAGAAATGTGACTAGCTCCCGTTCTTCTCTAATTTGTTCTAATCTAAGAAAAATAATTGCAATTTTGGTCATTAGCTTAAATTTGAGTTTTTATATGAGAAACCTCTATATTTCTCAAGTTAAAATGGCAAAAGAAAATTTATGTAAAATACCATTTATTAAAATCATACATTGTAGTTCGGAAGACTGTAATAATTTTCATAAATTCCCCTTATTATAAGACTTTTTTCTCTTCAAAAAATGTATAACCATTGTAGTATTCGAATTTAATGTTGTTGTGTTATTATTTCTTTTTCTCTTTGTTTTTGTATAGTTTCTTTCTTATTTTCTTTCCTCCTTGTTTATTATAAAATTCTAGAATATAAATAGCTGCAATTTGGCTTAATTATACGAGAATTCTTCATTATTTAGTGCGTAGTTATTTTTTATACTCCTTGTTATTTGTTCTTATTGTTCCCAATTCATTCTCAAGACACGCAAAGTCCTGTGTTTCTATATTCTATATGAGACAAAAAAAAAAAGACTGCTCCTCCTTTCTCCATCTTCTATGACAAGTAAACTGATATTTAATTCCCATTTGGGTTGGGACACTTTATTCACCCCAACCGTTTGCCTTGTAATTTAACTTCAACTTAGCCATTAAAGGCTAATAGACACCTTTGACTTTGGGTTAATTTGACTAAAAATTATTATTATTATTTTTATTGTACGAGTATTATGAAGTGTTAGAGGTAGCAAAGAAGTGTTTCTTTAAGAAGAAAGAAAAATAAACAAGGAGGAGTAGATATTACTTGTAGGTATTGAGTATTTTAAGGTGATTTACTATTCTGTTTATTTAAATGGAATTAAAGCAAATGCTAAATTGAAAAATCATTGAAACATAAAACATCAAAAACTTAATTGATTATTTGTAACATGAATGAATAAACATATTTTACATATTTTACTATATTCTTTTGTTGCATCTTACTGTGTTTATTCCAGAAAACCCGAACATACCCCACAAACTCATCGTTTCCATCGAATTCATTAATGGATAGTCGCCGTCATCTGATGGATCTCGATGAGGGTGAACTCTTTATGGAGCTAATACGTGATGTGGCCAATGAATTGGATATTGATGTTTTATGCCACAAGATACTTGTCAATGTTGGTTTGCTTACTCATGCGGATCGTGGTTCATTGTTTCTAGCGAAAGGACCGGCGAATAATAAATATCTAGTGGCAAAACTATTTGATGTAACACAAAAAACAGGTAAGGGCAATTTAACATTTTTATTCAACAAAAATATAAACAAAAAAAAAAAAAAAAAATAGGAAGGAAACCATCATCCAGTCACATTTCATTCGTCTTCATTTAAGTAAATTAATTTAATCAAATACAAAAACACATAATTAAAGTTTTCTTAGCTTCTAAATTCATTCAACACTTTCAGTAAAGTTTCCTTTTCCTTACTACCAAGACTACTTTAAATTCTACATATGTAAGTGCAAATGCTTGTTTGCGGTTCAAAAATCTCAGCTCTTTTTCCCTTCACTCACTAAATAACTCAAATAGAAGAATAAAATAACAGAAAACAAAACAAAACAAAACAAAAGTAAAGTAAAGTAAAGTAAAAACCAAAGAGAAATATTTGTTTAAAGAATTCAAGTGAAAATGCCACTCACAGACACACACACAGACACATTCACACTGAGCACATGAGATTGTGTTCCTTTCTTAATTCAGGCATCAGATTTATGTGAATAAATTATTTTTTGGCTTTTGAAATTTCCCATCTCACCTATATATGATGAACCCAAGCACATGTCGATTTATGCAAAAACAACAAAACAAACACAAACGAAATTTTCATCTCTGCCGACATCATCATCTTTTCATTTGGTTTTTCCTTTCTGATATTCAAAATCCTTACAGCACTTCAAGATGCCGTGAATAAGGCGCGTGCCGATGAAATTATCATACCATTTGGCATCGGAATTGCTGGCATGGTTGCACAGACCAAGCAAATGATTAACATAAAGGAAGCCTACAAGGATGCACGCTTCAATTGCGAAATCGATTTGAAGACTGGTTACAAGACAAACGCCATACTTTGCATGCCCATTTGTAATTATGAAGGTGACATCATAGGCGTCGCTCAAATCATCAACAAAACAAATGGTAAGTCATCATCAGCAGATAAAGGATAACAAAGAGAGCGACTAACATAATGTTAATTGTGTACAGGATGTATGGAATTCGATGAACATGATGTTGAGATATTCCGGCGTTATTTAACATTTTGCGGTATTGGCATTCAGAATGCTCAACTCTTTGAGATGTCCGTCCAAGAGTATCGACGCAATCAGATACTTTTGAATTTAGCTCGCAGCATATTCGAGGAACAAAATAATCTCGAGTGTTTGGTTACAAAAATCATGACGGAGGCGCGTGAACTGCTCAAGTGTGAACGTTGTTCAGTGTTCCTTGTTGATTTGGATTGCTGTGAGGCGGTGAGTTAGTCAAACAAAATTCAATTTCTTTCTATTTCTTCTTTTGTTTTTACTGCTTATCTCAAGTTTAAATTACAAATTAACTTGCCTTGGGGTCCAGTTGGTCTCTCTCCCGGTTGTTTGATTGTGAACAATCCTACGGGAATATTTCAATTGCTTTGTGTCCCTGTTTCGTTTTGTTGTCGATTTGTGGCTGTGGCTATCTTCAGGCCTTGCATATCATTTACATTATAATTATTATGTGGCGGCTGGCCAAGTAGTTTAAGTGCTCCTGCCGAGCTCCTAGCCCCAGCCTTCTTGTTTACCTCCCTGTCAACCTGATTGCCTGCCTGCCCATTTGACATTAAGTTTGACTGTCATACTCGTAAGTTAAATTTGGTTGACGTTTCTTTAGCTAAGCACTCCCCCAGGAAATCATAAATTGCAATTACGATTTTGGCTATAAGAAAGTAAAACAACCGAGATACGAGTAAGTCAAAGAGTCAAGAGACTTATAATTTGCTACTCATTTTTCATGTGTCATGTTATCCTTGACTCATTCCGTCAGTCATTCAGTCAGTGAGTCAGTCAAGAGAGAATGAACTCCAAATGACATATGAATGCATGACATTTGCTTAAATGCGTCAACGAACATTTGATGCTTTTAATTTTAATAAATTCATTCAAAATTGGTGAATACAAAGAATTTAACAAGTCCTAGAAGTCCTTTTATCATGAAAACATTGTCAGCAAATAAAGGATTTAAAGTGTTGTAATTATATCTAAAGTCACGTCACTCAGACCACGTACTCATTTCATTATTTAACAACTTTTAAAGAAAGAAACTTTGAAGATCCTTTGAGAGAAATAGTTATAAAGTTGTCAAAATACATAAACTTTAACGAATAACAAAATTTTAAGACTTATGGACTTAAGTACTAAAAAAGCTCTTTATTGCAATAGCATTTTGCGTAATCACTTTATTCTAATGTGTTTTCATAAGCATGAAGAAGAAATAGAGACATAAACTGTAAAGAAAATCTTTAAACTTTGAAATGGAAATTATGGTATTTTGGATAGTCTTTGTGTAGAAATTAGAATGGGATAGGATAGGATGGGATAGGATAGGATAGAAAGGTCATTCGTGACACAATCGAGTTTCCTCAAAAGCCTTATGACCCATTGTGATGCCTGGCTTGGATTGTTCTTAAAATAGGTTGCCACCAGCATTGCTCTGAGAGTCCTTTCATATATTCATGGCCCACTAACAAGACAAGGTGACATTTCAGTAAGGTTTTATGGAAGTTATTCCGAAATATACAAACAAACAACAAATATGTTTCCATATTTCATATGTTTCCATATTCATTCATCATTTCCATGTTCAGAAAATATTAAATCTCACATGTAAGACTTAAGTCTAAATCTGCATTAAAAACATAATTGTTTAATGACTTGACTCCAGTACTGATTATTAAGACTTTGTAGAAAACAAAAGTTTCCTTAATCTTTTGCTCTTCATTCTACTATTCCTCTGCTGATTGACTATTTGAGCCGCCTTCAAAAGTAAATGTCCTGACACTATTACTATTTGAAGCCCAACTTTGTTATGTCGCGATTGTTGCTGAGAGGATTCACTACTTTTTAATGACAATTACTTAAATTGCACTATTTGAATTAATTTAAATTAAGTATGTAATCTGAAAATATATTCTTATGGTCTTTATTTAACCAGAGTTTGTTTTTCTATTGATTCAATGTTTTTATTTCATAAACCGATGCATCGAATAGAAAATGTTCTTGATAAAACATCGAATACCATCCAATGTATCTACGCTGCATCGATGTTTAGTGAATCCCAATTTTTTTTTATTTATTTTTTTTTTTTGTTTGAATTGTTATCTATTAAGCTCCTATCATGGCTCAGTATACCATATATTTTCTGCGTTACAAATATCGCCAAGTTTTACAATTATAGTTGTGAAAACGTAATCCTAATAGTAGTTAAGACCTGGTGCGGAGCCAAAGTGCAACCTTTTGAGCCTCCGGATGGGAATTGCATCGGTCAGTGATCTCTCCAAGTGATTATTGTGTGCAATCAAACGGTCGTTATATCGACTGGCATGAAAGGCAATCTGGGCCTCAACTACCGCCAGGTTCACATCTCTATGTAGGTTTGAGTTCCTAAAGTACCAGGGGCATCCTGTTATTAGTCGCACTATTTTATTTTGTATCACTTGTACACTGTTTCGTTGGGATTTGGCAGCGGTTCCCTATATCTGTATAACGTATATCTATGCACCAAATTCTAAGTATTGCACAAAACTTAAGTTACAATGAATTTTGTAATGCAGAATCAAGAGATAGAAATTTATAATCAGAGATTATTATTGTGGTTTGCAGATACTAGGGTCCCTACATAAAACAAATTTCAATTGAAAATCATTATAAGATTTCAATGGAATTTAAATTGATTTTGCCTCATTTGCTGTTGGTGTTTTTAAGATTGAAGTTTAATTATCATAATTCATTATTAAACATTTTCCATGTCAATTTACATTGTGAATATGAACATAATCAATAAATAGTACATAATTATCAAAAATTAATTACGCATATGAACAATGTAGATTTTCATGTCTTTCACCTTTTCTGCCCCAACCTATTAACATCATCATCATCATTATTATTATTATTATTATAATGATTATCATTGTCGCTGCTTTCAGTTTAAAATGTGTAAATAAAAATGCTTTTGAATGTGTGAGTATATTTCACACTAAACTAAAAATGACCAAACAACTTAATTAAGTTTATTTATTGTTTTAATTTTCATACTTATATGTATGTAGAATGGAGGAAAATATGCATAAACTTTAAAGTGTCAAAGAGGAAAATCATGTCATTTACATTGATGCATTAAATGCATGACTGCGTGACTGCATTCATGTGATATTTCGCATAAAAACCACAATTAATATTATTAAAAGAAACAATATGAATTTTTTATTATGCGATATAAATAAAAATATAGTCATTTGTTTTTGTGTATAAAGTTTTTACTATTAAAAAAAGAAGAAAGGAAGGCCAACCAACAACTTTTTCTATCCATGTGCGAGTGTGCATGTGTGCATATGCTTAATGCAACATAAAAAAGAATGAAGACATTAACGCGCATAAGTATATGTAGACAGGCGGATGGATACTTTGCTGGGTAGAATAACCGCAATGGCAACCGGCAACAAAATGTTATAAGTTAAACTTACTTGACGCAACTGTCATGTGCAACATGGCACTTTAATTATGCATGCCAAACACCACCCTCCCACCACTCCTTCCATGATGATGCTATTTTCCAAACTCTAGAACAAACTTCTCTCAGCAACAACAACAACATACAATACTCGTAAAATTTCCTCGAAGAATATCCATTTTTCGCAGTTGTTGCAAGTGTAGACAGAGTAAACATTTCAGGCAGATGGGACAGACTAACTGACTGACTGATTGACAAAGTGGTTTATCAGTGCCTGAGTCAGAAAAGGAGAGACAAATTTCATAATTCATTGTCAACTTTTCTGTTCTCTTAAAGCTTATTAACATCAAACATTAAAAACAAATTAAATATTTTACTGCTAATAATGACAATTAAAATTTCATACAATTTAATAATCGCATACTAATTTGTTAGTAAGTTAATTTAATGAATATGAAATTGATTTAATCATATAGAGTCACTTGGAAAAGATTATTGAAAAACCAAATGAGCGTGAGCAGCGAACAAATCGCGCTATTATGGGCTCAGAAGCATTGGATGATAAGGTAAATTTAAACTGAAGTTTCATAAATTAATCTCCAGTTTTAAATAATCTCTCACTATCTTCCATTTTTTTTTTTATTATTGTAGAAAGCACGTACTCGGTTTACAGTACTTTTCGAATTGGGCGGTGGAAATCGTGCTGCAAATGTATCACGACCCTCAATTAATGATCTGAGTCACTCGACTTTGGCGCAAATTGCTCAATTTGTTGCCACAACTGGTCAAACAGTGAATATATGTGATGTCCATGAATGGGTACGTGATCATAATCAGATACGCGCCGAAAGTGAAATCGACAGTACGCAAGGAATACTTTGTATGCCCATCATGAATGCCCAAAAGAAGGTTATTGGTGTCGCACAACTTATCAATAAGGTATGTCTCTTTATTATGATGATTAGATGATTATGTAAATGTTGTTCAAAATTTTGTGAAATCTTTATGCATTTCATATTAGATACTAAAGTACATTGCTTCCGGTTAATAATGAAAAATAATCATCTGTCGATATCGGCACCCTTTCATTCATCATAGTAACTTATTTGTATTGTCATTGGTTTTTCAAACAATTCCCTAGGATTCTTTCAGCCCAAATGTGGCAGTTTTGTTTTGCTGTTATAGCCACCAATTCAATCAAAATTAGCTTCTCATTTCTTATTGTTTTTCTATCCATTTTTTAACTAACCGGAATGTGTTTACTTCATAAATGAATAAAATGGGCCAAGTGCAAGTCAGGCTCGTACACGGAGGGTTCCGTACCAGATTGGAGTTTGCAAGAGAGGCACTCCCCCCAGTGGTCCGATTTGACTGATTCCAACAAATGTACGTGCGGTACAGAAACTTATAGTATCTAATTTTCAGTTCAATAGTCCAATAAACAAAAAAGATTTTTGAAAAAAAATCTGAATTTTAATGGGGGTTTGTATGGGAAACTGAAATTCGACAATATAAGTTTCTGATGTACAGCCACCAACCACTCAAATTTCAAGATCGTGAGATTACTGGATCATATAGCTGCCATACAAAGCAAAATATTTCTTTAAGTTTTGGTATTTTTTGCTAATGCCCGGATAGAATTACATATTCTGTGCAAATTTCAACTCTCTAGCTATTACGGTTCATGAGATATGAACCGAGAACAGACGGACGGACGGACAACGAAGTCTCTGCAATAGGGTCCGGAACCCTAAGAAACATCGGTGTAATCTAATCTTGTTTTAAAAAGATACCTTAAACCTGAACACTTTATATACCATATATCTTTAACACACAATTGCAGGCTAGTGGTTTACCATTTACCGAATCGGATGAATCAATTTTCGAAGCTTTTGCTATATTTTGTGGTCTTGGTATTCATAATACTCAGATGTATGAAAATGCCTGCAAATTGATGGCCAAACAAAAGGTGGCCCTGGAATGTTTGTCTTATCATGCAACCGCCAGTCAAGATCAAACTGATAAATTGGAGCATGATACTATTGAATCGGCAGAAGCATACAATTTGTATAGTTTCACTTTTATAGGTGAGTACGAAAAATATAAATGGATTCTTTCTTTTCAAGGATGTCACCTATTATTATTATTTTTTTTTTTTTTTAATAGATTTCGATCTCTGTGATGATGATACAAGTAGAGCAGTCCTACGTATGTTTATGCAATGTAATCTTGTTTCACAATTTCAAATACCATACGATGTAATTATTGGGAAATTTTCTTTTGAATAATCAAAATCAATATTAAGATAATTTCGTATATGATTAGGTACTTTGCCGTTGGGTTCTTAGTGTACGCAAGAATTATCGCCCTGTCAAATATCACAATTGGCGTCATGCTCTGAATGTGGCACAAACCATGTTTGCCATGTTGAAAACTGGGAAAATGGAACGTTTTATGAAGGACCTTGAAATATTGGGTCTACTTGTCGCTTGTTTATGCCATGATCTCGATCACCGTGGCACTAATAATGCATTCCAAACGAAAACTGAGTCCCCGTTGGCCATTCTCTATACAACAAGTACCATGGAACATCATCATTTTGATCAGTGCGTCATGATACTTAACTCTGAGGGAAACAATATTTTTCAGGTAAAAAAGGAATCTCAATATTAGTATAATTTCCATAAATTTACTTATTAATGATTACTACAATTGTGCGTATTGTGTAGGCTCTCTCTCCCGAGGATTATCGGTGTGTAATGAAGACTGTGGAAAGTGCCATACTATCTACAGATTTGGCTATGTATTTTAAGAAACGAAATGCCTTCCTAGATCTTGTTGAGAATGGTGAATTTGATTGGCAGGGAGAAGAGAAAAAGGATTGTAAGTTCCAACAGTCACTTCAATTGTACTATGTATGTAGTTCTTATCCCTCTATATATTTTTAGTACTCTGTGGCATGATGATGACTGCGTGCGATGTGAGTGCAATTGCTAAACCCTGGGAAGTCCAACATCGTGTTGCGAAACTTGTAGCCGATGAGTTCTTCGATCAAGGTGACTTAGAAAAACTACAACTTAATACGCAACCGGTTGCAATGATGGATAGGTGAGTTCTTAAAGAAATATTCAAATAGTCAATCCAAATGATACTCTGAATATGTTTACGCAGAGAACGTAAGGATGAATTACCCAAGATGCAAGTAGGCTTCATCGATGTCATCTGTTTACCACTGTATCGTGTGTTATGTGACACGTTTCCTTGGATAACGCCACTTTACGAGGGCACACTCGAGAATCGTCGCAATTGGCAAGATCTGGCTGAAAAAGTCGAAATGGGCTTGACTTGGATTGATCATGATACGATTGACAAGCCCGTTGAGGAGTTTGCTGGTTGTGCAGATGAGGAAATCAAAGATATTGAATTCACTGTGACCACCTTGAATTGTCATCAACAAACACATGGAGAAGATAGTACACCCGAACATCATCGCAGTGGTGGCACTCGATTGAGCATCAAGAAAACAGGTGCTCTGGGTAAAGCTGTACGCTCGAAGCTTACAAAAACTCTATATAATAGTATGGATGGATCCAAGCCAAAGACCTCACTCAAACTGCTGGAATCCCATGTAAGCGAAGATTTGGATGACAAAAGTCCAACGAGCCCCAGTCAACCGGCATCAGGAAACACTGGTGGACGCATTTCGGCTTCATCATCGACATCTTCTGGTGCTGGCGGTGCGCCTGGTATGGCCACTGCTGGCCATGCCAGTGTTACAGCTTCTGGTAGCATTGATAAGTCAAAGAAACGATCCAAGTTGTGTGCGCTCTTATGACGAAAACCATCCAATTAGAATTTGGTGACCTCCAACAGCGACACTGATAAAGCTAGTGGAGGGTTGACCGATGCCTAATTGGATATTAGTTTACCTACCTTTGTTTTTACTTATGGTACATTTCAAACAAAACGCACAGCGTTCATTGGAACTTTATTTAAAAATCCATACATATTTGTAGATTGTGAACTCGTGGATTAACATCTACTCGTATAAATGATTTAACAGATGCAGTAATTAGTACTTTAGTCATATATCGTGCAATATTAACAAATAAGTGAATGTCAAAATTTGTGATCTATTTAAGGTCCTTAAGGTCCCTCATTCATACATCCTACATACACATACATAATGTTATGTTGATGATGATGATGATGACCTTTGGGCGTAATCTTGTTTTATTCATAATAATCCCTTGTAAACCCTTAAAAGAGTAAAGGCATCAGTCAGTAGTGGAAATTGTTGTAGTAAATGCAAACTATCAAATAGTAAACTTATCTACTCAGTACATAAGTAGTATGTATTGTATATCTAAAGCAATGTCAAACTAGTCAAATGTATCTTATCGTTTTCAAATTACCTAGATTAGATAAGCTACTCTCACTCGTATACCGTACAGATACACAGATATTGTACTATATGTATTTGTGTCATAGCAATGTAATAATTCTTAATTCTTAATAATTTATACGCACCAAAACAAAAAAAAAACAAAAAACTAACTATGCTAATCTAAAAGAGAAATTCTAGAATGAACATAAGATTTTGCTAAGAACATTTTCTAAATCAGTTTTCATTCATATTCAATGAATGAGTAGATAGATAAAAAGAAACATGTTCTTAATATTGTGTATATAGTAGCACTATGGTACATAAGTATGTATGTAGATCCCTGTACGAGTCAACATTAAAGGGCTCAGTCTCAGTTTCTGTTCGATCTCAGGTTTGTTTTATAGACGATCACGATCACAGTTTTCCTTTTAACACTTAGGAATTATCGAAATATTGAAAGTTTTATCGAACTGAACTGACTTGGACTGACACAGAATTGTCTGTGTAAAGACACCCCTTAAGTAGTGTTAACAGTCGGCTATCAAACAAACTGTGTACACTATGAAAACGAGTCATTCAACTATTTTTTCTTTTATTTGCTTTGCTGATTCATTGAGTCAAATCATGCAATGCAATCATATGACTCGTGTCTTATGGTATGAACCGGTAGCACACTGTAATGAAAATACACTGTCATGTGACTCGTATCTTCAGGTATTTCTTGATGTGACCGTCTTTATTGATAAAGACTTTCTCGATAAACACATTGTGACAGTTGATAGTGATGCGTGTAGCACATGATTGGTTTGAGCGAAAGAGGTTAATTATTTGAATTGCGCAGGGCTCTTCTAATGTATGTACAAATGTAATCAAAACCTAGTCTAAATGTGATTTATTGTATTGAACGCAACATGATTACTTTAAACAACAAACAACACAAAATCCAAAAAAAAAAAAAAAACAACAACAAAGATAAACATTTCAATAATCAATCAAAAAATTTAATCACAAAAATAATTAAAAATAGATAAAATTATGTAAGAGTGTTTAATCAAAAACTTTAATAATTTTTTGGTATTCAAAATTATAGCAAAACTTTAAATCAAATCAAATTCACAAAATTATGCACAAACAAATGTTCAAGCAATTAAAATACTAAGTAACTCACTCAATGTTTTGAAAGAAACTCAAAATCAAATATGATTTTATAAAGAAATCAAATCAAAAGAAACTAAAGAAAGTATTCAAGTATCAAAAATGTTGTTCTTGTAAACATTAAATGAAAATTGTAAACAAATTGTAAGCAAATAATGAATCCATGATCTTTGATCAAAATTCAGGTACTTTAAGTGTGTCTAAATTGTTAGTTTGACAATTAAGATACTCAAACAAAAATACTACTTTATAGTTGTAAGTCAAATGACAAACTTTACTTTGTGAAATTATAATTGAAAGATATTGAAATCGTAACATAAGAAGCTAAAAGAAGTGTAGTAGTAGTAGTAGTAGCATAGCAACAGATTTGTAAACAAATTAAAGACATGGCGTGTTCATTGGAGGGAGATTGAAAGCTAGGAACTTCCGGAATGCTTTATAATTGCAATCTATTGAAAACTACTGGTAGTTCTTTTGAACAGATTGAAGTTTGCTGATGCATTCATCAATTGAAAACAAACCAACAAAAAAACTGCTTAAAAACCGCGCAAAATACGCCTCCCTCAAGTGACTTTGGGGCAATTTCTTCTGCTGTTACACAAAATAAATTGCATGCGACTATAAACGCTTAAAAATCGCTGGCGTTTTCTCATAATGAGAACTTTTGTTTAATTTTTTAACTAATTAAATTCTTAAAGAAAATTAATATAAAATATGTAATATTTAAGCAAAATTAAAACAATCTTGTGTAGCACAATTAAATTTATATAATCTGCAATACAATAATTTATTTTTAGTTTTAAAATATTAATTTATTTAAACATTCATATTGAAATTTAAAAAAAAGAAAAAGGAAACCTTAATCTTTTATTGAAATCTATAGCAATATTTTATGAATTATTAATAAATTAATAAATTAATTAATTACAACAAATGTCTGTGAAACTTATCATTGTCTCGAGCAAATCTAATGATATTCAATAAATTTAAAAATAAAAGTTGTTAATTGTTAAGGTAATTAATTTTAATAGCTTTGTTGCTAAACAAGCGAATGTAAATTTATAAATACATAATTACAAACAAAAATTATTTAAGCTAAAAGAAAAAAAAAAACATTTAAAAGAAAGCAAAAATCTACTAAAGTTAAGAACACAAATATTCTGGACTATGAAAAATTCTATCAAAATTTTCATACCTTTCGCAATAATTTATCATATATTCAAGTTTTCAACTCACAAAAGTAATTTGTTATCTTAAAAATTTCATTTAGTTTAAAGTTTCTAATCTTCAACTTTTTTTTTTTTTTTAATTTTAAATGTTTTTATGTAAAAATGAATTGAAAATAATTCAAACATACAAAATAAATTAATTTCAAAAAATAAAAAGTATACAAAAAAAATTAAATCAACTTTGTCGTCTATTTTTAATGTTTTTTATTTATATTTAAATTATTTTTAATTGATTTTATTTAAATTTTTCTTCTTTTTCATTTAATTTTATTTTATTATTTATTTATTGTATTTATTTATTTCTTATTTATTTCATTTTTCATTCCATTTCAGAACAACCCACGTCACGGAACTATACGACAACATGACTGACTAACATGACCAAATTCGAAATATTACTTTTAAACAATTAAATTATTTTTCTTATTATTTCTTATTTATTTATTTCTTATTTATTTTATTTTATTTTATTTTTTTTTTTTAAATTTCACAAAATACATTTTTTTACAAAAAGTAAAAAAAAACATTGCATACTTTTGGGGGCAAATGGCACAAGTTGAAATTTTGTTCGCTTCCATACAAAAAATTTCAGCAAGTACCAGGCGAACAGAAATGCGCAGTAGGCAGATATTGCAAAATCAAAAATGCATAAAGGCTTTTATCTCAACAACCGCTTAGCCGATTTTGATGAAAGTAGTGTCGTTGAAAAGATCATAAGTTCTATTTTTTTCTGCGACACTTTGACCTTGATCTGACCTTGCTGAAAGGTCAAAAATTGATTTTAAAGTTTGTTTACAAAGATTTTACCCACTTTCAGTATTTAGATTTGATTCATACTGAATTCAAGTCAAAGCTCTACTGTTTACCTACACAACCGTAGAGTTTTCGTTGGAATCGGTCCAATAGTTTTTGAAATATAGACATTTCAAATTTGGTCAAGTACAGAAATGCACATTTGACAGAAAACACGAATACAAAAATGTTTAAATGTTTATATCTCGAGAACCGCTGGATCAATTTTGATGAAAGTAGTATCATTGGAAAAGCTATGAGTTCTATTGCTTGCAATGACATTTTGACCTTTATCTCACCTTGATGAAAGGTAAAAATTGATTTCAAAATGTTGTTGTAGTGATTTAACCGATTTCTGGTACTCAAATTTGGGTGTTATTGAATTCAGATCAAAGCTTTACTAATAATCTATAAAATCGTAAAACTTTCGTTCGAATCATTCAAATTAAGTGAGTTAAATCTTTGCAAAATCAATTTGAATGCAATTTCTGACCTTTCAGCAAAGTTCGATCAAGATCAAAGTGTCACAACAAAGAGTAGAACTTATGATCTTTTCAACGACGCTTCTTTCATCAAAATCGGTCAAACGGTAATCGAGATATAGGCCTGTAAACATTTTTGTGTTTTTGATGTCTACCTACTGCGCATTTCTGTTCGCCTGGTACTTGCAGAAAATTTTTGCATGTAATAAGAAAAATTATAACTTTTGATTAAGAAAATTAGAAATGTCTATATCTCAAAAACTATTGAACCGATGCGAACGAGATTTCTACAGTGCATAGATGAATAGTAGGGCTCCGACTTGAATTCAGTATGAACCAAATCAAAATTCTGGAAGTGGGTTAAATCTTTGTAAACAAACTTTGAAGTCAATTTTTGACATCTCAGCAAGGTCAACTGAAGGTGAAAGTGTCACAACAAAAAGAAGAACTTATGACATTTTAAATGACACTACTTTCTTCAAAATCGGTCAAACGATTCCCGAGATATAGACCTGTAAACATTTTTGTGTTCTAGATATCTACCTACTGCGCATTTCTGTTCGCCTGGTACATGCAGAAAATTTTTGTATGGAAGCCAACAAAATTTCAACTTTTGCCAATTTGCAAAAATAAATTTTAAAAAACATGATATTGTTATTAATCACACTTATTGAACGCCAAGGATATACATACAAATTTGATAAAGATATAATAAAGTAATGTTAAATGTCTGTCAATTTAAAGTCGAAATGCAAATAAAAGAAATATATTACACAAATTATTAAGCAAATACCAAAATTCTCAAACAAATACAAGCATAAAAATATATTAAGAGTTTGAAACTGCAATTGAAAAAAAGGACAAAATAAAAAATGGATTCATAAAATTTCTTATCGAAAAGAAAAACTATTAAAATTTTATGTGAAAACAAAGAATTAATTCAAAATAATAATTCTATGTGTAAATTAAAATTGCAATAAAACAAACTTTAATCATTTTGAAAAAACATTTTGTTATATTATTCTATTTTATTCCGCTTATAAATTATTAATCAAAATTAATGAAAGAATGAATACAAGTAAAAGTTAAGAACTATAAAAACTATAGAGCATTAATGCAGATCCCAAAGATATCCTTTTGTTATTCTTTATTTTACTATTTTTGCATAATTTTAAGACTTGCAACTAAATCAAAAAAAAAAAAAAAGAATATATATAAAAATAAAAACACAATAAAAAATCTTAATAAATTCACAATTCTTTTGTCTATTATTTTAAATATTAATCAATATTACTGGATGACATTATCCATGATCAGAGAGTAAATCGAGATAACACAACCTGTTGAACGTAAAGAAAAATGGAAACAGTCAAAGAAATGATGGTCAATAGATAGCCGCCAGAAAGACCTGCTGCCAGTCATCCATATCCTTTCTCTGCAGAATTTTCTAAATTTTTAAGTTCTCTAAATTCGGTGTAGATAATAAAGACAGAGTCCTTGTTTGGTTTTTTTCAATTTTATAAATGTTTATTTTTATTATAAATATTTAATATTGGTTCAGTATTTTTTGTTATTTGTAATTTCTTTCCTTTAATACATTTAAGTAAGTTAATATCATATTTAATATATGTATGTCTGTATGTATGGGTGTATGTATCTGGACAATGAGGCATCATACTACATACTACTTAGTACATGTAGATCGATATAACAATATTTTCTATAATTTCTGAATCTGAATTGATTATTATTACACATTTTGTTGTCTTCTTTTCTTCTATGTATACTTATATGTTTAAATGTTTCTTTGAATCTTTTATAATTATTATTTATTAATTGGTAAATTTAAATAAAAAAAATATGGGGGAGGGAAAACAGTTAAAACATAAAGTAAAAAAAAAAAATTATTAAAATAAGTAACGATTCTTATTTGTAAAAATAAATATTACAAAGATGTTTTCTTTTGTTTCGTTTTGCTTACTATAAAATGCATTAGTTCAACTCTATTTTATCTTTAACTCTTATTACTAACAATAGACAATAATAGATACAATATTAACGTGTTTCTTTTTGTTTTTTGTAATACTAAATTACGATTATAAATTTCATTTTTAACATTTCTATTTTGTATTTTACTATTACATATATTTATAATAATTATAATTATAAATTATTTGTTTTTTTACTTTTGTTTTGATCATTTTAATTCTTCGTTTCTATTGATTATTAATATTAATAACAACATTAATTTTAAGCTTCTTATGACTTAGTCACGTTTCTCTGAATGTACTACATACATATTTGTTGACGTTGACGATGACGATGATACCTTCAACTTCTTCATTAGCATATGATAAAAGTTGAGTTTGCAGTTGAAATTTGACAAGATTAGTTTGAAACGAATTTCTTCTCAAACAGAAACCGCGCGTAGAACACCTGAATCAACAACCAGAGAGAGTAGAAGCACTGGGACGAGCAGCTGAGCCGGGCGGCCGGAACAGCTGAAGCTGACTTTCCGATTTTAAGCGAAGACAAAATACAAACACGTTAATGTGTAAAGCTTTAGCACACAAAGCGCGAAACAGAGAAACACAGTAGACGCCGAATTCATGTTTCACATAAAAAATTCTTCGGTCGAATGGGAAAGCGGAAGTCACGTTCTCCCAGGACGATCAAATATCGTAATCTCTATGACGCGTAGTCCCCGATAAGTTGGATCAATTAATTGTAAGCCTTTTGGATTATAAATGCGTTCATTTTGGGAAGCTATAAATTTGGATATTTTTCGTAGCGTCTAAATAAATGGAATAAAATTTGATATGAACAAAATTGTCAATTGATATCATACACACAGATCAGTTTAATTACCTTCTCGTAGTGTGTCTCAGAACACATATAGATCAGATATGCTGAAATACAACCGATGCAGCCTTCACAGTATGTACCACAGGATCCCTCTTCCGCTTCAGCATAGAATTCATTCAATCTGCTTACAGTGGCCTCGAAAACGTGACGTTCAATCTGTTGATTGGGAAAACAAAAAATATGTTAAATTACTATTATTTTTTGTTGTTTCCCAAAACCATTAAATAATGCACAGATGGAGTTTACAAAGCACAGCAACGAAAAATTAAATAAATATTTACATATTTAAGAGACAAGGATAAGACGTGACTGACTCACCAAGCCTTCAAGTTCGCTGGGAAGCCTCGTCTGGAATTTGACCGAAGTGCCCTCACTATAATCACGTTGAACATAGACATTATTTGCCGAGTTAACGCCGCTGACCTGCACTGCTGCTGCTGGCGTGCCCTGGTTCTGGGACATGTTAGCACTGAAAATTAAATTCATAAAATTCATAAATTCATGCTGGAAGAGGTGCAACATTGTGATAATTTTGTTTCTGAATTTTTCACAAGATAACAAGATGAGTGATAAAACAATATCAAAGAACTTTCGAACTTTGAGTGTGTTGAGATTTGTGGAAGGCTCGCCTTTGTTTTAATTGTCAAATATGAGGTCCTCAATATACTAGTAGGCCATGGATTACCTTCTATTGCCAATTTTGTAGCAGTTTTTTGAATTAATGACGAGGATATCTTTATTGTTTTAAGCAAAATTTTAATAAGTCTTTATATATTTTCTACACAAGATTACAGAAGAGTGGCACTGACCAGAAATAAGAAACGCACTAAAATTGGTCTAAAAAACACTTAGTCATCGATGGACTTACAAATAGGAAATTATTTTCCAGACAGTTTGTTATTAAGATCACATGATCCTCCCTGATGTATTTTTTAAACATATTAAACATTAAAAGCCATAAATAAACTTTATTTTCATAATAATTAATTTAATTTTACCATCAACAAAGCAACAAACAGCACATCACTAATTTGTTCCGGACATGCGTCAGTGCTGGCAATGATAAAAATATGTAAACGTTACCTTATCGCTTGGTCTCCCCAATAAAAGCCAGGCAAAATTATTTTATTCATATTCATCATCTCTTTATTAATTTAACCATTATGAAACATATATTTAAGATTTAAACAATTTAAATTATTATGATTCATTACAATCAAAACAATATTTAGCATTTTCTGCCTTGAGCGGTTCGCAATTTTAATGCAATCTGGCAACACGATATATGAAGAAGGCGCCGTGGGTTTCATTTTTTTGTAGGTAGTTTTTGTTCGCATTTAGACGACTGAGGTAAATTGTACTATTTCGAGTGCGTGATTGTGAAGAAGATATTGAAATTTATATAAAGTGAATTCAATGTGAAGCCGGCTATAAGTTTAGCGGCTGCAATAGCAAATATGCAATAGTTTTGGACAAGACTTGAGTCCGTCGCCACGTCATAATCGTATGAAATTTTTAGATGAAATTAATTCTTATTCCCTGAAACTGAACGAATGTGCGAGTGCGAGTGAGTGCTGAGCGAGCGGTGGTTGTTGTCAGTCAGTCAATCTTGGCTTTTGTGTGTTTCGTTCATGGGTAAAATCGACGTTCGTTCGCTCGTCGGGTAGGAAGGGGTACGCCAGCGAAAATAAAAGATGGCAGGCAGAATGAATAAATGTTGAAAGGTACAAAATTTGCAGAATTTTGATTCAATGCAATGCGATGAATTTCCAAATTCTCTACTGTTGATATTATTTTGAAATATTCTACATTATTTGTTATCGGATGGCACACAAAGATAACTTCCAACATAACATCAATAGCATATTCATTAATACGTTTCATGTGAGCGAACGAATATTGGAAGAGAGAATCGGAATCGAAATCGGTAAAACGCGGAAGACGCCTCTGTGTGAAATGAGAAAGCAGCAACAATGTCGCCATTTTTGTTGTAAAAAAATGAAATGAATAATCGGTGAACTTGCGCTATTTCTGCTCGGCTGTTTGCCTCACATTACAATAATAAAGAAGAATTCATTTGGGTTCCTCTCTTCCATTAAAATACGCACACGATGTGGGAAAAAATAGTAAAACAAAAAATAACATTGCAATTTTTTAATGCAAAAATAAGAAGAAAAAAAATATAAAGTTAATGTGTCAGTGTGTGTGTTTGGTGTGTGCGAGTGTTTGTGTGTTTTCTACCTGTATCAATCGTGTGGTTGGTCTGCTCGGTCTGTCGGTCGGTTTGTCTGCTTTGTCTTGTTTCTTCTATCATCATACTTCACGTATGTAGTATTTATGTACGTTCATTCGCTCGTTCATTTGGTTTGGTTCGTTTCGTTTTGCATTATTACCGCTGCTGCTGCTTCCGTGGCGGCTGTTTTTTGTTGTTGTCAATTTGACTGTCTGTCTGCTGCTGTTGCTGTTGTTCGTTCGCCTATCTGAACGATCCGACTGACGGTCATTTACCACCAATCACCATCACCATATTATATATCATAATGATTCGTTTTGGTTAAATGGTATTTCGTATACGCAGAAAGTGGGAAAAAGAGATCAATTAACGTTCATTATGGTTACAAATTTCACATTTTCACGTTTAACATTTAACGTTTATTTAACCAAAAACACGTTTCTTGGCCTTTGTGCAGCGAATGCAAGTGTGCGTGCATCATGTGCAAATTTTTAATCTTTTACTCACAAACAAACTACATTTGAACTTCGATTGAACGTGTCAGAATCAGTTTTACCTTTTTTAAAGACAAACATGTCTCCGTCCGCCGCATTTGTTAAATTTATTGAAATTATCGATAACGACGAATTTATCGGAGATAAACTCCTCTCTCTGTAATTGGTTTATATGTGTGTGTGAGTCAGGAATGAATGAGGGTGGGGGTTTGAATGCAGCCTGTTGTGATCTTACTAAAAAAACAGTCCTCCGGATGGATTAATACTATGCAACCTTTTGTATATTATTTATAAAAAACAAGTGATTGATTGACTCATATTCTCTTCTCATCTCTTTTTTTCTTTTCCCTCTTTGTCTATTGCAGTGATTCCTGTTTAATAGTGAACGGCATCAACGAACGACGAACCTTCAGTTGGATAAATGATTAGCATAATATAATAATATTTTGTAATATGCACTAAATTCAATAATAAATTATCAATAATTAGTAAAAAAAAAAAGAAACAACAAGAACAACAACAACATCATTATTAAATGTTAAAAAGAAAAAGGAAAAATACTTAAATATTTGATTGATACCAAGTATTTTGTTGTTGTTGTTGTTGAACCTGAACTGGATGAACAAGACGAAGGAGAAGTCAAAAATCCAAGAAACCTTAAAACAAAGTTCATAAATTGAAATTATTATAAAAGCAAATAAATTCCGTAACACTCCACTAGGACATAGTTAGGACATATGAAAAATTTAGAGTTTTAAGTAATAAAGAGGAATAATAATAATACATAAAAAGGAAAATCAAAGCAATACGCAACATCAAAACAAGACAAACATCAACATCATCAGCAACAGCATAAAGAAAACATCCACAGAAGAACGAGTAACAACTCCTCAGAGATTTTTTTGTAGAGAATAAAATTGTGTAAATGCATACATATATTTATGTATATAAATAAATAAATAGTAACAAAAAAACAAAGGAGTATAATAAACGCACGTGGACATAAAGTGATAAAACACCGCCTCGAAGACAAAAACTAACAAGAATGAGTATTTAGAAATAACAATAAAACAAAAAAGATTGAAATTAGAATTTGTTAAATCAAGCATAAAGTTTACACTCTCATATATAGTACAGTTACATACATAAAATTAATAACTAAAGCTATATACATGTTTGTATGTATGTGCGGAACTTTTTTTTATAATTAAATTGTGTGAGTGATAGTTAATTTTGTATTTATCTAAGAACAAAGAACGCGTTAAGTGTCCCCACAAAAAAAAGTGTAACAGTGCTTTGCAATAACAAATCCATTATCCAATCATCAAAGGAAGAAGAGAGTATCATCATCTATAGGCCGGTCCTCTCCTCTGTACTCTTCATACAAAAAAAAAAGAAAAAACCAATTATTATATAGGTTTGTGTGTTGTTTAGTAGTTGAGTAGTAGAAATCAATCAATCAAGAAAATAAAAATGGATGAGTCACAACCGAAAACATTGTATGTCGGCAATCTCGACACATCTGTATCGGAGGATCTATTGATAGCGCTCTTTGGTAAAATGGGTCCAGTTAAAAGTTGTAAAATAATAAGGGAGCCGGGTAATGATCCTTATGCATTTATCGAGTACTCCAACTATCAGGCGGCCACAACTGCATTAACTGCAATGAACAAACGAGTTTTTCTTGATAAAGAAATTAAGGTAAGTACTTTATCATCATCATCATTATTATATATAGTCTTATTGTTATTTTATTTTTACTTTGTGTAGGTAAATTGGGCAACTAGTCCTGGCAATCAGCCCAAAACAGACATTAGCTCACATCATCATATTTTCGTTGGTGATCTTAGTCCAGAAATTGAGACAGAAACACTGCGTGAAGCTTTTGCACCATTTGGTGAAATCTCCAATTGTCGAATTGTTCGAGATCCACAAACAATGAAATCGAAGGGTTATGCGTTTGTCTCGTTTGTAAAGAAAGCCGAAGCTGAGAATGCAATACAGGCAATGAATGGTCAGTGGATTGGATCAAGATCGATACGTACTAACTGGTCGACAAGGAAATTACCGCCACCGAGAGAATCATTTAAATCAAGTACTGGAGCATTGGGAGGCGGTAATCCAACCGGTTTGAAAAATAATATAAGGCATACTTTTGAAGAGGTCTACAATCAGTCCAGTCCTACAAATACCACCGTCTATTGTGGCGGTTTTCCGCCAAATGTCATCAGTGAGGAAGTGATGCACAAACATTTCATGCAATTCGGTCCCATACAAGATGTACGCGTGTTTAAAGACAAAGGTTATGCATTCATTAAGTTTGTCACAAAGGAATCGGCGGCAAGAGCCATTGAACATACGCACAATTCGGAGGTACACGGGAATCATGTGAAATGCTTTTGGGGTAAGGAGAATGGTGGCGATAATTCAGCGAATAATATTGCAGCCGCCGCGTCTGCTGGTGCAGCTGTTGTTGCTGCAAATGCAGCGGCAATTGGTGCCACATTACCGGGTCAGTTAATGACACAACAGCAAATTGCAGCTGCCACCGGAGCTGCGTTACCTGGGCAAATGATGTCTCCGCAACAGATTGCAGCCGCAGCTGCAGCACAATATCCTTATGCGGCGGCTTATCAACAAATGGGCTATTGGTATCCACCAACGGTGAGTGTTATAAGCTTGAAATGAATTTCAATAAAAATTATTCATAGACAATGATATTCCAGGGTTTCCCGGCGGCTACCCAAATGCAAACCCAATACATGCAACAAGGTTACTATCCCTATGCATATACCAGCGCACAACAAGCTGGCGGTAAGCATGAAATGAAATCTACTGTTCTAATAATATACTAAATATTACAAATTCTCTTCTTTTTTTTTTGTTAGCCGCGGGGTATCGTATGGTGCAGCCAAATGTCGCTTGGGGTGTTCCCGGTGCTGTAGTGCCCGGAGTTTCGGCTGCAGCAGCATCTGCTGCCGCTGCTGCCAATGGAACGCTTGCCCCTCAGATGGTGTACAGTGCTCAAATGCCACAATACCAGACTCAGTGAAGTTAAAAGTGTCTTTGTTGTCGCCATCATATTCGGAGCCGTCTCGGACATCATATATCATAAATCTCCTTGCGTTGTTGCAGAATCATAATATACAAAATGAAACGAAACAAAAAGCAATTTATAAGAAATTATAAATAATAGTAAAAAAACAAACACAAGATCAGAAGCAGACTAAGAAAAACGACCACCTTCACACCATTTACCACTTTTACCAATTCCAAGTAACAATACAATGTCTAGTATATCAATCTTGCATCTATCTATATTGAGAATAATATGACCATTTGATCAACTGAGTTGATCACTCCACCCAACCACACCACATCAGACTCGCCTGGCAACGAATAATTGAATGAATGTATGAAATATGTTTGAGTGAATGCACATTAAGTAAGACCAAGCAACAAACAGAACCAGAAATAGAAAACCATTTGTAAAAATTATGTTTGTTCTTCTATGTTTGGTATTGGTATTATATCTACTACGATTATCTGCGATTGTTAGCGAATATTATAAGTTTAAAATCAATCAATCAATTAATGTTATAGCTAAAAAAAAAATCAGGAACCATGAAACGTATGATGAATCTAGTGCTCATTTTGAAATCTATAGAAGTATGCATATACATATTTATATATTATAATAGGAGTACATCATAGGTATATGTTTTGTATAAATCTTAAGACGTATCCCAAATGCGCCGCCTTTATATTATAATAGTTTTTGATAAATTATGTCTAAAGTGTTTTTAATGTTGATTATTAATTGAATAGGTAAAAAAAGCAAAACGAAAATTAAAACAAAATCATAAATAAACAATGAAAAGTAAAGTTGAGTTATAGACAGACGAACAAGGGAAAACTTAAAACACTTTATTATTATCACTTGTAATATTTGCTAGGAAACTGAGAATCGTATAACCAACAAAAGGAAATAAATGCGTGTAAATTTATCGTTAAATTATTAACAATGAAAAAAACTTTATTAAGTAAAAAAAAAATAAACTAGAAAACGATAAGCAAAAAACAAAATGTGTGCACCTCTAAATATTTATAATGTAATGTAATCATAAAATGTAGAAGAAAAAATCTTAGTAAAAAGAAAAGAACTGAGCATCATCATGATGAGTTCAAACAAATTCAAATCTGGCAACGCCAACAAACATCAATTGAAAAACATAACATCGAGACGAGATACCATGCTGCATCCATCCATCCATCCATCTGCATCTGCATCATTCAACTTTATTAATTGACATTGATCTGTGTCTACATACAAAGATCTACAAGGATCGATCAGATGGTTCCCAATACGACATATTGTAACTAAGACAGGCGAATTAACATGAACGAACGTCTTTAGTTGTAAAACAAAATCCAACTTAATCTACGTTAAAACTAATTTAATGGCTTAAATTTAAGCAAAAAAAAAAAACAATAAAATAAAGATCCATCAAAAAAAAAATAATAATGCAAAGCTCGATACAGAATTTTCATTATTTTGGAAATTAATTTTAAAAAATGTTTGAAAAGGCATTTGAAAAAATACTGACAAATTTTCATTCAAGTGCCCGAAAGGTTCAACGGCGATGTAATTATTAAAATGTAAAAAAAAAACCTCAAAAATATGTATAAAATAAAAAAAAAATACCAAAAAAAAAAAAAGAGTAAACCGATATTTTTCACAAAATTTTCATTTTTCAAAATGTCATTCAATGTCATAAACTCAATAATCGGTTCGCTCTAAAATCCTTTGATTTGAAAAAATTCCGTCACGAAACTATACGACAACATGACTGACTGACATGACCATGATTCAATGTGATTCATGCAGCCTACATTGCATACTTATATATACATTTTTCTATTTCTCTATACATTTTTTCAATATTAAATGCAATGCCTACAAGTGTGCAATGATCTTTTAACAATCCAAATCTATTCTATTTTGCTCTATGTCACAAGGGTTTGCTTAGTCTTTAGGCCTTTATCGTTTTGGTCATTTTAAAAAAGTCATCAACATGGAGAAACGGGGTAAGTATTACAACAAATTACATATTGTTGTTGGAAAATTTTTTCTTTAAAAATTTTCGATAAAAAATTGTCACGAAACTATACGACAACATGACGACTAACATGACCAAATTCGAAATATTTCTTTTAAACAATTAAATTATTTTTCTTATTATTTCTTATTTATTTTATTTTTTATTTATTTTATTTTATTTTTTTTTTTTTATTAATTTCCACAAAATACATTTTTTTGCAAAAAGTAAAAAAAAACATTGCATCCTTTTGGGGCAAATGGCAAAAGTTGAAATTTTGTTCGCTTACATACAAAAATTATCTGCAAGTACCAGGCGAACAGAAATGCGCAGTAGGCAGATATTGCAAAATCAAAAATGCATAAAGGCTTTTATCTCAACAACCGCTTAGCCGATTTTGATGAAAGTAGTGTCGTTGAAAAGATCATAAGTTCTACTTTTTGCTGTCACACTTTGACCTTGATCTGACCTTGCTGAAAGGTCAAAAATTGACTTCAAAGTGTGTTTACAAAGATTTAACCCACTTCCTGAATTTAGATTTGGTTCATACTGAATTCAAGTCGAAGCCCTACTATTCACCTATGCACTGTAGAAATCTCGTTCGCATCGGTTCAATAGTTTTTGAAATATAGACATTTCAAATTTTCTAAATCAAAAGTTAAAATTTTGCTCATTTACATACAAAAATTTTCTGCAAGTACCAGGCGAACAGAAATGCGCAGTAGGCAGATATTGCAAAATCAAAAATGCATAAAGGCTTTTATCTCAACAACCGCTTAGCCGATTTTGATGAAAGTAGTGTCGTTGAAAAGATCATAAGTTCTACTTTTTGCTGTCACAATTTGACCTTGATCTGCCCTTGCTGAAAGGTCAAAAATTGACTTCAAAGTTTGTTTGCAAAGATTTAGCTCATACAGAGATCTTGGATTTGGTTCAAACCTTACTATTCGTCTATACACTGTAGAAATCTCTTTCGGATCGGTGCAATAGTTTTTCAGATATAAACATTTAATTTTGCGTATAAAAACAAAACTCGTTTTCCATAGGCTTGGTGTGCCACCTAGCGGCTTAAACACAAGTTTTTGTCTCAAACGCGCCACCTATGCGTCGAACACAAGCAGTTCTAATATTTAAATTGTTTTCTCAAAAAACGCCATCTATATATAAAACATATAAATATGAAACTGCACTAAGTTACAAGACTGAATATGAAATGTAAGCCATTCTAATATGTATTCTCCTCAAATTGTATTCCTGGAAGGTATGCTCCTCTTTTTTTTAATTGTATTTTTGTTAACGGACGGACATTTTCTTTAAATGCTTATATCTTGGGAACGGATTGGCCGATTTTGATGAAAGTGATGGCATTGAAAATTTTAAGATTTAACCTGTGCTCTTCTTAATGAAAGATAAAATATTTACCTCACTTTCGAAATTCTAGTTGATATCACGGCAAAGATTTTTTAAATAAATACAATAGAGAGAATTGTTTAAAATGTAATTTTATTCTTATATACGAGTATGCTGAAGACTAGGCATCTTTATTTAGTAGTACAGATCAATTCACTTGTCTTAGGAATATACATATTGAGAATATGTGAAAAATCTTCTAAAAGGATTTCATGGAAAAAAAACACTAAAATATTATTGGTACCAAATGCATACCAATTAGTATTGTTTGTATTGCGTTTTATCTTTCTTATACCTTTGACACCATAGTAGAACCGAGGGCTGATGACCTAACATAGGAAAAATATGAGAATGATTATCGTGGTTTTAAGAATCGATTAAGCATCGATTTCTATGCGTACTAACTGGAATTTGGTATTGTATCTAGTCTAACAAGGACTAGAACGATCACAAGTTCAACAATTTTGGTGTGAAAGGTATATAGTAAAGTTTTCGGTTATCCGAAATTAATCTTGTTATTTTTCTTTTGTTGCCTAAGCAGACATCATTGGATTTTTTTAAATTTTTTTTATTAATTTATTTTTTTTTAAATTTATTTAAACACATGGCAATTGAGTGAGGAAAAAACATTGAAACAATATAAAAATTGGGGGAACTTAAAATAATTTATAAGCCGAGCTTAGTTTCGCTGCGACTACGACGACGATTTAACAAAATAACATAATTTATTTTTATTGTTAAATCAATTAGAAATTTATTTATTATTAATAAACGAAAATGTATCGCGGTGCACTCGTATGCAGGTGTTTGTAACGTCCGAACGACCGCCCGATTGACCTACCTTATGCACTAATGGACTGGATAGGAATGTTTTATGTAAAGTGTACAAAAATACTTAAATATACATGAATATAATCATGGTGATGGTGATGGTGACGGTGATGTTGAAACTACGACGATGAACACGATTTACCGACAACAACATATGTTTTTGTTTGGATGCCTGATTTTTATTTGGTTATGTTTTTGTTTTTCTTTCTTTTCTAACGAAATCTCAAAATGCGTGTGCGTTTCTATATACAATCATATAAACCATTTGCCAATAATTAAGATATATGTATTTTCAGGTGGTTAGTGACGAGTTAAAATGAATTATGAAATGTTATGTTGTATGTGGATTTATGGTGTGGATGACTTTGATTATTTGTAGGCTTTCCTTGTTGTAAATTTCTTTTCTGTAAATTCGGTTTTTAAATAAGAACGTCTAAAGGAAAGAAATAATCAACACAAAATTGAAAACACACGTGTCACAGTGGTGCACTGAGTGAATACAATTAAAGAATTATGTGCCAGCCAAATATCATGTATGTAGTTAATTTAGGAAGCACCATAGTGTTTCTCCCATTGTGAGAATGTGTCGCTGAACTCTAGTGTTGGCTCGATTATGTATATGTATGTAGTCGCTCGTAATTAGGTGGGTGTTGCTATTCGAGCGAATGTGTTGCGCAGCAAACTGTTTTAGATTGTTATATCGCCATACTCTTGTGTCCACTTGTCATACAAGCTAAGACTCTGTGGAGCCACCGAGCGACGTATGCGTTTCAATGAATTGTGAAAATCCTGTTCGGTAATCGGACGCATGGCGCTAACATCCAAGACCTTCACTTGTTCAACATTCATCTCGCGTATGGGTTCAAGGGCTGCATCTTTAGCCAAGGAAGTAAGATCAGAGCCCGAATAGCCTTCAGTTAGTTTAGCCAAGCGGTCTAAAGCATCACCATTCAAGGGGCTGCCTTGTTTTTGCAGTAGTCGCTCTAGCAGTAACTTACGTGTTTCGACATCCGGCAAGGCGACATAAACACGCTTGGCAAAACGGCGTAATGCTGCTTCATCGAGCTCCTGTGGTCGATTAGTTGCCGCCAATACAACAATGCGATCAGCTTCTGGATTTCCTGGTAAACCATCAAATTCAACTAAGAATTCTGTTTTGAGACGACGTGAAGCTTCATGCTCATTGCTACTCCTTTCCGACAGTAGAGAATCGACCTCATCAATGAATATAATTGATGGTTGCATGTGTCGGGCCACAGCAAAAAGTGCACGTACCAATTTTTCACCATCACCAACATATTTACTAGTCAAGGAAGCTGCAGATATATTTAAGAATGTAGCACTACATTCAGTGGCTACAGCACGCGCCAAAAGTGTTTTGCCATTACCAGGTGGCCCAAAAAGCAATAAACCTTTGGCTGGTGTACGAAGACCTGGCAATAGTACAAACATCCATCATTAAGAGTAGTTGATAATCATTGAGAAAATTCTATGTATGCACACCTGTAAAAAGTTCTGGTCGCATAGACGGCAGTATGACCATTTCCTGTAAAGCCTGCTTGGCTATATCCTGGCCAGCAATATCAGACCATTCAACTTTTGCACCACCTTCAACAATTTCATCAAGAATCAACTGCACAAGTTTTGTTTCCACACCCTTCACAGTAACCACTGGTGTTGTGGGCCCACCACCACCATTTGCCTGACCAATAGAACCACTGATTGGAGTACGAGAACGCTGAGGCGGAGTATTACGACCCGATGACTTATAAAAGAAATTTAATGATTATGTTGATGATGACGACAAACTCAATGAACATCGAATTAAATTACTTACAAATTGTTTACGCACTGCTGGTGGTGTTGCGGCTGTTTTAACTGGTTGCCTTTGTGGTCCAACTGATGTCTTTGAGCCTAGATTACGTGGTAAAGTTTGAGATTTATTGACGACTGCCAGATTGCCGGGGCGCTTAGAGCTGATAGTTAGTTTGCGGCCAGAAGCTTTTGTTTATAATAATAATATAAATAAAAATAGAAATTGATTAGAATATTTAATGAAATTCAATTCCAATTTATATAAGAATTGAATAGAATAAAAGTTAACAACACGAGTAGCAAAAGTGTGAAAATTATAATCAATGTAAAGATCAATTCGCAGTAACTTTAGAAGTTGTTGTGTTGAATGGTCAGAAAAGCAGCCGCCAAATGCCCAACTGATCTCCATACTTACTGGTTGGTGCCGGTGCCGTGGGCTCAATGAATTTCACAGGTTGTTTCAATGCCACAGTTGGAATCACGTTGCGAACTTTTGAAACATTGTTGTTAACGTTGCTTGCTTTAACATTATTTTGTGGCACCTTTGTAGCTGTTGACTTCACATTAGATTTCGCTGGCTTATCTTCTACAACTTCTTCATTTTTATATTGCAAACTTAATTTTTGGAAATGTTCTTCTCTCAATACTTCATTTTCGGCATAAATCAAAAATACAAAAAAAGAATAAAAAAATAAAAAGTGCATAGCAACAAAATCAAACAAGAACATCAACACCAACTTGCTAGTGCCAGTGATTAAAGATTAAACATGCATTTTTTTGTATGTATTTACCCAGAAAATGCAATCGATCACGTGCCATTGACAAATTTGTTTGCATTTTGTCATGCAGACGCTGGGCACGTTCCCAAACCTCGCCACGGCCACTCCAGCAATCAACGGCAATGCCATCCTCCAATTCTTTGATGCCCTTGCGATATAGTTCAATGGCAAGGTCCTTGTGACCTACAAATGCAAAATACTTTATAACATATTGTCTTGTTGGAATAGTAAATTCAGAAAATGAGTCTTGTTTAGATATGTTTGTTTTTTACTTTTCCCTTAACCAATAAAAGACAATTCCCACACACTCTACTTATTGTCAATCTTTGCACTTGCCTTCATTCTCTTCATCTATCTTTAGAGCCTTTGAGATATATTCGAAAGCACGACGGTGGTGATGTTTTTGTTTTGCCAACAATGGGTCACCAGGACCTGGTGAATAGATGCCACCACTGGAACTGCGTTTATGCGATGACATTTCCAATTCCGAAACACGTGGTCTTTGTGATGCGTTTAAGCTGCCCGTATGTTCTGGACTACCCAAATCAACCAATTGATTATTTCCACGAGCGTCTTGGGATTTTTGTGACTGCAATGCTGATTGCTGATGATGTTGTTCTTTCGAATTTTGAACAACGATCTCGATGTTGCACTCACGCTTGTGTGGATGGTAAATGACTCTTGTGCTCGCACCGTATAAATAACGAAAAATACAAAAAAGCTGATAAATCAGCGAACGCAAAATGTTAAACAAAAAGATAATGGGAAATGAAACCACATAAAGATTTGCTTGTGCACTGAACTCATTGATGGGCCAATACCGGTGGTTGGGGTTATGTCGTCACCATCAGTATCGTCATCGGGTGAACTGCCTGGGGTACGGCGATTTGTTGTCGTTGCTGATATCGAAGATTTGGTAGCCTCATCGACCAGCGCTATGCTGCACGAACTTGATGATTTACGATGTGTCCGATTCGCGTTACTACCGCTATTATTCTGATTTTGATTGTGACTTTGTCTTATGGGGGATTTTGTGCTGCTGCTATTGCTGACCGTGGAGCTAGATGATTGGGTTTTGTTACGCACCATCGATATTTTCACTACACAAACACACAAAAGTGCACACAATGCAACGAACACACAATGAGATTTAGTTGGTTTGATTTTCTTTACAATATATAGTAAGTATAGTTGATTGCCGTTTGAAAAATATCACACAATCACATTCACCGAAAAATATCAAACATTAAAATTTTACAAAATTTTCTTTTTACTACATTTCAAATGAAAACCAGATTTTCCTTTATTTTATCTGCCACTTCCTTACCACTTCGCTTTCGCTAATGAAAGGAATTTTTTGTTAGACTGATGACTGACTCCAAGCTAACCCTCACTATCATCTGTTTGTATGGATGGGGTTGTCAAAATCTATAGTGCAAACATGACTAATCTTGCCAGATCGCTGAGAAAATCGATTACAAAATTATCGAGTAATTTGAATAATCCATCAAATTTAAGTGTTCGTTTGAACATTTTAAATGTTAAATTATTTTATGGTAGCCAAATCACAAAGTGATGATTGTAGATAGATTAGAATTATTAATATTATTAGATAATTAGTATCACTATATGCTTGAACATAAGCATACCCTCAGATTAACAATTTCAAAGGTTGGCATCCCTTGTGGGTCGCAAATTTGTAACCCTTAGCGAATCAGCTGAACGTTCCTTCTCTGTATCTGCGTTTTGCATAATAATTCTAGAAGGGCTCTGGCTTCTGACTGTATAAATCGACATCATCAACGGTGGTGTTCGTTGAGCAGACCTCAGACAGAGAAAACAAAAGCGATGAGCAAAAGTTACAGACAAACAAACAACATGGTACAATACACAGGAATACAACGTAATAATGTAAGAATCTTGCTAATCGGCGACGGTGGCGTAGGCAAGACATCATTAATATTGTCACTTGTTAGCGAAGAGTTTCCTGAAGAAGTGCCGCCCAAAGCTGAAGAGATCACGATACCGGCTAATGTTACGCCCGAACAGGTGCCGACAAATATAGTTGACTACTCCAGTTTAGAGCAAACAGAAGAAGCATTGTCTGCTGAAATCAACAGGGCACATGTAGTTTGTATTGTATATGCTGTGGATAACGATGATTCATTGGATCGCATAACTTCGCATTGGCTGCCATTGGTTCGTTCAATTTGCTCAACGGAGGGTGAGCCAGAGCAGGTGCGGAAACCCATCGTTCTAGTTGGCAACAAAATTGACTTGATTGAGTACTCCACAATTGACAATGTTCTGTCAATAATGGAAGAATACCCAGAGGTGGAGAGCTGTGTTGAGTGTTCGGCCAAGACACTGCACAACATATCTGAAATGTTTTATTACGCACAAAAAGCTGTTCTACATCCAACTTCCCCACTTTACATAATGGAGGATCATGATGTGAGTGTAATTTATAAACTTTAGCTTTAAAATCCCATTAATCTGAGTTCTAATTTGCAGCTTACTCCAGCATGCAAAAAATCATTGGTTCGCATATTTAAGATTTGCGATATTGATGGTGACAACCTTTTAAATGATTACGAATTGAATTTGTTTCAACGTCGTTGTTTCAATACTCCGCTCCAGCCACAAATACTTGACGAAGTGAAAATTGTTATAGAAAAGAATGTACCAGAGGGAATACACAATGACGCTGTCACACTTAAGGGTTTTCTATTTCTGCATTGTCTCTTCATACAGCGTGGACGAAATGAGACCACTTGGGCAGTGTTACGACGTTTTGGCTACAATGATCGTCTGGATATGTGTGGTGATTATTTGCGGCCATCTTTAAAGATTCCGCCCGGAAGCAGTACAGAGCTATCACATCGTGGTCAACAGTTCTTAATTGCCCTATTCGAACGATATGATCGAGATGGTGATGGTGCTTTGTCGCCCGAAGAACATAAAATGCTCTTCAGCACGTGTCCCTCACCGCCGTGGTCATATTCAACAGACATAAGGAAATCATGCCCAACTAATGATGCCGGTTGGGTGACACTGCATGGTTGGCTTTGCCGTTGGACATTGATGACCCTGATTGATGTTCCTAAGACCCTGGAGTATCTGGCCTATCTAGGTTTTAATGTCCATGAGAACGACAGTCAATTGGCTGCTATACATGTAACACGTGAGCGGCGCATAGACTTAGCAAAGAGACAAAGTAGTCGTTCAGTCTACAAGTGCCATGTAATCGGGCCGAAAGGCTGTGGCAAAACGGGACTATGTCGTGGATTTCTTGTTGATGATATGAAACAACTAATTGGCAAAGAGTTCAAAACAAACATTATGCATTGCATTAGTACTGTGCAAGTCTATGGTCAAGAGAAATACTTAATTCTGCGTGATATTGACGTACGTCATACTTTGGATCCTTTGCAGCCACAAGAAGTGAATTGCGATGTCGCTTGTCTCGTATATGATTCGTCAAATCCACGTTCTTTTGAATATGCTGCACGCATTTATATCAAATATTATGCTGAAAGCAAAATCCCAGTGATGATTGTTGGCACCAAAGGAGATTTAGATGAGCGCCGACAGGATTATTTAATGCAACCAAATGAATTCTGTGAAAAATACAAGTTGTTACCGCCACACATATTCAGTTTAAAGATTAACAAAAAGGATATGTATACAAAATTGGCAACAATGGCTGCTTTTCCGTGAGTATTCCAGTTTTTGGTGGAGACATACATACACATCACTGTAGTTTCACTTGTGTTGTGTTTAATGGGAGATATACATATTACATACATATATCATCCATCTGCTATTCTTCTCAGCATCGTAATATCATAATAAGCATTTGTATTGATTTAGGTTTATCATCATCAGCATCATTGATTTAATCTCATTTTAAAAGTATCTTCATTATCATTTCCATATCCATCAAATCATAATATCGCATTATGAACTCTATAATTCTATGTATTTATCAATTGATTAATAACTGATTGACTGAATTATTTTTTTTTTTTTCTTTCTCCTTTTTGTGATGGTTTTTGAATTTATTTTATTATTTTTATTGAAATTATATTGCCTTCGATTCGGATGATTGCAGGCGCTTCCAAGCTGCCTGGATACTGTTCTACAAGCACAGGTTGGTACAGCTGTGGGAATCAGCGTAAGTTTTGCAATTTTGAAATAACCTTCTACTAATGAACTCTACCATCTTTCTTTCTTTAATGCAAAGCCTCAAAAAAGCACCTAAAACTCAGAGCTTAGCTGCCTTCTTACATTATATTTTTTGTTAGTTGTTAAACCAAATCAAAAGCAAAAAATCATTAAATTAAGCTTACCTTCATTTGTGATTTGATGATTGGTGTTTGTTGTTTTGTTTTGTTTTCTTTGATAGCCACACCAACCATACTAACAGTTTCCAAATTCTTTATTTCTTTCGTTTGTTTATCATTTATGGTATTTTGTTGTTTTGTTGTCACAAAGATTTCATATTAATTATTCCATTCAACTTTTCACAGACACTTACGACAATTTGGACTCATGGCCGAAGATCCAACATTATGGTGGAAGGCTGGTTTAGGAGTTGCTGCAGCTACTATGCTTGGCTTCTTTGTACTGCGCGCATTCCATGTCATGAGCCCACAATCTCGATAATAAACCACTTTTATTCAATAAGAGGTTGGATGATATAAAGCAATATATAATAAATCGTATCGAATCGGATTGGGATTTCTTTCTTTTACACACAAACACACACATTTGAATATGTCACTGATTTGATTTGATTGGATTGGATTCGATTCTCTTTATCATGCATACACTCATATGTCGAATGCCCAAATTTCTCGTGTTTAGTAGTTTTCACAACAACAACATTTATAAATACGTTCATTTTTATTAAAAAATTCAATGTTATTTTTTATTAAATGTAATTCAGGAATCTGCTGATGTATACTTTCGCATTATTTTACCACCACTTAATTATATTATTATAATGATGATGAAATCAACATTAATCTTTCATATATGTATGTACGGAAAGAAAGTTAGTTTGAGCAGTGTAAATATTTCTTAAAAAACCCGTGTGCATCATGCATGCTTAGCATTAAAAAAATGAATAATCAAGAGAGAATCTAATGGACATTTGTATGTGGTTGTATGTGCAGTAATGATTTGTTGCTTTACCTTTAGTCTTAACATTGATTGGGAGGAGGAAACAATAGTGTAGAACATTTTTGAAATGTTATTTCTTGGCAACGTTTAACGTTGATGCAGCTGCAGTGGCAGGTGACATGCAATTGCCATCTGGATAGCGTTTTTGAAATTGTGTTATCAATTCAGGATCGACCAGGCGTATGCCATCAAGTTGATTACCCAAAGTTATCCAATTCGGTTGAATATTATGCGGACGACCAAAGAGTTCGATTTTACGTGTGCCTGGACTAAGACGTTCTATAATGCCATATATTTCATCTGGCTTATGTGAGGTGGCGCGAACTTCAGCAACAATAACATCACAATCCAAGCCGCGATTTAGATTTTTCGGATTACCTTTCATGCCCACTAAACAGTGCTCCTTGCCATGATTGAGCCAGTGACCAGTGCGTCCGGTGCGTATAATACGTTGCAATTGATTTGTCTTGACCCAAATGAGTTCATCGACTCGCTCATATCCCCAAAGTTTCAAACACTCCCTACCCAATTCCATGGCGCGCCCAGTGACCCAGAGGAATATAAGTCCATCATCTTGTAGCGCCGGCACGCCCAGCTGTCGCATTTCATCGTCGGACATTGTACCATAGGGCAGTTCCATATGTATATCCCATGGTGGATCTGCCATTACTACTGCGAATTTACCTAACACTGTCATATCCAAATAGCGCAGATCACATTGTATCCATTGTGGCGGATAAAGAGTACAACTGGGATCGATGCTGCGTTTCAGACTCAACTTGGTCTTAACGTCAATCGGTTTGTTTGTGTTTATATTCGGCAGTGTATCTACCTCATAATGCACATATCTGAATCAACAAAAATCTATGCTAGACTAAAAGTGATTGATGTAATGTCATAATTGTAACGTACTTGCAGGTGGCCATATGAAAACATGTATTTAAGAAACTACAATCTCCCAGAGATTCATCTGTGTGCGATTGTATGATTTTTTTAAAATGCAACTTGGTACATTTATCGCTATCAGAACTGTCCTCTCCACCTTCTGCGATCATCTCTTTAGGATCTGTTGGATTTCGCTTTGGCTTTTCTGGTACGATTTCACCATCCTCAGTGCCAGAGTCCGTTGATTGAAAATCAGTTAAACCGAAATTGGTAGCAAATTTATTTCTCTCTTCTAAATTTTCACAAGATGACTGTTTCTTTTCAAGCCTTTCACGTTTTTTTTTTATTGCCATCTCAGCTGTCGCTTGTTGCGCTTTCAAACACTCCACCTTTGTACCGTGCGGACAAAACTCCATTACTTGAGCGCCTCCATGAGACTTGAACTTTTCCGCCACGGAACGTTCTTTTGCTGTCGGTTTTGTTAAAAGCTCAAGTATTTCTTCACCAACCTGTTTACTTTGCTTTTCTCTTGTCGATGGCATGGACAGCAAGGACTAGGAAAAAAAATTGTATTCTATGGATCATTTCTAATAAACATACATATATAACATAACATACCATAATATCATCAGATGGATCAGATTTTGGTGAATCTTTACGAGTCGTACTTGATTCGGGTTTCTGCATTTTGGCCTTTGGATCATCAAAATCATCACTCACTAAAACAATTTGCATAAAAATAAAGAGAAAAATATAACAAAACTAATGGGTTGCATGCTTACATTTCCGCTTTTCATCACCAAAATCTTCATCACATAGGAACTCATTGAGTAAATCAAGCAACAATTGTGATTCCACAGCAATGATTTCACAACCCATTTCTTGGCCAATTGTTACATTTTTAATATCAATTGCGCTTTGATTTGCCAGTTTCTCTAAAATGTGATTAATCATTTCCATTGTTGGTGCTTTGTCCATCAATGTGGCGACTTTATCAACAAGTTGCGTTGAAACAATTGGAAGTACTAAGGATTTGGCAGATAAAGTTTGTAGCACGACTTTCTCCACTTCTTCATCGGTTTCAACTGTTAATTAACAACAATTATTTAATTATTACTCGAATTATATGTAAACAAAATAATGGATGGATCTTTATGTGTGCTTGCATGTGTCTTACCCGATTCCTTTTTGTTTGCACATTGCGAGTCTTCTGACTGGAGGATATCATTGCGTTCTTTTTTACGTTTTTCCAATTTTTCACGAAAAGTATTGCGCTTTGTTTTTAAAGCTTTTAAATCCCATGCGTCCGCCATTTAATCTGCTGCATTTACCGCTTTCGATTTAGATATTGTTTTGACCACCATTTGTCAAATTGTTGATAGGAATGAAGAAGCAGCAAAAATTTTTGCCATTCACCATGCAACAGACCAATTGTGCTTCACTTGATTTCAGCTGATTGTACCGTGTGTGTTGTGGGTTTGCATAACCAAGTAACTTGATTTGATTAAATTCGAAAACCAATTTTTGAATCTAAATAAACATGTCAAAATTAGCGGGCAAATTAAAATCCATGAAAAAGAATGTGGAGAAAATCACGCACACAACTAAACTTAAGACAAATATACCAGCAGGAATGGCCGCTGCCGGTCCACCACTTGGCCCAATGTTGGGGCAGGTAAACTGACTCACAGTTCCTTCCTTCTTAGTTAATATTATTATTATTATTAATATATATGTACATATCTCTCTAGCGTGCTATAAATATTGCTGCTTTTTGCAAGGACTTCAATATGAGGACATCGGAAATGAAAGAAGGAGTTCCACTACCTAGTAGAATTTCCGTAAATAGTGACCGCTCTTACGAATTGGTTATACATCATCCACCTGCAACTTTTTTCCTTAAGCAAGCTGCTGGTATACAGCGTGGCACAATGACACCTGGCAAAGAAGTCGCTGGTATGATAACATTAAAGCATTTGTACGAAATAGCGGCCATTAAAATTCAGGATCCATGCAATGCCCTTCTTACAATGAAAGTAAGTTTCTACAGGTAGAGAGAGAGAGAGAGAGAGAGACAGAGCTTTTTTAAATCTATTCAACTTAATTTTAAATTACAGCAAATGTGTGAAATGCTTATCGGCATAGCGCGCACCTGTGGCATCAAAGTTGTTCGTGAATTAGATCCTGCGGAATATGCAGAGTTTCTGGAGCAACGACGCATCATCGTTGAAGAACAGCGTAAAGAGTTACAAGAGAAACGCGAAGCAAAAATGTTGCGTACTGGTTAATGTTAATAATAATCAGGAAATAGAAATCATTTATTGTAAAAATATTGTAATATTAATCTAATCTAATGATATTTTTTTGCGATCCTTTGCTGTGTTCTTCTTTCTGCGCTTCTCCAAATGTTTGTTTAGTTTACCTGATTTTTTCAAATGTTCAAATTGCGTTACCAACTCTTTGACCCGACGTTCCTCTGCAAAGAGATACAATGAAATATTATAGTAACTGTATTATAATTATAAGTCTCTTTTTCATACTTTTCGTAGCATAATGCGGCTGTCGGCCCTCATTATGTGCTTTTTGAATATCCAATTTCTCCTTTTTCATCATTGTCTGTTTTATTTGCCATTTGCGTTGTTCCACATTTTTATTAATCAAACGCTGCATTGTCGATTTGATTTTTTCACGCTCTTCCTGTTCAGACTCTTTAAAAAGCTGCTGCTTCAGCTGTACGATTTCTTTTTGCCGTATTTTCGAAATGAATTTGTAGTTTTGCTTGAAGGTATCAGCATGATATGAACCAGATTTCTCATCAAAACGAGGATCACGAATGCTTGTCTTCTGCCGATCTGCTCGTAAGTCTGCCCCAAGGAATGGTACTTGCCTCTTTGCACTCATTTCGCGTGGCCCCGCTTTATTTAATTTTTTTGCTTTTGGTTTTGATTCTAAACTGTTCGTGAAAGATTTTTTCTTCTTATCCACACCGAAAACAGCTTCCTTATATACCTTGTCACCCAATTCATCCTTCAGCTTCATCAGCTCTTCAAATGACAAAGTTTTGTAATCATCTGGTAGACCATTCTGCAATTGAAAAATACATTTTATAAACTTACGGATATATTGGAAGGAAATTTTAGTTATTTTACCACTTCCTCGTTAGACTCATTTTCAGATTCATTTTCACTAGATGCATTGGAGGATTCTGTATCCCTATCCATTTTAAGAATTTTATTACGTATGCTTCACCTACAGAATTCTCACACACGTTTGTTTACAACTGAGCACGTGTTCAGTGTTGCCAGATGTAGACAACAACAGCAATTTGTAAATCTGACAGTTCTTTTTAAATATGGCAACTCTTGTTCATTGTTTTGTTATTTGTTAGTTTTTGTTTCTTTATTTATTCTAAAAATGGGAAAATCCGAAAAGCACGATACAAAATCGAAGAAAAAACATAAGAGTAAAAGGAAGGAAAAGCTTAAATCTTCCAAAAATAACTCTAAGCTGAAAAAACGTAAGATCACGGAAGAGGATGATGATAACGATTTTTCAGTACCACTGGGTAAGGATAGTGTGTTTTTTAGTTTTTGGTCGGTTTTGTTTTCAAAACCCATTCCTATTTTAGAACTTATGAATAGCAAATCCCATGCACCACAGACCCAGCAAGAATATGAACACCGGCAAAGTCTGATACGTCGTGAAGTCGATCCTGTGACTGGACGAACGCGTCTGATTAAAGGCGATGGTGAAGTTCTTGAAGAGATTGTAAGCCGTGATCGCCATTTGGAAATAAATAAAGCGGCGACACGTGGTGATGGTAGTTTTTTTGAAAAAAGTGCAATTGCTGCAGCAAAACACCGAAAGAAATCTTAATAATTTTTGTTTAATTCTTCATATGGTAAATACATATTTAACTAAAATCTAAATTGTTTGCACAAAGGATTATCATACAAAGTAATAAAATATACATAATGCAACTTTCGTCATAAGTTACTATGTGATAATCATACCAAACGAAGTGTTGAAACATGTCTAATTGTAACAGCGTGCAATATTACAAAAATTAATAACAAAAACAAATTAAATACTTAGAGAAGTGGACTTCTTAAAACTGTTGCCAAAAATATGTCGTAAAGCCATCTTGGTAAATGGGATCATCATTCACTTTTGCGCGGCACATTGGACACGTCTGCTCACGTCTAAACCAAGTGCTTACGCATTCATCACAGAAAACATGTCCACACTTTAGAGCAATAGGAGATGTATAGGCGTCATGGCAAATTGGACAATGGGAACCTGCAGCTTCGAGTTCTGCTTTTGTTGGCGGTCTCTCAGAATCCTGCAAATATACTTTGTTTCAATATTGCAGTCTTTTAATCTTTGATACCGTACCATATTTCGAATAAATTTTATAAAAGCAGTCTTTAGGCTTTTTCCACGTTCGACTAACTCGAAGCCCTTAGCGCCAAGATAAAAGGACGAAAAAAGTACACCGGATATAACTTCTAGGCCAGAGTATGAAACAAACAAGAAGATCAACCACTGGCGTATTGGTGCTAAGGAGCGATAGAACTGTGACAAATATTCGATAAGTACATATAAACGGCCCTGAAATATTCAAATACAGAAACAAACTGAATTCAGGTGCCATCATTTTGATTTGTAATATTATTGTTTACCCTCGCTTTATGACGGATAACCCCAATAGGCAACAATGTAACGAACAATTTTATCAGTATGGTCAGTAGTTTAAGGATGAGATCATTCACAGCAACATAATAGAGCAGCATACCAAGCGAAATAGTTTGGGTAATGGTTTGGTCTCCCTCTGTTCTTCCGTTAAGCAGAGAATATATTTGACTTTGAGTGTCAAATTCCCTATTTACATTAACATTAGCGCCACCGTTCTCAATTTTTGGCAGTGGCGTCATGATGGATGCCACTTCACCAATTTTACTGCTTTGTGTTGGTATCGGAGATATTTCCATTTTGAAATCATTTGAGGGTGGCGGAATTAGCAAACCCAAAGGATCAGGTGACTCTGAAGACATAAACAATCGACAAGTGACTACAAAGAGTACAAAAGCAAAGTCGCGTAGTAATATAATGTAGCTTTTCTGCGATAGCTTCATCACTTGTGCCCGTACATCCTTGTTCATTTTGAATACTACACATTCCAAAAAAAGAACATCCAGTATTCCCACCAAGTGATCATGTAGAAATTTTACCAGCAATATACAAATAAATGGTAAGTAACGTACAAATTGGTTGAGGAATTTGAATAAAAGCTCTGAAAATGCATTGACTTCATCAGAATCAATGTTCTGTTGAGCATCTGCACCATCGCTAGTATTTATACTATCTGATCCACCAGACCCACTTGTTATGTTAGTCTCATTCAATGGTATGTGCCGTGGTCGTGTGACGCCACCGCCGCCGCCACCATCACCTTCATCACCACTATTATCAATATTGAAAATTGTTGGGGCAGAGAAGCGTGCAGTACTATTTAAGGTATCTGCCTGTTCAGGTTCGCCATCTCGAAGTGAAATACTTCGTGGTACATTTGATCTAGCGCTCAATCGTAAAGCGGATGTGGGTGTCAATGCAGGTCCAGTGATATTGCTCAGGCGATGATTATTTTGTACTTGATTTTGAATAAGTGGCGGCGGCGTCAATTCTGTATGAGTGGAATGCTCGTTTGCTAGTGATGTATATTGAATGGTGTTGGAATGATTAATGATTGTTCGTATTGCCTCACGCCAAAAACGAACGTTTCGCACATTTTCGCCAGTGTCACCAGTGGAAGTTATGTTACTCACACTGTCACGGCCAGTTATTGATGGTAGACGAGACAGTGTTTGTTGACGCATTGGTGTTTCTCCGGGACTGGTTCTTTGTCGTCTAAGTTGATTATTGAAAAGCGATAACAAATTTGAAGGAGCATTTCGTTCACCGCGATGCGATGGTGTTTGTGCCATCAGTGCATTGTTGTCCTCTACGGCAATTGAAGCAATGCATTCACGTTCCATGTTTACTGGGTGCTGCTGTGGCTGTTGATGCGGTAGCAACAAATGCGTCTGTTCTATTTCCGATAATTCACCTTCACTGTCACTATCTATACTTATTGCAACTTCTTTACTGGTTCTCTGACTTCGAGCACATTCTTCCTCATCAGTTTTCCCTGCAGATTCGTTAACCACATTCTTATTAGTATTCATTACGTGCAAAAACTAATTTTTTCGCGATAACTACAAATTATTTACATATAAATATTCTCTCACTCTTCCTCTTTCGAAATTTCCTTGAGTGTTGCCAGATGCAATGGTTTATTATATTAGTTTGAATATACTAACGGATTTAACAATGTTACAAACAAAATTATATAAAATATAAATTAACGTGGAACTATATATGAACACTTAAAATAACAATAAACTATAAATGATATAGGAAAACATTATCATGATTAAAATAAAAAGTTTGACATTTTTCACTGGGAATGAGAAAGTAAATAAACTGTAAACACACACAATACAAGAGCGGCTAAAAAAAATGGACCAATTTGTATATATTTCGTGGTACTGAGAATGAGTTTGTGCAACATCATCCGAAGCAATCACCATATATAATTATGCTATTGAGTTGGCTACAACCGAAAAAGTAAGCTCTAAAAATTGGTGTTCTGCAATTGCTCTGCGAAAAGACAGTATTAGATGTAGCTTCAGGCAAGAAATGACAGACAAAATCACCTGTTTTTTTTTTTTTTTTTATTACATTTTTTAAACTTCTTTAGCAGCGCTGGGCAATAATTTATACTCAAAATTTGAGTGAAAAAATACAAATCGTCACATTTTGGTGAATCTATTTCTAATGAACCGCACTAGGTAGAGACTTGAAATTTTCACAGAATGTGTATTTCTATTTCCATATCCCCAACAAATAACAACAAATAAATAATGGAAAATCCACCAGAAAAGTCTCAAAAAAAGATATTACAATTATACAACAACAACATGCAGTTTATGTGTATAAAAATGTTTATAACAACAACGCGCAAACAATCAGCTTATGTGTGTACAAACACAAGCGAATGTACGAAGAAAATAGAACGAGAAACACAAACGAGCTTGCATTTGATCTAATTTTTGGGCAAGATGGGACAGACGGCAAACGTAAACACATTGTTTAACACAACAACAATAATTACACACGCCACAGAAACCAAAAGCAATATACAGACGGACAGACAGACAGATTGACATACAATTGTGCCATGACCCTTCCTCGCACACGTTGTGTGTGTCCACAAGCAAAATGATATTGTACAATCAATCGCATAATATGTGGCCGGCATTACAAACTTCTTAACAAACTTATAATATTGTATGTAATAATTGTTTTGAGATGATCTCTCTCTGTCTGTTTTTAAGAAGTTTCACTTTTATCACGTGTACGATAGCACAAGCGCAATTTATTCTAAAATAAGCCAATAAAAAGATGCCAATGCAGTCGTAAACAAATCTAACAATATGCTACAAAACGTAAAGGTTTAAACCTTAAATACTCGTATATAACTTTCGTGGTTTGGTGTGTGCAATTCGGTAATTTGAATGGATCTAGTTTTACTTAGTTCAAATTAGCTATGAAGTGTAGTTTTAATAAATATTAAGGATTCTATAGTTAATCGGTCGATCATTTCGAATATTTGAAATATTGCGGTAGTTGTGAATCAATGGCTCCTTTGTGTTATCCAATAAATGGGAAAATGTATTTATATGGCTCTGTTCTACGTGAATAATATCTATAAAAACTGTCCAAAAAACAGCCTCTAAACAGAATGGAGTAGTTACAGAACATTTTATATAGAAACGATAGAGATAATAATTCCCATTTTTGGACTTTTTATAATTATTTAAATAAATTAAATATATTTCGGGCCTATTAACAATTATTAGAAATACTAATAATAAAGAAAATAGTATAAAAAATAAATTCCACAAAAAAATGTATCTTAATATTTCTTGCATTTACTGCTTAGTCAACAAAGTCGAAGTTATGACTTTTTACCTGTACGTAGATTTATGCAACTGGGTGTGTAAACATTCTCCCACACACTCTTTCTCTTTACGAATGTCCATGAGTGTTGCCATATGCAATTGACTATTCTACCATAATGGATTTGGCAAAACTTTAATAAATAAAAATCTTAAATTATACAATTAATTAAAATCTAAATAAAATAGGAAAAAATAATAAACAAAAAAAAAAAAAAACTTCTTTTCACTGTGAATGTAAAAGCAAATAAACTGTAACCGCATAAAATTTAAAGGCGGCTAAGAAAGTGTGCTAATTAGAATTAACTAACCCCTTGCCACCGCCGTTGCCAAGCAACTACTGATCCATAAACATTACTTCTAAAAAAAAAAAAACCTACAATATATTGTTGTCGTTCTAACTTCATCCCCTTCTATTAGTTGTTTTTATTACATGAAAGTGAAAAGTTCACTTGTAAATTCAAATCAAATATTAAAAAAAAATATTTTTAGAAAAGTTTTGTTTTCGTCAATATTCCAAAATTCCAAATTAGAAATGGGTAAGATTACATCAACAAAATTCTTTCTAAAAACACCTTTAAACTTATCTGTTATTATATTGTGAATTGCCGCCGTTAAGATAACCAAGTACAATATAAGTACATACATATGTAATTTACTATTACACAGTACTAGTAGTTTATTTTAATTTTTGGGTTTGGTTTTGTTTCGCTTGGTTAAACATAACATATCTTAATCATAATAAAATAAAATAATCCCAGGTGCGGGATTTCAACAAATCATTAAAAAAATGCATATTAAATAAGAATTCCTTCAGTCTGCGGTAATCTCTCTCGCGCCGATCGTTCGTTTTATTACCAATCCTGAAATGAACTTAGCTAATCTTAGGTTCATCTTCTTTGTTTAATCTGTCCGTTGCCGTTGCTGCTTGTTGTTATTATTATTGTGGTCGCTCGCTGCTTCTGCTGCTGTTGCTGCTGCCGGCTCCATGGCTAGGCTATGGTTTGTTGAGGAGGCAGCAATAGCGGCATGGGCGGCGGTAAGCGTAGGCTGACGCCGCTTGTTCAACGAACCGACACTGCGGCGATGCTTGTTGATAAACTTTTCGTGCGATTACGCTTTTGTAAAAACAACTTTACTGATTCGAGGGGTATTTGAAAATGATAATAAGCGCAATAAGGCAACGGGTCCCAGTATGCGAAAAGCGCCTCACATTTGTCCAGTACATCTTGTGATTGAACATTTGACCATCGCCAACTATTACGCATTGCTTCCACCGTTGATTCCGATTCGGATCGTTCATCATCGCTCTGCCCAAAGTGGCGCCGGTGAATGCATTTCACTGAAGTAGAAAGTCTTCCTGCATGGGTGCGACTGTAACAGATGTATGGCAATGAGACGCCCAAACGCACACCCAATGGTACAAATTGTCCATTGTGATTTTTTATAAAGCGGAAACTAATGTGGCCATTGATGCTGCGCTGGAAACGGACTTTGGCAAAAAACGTATGCAACCAGAACTCGATTTGTGTTTCTTCATCGGGGCCGTTATCACTGCTGCGTCGGTTTGTGCGGCACAATGGTACAAGGTTCTTTGTGTGATAGTCCACCTTGCAGGTAACATTCGCCATGACTCGCGAGTCTCTGACTGTTGTGCAAGTGACATAGTGGTGATAACCTGGCTGATCACGCACGACCAGCCATTGTTGACGTTCGCTAATTTCGTGATTGAACTTTAAATCTTGCCGTCTATTTGGTAGAATGTATTTATAGCGTTTCAATATGCCCTGCATGCCAACAGCCATCAATATGTTTCTAGTATTACTGATAAAACCACTCTCATAAAGATAGTGCAGATCGTCCGTTGAAGATAGCACGGTGTGCGGCGGCAGCGGAATGTTTTGGGCGGAGCATTTCTGATAAAACAAAAGACAATCATCTAGTATACGAGTTTCTTCTGTGCCAGGTATGAACGTAGCACAGCCTAGCAGCTCAAGATGTGGCTTAACAAGTGCATCGTAATATGCAGGACTAGTGGCACAAACCGGTATGAAAACTTGTGGCTTCTCCTTACGTACAATATGGCAGATAGCGGCAATGTAACTTTCGTAATTATTGGTAGTTGGACGAGGCACAACATAGAATTTATCGACAGCTGTGGAAAACCGTGAAAGACCAAAAAGACCATCAAATTCAAAGACAACAACGCGAGCGCCAGATGAATAAAAATTTCTTGCCAAGTGTAGAGTTTGTATGGTACTACCAGAGCTAAGCAGCACGGTGTGCGTTGGTGCTCCGCCAGCATTTATTGCAAGCGTATCGGAACTTAAAAGCCACTTTACCATCACAACAGGGCCACGTACAAACTTCCAAAATATCCATAGCAAAGCGGACAGCCAAAAGCTAGGAGCAGCAATTGAGAGCGGTATAAAAAGTATATACTGGATTACAGCAACCAACATGTTTAACAGCAAATGTGGCCAAAAGAAAACAAACTGCTGTACCCGCTTGGACAGGGAGAAGCTTGAGTTTCTTCGCACCGGCTGTTGTATTATTTGTGGCTTCGCCGGATATGGTACCGTGGATGAAAGATCAGGATTTTCTTCTGGTATCAAATCCAATGAATTAATGCGCCTGAATTTCGAACGCGATGCTTGACGCAGTTGATATTGGTAGTCTTTGGAAAAAGGCCGTGACATTTTGCTGCTTTAATAATAAGATGAACAAAACCACAAAACAAAACGCAAAGTAAAGAATAGATTTGCGCTATTGGAAACGCGAGCGCGATTGACAAGCGGCGTCTTCTTCCTATTACTGACGAGAACTAAATATCTATGAATCGACATAAAGAGCTGCTGCTACGCTCGTATTGCAATCGTAATTATCGCCAAAGTTGCCGCTGGCGTTGACGTTGCCGTTGCCGTAATCTTTGTGAGCGGGCGGGTAAACGAAAACGCATGCAGAAGATGATCTGCGTGGAAGGCAGCAAGCAGCAACCATTCTACTGACAAACACATCTTATTAGAACGACTTGCACAGTCAAGTATAAGCGCCAGTTATTAAAAGGTAGCTGAAACCGATATCTTGAAAGATTGGCCACTTTAAAGTCGTTAAGAAAACAAACAAACCAGGTGCAGAATGCCACTAACTTCTGTTGTTTGTTATACATGTACATGAAGCATGTGCTCTTCTTATCAGTATTGTATGCGCTTTTCTCGAATTATTATTAATTATTATTTTATTTTATTTTTGTATTGTGTCCACCATTTATAACCTGGATAACCTTCGAGAGATACTACACTATATACTACATTGCCGTTTGCCGTCGTTGTCGACATTGCCCAAATACTCGTACCTTCTACACATGCACAATATACTGTACTTCGTATTAATGTAGATAGACATTTGCCTTAATTGCATATTGTCTTCTGATGAAACCTATACTAACTTCGATAGAACAAATAAGAACTGTCAGTCAGTTAGTCAGTCAGCCGGAAGTTTTTGCTTTTCACTCTCAATTGAATTGTACTTTAAGCTGTTTTTCCTTGTCTGGCTCTTATCAGCTCTTCAATAAATAGTTACAGACTCAGAATTCTCTGATCTGAGCCAGACTCACAATATATGTACAATATATAATATTGTATTTGCATTAAGAAATTGTTCAACAAATACGAGTAATTAAATGCAATCTAAAGGAGCAAAGTTCATTTTTTTTTTTTTTTTTTTTTATATTATACCAGTATTTGTTATTGTTGTTGAAAGCCATTGTAAATAATAATCATTAGCCAAAAGAATGTGGTGGGGAAACTCTCTACTCACCACTCATCACTAATCTTAACTAAAATAGAAAACAATATAAGTAGGTAGATCTAAATCTGATAGGATATGATATGAACGAGTAGTAGCTATGCTGCGTAGTATTATTACCGATTTAAGCCAAAATACATTTAAGTATATACATATTATACAAATGCATTTGTTGCTTTAACACCCATTCGCCATTTCCCGGAAGCAACATTTGTGGTTGTTCCATCATCAACGCAAAATCAATTCGGTTACCCTGAGTTACCAAGAATTTGTTAATTCAATGTTTATTTTTCCCCATGCCTAAAATGTAAAGATGGGGAAATACAAACTACTTCACTATGCAAACATTATGACCGAGCTCCAATGGGAATCGTGGTTAAAACTATTTAACAACTGTAATATCCGCGTTGGCGTTCAGTTCGATTCGGGGCCTTCAAAGTGGTGAACCAAACGGTTTTTTTGGCAAACTTGCAAGGATTGTATACATACATAGTATACATATAAACTAAAGTGGGCGTCATTTTAACCGCCTTCATACTTCAATTCAAATTTCGTATTCGATTAAAAAGTTTTGAATGTAAAGTTCATTGAAACCATTTAGAGAAGGTAAAGATTCTATTGAAAAACTTTTGTCTGAATAACAATAACAGAAAACTCGAAAATGTAAGTAAGATTTATGGTATTTAGATCCTGAAATTATACAATATGTGCAATTTCCAAAACTCAATTACTTCAAACTGAAATACTTATAAATAATAAATTGTCATCTTTCAAGATCAAGTGTTTAATGTATTTTTAAATTTAAAAAAAAAAACCCAATTAAGTGTGAGCAAGTTCTTGAAATTTTAGACTCTGATCCAGATAATGAATCTAATGAAATGTAAATACAGCAATTTTGTAATCTGTAATCACTCATGTTTCTCATCAATGAGCTCCTCCTACAAACGTGTGACAGATTTCCATGAAGATGATGTAATTTTCACATGAATAGAAATATGTACATACAATATAGGTATGATTATGTTTCTGACTTAGCAACCATTTTATGCGGGTTTTCTGATGTTTCCATATCCTAAGTTGAAAATCTTTATATTCAAATACAATTATGTTCTTGTGTTATTCTGTTTAGCTGTGATGATTCAGTAGTTCCAGGAAGGAACACTGTCGGTGACAGACCGTACAATGCGTGTTGGGAAAAACTAAACTACTTGTAACATAATCATCTCCCCCTACCCTCATCGAAAAGTAAAACAAATCAAATGTATGTATATGTTCACATAGCAATTGAAGACAAAGTTCCTAATTTATTTACCAGAGAAGCATAAAAATCTTTCGTTATGACGACGACGCAATAAAGGGTGGTTGGGGACTGCCTAGATATACTAAATAAACTATCATCATAAATCAATATGAAAGTTTGTTATTTTGCATAAAACAAAAATGAAAATTATTAAAGAAGGGGTGCATGCACATTTCAACTATATGACTTTCCATCAACTTGCCAACCATAATTCAAATCTAAGCTTATGAAAACCGATTACAATCACGCGACCACATTTGAATAAAATGCAAATATGTATCGAGTATTAATAATTTCCCCTTCTTTTATTATTAGATGCAATCATATCGTGATATCAAGCAAAACTCAGGCCCAGATCCGTCCTCGAAAAACAATTCAACAACAACACGACTGCCATTCTCAAGGAATAATCGAGGACGTGGTCTTACACCCGATCATATCGCCAACACAACCAAGAATAAAACCACCAACAACAATATTACAAATAACACCATTGGCGCCAACAACGGTACAGGCGTTGTCACACCCAGAATGTTGAGTCCAATATCTTATACGGAACCTGCTTCTTCCACTAGCGCTTTGCTTCGTCAAAATCAAGAACTTCGTCAGCGTTTGTCAGAAGAATCAAATAGCTATCGTCGACGGCTGGACACCTATAAGCAAGCCCAGCAGAATCAGGCCAATTTGGTAAGTCGCTTACAATCGAAGATACAACAGTATCGCCAGCGTTGCAATGACTTAGAAGAACGCATGAATGAGTCAATTAAACCGCCAAACACGACTTGTCCGCCAAAAATTATGACGGGACCAACTTCGAGTCAAGTTTTGGTAAGTACTTGATGTTTGCATTTGTGCATTGTCCATTGATTGAGTGACTCATCACAAACATTTTTAGTGTTCAACTTCTTTGACGCTGGGTCAGTCGAGTGCACCATGTTCATCTTCATTAGATTCGCCACCCACAAGTTGTGCCCGCGGTGGTGATTTTGTCATGCATGACGACAGTGGAGAATTGTGTCGTAAATTGGAAGAGGAACACAACAAGTGTGAGCAAGTAATCGCCCAAAACAATTTGCTACGTAGCCAACTGGAAGAATCTAATCGTACAAATGAAGCGCTAACTAATGATTTGCAAAAATTGACCAACGATTGGGCGAATCTACGTGATGAGCTCATGCTGAAGGAAGATGAGTTCAAGGAGGAGGAGCAGGCCTTTAAGGATTACTATAGCAGCGAACATAATCGCCTTTTGAAGATGTGGCGGGAAATTGTTGACGCTAAACGTAGCTTTAGGAGTATGCAAGCGGACATGAAGAATGAGTTGGCCAAAATGGGCACAGAGTTTAATGCTATCTCTAAAGACGTGAACGGTTCTGTTGCTGGGGTTCTTTTTAATTCAAAGCAGGCAAAGCGTTTGGCAGACGAAGAATTGAAAAGTTTGAAAGGGGAAAATGATGATTTACGCAGCCAAATAGCTACGCTGAAAGTGCAATACGACAGTGCCAGACATGAGATAATGGAACGCGACCAGCGCCTTTTAGAATTAATGAATCAGTTAAAAAAGCTTGAAGATCGGTGCTTACAGGCTGAGTCGCAAGCCGCGCTGGCAAACCGCTATAATGATGAGATCGAACGTCTAAACAATTCCATAAGAGAAATAGCTCAAGCTGTCGTACAAGATGCTGAGCACGCTGATCACGAAGCAGACGAGGTCAATGGGTCATCGGCTATGCAGCACATGCACTTGACGCGTGATTCTGCTTCGGTTGTGGGCGGCAGCAGCAAATCGCCGCGTCGTAACTCAGCGCGCGGCTCGCAAGCGTTTGCCGAAGGTACTATATCGGCTGTTCAAGCTGCGCTTCACAAGTACCAACTGGCATTGCATGATATGCAGGTGAAATTCCAGGATACTAATGAAAATCTACGTACCGCCAAATCTCAGTTAGACACCAGTGAAGGTACCAAGCACTTACTCACCACAAAGATACAGCATCTCACAGAAAAATTGGATTCAAGCAATGCTAAACTATCGGAACTGCTCAAGGAACGTGAAAGCTTACAAAAGACCTTGGATGAGACACGAAGCCAAAAACAAGCAATCGAACTAGGTCGCTCCGATTTAAATAGTGCTGTGAGTAGCAGAGTATTTCAATATTTGTTTGTGTTGTTATTTTTTTTTTTTTTTGTTAATCTTTCAGTTTGAAACCTTGAGTGGGGAGTTTGAGAAATTGCAGCTTAACTACGGCAAACAGCAAAAACGTATTGATTCACTAGAGGAAGACAAAAAGGCGGTTGAGCTGGAAATACAGCGTATACTCAAGGATAAAAACATAACAGAGTTGAACCTTAGGTAAGTATTAATTAGAGTTTATTGCTTATTAGAATAATCGAGTGTTACTTTTTATAGATCCGAGGAAGATCGTAGTAGCCGTTTGCGGGAGGAAACTATTTCACTTCGCGAAGATTTAAACCGTGTAAGTTTGAATAGAGATTTGCTCGAGCAACAACGCATTGAAGCGGATAGCATTATCAATATGCTCGAAAAACAAAAAGCCGAGTTAGAAAACGATCTTGACAAACTCTTATTGGAAAAATGCGAAATGCAAGAGAAACTAGATAAACTCTCGAACAGCAGTTGCTTAGCCTCAGATGAGTTAAAGTCTTTACAATGTTGCCTTATTGAGACTCAGGAAGATCGCAAAAAACTTCGCTTACAAGTCAAGGAACAAGAAGGAGAAATTTGTGAATTAAGAAAAGAGCTGTCCGCTCTAGATAAAGTACGTCTTGAACTGGAAACAGACAACCTATCTTATAGTGAGAAGTTAAAGTGCTTACAATTGGAGAAAGAAAAGGTATTACAGGATCTTGCCTGTATTACACGTGATCGTGGCGATATACACAATCAGTTAACAGCCATGTGTCGCAAAAAGGAATCAATCAACGAAGAACTTATGCGAACTCGCCAACGCTTAGAGCAAACCAGTGAGACGAATAATCGCTTAAATAGAAACCTTGAGGAAATGGTTAAAGATAACGAAGAGAAGCAAGTCTTCATTGATTTAAATGAAAAGGAAATACATCGTCTGCAAGAACTTTTGGCAGCTTTACGTTCTGAAAAGGAATCTCTTGATGCAGTGCTCTTCGATACAAATGCAACACTTGGGGCTACCGAAGAAAAGCGCAATCAGTTGGAACGTGAGCTACAAGAGGCATTAGTCCGTGAAGAGGCCCTTAAAAATAATGTTACTCGTTTACAAAAAGAACTAGAGCTGACACAGCGCAAAGCCCAGGAAACAAAGACGCAACTCTTGAATGCAGCTCGTACAGCCGAGAATGATTTTAATCAAAGAATAAGTAATCTTCAGGTGGCTGCGGAAGATACGGCCAAAAAACATGCTGAGGAAATTATACTACTACGAAATGCTTTAGAAAAACGTATGCAACAGGCGTTGCAAGCTCTACAGACGGCAAAGGATGATGAGGTTGAAAAATTGCAAGAGCGATTAGCGGGATTGCAAGCTCACATGGAAAGCCTGGTACAACAGCATGAAGAAGCATTAATCCGCGCAGAGAACGAGAAACAACAAGCTCTCCTTATTGCGCATCGTGATAAGCAGGCAGTGGCGGAAAAACTCGATGCAGTTTGCAGGGATTTAAAATCTGAGCAGGAAGCCTTAGAGCGAAACAAACGCGAGAACAAATCCCGAGACGAGAAACAACGCAGTGCTATTGCTCAGCTTAAAGACGAAATTGTCGCGACACGTACAAAGGAAGAGGAAAATAGGTTTGTATCGTATATCTCAATAAACTAGAATAATTGTTCTCACTTTAATGATTTGTTATCCATCAGAATAAAGCTAGAGGATTGTATTAGTAAGCAAGAGATACAGCTGACTAGTTTAAAGGAGGAACGCGATTCACTGATTCGTCTGAGTGATGAGCTGAAAATGGAAATACGGCTGAAAGAGGATAAAATGGATGGCATTAACAATGAGCTGCAAGATGCTCTACGTAAATCTAAAGAGGGTAATATGGTATAAGTTAGTTTTATTTATTCTAAAACAATCTTCCTACCTACTTAACAGGTGAAGGTTATATTGAGAGTTTACGCAAGGAACTTACTGACAGCCGACGACAATTAGCTGACAGCAATATTGAACGTGACAAGTATGCGAACAGCAACAAAGAGCTCCGCGATCATGTCAAGCGTGTGGAGGGAGCTAAGCGGGAACAAGCACGTGCAATCGAGGAAGCCCTTCAGAAGATTAGCAATTTGGAGGAAACTAAAAATAATTTGGAAAATGAACGGACACGTTTGTCAACGATTCTTAAGGAAACGGAAAATAATTTAACGAAGTCAGTGCAAGAGCTGAATGCGACCAAAAACTCACTTCAGAAGGCCCAAGTAGAATTTGCCCAGAAGGATGAAGGCGGTAAAGATTTGCAAAACAAGTTAAGTTCAGAAATTGAATTAAAGGAACGAGCTGAACAGGAGCTTTGCCAAATTAAGAAACAATTGTCTGACTTGGAACGTAACCTTTGCGCTACGCGACAAGAATTGGGCCGAGCGCGCTGCCATAACAACCAGGAAGAACATCGTTTCCATGCACGCGAGCAAGAGTTAGCAGCACGCATTGAAGAGGCACGAGGACGCGAAAAACGCTTGGAAGATCAAAAACACAATTTGGAGGTCTGTCTCGCCGATGCCACACAACAGATACAAGAATTGAAGGCACGTCTGGGCGGTGCTGAGGGTAGAGTTCGTGCCCTGGATGATCAATTAGCGTGCGTTGAAGTTCAGAAACGAGAAACTGAGCACAAACTCAGTTCTGTTGTTCACACTCTTCGTCGTATTGCCGGTATACAAATAGATGGATCTGTTAATATATCGCATCGTCTTGTAAGCCCATCTCGTCGTTTTAGTCCTTCACGCAGTGTTGCTGGCCAAAGTTGTCATGAATATGACACAAGAAGCACCTCACAATGTCCTGAAGGGCCAATCGATGTGGATCCAGATGTAGTACGTAAAGGTGTGCGAAATTTGATGCATCAAGTAGCTCAGTTAGAACGTGAGAAGGATGATTATAAACTACAGTTAACGACTGCAAGAAAACAACTTCAAGAGGCTGCAGATCAACAGAACCGCTGCAATACAAAGGTGACCAAGTTGCAGCAAATGTTGCGTCATCTTCAGGAAGAGAAAAGTAATATTGAAACAGATCGTAATATGAAAATATCTGCTCTCAATGCACTCGACGAGAAGTTTAAACAGAAGGGTGAAGAGTATCAATTGTTAAGAGAAAAATTGTCTCAGACCGAAATGCAATTGGCAGCTTGCAATGAGGACAATTCTCAAAATGAGGAACGATTGGAAAAATGCCGACAACATGGTGCAAAGTTGGAAAATGAGAAACGGCAGTTGCAAGAAGATTTGGTCAAGGTTGAAGGACGTGCATGTAAATTGGATTTGCAACGTGTGGCTTTGGAAGGTGACATAACACGTTTACAAATGGCACTTCAAGAAAAGGATTGTAACATACGCCAAGTACAGGAACGGTTAGATGCTCAAAATCGCGTTATTGCCCAAGTGGAAGACCGATGCACTTCACTTAAGACCACAGTGGACCAGATGAAAGATCGTTTACAGAAGGCAGCTGTGACTGAAACAGAACTTCGTGGCGAGATTAAAACATTGTCTAAAGAACTTTCTGAGCAAGGACACTGTGCTCAAGCAAATGAAGACAAGCTGAAGTTGTTGCAGAAATCACTGCAGAGTGCTGAAAATGAAAAACGCATCCTTACTGAACGCCTCGATAATGCTCAATCCACCTTAAATGAATTGCGACGCAACCAGCAAGCACAACTAGACAGCAACCAACGTCTGCAAGAGCAAGTAACTGATCTGGAGGTTCAGCGTTCCGCACTCGAGTCTGAGTTAAGGATTGCTAAATGGAATCAGGAATCAAACGATAAGGGTGGAAATGGTAATGGGGCTTCATGTGACGACGATGAACTCAGCCGCCAGCTTAAATCATCACAACGCGAGAAATCTGAATTGCGTACTAAATTACAAACCTTACAGGAGAAGGTGAAACAATTAGAATCTGAACGCAAAAGCAAATTTTCGGGAGGCAATGCTTATGATCGATCTGAAAAGACAGATTCCTACTATGATAATGGCCAATACGACTCCAATCGTTTTGAAAATACTACTTCTAAACCAGAACCAGGTCCCAGTTACTTAAAGAACACTTTTAACTGTGGCCTGGATCATGCAGTAATCGAACAGGAAGCACGCGACTTGCGTTTAAAAGTTAGACGGCTTGAAACGCTACTAGCCGAGAAAGAGTCGGAATTAGCTCGGTGCAAAGCACGCATGCATGATAGCGTAAAGTGTTCAGACGGTTTGGATTCTGAACGTTATCGTAATGCTCAAATGCATGCTGAAAAATTGCTCGATGCACGTGAACAAGCACATAGGCAACAAGTCTTACGGCTTGAGAATCAGGTTCAACATCATTCCATCAGCATTCTTTATCTCAAAGAACCAATAATAATACAATAAATCTTTTTTTGTACTTACAGATTTCCCTTTTACGTGAGCAGTTAGCCCAAGAAGCAAAACGCAGGCAACAGTATATATTGCGCAGCTCTAAAGCAAATCGTGAGATGCAACACTTGCGTAACACATTAGGTGACTCTCTTCGTAATGTTTCTCAACATCCAGTGGATCCTCATTTGCTCGAAAGTGAATCTAGACGGTAAATAATAATGCAAAATTTTTCTCTGTTATACAGAATAATGAAATTTTGAAATTTATTTCAGTTTGGATTCTGCAGTTTCCATGAGTCTTCCGCCCTCCACATGCCGTGACTATGATCGTGATTAAGATAAACATTCATTTGGGTTATCGTTGATATACTATACAGTGTACGAGTATACTTAATCCGGACACTGCCATCGAAAGACATGCATTTATTTTATAAAACAAATCTATAACAATTACACACTCCTATCACATAAAAACACAAAAGTATTTTAACATTTTGCACTTTCGAAAAAATGAAGCTACTAGTCATATTAATCAATCAATACAACATATAAAAATCATATCATATATTGCCTTATATTCTTTTCTACAAAATGGTATTTAAACTTTTCATTGTCTGCTCGATAGACAATAGAGTATAGTATGTTTAAATCCATCATCACCTCATAATAAAACATTAAATTCTAAATAAAGTATAGAAATCAGGACAGATGACGGCGGACACGTACTCAAAAATTATTGTACTAAGAACTCAAGAAATTGAGAATATTTTTTCGAGGAAACCGAAGCTTCTATACCTTTTACATACAAATTTAAATTAATTCTACAGATTTAGATAGACAAACAAAATATAGAAAACTAAGAGTAATAAAAAATAACTAACCTTGTATCGATGGATTTCTGATAAACCACTAGATTGATATGGTTAAAGGTATAGAATAGAATACTGTCATTAAAGCATTAAAACATTACTGTTCCATTTCTCCTGACAGAGGAGAACACCGAACTATAACTTATACCTATAAAAAATAACATTGCATTTATTAAAGAACGTTTTTCATATGCCATAAGTGCAATTCATTCATATTTCATTTTTATTTTATTACTTACTTATATATGTATGAATGAAATCAGAATCATCTTCATCTCTTAGCTTCTACAAATATTAACGTATAGTGAATAGTATTTAGTTAAAATAAAAACTAAAATACATATATTGAAATATCTATTAAATCCTAATCATGATGTGTTCAGTTCATTTGTTTTTATCCAATAATTGCTTTAAACAATCCATTACTAATTTCATATTTGCTCGCTGTTTCGAGATCTTTGCAACTTCACCAACAATTGCGAAAATTGCCTTTTGCTTGCCAGCATGATATTGCTGGACAGCTTTTTGTTGATTCTTTATCGCAGTCATACAATATTTCTCAATTTCGTTAGTATCGGAAATTTGTGCCATATTATTTTCTTGTATTAACTGAAATTTTAAATGAAATTAATAATTAACATAAACATAGATATGGTTAGATACTAACAGTAGAGATATCGGACGATGGTTTATTGTGCATTAAATCAATAAGTTGTCGTGCTGCTTGCAAATTGATCTGAGCATTGTGCAATGCTTGTAGTATATCCTTTAAATTTATGGCATTCAAGGAGCTACAATTATAAACAATATTAAAAAAGTATGGGTGATTAAATGAAGACATGAAGTTATTACCACTCATTGAGATCCAAATTCTTCTTGTTACAGTAGGCAAGCAAATCATTTATTAAAAAGTTGGTTACAACTTTTGTTGGCATATCTTGTAGATCGCTAATTATGTTTAAAAAGTGTTTCAACAAAATAGGCTCATTCTGCAAAGGTTAAAATGAATTATTAGAAAATGATAGATAAAAATATTTGAAAACTTACTACTAAAATAATTGCTGTTTCTTGACTCAGTTTGTATTGTTCTACCATTCGTTTGCGTGTTAGTTCCGGCAATTCTGGTAGTTCCTTGGCAAAATCTGGCACTGATATACAATCAGCATCGTGTTTCGTAGTCAGATTCAAACGCAATGGTGGCAGATTTGGTTCTGGCATAAAACGATAGTCTTGCAAAACTTCTTTATCTCGCATTGCTACGGTACGTCTATTTTCTGCATCCCAAGAACGAGTTTCATTCGTTATAACACCTCCCTGTTCTATCACATCGAGTTGCCTGTTGATTTCATATGTTACCGCTTGTGAAATGTTGCGGACAGAACCAATATTCTTTACTTCTGTACGAATACCTAAGGGTTCTCCCTCACGATTAACAGATATGTTTGCGTCCACTCTTAGGGCACCCTCTGTGTGCATGTGTAAGAATTGTACTCATGTCTTCATAATATGATGATTAATATTACCTTCCATTTTACACGAACATGTTTCTAAGCAATTTAATATCAATATTAGCTCCTTGACTAATGAAGCAGCTTCTTCTCCTGTTTCCAAATCTGGTGCAAAAACAAGCTCCATCAACGGTACTCCAGCACGATTTAAGTCAACTAAACTCCTGCATAAAAGAGTCCATTATTGTATAGAAAATCGAAATACAAAATATTATTAACAATAAACAAACCTTTTCAGTTCATCATCATGTAAAGATTTGCCACTGTCTTGTTCTAATTGTAATTGAAGTAGGCGGACAGTTTTATAGTATATTTTCTGACCAGGTACAATGACTGGAAACGTAATTATGCCATTATTGGCCAGCGCGTGACGTTGTTGTGTTATTTGGTATCCATTCTAAATGATAAATTAACATACATAATTGCAAAGTACAAAAGAATCTATAAGAATTTACCGGTAAATCAGCATAGAAATAATGTTTACGATCAAACATAGAAACCTCATTAATACGGCAGCCAAGCGCCAAAGCAGTTTTAATACCAGACATTACACATTTTTTATTCAGTACCTAGAAGAAGGAAGCACTAAATTAAAAAATTGAGAGATTCGATTTTACTCGGTTAGACTTACCGGCAAAGTTCCTGGTATCGATGCATCAAAATAAGCCACTGAAGAATTAAGGGGTGATCCAAAGGCAGTAGCTCCACCGGAAAACAATTTTGATTCACTTTGGATTTGTGCATGCACCTCTAAACCAATGACACTCTTCCATTCTCTGAAATAAAAGGTTCAAAAATTTATACACATACTACTGTGTCATTTAACCATTCATTAATAATTACCTGACTGGCGCGCTTTTTAATTTTGCCAGAGTCGCCAGTCTTCTAGCTTGGTTACGATATAATACTATTCGTGTGTTTAACATGGTTGAAAACAGACAATTAATTGTATTCATTCAAAACCAATCAATTGCTGCTGGTAGCCCAAATAAAAACAAATTTTACTGATAAGCAGCAATCAGCTGATTTCATTGACCATGTGTTTTTAGCTCCATTTGTCATCGGTGTGGCAACTCTGCACAAACATATGTAAGTTTTTCTTTAAGTGTGGGGTAGACTGTATAGAAATCTGCAATCTATAGCAACGGCGAAAAATTGCTTAATTAAAAGCAATAATTATAAAAATAGCACTTTGAAATTTCGAACCAATTCATAATCATGCAAAATATCATAAAAATATCTTAATTTATATCATATTTAGTTCGAACATCAAAACAATTAAGTTCCATTGGTTAGTGCTTTGTGTATTTTACATATTATTTTGTTTTGTTGGAACGTAAGGTGTGTGACTTGGTCTCTGGGCCGCTTAAAATATTCTCTTGTTTTTGCAATATTGGCATTCGTGTATTGGGAGTCACTGACTAGTTGTTGAAAATGAGAAAATGATGAAAACTAACTAGGAGTCGAAAAAATTATTACTAAATAAATGTTTGCACCACCGCTAAAGATTACGATCACGTATGGAAAATGAAACGCGAAGTGGTTAGTATATAAACGAGATGGAAGATAGATTAGATGTGATTTTGATGAAATGAAAAATTCTATTTTAGTTGACATCAACAAAAACTTGTAGCACACACAGCACAGAAATCGACGAAGAAGACACAACAGCAGCAGCTCAGGTTGCGACTGTGTTCAGTAACAATAGAGTGGATCACATTTGTTGGTGTTGTTTGTTTGGTAGATTTAAACAATTTACAGACTTCAATCAAAGTGATTGTTCCACGTAGAGTGATTGTCGTCCAGTAGCATCTAATCACTCGTTGTAAATTACTAACAACACTTCAAAACTTGGTCTGGCGGTGCGAATAGAGAAAAGACTAAAATGGAAATTGGCAGAATATTTGATGATTTGGAGTCTAATCAGCACTATGAGTGTGAAGAATCTAAGAAGAAAATCTTAGAATGGTTTAGCCACAGTAATTAAATTTGTAAAACAAATATATTAAGGTATTTATAATGTCTATTATTCCCACAGATAAGGACCAGTGGTTGGTGCATGGAATGATGGATTATTTTTTGAAGACAGGTTCTTTACGTATAATCGAGGTACTCGTTAAAGTGCAGCCACCACATGACAATTTTATTTTCGACCGACTTGATGACTGGCTGAAAACTCCGCAGCACCGAAATCAAGCATTGAACATCTTCTGTTTCGTTGTGCGACATCATCCTACATGGCTGTGTAAAATAGAGAAACATCGTTTCATAAAGAGTGTTTTTAAGCTCTTAATGGTATGTTATTCTCAGCATCTGTTTAGATATTTATGTTTGATTGAATTTTAATGTTTTGCAGCAAGAAAAAGAGATAGTTCCATTGATGGGTGCCTTACTTGGCATAATTACACTTTTGCCCATAATACCGAATTCAGTAACAAATTTCTTGAATGAATTATTTGATGTTTTTGGCCATTTAGCATCTTGGAAGTTACAGAATACGAACAAATTGCCGGATGATAAACTGATACACTTGCAATTGGGTTTGCAAATGTTGTTCCATCGTTTGTATGGCATGTATCCTTGCAACTTTCTGGCCTACTTAAGTGATTTCATAAAGAAAGACAAAGGTGGCGGTATTTTTCAACACACTATAAAACCTTTATTGGAAACAGTTCGTGTTCATCCAATGCTGCTGACTGCGACGGCAGAAACAGAAATTGTTAATTTGCGTTGGAAAGAAATGGAACCCCATGATGTTGTCATGGAATGTGCGAATCTATCGCTACCAGTAGTTCATACGGATTTCAATAATGATTTTAGTTCTTCGGTGCGTCCCATAACGCCGATTAGTATGTTTTGCAATTCTCAAAATATAAATCATTTAACTTCATCGTGCACACCGAGTAGCAACAATTACAAATATCAATTGAAGGACTTGCTGCATGCACGTGTACCAATTTCTCGTTTCGATATTGGTGAAGCCAACCCAACAATTATTTGGAGTCCACTTAATGAAATTTCCACCGCCGGATCAATACCGCTGACTCCAACGGCTCCGTATACATTGACCGGTCAGTCAATTAGTACACAATTGTTGAGTGTGACTGGTTCTTCGCCACCAGAAGCAGCTGTTGAGGCTACGCCTGAGACGACTCCAATGAAAGATTTTAGAGAACTGAAAATGCCTTCAGCAACAGGAATTGTCAATTCCAATGCCGTACGGGCTATACTGATGTCAAGTCAACCATCATCACCCATGCGCAAGGAACGTAATCAATACTTTTTCGCCGAAGTCAGTACTGCTGATGATATATTAACATCTTCGAGTACTTCAACAGCTCGACCATCCTTAACTGATCACGAGATAAGTACATTCTATGACTCTACAACAATTACATCCACTTATGACCGACGATTGAAGCAAGTCATACAAGATCGAGTAGAGATCGAAGCTATATCAGGAAAACGTGACGACTTGCGCTCACCAAATTACACTTGTACAACTCCTGATCTCGATGTGGAGCATAAAAGAGAATATCCATTTGTAAAAGGCCCACCAGGAACGCCGGCAATAATGGTGCCCACGATATGTGGCGAATGTAATGAAACCGATAAAAACATGTGCAGTGCTGGTGGATTGCATATGCCAACAAGTCGCTCCATGCAGCAACTCGTTAAAGGCGTTAAACGACGCAATCGGATGGTAAGCTATTGCGAGAAAATTGACTCATCGGTCTCTAAACAGTCTGGACAGGCAGGTACAAGTGAAAATGAGGAATATTCGGTGCGACGCACAAAATCTTGCTCGGCATTACTGATTATTGCAAAACAATCGTCAGATGAGGAAACTGTAAAACCCCAGAAAAATGGTGGCATCACTTTCGAACTAAAACACCTACCGAAATCTGGTGGTGGACGCCTTCAAAAGAGTGGTAAGATGCTGGCAATTCCAAAAGCCAAAGATCAAGTAGTAGATGTTGCCACTCAAACGAGTGAAGCAGTACACGAACACTACGAAAACGCACTTTTCGAAATTCTCTACGAGTGCAAAGAGCAAAGAAACAATCATGCTCGTAACATTTTATATCCGCAGGACTTACTAGATCAATATATTATTCGATCTATACAAGGAAGGGAAAACTTTGATGTGGTATGTTTGAATTGTTATTTTTACAAAATTGTTTTTAATACATAAATAAATCTTACATTACAGCAAAGCCAGTTTCAACTGCTCTGGCTACAATGGAATATGAGCGTTATCGACGTGGAATACATTCTGAACGAAACCGCCGCTTAATGGGTCGAAGTCGTGACAAGCGAAGTCTAGAAACGGAACGTGATCGTCTTCGGGATCAAGTCAAAAAATTCGATACTCGAAACAAAAGCCTTATGGAAGAAGTCGAAAAGACATTGAAGCAATCTAAGAAGAGTGCTCAAACCTATAAAGATGAAATAGCTGAGTTGAAATTGAAATTGCAACTCGAAGTGGATCAAAAGAAATGTTTGCAACAAGCAAATGATGAACTGGAAGCTAGACTTAATGAAGAGTTAGTCCACCGCAAAGATGTTAACTATGAACTGGAATCCCTGCGTGGTCAGATATTTAGTTTAAACAATGAACTGGATCATGTCCAACAACAGGCTGACAAAGGGCTCCAATGCAAACAGGAGCTGGAGCGATTAGAAGCAGAGTTCATAGTAATGGGCGAAGTGCAGGTGCGTTGTCGTGATCGGCTCTCTGATGAATAACTATCGGGCTCGCGATGAAGAATTGCAAATGCTCCAAGAAAGTTACAACATGGAGTTAAAGGGTGAGAAATGACGATACTTTGTATTTCAAATGAGAAATATTTATTGACCATGTTTCACAGAACTAAGACATAGTTTGGAAGACAAAACAGGTCAGCTTGATAGCTCTAAACATAAAGTCGTGGAACTGCAAGCCCAACTAGTTAACTGTGAAAAAGTAATTACCGAACAAAAGCGATTATTAAAGACGGTTAAGGATGAGTATGATGAAATGTTTAGGGTAAGTTTGACAAATTGGTCCAGCAGATGTGAATTTGCTGATTTCTTGAACTTTTTTTTTTTAGGCAATGAGCAAGAAATATGAGGTTCAGAAAAACATAAACTTGCAGTTGGAAGAAAGAATAGTGATGACACAACAAAAACCGCTGGTACCGGTTGGCCAAACCACTTGCTCTCCAGATACTGACAAAACAGGTAAGCAACAACTACTTACATATGCAACTTCGCAGTTTATTTATTGTATTATGTGTATTTATAGACATTGCTTCTTCGATGGAACGTAATTCTCCACTGTCGACTTCACTTGCTTCTAGCGAAAGTCTTTCGGCAAGCTTACGCTCTTCAGAACTGAAAAACTTGCAACAATTAGTTGAGACTCCTCCCATTCCGGAGGTGTCGATTATTGCCAACAATTTCGGTGATAATCGAATGTCTTCTATAGACTTAGCATCATCAGCCAGCAATGCTATTGATGTTATCCAACCGTCAGGACAACAACTACTAGATCTACCCTCAACATCAATCAGTCATCTACAACATCCCCACGCACATCTACAACATCAGCATGAAAAACATGAACAGCAGCTGTAGCACGATCCCAAAATAACATAAAGCTGCCCTGCCTTTATCACATCAAACAAAAAAAAAAAAAAAAAAAAACAATAGTAGCAACAAACCGAAACTTACATATATGTAAATCTTGAATTAATTTTATAAATTTTAAGATGTTTTGAATTCATAATTCGTATGCCATTCAGATTGTAGTAGACGTCGTCCCCATGTACCATATTTAAAACAAAGAAACAAAAATTTTAAACTGTTTGCACAAAGCGCCTATGTATAAATCAGTTATGTGTATATCAAAATAAAAAGATTGTTAATAAATCGCAAATACGCAAAATATATATGTAAATTTACACATAGTCTGCTTCTAGAGCAATGCATTCATTCCAATGCTCTTTTTGGTAGAATGATTTGTCCATGCTATCAAAGTAGAAGACAGTTTCGGCAAATCACTTATTCAATTGAGCGAAATTTCTTTTCGTGGAGCATCTTTTTGTCCGCTTCTTGGATGCTAGCGAAGTTATTGGTGTAAACATGCCCGTTGGTACTGAGATCTCTGAAAACTGTTGTTCGCTTATCCAATTCTTCTTTGGACCACATATTCGGAAAAATCGTGTGTGGACAGTCAAGTCCATCATATAATATGATACAAATTTCATATAAATATTTTTAATGTCATATTTTTCTATGACCATGTGTCTGCCTGAACCTTAAAGGCTTACAGAAATATTTAAAATCTCATCTATGTGGCAACACCATCTACCACAACGAAAAACAGCTGATATTTATGTTGGTTAAAATATTTTTAATCTGGCAACATCATTCTATTATCTCATAAAAACAGCTGTTATTGTAGTGACGAAATGGTACAAGTTTTTTTTTGTTGATATACGGGTCTCAATTTGTGTTTTATTCGTAATTTTAATTAAATAAAAATGTTATCCCAATATATGGATGAATTTGAGCAAGATCCTTTTGAAGTCTTTGAATTTATCGAACGTTTGACATGGCGCACAAACAATGAACTAAGCAGTGGCGAAGAATTTAATCCGCTTGCATTGCAGGATACTTTCATACAAACAATTAAAGATCTCAAAATTTTACAAGAGAAACAACAAGTGAAATGTGAACGTTTAGAAGAATCATTGCGAAAAGAGCAAGAGGCACATGGGAAAAAGATATCCAAGTTACAGGATCGGCACGAAGTGGCATTGGATTGGTTTGGGCAACTTGATGAAAAAATTAACTCAGTCGCCGGTAAAATTATACATTTGGGTGAGCAATTGGAGAATGTAAACACGCCGCGCAGTCGCTCAGTCGAGGCACAAAAGCTTTTAAGTTACATGTCAGAATTTTTGGTTTCTGGTCCGATTGTAAATGACATATTTAATGATCCTGATAGTCTCTATAAGGCGGCTGATGTTATACAAAAACTTTATGCCATATCACAGGATCTGCCAACCACAAAATTTGCCGAGTCAAAGAGGAAGATTGAAAAGAAATACGATGAAGTTGAACGGCGCTTAATTGAAGAATTTGCAACGGCTCAGAAATGTGAAGACATACCGAAAATGAAAAAGTTAGCACAGATCTTATTGGAGTTCAAAGGTTATACACAGTGTATCGACGCGTATATTGAGCAAAGTCAAATGACACCTTATAGTGGAAAAGATATATTCATAAGCATTGTTCCAATGTGCAAGCATAACTACGGAATAATCAAACAAGTATTTGCCAATCCCAATCAAGTAATGTCAAAGTTCATACTAAATATATACCAATTGAAATTAAATCAATATGCAATGACCAAGTTGGAGGACAAGCGAGACGAGGAGAAATATTTGCGCACCCTCTACGAACTCTACACACGGTAATTATTTGAAGCAATTATGCAATTCTTTTTGATTTGTTTCAAGTGATTTGAGATTCATTACAGCACATTAAATCTTTCAACGGAATTGCAAGTTTACATGACTACCATCGATGATGATTTGCTGCACAAGCTAACTCAACAAATTTTTATAAAGCATCTAGCTGGCTATGCTGAAATGGAAACAAAATATTTAACCACGAAATGTTCAACAGAACTGGAAAAATTCTATGCCAATAAGAAACATCAAAAGAAGCAAGTGGAAAGGTTTCAAGTACTTCGACGTGACATGCAGGCATTGATTGGAGCAAGAACTAATATAAATATTGCACAAATTGAGGATTATGGTGGTGAGACATTTCTATCGGAGGAGTTGGCTATCAATATAATACAAGAAGCCAAGACTTCATTGAAACGTTGTCGTCTCTTATCCTCTGAGGCTGATCTACCTGTAAATGCAATGAAATTGAATGACATTCTAATGCGTTTCCTCATGCATGAACATGTCGATTATGCATTGGATCTGGGCCTGCATGCTATACCACTAGCTGAAGGCAAAGTTTTTCCACAATTGTACTTTTTCGATGTGGTACAAAAAACTAATATTATTGTGCACCTATTCGAGAAGCTGTGCAACACATCAACTATACCATGTCTTAGGTAAATGTTAAATGATTAAATATGTGTATGTGTCCATCTTAAAATCACTAAATAATATTAAATTATTACATTAGCAATACATCACAATATTCGGAATATGCATTCAAGAAACGCATTCTTATGGAACAAATTGAAAATAAATTGGATCAAGGCTTAGATCGTTCTATAAGTACCGTCATAGGTTGGCTAAAAATATACTTGCAATATGAGCAGAAGAAAACTGATTATAAGCCTGAAACTGATGTCGATACCATATCATCAGCGGTATGAGAAATCAATTTATTAATGTATATTTCAATCTGAATATATAGAATATATTCCTTTTTAAATTTCTAGGCTTGTTTGCATGTTGTGCAACAATTGCAACCAGTCATTGTGCAAATTAAGAAATGTGTGGATGGTGAAAATATGCGAAATGTACTAATGGAATTGGGTACTCGTTTTCATCGCGTTATATACGATCATCTGCAAACAATGCAGTTTAATACGGCAGGCGCCATGTGTGCAATTTGCGATGTTAATGAGTATCGGAAATGTGTACGCGAGTTAGACAATCCATTAGTGTCGCAACTTTTTGATATCCTTCATGCATTGTGTAATTTGCTCTTAGTGAAACCTGAAAACCTCTTAGAAGTTTGTACAGGGGATACTTTGGTAAGTTTGCCCTGATGTCTTGATTTTATGGAATTCATTTTAAAATATTATTTTCTTTTCAGAATTATCTGGATAAGTCAGTTGTACGTCAATTTATACAATTGCGCACTGATTATCGTTTCATAAAGAATACAAATTACCTGAAGGGCATCGTTGAGTAAATCAAAATAAGTACATAGTACATAATTGTAATTTAAAGTGCTGACAAACATGTTCATTTCTATATATAGACTCTGTCAATCTATCACCTGAGTTATTTATACTAAAATTGGAAGCATTCCTTGTCTTAATATTATTATTTTTAATTTTATCTTACTCTTTAAGTTCAAGTACGCGCTAATTTTTCATTCATTCCATCAAAACGAATATATTTTTATCATCCCATCATTATCTTTTTGTCTATTAGAAACTATTAAATCTATTATAATCAATATGATGTATACGTAGTATGATGACAGAGAATTTCACGCTATCAAATGGCGATAAGCTAAAATAACCCAAACTTATTGAATATAATAAATCACTGCCACTGGGCATAATCAAACAAAAGCTTAGAAGTGTCATGTTGTTGTTCTATTTCGTCATATATGTATGTACCTACATACATAAATAGGTGTGTATAATCTATTGGTGACCGTAAGTGGGTAACACCCATTGACAAACGGACAATGGCCGTAATCATCAATGCCATAGTTCTGTATGGTAGTCATTCGCCTACAAACCATTGCTGCGTTAAAAACAAACTGTTACCGTCTTCAAGTGGATTTAAGTTTATTTAAAAAAAAATAATCTAAAAATACTTAATAGTCTAAATTCCATTTTATGTTTTTTTTGGGAATTTTGTGTTTGAATATGAATTGCAACAATTCTTTGGGTGGTTATTTGAAAAATCTACTCATCACTTGTGTAATACTTCAATATGTAACTAATGTTGATTCAGCACCGACAAACTCCTCATCAACATTTGGAGTGCCATTACCGTTCGAGGACTGTGGTAATTTTTTTTGTTTTTAGATAAGAGATTCATCTTCCTGTTTTAAAATTCCATAAAATCATAAAAAAAATTTTAATTGGTCTTAAAGCAATTATCTATCTTTCTATCTGTCAATAAATTTGCTAAATCCGCAATAAAAATATAGAATTAACTAAATAATGTGGTAAGCGATAATAAATTGGCAACAAATAATTCATAAAATGGTGAAGGTTAATTAATTAATAAAATTTTTAAAATCAAATTCTCAAGGATATTAAAACAAAAGAAGTAAAAAAAAAAATTTAACACGAAATATTTGAAATATTTTTGTAAAGAAAATGTAAACTAGTTTAGGCAAAGTAAATGAAATGTTTCAACTGAAATGTTGTGGTAACTGATACTTTCTTTAACTTGTTGTTGTTTACAATTTAAGAAATTTTCACGTGTCTCGAAAAAATCATGTAGAATTCTATTTCCCTTTCGTCGTTGCAGTGAAGCGTAAGTATTTTTAGAAGGCACGTACTAAATGCCATCAGGCCGTGACAAACATTGCCGTACAGAGTTCAACACCACGATCACTGCATCAGTTTTTAAACAACCTTGAATGAGATTAATAGCTTTTGATTTTTTATGTTTGCAGGTTCCAAATATCAAGTACTCTACTTGGAGATTGACAGTTGTACGAAAATACCATGTACTATGAAGCGAAACACTTTCGCTAAAGTCACTGTACTTTTTGATGATTATGGTAGTTATTACTCTATTTATAGGTATACATATATAAACATATATATAAACCTTTTGAATTCCAGGTAATGATATTAGTTTTCTCAAGCACAAAGTACGTTGGACATTCAATTATGTGCATCAAGATGCTACCATTCGACCAGATCCATGTGATGGTAATCATGCTTGCATTTCGGACGCCAATAAAGGCAAAACATATTGGGCTGATATCTTCGTTAATGATTCATTACCTGTGGTCAGTATATATTTATTCCAACAATTTGATAATAATAAACAATTAAAATATAAAAATAAAAATCATAAATCAATATTATCTACTTCTGTAGGTGGTTTTTTGATAATCATTTATACCTTGATTCTTTTTTTTTTATTAAATAGAGGGTAATAGTAATGACTTTGACTTGTTTTTGGAAACTTCCATATGAAAGAATTTTACAAGTTCCGTACGTATTCTGAGATGACCTTTCAACCAATACGGTAATATCGATGTCTCAATAAGAGTGCACTATTTAAATATTTCCTCATTGGCAGCTTTGAAAATTGACAGCTATGATTGTTCCGTTTATTAAAAAATAGAACGCTACACAAAAGATGAATGCGTTACCATTGTGAAAATACATTACGAGAATGGGGAAAATTATGAAAGTGCACCTAATGTTCCAACAATTCAAAGTGTAGTCAAAAAATTTGAAGAAACTATGGATAGATAGTAAGACTTCTTTTATTAAATAGAGGGTAACGACAATGACTGAAGTGTTTTTCGAAAATTCTATATGAGAGAATTTTACATGGTCCGTCCAAATTATGAGATTTCTTTAATTCCATAATAGATTTATTCCGTTACAAACATACGTTTTTTAAATTAAAAAAAAAAAAAGAAAAGAAAATAACAAAAACTTATGTATTCATTTACTACACATTTCATTAATTTTTTTTTTTTTTTATTCAAAAAATATATACAAATCATTTTTCATATTTCATATTTCAGATGCGCGGAACAATGATCTGGGAAGCAGTAAACCAAAATAATGTCAAACTAATTTGTTTTGAAGTTCCAATTACAATAACCGTGTAATATTTTGTAAATAAAAACAGTTTTAAAAAACAAAATACAATAAAATTTAAGAGTATTTGGTGGTGGAGCGCATTCGGAATTGCCTTACAACAAAACAACAACAAGAAAAATCGTTTTTTAAATCAATGATGCACGATGCTGTGATCGATTTGGCTAGAGAGAAAAGCTAAAATTCCGAAAACAACGTCAAGAGAGCAGACAGAAAGAATGAGAGTGAACTGAATTGCTGCGTTCGTTCTAAATATGTAGAGAGAGCATAGCACATTCACGCATTAAAGCTGAAGTATAGGAAGCATTGGAGAAGTAGAAATGTCGCTGCTGAGTGCTGAGTGCAAGGAGACAACATGACAAGTGTTGGCTGCACCACCGCAGCGAACCAACCATTCAAAGAGTGTAGGTGCTATCGAACGGTTGTGCAAAAGTGAATCTCGGTCGACAAATAAGGCTTCCAAGTCTTGACGCGCAAATTTTTGAAATTGCTTGGTGCGTTTAGTTAAGTTTGCATATACGAGTGGTATGTATGTACATACACATGTGTGCATATGCATATATTTGTAATATGCCTTTGGTGTTCTACTCTGTCAGTCAGTTAGTTAGTCAGTCAGTGAGACAGACATTCAGTTCAGTGATCAGTTAAAAAGGCAGGCAGGCAAGCCATTCATTCAAGAGGACTTTGCAACAAGTTTATTTGTTTGTTATTTGCCTGCATTCTAAACTGTTCAAGTTTCTTTCAAACATTGCGGCGTTGAAATCGGAGCATTCCATTGGATACACTCGCTTTATATTTGTTTTTGCAATAGTTTCATTTGCAAATTTATCTCTTATTCAGGGTGCCTTGCTTGCCTGTCAGTCTTTCAGTTTGTCAGTCATTCCGTCTGCATGTCTTTGTGTATATGTTAGTACGAGTATGGTGCTTCTCTTGTATTTTATTTGCTTGTTTTTCTTAATTTTATGTTTTTCTTTGCGTATCGGAAACTTTTGTTATGTGGTGGACATCGATATCTTATACCTAAGTATCTAAAAAGCAACATATCACTTTTGGCATTGTTAATTTGTTTAAAGATTAAACTGACACATCTTTACAGATTATGATCATATGCAATTATCGGCGTTCCTACATGGCATTTCTTATGCTTTGTCTAGTCTTCATAATTTCGTCGACGGTTGCCCAGCAGAACATTAATCACAGATACCGCACACAGATTCATCCGCAACGAGCCAGTGTCGATATCAAAGATAAGATTATTGAGCTTCAATGTTATGCAAAATGTGGACACACCACTGAACAACTACTTCAGTGTCACAATCAGTGTATTTACGAAGTTATGCAAGGACCACGTCGTGGCCAATGTCCGAATCCGATAAATTCACAAATTTTCAAAAATATATCTCCGCTACAGAAACTTTCATGCTTGGATAATTGTAAATTTGATTACGATTGTCCGGAAGTACAAAAGTGTTGTACATCGTCATGTGGCCCTATTTGTATGGATCCCATTGGCATTCTAGATGATCCTGTTTTACCACCTATACCAAAAATTTTAAAATATAAATTACCACGCAGTCACAAAGTCGAGTTAACCATAGAGTCATCTGCAAATTCGGAACATTATTGGCATGTCGAAGTACGTTATCATATTGGATCACTATTTGCCGCTCGTAAACTTAGCAATTGGCATTGGCAACCTGTGATGAAGATTGCAGAGATTGCCAACACAAAAAGCAAACGGTATGAACAGAAATTCAAAGTTATCGTAGTTCGGGTAATTCAGGCACATTATATATGTATATTTTTTTTTAACTTCATTTTCATAAACAAACATATGTATATAGGACCGATATCTATTTTAATTTGAGACCAGGTCGTTGGTATCAAGTACGTGTGGCTGCTATCAATGGTTATGGTTTTCGTGGCTATTCAGAACCATCTAAAGCTTTTACTTTAAAACATAGTAAGTAGTGTTCATTGTGATTTTATGTGCGTAACAAAATAACACCGCAATATACAATATATTATCTTTATACATAAAAAGGCCCAAAACCGCCAAAAGCACCTCAAGATTTAAAGGTGGTTTCAAAGAAACAGGCAGGTCGTTATGTGACGGCAAAGATTATATGGTGCCCGTCCAAATCAAATTTACCAATTGAGAAATACAAGATCATGTGGTCACTTTATGTACACATGAAAGATGAATCGCTTATAACGAATGAAGTCTATGTGCGGGATGTAAGATACATTTTTCTTTCTTTTTTGTTTTTGTCGAACTAAACTAAACTTAAAAGTTTTATACTACCAATTGTTTTTAGAGTCATCAATTTGAAATCACAAATCTCTTACCTGATTCATCATACTATATACAAGTTCAAGGAATGTCCATAAGCGGCAGCCGACGTTTGAAATCAGAAAAGAAATCAATACTGTTTAACTCAACGGTGGCGCCTTTAGAGCAATATGAACCTTTGAAATGCGCCACTCATAAATTCAGGCATCCAAACAATAATATTAATAATAAACGTAATCCAAATAGCGATATAATGGATAAATTGAGCACATCCAAAAACAATAGTAGTAATAACAGTACAAAAATTAAATTGCCGGAATCACGCTACGATGTTCGCTTTCGTATGAATCGGAAATATGGTATGGTTGCCCATATATCTGGTCTCGGTGAGGATAACGACAAGTGCGTATGTTTCGAAAAATGAATGGAATTTTTAAAATTCATATTTCACTTTTTCTAGGATTTATGAGCTCTGCAAGCAAGAGACCAATTGTGACATGCGAGGATTTAGTGCAATTCGAGCCAGGGTAAGCAGCATGTTGTGCCAATATGGAAATATTATATTTTCTTCTGCTGAATTTATAGAAAAATTCACTGGAATTCAACAAGTTAAAATATGACACCAACTATGTGTTGAAGCCATTGGACACCAATTCAGTTCTATCTGATCCGGCAGAGGTGTTTATATTTTCAACGCCAAAGTGTGAAAACTTTCGTAAACGTTTTCCAGAAATGCAAGTTAAATGTTAGATAGATGGCTCCCAAAAGTCATATGCATATGTAGTCATATAAGTGAACTTACTTTTTAAAGTGTGAACTTTTATTTAAATATATTTTTAAACTCATCCATTGCACTTTCTTTAATTGCATTCTCTTGCTGATTCAATAAGGTATTCATATTTGCCGCAGCATTAAGAGATAAGCCATTTTCAATAAGTGCACCAATTAGCCGCGATGTGTACAACACAGGACCACCAATTAAATGTGGGAAATTGTAGTGCTTCTCACGACGCATATTAAATAAAATACGCTTGGATATAAAATCTCCATAGTTACTTATCTGTCCAACACTGATGTACTTCTCAAGTGCCGGCGCATAAACTTCCAACTGTGCACGCAAACATTCCGAAGGCATTAGAGAACTTGCGTCAACATACGAAATTCGAAATGGCACGCCAAGAGTTTTATAAAAATCCACACACAAATTAAGTATTTGTTCCATTTGTTCATCTGCTTCAATGGCATTCTGTGTAGCCACAAGTGTTTGCACAGCATTGCTTTGTGTCGCAGTAAACAAACTTGGTTGACCTGTTTGTGGTGTCAATTTTTCAGTCACTTTGACATAACTTCGTCCACAGCAGACCAAACGTAATGGCAGCACTGATGGGTAGATGCTGAGTTTCGTTAAAGCACCAAGAAAACTTTCAAATGATGCGCCACCAGTTAAGTATGCAACGTTTAGGTTATTTTGAAGATTTTCCTCTTTCACCAAATGATAGTTAGACATTGGGGTTGCATACGATGCTTCAAGTAGCACACAACGTACAAAATCTGGATTTGCACATGGAATAAAATTACAACTTTGTACCAAAAACTGTGTGAACATTTGTGCACTGTATACATCAAAGTGTGCAGCTTCATCCAAAAGATAGTAGTGATTTCCATCGACAAATTTTATCAAATCACTTCGCGTTGCATGCGTTTCAATTTGCTGCTCTGAATTTAGCAGAGGACTACGGAAAAGCAATTTATCAATGCCATCGGTTGGACACTGGTGATGTAGTGTGTTAGGCAAATTTAAGAAACTATGTATGAAGTCATCTTCAACGGGATAAAGTGTTTGCTTGAGTTGTTTGACATTATTTCGTAATATTCGGCCATGTTCCTTCAAATCATTACAGTCATTAACTGAAGCATCTTTGTTTTTTGTCAATTCTCTTAGTTTTGTTGTTACCTCAATTTGTGCTTCTTCTATAGCATTCAGCTGCCCTTGGAGTCTTTGAAAATTTTTATATTTGCTTATCACATCTTCCAAATCTATAGGCAGCTTCCGTTTGTTTATACTATTCTGCAAATGTTGGGTATCGTGAAATGTCCCTTTAAAGTCCAAGTATGGCTGCAGTGTCACATAGTTCTCCTTTGCTTTGTCGCCAGTTATGTACAAAGCTGATATATGACGGTATGCTGTTGTCCAGATTTGATTTCTTGATAATAAAATCTTATGCTGAAGTTTTAACATTTTATTTATTGCTACCGGCACAAAAACAGCTGACAAAGAGTTGATATTTATGTAAAAGGAGGTCTTACACGATACGCTATTTGCGAAAGTACAAATGGACTTGTAACTTTTTACATATGGAAATCATACGTCATAACTAAAGATAGAGACTGCTTTTGAAAGTTTATTTAAAGGAATGATTAATAATGAATTACCGCACACATTTGAGCGCTACTTGTGATTGCTATAATATTTATGTGTCTTAAAATTATTTGGTATATTTAAGGTACTTCAAGTTGCACATTAAGGTCTACACAAAATATAATATTAATTCGACTGTTCTAAGATTTGAGCATACGATGGTGGCATTTTAAATTCGATCACTTCTTTATAAGTCAACTCCTTCCACTTTTCCATTGGCCAGTTCATGTCTTCAAAACTTTGATCATAAACTGGTGAAATTTCATTATCGAAATCCTCAGTATATTTCTCCATGTACGGATGTGCCAGAGCTTGGACAGCGGTAATACGCAAATCAGCATCCAACTCAAGCATTTTCTCAAGCAAATCTAAAGCCAATGGATTTGCGTTTGCGAAAACCTCTTTGAAATCCTTACGAGTCGATGCCGGCAATGATTTAATATAGTTTCTTGCCATCTCCGAAGAAATCTTTTGCATAAACTCCTCATTCGGTGTGCCGAGCATTTCCATAATAAGGTTTAATTGATGTATGTGATCCGTTCCTGGAAACAATGTCTTCCCAGTTAACAACTCCGCCATTATGCAGCCGACTGACCAAATATCCACAGCCTGAGAGTAGTGCATCCAGTTAAGCATTATTTCTGGTGCCCTGTACCACCGAGTAGCCACATAGCCTGTCATTTCGTTTTCGGTGGGTCGCGCCAAGCCAAAGTCTAGGATACGCAAATCGCAATCTTCGTTGACACCAATATTAGATGGCTTTAAATCACGATGTATTATGCCAGCACTATGTATATACTTTAGGCCTCTTAGCATCTGATGGATTAAATACTGAACATGATCGTCTGATAATCGTTGGGTGCGTATAATATTATTGAGGTCAGTGTCCAATAAATGCGACACCAAATAAATATACTGGAAATTTTCCAATGTAACGTCAGGTGGATGAGGATGAAACACGTCCAAAAGACTAATGACGTTCTCGTGATGCATGTGTTTCAGCAAGCGAAGCTCTCGATATGTACGCTTCGCATGAACATTTGATTGAAAAGGGCGGGCTAATTTTTTGATGGCCACAAAAATATCTGTGCCTCTGATTTTGGCTTTGCAGACTTGGCCATAGGCGCCGGAGCCAACTGGTTGCAGATCTTGGTAAATTTCGCGTACTTCCCATTCTGTATGGTTAATCTCCACTTTGTAGAATTTTTGCATTCTGTTTTTGCTTAAAACACCAGCTGCGATATTGCAATTTTTGATTTTTAATCGAAGATAATACGAACTACACACTATATAATATTATGTACACGTCCAGTTAGTTGATCATTGTAAATTTTTAATCTCGTGTGAATCACCGGCTGATTGTATTTAAAAACAGCACAATACAAATAAAACGAAGATAAAAATAAAATTGTTGTGTGTTTACATGGGCTGTTGGGTGCTTGGCAACGAGATCATTTTATATGCAAGGGGGTGGCGTAGTTGGGGATAGTGTTGTGTCGCATTCTTTGCTTTGGAGTTGCCGAACTGTAGTTGTTAAGATTAACTTTTATTAATTAAGACTCAAGCTTCAAAGCATTGGAAATATTTCTTTAATAAATAATTCATAATAATTAAATCAAAAATTGTGTATCAACATTTGTATAATTAAAGCTTAAAATATATTTATGCCTTTAAATGTTTTTTTTTTTTGTAAAATGATATGGCAACGTCTTTGACTTAGCTATCGAATTCGATTGTAAATGAATTTCATAAAACTACGAGGTCTGTTCGATAAAGACTTTTTATTTCTCGGTCCACAAGTTTTTGATTTTAATTTTTTCGACTCTTCGAGCAGATCAAATATATATATATACTTTATGGGGTCGCCGACGTGTCTTTCTGTCTGTTACAAACTGCATAACAAACATATTAGACTCCCAGTATGTGATAAAACTCGCTGGTTGCATAGTAAATTAAAAGTAAAAAGATAAAAAAAAAACATTTAATTTGGGAATTCAAATCATTGAAAATAACCGAAAAATACATAACAAACAGTTGTTTGCCGCTCACTAAAACATCCAACACCTTTCTGTACGCGTGAGGAACTTTTAAAATACATCAACTTTTGACGATGGCAAACAGATGTGGGTATTGCTACATAAATTACATATTTTCCAACCTTAACGCGTGGTGTGGAGTATCATCATGAGAGGTTTAATGCATTTGTTCTTCATAAATGAAATTTCTTAATGAAAAAACAAATAATTAGTCATAAAAAGTACTCAGAAATTTTCGTTTGTTGGTCTGGTATGTTTTCGATATGTGTATGTGTGAGTATATCGAAATATTAAATATCGCTATGTTGTATCGATATTTTTTCGACATCCCTAGCTGCCACTAACTTTGTGCAAAACACATTCGCCGTTGACACCAGTGCCGAAATATTCGTTGCACTTCTTTACTTCTTTTATTAGGTGTGCTTGTTTAAATAAGGTAGAGAAACTATTTAATAATTATATTTCCATGCATACATAATATTAAGTATACCCTTTTTGTGCGCGGTTTATCAAACTTACTCTCGAAGTGATAAGAGTGACTAACCCTATTTCTCTAAGAAAAATAATAAATCTTAAAATTTATTTACTCCATAATCACATGTGCGTGGAAATATTTTTTTGGGTGTGAAATTTTACAAATGTTCCCACCCTTATGGTGTTTTAAAGTTGTCAACATATGAAATAATATTGAAATTTTGACAAATATTTTTTGCGAAAGGAAATTTACATAAATCAAATATTTGTTTTTAAACGAAAGTCCAAAGATCTGTTTGTGTTGTTTTATTGTTTTATTGGTACGAGTAAATAATCTGTATGCATATTATCAATGATAAGATAAGTGTCACACTTATAACAATAATAATATTAACAACATTATAGTACAAAGCTCGATTGTTTTCCATTTGAAGCTACTACAACTATGTCAATATTACTTCCCGATAACATTATTTATGGAGGACCAATCACTTCAAACGAGGCTGTGAACTATAGTTCATTGGGTCAATATGTGCTGGATAAATACCAGAGTTATGGCGAAAGTACCGTTATGGTAAGACGGTTTTCACCTATGAAAATACCAAATGTCCTCATAAACTTGTATTCTTGTATTCCAGGTCGATGCGATCAGTGGGCAAGAGTACTCTGCAAAATTTATGTACGATTCAATTGTTCGTCTGGCTTATGTCTTGCAAAAACTGGGCCTAAAACAAAACGATGTCGTTGGACTTTCCAGTGAAAATAGCATACAATATGCAATAACTTTATTTGCCTCATTCGCAGTTGGTGCCACTGTGGCTCCTTTAAATGTTACCTATTCAGAGCGTGAAGTAGATCACGCTATAAATCTGTCTAAGCCAAAGTTTCTATTCGCTTCCAAGTTGACTATCGAGCGTATCGCAAAGGTAGCCAAGAAGAATAGTTTCGTAAAGCGTATTATATCGTTTAGTCCGGCGACACCTAACTCTAAAATATATTCTTTTAATGATTTAATGGAAGATAAAAATATTTCATCGAGTCCGGATTTCATATCGCCAGTTGCCGACCAGAAAAATGATGTTGTACTAATTGCATGCTCCTCGGGCACAACTGGTATGCCAAAAGGTGTCCAACTGACACATTTCAATGTGTTGAGTACCATCGATTCTCAGCTGTATGTCCTACATAAATTTAAATAATTTTTACTTAATTCATATCATTTAATTTTTATTAGTCAACCATCTATGATTTCAATGGCTGAAATTACTATACTTACTGTCATTCCATGGTTCCATGTTTTTGGTTGTCTGACTTTGGTGACTACGCAGTGCTTGGGCACACGTTTAGTTTATTTACCGAAATTCGAAGAAAATCTATTTCTATCGGCTATTGAGGTATGTATGTAGTAAGGATTTGGATATCCTAACGCATTACAATCTTATTTTTGCTTTATTTAGAAATACCGTGTTATGATGGTTTTCATGGTTCCACCATTGATGGTTTTCCTCGCTAAACATCCCATTGTTGATAAATATGATCTATCCTCATTACTGGTACTTTTGTGTGGTGCGGCACCATTGAGTAAGGAGACCGAAGATCAAATTAGGGAGCGCTTAGGCGTGCCATTTATACGGCAAGGTTATGGACTAAGTGAAGCAACTCTGACTTTACTTGTACAAAATGATGTTAACTGTAAACCGGGTAGTGTTGGTGTCTTAAAAGTGGGCATTTATGCTAAGGTCATTGATCCTGAGACGGGAAAAACTTTGGGACCCAATCAACGCGGTGAATTGTGCTTTAAAGGCGATGGTATTATGAAAGGTTATATTGGCGATACAAAATCTACACAAACTGTAATAAAAGATGGCTGGCTGCATACGGGCGATATTGGCTATTATGATAATGAATTTGAATTCTTTATTGTTGATCGGATAAAGGAACTTATCAAATATAAGGGCTTCCAAGTTCCACCTGCAGAAATTGAGGCTTTACTATTGACGCATCCAAAAATTAAAGATGCCGCTGTCATTGGTTTGCCCGATGAAGCAGCCGGCGAACTACCACTTGCATTTATTGTGAAACAAGCAAATGTCCTATTGACAGAAGACGATGTTATAAAATTTGTGGCTGAAAAGGCTTCTCCCGCTAAAAGATTACATGGCGGTGTACGTTTTATTGATGAAATACCCAAGAACCCAAGCGGCAAAATACTGCGTCGTGTTCTTCGCGATATGATCAAGAAGCTACCAAAGTCTAAACTATAATTATTATTAATAATTGAAGTAAACGGTGGATAAGGACAAGTATTTACTTAGATAATTTTGTTTTTGTTGTACATTTGTTTTTATACATTTATCTTATGCTGGACAAATTAAAAATAATAATTGCTTTTGTAAACCAAAACTACAAGTCAATTTTCGTTCATTTTTTCTTAACATTTTATTAAAGAACAATTTCTATGTTTTATATTTCTTTTAATGCTCATTGACAATGTTTTTGTTGTTTGTTCTGTATTTCGTTTCGTTTCTTTTATTACTTTCTTTATAATATCATCTTATGTTTACCTACGTTTTGTTTTCGCTCTTTTAGTTGATTCAACTAGCGATCGCGATCTAAACTCTAAATAATTTATGTATGCATATATTTCATTTTTTCTATAAATTTTCCTTTTTTTCTTCTTTTCTTTGTTTAATTTTACATAATTTTTGACTAATTCAAAAGATATTTCTCTAAAAATTCTCATCATTATTACGAACTTATAAACTAAATATGCCATTGAATTATTTATAGATGTAGTTGTTAACTACATACATTCTTAGCACCCTATTCACTATTATTATTTGTTTATTATTTGTTATAATGGGAAGATTTAAAGATAAATTAAGTGTGCAACAAAATGAAACACTGACTTCAATGACAAAGGCATTATTAATTTTGCATTTTGGCGCAATATGTTTCAGAGATAATCTGAAAAAACGAAAGTTAAAATTATTGATGATGAAGGGGTAATGAATGGTGAGGGGTGAGTGGTGAATGGTGATTAATGGAATTTACTTTACTATGTATTTTGGTATGTGATTTTCTATTATACTGATTTTTTTAACAGTCAAGAAGCAACTTTTCAAAAAAGATGATAATCAATGAAGCATATTTTCCTATTAAACAGTTTTTAATATTATATGGTTTTATATATTTTGTATCTTCAGGTTAATATGTATGTATAGAGTTAAGAGTTACATATGTCCTAATTTATTGTGTTTGTTTGAAACCGTTACAAGTTTAGAACACATGACTGAAAAGAGTTTTGTTCAAATTTTGCTCTTTATAAGTTCTAGTTTTCTAATTATTGTATTTAGTAATATTATGATGATGATGATGTTGATGATGGTGAGTAGTTCTAATGGTCATGATAGTGTATTGATTACTACTAATGCATGGGATTATTTTATGTTATACTGATTGTCAGTTATAAAAAATAAAATCAAGTAAAAAATTAGTAAAATTCTTGAAAACAATTAAAAACATAATCGACTCAAAGGACAAGTGAATTTGAAATTGTTGTTATTGTTGTTGTGTTGATCTGTTGGCGATCATACAATGATTTCCATGCGATTTCCTTTTCTTGTTACCTTTGGTGGACCTTGTGCTAAGTCAGTCATCCCTCCATATTTAAAGGAAAAGATAACCGTTTGCTGTCCAAAGTTTGCTTCAAATCTGTCAATGGTCATCATCATCATTTTAATATAAATATAATAATGCACGTACATAATAATATTTATTGATTACTTACTCTGTGCTTATATGTATTTCTGGTGGTTTACCGGTGGCATTTTGAATTACCAAAAACATTTTTGTTATAATTTCAATGACATGACCAGTTTGGAAAACAAAATCACCCTTCTTACGTCCAAGTTCAGACTGAAAACAAATTGAGTATAAAACAAAAAAAAAACATGAATCAGTTATATAATGAATGTGTGTGAGTGAATATTTGTTTGGTCACTCACTGCTCTGACATGAAATACGGCAATATCATCTATATATGGACTGAGCGACATACGATAAATTTCTGATGCAGGCACCCTGTATTTAATTTGCAATGTACGTTGATCTAACAATAACAACGAAGATGTAGAAAGCACTAACAATATAGGCACAAACTGAAAATAAGAAAGAATAAATACTCAACATGAATGTCATTTTTAGTTTGAGTATAAAGAGATCAGGTAAATTACCTTTCCACTGGATCTTGTTATTTTATTTATAATATCTGCAAACACAACATATTGATCATTTGTTTCTGTACAGATTTTCTTCCATTGTTGATTGTGCCGTAGCCGCACATAGTCGCCTACAAAAGGATGTCCCACACTACAAAAAATACGAGCGCATTTGGTTATTTTGCAATTAGATTCAAAACTTTGTATAAACATATTATGCTCATTCTCACCTTCTCGCATAAGAAGACTTCCGATCTTTAAATATAATGCTAGCGGTGACTTTTTCGCGCATTCGATTCCTTGCTGTTTGATCAAATGAGTTTCGATAGATATAACATTTCCAACGATGATAAATGGCTCTCAATAAACGTGAAGTGTCAGAAAGAAATGTAGGCGCAATTGGCCATTCCGTTGAAAGAGGACTCAATGTATTCGGTGGCAAACGTAAGGGTATTGTCAATAAATATTGCCGAATCTTCCAGTAACGATAATAACGTGCAATCACATCAATCGCCCACTTCACTTGTCTTTTATACTTCAATGAGCGATATTCTTCACGAGCCTATGTAAAGTTATTATTACATATAATAATAAATATAAAGAATAAAATAATATTACACATTAGTAAAATACTTATTGAATAGTTAATCAAACAAACAAACAAAAGTAAAAGAAAGAAAAATAGATAGAACTTCATGCTTACAACTCGATATAAACTCCATAAATGCCTACGTCCCGTAAATGGAATACCAAATCGGCATTCCTAAAGAACATCATGCAAAGAATTTAAAATATTAAGAGTTATTTTCTTTCAAGAAAAAAAGACACAAGCTATGCAGCAAATAATATCTTAAAAATAAAGCAACAAGAACAACGCACGCAACTGCATGAACTTTAACTTTCAATTGAAACATAACTATGACATTTGAAATTGAATTGTATTAACTCACTCGCCATGTACGCCATGCACTCGATATCACCATTTGACTATGTCGCATACATTGATAACGTTTCCGGGCGTGGTACATGCGGAATGTCTTTTGTATTAGTACTGCCAAATCATTGATACGCTCCTTGCGATAATGCTCCAATTCGTAGACAGTACGTGGACTCCGCACGAAAACATTTTTTGTGCCAATCGTGAATTCAGCGGATGGTAACGGCAAATTGCGTATGATGAACGCAATACCTTCGACCGTGCTACCGCCGTGAAAATGAGGCCATGTAGCGCTGTTTAGCAACTTGTAACGATGAAAGAATTTCGCGTGCAATAAATGAAAACAATGACCAGTACGACAGAGATGTATCAATGGCATTAGGGACATGTAGCGTACTTGATGTTGCACAAGTGCCAAATCAAACGAATGCGGCTGCTTACATTCATTGGGTTTAATGCAAAATACATAATGAGTTCGTCGATTTTTTACGACTCCCAGTAGAGTTTGCAATTGCGTGCGTATATTGGAACTGAGTGTGGTTGGTTTCTTTGTGGTTTGTCGTCGCGGGTTGCCTAAAATTTTATACACAAATCAGAAAACAAAACAAAATCAATCAATGAAAAAGAATTGATTCATAAAATGTAAATATTACCTTCTGGAAAAAGACTTTGTACAAGGGGCAGTTTGCTTTGATACATTGATGTGCTGATATATTTCGGCAAGTTGTCCGAATTCTTTTCAAGAAAACGACATATTGAATAATTCACCACATTGGCAAAATGACGAATTCTTTAAACGAACAAATATTATAAATTAGTAGCATTATAAAATACTCAAAATGTCATTAAACTTACTGGAAACACATGGAATTGGTATTGCTAATCATAAAATTTGGATGACCAGCACAACATTGCTGAATGCGCAAGAGTAAACCATCATTTGTATTCAAGTGCGGCTCATTGATTAAACTAAGTATTCCATAGCTTGGTTTATCAATTAGCTCACATATTGTCTCATTATCAAAGTAATCAATGCGCACCCATTCCAAACCCTCGCGCACATACAATTCTTGCTCTAATCTCAATACATTTTTAACAAAATTCTGGAAAAACACAAATAAATAATTGTTAAATAAAGTGGTGGATGGCGGACTGACAAATAGTGTATTTACAGCTTACCTGATGTATTTTTTCGGCACTATAGTTAATGGCAAATTGTTCAAATGAATTGTTATCTAACACTTCAAAACCATAAAAATCTAATAAAGCTAAATTCTTTTCACGCTGCGTTGACTTCAGAGAATCGTTAATTTTATTAACGAGCCACGTAAACAAGCGACTATAGAGCGTTCGACACAATGTATTTCTTATAGTGGCAGCTTGACGAGCGTCCATCTCACTACCAACATCCTCTTGTGTACTATTCGAGCTGGACGCCCTAGTAAGGCAATTGATTAAAATCTGTGTTTCCAAATTCAGTAGTTGCGCTGTTTCGTGCACTTCTGCAACATCAGTAAAACAAATAGGATAAACATCTCATTTCAGTACGTATAATGTAGTTACCATAAACATTGGAAACTTGACAGCCTTCGGTGCCATCAATATTTGTTACCGGCACAAATATAAAGTTTCCAAACTTGAGTACAACGGCAATGACACGAAATATTGAGCTGATTTCATCACTTGACATGCCCAGTACATCCAAAGATTTCTAACAATTTGTATGAAAATGAAACATCCACTAAAAAGAAAAACTTTAGGTTCACTTACCTTTGTGTAATGAAAATTGCTTCGATCTTCTTCCATAGCTGTAGTATTTTTCAATAACTCATACTTCTCCACATTTCGATAAAGTTTTAAGGTTTCTGGAAATTAAGTCATAGTCATTATTTAACATAAAGGAAAGAAACATTTAAGAAAATCCTTTTACTCACTTAACAATTGCAAATCAGCTCCCAACAATAATTGATAAAATATATGAAAATTTCTTTCGCCAATCGTTGTGTCTGTTATGCGGGTCTATGATAATTAAGAAAATTAAGTTATTTATATTAAGTTTTTTTTTTTTGTTTGGTATTTACTAAATTGACAAGACAACAAACCTTTTCCAACATATCTAATTTTATATTAAGGTTATGCATGTAAATAGTAAATGATCTAAGTATAATAAGCCCTAAACAATATCAGTTATTAGATAAAAGTCTACTTACAGTGAGTAATGTGAACACCTTTGGGATCGCCTTTAAAATCGATTTCGATGTCAAATAGTTTACCCTAAAAAAACAATAAAAGCACACAAGTTCTTTAAGTTCATAAGTAATCAAATATAGTCTCTCTCTCTTACATATCTGCTTGAGTTGTTATTTTTAATAGTTGCCGCATTACCCATAGCCTCCAGGAAGACATCTGCACATGTAACACATTCACGTAATTTTTGATTTGGTGATTTTTGCCGACGATGTAGCGTTGTTGTCGATGCCATGTGTGATGCTTGACTACTGCAGCCTGCCATAGCCATTTGCTTGTTAAGCTTATGAGCTTCAAATAATGATATACGTTGCGTGGAACCCTCGAGCGAATGGCGATCTGATTGACTCTCAGTGGAATGTTGACGTATTAAATTTGAACAGCTGCCGTGATGCGAATGAATGGGATAGGAGGCAGTCAAGCGACTACCGTTGCCTCTGTGCATCATGTCGTTTTCGTCCCCACGCTCAACGCTTTGGGCACGTGTGCATTTACTATGACCACACTGGCGACAACTCCCACTGCCGCTGAGATTATACATGTATCTATGTGACGTTGATTGCGAGGATTTTGAGGATGTGGCATATTGGCAGTGCATAAGCTGGCTTCATTCGATTGATGTTTGATGCAAGATTTTGTTGGATGTGGATTCCCGGAATTACCTGTTGCTATTCCTACTCCTGTTGGATCGTACAAATTTGAAACATTCTCTGAGCTCTTGTGATGTAGGAAGTCAAAGTCTACGATTTTATCGCGAACATTACGTCGACAGTGTCTTTCGGTACTCTCGGCCCGGAGACGCGTTTGTTGAGATGAACTAGGTGAGGGAGATTGTCGTCGTGAATTGGATGCTGGATGACTACCACCAGTTGATGATGAGTTTTTACATATAATTATTTTCGCTGAACCCAAGCAGCTGCTTGATGAACGACGATGTGCATGCAGCGCTACATTTGACACATTGATGGAAGATTGCTTTTTAAGTTGGCTTGGCGTATTTTTTGAACAGTTTTGTATGTTCGTCAGGAAATTGACTATCATTTTGAAGGACTCCGTTTTACCGGAACCACTTTCACCTGTTAATAGAACACATTGGTCTTCACTTTGATCCGTGAGCGACTGAAAAGCCAAATTCGTGAGCCCATAACTAAAAATAGATAAATATCATCATCAAATGCAATAAAAGCCTCAAAATTGTTTATGAATGCACTTACATATGAGGAGGCATTTGAAATATCCCCTTACTGCCATAATTACGAATATTGTCTAGTGAGTTCTCAGATATGTAGTGATATGGATTCAAAGCCACAACAGATGTCCCAATGTAAGTCTAAAGGAAACCTCATTTAAAGTATAATTTTGTTTATAATTTAAAATAATATTTACTTACATATATATGATCCCTTTTATAACGTTGATGTATATTGCCTATAAAACTATCCTCCGACAAATTTTCCAATAGAACAGAATCCCATGTGCCAATTTCCTGCTCCATTTTCGTTTTACGTCCGCTCTTAATGTGTATTAACTGAGGTGATGTGAAGGACAAGTGTAGATAAAGAAGACGGAAAGAATTGCATGATTCAAAATTTTACTTTATATTTTCTTTGTTTATGTCTTATTGCAACGATTTGTGTTTTGATTGTTTGAATTATCGATTTTAGTATTTGTATTGTTGTGAGCTTTTCTATCTGTTTCTGTGGCTCACCGACTCACTGACTGCCTGGAGCATATTAAAACCATTGAATCACTCAATTTGCATTTAAGGGCACTTGCATTTGACAATTACAACATAAAGATTTATAACGCGCCATCGGTATGTGTGTGTTTGTTTGTGGGAAAAATTTTATACACTTTACTCAATGTGTATTGTGAAAGGACAAAAATACTTTATTTTCGGTTTATTTTGAACGACTAATAGAAGCGTTACCTCATTAAATAGATTTCATTATAACTAACAACAACAAAATTGAACACCAAACTTAAAGAATTATTAACGTAGTTAACATTTTTATAGATTAATTATGCATTTTTTTTTTTTTTTAAGAACTGTTCACACACATTATTGCACTCTTCTTCTTATTTGTACCATAAGGGGAAAACACTAGTCCTAAGTAGACTATGCACAGTTTAATTGATAGAAGTCATATGAAATGAAACAGGTGCATCAAAATAAGAAAATTGAATGAAATAATTAAATAATAATTTTTATTTAGTGTAATTATATATCTTTTCCCATTAATTTTATATAATTTTTCTTCATTTTGTTAAAAGATTAAAAATTGTGAAAACGTATAGAGGCCACTTCATACAGGGCTTACGATACAATAAATTATCAGCTGTAAACTTACGTTTAGCATCTTACGTAACAAAAACAGCTGTGTTGGTGAGCTTAAGAATTTTACACAATAATAATGAATTTTTTAAGAAAAGTGAGTTAAAATTACAGTTAATGTGTATTTTTATTAATAATTATTGCTATATTAATGATAGATTGTTGCAAAAATACCATTGGGGACGGATTTGGCTAATAAATCGGCCATACATACCAGTGCAGTATGCTGTCGCACACAATCAGGCCGGTATCGCCATCACTACAAAGCGTGATAGGCCCCTCACCTATGAAATGGCCAATCCGCCACATTACATAGCTCATCGTAAGGCATGGAACTCTTGGAATACATGTAAGTTTGCATATTCAACATGAATTAAGTAAAACAATAATCGACGTATCGATTGAAATAGCAACTTTATTGGATTCACTTCGCCCATCTCAGACAGCAATCGAGGATATTTTCATTAGAAAGTTCATTACTGGCACTTGGCATGCATTAACCTGCTCAGAGGTGATTATAAAGCGACAGCATAATATGATTCGTATCGCTGCAATTGTCCGCCAGGGCATCAGTGCACGGAAAATGTACTTTCTCATTGGTTACTCGGAAGAATTACTCTCATATTGGTTGCAATGTCCAGTTACTTTGGAACTTCAAACGGTTTCTGACAGAAAGGATGTAGTTTTTAAATATATTTAAAATATCTTTCATAGGGTTTTTTTTTTTAAATTTTTGTTTGCTATATTCATTTCATTTTCATTTGGGTCTTGATCAAGACTTAGCTAGCTTAACATGCATAGAAGTATGACAGGTAACAGAATAAATATATATGTAATTAAATGTTTTCTCTCTTTAATTAAATACAATCTTAATTTCTCTACTTGAATTATGAAACACTTGAGTTTAATTAACAATTATATAGACATAATATGGGAAATTGACTAAAAATTTGGATGATGTCAGAAGTTATACTGTCATATAAAAGATAAACATATCGAAGAATTGCTCCGATGTGATGTCGAATTGTTAAGCGTACGTTAGTAGAAGCGTTTTCGTGAATTTTTCTCCTTAAAGTATGAAATGACGAAAATAGCCACCGCAATGACGCCCAACATTCCGAAAAGCAAAATGAAAAAGATTTTCACATTGGACATGCCAGGTTTGGGATCTTCTTTGTGTTCGCGTGGCGCTTCAAATGTTTTGGCATTAGGTATAATATTTGAGCGAGCCATTAGAATCTCGGGCTGCAAAGGAAAGTATAAATTTCTATTTTGATACATAAAAAATTACAATCTGCTTACAGTCATATCAGTGTCGAGATCAAAGAATTTAAAACCCAGAATGTCATGATTATCTGACAAATCTCCTGTTGTTGCTGATAGACCAAAGAAATAACCGGTTGGTAGCTCTACATTGGTCACCACAAAACAACTCTTCCACTCATTTTTATTCTCAAGATCCGTTGAGACAGAGAGTACGTCATTTTCATATCGCACGCTGACTAATGTGTCATAGTCGACATTTCGGAAGCGCACTTCACAACCGGACAACTGTGTATGTGTACCATCCCGGTCATGGTCATAACTCCACGTACCATTATTCACCATAGCACTAAGGTATGGATGTTGATGCTAAAGAAAGATAACCCGTGCATTAAGATTAAAATGCGGGAAAAACAGAAAAAAAACACTTACATTGTGTGGACCATTGTGATTACTATAAGTATCTAAAACTATAGCCAATCCTGAGAAGTGGTCTTTGCTGCCAAACACACTACCTGTTTGCATTCTGTCTTTAGTGTACCAAATGGCGAATCCATCGCCAAATAACTCGGTACCCTTACCATGCACTTTGAACGCAACCTGAATTTCCCAGTTTCGTGTTATGACGGGCTAATATCAAACAAAGAAAAACAGCTGTGTAAACTCTAAATTTGCATTGTTTTCATAGTACTTACGGAATAATTCCACAAAGCGCCACTCTTCGATTGCAAATCCGGCGTCAGTCTTATATAGTTGCTTGTGACAATTGTGTTGCCAATAAAATCCCAGTGTGGTAATATCACGCCAACACCTGAACCATTGATTCATTTAAAACATGCAAAATGCTTTGTAAAATAAGATTAGATAATCTACCTTGGAAAGGCCTTACTAGACTATGCTCTCGTTTCATGTACACCGTCGTTTCACCGGCAATTTGTGATGCTAATAGTGGACAGAGCGCTGCCAGTAACCACTTTAAATTGAAATCTGTCATGTTTTCACGGGTATCTTTTTCGCTTATTTATGGTTGTTATAATACAAATTTATTTATTTTGTAATTTGATAACTAAAATTTAATATTTGTTGCCGAGTAATCTTATCACAAAGCGACGAATGCTCTTATTGCAAAAAATGAATCACACCTGATATTTCCAATTTTCTATTAAGCACACATGATATACACAAAACATATGCGAGTTAAATGACTTTAGCTTTTATTAACAAATATATTTATTAAGTTTTATTACCTTTTTTTAAAATTTTCTGCAATTATTTTTGTTGATGGTTTTTTATCAAAAGTGTTGTCAAGTATTCAAAAAGAAATAATAATAATAAATAGCAAACCGGATGTAAGGAGAGCGTTTCAGATGCAACAAAAATTTAACCGGATGTGGTTATCATATGGTTATTGTGAAAATACATTTTCGGAATATGGTTTAAAGGGAGTTTTGCATATCCAATGGTATTTACTTTAATTCCAAACTTGCTATTTTAATTAACGGTTGCGGTTTATCTTGGTATTCACGATTAATTAATTCCAAGAACGTAAACAATAAGTATAAAAGTGTAGTACCTATAACATCGCCAATTGCTGTCAAGTAAGGAATAGATGAACTATCCGGATCTATTTTAATTTTCCATGCGTAATGCACTATGACATGAGCGGCCCAAAGTAAAATAAAAAGTAGTATGAGACTCGTAATGACAAACATAATTATAAAGTCAAATGTAAGCGTAAAACGCGATTTGTATAAGTAATCTGCAATTACTATAAAAATTACATTTCCAGGTATCGAGATAATCATTAGCAAACGTGCGACTCTTGCATAAGGTGTACCCCAAAATAGTGTACGATCCGGTCGAACACAAATTTTCGTCTTATCCGGCATAGTACCCAGTTCTTCTTGTAAGTAAAGTATGGTAGTCATACTGCAAGCTTGGATGGAGACTAAGTTTCCACCAACACCATTTATTATGGGTGAAAAGACAGCAAAGCCAAGGAAATGCTCAACAGCACCTGACAATACGACACCGCCACATATACTGATCGCCGAGGCACCAAATACGGGGCACCACCCATACTTGAGTACGGCCCGGGTATGTTCGTTGTGCAAAACTGTACAGCACCAAATGGGCAGTAACAGTGCATATATTAATAATACGAAGCCTCCAATCCATATATAACTTTCTTTGAGGTCATTCATTAAAGCTGCACTGAAGGAGAGCAGACAAAGTGCCGAAACATCACCAATCGAGGCAACAATGGGTGTCGCCATATAGTCTGGATTAAAATTATATCGTTGCGAAAAAATGATTACTCCAAGTAAAACCGTGTCCAAAATAAAGCACGATGTGCTGGCTGTAAACATAGCAGCAGCAATGACTATGAAAGCATCGTGGAATATAAATTCTCCGTCGGTAAAGAAATGAACCGTAATTGTTCCACAGGCCAAAACAAAGGAGCAAACAATGGCTTGCGCTTGGACCAAGGCCAAATTTCCAACGACAATACTCTGAACGTTATTGCGATCACGCAATTGACCCAAGTTTGAGTGCGTTGTAAGACGTGCAGCAACACACATATCCAAGTTACCCTTGAGACCACAAATGGGCGGCACAAGTATAAAGAGTTCATGGATTTCGTGATAAACACGCCAATGCTGAACATTACCAAGAATAACGCCAGCCGAAATCGTTCCTAGGCCCGCTATAAAGAAAGGTATGCTAATTAAAATCACTATCCAGTACCATTTTTCTTTTTTCGCTTCATATTGCACTGTATCTGTTTCGCTTAAATCCGATTTGTTTTGAAGCATTTCCGAGAGATTATTGACAGAGTAAGATTTTTTATACACCTTTTTGATTTTGATTAAATTTTTGACAAGTTGATAGAATTTGCAATGAATCAGAGACTGACTAAAACTGAAAGAACTTAGATCGTATATATATCTTTTTATTAATACATATTATACTTTATAAATTTGTTGTATGAAATTGCGTTTAAATACAGTTTGATTTATATTGTTAATAATAGACTAGAAAGATGTTTTTAAACAAATATTTGGTTTGTTGATAAGGAAGCCGCCAAATGAAGAATATTTTTTGAGTTTTTGTTTTCTCGTTATGCTTAAACAAAATTTAAAGTAAAAAAAATTACATTAAGTTGTGTAAATCAAAGAAAATGCTTGCATTACTAAGTTATATTCCTATGAATTTCATTGCTGCTACAAAGTTATAAGAATGAGTTATATAAGTTACTGAATAAACGTCTCGAATAATCAATTCAATCCAATTCTGTCTGTCCATTACCATTTATGAACGACTATCATCACTAAATCTATAAATACATACATCTTCTTTATATCGAAGAGTAAAACTTTGTAAAATCTTCGTTTTTTTTTTAATCATAATATCTAAATACATTTGGCTATATACGAGTTTGATTAAGTCCTTTTCTTTTCTCTACAGACCAGATCTGACTTGTTGTTGTGGATGATGAAGATGATGATAATAATGGCGTTCCTTTTTCAGAAGATCTATCTAATTCGATGCGATTACGTCATGTCCTCTGATTTGCTTGTCTTGTAGGTGAATTTGTGTTGTGGCATTAAATGTTGATTAAATTCTTGATTTTCCGACTTTCGTTTGGTCTACTATCTCATTCAATATAATACTTAATTTGTGCTTCGTACTATTTGCGCGTATTGGTAACTGTCACAGCGGTGACAGCTTTGGAGATATTGTTACCATTGCCATTGCCAGCATTTTTCTCACTTTTTTTTGGCGTATTATCAAAAGTCGAACTGCGAATAAGTGCCGGCGGTTGTTGTTCTTTACCGGTTTGGCCATTAAGAGTTTTTGTCGTTAGGACATTGTTCTTTTGATTTTGTTTTGCATTGAAATTCATTGATGGACGTGTTGCTTTTGTTGTTGTTGTTTGCGGCTTACCTTTAGATTCGCTGCCAACACGTTTCCATATGTTCGCTATACGACTTTTAGCTTGATTGATATTTGCCATAGCATCACTACTATTGTTGGCATTTAGACTTGAGTTACTGCGCGATGGTGGCGTAGTTCTAGATATGGCTTTTGTTTGAGCCGCCATTGGTTTTTCTTTGCTGATGCCAGCACCAGGCAATCGTAAATTTGTATTTGAGCGTTGTGGTACTACTTTTGTTGTGGTCTTGCGAAGAGCTACTGTGCTGATGCTTGTCGTATTGGCCGCTTGAGTTTTACGAATAGTGGCACTAACAGTTGATTTCGGTGAACTTGTGGCACTCGAAGAAGTGGATAAGATGCGTTTTGTCGGTAGCTTGGAAGCGCGATGATTTGGACTCGTTGTAGTTAATGTTGCAGTTGCCGCAGCGACCACTACTGGCACTTGAGTTGTAACATTTGTTGGCTCATCCTTGACAAAAGTACCTTGGCGATTAATAGCAGTTGTGCGTGGTGTATCTGGTTTTGATGTATTTGGCGTTACTTTGGAAGTTTTCATATTCGTTCTACGGGTCGTTGGTGTTGTTGCAGTTGTTCCTGGCGGTGCATTACCCTTAGTAGCCAAACGTGTTTGTATTTTGTTGGCACTATTCAATTGCTGACTATAGGGTGATATGTACGGTGTTTTTTTGCGACCTCGCACACCTTTTGCTGCTGCTGTTGGTGCGGCTGGTGCTCTTGTTGTTGTTACGTCATTTGGTTGATTTTTTGCTTCCAATTTGATATCTCCACTCACCGGCCTTGTGACACTCGCTTTTTGTGCTGCTTCCATATTATCATTTGTATCGCGTTCCATATTAATATCCTGCTGTCCATAACATGATTCTGTTTCGGAATTTTGATGCATATCAAGATCTTCAGAATCAACATGATTGAGGTTCTGCGTTATGGTCGTTGATTCAGCAGTTTCAATTTGTTCATTACATTTGGAATTTTCACCACTAGTAGTTTCAGATACTTCAAATGATTCTGTAATTCGCAGAGCGCAATCCTCAGTTACTAATGATGTTTGTGGTGGTTGTTCTATTATTTCAATTTGTAAAGTCTCATCTAGATTGAGTATCTTTTGATGTTCCTCGCTTAAAGTTAGAGGTGAGCAAATTGTATAAGTTCGATAACGGTCTTTGTTCATGATGCGTTTCTGTTTTGGCGTCAGTGTACGTTTGCCAATGCTGCCGATAGTTGGTGATGTTGTCTTCGGAGTAGATGCAGCGGAATTAAAATCATTGAATGTGGCTTCGTCATCCAAATCTCCAGCACCATCTTCATTATCGCATGGTATATTCTCTACGCAGCTTGCCAATGTCACAGTGTTATCATCAAAAGTATTTACCCCAGCCGCAGTTTCATAGTTTGACATTGAAAATGTAGACGCAATGCTGGTAATATCAGCATCAGCGTCAGCGTCAGCTACCTCAGACTGTATACTAGCGACACTAACCATTGAATCTAACAATTCATCCATAAGTGATGGTGGCTTAATATTCTCCAACAGATTATAACTTGAGTTGACACTCTCAGCACTACCAGTCAATTGACCAAGAGCACGACGCGCAAGCAAATTCGATTGCAGAGATTTCCGTGGAAATTTCGGTGATTTGCCAGGCAATGTTAAACGTACTGCACCAGAATGTTGTATGGAGTTTGGTTGCGTTGATGCATGATAATCGTTGCATAAACTAGATATATTGAGCGAATCCATGCCTGATGGTGGCTGTATATTGTCCAAATCTAGACTATTGATACTAAATGTCAAATCCGTGTTGGAGTCATTATTCAGTTGCTTTATATTATCAGACAATGCTCGTGCCTCAAGTGCAATCATTGTTGAATTCGACATAATTGAACCACTTGTGCCGTTGAAAAGTAAATTCGATGTAGCACCCACAGCTGCGGTCTGTACCTGGCCACCAAGTTCGAAATTGATACCACTTGATGGGTTCGATTGAGAACTATTAAAGGATTCCACTGACGGATGTTCGTTGACCAAAGTGTCAGCTTCCGTTTCAAGAGAGTTTGGTTGTGTATTACCCAGGAAAGCATCGAACTCTGACATGTCTGTCAGATCAGAAATATCAAATTCCTTCAAATGTTTGCAGTCTACATCAGTTGTTTGCTCATCATTGGGTGGCGGGTCATCATTGACACTCAGTGAAGGCAAAATCGGTGCAGAAACGGAGACGCTTGGAAAGGATACATCATTGGGACAGGTATTTTCATTCCATGTATTATTTGAGCTAGAATTGGTTGAATGGTTTTCATCAGCCAATATTATGGAGAGGCGTTTGTCTGTTAGTTGTGCCTGTTGTATGTCTCCGTTAACCTGAGTACGTAACTGCTCTGCGGATGTTACAAATTCCAAAGTGAGCCGCTCAACAGATTTCATCATTAAATCCGGATCTTTTTGTTTATCTGCGATTTTCGTGGCAGATGCCTGTTGAAGAATGGTTGTTGTTGTTTCCAGGAGAAATGATTGATTGGATCCATCGCTAGTGGTGTCCTCGTCTTCATCTGCATCCACTTTAAACCCAGTACAGCTCACTGCTGTCTCCTTTGAGTTGCTGTTGATCTCGATTTTTTGTAGTTTTTCGTTGTGGTTTGTGATTGGCAAATTGGTTTTCTGCATTGCTGACGTGAGTTGACAACTTTTTGCTACGTTTGTGGTGTCCACGACGTTGTTGATGTACTGTTTGTTGATGTTGCATTGTTGGTAATTGGGTAATGATTTGTTCCTTTCTACGTCTGGAGCTGCTGTGTTGTTTGCATTTTTTAATGTAGTAGGTGCCACCGGGTGACACTGACCCAATACAGCTGCAGACGTAGCTTCCACGTTTTTTGGAATCGGATTATTTTGACTTATTCTGAGCGTTTCAATGCCCACATCAATAGAATCACCGACAGCTCCAATTTTCTTTGATATTCCCGTATTTATGCATTCCAGCAGCAACTTTTCATCTTTGAGCTCTCGTTCGCGATGATGGTGGTGATGATGTTGTTGTTGGTTATGATGATGGTAATGATGATGCCTGTGATGATGACTTGTTGCATACGATTTCTGTTGGGTCAATGGCATTGGCAATGAGTCAAACTGCTTCAAATTTGGATTAGATTGTGTAGAACTAGTGCCAATGCTTAGGCGACTCTGCTTGTGATGCTTTGCCTCATCTTTGGTCTTGTACATGCCACTTAAAATACATAGTTCGAATAGAGATTTGGATTGGTTATCATTTGAATCACTAGAATCCACTGAACTATATGATTCGTTGTTGCCTATATTAGCTCCATCGAATACACGGTTTTTGCGTTGTAGATGCTGCTGCTGTTGCTTCTTGTAGTTTCGTGCAGTAATTGCTGAGCTCAAAGAGGATGTTGAGGATGCCGTTAAAATCGGTATCGGCTGGGATGATGATATTGAATGTAACTTCTTGTTAATCGAACTGGCTGAGTTGAAGCCAAGATTCGATTTTGGTCTATTGCAGCCCGCGGCAATAGCCTACAAATTAGACAAATGTTAATGAAATAATTCAATCCATTTAGTCATTTTGTACTCACCTGACTTAGAAGATTCGTATCATCTTCAGAGTCAATTGAGAGTGAGCTCAGTGAATCATCCGGAAATTGATGATGTTCCCGTCTAACATCCTCTTTTGTTAAAGCATCCATAACTCTTGAGCCAGACGCCATTTCAGCTGTATTCCTACCAGATCTGTAAAATTATATAATTAAATTTTTAATCTTTTTTTGGTATTTACCATTTAAAAGAAATCATTATTATTACCCCATGTTTTCTTTTAACTGCACCGCTGGTCCAACCAAACTGGAACCTACAGTCAAATTTGATAAATCTGATACTACAGAAAAATTACATGGACTATCCTCAACCAAGTATTTGCTCATCTCATCCGAAACAGGAAGATAGGGCGGCAATAAGTTACCACCACGACGCATCATTGCAATAGGATCAGCGCAATTTGCGTTTTTCGCTGAAGTTTGTTTCTTCATTCCATCACGAATGCACTGCTGTAATATATCGGATGATAAGCCAACGGCACCACACTCCGAGGCATTAGACGAAACATCATCGAACATGACATTTACTTCCTTTATTTCATTTCTACTGCTGTCATCCATGGAAAGTAATGACAAATTCGTGTTACTACCAACCTTTGACAGCAAAGCTGGCGTGTCTTCCGTACAGTAATGCTTGGCTTCATCACCAAGTAGCTGAGCATTTTCGTTAGGGCCAATAGATGATGATGATACTTTGTCTACTCCTCTACTCATATTAGTATGCTCTGCTGTTCTATTCATACCAATATTAATGCAACTAGCCAAAAGAATATCATCATTGTTTGTTATATTGGATTCATCTTCTTCACCTTCGGATATTGTATTTCGATGTAAATTATTTTGCAATATTGCTGATGCTTCATTCCTAGTTGTAGCCGCAGGCTTTGCATCAAGTGTCGTTTGAATAGTTGACATCAAATTTTGTCCCTCATCGACAATGCTCAAATTGCTTAAACTGGTGGCATTCGAAAACTGTGCTGGTGTGTTCTCTACATTAAAAGTGCTCAGATCATCTTCGAACACACTATTAAGCGGACGCCGAACTTCATTCCCACGCACATTATTATTCGCAGCATTACAACGTTGTTGTGCTGCTGGTGCCAATTGATTTGAACTTGTGCCCACACTATTGCGACGTGGGGTTTGCGGCATGCTTTGCGTAGGTGAATCTGGTATTTCTGAAGGTGAAATGATGCCACTCGCCAGACGGCTAAAGTCGCTGACTACTGAGCTCTTGTCATCACAAGGTCCCACATCTTCGTTAACAAGCGAATCCATTGAACTGCGTCGTGAGAACATTAAGGGAGTTTCCAATGCTGAATTGTTGTTCGTTGTAGATTGGAGAGCTTGAATATCAGGTTTATGATCACTGGTTTCCTTTAATTCTGTTTTTAGTTCCTTCTTTTGGCCGCCAGTATTGTCAATAATCTTATGTCTATCAGATGGCATAGCTTCTTCCAAACTGCTAAACGAATCGTAACGGCTGAAATAACCCGGTGTGCCTTCTTCGCAGTAATTGATAGGTTTCTCTGGTGTATAAGAGCCATACTGAGACATTTTTGGGTGTTTCTTTGTTGATATGACACCATCGTCTGTAATTTGTTTCATTTCAATTGCTGTTCCAACCACATCTGGTTTAATTCCTTGTCTTAAGTCTGTTATGGAAGCCGCATTCGATATGATGTAGGGTGTATCTTCAGTTTGATAACATTTTACACTGTCTTCCAAAATAAGTAAAATTTCATTGCCATCATCTGACTTTTGTTTGCCGTTTTCCGCAACCAATTTGTTGCTGGCTATAGACCTTGGAGGAATATCTAAGTCTGATTCGGTTTGATTTTCTGCATAACGCAAGCTAAAGTCTGTTAATTGATCCAAGTCTGTCTCTTGATATGTTGGATAGTTCGAATTTCCTTCGGCGCCACTCTCAACATCATTTCCATCAATCATTTCTTTCACTAGCGTAGAGTTTTCATTGTATTTAACAGAATAATCAATCGGTTGCTCCTCCGTTATTTCCACATCGTTCTCTAATTCAAATGCAGCTGTAGTGGCTACTCCTCGTTCAACAACTTTGGCACTTTTATGTGATCGTCTGATATTCTCATATTCCGAGTCCGATTTGGAGGAAAATATTGAATCGCGACTATCACTTTTAGCAAGTGTAGCCGATCGACTGATTCTTGTATTATTTTTCGTTGAATTTTGTTTTCCGAGTTCGCCGTTACCCACTACCTCAATTCCCGTCATCAAGGGATTACCACGCGAACGCAATTCAGAACTTGTACCAGATATATTGACATCCCTACTTGTTGACGGATGAATATCGTCTAAAATATCTGATGTTTCTGCGTGCGTTTTCTCTCCAAGTTCCTGCTGCAATGCTTTCTGTTTTCTTGCATTAAGAGTTGGTAATTTCTTTAGGCCCAACGACCGCGCTATGGGATCCATGCGATTCTGATTTTGAATTGCTGGTCGAAAATTAAGTAAATTCTTTAGAGCCGCAGAGCTGCCTTCCGATATCATTGCATGTTTCGAATGTATCAAAGAACGTAGCATTGGTATAGCTCCATTGTCCCAAAGAAACTTTTGATCTTCTGGGCATCTTGCTGATAGATTCCACAATGTACCACATGAATTACTGACCACAGTGAGACTCTCCGATTTCAATTGCTGCAACAGTATCGAGAGGCAGTTATGTTCACGTAAAATTTGCCTATAAGTTTCGCATACAGCAATGTGACTTGAAACGTTCCGCAGAATGCCTCCAGCATTTTCAATTATTTTGAGTGTCTTGCTTGGGCCTTCATAGGTCAACATTTTGACTAAAAACGCCAAAGCACCATCTACGGCGCAAAACTCAGCTTTGTTTGTGCTGCAATGCGCCGAAAGATTCCAAAGTGCTGACAATATTGCTTTCAAAGTATTTTCATTTTTGTTGGACATGGCAGCTCGGGCTAGGGCCGTCACAGTGCCGATTTCATTGAGGACTGTTTTCATATTTTTATCAGCACGCCAAGACAAATTGCGTAACACACTGGCGGTCACCTGTAGAAGATCGTCCGGTGCCGCATCGAGTTGTGCAATGAGCGCTTCCATGAAAAGTTTTTGACTGCATAAAAGTGCTTTGTTGTTTTCGTCACCGAATGTAAGATTTGTCAGAGCCATGAGGGCATAACGACGCAGAGAATTACAACACAAATCCTCTGGTTTTGGCCCATGTACAGCATGGTCTAAATGGACCAGATTGGGTATTGCCTGTAATGCACCCAGATCGCACATTGCATGCCTATGCTCTTCATCGAAACTGACCTTCATTAGTGAGGAAATAGCTGGCAGCGGATGCCGTTCTGAGTCATCTGCAATGGCCTCGCCACCACTTTGCAATAGTGTCTTTAAAAAGTGACAATACTCCATTATTTGATCCAACAAACGCATAACTTTGGCTTCGCGACGCCCTGCCTTTTCGTCTGGGTGCCGATGTACAACATTATGTAAAGCCATGCAAGCAAACTTACGCACAGTATCATCATTGTCTGAAGAATGCATCATCTGCACTAACAAAGGTATACATCCAGATCGACGCAATGTGGTACATGTTTCTGAATTTTCTGAAAGTTCGAAGAATTTCTTTGCCATTTCTAAAGGATCTTTTGAACCGAGCATCGATAGCAATGAATAAACACACTCCACTTTGGAGTCAAGCGTTATGTCCATGTCTTTGCTACTGACAGCCGATATCTGCATATGCCCATCATATTCTTCGAGTCGTTCAGTCCAAGCTGCACCTCTGGGCAGTCGATGAGATACAATGTGTGAAGCCGTTATTTCGCTGCTGCTAAACTTTGCGTACAACGAGGTATGACGCTCATTTAATGATATTGGAGAGGCATTGCTTTGAGAGACTGCATTGTGCTGCTTTTGCTGCTGTTGCTCACTTTGGCGACCGAAATTCCGATCTAAACTGTGATGTTCGCGTAACTCTTGAGCAATTATGTAATCAGGAGGTATTGGATTTTCATCAAGAAAATGCTTCGATTTGGAAGATCCAGTCTTACAATTCAAATCAACACCATTGCCACCGGCAGCTAATGCTGTCAAATGTAATGTGTTGTCATCCTGAGTGAACTCTTTCTTTGTATACCCACTGGCTGCCAATTCATAGTCACTCACTTCACCATCACGTTCATATTTCTTCTCCATTTTGATTTGCTCACCAATGTGATGATGATGATGGCTTAACTTCAGATTATGTTCGAAGTTTTCCTCAAAATCTGCTGGAGGTACTGCATCGTAATCAAGAAAGTGTGGCTCTTGTGTTGCGACAGCTTCAACATCCAAAGCATCCAGTTCAACATCGACTTCGGCATAATCGATTATGCTTGGCTTGCTCTCCTCCTCCAGTGAGTCTAATGGTTGAAACATATTTTGTGATAATTGCAATCCAAAGGGCTCAAATACAAAAAACGAATGTTGCCATCACATCACATCACTTAAATGTCCATGTTCACATACCTGAAATACATAGAAATGATAGTATTGCTTTGCTCAACAGTTGTATTTTTCCCCTTTTCTTTTATGTTTGGAATTTAATGTGAGTGTGCGCATAATTATGTACTCAATTCATTCATGTTGTGTTGAAATTGCACAGCGGAGATAATATAAACTACTGAACATATTTAGTAAGTATCTGTATCTGTATCTAAGCTAAGCTGAATTGTTGAATGCGTTTTAGAAAGTCGAACGTTTCTTTTCTTTGTAAGTATGTTTATATTATGATTATTCAAGATTTCTGGTGCATGACATGTGTATAACACATACATCTCTTATTCGCTTGCTTTCTGTCTATTTATCCATCCATCCATCCATCTGTCTGTCTGTCTGTCTGTGTGTCTGTCCTTCTCATGAAACTAAGAGCAAGAAGTTTTTAGCTATAAAGTATTTTTAAACAACGATCTTTTCATTACGTCGGAATATAGTGACGGGTGACCCATTTCCGGCCATTGTGACAAACAGAAAAAACAAAAAAAAAAAAACATCAAGACACTACCACCTTGCAAGTGTAAATAAATGTGATAACTAAAATAAATACACTGCCATCCCCCCTTTCTGCTTCTGGGCGTAACCAAATTTGGAACATTACTAATAAATATACTTATTTGGAAATAGTAAAATGAATAAGGCATTTAATCTTTACTAAAGTTACTCACTTCTTATATGATTAACTATTGCACACTATCGAACACATTTAATTTGATTTTAAATTATTATGTATTATATTTACTTGCCATTGTATTACTTTATCGATTTTTCCTGGTGGAGAAACCAATCTTTTCCTCCTTGCTGCTCCAAGTTAAACTTACGAAAATGACTCTATTAACATTCGTGATGAAATCCTTCTTTTCTCAATAAATAAATATTTGCAATTAAATAAATAATTAAAAAAAAAAAAACTTTACACTAAAAACGTTGAAAATCTTAACACAAATTTTAATTTTGAGCTTTGTCCAGCCCGAATACTTCAACGCACATACCGTATGTGCTGCTTCTTCACATTTAGACATTCACACCGAACGAAATTTTTGTTCAAAATGAAAACAGGGCTGCAAACTTGATTTAAAAACTTGAAGAGAATTGAAATTAATTAGTCCAAATTCCAAGACGAAAGAATAAACAATTTTATTGTAATTAGCATAATTTTTTTATTTCTTGCTTTTATCTTTAATTGTGTATTTATCATATGACTTTGTTGGATCATAAGGTTCCCAGCGGCTAGCCGGAAATATATGTTTGTTGCGTTCGTACCACGAACGTAATAGAACTTTACCGGCATGGGATTCTTCCTTCTCCACGGAAGCATCGCTAATCATACGCACGTCATCGTGCACGTCGAATTGAAAAAGTGGTCCGGATTTGCCACGAGCTTTTGTCACAATAAAATCATAAAACGAGTAGTGATGCGGCAGTATGAGATCCTCTTTGACATACATCAATTGATCGGCCATGACGGTCTTTAACTCATTGAATTCCTTTCGCAAAAGCTCAAGACATTTCTGAAGAAATTGATAAATGGAATTGCCTTTTTTCATTAGCACACTACGCCGATGACCGGAGCCATCCCAGTAACTGAAAGTAATCGAGATATCTTCATCTTTCAGTTGAGCCTGTTGCATGACCCATTCTTGTCGCAATTGCTCGCGCAGTCGGTTTTCCTGCTCTTCGCGTTCACGATCTGGTAAGAAAGATGTATCGACATCAGGATTCTTGCATATCTTTTTCTTCTTTATTGGAATCACTTCGCTCATGTCACGCCACTTGGGTTTTGGTTTTTCAATTTCTGCAACATCTTTTTGCTCCTTGTCGTCGTCGTCGCCGTCGTCATTCGCTTCATCATCGTCGTCATCTTCTTCATCAAGATTAAATGAAAGTGCTTGAATTTGTCGTTTTTGTTTACTCTTTTCAGCCTGTATAGCTTCAAGTGCCCTTTGTTTCTCGCGATCTTTCTCGTCCTTCTTAAGTGCAAGTTTCTTCTCTCGTTCGCGTACAATATCTTCTTGCTTGGCTTTCATTTGATCCAGCGTGACCAGACCAATGGTTGACGATTTAAGCTGCTGTTCCACGGCATCATAATGTGTGGCAAATTTATTTTCAATTTTCTCCAATTTTAGTTCCTCCTCAATTTTCTTCTTTCGGAATTCAATCTCTTGAAGTGCAATTTCGCGCTTTTTCATTAACTGGGCAGCACGGCCCGCTTCACTTGCAGCACCTTTGTAGTGAGCCATTTCTGATGCAATAAATTAAATATTATTATTTATATTTATTTATATCAATACATCTGTTGTGCTGTTTGTTGCTGTAATTATGTGTAATTAGCAGATGTTTTTCTAGAGTTGTCGTCGTTCCCAAAGAAAATAGTAATAAAAAAACCACAAAAAAAATCAACAATTGGCAACACTAATTTCTACAAATTTTCAAATTATACCCTCGGTAACTTGATTTAGTTGGCCACAATGTCACAAATTGAATTATGCGGTCCAAATTGGGAAATTTTTTTGAATTAAACCAATTTGGAAATCTGAGCAAAAGAAGTTGAGAGAAATTTAAATGGATTTAATAACTGGAAAGATAAAGGTTTTTATTAAAAGTAAATAAAATTTGAATTTAAATTTATTATTCAACTGAAATAAATTTTTGATATTTCTAAATCAAAACCATTAATGGGTAAACCAAAATATTTTTTTTTTATCAAAATCAAACATCAAAAAATTGAATAAGATTTAAATATTCTTATCAAATAACTTAATAACAACAACTAAAAACTCAAATATAATGATGAGTTTAAAATCTTACCAAAACAGTAAATCAACCAACATCTGATTAAAGAGGAATTGTTAAATTTTTCGGTTAATAAAAATGCATTTACTACCTTTGACGGTAATAAACTAAAAACCCATAAAATGCAATCGATATGTGTAATTAACATTTTGGGTAATAAAATATTTGTGATGGCATTTTGACTTATTGTTCTTGATATGCGTGCACTTTAAATTACCAAAGCAGGTAGTGGGTCTAACTGAAGAAGCTTCAAATGCTTTTTGTCCTGATTGGCTTCAAAGCTTTCCATTTTTCCGAGTTCGGAGCTTTTGGCAGGACGAAGTGTATTTATGTTTGGACCAATGATAATTTCACTTTAGTTCACAGCCGAACTTTCTTTGACGCGCGTCCTTAAAACGCGCGCTGCTAATACAAATGGCTGATTTTTTTAGACAAAAAAAATATATAAATCATATCCCTAGAGATTACAATGTTGTGTATTAATTTTCCACTAAAAACCTTTAATGAATTGGTGAAGTAAACAATACGAAAATAATTCTTTACAACCGGAACTGAACTGAAAAGAAATGTAAAACAATCGAAAGGCGGACTGAGAGCAGACAGACAGACTAATTGAAAACTTCCATGCAGTTTAAAAGGCCACGTCGAAAGTAAGTGTCCGCATAGTACAAGGACATTTTACGGACATAGGGCGGAAGTTTAAAATTAAAAGTCACTTCATTCAAACGGTTCAAGACTGGATTGTATTTGGGCTTACGCAAATCTGTCGAAGGAGGTGAAGTAGGCGTATTGTATTGACCTGCCTTGTCTTGTTGTCACCATTGGTTACATTGGATAAATGTTGCTTAGTAATTGTAATCATCATCATCATCATCATCATCAACATCAACATCACCATTGACATACTCGTATAGAGAGAAGGAATGCTATGCAGACAGTTTAAGACCATTGTGTGATATAAGTTATGCGAAAATGCGACGACGATGGCAACGACTCTTTGTCCTTTTACGTGTGTGTTTCTGTAAATGTGAATGTGAATATATCCGAGTATGCGTACACATATGCGTACGTATATGATTGCTTTTATGAGTGTCTGTGTGTGTGTGTTTGTGTTTGTGTGTGTGTGTGTGTGTAGAGAAAGTCATTCAGGACACAAAAAGAGAAACATGTCATTTGATGGCATTAAGCCCAGCATTTGAAACATCTTCGTTCGTTCATCTTGTTACAAAATATGAATTTGTAGGGTGGAGAACTCATGCCATGCCAAGCCTTGCCGCGTGGGAGCATGTGATAATGATTATTGTAAATGTGTCTGGCTGTGTGAGTGTGTGTTTATTACTATAGTATTAGTTAGTAGTTATAGCAGTTGTCCTGACCAGACCAGAACAGTAAAACTAGAAACAAACAACAAACGACAAGCAACATAATTAATCTGCCTTTAATTTATCGCCAATTATTTTAACTATGAGCGACAAGAACTCTTACACACACATCGTTCACCATAATTAATTACAGCACACACGATGAATGTGTCGATGGATGTCGAGTAGAATTTAGCTTTGCCTGCAATTAGCGAACGCCGCGTTCCATTAATGACAGTGGGTGGACTTTATTTCGTATTTTATTATAAAGTCATATCGAATCGCATATCGAATACCGCAAAACTTTCGTCAAGTCAATTGTAATGTAATGTAATGTGATGTGATGAAGTGTGAAAGGGCGTATTAAAACGTGTTGACAGCTTTATGTTCCCATTGGGATTAGAACTGAGTGACATTGACATTTGCATACCATGGTAAACTTGATGATTTAAATATTGTAATTCGAAATAGGAAGAACAATTTCGAGTTTCTTTTGCAGATCTTATCTTATCAATGACAAGAGCTGTTACACAGCTCATTGAGCTGTGGCCAATTCTATGTTTTGCAATGTTAAAGTTTAGTTTGGCATTGGCATCAGGTCCTGTCCCCGTAAATTCTTTGACATGCTAAAACGTAATTCAATTTATCTTTCCGCTTTCAACATTTATATCTGTCAAGTCTCAGTGAAATGCTCACTCATGTTTATGTATCTACAATATAATCAAAACGGGTAAACTGTGCTGGGGGAGAGAGTGAGTAGCGACCACTGGGAAATGGCAAGTCGTAAATCATGATGCGTTATTTTATGTGCGTGCATGGAAATATCTTTTGTTTTTCTTCTGTTATTAAAGGAAGAATTATTTTATATTAGCTTTAAATCCTCATCCAAGTATACTATTGACATATGTATTACGCAGCGTAATAAACTTTTAGCTGAGCATAAAATCTAAGTCGTACCATTCTATCAAATTGTAGAAGAGCTTTACCTCAGCCGGATACACAGATGCTGCTGCTCCTGCTCCTGCTGCAGAAACCAATTGATGATAGTGTTAACGTTTAAATGCCGCATATTCTTGCATCTCTGCAACAAAAACTTGAAGCGGCAGGACAACGAAAAACTTTCGAATGCTTTAGGATTAAGCGTTAAATAAACTCTACTCATCTCTGCTCTACTCTGTCTATTTCAAAAACTATCTATCTATCTATATATCTGTCTGTCTATACATACCTTATATTTAATACTATATCGTCTATCTACGCCTGCTGTGCACTATAGTCACTTTCCATTTAACAACAACAATATGGAAGATGTTGCTCCTCCAGCACCGCCACCAACAAAAAAGACAACCTTGTCGGTAGACCGTGCCGCCTTTCTTTTGCTACGCGTAAAAAAGGCTTTTAAGAAGAAGCGACAACAGCGTAAAGAAAAACAGTAAGTATTAACATTAGATTTTCATCATTCACATATACAATACATACTTTTATATGTATGTATGCTATGTATGTATTATCCTTGCGCCCAACTGTGCCGCACCATCTTTAAAAGCTTAGCTGAGCAATATCAACACTTCAAATCAACCAAAAGCTACTTGACATTTGAAGTGTTTTGGTTGCTTGGTTAAACGCAGGCACAGGGTTGGAGTGAGTGGGTGGTTGATTGAATGGTCTGATCCGATAAAAATCAACTTGGAAATCCACTTAAGATGGTTGTAGTCCTCACACTTCCTTCCTTTTTGGTTGGAAAATTGTTGGTTGTGATGCTAAAAAAGTCTATATCCGAATTTTCAAATATATTACGTATACGCCATTTATTGCCATAAAAAAAAAACACACACACACACACACACACAAAAGTAAAAGGAAAAGAAGCATTGAAAATATTTTATTGTTTCCAATTTTTCAACTTTTTAGAGCACAACAGGCTGGCGCCGCTTCGACTGGCCAGACAAGCCATGGCGACAGTCGTAAAGTGCCACCGCCTTTGCTGCGTTCGCGAACATTACCGGCCATAATCATGCCAGGTATACCAGCCACGTCCTTCTTTACCGATAGACAATGCACAACACGCTTAGGTATGTAGGACAAGAACAGTCATACAGTCACTCAGTCAGTCTCATGCATTACAAACATGCATCCATTATCATACTTTCCCTCATTAGATGAACGCATCCTCAGTGCAAAGCAAAGTGGTGGTGGTAGTCACAGTAAGAATCCAGGTTTCAATCGCTGGACTTTGCTAACACGGAGCAATAATAATAATAACAACAACAACAACAATTACATCTGCAGTCATATTAATAACAACACATTGACAGTTAAATCATTGCATCTACCAAAGGATGATAGCACATTGAATTATCGGCGTAAATCGTCCGGCAGTACGCCACATTCACAACAGCAGCAACAACAACAGCAACAACAACAACAACATTACTATACAAGTGATATTCCGTATTTTCCATTATCGGATAGCTTTGAGTGCCATGCAGATGGTTCATTATTTCTCAGGTGAGTTGAATAAATACTCTGGTGTATTGTTTGATTAAATGCATGTAAAATGCATTTGAACTTTATTTAATTAGAATTCCAGCGCCACATGTTGTCACCGCACATGCTTATCGGTTGGCGCCTAAGAACCGCAGTGGGGTTCCGGAGCAAATTGATGCCAGTGCCCAGCCATCAATGCCAATTTATTACCGTGATGGTGGCGATGGTGCTGGTGATGGCGAAACTGAAGGCAGCAGCAGTAGTTCATCGAATAACACTACTGCCTTCACACGATTAGCCAAATTGCTGCACCAATCGTACAAAGTACCATCTTCTCAGCAAATGGGCGATAGCTCTAATAATCCAAAAGCGACGAGTAGCGGTTGCAGTCTGGGCTTAAGAGAGGAAGCACCACGTCGTTTATCTTGGGAGAGGTAAGTTAAAGCATACGCTTCTCAAAAGATTAATGTCACAGCAACTTGTCAACTTCATACTAAGTAAATAAGTATTACAACTACCATTTCATAGGCGTAAAGACAGCAGTGCATTGCAACGATCCGCCAGCATTGATTCCTTTGCTGAGATTGTGTTTAGTGACATGCCACGTCCTTCTCTGGATATACCGCGCGCATTGCCACCCTTTAGTAAACGGCCTTCGACAAGTAGCCTTTACTCGAACTACAGTTTCTATAGCGGCGGCGTTGGTGCTGTCGACCTTTCGGTCGGCGGGGGTGGTTGCAGTGGTGGCAACAGTCGTCGTGAGAGTTTATTAAGTCCATCCTCAACACGTCGGAACAAATTGAACCGAAATAAAAACGGTGAGTACAAGACATTTCATTATTTGTTTGTATGTTTGTATTGCTGTATGTCTGTGAAGTTTCATTTAAACTGAAACCAATAACGGCGAACAAAAAAGAACCTGCTCTCAAAAGAGTGACCGACCAAGAGAGAGAGCAAGTGTGAGCAGCAACAACCAACGAACAGAAGAGTGATCTGCTTGGTCGGTTGGACATATTTTTTACACAAACACAAAATTCACATGAAAGTGAGTAAGCGACAAGCGATCGTGTGCACTAAATATGAGTGTGTTGGAGTACGAAAAAGTGAAACGAAGGCAAAGCGCGCCACCGACGCTGCTCACAAACGAAACTCCATTTCATTTGAATTACGAGCGCCTGACAATCAGACGAAGTAGAGCGCGTTGCAACATTTAAAGTAAAAAAATTAAATTTACATTTAATCAAACGGATTACAAAGTACTCATATTTAAACAATAACAAAGTAAATTGTCAAAGTGAGACTATTTTAAAGAAAAAGAAGTACCTTCGTTAATAAGAAATCTTAAGAAAAAACCAACTGGACATTTTTTTTTTTAACCTTTTCTCACTTTATGTGTGTTCCCCGCGTGTGTTTGTGTAAGTGTTAAACTACCTGTTTGTTAGTGCGAGTGTATTGTGTCAGAGAGTGAGAGTGAGAGCAAAGCAACAACGATCAGAGTGGGAGAATAATAGTCAAGTTGCTTTTAGAGAGAGAGAGAGAGAGGCTCTTTTTAGTTATCTCTCAAGTTTTTTCCGCATAAAAACAGTTTTATTACCAATTTACTTTGTGCTTAACTTGATTCAAATATGAATGTAGTAGAACGCAACGCGACAACGGCATAAACAATAATAATAATAACAACAACTGTGCTTAATGGGTTTCAAGAAAAGAAAGAAAAAGTAGACAAAAATACAAAATGTACATAAAATCTGATTCTTAATTTAAAATTTGCTTTATGAACTGTGCTTATTTGTATGTACATAAGTACATCTCTTTCTGTTGTACATTGTGTTGTGTGAGAGTGTCACTTTATTAAAATCATAAATAAAAGTATAACACACGGAAAACTTAAGACAAAAAGCAAATGAAAGTAAAGTATAGGAAGGAAGGAAAGTTGAAAGAAGAAAAACAACTACAACTAGTACAGCAATTTCTTAAATGCAACTAAAAAACCTATGTATTGTACGTAAGCTAAGATAAATTGTGAATAAAAACTGTTTATCCGTTTACGACGTTGACGACCCAACCAACGACAAAGAAAGTGAACTTTTACCATTCGTTGAGTTGAGGGTTATTTTGCGTTGGTTGGTTGGTTTTTTTTTTTCTTAGTATTTCTTATTTGGTGTTGTGTTGTTGTACTTGTACTGGTTCTTGTTGTAGTTGTTGTTGTTGTGTGTGTGCTTCAAGCCAACAAAGCACAACGCAGCCAAACAGCGAGCAGAAAAAAGAAAAAAAAAAATAAAATAAAATAAATGACAATTACACGAACAAAAATAACAACAGAAACAGCAGCAACAATAAAGTAACTAACAAATAATTCCCTCACGTGTCTTTCTTACAAAAGTTTTAACATTCGCTCGTTCGTTTGCTCTGTGATGTTGCTTTTGCTGCTGCTGGTGCATTTAAATTAAACCCAAAAACTCTCATGCTCGCGTCCCACTACGCATACTTTGTTCAGTTGCTTGTTGTTAGTCAAGCAACCCATCATCCACTAGCCAAACAAACACCCAACCAACCATATACCCACCCACTCACTCACATCACCCAACAGTAACAATAAATAACACGCTTGAAGCGTTGTCATTGCCGCTATCACCGCTGCTGTTACCGTCAAGTATGAACATCGTCTTAAGGATTTTCCAACAACTTGAAGTTTCTTTGGCCTTTTGTGCGTTTGCGTTTTAACTCATCCGTTGTCGGCTGCTACTGCTACTACTACTACTACTACTACTACCACTATTACTACACACAGTGTTTTTGCATTGTGTTGTGTTGGAGCCTTCTGGTGTTTATTGTTCATCTGTTTGTTTGTCTTTATGTGAATTAAACAAAGCACAGGCACAAGTTTTCTTCAAATGTTCAATGCTTAAAAAGGGCAGCAACAATAACAACAAATTCCAAGAGGAAAAGCCCGCAGAAGTAAGAAACATACACAAAAAGCTACAACAACAGCAACAGTAAAAGCATCAAAAACGTCAAATAATAGCAGAACAATGAACAGGTAATCACCGCAAAGGTTTCATTCATTTATTTTCCCTTATTATTATTACTTTTTTTTGTTTTTTTGTTTTGTCTGTTTCATTTTTGATATGGTTATGTTTTTAATTTCTCCATGTTTTGTTCGTACTATTGTTTGCTTTAATTATTATACTACAATATACATACATATATTTATTATTATTTTTTTTGTTTTTTTGTTTTGTTTTATTGTTTAACAAAGCAAAGTACCAAGTACAATGAATGAAAAGCAAAAACTTTTGCACTTTTGCTTGCTCTATTGTTACCGACTTAATTTCTCATAAACGCATACGAACGAACACATTAGATACATACATACATACACACTTATAATAAAACATTTATAACATGCTGTTAAATATATGTACATACATATTGTACATACATATAATATTACATTTTATGAATATTTAAATAATAGTTTGTGTATGTATGTGTATGTGTGTGAAATTCACTTGAATTTAATTTAATACAATAGTTTTTTTTTTGCTATAGTCATCGCAACGACAAACCGAGACCGACCGACACAACCCGACCCGACCCGACCCTAATCTACCCGACTGAAAGTCATCTTCTCTTTTATAAGTTTAGAAGATTTTATATAGTAGTTACTATTGTTCGTGTATTGTGTGGTTTTGTTGTTGTACAGATTTTGTATCTGTCAATAATCTCGAGTGTTGACTTCGCTTAATTTAACTTACAATTTCTACTCGTACATACTACAGCAAATAGAAAGAAAGATGATGAAAGAAAACAAACTGTAACTTTTTGGCAATTTAATAGACAAGTTTACATAAAATACATATTCGTTAGTTCATACATCTTTTATATAAGTATGTATGTGTGTAGTATTTGGTAAAATCAACAATATAAAATCATCACGTTTCCTTACAATTTCTATAAAATATGATAAGCACGTATTTGTATCTTGTATTAACTTTCTTCAGTAAAACTTCTCAAATCAATGCACATGAATCTTCTTCTTTCTACCTTGTATTGAATGAACTTTGTTGCTTGCCGCTGTCAAACAGATACAAATACAAATACAAATATTGTATACAACAATATAAATGTTATAACGGACGGTTTTACTTTCAAACTTATAAGCATCTTTCACAAATGTATTACAGTTACACAAGTGTGTATATGAAAGTATCTACGAATATGTTATGCATAATGAATCTAATAAACGTTGGGTGAAATAGTAAAATTTTATATTGTATAATTTATTGATTTTGGCCTTTGTTTTTTTTTTTTTTTTTTTAATTTTTAGAGTCACGCAACCCAATGAAAATTTAAATAAAATACTTTACTATCCTCATACTATAAATACTTACATTAATGATTCCCTTTTCTGTTACTTTTGTTGTCTGTCCTATGTATAGTTAAATATAGAAATTATCTCTTAATACTCTACTCAGTTTTTCAAAAATAATCCTTTGTCACCGTGACTCCTCTATAGTAGTATGGTTATTAATTTACTACAATATTTTTTATCTGCTGATGATAATCGATTCACTTTTCCAAGCCTTTCATCCATTGTCTTTTGGTTGTGGTTCCCTTGAGCACAGTGATGATTTGGGCCACAAGGAAGTTGCCAAGCAAAACACACAAAATAAAAATAAAAAAAAAATCTGTTCTCTTTTCTCTGTCACTTGGGCCGCACTGATACTTGCCTTGGGCCTGGGGTTAGGCACTCCTGATATAGAATACACTTGTATTCTGTATGTACAATATGAAATATGCTTCATACTTTCCATTCTAATCACATACAACATTTCAAATTGAATTATTTTGCTTTATTGCCATGTGGCTTTGCCTAGTTTGACTCATAATTTTTCTCTTGAATCTCACATACTCTAATATTAAGTATATTGTAAATGTATTGTATTGTATATACAGTAATTTTCAAACGCAACAAACATTTTCTTGGTTTAATTTCACTAAAAATATTACTACTACTTCAGTTTATATTAAATGATATCAATTAGTTTTATGGAAATTGCTTTAATCGCCTTTGATGCTATAATTTCATTTCATTTATTCAAAATGAACGATAATAATCTACATAATTTCCTTTAGTAAATTTATAAGATATGTAGACTATATAGTAATATTGTATATTTATGTAACTTGTCGATACAAATGCCTTATTATCTAGAATTGTTAGTTACTTGTATATTTTATGTAAGGTTATACATACATACAGTTATACTTATGATTATTTTATGTACAATATTACAATAGCATTGTATTTGTATTTGTATATTAATTTAGAAAGCTTTCAACAAAACAAATTTATTGCAGAGTACTTAGTTCCTTTAATCATCTCTGACGTAAAATCTAATTCATTAGGTTAGGAAATTGAAAATTTACGTGGTTTCTATGGAAAACCAATTTGTGTGGAGGTAAATTAAACATTCAGTGTATATTTTGGGCTATTTTTACAATATTTCTGGCTTAATAATGGAAAAAACAAATAAATATTTATGATCGAAATTGGTTTTATTGTTTTTCAAAATACATATTTTCTTTTGTATGGGTTTGAACTAATTTTCGAAGCACTTTTTCCACTTCAATTGAGGTGACTTTTGGCTCGTCTTTGAAGACCTATATAGTTGATTGCTGCATGCATAGATCCATGATTTGCGACCTTTGGAGATCTATTATGCACAGCCTTTGACACACTGAAAACTTTTTTTTCAACATTTTCTTACATCAATCGACAAGAGGCTTTTTTCAGCTTTTGTCAGATTATGCGAGTTCCAAAGTTCACGCAAAGCATCGATGTTTGCTGGCAAAACAACCGATTTTGGATGATTTTCACGGAATTCATCCGGAAATTCGCTTCGAACAATGACATGACTTGTAAATTCGTTATACCAGTTTTTTACAGAAGACACTCTTGTCTTAATAATCTACCAAGTTAATTCCATATTTTGCCCAAAATGAATTTTTCACTTTATTGTAAATAAATTAGCGTTTGGAACCATCAGCGGTCGCGTAGCAACATTTACTGTTGCCAAGGCCAGAAATATAAATAGCAAACCTCGTAAAATGTTATAGTTATGTTTATTCCAATAAACTTGGTTTAATGTTTGTAAATGATGATGTACGTTCAAACGAAAAACTTTTCAAAGAGTCTAGAATAACTTACATATTGTATTTATATAGATGAATGAGTCTTATGCGGTTTATGAGTTAGTTCTTACAAGAGTTTTTAGTGCTCAAAAACTCTGCGTGAAGAAGATATGTATATAGATGAATTTGTTTTCTAAGATAGGTTTAACTTCAATCCAAGGAAAAAGTTGTGTGACCCAACATTTCTCAGAATCCTTTAAAACCACTAAGGTAGGTGCTCAAGTTAAACCTTCTACAATCCAAAGCTTAAGAAACAAATAAGTCTATGTTATAATATTCTCTATGTTTTGTATGATTCTCTTTATTACAGCAAATTTCACTGAGATATATTTAATACCATGAAAGAAGTTTAAAATTTTAAATTTCTTTAGTTCAAAAACTCTTAGTTTTGTTAGATAGAAAAGAAAAGATGAAAGGTAAAAATAATATTGTAAATGCCCCCCAAACGTATACTTACTACTACTATATTACTATTGCTACTGGAATTAAGGTACTACATACATATTTTATAACGGTACGGTACTATAATAAACCTATACATGCACACAAAGTAAATAGAAAAGTTTTTTTGCTTTGTCAAAAACAAAACTTTGAACTTCAGCATTCGATGTAGCTGCTGCTAAGAGAAGGGAAGGGAAGGTTGGGTTTTGTCGACTGGCAGAAAATACAGAAATAGTTAAGTTACGTAAAAATAAATGTTTCAAACTTTTGAATAAACTTAATTTGTTGCAGTTGTTGGTTTTGTTTTTTTTTTTTCGTTTCAATTTAGTCAATTTAAATGAATTTTGATAAATACAATAAATAAATGAAAACACACAAAACACACTTTTTAAACTTTGCCTTCATTTACACAGAAACACAAAAAAAGATATCAATAAAAATACAATGATAACAAATTAAAAATCCCTACCTACTACCCACTAATTAAGCAAACATAGCATTGTGCATAGATAAAATTCTATTAAGTTGTTTGTTTGAATTAAAAAAGTTACAGCAAAGTGATAGAAAGTCATCGTCTTGAACTGTCTTGACCTACGTCATTTCAAAACACATACGAGTACCATATTCACGCATATGGATAGGATAAATGAATGCTTTGGTTACTAACTAACTAAGTTGCTTGGCTTGGTTGGCTGGATGTATCTGAATCTATTTATGTATTCAGACTGTCGCGATTTAGTATTGTAATTTGTGAAACTTAAGCAATTCCATGAAATGAAAGAGCATAGAAATGAAGGAAATAAAGAAGTAAGGAACAAGGGAAGGAATGAAAGCGATGGCAGGCAGGTATATACATATAATATGTACGAGTATCTAAATACATATGTATATATATATATATATATATCTATCTATGTACAAAAATGAAAAAGGTTTGTTCCGCTTTTTCACACACTTCGCTCTTTGGTTTGTTCGCTATGATGAAGCATAAACAAAATCTAAATTTAACCTACATCCATCCATAAGAAGAGTCTCGACTGTTTTGTCTACTTCAGTGCTTCGGTGTTCGGTGCCTCATTGACAGTAAACAAGGATCAAGTAGAATGAATACATAGATGTAGTTGGTGTACGACTATGTTAGTTGTACGTAATAGCTGAGTTTCTGAGTTGTCGTTCGTTGTCCTCGATTGTAAGGGTAGGTAGGGAAGTTCATGTTGTTGTTGTTGTTGTCGATATTTGCTGTTGTTTATAGTTATGATGTTTTAAGGGAGGAATGGAATGGAATGGACTCAAACTCACTGACTGACTGACTGACTGAACTGGCTAAGTGAAAAGACTCATACTTAGATACTTACATATATACATATATATGTATGTATGTATGTATGTGTGAACAAAGTTATACCAATGTTTCACGCTGTGTTGTCTCTCTGGTTTTTGTAGTTGTTTTTGTTGTTCCTCTTGCTGCTGCTGCTGCCGCTGCTGCTATTATTATTATTTTTATTATTTTGCTGTGTTCTTGTGCTGGTTTGCTTTGCTATATACTTGGGTTCTGAATCGAATCACGTCCCGATGATTATTTAGTTTGAATTTTGTAACGCGCGACTGCAACAACTTTACGGCAAACAGAAGCAAGAAGCAGCAACCGCGCCAACAACTCAACTTAACTCAACGGAACTCAAACGGAACAGTGGCTCAAGCACGCTTGGCATACTTACATACAACATATCATCAACCAAGCAACAATCAACCAACCAACCAACCACCGAGTCAACTAACATCCATCCATCCATATCCATCCATATTTAGATAAAAAAAATAGAAGGAAAAAACAAAAAAAAAAATACTTGCAACTTTCTTTTTTTTAACTACGTTAGTTGCATTACAAATGTGTCTTGTGTATTATTCTGTTGTTTGTTTTGTGTTTTGTGTTTTGTGTTTTGTGTCTTCCTTAAGCTATTTAAGTGCAAATTAAATACGAATCTATACATATGTATATACAATCCATAGAAAGAAATGGAACGACGTAAAGCAATAAATGCTTATGTTAGGCTGAAAAATAAAAGCACTGAAAGAGGAGAACAACAGAAAGAAGATTGTCGTAGCTTCAGTGGTGGCCTTAGATTACGTCGTGCCCACTCAATGCGTGCTTCATTTCGTTTACTCAAAGGAAAATTACAAAGTCCCGCCTTAACTTTAGATTCGCCATTTAAATTTCGCGCGCGTAATAACCGTGGAACATTGGATAAATCAAAAGCCGCCAAAGCCCTCAAATTGGGTGCGGATATTCAAGAAGTTGCTATCTTAACTAAAAATCATAAAACAAGTGAGAAAAAGTTTTTTATTCAAAGCCACCATCAACAACAACAACAACAACAACAACAACACGAACAAAGTTTATCAACAATAACAAAAAAAACAGCAATAATAACAGCGGATATGCTTGACGAACAAAGGAAAGCGCAATTAAGGCAATTGCCGCCGCTTGGTACTGTACCAAGAAAGGCATGTAAATTGCTACAGATACCGGAAAGCTATTGTCTGAAGTACGAGTATCTAAACGAACAACAACAGCAAGAGCAACAACATAAAATTGAGCAACTGCCAAAGCACCAGAACCAGCACCACCAGCACCACAATCATCAAGAATATCAGCAACAGAAAATACTAATAATGACAAAAGATATGAGTAAAATAAGTGAAGCCATCAATCAAAGTATGATTACAACGACATTGTCATCAGAGATTATGAACAACAACAACAACAACAACAACAACAACACCAGCAGCAACCATAATATGGTAGAACGTAAACCACCCATGCGTACGGCAACCATAAGGAAACCAATGCCATATTTAAACAGTAGTAGGTGTCGATAATTAGGATTAGCTTTATGCTTTTCTCTGATTACATTAAATGTACTCACTCATATTGTAGTTAAAATCAGTAATTTAAGTATGCAAACCCCAACAAACAAGGAAAGGGTGTGCATATAGTAAAGATAATCAGTTCATTGAAAGTTAATCACACAAAGGTATAAAGGTGAAATTTAATAGTTATATCTTCTAAAGAGGATCAGAATAACTCAAACCCACAAACTTAAGCAACAAATAGGTTTATAACTTATGATTTGTAAATGTCACTTTTATTACGAGTATTTTCTTTCTTTCAACCTTGAATGAAAATCATTAAACGCAAAAAACCCCCTCACTCTCTCTCTCTCTATCTATCTCTCTATCTCTGTTACTACAATAGAAGAATTATGAAATATGTATCATAAAATTTTAAGTGTTATTATGTCTATAAAAAATACGTAGACGAAGAAACAATGAGTATCTGATAATGTCCATGTGCTGTTTTCAGATTACGTATGCGAATTTATTGAAGAATGAAAGACCACATAAAAAGAAAATCATTTGAGAATTTTTAGAGCTGAAATTCAATAGTTAATTTGTCTTTTATGACTCTAAGAACTGTGACACTGGTTATTTGTTGCATTACAGTAAGCCTAAAGTGGTTTTGCATATCAACCGAGTCTTTGATGATGATTTTGCTGAGGCTGAAAACTTAAACCCAAATAAATTTAATGAAGAATCCTTTTACACTAATTTGTTTAATAAATTTCTTTAATTATATTAATTACTCTTCACGCAGTTAAGTTTGTCATGAAGTTTGTAATACACAGAAGGAGACATCGCAGATCCCATAAAGTAAATGTATTTTTGTTCAACTTAATGAGAACGAGTTGATTTAGCCATGTCCTTCTGTCTGTCTGTCAGTCTTTTTATATGGAAATTAGTTCCTCAGTTTATACCAATAAAGGCTCTGTACATTTGTGGAAATCTGCCGAATTTGACTACTAGGAAGGGTAGCTCCCCGTACAAACCCAAATTCAAATAATATTCTTATTAGAAAAACTTTTTTGTTTTTTTGTATAATCGAACTGAAATATTGCATATTTTAAATGTCTGCCCCATATTTACTGACCATTTCAATTTTAAGAGTCTAGGATTAGTGGATCGTATAGCTCCCATACAAACCTCCGATTTAAATTCATGTTCTTATTAGAAAAACTTTTTTGTTTTTTGCATAACCGAACTGAAATTTTGCATATGTCTGGCCCATATTCACTAACAATGCCAATTTTAAGAGCCTAGGATTACTGGATCGTTTTGCTCCCCTATAAAAAATTCGGTCTCAATGTTGAAATGCAGGTATGAATACTGACTATGCACTAAATATAAAGAATTATATTTCATTAATGTAACATTTCTGTATGCTTAATCACAGTAGCTTAGGTAAAAACTTGAGGTATAGCCGAAAAAGAAAATCTCAATTTCCTTTATCATGTTCCCCAGACCTTATACCAAATGTCCTTATTGGAAGAATTATGATATATGTACATATAATAATATTTTGAATATCTTATTGTATATAGTGTCTAATACAATAGGTAACTGCTAATCGAATCTATGTGTGCTATTTAATATCTCTGATCTTCTATAAGATGTTTTATGCAATGTTTTTAGTAGTAGATTCGATCTAGGAAAGTAGGGGGATTGCTGACTGTAAGAAAATCTATCTTCAGTGTATTGATGTTGCGTATGTGCCATTTACAGATGTTACAACAACAAAAACAGCAAAGGCGAACACAAATCGTGTTCTACGGCATCAAAATTGTTTCAGATGAACTCTTCCACCGAAATCAGCGGCGGAAGTAATATCGGCGCTTGTTGTCTACGTTCACCAACTGATTTTATGCGTCAAAAATCTTTTCACACACTCAATGAATTGACCAAGTTCTGTCACATGAAAAGCCCAAATCCAAATACTCGTTTTTCCATTGATGGTAAGCTTAAATTGTGCTGCTGCTACTGCTGCTTGGTGGGTGGGTGGTTGTCCAATGATGAATGAAAAGTAGCAATAAAAAATGCCTCTATGGGATTAAGCAATTAACAAAACTCCATATTAGACCATAGTTAAGAGCCATCAATTATTGTAATTTATAATTATTCAATATTTATTATGATGATGATGATGATGTTGATCATCTCATTAACAAATGGGAAATCATTACCTCTTTTCTTCCAAATTTTCCTCAAACACCATCACCACCAACTAATGTCATCAAACCAAATGCTGCGTTATTAAACACATACCTTTAAAATAGTATTTGTGTATGTGGGTTAGTTGTTGATATAATTTAGTGGATTATTGGTTTAATTTTTTCCATATTTCGTTTAAGAAAGAAAGAAAATACATATTGTAAAAACAGATACAATACTATTTTCATATCACCATTCCATTGTGCAATCCATTATTCCACAGTTTAAAACAACGCATGCTTTCATATGACAACAAAACACAAATCCATCTGTATATATTCAACATACATATCCACAATGCGAGTATGTATTTAGTTAGATATAGGAAAAAACTATAGATAAATAAAACATTTGTGATTCGTGTATTGTTGGTTCAACGTTCATTCATAATTAATTTCAATTTAATTTAGTTTTTTTTCCCATTTTCTGTTTGTGTTCGTTCACGTACGAGTATATTTCATATATTTTTCTTTTATTATTAATATTAATCTTCATTTCCTTGCATACAAAACTCAATTTAGTATTCATGCGGATGATGATGATGATGAGGATGATGATGACGAGATTTTAATTAGTTTATCTTTTCATTGCTTTTTGTAAATAATATTATGCTTTATTATTAAATTATTTCTCATTTTCATTTCCACATATTTATAATTTTTATTTTATTTTCCCTTCTCTTTTTTTTTTTATTTTTTGTTTGTTTATTTGTTTTTGTGATGTCCTTAAAGATAATTTGATCACGAGAAGAAATACTGCAACGCATGATGATGATGATTTGAATGCAAAACGTTATGGAAAATGTTTTGATGACGATGATATTGGCGTAAAATTGGATGAACATAATATATCGATCCATGACTACAAATATAATAAAAAATACAATGGCAATGACAGCAACAACGACATAAATGAGAATCGCTGCGTCGTTGATGTCAAAGGCAATCATAGTCATACAGTTCGCAAAGGAGGAGGAGGAGGAGGGGTAGTAGAAGAAAACCACCAAAAAGATTTATGCAATCTTAGTAAAAGCAAAAGTCAATCTCTTATCAAAAAGAAGAGTTTTAATGAAGAATTCCATTGGAGGGGAAAAATAGCACAGCAGCAGCAGCAGCAGCAGCAGCGTCATGTTTCTTTAGATAAAAAAATGCGTACAGCAATCTCTTCATGCAACAACAACAACAACAATAAAAGCAACACCATCAATATCACAAACCCAGCAACAAGAATCATATCAACGACATCAACATCAACATCAGAAGACATAAAGGAAATGGAATATCTACTGCCAAATGCTGTAGCTGCCAATATGCAACGAATGTCACAGCAGCAGCAACAACAACAACAACAGAAATACCAACAACAACAGCAGCAGAAACAGTTGAGCATCTCACGTCAATCACGTGACATGAGAAACCTTGATATTGCTACTGCTGCCGCCACCGCCCACATTGGCAATGTTGCTGATGCAGCCGCAGGCGATGAAAATATGTCAACGAATTCACAGAATTTGACTGTCTATCGTATGCCTGTCAATGCGCGCGATAAGATTGGTGGGACGGGCAGCGGTAACAGTGCTGATGTTGGCAATACACCACATCCAAATCGCAATAAAATGACTAAGAAACAATTGAAATTGGCACAAGCTCAACTGGACAAACTCACGCAGAATAATCTTCATTTACATGGTAGGCAAAAGGTTCTTCATTGCTCAACGTTTAACTCTTCCTTAATGTTCTTCAATACTTTTGACTTCACGCAACCATTCTATAGAATCTACAATTCTAACTATAAATTGCTATAATGATATAATTGGAGAACACATTTTATTGTAGATTTCTTCCTTAATTATTTACAGCACTTTTTGCTGCCGTGGAACATGGTTACTTGGAGAAGGCACGCACCATTATAGAATCCATTGTTGTTGATGTAAATTGGTAATTACTAATTACTTTTTGTCTATTAATATTTATTCTAATAATTGATTACTTCTTTTACCATAGTACCAATACCGATGGTCTATCAGCTTTGGATGTTGCAGTGCTCAGCAATAATCGCTCAATGACGAGAATGTTATTACAACATGGCGCAATCGATAGCTCGCAATGTACTTGGCTTATTCATTTCTACATACATATTTCCATTTGAATTATTATTATTATTATTCTTTTACAGTTTCACCTGAAAGTATTGGATCCAAATTGAATGCTCTGCTTAAAGATGCCGATTTACGTATACATGAGTTAAGCGTTGCCGAGGCGCCCAGTCAGTCTAGTGTGTTCTTATCGAGACCATCCATTTCGAGCATTATTATTGGTGAGTAGTTGTTGTTGTTGTTGTTGTAACATACCATAATCAATGGCTGTTTGGATATTTCAAAAGCAACATTAAATGAATGAAGATGATCACTCTTAATTAAGGCAATAAAGTGCAATTGAGTCTGATAACAAAGAATAAGTTCGAGTATGATGAGTCCGATTTGTGCTGTGCTAAGCCAGAGACAGCGTTGCCTGGTAGAATAAAAGCCACACACACACACACACATTTCATCTGTTGCTGTGTACAATTTTATCATTTCATTTACTCATCATGTTGTTAATGTTCACATACCAATCATTTTTAATATGACAATGACGACTGGTTTTATTACTTTGCCATGACGTTTGTAAGATATTAATGGGAATTTTTATTTTCAAACTTATTAACCCATAAAGTGGAAGAACATTAAAGGTTACTCTTCTTCTTTCTCTTTGTGAGTATGCAAATTGGTTTCTTAGTTGTTGAGAGAAAGAGCTGATTAACATACTTAAAAGGATACAATGTATTTTACTCTACTTGGAGTTCTCCTTACTAAATTGTTTTATTTTCCATAAAAAAGAAAAATTTAAGTAGTGTGCCTCACCCTCATAATCACAATATGGAAGTGAAACTTCTTTAACAAAGAGAGGTAAATCCAAAAATTAGAAAATGAAATGTGACGAAAATCAAAACTTGAAGTTTCACTTCAATACTGTATTTGTCTAAATAGCTCTATATTTTTCGGATTAACTCCCCTACGCTAAAGAAGTTTCACTTAAAAAAAAAAAAAAATTCCAAGTTAAGGACTCGAATCCCACGCCCTCGGTTTGCAAGTCATATTCTCTAACCATTATGCCACGGACGCGTTTCAATTGCATTTGCCTAAAAAGCTCCAATATAATAATAACATCGTCAAATTTTGATTTTCGACACATTTCATTTTCATATTTTTTGGATTTACTGCCCCTTGCTAAAGAAGTTTCACTTTAAAAACTAAAGAAAGGATGAGATTAAGAGGCAGCTTGTTCTAAGCTTTAGATAACCTATGCTCGTACCTCAGGAGTCGCTTTTAGGGTCCTTACTCCTACTCAGTAAATGTAGCTTTCCAGCAAGGGACATTTAAATCAACTTATCTTAGTCTTGTACAATGTAATTGTAGATCTGCTTGTGTGAAGAGTGTTTTGTTTATCGGTGCAACCGATTTTTAATTTGATGAAATTCATTCATTCATTCTTTCTGACTCTCATTTATTTATTTATTTATTATTTATGCAGGCAACACGGGCTCCTCGGTGACTGGTTGCACTGGCAATGAAGTTGAAAAACAAATCGGCATATGGGAACGACGTGTAAAGAGTTTGCGTCGTTTATTACTCGGTTGGGACCAAGCGCGACCACCAGATGCGCCCGCTTCTGTTACGGTAGATGTAACAGATGAAAACTCAATTACAGTGCAAATACTGGAGCCATTCGAAGGTGCCATTGGTACAAAGTTTAAAGGTAACTACTAACTGGTAGCAACAAAATGTGACTAATTGATTTACGTGTATGTGTATTTTTCATAAATTAATCTTCTCTTCTTCTTCTGATGATGATATTCAGTGCAATGGTCAACTCGTGCGGATTTTAGTAATGTCGTGGGCGAACGGGAACTAATGGACTGGACAAACTTTCATGGTACAATGGGTGCTCAATGTCATGTTAGTGGTTTAACGCAAGGGCGTCGCTACTTCATACGTGCATCTTGTGGCAACATTAAGGATTGGGGTGCTTATAAATCTTCAGTGCCAGCAAGTGTTGTACCATCAAGTATGTAATGATAATTTAGTTAATATCAAATAACCTTTTTTAATGAAAAATTCAATTTGGTTCAGGTTGGCGTGATTTAAATAACCGTGAAGATCGATACATTGGTCGACAGCGTATATTGGATGAGTTGTTTACGGCTGTGCGCTTAATGCGTCCAGCTGAAGCCTCGGATATCACACTGGATCCTGCTGGTGGTCAGAAACGCTTGCACAAAAAGAAGACCACAATAAAGCAATTGTTCTCGGTGGCATCGAAGTTCCAAAAGACACTACGCCGTGGCATTTATTTTGCCAGCATTGTTTACTATGATGACAAAGTGCTGGTGACCAGTGAAGATTTTCCTCCTGTCATTGAAATAGATGAATCATATCCAAGCAGCTTACACATGGATTACTATTGGCTAATGAAAGTGGCTTGTACTTGGGATGATGTCAAGCTGCTGCGATCAGATATGGAACGGAATCTTACATCAGCAGTTCAATTCCGAGCCAAAATACTGACAGCCATTTGCCAAATGCAATCGGCGCTATTCAATGACCTGGGACAGTTGTACTATAAACCATTGCGTGACTCTAAGGGCACCGTTGTCATTGCATGCATACAATCGGTGAAGAGTCCAAAGTCAGTTTCCATTTTGAACTCACGTTGGTTGCCAGTGCAAAAGTTGCAAAAGAAGATTGGCGCCCTACATGAAGATTCTAGCATGAATGAATTGCTTATATCATCTATTAATGAGCAGATCCTTTATCATCAGACCGCATTGCAAACACTGAAGCCAGGATTGTATTTGGGTTACTTGAAGATGCAGTGTTCCATGGAACAAATACAAGTTGTAGTGCCAGTGAAATCACCGAATGTCTTGCCACATCAGAAAGTTCGTGAGAACAGTCACATTTCTTCAGAGGAATGGAAGATTCTGTTACGCGATGAGCGAACAACAACAGCACAGGGTGAATGCGCCAGTACATCCTTCCATCTACCTCTCGAATTCAACAATGATCCCGATTCTACCACAGAACTTCAACGTTTGTTCCTTTACGATCTCACAAATGCAGCGCATAAACTATTCGGTAGTATGAACATTCAAGATGCAGAGGCCGTGACTCATCGTTTCTACAATATTGAAGTCATCGAGATAAGCAAAGAGATTAGTTTCCTATTGATTTGCCCCGCTGTGGAGTTGTCATGTGCCGTGCCCGGGCAAACTGAACTTCTGCTGCAACGTGATGATTTGGTTAGTCTTAGCATACAAGCTTTTGAGATGATTCATTTGCGCACATACCAACCCATTATACTGCAGAAATACGCACGTCTATCCTGCATCCTCGAACTGGATACTATTCTTGCGAATCATTCGCATCGGGAGGCATTCTCCACCAGTGAGTTGCAAAGTGCCAAGGAACGCTTGGCAAAGTTGCAGGACCTTACGAATGGTCTGAATGCCATGTGGAAGGGTATGCGTTGGTTGATGGACGTAATTGCATTTGCACGCGACAAGAATGCACCGCAAGCATCGTCAGTGATGAAAGAGATATTGGATTTTGCGCACGTACACGACGAATTGGGTGGTGGAGATGGAGGCACTGGCATTGCATCGACAAGTGCTAATAAACAACATTTCTTACAGTTGCCCATACGTGAGACGAAGTTTAATAAAGTTGGATCTGGACGTGGCAGTTGGCCCGGCCCCGGTGCCGATACAAAAATGTCCAACAACAACAATGTGTGCTTCGGACCAGAACATTCTAAATCTGAGCAAAATCTCGAAGCGTCAGCAACAACACCCATTTCAAACTTTGTCAGTAACTCATTATTTCACCAAGATGAACATGATGATGGTCATGATGACGATGACATACATCAGTTACTACCCGCACCGGATATTTATTTACGCAAGAACAGTGACACCTCCCAGCACACAACACATAGTTTCTATTCAGCAGGCACTTCTATGATAAGCAGCAAATCAGATTTGGGTGACAGTGGCGGCAGTACCAGTAATTCTGTGTTCGCAATGCCACCATCACGTTCAGAAGACACACTAGCAATGGCTGCTCCAGACATCCTAAGACATAAGCAGCAGGGTGTGCCTGCTCATCGCAAACGCACAAGTTCAAGTATTTCGCAAGCGAAATCAATGTCCACACCCTTGATAACAGTGCAAAGTGCAAGCTCGACACCTCAATTAAGTGGATCGAGTCTTTCATTAAAGAGCAGCAGCATCTATTCCTCTGAATTTGAACACAAACCCATCAAGGCAACGAGCGCAGCAGAAGCTCTATCAAGCAGTCATCTACTTCGGCATTCTGTAAATGTTCCTGGCTATGTTACAACTCAATTAGGCGAAACTAAATCAAGTTCAACTGCATCCAATCGCCCCATCAGAGATGATGATACTGAAAGCTCCACAAGTCTTGTTGGCAATGAACAAACCTCGGGTATCATACAAGTATATACAGCCTATAATACTGGACTGGCAAGTGGCACCAGCCTGAAGCTACATGTAACGCATAAGACTACAGCTCGAGAGGTCATCAATTTGGTTGTCAAACAACTGAATATGGCTGCAGTCCTTAAGGGCAGCAATGGACCAATCTATACCGCAGAAATGCTGGATAATTTCTGCTTGGTTGCTGTCATTGGAGCACGTGAACGTTGCCTCCGCGATGATTTCAAACCATTGCAGCTCCAAAGTCCTTGGTGCAAGGGACGCCTCTATGTTCGTCAAAAGCATGAATTGTTGGCTGCCATTGAGCATTCCAATCGAAAATCACATCTTATCTAAATACAATACCCTACTTCTTTAATATTTCAAGTAATCCTTGTCTTATCTATTGCATGTAAAAAAAGATGAAGAAGGTTTGTAGAGTTTTGTTGGGTGCTTAACAAAAGCAGAGCTTTAATGTACCTTTGTAGCATGTAGACAGACTACAGGAACGAAAGATGATCTGATTAATCTACTAATACAATGTTAATAAGTATAAATATTATAATATTATAATTGTATCTAATGTGCAAAATGTAGTCACTACAGATACTCGTATTTATGTGTATGTATATCACTGTTGTGTTATGTCAAAGTTGAAGTCGAAGTTTCATTATAAATATTAGTGTAGTAGAATGTGTTCTGCAAGGAAAGTATCTGGAATTTGTATACTGTATCACTTTTCTAGCAGATCACTTGAAATATTACAATTTCCGGATACTTTTCTTACTGGAATCTATATACCTAAATACAAATACATTTGTAATCGGTTAAGAAAAAGAATGCTTAATTAAAGAGAAGAAGTAGAGGAAGTAGAAGAAGAAGAAGAAACAGAAGAAAACATTCCATCCATTTAATTTGAGAATTATAAATATAAATATTAAAAAAACAAAAGGAAAATAATGAATATAATAGAGAAAAGTTATTTCGATTCAAAATTATACAATTGGTTTTGTTTAAGGATAATTTGTAATTTTTTGTAAAAGAAAATCAAGTATTATACTTTATATATATGTATGTATATACTTATGTATGTGTATGTATATGTATATATGTATGTATGTATATTGTATTCAATTATGGTTTAGGTTCGCCAAAGTTTACACGACCAATTCCCAAATTAGACTGATTTACATATGTGTTAAAAAAAGAATATTATTAAAATTATTATAATATATTTTCATAGATGTTAAACAAAGAAAAAAATATACTACTACACACATACACACACCCACACCCACACTCACGCAATATACACTTCATACATTTAAACAGACGAAACATAATTGAAAATTTAAGTAAATTTACATGCAAACATTTATAAATGTAATAAGTATTTAGATAAATGAGTTTGCGAAATAATCAATTGATCTATCTATTGTTGTTAAGTTTATAGCACTTTTTTTTTTTTGTTTTTTTTTGTTTGTTGCAATGTGTACACTGAGGTGCATAAATATAAGGACACTTTAACATAATAAGTACAACATTATATGCTAAGTATGTAGGTCCCATACACAATTCTCAATATTCATTTATAAGTTTTTATTATATAGTCTAATATAGAAGAAGGGTCTGACAGAATCGGGTCCTGAAAAAACGAATCATTACAAAACGCAACATAAATTGATCTTTATACTGTAATTTTGAAATGGGTAACAATAAGCAACACAATCGATGAAAGACTTCAAGTAGGCAATTAGTCATACACGTTACTCATAAGGCTTTTTAAATGTAAAATTCTTAACAGTTCATGCAAATTGGCATTCTACAAAACTGTCGTCACACCAGTCTTATGTTAAGAAACATGAGTGGGGAAAAGACAAAGCAAAAATGCTAATCTTTGAAAGGAAAATACCCATAAAAAAGACTTTTGGAACATTTAAAGTTTCCCAAGGTGATTGGAGAATTATGAATGTCAAGTCAATGTCGAAATGGATTGACAAAATAGAAGAAGATATGAAAAAGCTTAAGATTAAAAATTGGGGTAGGGACATCAATGAATCGGGTTATATAAAGATCCCATGTACAGCAGGTCAAGGCTCTCAAAGAGAGAGCTGTATAGTTATAGAGTCATTGAGTAGTGTACTAAATTTAATTTTTAAACATAAGACTTTGAGTCTACGGTCATCATTTGGATATTATACTCGTATTGTATAACAGCAAATTGTATTTTGTTTGTTCTTGGAGCACAATCTACTTAGTATAAGAGTATGTAATGAAGTATTCTGTTCCTGTTCTATTAAGTAAAGTGTAAAAAGGCAGGCTACTCATCAAATGAGTTTAGCAATGGAATCCAATGAAATTTTTATGCATTTTATTAATTCATTGTTCAGTTTCTTCAGTTCTTAAATAATTTGTTTCCATATTCAATTCACAAGTGTATGTATGAACATCAAAGTATCCTTATAGTTATGCATTGCAATGTAGTACTTAGTACATGATATAAAATCTCAATCATCATCAATCTGAACACAATAAAACGTGTTTCTTATATGACATTTATTGACTAATTGTATGTATTGACGTGTAGTTTAGATACCAAAATTTATAATTATATCTACAATTAAAAATATGTATTTACATAAAATTATTATTAATAATTAACTGGAATATCATTCCAGCACGGGTAAAATTCTAAATGTTTTATGCAATATTCTAATTCAAAATTATTAAACTTAGGAGACAAAAAAAAAAAAAAAAAAAAAACAAGTAAAAAGAAACAAAAATCAGAATCAAGTATTCAATTAAAATGCTCACAACAATTACGAATTATGATGAATGTTTTAGTTTTTTGTTTCAATTTTTTGAAGAATTTTAAAAAGATTCTTAAGCAATTATAAATGTGTTTTTACTCAAAATAAAAAATTAAAAATAAAAATAAAATTCAATATTTTTTACAATTATATTAACACTTAATTATATTTATATATATATGTAGATGTGTGTGTGTACGTACATATGTGTGTGTTAAATCAAATTAAATTACATTTCAGAAATACAGAAAAATATTTAAATATAAATTTAAAAGAAAAAACTTATTGGTGTTTTAGCCACTCTCCACATTCTAAATGTTATTTACTATGTATGTGTATGTGAACAACCTGAAAAAAGGATATAGAAAAAACAAGAAAAAATCTCTCATCACATTGATATAGAAAAGTAAAAATTAAGAAATGAAGAGAAAGTATTTCTATGATATAAAGAAAAGCATGAACAACGAATGAACTTATTCCTGAAATGATAAAACAACAAAAACAAAACAAAAATAAATATATAAAATAAACAATTTATTTGAATGTAACTTTGTGCTTTAAATTTATAATATAAATTATAATAATAAAATACAATACTATGTTATAAATAAAAATTAAAATAAAAGAAAATCAAATAGACGCCTGAGAATCGATCATAGTAATAAATGATAAAAAGCTCAATTGAGGCATCATCATGGGAACAAAAGGCGCCAGAGTTCCGAGTTCCTGAAAAAATGAAATGATTTAATGAAAATGAAAATAAAGTTTAAACATTTTTTAATATATTGTATGTATTTATTATATCTAAATGCACAGAAACCCACCAAAATTAAAGTAAAACAAAGCAAAACAAAACAAAAAATTATAAATATTTAAATAAAATTATATGCGACCAACGACGATTTCTCTCATATTAAAGTAAAATTTACTTACATACAACAACAACAACAACATATGAATGTATTTATCGTATATTGTTTGCTTATTGTTTAATGTTGTACATATCCGTCCCATTTTGCATAAACTCTCGTATACACATACCACATACCACATACATACTTGTACCACCAACATGATGAAATTGAAATTATTTATTATATTTACTACAATATTTACATCATAAATATTGATTACAACATGATATGTATGCATATTTGTTTTAGTTCTTTAGTTTCCATTTTTGTCAATTTAATCAACATTTTTATTATGTAATTGTGTAACATGAAAGCAAAAATGAAAATAAAATTATCATCAACTTTGTTAGAATGAGAAAATTTTGTTTTTTTTTTTAAATTTTTAAACAAAAATTGCATGCTGCTCATTGCAAATTTGCATTCTTGAGTTGATATTCATTAAAGGAAAATCTTTCAGATCCTAACAGAAAAAGAAAAACAGAAAAAAATGTTAATCGTTGTGTTTATACAAAAACAAAAAAAGGAAAAAAGCAAAAAAGAAGAAAAAAAAACAAAGAATGTCGATTAGTTAAGATTTGGCTTATCTAATAGAACAATAGCGAGAACTTGAGTTCGGTAAATTGACAAAGGTTGCGTTTAAAAACTTATCAGAAAAACCCACGTCACGAAACTATGCGACAACATGACTGACTGACATGACCAATTTTTGCAATTTGCATTTTTAATTAGAACAAACAAAAAAAAAGAGGAAAAAAAATCATTGCTTACTTTTCGGGGCAAATGGGAAAAATTTGAATTTTACTCACTTTCATACAAAAATTTTCTGCAAATAACAGGCGAACAGAAATGCACAGCAGGTTGATATCGTGAATACAAAAATGTTTAGCGGTCTATATCTCGTGAGCTGCTTGGCCGATTTTAATGGAAGTGGTGTCATTGAAAAGGTCATAAGTTCTACTTTTTGCCTTTGATGCTTTGACCTTGATGTGACCTTAATGGGATGTCAAAAATTGAATTCAAAGCTTGTTTACAAAGATTTAACCCACTTCCAGTACTTAGATTTGGTTCTAATTGAATTCAAATCAAAGCTCTACTATTCATCTATGCAACCATTTATATTTTGGTAGAATTGACGCAATAGTTTTTGAGATATAGAAATTTGAGATTTTTTAATATAAACAATATAAAATATCTCGAAAACTGTTGGACCGATTTGAACAAAAATTCCAAGTTTATATAGATGGTAAGTAGAGCTTCAATACGAATTCTTTTAGATTTGAATGTAAGTACCAGAAGTGGGTTCAATCTTGACAAACATATTTTGATGTGAAATTTTGACCTCATATAAAGGTCACAGTTAAATCAAAGTTAAAGAACATGAAGCAAAACTTATAAGCTCTCCAATGCCACTACTTCCATCAAAATCGGTCAAATGGTTCTTAAGATATAGACTTATAAACATTTTGAAGTCAATTTTTGATCTTCTATTGTGATTACATCAAGGTCAAAGTAGTACAGCAAAAAGGAGAATTGATAACCTTTCCAATGACACTTCTTTCATCAAAATCTGAAAAGCGGTTCTCAAGATATAGGTTTTTAAACATTTTTGAATACACGATATCTACCTACTGCGTAATTCTGTTCGCCTGTTACTTGCTGACATTTTTTGTATGAAAGCGAACAAAATTTCAACTTTCGACTGGTCAAATTTGAAATGTGTATATCTCAAAGACTATTAGACCGATTCGAACAATACTTCTACAATTATATAGATAAATAGTAGAGCTTTAATCTGAATTCAACCGAATTCAAATCTAAGTTTTGGAAGTGGGTTAAATCTTTGTAAACAAACTTTGAACTCAATTTTTGACCTCTTATTAAGGTCATATCAAGGTCAATGTGTCATAGCATAAAGTAGAACTGATAACCTATCCAATGACACATCTTCCATCGAAATCGCTCAAGCGGTTCTCAAGATATAAGCCTTTAAACATTTTTGAATTCACGATATCTACCTACTGTGCATTTCTGTTCGCCTGGTACAATTGACAATTTTCAGTATGTTCGATTGACTGAAAACAACCGTCCCCCGGTTGTATGCAATATTTTTTAGTCACTCTTAAAATCGTCAATATTAGAACTGTTAATATTTCAAGTAAAATCCTTTAACATAAAGTAGTTAATTGCTAGGTGTGCCATCTAGTGGTTAGTATCTGTATTTCATTAGTTTAGAAGTCTATTCGCCATCTAGCGGTTGTTGTTTGTCAACTTGATAAGCTATGGACTTTGGAATAATTGGTTTGTGTCTTGGCTTGCCAAAAGCGCCATCTATGTGTCGTTCTGACGATATAATTGTGGTGAATTTAGTGAAGTTATTAAACATTTAACCCACTTCCAGTTCAAAATTATGGTATATCTCAAAAACTAACGGACCGATTTGAACGAGATTTTTACGATTGTATAGATGAACAGTAGAGCTTTATTCTGAATTCAACCTGAATCAAATATGAGTGTTGGAAGTGGTTTAAATCATTGTAAACAAGATTTGAACTAAATTTTTGACCTCTTATTAAGGTCACATCAAGGTCAAAGTGTCATAGCATAAAGTAGAACTGATAATCTATCCAATGACACTACTTTCATCGAAATCGCTCAAGCGGTTCTCAAGATATAAGCCTTTAAACATTTTTGAATTCACGATATCTACCTACTGCGCATTTCTGTTCGCCTGTTACCAGCTGGCATTTTTTGTATGGAAGCAAGCAATTTGCCAATTGCCCCCACATGTATGCAATGTTATTTTAAGAAAGTTCATTTGTTTGTTTTTTTTTTTTGAAAAAACAAAAAATAATAAAAATTGTTACAAATCAAAGAAAATTAAGGAAAAATTAATAAAAATAATTCGATAAATTATTAATATTAATAAAAATTTATGAAAAATTAATAATAATCAATAAAAATTAGCAAAAATCTATTTAAAATAAATAGAATAAAGGAAATATACGTATATTAATTTAAATTAATAAATTAAAATCAATAAAAATTTTTAAAAATTATGAAAAAAAAGAAATAATTAAAAACTATTAAAAATAATTAAAAATTTATAAAAATGAAAAAAAAAAAATAAAATTTGAATAGGAAAACTGTCTTATTTTAAAAAAATTTATAAAAATAAATAATCAAAAAAATTAATAAAAATTGGTATTAAATCAATTACGACGAATAGTAAAATTAAATAAAATCAGTGATGCGAAGACGATGATTTTTAACATTACTGAGGGCGTTTCCAGCTGGTTCTGCATCCGAATACTTACAGCGCGCACTACATTGCTTAATCAAGGATTGCAAAACAACGCATTATGATGCAGACGATGACGAAAATGTAACACGTTGCCCTACCCCCCGCAGTCATCTGCTCCTTTGGTGAAGCCAGTTAAAACCTGGTCCTTGGTTGTCAGAAGTAAGACTTGTCAAGCCTTGGGTGGTGAATGTTATTTTGGAAGATTCTGCTGTTGCCATGCAGAAAATTTATTAAAAAAAAAACATAACATGGAAAACATAAATAAAGAAAAATAAATACTCGTACAAAATTGTTTTAAATAAAGAACACACCTTGAATTTTATTTTATTATATTTTCTTTTCTTTTTTTTTATTTATAATATGCATTTTTATAATTCTGTGATTTATCAGTCATTCTGTTTTTTGTTTTGTTTTGTTTTGTTTTGTTTCGTTTTTCATCATCTTCATGTTTGTTGTTTTCATTACATTATTTTAAATTATAAAATCTAACACAAAACAAAGCAATTAGGTATATATCATCATCATCATCGTCATCATCATCTTCATCATCTTCAACCTACATTCATATTGTATTTCCTTTATCAATTAATTATATCATTAATACAATATAATATTAATATTACAATAATATAATAGATTAATACACATTCGTTATAATATTTGTTTAACAATCACTTACTTTGTTTGTTTGTTTGTTTGTTTGTTAGTCTCTCGGTCTGTTTGTCTAACTGTCCGATTTGTCCGATTGCTACATTTTATATTAAGTAAATACATTACAATACAATTTTTCCTAAATACATGTGTGAATCACACATGCCATATACATCATACAATATATCATTATCATCATCATCATCATCATCATCATCATACATAGATATTTATTTATTATTTGTTTTAATGTTTCTTTTCTTATTGTTTGTTATTTTACTATTATTTGTATTTGTATTTGTATTTATATATTTATATTTATTTATTTATTTATTTAAATTATTATATTAGATAACAATGATATTTAAGCCTAAAATAAGATGCAATTATTTTATTAATTTATTATTATTATTATTTCTTTACTAGTTTCATTCATTCTATAATGCACCCATCTTCATCATGTTTCTTTTCTTGTCATTTAACTAGTTTATTTTATTATATTTATTATATTTTTATGCATTCAACTAACGGAGGATTTCATCTTGAATAACATTAAATATTGTTCTTGTTTTTGTTGTTGTTGTTGTCATTTTATTTTATTTTATTTTTCTAATTAATTTAATATATTTATTTAATATTTAAGTGAAAATGGCTTCTTAAGTTTGTTTTGGTTTTGGTTTTTAGTATTTTTATTAGTATTTATTTCCTTTGGTTTGATATTTTTTGGTTTCGTTTTGTTTCAATTTAAATTTGAATTAAAATTAGTGCTTTGCTTTTATTTGTTTCTTTATTAAATTTTATTTATTAATTATTATTATTTTTTAATAATTTTTTTTAAATAAATGTAAGTACTTTTCTTCAGTTTTAAAGGCTAAAATTAAATAATTTTTTTTTTTTTTTTTTTTTGGGGAATTTGTAAATGCAAATATTTCATTTCATTGTGCAGCATAACATAGTGTCGAAGATTGTAAGAGGGAGGGGGAGAGTAAAGGGATAGTGAAAGGATCAACTTCGTTTAAAAATTTTTCTTTAAATATAATTACAAGAAAATATCTTACGTAAAATTTACATATTTGTGTGTTTCTTTATATTTAATATGTACGAGTACTTGGAAGGGTATAAAAATATTTAGTTGTGGTCAAAATAATGAGTTGCTAATCAGATACATAGAAGTATTTATTTATTGCAATAGATTGATTGATAAACAAGAATAAAATAAATTCATTTAATATTTTCCTATTTGTTTTGTAATATTTTAAGGACAATTTATATGAATTTAAAATCAATTGTATTTTACAAAAATCAGGAAAATTAGTGTACAAAATAATCAAAAGTATACCAATGAGTATAAAAGGCAGAGATCCTTAACTCTTAATTAAGAAATCTTAGACTCACAACATGTACAGTATATATTTCTATTAAAATTGTGAATAAATGATAATCAAAAGAAGATATTTTCATTTTTGGGGAGTCCCATTCTTAGTTGTGTTTCTTATAGAGTTGTCATACTGATTATTATATTGAATTAAGAGAGAGAGAGGTTAAGAGAGAGAGACAGTTGTTATTAAAGGTCATGATTGCATTGGAACCTTTGGATATTTATTTATTTATTAAAACTAAGATTATAATTACAAATTTTAACTTAGTATTTTTAATATGTGCAATAGCGACAGAGGCCTCCAGCTTAGGGGGAATTTAAGAAGAAAAGGAGGAAATTAGAGTGCAGGACCAGACTTGCCTTGAGCGGGAATCTAACCCATGACTCTTGGGATGTCAGCCCAGCGCATTAACCTCTGGGCTAACGAGCCAGTCAACATTTGGAAATCTATTAAGAGTATTATATGTTATATGTTAGAGAGTTAGCTCTAAAAATTACCTCACATTTGTTATTATTATTATTTGCTACCAACTGAAACAGACCTCCAAGCAAGAAAAGTATTCGAATGCTAATTAGAGTCCGTTCAAGGCACTGCAGGGCATTGGGTTAATGGCCTATAAAATGCATGTTCCACATCAAGATTCTTCTCGCAGCTGCAAAGATGAAGAAGAATCAGAAAGTATGTATTCAACACTTTCTATATCTCTGCCCTGTTCTTCAAGGAAGGCGAAGCCGAAGCCGTCTTCTCATGAAACCCCTTTTTTTTTTTTGATAATTTGAACGGTTTGGCAAAGTTGCCAGGGCAAGTATTCCCGCCTTTTCCTCTAAATTACTAACTCATAAACATAAAATTACAATAAAATGTACTCATTATTTTGACCATAAGTTTGTGTAGTGTACGAGTATAGTGTATAGTGTATAGAGTAGTATAAATTGTTCTAATTTTGTTGTATACAAGTTTTGGACTTAAAAACTGGAAAATATATATGAAATATATACTTAGTAAGTAAGTACAATAGTATATGTATATAGGGTTACATGTATATGTATATTTATGTATTGTATATATATTCTAGTCATATACTCATATGCAATAAGTGTATATAAATGTTTACATATGTTTAGCATTTCATATATGTATGTATGTATGTATGTATGTATGTAAATTCAAGTGTGTTTGTAAGTAGATGCATGATTGTTGTTGTTGTATACGAGTATACTAAGTAAATAATGATGTGTAAGTATATAGATATAGATTTATATAAGTAGTATACGCATTAAAGATAGCAATAAAAGTTGTGTATAGTAAGTAGTACATAGTATATTTATTAGTATGTGTTTGGAGTGTCTTTTTTGTTTTTTTTTTTTGTTGGATTAATAAATCGTGTAAAAAAGTTCAGCAGAGCAGTGCGTGCGTTTATATAAAATTCAATACAAATATTTTCTCCAAAAATGATTTCAGTTTTTACATAGTCAAACACCATAATAATAATAATAATAATATGTCATCATTTGTGAAAAAGTATTTCATTTCAGCGAGTCAAAATGATATTTTTAATTTAATTCTTAATCAGAGATTATTTAATTTTTTGTTTTGTTTCATTTAAAGATTTTTAGAAAAAGAGCAACTGATTTGATTTGGTTTGATTTGATAGAAAGATTGAAAGGAAGCGGATGTGTGCGGATGTTTGGCAAAGCGCATTTCTAATTCACTGTGAATATGATGGCAATGGCAACAAGATACAATAAATAATTTCAATAGAAACGAGAAGAAAAAGATGAAAAGAAAGCAAGCAACAGATTTGGGGGCAAAAGTCAAGTGATTTGTGAGTTTATATTAAGCTAAGAATATAAGAATATATTTTAATACTGTAAACTTGTTCGATCTCATTTGATTTTAGTTTTACTAATTAAAAATATAACAAATAATAGAAATTGATGTAGTTTATAGAAAAACAATAAACTCATGTTTGTTTTTGTGTGTTTGTTGGCTCCTTTTCTTCCTTGTGTCAATTGTAGTTGAGGTCTTTGTTTTGTTTTTGTTTTTGTCTTGTATTTGTGTTGTATGTATTTCATTTCTGTTCTTGTTGTTTGTTGATATGTTCCGAGTTCAATTGTTATATAGTATATATATATATAGAGAGAGAGAAATATTAAATATGTACTATATATCCATGTATAATAATAAGTCTGTGTGTGTGTGTGAGTCTTACAAATACAAATACAATTTGTTACAACATTAACAAACAAAAAAAAAAACCTTAATTAATCTGGGTGGAAAAAATATATATCAATACAATACAATACATCCATCAATCTCATCTATGAATGTAAGATACAAGTTCTACATAGTTTTATCTCAAATGATCGAACAACCATCGCCTCACAAAACTCAAAATCCAAACTCTTAAATCGAAAATTTATCTAAGTATTATACAAATATATCGAAATAAAGAAAAGCATTTCTAAATATATTGTATGTACTTATTAAGGGGGATTTGATTCTCTTAAAATTACAATACATGAATTTCATTTAATTCAATTCTAATTTTTAATTTTAATTTCAATTTCAAATTCAATTTAATTTTTATGTTTTAAGTTTTTGCTTTCCATTTAGAATTTTATCAAATAAATTATATTAACACGGGCCTAGCTCAATCAATCAACATTCAAATGTATCCTCATATTAAAGCCAAAAATTTCATTTGCATTAAATATAAGTTAAGTTATGTAATTAATTATTATTAATTATTATAGTAAGTATATAGCATTTTACTTCTGTTCTTCTGGGTTCTAACATTACATTACAGCACCACATTATTTTATTTTAATTTATTTTTATATTTTTTTTTCTCTTGTTTTATTTTATATCTTTACACATTTGCAATTGTTGCTTCAAACACATTTGAATATTTATTGTAATTAAAATTTAGTTTAATTTAATTTAATTATGTAATTTGTATTTTATTCCTTAACTTGATTATTAATTTTATTTTTTTATATTTATAAGATTTATATATATATATTTTTTTTATTAATTTATTGCCAACTTCTTGCTTTTGTCTTTGTCTTTATTTTCCTTCAATTGAATGAAATTGAAAATCTGGAAAAATTTTATCATACAAAATTTGAAATATTTTCCATATTCTTTCTTTGCAAGTTTTCAGAATTACAGTGCCACATTAAAGTCTATGTATTTCTATTACCTGGAGAGAACAAAAGAATCATTTTGCAAAATTTAATCTTACAGGTTTGTTTTCAATTAAATTTTTATGAAATATGGAACCATTCAAGTTACATGGCAGAAATAGAGGATTGCAGAAGATTAGCAACTGGAGATTGGAAATTCAGTTACTTCAAAGCCCAGAGAAGCTTCCTGGCTTTCATAACATATTGTAGATGCCCATAAAGGGTCAATAAAGTATAAATTTATGGTATCCATTATCCTTATTTTAGTTTGTCCAGGGATTGAAAATATTACGTACAATTGAAGAATAGAAAAATAGGAGTTTTTGGTATCATTACCAATATCATAAAAGTCAGTATAATCGCTGCCGATTGCATTGGTAATCAATTGAGAGTAGTAGAATAAGTGAAAGACGCTTGATTACGATTGAGAGTACAGCCAGGGCAAGGAAGTGTAGGCAACTGCCTAGGGGCAAATGAAAATGTTTTATCAAGTTAAATTGTCATTTGAAGATTTGTATTCCCAATAAGAATATTATTGATTTGTTTTATATGAAATATGACAGCATGCATAGCAATCCCATAGATTGAATCCGCGAATTACTTAGGGCTACATCCTGACCGCAGGTTAACTTGGGAAACCCACATCAAGACCAAGCAAATACAACTTGCTTGGGTCACACTCACAACTAAACTTAGTAATCAAGATTCTTCTTTATAAAATAATGTTGAAACCGGTGTGGACATATGCCATGCAATTTTGAGGCATTGGAAAGAATTCTAACATATAGATAGTTCAAAGGTATCAACACAACACACTCCACTATTCATAAGGGACTCATTGTACCTTTTGTTAGGGTCCATCCCATACTTAAAATTACAAGAATATACATTGACAGGCTAGTCATAGGAATGAATTAGACATTAATCTGCTTGTCAACAGCCAGATACTAGAATTTCAGAAGGCTATAAATGTAAATGTAATATTATATAGATAAATGTTAATAGGCGGCCTCACTGAAGACCAATTGTAATGCCATAAAATTCACTTATAGTCTTAAGACAGTTTGCATAAAAAAATCATAAAAAAAATATATATACAATATATTGTATATATTATAAAAATGATTTTCGAGTTTTTTGCGGCGATTTTAACTTCAACTAATCAGACGATGGTACGGCAAGTAAAACCAAGAAGAGGTTTCTTATTTAGGAAGTTGGAAAAGAGAAAAGATCCTCTAAGAATTGCATGCTCCGGCATGGTTAATTCAGCTTTGAGTTGTCTGATCAATTTGATGTTCATAAATGCCCGCGGATGTTCAACTAAATATTAATTGAAATGTCTGTTCAACTTGAAAACCCATAATTAAGGCGATAATTATAAAAAAATGTACATTCTTGGAGATTTTGCGAGCATCCTTACAGGACAACCAAGCAAGCAAGCGTAAGATCATAAATCTGTGTTCATTCTTGAACAATATACTTTAACATTTAGATTTAGTAATGCCTTATTTCATTTAGTTCTTCTATTCATTATGAAATCCTTCCTCGACTCATGTCAATGGTTTCTCTTTCATTAATATTGTATAGTTTCAAGTTTATAATGACGAATTGTTATTTCTTTTTTTTTTTTTGTTGTATATTACAATAGAAGACATGAAATGTACATTTGAACTCGCCATGATTTAGAGAAATGGGAACCATGCATAGACTTTGATCTGTCACTGTACGTTGTTGTTGTTGTTGTGCACTAATTACAATACATACATAATTTTCATTTGTATTTTTTGTTTTCCAATTCATCAGTGGTGAATAATATTGTATCTTATACTTGTATTTAGTTAGATTTATATCATTTGTTTGTTTCATTTTACAAAACTTAACTTTAACATTTTATTGTTTTGCATTTGTTAGATTAATATTTTTTATTAAATAATTTACTAATGTAAATTTTATTGAAAATTTTTGCTTTTGTGTGTCAAATGATTATTTTGAATTATAACAAACATAAATCCTTAAGTTTTTCTTTTTTTTTTTTTGTTTTTGTTGTATTTTTCATTCAACACTTCAGCAGCCAAATTGTCACTATGAAGCCTGTGTGAGTGAGTCACAGACATCTTTCATTGATTGATCCTTTGGCCTAGTTTAATACAAAACTTGGTTGCTGACTTGTCGCTTGATTATTATCTCTTCATCATTTTGTTGTATTGTAAGTTTGTTGTAAGGTTATTAAGTATTTTCTTTTTCCTTTTTGTACATTTATTAATTTTAATTAAATCTTACATTTATTTTAGCTTTTTGTTTATTTTTTGAATTTATTTAATTTATTTTATTTTGCTCTTTGCATTTGTTTATTTGTTTGGTTTGTTTGTTGTGTTGTGTTTTGTTGATCGTTTCATCCTTCATCAAATTGTTCGCATTTCATTGTTCGTATATGGTTTTTTTGTTTATGTGATTTGTGTTGTTATGCAAATGTATCTATCCTTTTACTATTTATGATGTAATACAGATGCAAGTATTGAGTATTAATCCTTCTTCTTTCTTTAAGTATTGTATATCTTTTGCTCACACACATTTATCCTTTTTTTTTGTTTTTGTTTTTGTCACTAATTATTATTTCTAATATTACACGATTATTATTATCTTGAAATCGTTAAAGTACTTTGCTTTCTGGATTCATTTACTTATCATTTAGTATATAATTTTGAATAGACATAGACTTAGATTTAGTGTACATAGATTTAGACATACCATTCTTTGACATCCTTTGAATTGCGTTTCTTTGTGCTTGGCTGGACTAGGCCAGCCATTTGGGGACGACCATCGCTGCCATAGCCCAATGAACCACTGCCACCGCTGGACATCATGCCAGCTCCACCAGATGCTCCACCGCCTGCACTTCCACTCATACCACCAGCATTGTGTCCATTATTCAGGGCTGCAGATTGATGGTGCGATTGCGATGGTTGATGATGCTGTCGCTGTTGATGATATGAGCCATTCGTGCTTGTATTACCCAGAAGGGCAGCATTTGGATTATGACACCCATAGGCAGCAGCCTTCTCGCTCTCGGTCTTATAGCCGCGATCACCGTTTGACTTAAGCCAGAGAACGAGTAGAATGACTAAGATGACTGCAATCAATATGCCGGCAACAATGCCGATAATCATGGCAGTGCGTTCTTCCTCAATGGAATTGATGCGGCCACCTTTGCTCTTGGGCCTGTAGTTATTATTGTTGCTGTATGGTGGTGGCGGCGGTATTGCCGGATAGTAAGGTGGCAGACCGGGTTCACTGTCGATCGGTGGTAATGGTGCCGGACGATGATGATGTGTCTCATCGGGCGTGGACGAATGCTCACCGTTATAAATAGAATTGTCATCGGTATCACTTCCAGAACTGCTGCCAAAGCCACCACCCATGCCAGCATTATAAACATGGATCACATCGAATGGTGTCGTCTCACGTTCCGTGACAGTTGTGCGTATTTCCGGTGTTGGCGTAGCTTGGGTTGTGCTTGTTGTTGTCGTAGAAGTTGTCGTGGTACTTGGAATTGTTGTAGCACGTTGCGTGGATGTTGTTGAAATGATTGAAGTCGTACTGCTGCCACTACCAGTGCCAGAAGTGCTTGATTCACGTGATGATGTAGTCTCAACTATGCGACCAAATGATGAGGATGTGCTGGTGGTACTGTGTTGTTGTTCTGTGGTTACTGCTATTAAATCTGTGCGACGCGTTGCACCATCTGTTGTGGGTATCAATTCATTGTTATTGGGGTCTGGAATGATAGACAAATGATATTAGTAAAACATATTAATAAGAATGAATTCTAATAAACTACAATACAATATTTAAATTGGCAATGCATGTAAGCGGCACAAAAAGTTCATTTTCTTTATCCCGAACAAAGGAATTTTAAGCACCGCTTATGCTTTCTTTTTCTTTGGTTTTTGTTTTTAAATTTTTCTGAAATTTATTTAACGGAATAACATTAATAATTTCGCGAATAATTTCAATGATATTTTTGTTTTTTTGATATGTACAATAATATAATTAATACAAATGTGGATTAATAAAAAAAAATTGATATATTCTCGACTCGCAATCAATCATCTTTGTAATAATCATAATCATAATAATAATAATAATAATGATATTTAATTAGCTTGAACCGTTAACTAATTATTGTTGTTTTGCTCAAAAAAGACATTACACAATAAAAATACACAGACAGTTATTAGTACATACATAGATACATAGATAGTTTGAAGTAATAGTTACAGATACAGATACAGAGAGATACAGTTACAGAAATACAGATAGTGATATAGACAGTTAAGGCCAAACTACATAGAATTCGTTAGATGCTTGAAACCACTGCAAAGTACACCAACATTTGCAATGAATGCATCTAACACTTTCCATGTAAATTGGTTTCTTCAGAGAGAGATTCGAATAATTTTACAGTACAGGATACATAAGAGTACCATACATATGTATGTATGTGTGTTTTATTGCTTTGATATACATAATTCTTTTTCTTTTTTATACTTTTCACGGGACCGAATAGTATTATAAGTTTATCATGAAGTTTATAATAGGTAGAAGGCGGAATTGATTAAGCCATGACCGTCTATCCGTCTGTATGTATGCAAACTAGTCCCTCAGTTTTTGAGCTAGAGATCTGAAATTTTTGCACGAACCTTTGTTTTTACCATAAGCACTACATTTGTCGGAATCAGCCCAATCGGACTACTAGGGGGTGCCTCTCATACAAACCATCCATTTGAATTCATGTTCTTATTAGAAAAACTTTTTTCTTTTCTGTCCTATCAAACTGAAACTTGGACACTATCAGTTTCCAAGATAGGCGCAGGACATTTGTCAGAAGCAGCCGAGTCGGACCACTATGGGGGGTATCTCCCATACAAACCACTTATTTGCATTCAAGTTCTTATTAGAAAAACTTTTTTCTTTTCTGTCCTATCAAACTGAAACTTGGACACTATCAGTTTCCAAGATAGGCGCAGTTTATTTGTTGGAATCAGCCGAGTCGGACCACTAAGGAGGGTACCTTCCATACAAATCCCGTGAAGAGTATTTCATCTTCGTCATAGTCGAAGACAAAGTTCTTACTAGTTTTTTGTTTTGTTTTTTCTTTTTTTTTTGTCATCTTCTTATTGTTGTTATTTTGTGTTTTAATAATTTTACACTACTTTGTTGTTCTTATTATTGTTATTGTTGTTGTTGTTGTTGTTTTTGTATTCATATATACAGTTAGACATAGCTCATCTATAATGAACCATGTTCGCTACTAGACCACAGTCAGTTCTTTACGTCCTTTAAGTTCCTTTTATCTAAGAGTTTTTATCTATCATAGTTCATTAGATCAGATCACATCAATTTCAATCACACATCGATTAACATAAGTCACATCAGTCGGTCACATCGGTTTCGTTTTTCTTTTTTGTTTTTTTTTTTTTTTTTGGTTTTAATTTGAGACTTTATGTCCCACATCAGAGGTTGTTGTCATCGTTGTCATCGTTGTTATTATCGTCATCTGTCATCTGTTTATATTGTAGGTTGTTTACATTTTCCATCGATTTGTTAAATGAGAGTCGTCTTCACTCAATCGTGGATATCTTGGATTTCTTTTCTTGGTTAATTGATTGGTGGTTTTTTTTTTTTGTTGGTTATTATTTGTGGTTGTAGAGTGGTGGTGGTGGTGGTGCTTGTACTAGTTGTTGTTGTTGTTGTTTCTATTGTTGTTGTAGACTGTACAGATTCTGGTTTTTAGCTGCGCTTCTTTCTTTCTTTTAATCTTCTATTTGATGGTTGGTTGGTTGGTTAGTTGATTGGTTGATCTTTCTTTATTCTGACTTATTTTATATTGTACTTTTTTATATATTTTTTTTTTTGTAATTTTTCTACATGTGCATTTGTGCATGGAAATTGCAATTGAGAAGCATCCAAGCTGCAATCATAGTCAGAAATATGAAGACGTGTTCAATTTCTGAAAGAGAGACACACAATAATGCCAACTCAAGTCAGTTTCAGTTCACAGAGAGAGAGAGAGAGAGAGAGAGTGGTGGTGGTGGTGGTGGTGGTGGTGGTGGTGATGGAGTAATTGTGGGTATGTAAGATCATTCAATCAATAAGCATCAAGTGAGAGTAGGCGGTAGACATGAATTGATTTGTGAATATTGGTTTGAAACGAATTGAGTTGGAAATTGGATTTGATTTGATTGGATTGAATTTTGGATTGGTTAATTGGAAATTATGACACGATTTGATGCTGTTTTAATGGCTATGAAACTGTTAAGTTTTGACTGATTTGATTGTTTAATTGATTGATTGATTGATTAATTAATTGGAACTGAACTTTTTCTCTCTCTGGATTTGATCAGAGAGCAAAGCGCTGACTAATTGAACTAAGCAGCAGCAAAAAGCATTTTTCAGCGTGTATCTGCATGTGTGTTGGGTGTGTGTGTGTGTGTGAGTTTCTATTTGTGTATTTTGTGCAAAAACGCGAACATTTACAAACCCCAACGACCCACCAAAAGTGAGGGCGAGGAGTCAATTATCTCGATACTACAATACTAAACTATACTATACTATACTGTACTATATTCTCTATAATAAGTAGAAGTATATACATGTGTATCTATGACTATATACAAAATATACATTAACTAGTTAACGATCGATCGGTTAATCAAAATGTCTGGTGAGTACGAGTATGTTACCGTTAGACCGGCGCTTGAGTGAGAATATGCCAATGAGACAATGACTTAGAACTAATGCAAATCAAAATCAAAATATAATCAATGCGCACACACTGCTGCATCAACACTCACCTGAACCCTTGGCTGTGCTTGTGGACGTAAACTGTTCCGTGGTTTCACCATAATCTCCAGAACCATGCAAACAATCTTCATCATCGCAGGCACGTTCAGTGCCATTTGTATTTCCACCAGCATTGGAGCTGCCATTATTGCCACCACCACTGCCACCACTTTTATCTGTACTAACATGCTGGGATGTTGTTGTTTGCTTCGTAGGTGGCACATAGACTGGTGTAATGAGATCATCACCACTGCCGGACTCAAATGGCGGAGTGCATTCGTCTTCATCATCTCCACGACAGCCAGAACCAGCTCCAGAGAATATAAGATCATCTACAGCGCCCGGATAGCCACTGGCAGGAGTCTGAAAGAGATCATTCGCGGTTAGGCACGCGGTATGAGGTGAAAGTACCAGCGAAGGCAATTGGATTATTGTTTATTTTGTACAAATTCTGTATGTAAGTATATATATGTATGTATTAGTGGATGATGTTTATCTTTTATATATATGTATATATATATATATTATGTATGCGTGTCTAGTGTTGGTTGTTAGTATGGTGTGTGTGTGTGTGTGTGTGAATGTGTAAGTGCATTGCATGCAACTTTAGTGCATCCTATTAATGTACATAAGATATTTAATGTTGTCTGTGTGTGTGTGTGTGTGTGTGTGTGTGTGTGTGTGTGTATATGAGTTCTTTCTCGCAAGGTGCAAATAATGAAGAAAATTTCAAATATTTTAAAAATAAATCAGTGCAGACAAGGAAAGAGTAAGTAAGTAAAATTAGCGAGAGAGAAAGAAGGAGAACAGTGTGCATAAATCATAAATTTTATGTTGTTTGTAGTAAGTTTTGAAGTTATTGTGCGGTAATTTATATGCAAAAGCGTTCACAAAATTCACAAAACCAAGCATAAGCACATCTCCCATTGATTGTAAACTCACACATTTTGATTTTCACTAACCCAATCAATCGACTCATGATTCACCATTTATGTATGGGGGATATAAGGCTCTGTTTTGCTTTTTACCCATAGGGAATACTAACAGTGGGACTGAGACTGAAGTGACTGGGACATTCTTTCATTCAAATGCAATATTATACATTAAATTAAGGAAATATTTTTTGTTTTTTTTTTTTTGTTCATTTTTGGTAATCCTGCCCGGAAATATCGTACTCACAGCCAGATGCCTTTGTTTTAAAGGTGTTTCCGGACATCAGCCATAGTAGCTTTCAAGGAAAATTCTTGAAAATTCCCGTTTTTTTTTTTTTAGAGTTCCATAGGGAACCCTATTGCGGAGATTTCGTTGTCCGTCCGTCACAGGATCATATCTCATGAACTATAATAGCTAGAGAAATTTTCACAGAATGTGTAGTTCTATCCGGGAATCAGCAGCAAATACTAAAACTAAAATATTTTCAAAAACTTAAAGGGGTCCCCCTATGGTACCTATACGATCTAGTAATCCCACGATCTTGAAATATGGCTGGTTGGTGGCTAAACATCAGAAACTTAAACTGAAATTTCAGTTTGATCGGATCACTAGAGTGGGTACCTTCCATACAAACCTCTATTACAGTTCAGGTTGTTATTAGGAAAACTTTTTTGGATCACTAGGGTGGGGTACCTCCCATACAAACCCTCCATAAAAATTCAGGTTCTAAGCAAAATGTATTTCTCTCTTTCTTTGAAAATTGAAAGATGATTTTCAATTACAAGAACAGACAACAGTACAAATATTAATCGATGATCAAAATGATGATGCGGTTCATTCTTCAGTGGTTTAGTGGTTGTGAACTGAAAATGTGCTTTTTCTTGGCTTATGTTATTTTGAGATATATAAGAGTAGATATAGAATATTATACAAATTACAAAAAATGCGCATTTACACTAATTTTATACATTAATAATAAAAATAAAAAAAAAAAAACAATAGAAGAACTACATTATATGGTAAATCATAAATTTCAGTCATGTAGTTCGACGAAAGCCATGAATCAAGTTCACTGATCGATTTGTTGAGGATATTTTTTTCTATTTTGTGTTTTCTTTTGTGATTTTTTTTTTCTTCAAAGGTTTCTTCTTCTTTTTCAAATCATTTGAGAGAACAAGGTTCATGTGAAAATATATATGAATAAATTTATAAAATTTTGAAGATAAGATAATTTTGCATAATCAATTTTTGGTTTCTTTTTTTTTTATGATGAAAAATACTTGAAAGTTGAGAGAGAGAAGTTGATTTTCAAATAAAATTTCAAATAAATTCCCTAACCTGCTGCATTCTTTGCAGATCATTTCTATCTAATACTCCAGTTACCAATTGAACATCTCCTCGAATTGTTATGTGTGCGTCACGTTCAACAGCCAAATCCAGAATGCGCAATTTATTGACCGAGAGACCGGCAATGACACCAGCAAAGGGACGCTCGATGCGCGTACGCCCGGTACGACTGAACTTGCCACCGACCTGAATATTCGACATGGTATTGAAGACAGTGGATTGGTGACCTAGTAAAGTAAATTTATATTGTTTAAATCCCTTTTTGTTTCAGTTAAATGACACATACCCTGAGGACTTATAGTCTGAACATTGTAATCATCCAATTGCAGAGTTCCATTGCCACCTTTGCGTGTAAATCGCACCACATGATAGGCATTTTGACCTTAGTACCAATCTCACCCAGAGGCAAATCGACTGTTCCTATATTGTAAACCATAAAGATATTTCCCTCGACTATTTCCAATTCCATATAATCTTGTGTTGTTGAACTCTCAATGCGCAATAGAACTGCATCCGATTTTGTTGTAATGAATCCCAAGGCAATGTTGTCTTCCTCGGTGTCTGCTTGCATATTTTCGGGGAAATTGTACTGAATGATGCCCTTATTGTTGCCAAACTCATAGGCAATTGATTCTAAAGATTATCGAAATTAAGATAAATTACTAAAGAGAAAATTCAAATTCCAAAAATTGCTATTACCATCATAACAAGTCGGTCCAGTATATGAAGTCATATCACATTCACATGCATAGGCATTCCATTGTTGAACACAAATGCCATGATTGGCACAAGCATTCTGACTGCACTTTGTTGGCCCTTCACAGCCACTGACCACCAATGAACTTGGTACAACAGCATCATTTGTTAGCGATGGAGAATTATCACCCAAATCCATAGAAGCTAGACAACCCTCGAAACCAGAACGTGATGATATAGAAGCCGGTAACTTTGAGTACATATCCTTGAAGACACCACCTATATAGAGTATTCCCGATAGTTCCAAATGCATATTGCCACCCGTCAAGGTCACAATTTCAATGAATCATCCACAGTAAGGGTGTGCGTTTTGGGTCCTGGCCGACGTATACTGACTTGATGCCAACGATTGTCATTCATGTGAACACGCGATTTGTCACGCATCGTAATCGGGCCATCGCCCAGATCAAAGGTATAATGTATATGACCATTAACCAATTCCACCGCAACGAAATCATTACGTCGTCCACCATTGAATATCAACAAACCATTGGGTTCGACTGTCTTAAAACGGAAATCCAAAGAGATGCTAGTGTAGGCCTTCAGCATGGGCAGACCGACATACGAATGCTTGGAGCGGAAAGTGGCAGCATGATAAGGACTTGCCTGTTGTGCTGGAACTGCAAAGCGGGCAGTCAATTTGAATGTAGCACTGGGCAAGGCAGACAATTCTGGACCCAATGATTTAACAATGTCAATATAACTAAAAGGGATCATCATTATCATCATCATCATCATCATGATCATAGGATTATTGTGATTTCAATTGTTTGTTACTTACTGCATGCCATTGAAAATGAAGCCTTGCATTTGTCCCAGGAAATTTGGCATTGTCGATGTCATTTGGATCTCTTCTTCGGCATGGAAAAGACCACCCAAATGTATAGAACGAATCTCAAGTGTACTATGACGTCCCAATATGGTCTCCGCTGTTTCAAATAAGGATTAAGGTTTACGTGATAAAATGTAAAATCTCAAGGGGAACCGCAATAAAACACTCCTTTCTCTCTACCATCACTAGTAGGAGAGAGAGAGAGAGAGAGACAGAGTGTGAGAGAAACGTGAGCAACCTAAACACGCTCTAAGAGGTTGGTTGATTAAACAAACAAATATGCATACATATACAAGAGTACATACATACATACATACATACATACACGTACAATACTCGTCATATGTAATAAGTACATACATAGGAACCGTTACAAAACATACTACATATACATAATTATATAGTATGGAGTAATAAGTATGGTAGTAGTAATTAGTAGTAAGTAATTTAGTAGTAAGTAAGTAGTAGTAGTAGTAGTAGTAGGTGTGAAAATCGATTGTTGTTTTAATCATTTGTCTGTTTGTTTTAGTAGTTTTTAGTACAAGAAGCACGTTTAAATAAGATTAGATACAATTAAATGGTAATTTAGTTAATTAGAATTGGAATTTTTGGTTTTGAGTAGTAGTAGTAGTAGTAGTAGTTGTTGTAGTTGTAATAGTAGTTGTAGTAGTTACATAATGCAATGTAAGTATGTATTTTTATTGTACGAGTATATTTAGACATACTAGATTAGACTATTGATTGATTGATTGATTGATAGTTTGATAAATTAGGTTAATCGTAATCGTTAATCCAATAAATATTATATTGTATTGTATTGTAGTTTCAAGCAAGAACATTTCATTATATTGGATACGATTAAGTTTAAAATTTGTTGTTGTTGTTATTGTTATTGTGTGTTTTTTTTTTATAGTGCGAAGTTTTGTACTTATTGAGTACTTGCAGCTTGGTTAACTAGTAAGTGCAGATTACAATATTCATTTATATTACGTATACGCATTAAGTATACGAAAAGAAAAAGAAAAAAAAGAAAAAATATAATGAAGAACATAAATGAAATTCAAAGAAATTTTTATTGTAGAAATGTTGAGAATCAACTGAGGGAAAGCAAGAAAAAATTTTATTAGAAAAAAAAGTATCAGAAAAAAGAAGAACAAAAAAAAAAAAAAGGATAAGGAAAAACAGAAAAAAATTCTCTATTATTCGGTGCTCATTTTTAGTTGGTGTTCTGGATTATTATTATTATTTTGATATTATTATTATTAATATTTTACGTGGCGGTGATTTGGTGCTTTTACAAAAAAAAAAAAAATTATAATAATAATAATTAAAATTAATATGAATAAATTATAGTTTAAATAATATTATAGATTGTTTATTTGCTTTTCTAATCCTACTACTGGTGATGAGTAAACAAACTCTGCTTTTATATTGATTATAATAATAATAATAATAAATAAAATAAAATAAAATAAAATATACAATATTATAATATTAAAACAAACATGAAGATATTCATTTCTTATTGTTTTTCTTTTTTAAGTTACTTTCGCTTTAACCCACATTTAACTAAACAACGGAGCAAATGACAAATGACAGTTACAAAGAAAATACAAAAGTTAGTAAGGAAAGAAAATTAGCGAGCGAGTGAGTGAACGAGCGATCAAATCTTTTTAAATACAAAACGCAAAAGACAGAGAGATATTTTTATATCACAATCAAAATACACTCAATTGTAAAGAAAGAAAAATTAATAAAAGACATTAATCATCGATCTATTGATTGATTGATCGATCGATTGCAATTCACAACGAACGAATGAACGCACAGTTATTTTTAGTTTTGTTTGTAAAGGCCCTTTTAGACGGTCAGTTCAGTCTCATCAGCACCGATAACCGAAACGATAACGAAAAATGGACTGATGGCCCAGCTTATTTGTCAGTCCATTTCGATAACACATCGATAAAAGTAATCAATCAATGCGTATTGTCTTCTACGGGCTCGTCTGCGACGTAGACGTATGCATGAGTAAGAGAGAGATAAAAAATGCTATACTGATTGTGTTTAGCACTGAGCGAAAGAACGTACGAACCGAAACCGAAACCGAAACCGAATGACCGAAAAATAAAATAACTCTTTTGTATTGAACCAATATAACACTACAATATTCTGTATTATTGCTTATATTGACCATCTACTTTAGAAGTTACGCTTCTATATTGTATTTGCTTAAATAGCTCCAATATAATAATAACATCGTCAAATTTTGATTTCCGTCACATTTCATTTTCATATTTTTTTGGATTTACTCCCCTTCGCTAAAGAAGTTTCACTTCAAAAACTCTGAAATGATTGACAACACTAAGATTTGGACTGATCGTGTAAAAACAAGCATTTTGTCAGTCCATTTCGATTTCTAAAGCGATAACATGGACTGAGACTGAGACTAAACTGAATTGACCATCTAAAAGGGCCTTTAGTTTTGTTTGTAAGTATGTTAATCTTTAATCGATAAATAAATTTGTATTTATTGTGAGTTTTGTGTGTGTGTGTGTTTGTGCCTCTGTTCTGTCTGCTGTCTAATTTTCTAACTATGTTACAAAGTATCTAATATTGTTGATTAGTAAAGTGTGTTGGATTAGTTAGTTTTAGTTAGTTGATTAGTTGTAGACTTGACCCGCATTTAATGAATGTTTCTTTTTTGCGGATTTGTGTCTTTTGTTTATCTAAATATGTTAATGGTTCACACCTTTGAGTGGCGCCTTGTAAAAAGCAAAGGTTAAAACAAAAGGAACCCAAACAAAAACGAAACTTAAATTAACGACATGTTGTATATTTTATAGGCATGTACTCGTATATGTTTGTTAGATATGTGTGTAACGATTTTTTGTATACATGTACATGTATGTATGTATGCATGTATGTATGCATGACTGTGTCTCTGTGTGTGTGAAACAGAAACTGAGACTGAGATACTAAATAATAATGACTGACATGAATGAAAAATGACTGACTTTGTGGTTTGCGTTGAGTTGAGTTGAATTGAGTTAAGTTGAGTTGAACTGAGTTGATAGATTTTTATCGATTATTAGGCGCAAGACTAAATGGACGGATGGCATGTGACAGGTGGCAGATGGCATGTGACGGTTGGGTCTCTTTTGGTCTCTCAGCCGAATGACTTAAGCCAAATTGTAGTAAAACAATATCAAAGATACATTGTTTGTTTGTTCATTAAGTGCACACACATGCAATTTATTTAACTAAATACAAATGTAGTATGGGATGGTTATACTATATACTTGTATGTTAGATTTATTATATGTATAAAAGAAAGACTCAAAAGTTGGTTTTCTATCTACTAAAGCGGTCAATAGACGTACAATATTAAGCATATTGTGATTGTTTTTATAAGCACAATATTATGGGATAATATTTTCAATATATGTATTTATATATTTTGAGATTGGAACAGTTGTGTAATACAATATTTGTATGTGTCAAGGGGGCAAAGAATCTCAATAGTATTGGAACATTAATTTAGTTCTTGGGTATTTGTGATATGGTAACCATGTTGAATGACATTGAATTTTGTCAGATTTTCATTGACCAAAAAGGAAGTTTATTTCTTCTTAAACAAGACTATTAGATTTTGATTTGATGACATTAAAGTAGTTAAATAAAAATCTCTTTCTAAGGAAATCATTGGGATGAAGTCTTTCAGCAATCTTTCTTTGTATCGGCAACTGAAGAAATGAATTTCTTCCATCACCGTTGACATCATAAGATGCAATATGGTGTTCCTAATTAACCACGGAAGTATTTTTCATTACTTGTAACATTTTGGTGATAAAGAAAGCATGTTAGAATTGAGTAAAAGGTCTCTTTATTTCTTTCTGAGAAATGTCCGTTTATTAATCAAGTCTTGCTTGTCATACTGTTTATATTTTGCACCCCCACCTTATATTTCCTAAGGTTGCATTAATCTTAAGTTTCAATACAAGGTCTGTCGCAAAGGAAACGAGGTTTTTCATAATCTCTATTTATAGTGACGCTATTTTTTGACGGGAGTAAGAGATGGAAAGGTACTTTCACTCCTAAAGTTCTGTCAAAATTTCATGGTCAACGGACAATTAGAAGCCGAGTGTAGCCTCAATATGGGCCTAGGGCTTTCCTTTCAGTGCCAAATGTTGGTGTCCGAAAAGGTAGAAGTCGCAAGGTGCTAAATCGCGACAGACAATAAATTTATCCTGTTCTCATTGGCCTTCATCATTCCCACCAACTTCTACAACAACTGAATACACAACCTTTCAATATCACAAAAAAAAAAAAAAAAAGAATCGCTTTTACTATCAAAACCAAATAATGTTATTTTGTTCAAAACTATTGTATGTCCATTGACCGCTTAAGTCACAGAGGCTGAGGCGTTTGCGAGAGCGAGTGGAGTAGAGAATAGTTGTTTGGAGCAAAACAATATGAACAAGAGAAAGAGAGAGAGCGAGAGGAGAGATAGAGAGAGAGAGAGAAAGAAAGAAGGCATGCTTGAACTATATTTTAGTTTAGTTTTGGTTAATATAAAATTATTGTTTGTTTTTCTTTTTTTTTTTTTGGTTGGTTGGTGCGGACATGCAAACTTTTTCATTATATTTTGTTTGTTTATTTGCTTCTTTGTGTTTGTTGTTGGGTGTGCGTGCGTGTCAAACACTCGTGACTCTGCATCAGCAGTAGCAGCAACAGCAGCAGCGACAGCGGTAGCGTCGCTTTTTGCTCTAATTAATTGAAACACTTACACAATACTAAACAAAAACAAAAATATTGTAAGTACTAAGGCTCTTTTTTTTAGTTTAGTTAAGTTTAGTTTAAGTTAAGTTAAGATTTCTTAATGGTTTTTGTTGTTGTTGTTAGTTAGTTAGATAGTTTTGTTTTTTTTTTTTTTGGTTTTTGGTTTTTGTTTTTGATTAACTTAACACAAAATCTAATTACTTTAAATTTAAATTGTGCAAAATTACAGCCCTGGACGACTCATCTTTATTATCATCATCCAAACATTTCTTTGCTGTCTCTGCTTAATAAAATTTTAATTATTATTAGAAGATTTAGCAAAAAAATGTTACACCGAGTTCGAATGCGTGTCGATTTTTTGTTTTTATGCTCGTTTTTTTTTCTTACTGGTTTTGTTAGTTTATTTTTTTTCTTTTTTTAGAACTCAATTATTCACTTTGTGGTCGTCATCAATCAAAATTGAGAATTTATTAAGGTTTTTCTTTGACTTGAATTTGACTTTGGCAGAACGAAAGACCGAAACTGAATCTGAAACTGAATTTGTATCCTGAAAATGAACAACTGCAAAACATACCGCACATTATTCATATCATGAATAGTTTACATTACTTGTTTTGTTGTTTTATTGTTTGGGCCTGAAAAATAATGGTAATCGAATTTATTTACACAAAAGAAAAAAACAAACAAAAAAACAAAAGAAGAAGTAAAATTATAAGAAAAATATAAATATGAAAATTCAAACAATTATATTGATGGACTTCAGATAATGGATGAAGTACGAGTATAGAAAATTCTGGGAACTATTAAAAACACTTATACTTATAACCTCCCTTTATATAATCTTTTGCCTATTCATATGGGGCACTTGTATAAATTATCAGTTGATTGAGTTATATTATTGTATGTCATTTGAAATCGTTTTAAACTGTTTTGTTCAAATATCACCAGAGGTGCGGAAGCTTGTCTTATAGAAACTCCTATTGTAAGGAATTGCAAGGTATAATCCAAGCAAGATGCTTTGAAAACTAGAGATTAGAAGGAGAAGATGAGCGCTTGACACAACGTCCAAGTTGTAAGTTTGGCAAGTAAATTAGTCATATAATAATAAGTCAGAAGGATAGGAGCTAGGAAGAACTTGCTTCATACAACGTGCATTTTGTACAGACCCTTATACACGGACATGTCAATTGTCAGTTCAGTTTCCCGTTTCTCATTTCAGTTCGGATAAAGGTTTGTTTTTATACGTACGTATACTTAACGTGTTCAGAAATATTTGCTATCTTCTTCTTTATATATAAAATTCGAGTGTACGAAAGTTTGTGACTCTTAATCTCCTAAACGGCTAGACCAATTTTGATAAATTTTTCTTTATTTTACTCATGGGGTCACCAAGATGGTTTATGCTTCAGTTGGAGACCCGGTAGGTGGCGTCGAGATACGGACAATTTTTAACATTTTTTTTATCTAGCGCTCACTATACTAAGCCGATTTTAATATATTTTTTTTAAATGCTAAATCAATGCTAATTGTAAGATTTTTTATACTTTTTTTTTTTTCAGTTTTTAACTTTTACAGCTAGTGTAATGTAAATTGTCATTCCAAATTGTTTTATAAAGTTTTGCTTAAGTATCTTACATAGTGCAGAAGTTTGCCATATATAAACTGCACGTATACGTAATGTAATGTATGTATATGAAGTATACGTACTATTAGTATGGATGGCATCAGGTTTTTATAAGAATTTTGTAAATTTGGCATTGTAACCGTTTCGTTTTTGTCATATTTCGAAGCAATAACTTATCGATTGTAAACCGTATTGAATAATCAATGATTACACAAAGAAATAAGGCAGAAGATGTTTCGTTAACTGTCTGGCAAAGGAACTCTGATTCTACAATTCTCTATGTGTAACAACAATAACCCCCAGGGACTGCTATTTTTATATGATGATGGGACTTAGTAGATAAAATTATCCGAAGAGCGATGCGATGAACTCTGTATATCTGTACTTGCATCAAGTGGTTCGCTATGCTAGTAGCAGTAGTATGATTTGTAATAAATATTGTATATTTATTTATTTTCTGATGAATTGGGTCGCTATATAAACGATTAATGATGGATTACTTTGAAGAAGAAGAATTACTATAATAATATGCATCAAGACTAAAAGACTAGTTTACTTAGAAACAGACAGATTTGATCTATTGATACATTTCGCCTCATCACTCTGTTCTTAACCATATAAGTATGCTACACTTTTCTATGTTTGGAAAAGTTCTTTAAGATGTGTTGAAGCTAAATATGTCAACCTAAGGATCCATAAAGAACAATGAACAGTCTACCATACTAATATCTGATTTCTTGAATGAAATCCATCAATATAATAGAGAATTGTGGACTCATCATAGTCGCTTACCCTTTGAATTATATTGTATAATAAAACAAAAAAAAAAATTAAATGAATTATTCAGATTAAATCAAACGTAAAATAATTTACAAATGGGACACAACACACTCCAATATTTAATTTAATAAAAATTCTCTTTTCAAAAGAAATTTTAAGAGCAAGCAGCTCAAATAATTAATTAGTAAGTAAGTAAGTTAAGTAATCAATAAGTATGAACGATGATGATGATGAGTAATACAATACTTTTAAAAATAAGTATATTGTACAAAAACAATCTTCCCCTATAACTTATAGCAGTATAGTATCTTGATTCATTAAAAAATTTAATTATTTGTTTTAATCAATTAAGATTTTGAAAATGTTTTCTTTACTCAAATAAAAGCACAACATCAAGATGTTTTTCAAAAAAGGTTTTCAAAATTTTACGGATAAAAATAAATTAAATCGGATTAGGATTAAAAACGAACCAACGAACGAACGAACGAAGAACGTATGATTGATTGATTGATTGATAGATAAACTGATTGATTGATTGATTGATTGATTTGAATGTTAGAATAAAAATGTTGTATACAAAGTTATGTTATGTGATGTCACACAAACAAAACAAAAAAAATCATAATAAAAGAAAAATAAAAAATATGCGAAGAAAAACACAAATACAAAAACTAATTTTGAATGCTTAGCAATAAAATTGAATTGAATTGATTGAATAAATTTGGAAAAACAAACATGATTTTAACAAAGAAATTAATGAGAGTTTTTAATGATTTAATTTAATTTAATTTAATTTAAATTGATTTGATTGGATTGGAATTTTCATCAATCAAATATGAAAATGAAATCAATAATAATGCACCAACACTTATGCACTTATTTTCTTTAGAATTAGATTAGAGATTTCAAATGAAAATCATCGGGTACATTGTAAGGATAACGTAATGGTAACGTAGCGTAACGTAACTGAGGAAAGATAACGATAACGTAACGTAATGCAACAATATTGTTTTTGTTTGCTGGTAAAGTAAATGTGATTAGTGAAGTGAATAGTGGATTTGTGTTTTATGTTTTCATGTTTCATGTTTCATGTTTCATGTTTTTTTCTTGTTGGTTTATTTTGGTTTTTTTGTATTTCGTTTAAAACAAAAATTATTGTAAAATTTTTAATGAAACGAAAAGTTTTTCAAAAGAAATGAAAATTTAATTGAAATAATAAGAAGAACTTATTATTTGTCTGCACTTCAACCTGACGACGACAGACAGGCGACGGGCGAGTGTCCTAGCACACACTTGACTTTTGCGCTTTCTTATTTTTGCGGGGGTTGGTGGTGGGTTAAGGGCGATGGTGAAAATAACGCAACGCAACACAACGAAAAGTAAGTAAGAGGTTTGCACTTTAAAACTTGGAACTTTTGTTGTTTTCTTTTTTTTGATAAATTTTTTTGTTTCTAATTTTCACTTTTCAGTTTTAATTTGAGCGGATTTCTTTCCAAGAATATGTGATATATTGTGTTCGAATTTGAACAAATTTTATGGATAGATTCGAATATTTGAAAAGTGTTCTTCGAATGACGAGGATTTGTTAATTTCAAAAAGGAGTTTTGTTTAAAAAAACGACACGGCACGACACGTAGTAGGGCAATAGAAGTGCTGGTGATACATACATAACATACCCCTGACAGGGGGAGCCCCGTCAACTTGCAGCCGAAGATTAGACGCTCTACGCGAGAAGCGTATTGTATGCCAATTATTGTCATTGAGAACCGATTGGCCAGCAAGCAGATTCTGCAATGAAATGCACAACAAGACAAACAAAACGATTTTCAAATTTAATCTCAGAATCTCAAACAAATCAATTCGGAACAATCATACCTTTTCACGATCACTTAAACGCACGCTGGCGCGTATCCGTCCTGCCACTAAAGCAATTTCCAGGCGATCCGGTGAATTGGATTCGGCACTAGTGAGTAGCAAAAGACCCGCTGGTCGTGCAGTTTTGAAGCGTATGACCAGTTCCTCTGTCTGCGTCTTAGTTCCCTGTCCATTGCCCAACCAAACGGTCATGTGTTGACTGCCATTGAAATTCAATATAGCCAATTCACGTCCACATGTCGGTCCACCATAAAGCGTTGCTGTGCAATCACAGATCGGACGATTCCAACCCTCGATGCAAGTGCCACCATTCTGACAGGGATTGCCATTGCAGACATTTGCCTGCACGTGACATGAAGGCTTCACCGAAGCTGTAAGCAAAATAGAAATGCTATAATTGTAAGGTGCTTCATTTTGGCATTTTCATTAAGGCATCGCACCTGAATCCTGTACACGAGCAAAGGCCGCAATATCAATTGCCTTTCCGCTGAGCACCAAGTCACGCAAACATCCCACATAGCCCTGACGAAGTGTAGCTGTCCATATAGCTGGAGGCCAAGCAACGCTATTATACGCTGGTCCAGTTCCACCTACATACATGTGACCGTCGAGTTCAAGTATTGTTCCATCTCCAGGCGTTCGGAAATCATTCCAAACACCATCCACGCTAACCTTTGCATCACGTCCATTGCGACGCAGTATTAGATCATGCCAATCACCATCATCGACACGGCGTCGGGATGCACGTACCTTGGCAGCGCCTGAACCCAGATCCATGTGTATATAAATGTGTCCATTCAGTAACTCAATAGCAAAGAGCACCGGCTGAGTGGGGAAAAAAGAAAAGAAAAAGTATTTCTTCATTTGCATTCATAGAGGAGTGGATATGAACTTACATTTTTAGCGCGTGGCTGCTTGGACCCGGTAGCCAAAATAATGATGCCATTGGGTTCCTTAGTGCGGAACTTGAAAGAGATTGAACTTTGTTTTCCCGTCTCCCATGGTGGCAACACTAAATGCGATTCACGAGTTGTAAAAGTCACTGGATCCTGTGGGTCTCCGCTTGGACATTGATATTCCACATTACCAGCAACCTGAATCAACTTAGATCCACTTTTAGCGAGGTCAATGAGATTCAATAGTAAAGTATCTGCAGAAAATTCAACCTAATAAAGAATAAAATTAAATCGTTTGAGACTCTATAAGATTGACAATAGTTTAAAACAAACCTTTCGCAAGCAGCCAACGAAGTTGTTATGCACACGTGCTCCAAGTAAAGCCCTTGGATTGACAGCACCACCGACATAGACACGCGATGATGACAACATGGTGAATTTGCCCGCAATGTGTGAGTGATCAGTATAGACATCATCGACAACAGTCACAAGCTATAAAATCAAAAATGGTTCAAGATTAATTAATCCAATTGATAGGCGAGACTTTCTACGCACCCGACAGAAGCTTGTAATTGAGGAAATCTCCTGGATGCGACGATGTACAGTTACTTTATGCCACTGATGGTCATCGAAACGAACTTTTGAAGGTTTTATATGCATCTCTTGTTTGCCATTTGCTAGGCCCATGGTCAACGAAACGCCGCCATCACGCAACGCTAAATTCAAATAGTCGGTGCCATGACCGGTATAGAAGAGCAATCCATTGGGCTGTCGTGTGCGAAAGTAGAGCGTTATTGCATCCTGTGCGCTAACAATCGGTTCAGCGCCCGTCTGGCCCAGATCATATGAAAGGAACTGTGTACCGCGGAACGTTGCTTCAGATGGCGCCTTCTCTTTTTCACAATATTGGCCATCATATTCAAGATTACGACATTCGCAAATTGGACCGGAATCAGTTGATATGCAGATTCCACCGTGCTGACATGGATCCTGGCGTTCACAAGCATCGCTGGTGTTACGCAGACCCTAAACGAAGGCAAAGGGAGACATGGGAGACACTGGAAAAAATTAAATTTAAATCTAAGACTTACCCGCGCAACTTTTTCACGTGGTGGCAGTTCATTTAGCTCGCACGGTCCATCACCGCACTTAATGTCACGCGGTTGTTTCATCTCCTGGCGACGTGTCACACCGCCCGGCTGATCGGCATAGACCAGATTACGGATGGCGCCACGAAAACGCGGCTCGAAGATAACGCTTGGCAAAGCCAGCAGTGCCAGTTTGGCGCTGTACCAGCTCGGCATGCCACCCACGTAGACATCCGAGTTGGTAGCGAATTTCCCAAACTGGAACTCTTTGCCTTTGGTCGTGCGGCTTTGCGAGACGGCATCAACTTTAAGCGAAGTCTGCTCATCATTACGCAGCACTTGGACTTTATGCCAATGTCCATCATGTAACTCACGGCCAACAGTAATAATCTGCGCACCACCACCCAGATTATAACGCAATCGCAACGCGCCCTCGACTAATTTCAACTCAAAGAAATCATAGGTCCCACCATCATCGGTATAAAGCACCAGACCGTTGGGCTGTTCAGTCTTGAACTCCAACTCTAGAGTACCATTTAAGCCTGTATACCATTTGCGAAACTGTGCAAATGAATTCAGGGAACCATCCAACTGAAAGCCAGCAACACAAGCTGACAACATTAACAAGGACACTATGACTGTCGTCCGACAGAGCATAGGATGTGATCTAAGTGTTGTTAATGCTGTGGTTGTTGTGTTTCCGGCATGCAATTTTCGGCGGTGTCTCGATTTGTTTGTCGTTACTGATCCTATGTTTGCTGAAGAGTCTCCACCATTTTGGGTTACTATGCTTGTATCACCCAGTTTTCTTGTTAGTTGATACATTGTTTATTATTTATTTATTATTTAGATTAGATTTATGGACTTGTATGTATATGTTTTGTAATTCTTCTATTTATTAACACATTTGTTCGATTTGTGTTAATTTTAATGAAAATGCATATGTACTAGATCACTTTAGATCGCACAAGATTTTATACTAATTCATTTGTTCATTTATAAATTTGTGATATGTGTTTATTTGTCGTGTATCTCGTTGATTTGAATTTATTTGATTTATGTGAATTTGGTGTAGTCGCCTTTAAGGCGCTTATTTACACCTATTAACACTAGCGCACACTAGAGTAATGTGTCTGTACTCGTACATAAGTAGTAGGAGAGTAGAGAGTAGCATGGTTTGCTCCTGCTGCTGTCCGGACAGCTGCGCGCGTAAAAGTCTCGTGTTTTTCCAGTATTTGTTTGAGCTTTTTCATACACACACACACACGTGGTTTACGCTTTAACACTTATCCATATTCATCCAACCGAGTAGTATATAGTATAAGGATACTACGAATCCAATTGGAAATTTATCCGCGCGTGTAATTTTCATTGAACTTTTAACTTTCACACACACAAATGCATTCTCACACATACATATGCGTTACACTATTAAACTGTATTGTTATTGTTGTTGTTGTTGTTATTTCTGACGTAGTATTTGTATTCCTGCTTCTTTGGTTGATGGTGGTTGTTAATGATGGTGGTAGTGTTGTTGTTGTCGTTGTTCTTATTATTGTTGTCGTCAGCAGCAGCAGCAGCAATTCAGTTATTAAGTTTATTGTAGTAAGAGAGACAAAGAATCCGAATCCAAGAGAGTGAGAAAGTATGTAAGAGATAGAGAACAACAGCAGCAGCATTTAAAAAAGCTCTATCAAATTGTGCTTTCTCCTTTTCACTCAACTAATTTTGTTCTTTTGATTTAAAATTTGATTTTTTTTTTATATTAAACACAAGAAAAAAACATGATAATTTTTTAACGAAATTGTTTATTAATTTTTTTATCTTTGAATTTGCAATTTTTCTTGATTTCAATTTTGGCATTTTTTTTTCAATTTTTGTTAATCAATTTTCATTTCATAAAAGAAATTTGAGACACGCTCGGTCGCTCACTTTGACTTGACGACTTCAGCAGCTTCAGTAGCTTGGGAAAAAGCTCTCTGATTCCTGCACCCCTGGCTGCCCATTGCTGCTCGGGCGCCTACAACTCTTCCAACGTACATGTACATACTAAAAATCGGAAAAAATTTTCACCAGTAGTTGGTTTTTTTTCTTTTCCGTTTTTCTTGTTGTCTTCTATTTTATTAAATAAATTATGCACAGTAATTGAGCGTTTAGCTTATGTAAAAACTTTGTTTGTAGAATTCGAAGGCAATTAAATATTTAAAAAGCAGTTCGAAGGAAATATTTTCACTTTTTCACTTTTTTTTCAAATGCATGCATAGTAATTATTTGTTAACTTTCATAACATACTTTCGGGGGTTTTGATTTTTCTTTTTTTATTTAATTTTCAGATTGCAGATTTTTCTTTAAATTTTTATTTCTTTGGTAAATTTATATTTTTCACTAGCTTCACTTGGTTTTTTTATGTTTAAATAATGTTGAAGGACATGCCTCAGGATGCCATGATGCCACACAGTAGTAGTGTAGTAGTAGAGATGATGAATATGTAAGATTTCACTAATATACAATTCAAAAATTTTCACAGCGCTTCAGCTCCACTTGGCATGATATCGATCGATCCGTACTGCAACCACGATGAGACTGAACTGCAATTTCAAACTTAATTCCTTCACAGTGTTGTTTCTTCTTCCAATGGATAACAAAAGCTCCAACAACTTATTCACAAAATATGGTACATGCAAAGCAAAGCAATCGGACCACAATGACAAATCAGATGCGCTCTCATAGTAGCTAAATCAACTCTGTGGACTGTGTTGAAGTGAAACTCTCTGTATAGATGAGTGAAGGGTATAACATGCCAAAAATCAAAAGCTCGTTTCGTTTCGCTTCGTAGAAGGCATGCATATGCGTAGTATTTTCTTCTCACATTCCTTCACACACACACACAATCTCATACTTAGATACACTTACTTACACTGATATGTCACTTACAAATACAATGACACGAACATAACAATGGCGAAGGTTCATAACCTGCATTACTTGAAGCTCATTTGCGGATGTTTGGAGAGTCATGTTTGGTAGTGTTGGTGTTCGTAGTGAGTGTGTGTGTGTGTGTGTGGATAGGATAAATGGGCACGCAAGCAAAAGAAGAGCAAGAAGCGCGCACACTCAAACACATGCAAATTGGTTCCTGTGTAAACTCCTTGACATTTATTTCATAGGGTTTACACTTCTGCTGTGATGTGCCTTCTTGTTGTTGGTTTGTGTTAATGCAATTCAACATTGTCGTTGTCGTCATTTCGAATTCGATTTGCAGTCAGTTGTAAAGGACCTTCAACGACTTGAAATGCACAACAGCTTTTACGCGACATTCGAAACGTTTGTAATTGCTTTGCTCCCTTCAAGTATAGACAATTTAATGGAAATATTTCATAGTATTTCACTTTAATTTGTTTTCTTTTGTTTTGTGTGTGTGTGTTGTTTTTTGGTTTTGTTGTATTGAAATTAATGTGTTTTTTGATATTCGACAAAAGTACCAATTAGTTTAATGTATCGCTGCCCCCATGACCTTTAATATTTATCATTGATATTAAATATGAACAAGTATAAATTTCTTCCATTCCATTTCATTACACTATTATTTTAATTACACTCCTCGAAAGGCAATTCAAAATTTAATGTGTAAATGTTTATATGAATTTATGAAAATGCACTTATTTCTTTGTTTTAAAATTTATCATTGATATTAATTTCTTCCATTCCATTATGATTTCAATTCCATTTCAAAATTTAATATGAATCTTGATAAGATTTTCTAGAAACGCACTAAATTTATTGTTTACATATTTTTCGCATTAAATTTGCCATGCGTTTTGGTCATGTGCATAACTGTGATCGCAACAGTGTTGCCAGTTGGAAAAACATACTTGCTGCTCTTCTTCTTCTGTTCTTATCATTCCTTTGTTATCAGTTGATTTGCCCATCAATCAGTAATTACTTTATAATCGCTTTAAGTTCCCGGTTCCCGGTGTAATGTTATTATTGACCACTCAAGTTGGAAATGCTGCACTGCGTGTGTTGAAGAGCACTTTAACGATAGTACCAATACTTGGTACCAGGTTGGCACACACAGAACGCAAAGTTGACGTCAATGGCGTGCAGTTGAATATCGTTGAGAGTGGCACAGGTGAACGTAGCCTATTGCTTATGCCTGGTGCCTTAGGCAGTGCCTGGACAGATTTCAAACCCCAAATTGAGATATTACCATCATTGCTACCAGAACACACAATTATTGCTTGGGATCCTCCGGGCTATGGCAAATCGGTGCCGCCCAAGCGGGTTTTTGGTTTAGATTTCTTTCAGAACGATGCAAAAGCAGCTGTGGACCTGATGGCTGCACTAGGCAGACCTAAGTTCTCAATACTTGGCTGGAGTGATGGTGGCATTACTGCGCTCATTGCTGCCGGTCGTTATCCTGATGCCATAGAGAAGTTGGCGATTTGGGGTGCTGGTGCCTACCTAAATGCAGACGAGGTTAAAGTACTGCAAGGCATACGCGATGTACAGAAATGGTCCCCACGTATGCGTGAACCCATGGAACAGGTATATGGCAAAGACCGTTTTGCGCAACTCTGGACTGAATGGGTTGATGCAGCAGTAGATTTCCATAAATTACGTGATGGTGATTTCTGTCGCCACGAAGTGGATCAAGTGCGTGCAGAAACCTTCATATTGCATGGTAGAAAGGATCCAATGATTGCTGCTGAGCATGTTCCATACCTCAGAGAACGTTTGAAGGGTGCGAAATATCATGAATTTCCTGAAGGCAAACACAACATTCATTTGCGCTACGCGGATGAATTCAATAAATTGGTTGCGGACTTTTTTAAATCATAAGAACATAGACACTAATTGTTGAGAATTTTTTTGTTTTTATTTTTATAGACAATTTATTTATATAATAAAGATTATCAATTGATTAGCCACAATACATTTTACTCCTTTAATCGGTGAGCTGAGCTCTGAGGGCTGGCACAGAGTCATCGTACTGTGCTTGATAGTAGTTTCCAGCAACAGGAGCGCTCAAATTGTATTTAGTAATGTAGTCCCTGGTCTTGACACTAACACGGCCTTGACGCGATCTACAATTAATTGATCAATATTAATTTAAATTGTTACAAAAAACTAACACAAATATTGGATCAAAAATCCAATTTATACGAGTATGTACTTACGTTCTTGGAATTAATTTATCGGTTACTATCTTATCAGCCTGTTTAAAAACCAAAAACACATAACGATGCAGACCAGTTCCCTCTGGTGGCCCAGAGCCAATATACTCGGCAATTGTCTGGCCTTCGCTCACTTTATTTCCAGGAATATTAATGACAGCCCAGTGTAAGATTTCACGGTATGTTGGTGTTTCACGTGACGGTGCATCGGGATCAACCATAATCAATGTATAGAGGGCACCATCCTCGGCTGTCCATGTTACAGTTGGTTGGTCCTTAACCTGTTTGGGTGCCAACTCCTTACCCAACTCAACTTGCACGCCAGACGGATAGCTGACTTGTGCCTTGGCCTTGGGTACAACATCAATGATGTCGGGAATTAAACCAGCTGAATCCATAATTTTGCTAGTTGCTTAATTGAAGTGACTGACTGACGCGGAAAACGTACAATGAATACACTATGATTCCGGTATCGTTGAGCTTTTTATCGTCAGCAATGCGACTTTGCATCAGTGCTCGATCAGTTTAAAGTTTATTCATTCACCACTCATTTACTATTCTTTGCGTTAAGTCTATGTACACTATGTAGATAAAAACACTGATAACAACACAACGATAAGCAACAGAAGACACAAGAAGACATGTTATTGATAAGGCAGGAAATGCTTTCCAATTTTTTACCTATCGCCGTGATTGACCAAAAAACGCACAAATTTGAAAATAAATAATTTGATTAAATTCACTGTATAGTCAGGGGATGCATGATTCATCGTATGCAACAATCAATGCTGCATAGAGACAACTTTGTCTTTTAATGCACTTCCATACACCAAACCAATCCAATGTAATCTGGATGTGGAGTAAGAGCTTCAAATCACTATCTCATCAAATTTCAACTTCAATTAAAAGTTAAACAGATAGCAACAACAACAACAATGAGTGATTTAGATAGTTTTATTGTGTATAGTATTTATTAGTTTTTCTTTTTCCATTAAACAATTCGAGAATAATTATCAACACTTCAGAATGAATATCAATGGTGACAGACAGTTTTACATACTTGGGACGGGGTTGGTCTAATAGTCCAACCTACCTATCTACTACTCATATTTAGGTCTAACAGGCTCTATCTACAGAGCAGAGCAAACCAACCAAATCTAATCTTTCAATCAGTCAATCATAAGATTGAAATGAGGAACTTCTGCTTGCAACAAGACCTGAACTGAGCTGAGCTGAGCAGAGCAGAGGAGAATTATTATTTTTTTTATATATGGATGTATGTATGTACTATTAATTAATAATATTAATATTTATCAATTTACTATAATGGAATTTTAGAGGTACATCATAGTCTCATAAATCAATACAAAGAAAAATGTTTATACAAAAAATAAAGAAACAAAATTACAAAAAGTATTTGAAATAAAATATATATAAATGTAATAGAGATAATATAATAATTAATATATATAATCGAGAATAAATTGCATGAATGAAATCATAAATCATAATCATATACATAATACACAATAATATGCTAACACGATGAGGCTACTACAACAAATGTATAAATAGATATATAGATGTTTATATAGTATGTACTCGTATGTATGTACTTATATGTTCAATTCATATATGCCTATGTATATATGTATGTATGATTGTTTGTTTGTTTGTTTTTGTCTTTTTGTTTGTTTGTGATATAATATAATAGATACAATTATAATAATAATAATAATGTTTTGTTTGTTTGTTTGTTTTGTTGGTTGTTGGAACTCAATTTTGGAATACAACATTTTTTCAATTAAATTGAAGCAAAAAATACCAATACATTTCGATATCAACTATAAATATTATTTATATATCCGTGAGATAGATAAAGATAAATTCAACACTATGAATCGATTAGACTTTAAATTTTTTCTATAAACTTTTTGTCCTTTTCCTCTAATTTGTTGGTTGTGGTTGTGGTTTTATTGTTCTTTAGTTGGCGACATCGTTGTGTGACGACAGCTTAACAACGCGTTTCATAGAGGCCACTGCGTCCAATATAACGTACCCATTTGACCACATCATGATCAGAGTAGTTGAGCTTTGGTTCGAAGACTTTAAGGTAACGTACTTTAAAGCCAGATGGCGCAAATGGCACCTCGAAATTCATGGAAATTGGTGGGCGGGTCCATTTCTTCTTCGTATCCGTTTCAAGTAATTCAATTTCGGCCGAGAGTTGTGTCTCTTTCATGCCAGCCATGCGTTTAATCTTCCATACAATAGCATTCTCGGAGGCCTTGTATTTGGCCTTTCCTTTTAGGCAAATTAGTTGAACGCCTGAGGTGTTTAGCGGTGTTGGTATCTTTACTTCGATCTTCTGGCCAAGCAACGAAGGTTTGAAATTTGATTTTAGCACGACCTTGACTTCCATTTTGGTGCGTCCAACCTCACGCACGAGTGGAATGACACGAAATGGCAATGAAATATCTTTTGTGGTACGATAGCGCATCAGCTCGAACTCACCATCCGGCGGTATAAAGCTAATCGAGTGCTCCGTCTCGAATTTACTAAGTTTGACGCACTGATGGAATTGGCAATCATCGATAACAACAACCGGTTTGCCGGATCGTGAGGTTTCCGCTTCAGTATTACCCGTCAGACCACGACCCTTCGATTCCATGACGATTTTGTCGTTGATACCAAATTTACACTCGGGCATGCCTACAAAAACAAACAAAAAAATCCTTGAAATATTGGTTGATAAATAGAACAGGAAGGAATAACATACCCGACAAATAGGATTTCATAACAACCTTGCCTGCCACATGAGCAGACAGCACCTGGCCCTGTGGGCTCATCAGCAGATTAACATACTCCAAGACGTCCAAAAATAGTTCATTGCGTCGATATTTAATTCCTTCTCGTCGCCAGCCAATTTGGCCTGTAACCTGCGACGTTATTTGCATTTGCTCCTCTTTGGTTGCTGATTTGATGCCCTGCTGCGTTATGAAAGTCTTCAGGGTACCCGAATCAGTGTTTTGCGGGTAACCAAAGTCAAGTATCTCATCCAAGAGCTCGTATATTAAAACAAAATTGTTCTTGATATTTTCTTCAGAAATCTTACCGAAATAAGATTGCATCACTTCAATAATCTTCAATAAGAATTCAAAGACCATTGCAGCATTCACATTTTGTTTGGTGACAGCTGCCAACCAAATGTTTGCCCGCTAAATTGGAGTTTAATCATTCATCATTCAAATTATACTGATTACCATTTCCGGTACACATACATATATATGTACGTGGCAATTGTATATATACAAACCTTAATGTGAAAGAAACTGGTACGCGCAATGTTGGTAACCGGAGATCTAACCTGCTGCCTTGCATGGATGACGTTGACCCTAAAGGCGTCCACTGCATTGCGTCCTATGTCATCGCGATAAACGCGAGAAATTAGCACTTCACCCTTGTGGTTGTAAACGAACAAACCACCTATCATTTTGTGCGCTGCTTATTACTCCTAAATAATATATAATTCAATCGCAGTTCAAACAAGTTATTTTTTGGTTTTTTTTGCACAATTGAAGAACTATTACAAAATAAAGTTTTTCTCTACTAAATATCGATTCACTCCCACTTTTCTTTTTGTCATAAGCAGCAGCAGCGGCGAACTCTTTGGTGAATATTATTCATTTACCATTTCAATCCAGGGCTGGAAAATGAAAATTCCAATGTTAGAGGGCGCTTTTGCAAAGAAGCAGCTGTGAGCCGCAGCCAACTTTGCTTCATTCGTGACAGTGCGGCTTTGACAACAAAAAAATTTTTGTAATTCATCACTTTTTGTTATTTCTTTTTTGCTTAAATAATATAATAATAATATCACCATGCCTGCGGAAAACTTAGAAGAGCAGGGCTTGGAAAAGAACCCCAAACTCGAATTGGCACAGTACAAATTCTTATTGACGCTGGACGAGCACAAGCAGAATGCCGCTTTAAAGGCCAAGCTACTCGATGCGATTCGTGCTGACAATATGGCACCATGGTATGAGCACATTTGTACTGAATTGAACTGGAGTGTGGACAAGGACTTGTTGGCACGTATGCGTGAGCACAATCGCGTTGAACTTGAAAGATTGGATGCTGCTATTGAAGATGCTGAAAAGAATTTGAGCGAAATGGAAGTGCGTGAAGCCAACTTGAAAAAGGCTGAGTTTTTGTGCCGTATTGGCGATAAGACTGCGACAGAGACAGCATTTCGGAAAACGTATGAGAAGACAGTGTCTCTTGGCCATCGCCTTGACATCGTATTTCATTTAATACGTTTGGGATTGTTCTACTTGGACCACGATCTCATCACACGCAACATTGACAAAGCTAAGTATCTTATTGAGGAAGGTGGTGATTGGGATCGTCGCAATCGCTTAAAAGTGTATCAAGGTGTCTACTCAATTGCTGTACGAGACTTTAAGAGTGCAGCCACATTCTTCTTGGATACCGTCAGCACATTTACCTCATATGAACTTATGGACTACCCCACATTCGTGCGTTATACTGTGTATGTATCTATGATTGCGCTACCACGCAATGAATTGCGCGACAAAGTTGTTAAAGGCGCTGAGATTCAGGAGGTATTGCACGGTCTGACAGATGTCAAGCCTTATCTCTTCGCGCTATTCAATTGTCACTATGCCGAGTTCTTCCAGCATCTTTCAAAAGTAGAACTGCAGCTACGTGAAGATTATCTGGCTCATCCACACTATCGTTTCTATGTACGCGAGATGCGTATTCTCGCCTACACACAGTTATTGGAGTCCTACCGCTCGCTTACACTGCAGTATATGGCCGAGGCATTTGGTGTGACAGTCGATTACATTGACCAGGAATTGTCACGCTTCATTGCCGCTGGACGGCTTCACGCAAAGGTGGATCGCGTCGGTGGCATTGTGGAGACCAATCGACCAGACAACAAGAACTGGCAATATCAGGCTACAATCAAGCAGGGTGATCTGTTGCTCAACCGCATACAGAAACTTAGCCGTGTCATCAATATTTAAAAAAATTACTATATACCATCCTTCTTTAGTTTATATACCCGAAAACGTGTAAAATTTATTGGAAACATCCGTTTCATATACACAATAAAATAAAGAAACTTAACACATAAACAAAATAAAGTTCATACAAAAAAATATTAAATTAAATTTGCCTCCTGCAAACACAAATTCTCTTCACCATCATCATCATCATCATCATCTTAAATTCGCTAAACGCATAATGAATGCATAATTCGCATATACAAAATTTAACTAAATTCTTTGGAATTGTAATTTTTGGCTTTACATTTTTTTTATGTTTACATATTGAGTATTTTTGAATCATGGCTTTTGTTTGTTTTTGTTTTGTTTTTCTTTGTACTTAAATTTATAGGTCAAAAGCGAACTAACAAATTTATTATAGAATTAATAATAATTTTGTTTTTCTTCAAAATTTTTGTTAAAAATCAAATGTTAACTTCAGATGGCGCTTAAAGTGAACTGGATAATCGGTCCGATTGTTATGGCCAACCGATATTTGTATTACATATTTAGGTTTGGTCGCCAGTCTCGTTTTTGCATTTCCAATCATCTTTTATGTCATTGTTACCCTCATTAATTGATCTGTTTATTAGGAAATTCCGTGCAACATCTTCCAAAGTGTTCTTGATGTTGCAATCCAATGGTTCATCATCGTCGTCGTCATGCTTAAGTGATTGCCGGCAAAGCTGTTGTTGTTGATGATGCTGCTGTTGTTGTTGCTGCTGCAGGTACTGGAACCGATTTTTATTCTCATTTGCTTCTGCCGAGGCCTTTGCCAAATCGTGTAGATTTTGTACCACCTCTTCAATGGGAGAATTCTGAGTAATTGAGGAGACAACAGAATGTGACGGTACCAGGGCTTGGAGACTGGCGCTGAGACTCTGATGCCGACGCAGTTCACCAAAGCGATTGTTATTCAGATTGATGAGGGCATTCATCATGACTTTATTGCGTTGGTAGTCCTTGCGAAGATGTTGTCGGATCTCGGTGTGACAGTGCTCGTTGTTTGTGACAATGATCTCACCAGTGTCTGTAGTGGTGACCCGCGCCTTGCAGTTGAATTTGCGCGAGAGGTTGCATTGCCAGTACTTCTTGTCCTTGCGTACATATTGTATGCCAAATGTGTGACCATCATGCACTAACAGTGGCTTGCCACGCTGGCTCAGCATGAACTCCAGTTTGCCTTGGAACCAATGTTCGCCGGGTGAGACTGTGCGAATATGAAGGAACTGAACGTTTAGGAAATGTGGTAGGATTAGCCGCCTTATATGGGCGCAATAACTACTATACTATATTGTGGTGGGTGGATTTTATGATTTTGATTGATGAGATCTGCTGTTGTTGGTACGAATGCAATGTACTGGACGGACAACATACAACATTATAATGGACACAACTAAAATGTGCGGCGGCGTTAGACCGAATGACGCTTAAAACTAATCAGTAATCATGCGTTTTCCCAGTGTTAACACCCACATACTAACCTGTGTATCGTCTCTCAATACCTGATGTGCTGAACATTCGATTTTCGGTTAAGTAGGATTGGTTTTCTATTTGTTTGTTTTAAGTGAAATAAATTAATTTTTTGTCTTAACAATCATCTTACAGACTAACAAAATTTACATATATTCTACTATGTATATTTTAAGAAAATTTATTTATTGTTATCGCGCGACTTTTAGTGGATCCAATTGGAAATCCAATTATATATTCTCAATCTTGAAATTGTGTCCACTGCCAGGCGATATGGTTATCGAGTCAATGACATGCGCCTGATGTTGTGCATTCGTTGGCGTTTGGTTTGTATCTGCAGAGCCGCCAGTGTTCGAGTATTCATCCGGCGAGAGAGCCGCATTATGCACCATCACATGATCATCTGACAAATGCGGAGGTGGTGACTTTAGACATGCTGATGACTCTGATGGATGTCCTAAGGAATGACTGCTTCGATTAGAGGGACTGCTTTGCTGAAGGTTACTTTGATGCTGTTGACTTAACTCAATTGCTAAGCTGCTGCCATGATGCTGGAGCTGATGATGCGGTGAGTTCTGTTGATGCTGCATTGACATGGCATTTGGCAAATGCATTAGATTAGGACCTTGGTGCATCATATTCTGTATGACGCTATTGGGCGTTGGCACACCACCATGCATAGTCATGCCATGTTGTCCATGCAGATTGGCCGGATTGTTCGTATGATGATGTTGTATCAGCAAATTAGGCAGCGTTGGTGTCAGATGATGTGGATGATGACATGTGAATGCTGATGAGGTTGGTGATGATGAGACGAATTCATTGCCGGTGACATTTGATTACCCGGTGGCGGTGAATGTGTCAACTGAGGCACACTTAAATTATGCTGAAACATACTTGGCCCACTAGAAGTGCCTCCGCTGCTACCACCTGCTGTAGTAATCCGCGTACATGTCAGTGATGAAGATGATGAGCCTGCTATCGTTTGATTTGTCATATTATTGTGGTTACTGTGATTGCTGTTATTCGCATTTGCTGAGCTTGTAATTGCAATCGATGCATCATTAAACGTACCACTTTGTACAGAATTTGGATTTGGATTAGGCGCACTATTGACACCTACACTGTTGCCATTACCTCCTGAGCTGCTGCCATTGCCACCACCACTACCACCGCCACCACGCATATGTGGCGTGTGATTGTGCACTCCGGTTGCCGAAATAATACGTCCCTGATGGGTGATGCAACGTGCCCGGCACATGCTGATGCGGTATGATTTACAAAGCCAATATGTCTTCATGCCTTGCTGCGTGGCAACAGTATTATTGCGATTAAAGACACAATTCCCGTGCAACAGCGATGTAGAGGACAACATCACCATGTTGCTGCCGCCTTTTGTTGTTTCGTTGACACAAGATTGATTTAAGATGATGTAGATGTTGAAAAGATGTTGCCGCATGGGCAAATTAAATACAATTATTAAAAATAATTAGTTGCACTCAATTTCAATTGTATTGATGTAGTAGGTGGATTTTGTTTTTTGGTAATCGGAGTTATTTACATAAAGAACAGAATGTCTTTGAAACAAAATAAATAAAAAACGATAAAAATAGTACATAAGAAGATCTGGAGGAGTATCTTTCTATACTAACAAATCATAAGTAATAGTATAAGTAGCAGAGGATAATCAGTGACGACAGACACCACAGCAAGGTGGCATCGGTCACACTGAGAATATGCAGTGCAGATGCAAAAATGTGAAATTTAAGAAGCCAATGTGGACAGATAAAGTGCAACAGCATTTAACCAAAAACCATACAAAGGAAGATGTATACGTTTATCAGATAAGCGGGGACAACTTCATCCGAATAATTTCGAATGTTTTCCATAAAGTTTTTAATCAAACCAATTGTATTAGTTGGGTTAGTACTCGTGCAATGAGAGATTAGAGAGATTAGTACCCATTAGTGGTGGGCAAATGAAATTAATGAAAGAAAGCAAACAAAATGATTTGATGATTTTACTCGTACAACAACAAAATGATAAACAACCAAAAATACTCTACTAATAAAGAAAATGCATTACATACTTGGTGGTATGTCCATGTGATTCCCATAGCTTTTGGCATAGTCATTTGGCATGTACAATTCATTAGGATATTCAGTGCCGGTTATATTTGAGGCATTTCCGATATTACTGTTACCATTGCCACCACCACCTCCTCCTCCTCCTCCTCCATTGTTGTTGTTATTATGAAACTTATAGTCCAAAAAAGAATTACGAAAGCCTGCCACAGAAGCGGCAGCAGCAGCTGCTGCTGCAGCGGCCGCTGCAGATGATGAAGAGGAACCATGATGTTGATGATGATGATGGTGTGGATGATGATCACTTCCACCGCTGCCTAAGCTTTCTCGCTTTACACTGCCGCCGCCACCAGCACCACCAACACTCAAATCATAGCGGGATTCAACCATTGATATATGCGGCAGGAAAAACTCTTCAGCATTCAAATGCTCCATATTTGTATCAGAGATATTATGTTCAATATGTTCGCCACTTGGCCCAGAAGCACCACCATGCTCAGCGAGGGCACGTTTGAATTGCTTACGCGAGTATATCGACAATGAATCAGTACTCAGTTCTGCCGCTCGTTTACTCAGCGTATATGAGGCCGTATGATGTTCACTGGAGATATGACGCGAAGGCGGTGTTGAAGATGACTGACCACTGCCACCGCCAGTCGTTGTGGGTGCACTACGCATTGGTGTTACATTACTGGCTTTTGGACTACTGGGTGCATTTGAATTATTATCGTTGTTGTTGTTGTTGGTATTAGCACTCTCCGATTCTGTGGCATTGCTTTTACTGTTATTATTGTTGTTGTTGGAAGCATTGGCGGCATCAGTTGTGTTGTCTAATTGTGTTGTATTTGTTGCATCTCCATCGGGGCCTACATTTTGTGCATGACTACTAGATCGATCCGAAGCTGTTGGTGCCGGTGAGGCTGAGGAATTTGTAGCCAAACCTTTTATTTGCAATAATTGACCAATTTTCATGAAAGATTGTAACTCCGTGTGCTTGACATTTACAACGCCCTGGTACATGAACTCAAGCAGTTCGCACATAATATTAAAGCTGACATCTTTAAGGATAACTGGAATGATATATGGGTGTAATAATAAATTAAAGATTGTATAAGTCTCAGGTCAATAATCTGTGTGGAGATTTTTCTATCATAAAATTGAAATTTGTCTCTCTGCTTTTGAGAGTTCTTTCTTTCTTTATCTTATTCGGAATACTAGTACTTATAATATAGATGAGACAGCAGTGACAAATAGCCCCAACTCTTCATCTAATCTATCATAAATGTATTTATATATAAGGAAATATTTAAGAAAATCGACAGTAGTGTCTATAAATCTAAACTCTTCAGATGAGATGCAAAGGAAATAGGACACATTGTGTCTGTGAGCCTTTAATGGACTAAGTGATCTAGTCTTGGTATCGGTTTCATTATCTTAAACTGGGTATTTTGCTTATCATTTACAAAGTATGATTTCCTAAATCAATCCTTAGAGAAACTATTCTCTTCATAGAACATAAAATAAAAGTTTTGATAGACACATTGATTTATGGAATTATGTATTTTGTTATATTCTTTATCTGAAATGGAAATTTCCAATTTGCTTAAAAACAAATAGATTCTTCTAATCAATGATAATGGAAATTGTTTTTGTTGTTATGATTGAGATTGAGATTGAGAGTTTCCCCCAAGTCAAGTCCCTTACCCTTATCTTAATCTACCATATATTTTCTAATATTAAATTCATCTAAACTAAACTTTAGACTTTGTTTGTTCTCGAAGGAAGGAATAAATTTCTAAATAGAATATCAGAAATAATTACATAAAAATATACAGAAAATAAATAGTATAATTAAATAAATATTTTTATACATCTCACAAAAATATGAGTATAACATGAAAAGAGGTCACATTATAGTGGAGATGTTATCATCATTGAATACTAAATCAATACATAAATAAATTATTACGATAAGAAAACTGAAATCTTAAATAAGTGTACAACAAATGACGACGACGACAACGACGACGACGACGACGACATTTACTATACTTATTTAACGGACAAGTAGAAATCGTATAATCCGTAATGGGCAGTCGCCACAACAGCATCCCTCCCTCTCTCCAAATCATCCCTCTCCAGTTATCACCTTTTTGAGTTTAAAATTTTAATCGAATCGATTGCATTCGCCTTTCAAAACATCCATCGTAGCATCAACATCTACTTAAAAACAATATTATCTCTTGTTCTCAATTGATTTCCATTTTGAATCTTCAAATAACAAATAAATGCTCGATCTCATACGTATATATGTATGTAAACTATCATCTATCTATCTATCTATCTTTATATGTATGTATGTATGTCCCGAGAACACTTCAAGCGTGTGTTGGCTAAGATTTTAGATTTAGTTTCTAATTTTAAACATGCCTCAAATAAATGTAATCACAACAAATACCACCCTCTCTCTCTGACCGTGATTAGATCAGAACCGATGAAATCAGATGAGATCCGATATGAATTTATTCTATGGCATACTAACTAATGATGAATCAAACCATTTCGATCTGATCTATTGGGTGTATGCATATGATTCCGCCCTTTTTTGTGAAAACAAAACAAATTTGCTTGTTTAGAAAAAGGAAAATTTATTTATTCAAAGTATGCCCCATCTGCAGCTACAACCTTTGCCCATCTTTCAGGCAATTTACGGATTCCTTGCATAAAGAAGTCCTGGTCTTTTGAGGCAATCCAATTATGAAGCCAAATTTTGATATCTTCATAAGAAGTGAATCGCTCTCCCGTAAGATCAGACTGCATCCTTCGAAATAAATGAAAATCTGAAGGGGCTATATCTGGTGAATATGGCGGGTGGGGTAGCACTTCCCAGTCTTGTCCATTTAAATATGTGTTTTCACAACATTTGCCGTATGCGGTCTGGCGTTGTCATGTTGAAGAATTAATTTGTCATGCCTATTCACCCATTCCGGTCGTTTTTCTTCTATAGCTACCTTCAACCGCATTAGTTGTCGTCTGTAAACATCGCCAGTGATAGTATCAGACGGTTTCAGCAACTCATAGTGCACAACACCTTACTGATCCCACCAAATACAGAGCATAACCTTGGTACAATGAATATTTTTCTTTGGCTGTGATGGGCCGGCCTCACCTGGCTTCAGCCAAGATTTTTTGCGTTTAGGATTCTCGTAATATATCCATTTTTCATCTCCCGTGATTATCCGATGCAAAAAACCTTTTCTTTTTTGTCTTTGAAGCAGCATTTCACAAATGGTTTTGCGACGTTCGATGTCTCGGTCTTTCAATTCATGTGGCACCCAGTTATTGACTTTTTGAACCATTCCCATTGCTTGCAAACGTCTTGAAATAGTTGATTGATCAACATTTAATGTTGTTGCCAATTCTGATTGTGTTTGACAACAATCTTCGGTCAATAAATCTTCCAATTCAGCATCTTCAAATTTTTTGGGTGGTTTTCCATGTTCTCTGTCCTCAATGTCAAAATCATCATTTTTAAATCGTCGAAACCATTCTTTGCAAGTTGTATTCGATGGAGCATGCTCACCGTAAACATCAGCAAGCAAACGATAAGTTTCCGCTGCACTTTTCTTTGCAACAAAATAGTGCAATAAAACCTCCCGCAAATGATGTTTACTTGGGATAAAACTCGACATTTTCAATGAATTAGAAATATTTGTTGTTTATGCTTCTATCAGCTGTTATACACTGTGTTTAACAGCTGATAGAAGGCACTATCGAATGCAAGTATTAGTATTTTAGTGTGCAAGTGTAAGCGGCGATACTAGCGAAACTATCGGAAAGGGCGGAATCATATGCATACACCCAATAATTTAGTAAGTACAGTATCTGAATATGATTTTTAAATGAACATATTGTACTTTCTATAAATGTGTTCATTATTAATGTTAAATGTTTATAACTTATAGGGTAAATTCTATATACAATAGTAGCCATGTTTATAAAGTTAGAGACAATAAATATAATAATAAGAACAACAACAACAATGGCAAAAACAACGTGTACAAGAAGAATGAACAAATGAACAAAGTGTCGAGATTATTTTATATTTCATACAATTTTAATCAAACAGATACAGATACACGACATTATCGACATCCAATAATATACATCGAGAAGATGAGATCGAAACGTAGAGACCTAACTGATCGACGGATGGATGGATGAATGGATGAATGGACAGACAGACAAAGAACTCAACAGATCAACAGAGAAGCAGCAAATAAATGTACATAATTTGTGTCCATACAAGTATGTAGATTGATAGAGGAGGGGAGATGAATCTCACTGATCTTAATGTGTGTACCATATATACGAGTATCTCTGTATCTGTATCTGTATCTCTATCTGATGTATGCATAAGTATGTGTTTGTGCTCATTTTTAAAAATTCAAAAAACAAAAAAACATATTCGAAGAAGATAAACTTTGTTCTAAAGTTCATTGAAAATGTGATAAATCCTCCTCAAAAATGGTGATAATAATTTTGAGAATCGAATCGAATCAAATCGAAACATTGTATGCTGTGATACATCGGAACACGCAGACATTTTGGAAATCTATATACGAGTAGGCAGTTGAAATCTGCCATCATCAGTATTGGAAATTCTCTCCTGTAGAGAAGAACAAAGTCAACAACGAAGATAGATGATAATGGTTTCTCATTTAATATATAAAAACGATTATGAATTTTATGCGCTTGTTGGTTGTGTAAAATAACTCAAGATGCGACCTCTGGTGATCTTTTGCCCGTCTGATCTGATATCAGTATAGTATCGCTTGCCTATTTCTGTAGAAATTGATAGATTAGCAGAATGGGCTCAAAGTACTTATTAAATTTGATTACAATAGAGAGGCATCATAATGCAAAAGGATTAGTTTTAAACAAACAAAAAAAAAAAAAAAAGAAAAGATACACATTGGAAAGCTTCTATCTATTAATTGTTGTAACCACTTTGGACATGGACAAAATTGACGCCCATTTACTATAGTTTTTATTTTACTATATCGATCGAGTTTCGGTTTCTAATCCCGCCCACTTGGTAAACTTTAACCAATAAGATTGCATTCAATTGTTTCAAGAACAATTGAATTTATGATTATGATAAAAATTTATCGAATCAAAACGAATACGAATCGTGACGATCGATCGTCAACCTGAGTTTGATTTTGTATAGTAACGTGTCTACCATCATCATACACCACCACCATACATGTAGTACTCGTACCTCCTAACTCTGAACGTCTTCAAAAATATTGATGTGGTAAGTATTTTATTTTTCGGACTAAATAAATAATAATATTTGTGTTATCTATAAACGCCGTTTAACTAACTATGCCATATACCCATGTTGAAAGGCCTGATAGCCTGATAAAAACTCACTTTGAATTTTGTGTGGACTAGGGGCTGAGTAGATCATTGAAAATTCCATATACCATTGAACACAATGCGATATTTTTGCGATATCGATTTGGATGTGGATTTTAACTTGTAAATTATTTTCATTAATTCCATAAATTATCCATAGTCCAACCATAGTTCCATATAAGGCTATCAAACACTGCCTGAGTGTAGGAACGTACGAGTGAGTATCTTTATCATTATTATTATTATTGTATTATTGTAGTAAGTAGCACCAAGCAACTGAAGAACTTTTATAGTATGGATTTTTTGTTTTGTTCGATATAAATATGAATTATTGAAAGTCCATAAAATATATGTACATATTTATAACCCCCTCAATTTGGACTTAAGCTTTTGGTTAAGGTTTTGGTTTTGTTTTTGTTTTGTTGATTTGCTTCCTAAGTATTTTAATTGACGTTAATTCGTTAATTCATTGTTGGTTTGAACCAAAACACTCGTATCTCTCAAGACCAAAAACACAAAAAATTCGTTTTTTGTTATCTACCAAAGTTCAAAATCTTATTTTACGATTAGTTGAGATACCCAAAGTTAAAGTTAACTTTATTATTGTATATTTTTACCATAAAAACCACTTACAATCCATAAACTGCTTTTGTTGATAAACATTTAGATTATATTATATTGTATTTACAGAATATCAGAATCAATTTCCATATTATAGGGATTAAATTTAGTGCTATATAAATGGGAGATGATCAATGAAATCCTAGGAGAATTTGATTGATAGATTGATCTGTATTCTTTTAATAAATACATATGTAGTTCCTTACTTTCCATGTACAATAAGTGGGTACTTATTCTACTTAGTAGTAGTCCATGATTCAGACAACTAATGTCTAATATCTCAAGATAAACCAAGTGATGGCCAGTATACAAGTATACAATACACATACACATACAATATTTGCAAAAGTGTTTTTTTTTTTTTCGTCAAGTGTACTAGACTAGACTCAAGTGGTGGTTAGATGGTTAAAAAGGAGGCCTCTCATTGGGTTGGGTTGCGTTGGCTTGTTTATGTGAAGCAATAAATGATTGTTAAATGCGATAAAAAGATAAAAAGAAAAATTTTTGAGTTTCGTGTGTTGGACTATTATTGGATTGTAATATGCATGGAGACAACACGAAAACATGATATGACGACAATTCATGGAGTGTTCATAGAGTAGTTAGTAAGTACATAGTAGTACTCATGTTTTCTTGTTGTTGTTATTGTTGTTTGCTGCTGTTAACAAAGTTTATTTTTTATAAATTTGTTTCTTGTTATTTATTGGGTATATTGATACAGTTTATCATTGAAAAATGATTAGCCGGCTGGCGTTCATTTCTATTCCATTCTGTTCAATGTTTGTTACCCACTATTATACTAACAGCAACAGCAACAGCAACAACAACAGCAACAGGAGCAACCAATAACCAACAACAATTGCTGCTACTGCTGGTGGCTACTACTTGAAAGATATAAAAATATTTTTATTGCAGTTTAATCTGATAAAGGTGGTGATACAATATCCATGCACAATTCCAGAGTCCGTGTTCGATATGTATGTATGTATGTGCATACCAATGTTGTCTTGTTGTAGTATGTATTTCTTATGTTTTGAAATAGAAATTTCAAAAGTATGAGGTCAACAACAATCTACCCAATGTACAATTTTTGTTAAATTTCTATTATTGATTCTTTAAAGAGAGGGAGTGGGAGTCATGATCATTTATACTAAAGGATGGTGGGTTTAGTGTTTAGTATTCATATGCGGAACTGATAGCTAAACGATTCAAGAAAGATCCCATGGTGTGCGATCTTATCAGTATTTCATTTCGCTATCGATGCGTCGTCGTTGTCGTCGTTGCCAGCCATCAATGATTTGGATTTATGACTAACTAAATCGTTTTATATGCTTAAGTAGCAGCAGCAGAAGCAGTCGAAGCAGCAGAAACAGCGGCAGCAGCTCGTCATTGACTCCATAAAGAAATAAAATGCTTCAACATTAGCAAGCATCGAGAATGACTTCTGTGTGCATTTACAGCACGCGTGAGTTGATAGCTATGCTGATATTCCCCCCCTCCCATTTACATGCCAACTATCTTTTATGATATAAAAACATATATGTATTTGCTTTTCGATATCTTTTGACTTAGTTTTTTGTGATGTCCAACTTGAAAATTATTTATTACAATCAAGTTGATTTATATCTTGACAAGCAGCAAAACTCACAACTAAACTAAACCGAAAACCGACGGACAAGCTAACAGGTATGCAGACAGAAAGAAAAACAGAAATAGAAACACAGACAGCCGAAGTGTCACATTGCATGGCAGACGCTTCGTCTATATGAAATGCTTATTTGTGTTGTGTGTTATGACAAAAGAAGGTGTTGATAATATTATTAAATAAATGATAAATAAATCGCGATTGTTACCATTTTTCTTAAGTAGAGTGAGATCGATTGGGTTACTCAGCAAACAAAATACAGAGAAATCTGATCTTATTTGCTAATGTAAACACACATACACAGAGAAAGAAAGGAGACTCCAATGTGTCTGGTCATTAGTTTAGTAAATACAATTCCATAATTCAATGTTTAATAATATCCTTCCTGGAAGCGATTTCTAGAAGTTTTCCCCACTAGTATTGTTGTTTTTTTAATGTAGCGACATTCACGGCTTGAAGTTCATTTGCGAATGTCAAATGCACTTCTTGCTGTGCTTTGCATAAACTTGCTTCAAAGATACATATCGGAAACACGAAGGCACTTTTGCAATGCAGATAGCAAAACTAAATCGACTCTTGAACTTAAGCCCATCTTACTTGTTAATACACACATATTACGATGCGGATAATTATTTCAAATGATATAAGCTGATATATTCAACACGAGACAGTATAATTATAATATTGTAGTAACGCAATTCGCAATGCTCGAAAACTATTAAAAACACATTACGCATTGAATTGTAAATTGGACTTACAATTGTATTTCTACCACTTACTTATTGGATGCTTGCAAGGATTCGTAATGAAAATCTCTTGAAAGTATGGACTGCAAATGGCCAATACGAATTTATGCGCGTGCAGCAATTTTCCATCGCAGGCCAAAGTTACATCGACCAAGTCGCCGCGATCATATAAATTTTGAAAGCCGCTTGCTATGTTATCCTGGAAATTCTTCCAGCAAAGTTTAAACTCTTCATCCATTATGATGATGGTGATGATGTGAACACAGTTGTTGACAGCTACGAATATATCCTGCGAGGTCTCCAACTGTGCCCTCCGTTCTGTACCTTAATTTATGATAATTGCTTTTTAATGTCTTTGACTTTTTTTTTCCTTATGTATACAATTCTATGCAATCACTGTTATTATCTTTTCAAAAGACCCAAACGCGCGTTTTAAACATTCGCACAACAAGAATTTATATTTTTGCGGGTAGTTTCGACGCACACCCGCACCGTTCGATTTCAGATTCCATAAACATCTAACATCTGAAAAACAAATTATTGTGATATTAAAGTTCTTTGATGTTGTTTTGTCCTAGGTAGGCCATGCACGATATACCGCATTCATACGTTTCTTTCGTTCAGTTCATGCCCATGACCATGAGCGAAAACGTTTGCAGCTTTTAGTTCCAAAATGATATTGATCTATGTATTCGAGTAGCAAGAAGTTACATTGGAATTTCTTATACTAACAAAAACTGAAGATGTGTCAGTCTGGCAGCACTGTTGACCTACAATAGAAAATAAAGAAATTGTGCAGCAATTTTTTTTTAATTACTGTCAGGAGAAATAAATGTTATAAAATCAATGAAAAATATTTCCCAATTTCACATATGCATAATACTTAATAGTGAATTTATGTTTTCAGAAGAATTGCACCTTCCCTTTCATCATCATGAATTTTAAGTAATAATTTAGTCCTTTAACAAAAATCCTTTGAAATATATTGATTGCATGTATGAATGTTTTCATTGTGACCACGGTACTTTAAGTTTGGAATTTCCAACAATTATTACTTTCACACCCGCAAACGTATGTGATAAAAAGAGTCTTATCTAAATGGGTTAATTACCTACAGCCTTAACCGACTTGTTATACTCTTTAAGAACATTAAAATTTGATACCAAACATGTCGATTAAACTAATGAGACTCACTCATAGTTCATAGCTGATAGATCTAAATAGCCCAGTTTACATTTTAAATAAATCTTATCAATAGACGGCCATGCTATGCGTAATCGGTTTGTTCTCTTTGCTTTCCATAACTATTGGCTCTTACAATCTAGGAACTTGTTATTAGTATTAAAAGTGCCTTCGACCTTAAAGTTACCTTTGTTTTAGTTCAAATGGGTTGTTGTTTCAGTAAGTATTCAGTGTTAACAAAAAAACATAAAACATTATTCATTATTAAACTAAATTAAATTTTCATGAAACTTTAGGTCAGCGAAAATCTGTGGATTTACCGGCAGTGCCGCCACCACAGAATAGATCCACTGTCCCGGGATTCTCCGCTGCAAATAGTACATTTGAACCTGCCAAGAATTCTCCAAACAGCGGGGAAGGAGGAGGAGTTACTAATAATGCTTTAGAAGCTGATTAATATGAACAAAACCTAGGTCAACGATGTTTAATATAAATTATAGTTTTTAATGAAGAAATGTTAATTTTTAAAAATTAAATTACTTTTAATATGAGTCACATTTGGAAAAGTGCTTATAGCTTTACTTCAGAACAAAGATAATTATGCGATAAGTTTCTATTTTTATTATTCGTAAAGGAATTTTAAAAAAATAAAAATCGATTTTTGATTCTGAATAAAAGTGATAACAATTAATCTAATTTGATATGAAAAATTAAATTCACAAGTATTATGGAGTGTTTAAATGTTTCTGGTTATGATCTCTTTACCATAGAATTGATGGATAACTTTTAATGAGAGACGATAAACATGCTCGCACGTTGCACTAAGTTCAAACGTAAATTTAGCGAAAAATATACAATTTGTAAATAATTTGCAAATACTTCTTGTAACTCCCTTTTTTATTCCTGCTACGTGTTTTATTAAAAATGTTACAATTTGATTGATATACACTGAAATCATCTTCTGCTGGTTCAAATTAGTGCGCAATAAAAAGTGCTGCCACACTGGCCAAATTGTGGCAACGCTTGCCAACAATTGTTAACGGAGTGGCATTACTTACATTGTGGTGTTGGCATTGAACGCTGCGTGGACTCTGGCACTATAGTACGTTCAGACTGCGAGTCTGTTAAGAGTTCTTTTAGCCGTTCAGACATGTCGTTTTGAGAGTTCGTGTTTCTAGGAACAGCTGTTTTTTCTTTTGGCTATACACACAAATGGAAAATTGGAAAGTTCAATTGTAAAATTTGTGGAAAATACATAATCTAGAACAGTTTGCAATGTATGTGCATATTTGTTGCAGAAAGGGAGCTGCATTCCTGTTACATATAAATTTACAATTTGAAATTTCCTAAAATCATCATCAGCTGTTTTACATATTTATTCACTACAACAACAATAACAACAAATTTCGTTCATTTTCCCTGTAATTGTTGTTGGTTGGAACTCAAGTTGTGTGCGAGTTTGCAGGTGTAAATACGCTATTATTCTCCCAAAACTCGATTTCGAACCAAAATTCGCTACTTTTTCGCTTTCTACTCGGCCGCTCTCTTCTTTCTCGTTAATCGAGAATTTGATTACAACGAAAGTGGACCTACGCGCGCCGTTTTTTTTTTTGGCCGTCGGAAATTGCAAACGAAAGTTGGAAATTGTTTTAAATAATATTAATAATTTAAATTTTTTAATTTTGTGTATTAATTAAAAGCAAAACAAAGCACATCCACGCCCGCGTTTTTTCCGGCGGTCCGCAAAGTTATCAAGTGTTTTCTCAGGGTGTTGTAAATATATTTAACTGTTTGCCCCCCGTTGTTATTTGTAAGAAACAAACACCACAATAAAAAATAAGTTTTGCTATTTAATTTATCTCTCTGCATTTGCATTGTTCTAGAAATCGACATTTTAGAAAGCACAGCAAAGCGCGCCGTTTTACAGTTGTTCGTTTCTTTTTTTTTTTGAATTCATATAAAACGAATATATTTTATACAAAAAATGGCCGGTACGTGTTATTGGAAGGATGCCTTCCCAGCTTTTGGGAACATATATGCATATAAATACAAATGTAGTTACATAACTAATAATGTGAAATTAAATAAATATTACAGGCTCCCCTGCTTCAGCATCATCGCCACACAACCCATTCGCGCAGTTTGAAAGGTCATTTACAAAGGATGAGACTGTTTACAAGTACTTCGACCTGGCAGCCATTGATGTCAAATATGGTAAGTAAGCCAAGTAACGAATCAAGAAACAGGTGTGTATAATAACTTTCGGTGTTGAAATTTGAACCGCACCACCTCCAACAACACCTCACCGCTTTACACACACCTTGACTGGACTTGTTTGCAATCCAATACAACTAAACTTTCATTTACAAGTCTAATCAGTTAGCAAGCAAAGCACTCACTATTGATGATTTTTTCATGACAAAATGTATGGAATGAGTGAATTGCTTTTGGTTTGGTTTGATGTGTTAAAGAGGGTTTCTATTTATATGCAGTAACGGGAATAATTATTTGTTCTGTTGTGTGATAAGAAATTGTTGGGAGCAATATAGTTTGGTTTGCGGACGTGCCTTTTCAAGCAACATTATTGGTTTAGTCTATATGTACATATATGGATTGTACAGTGGAAGCTTACAAAGTAGAACTCTCAAATATTTGAATCTTCCAGTAAGTAGAATGAAGCATTAAACCCTTTGAAATTAGAAGTTCTGATTAAAAAATGTTTGCTCATACAACGAATTCGACAGCGTGCCACCATCCCCAAGGGTACCGGGGAAATGCCAGGATAGCAATGAAGTTCTTCGAAAAACCCAAGAAGGCTATTAACAGAATATGATTTTCATCACTGGTGCTCTTAGGTATGTCAATGAGCAAATAGACCGCTACACCTGTTGTTAATATGACGCATTGAATATGCATGCCAATCTTCTTGTTATGGCACTTACTATAAATGATTGCCCGATATGGGTGAAAAGGTCCCACCCTTCGGATCTATGACATATGTAGAAGAACATATCATCAAACTTAACGTTACTCACTGTCAATGTTATCAAACCTATCCCTTATAAGTGATCTTTTATCGCTTGATTGGAAATTTTCAATTGAACTCAAATCAGAAAGAAAAAAAAAAGATATGAAAATGATTCAAACTGTCTCGTGTCTCTAGACGAAATCGAAGATTGGAATGCAGACATTAACGAACGAATCAGAATTTGAAGAAACAGGACTCACTTTTTTCTAATGTTGATGACCAATAGATTCAATCTCAATATCTTAGCTCTACGTAATGTTGTCATAACAACACCTTTGATTCGAACTATCTTAGTTACAAAATGTTTCCAATTTGTGAGCTTCTACTGTATCGCATATTCTCGGATACACACACATGCATAATTTAAATCACAAAATATCTAGTCGCTTAAGTTGACTAACGAACTCAGTTTTTATCTATTGAACTATGTAAATAATATTAACCTTGTTTGCTTGGATTTTGAAAAAAATATTTTATTTTAATTTTGCAGGTCAATTGCCTTATTCAATTCGAGTGCTTTTGGAGTCCGCCGTGCGTAATTGCGATAACTTTCATATACTTGAAAAGGATGTCCAGAGTATTCTCAACTGGACGCCAGACCTTAAGCAAGGAGAAAATGATATCGAGGTATCATTTAAACCGGCGCGTGTCATTTTGCAAGTGAGTTGATTGTTGAGTTTTAAAAGAAAATTCCATATTTACTTAAAAAAAAAATCTTATAGGACTTTACTGGTGTACCGGCAGTTGTAGATTTTGCTGCTATGCGTGATGCTGTCCTTGAATTGGGTGGTGATCCTGAAAAAATTAATCCAATTTGTCCTGCTGATCTGGTCATTGATCATTCGGTGCAAGTAGATTTTGTTCGCAGTACGAATGCCCTGACAAAGAATCAAAATTTGGAATTTAAACGCAATAAGGAACGCTTTACATTCCTAAAGTGGGGTGCAAAAGCATTCAACAACATGCTTATAGTTCCACCGGGATCTGGTATTGTACATCAGGTGAATTTGGAGTATTTGGCACGAGTCGTTTTCGAAGGGGACAGTGATAATGGTGCCAAGATCCTGTACCCGGACAGTGTGGTGGGTACAGACTCGCATACTACAATGATCAATGGTCTCGGGGTTCTGGGTTGGGGTGTTGGCGGTAAGTACTATATACTATAGTATCCAAAGAATTCTTTACAAATTTCATAATTTCAGGCATTGAAGCGGAAGCTGTTATGCTGGGTCAGGCCATTTCCATGCTTTTGCCTGAGGTAATCGGCTATAAACTGGTGGGAAAACTTGGTCCCTTGGTTACATCAACAGATTTAGTGCTCACGATCACCAAGCACTTGCGTCAGTTGGGGGTTGTTGGCAAATTCGTTGAGTTCTATGGTCCGGGAGTGGCTGAGCTCAGCATTGCTGACCGTGCCACCATCAGTAACATGTGTCCGGAATATGGTGCCACCGTTGGATATTTCCCAATTGATGAAAATACCCTCGGCTATATGAAGCAAACAAGTTTGTTAAAGAAAATATTTATAAAACAAAGTAACAAAATTAATGACTTCACTTAACTTTTACATCATCAGATCGGGCGGCAAAGAAAATTGAAACAATTCGTGAATACTTAAAAGCCACTCAACAATTACGTGACTATTCCGATGCATCGCAGGATCCCATCTTTACACAAAGCATAACTTTAGATCTATCGAGTGTAGTGACATCGGTTTCTGGTCCAAAACGTCCACATGATCGCGTGTCTGTTAGCAATATGCTGGAGGACTTTAAAGCTTGCTTAGTCAACCCGGTTAGATAGTTTTTGTGTTCTGTGTTTCTTTGGCACAACTGACTGTTTACATTGTAGGTTGGCTTCAAAGGATTCGCCATTGCACCTGATGCCTTAAAAGCAAGCGGAGAGTTTCAATGGGATGATGGCAAGACTTATAAGATAAGCCATGGCTCAGTGGTCATTGCTGCCATCACATCCTGTACCAATACATCGAATCCTTCGGTGATGTTGGGTGCTGGTTTGTTGGCCAAGAAAGCTGTTGAAAAGGGACTTACCATTTTGCCTTATATTAAGACATCGTTGTCGCCGGGCTCTGGCGTGGTCACCTACTACTTGCAGGAATCAGGTGTTATACCATATTTGGAAAAACTTGGTTTCGATATTGTTGGTTATGGATGCATGACCTGCATTGGCAACTCAGGACCACTGGATGACAATGTTGCCAATACGATTGAGAAGAATAGTCTTGTCTGCTGTGGTGTCCTGTCTGGTAACAGAAACTTCGAGGGACGCATTCATCCCAATACGCGGGCCAACTATTTGGCTAGTCCACTGCTAGTCATTGCCTATGCCATTGCTGGTCGTGTGGACATAGACTTTGAAAAAGAACCCCTAGGTGTAGATGCCAATGGTGATAATGTTTTCCTACGTGACATTTGGCCCAAACGCACAGAAATCCAAGAAGTCGAAAACAAACACGTTATACCGGCAATGTTTCAAGAAGTTTACAGTGAGTAATGATGAATCGCTTGAATTCAAATTATAAAAAATGATTGTTACATTAGGTAAAATTGAGTTGGGTTCAGAGGACTGGCAAACGTTGGAAGTATCCGATGGTAAATTGTATCCATGGAGCGCTGAATCGACTTACATCAAACGACCACCATTCTTCGAGGGCATGACACGTGGATTGCCCGAGATAAAGAGTATTGTGAATGCTCGTTGTTTGTTACTTTTGGGTGACTCTGTTACCACTGACCATATATCCCCAGCTGGTTCTATTGCTCGGAATTCTCCAGCGGCACGTTATCTAACCGATCGTGGCCTAACGCCAAGAGATTTCAACTCATATGGCTCACGTCGAGGAAATGATGCCATAATGGCTCGTGGTACTTTTGCAAACATTCGCTTGGTTAATAAGTTAATCACAAAAACCGGTCCACGAACATTACATGTGCCCAGTCAAGAGGAACTCGATGTGTTTGATGCTGCTCAGCGGTAATAAACCAATTTACTACTTACTTCTTTGCTTCAAATGTTAATTTACCTACTATATTGGTTTTTCCAGTTATCGTGAGGATGGCACACCACTTGTACTAGTTGTTGGTAAAGACTATGGCAGTGGTTCAAGTCGTGATTGGGCTGCAAAGGGTCCATTTTTGTTGGGTATTAAGGCAGTGATTGCTGAATCATATGAACGCATACATCGCTCCAATTTGGTTGGAATGGGGATAATTCCATTGCAATTCCTACCAGAACAAAATGCTGAAACACTTAAACTCAATGGACGTGAAACTTACAATATTTCATTGCCTGAGCAGGGTCTGAAGCCTGGCCAGAAGATAGAAGTCAATGTAAGATTAGATTATTGTAAAATGATAATAATTTAAATTAATAATAATATTGAATTTCACAGGCTGATGGCGTAGTTTTCGAGACCATTTTGCGCTTTGACACCGAAGTGGATATTACATATTTCAAGAATGGTGGCATTCTGAACTACATGATAAGGAAAATGCTTGACTAGGTGATGGTGACTGATGGCACTTCGTTAAATTTGTATATTTTTATATTCCATTTGCATTTTTTCTACTTATTATCATACAAAATTGGGTTGGCAATAAAATTCGCTTGGTTTTCTTAACCAAAAAAAAAAAAAAATTTAAGACTTACACCGATGGATTTTTAATGATGTGATTGATGTACCTAGTTTTATTTTTATTGTTGTACAAATTTCACTCTTATGAGATAAACAAAGCCCAGTGATGCTTGCTAGCGCACTTTGTTTAACAAAACTGAACTTGGTGTATCCCATAAATTGAAATCATATCGTCGGAAAGTCAACATCAGATTATCACCACTCTCTTACTCATTTGGCTGCTAACAAAAGAGCTATCTAAAAGAAACAGCAACTGTGATATGGAATATTGGTTTAAATAAAATCACGGCTACTATTTCCTTAGATAACTCAATATAAATATAATTAATCTTTCATTCGCTGCACATTCACTTTCATATTGAGTTACAATTGTACATTATTTTGATCAACTCACAGCGAATTGCATTGATGTTCTAGCTTTATGATTGCTACGCGAGTGACAATCTACTACTCATCATCATCATAAACTAGTACACCAAAGCAGTTAATTGTGATATACAATAGATATTTGAATGGTATAAAAGATTTGTGATCCTTTGCCAATATTGTTGATTAAATTCCGAGACGACTTTGATTAACTGACAATACGCGTCGCGAATAACTGAAACCAATTGAATGTGCAACGTTCTTCTTATAAGTTTGACATGACATTTTTTTGGCCGTTCAATGGCCGCAGTCAAAAAAGAAGCTCAGGTTTCCTATCATCGACGATGGCGGCGGCGGCAGCGTTAACTTCGATTAATTTTGCTTGCTTTCAAAAATTGCTGAACTAGGCAATAATTTTTAGTAATTTTAGTGGAAAGTTTTTGCATTTTCTTATACCTAAAGTCTGCATACTTTTCCAATTTTGCCAACTATAGAATTTTTTTTCATAATGTAAATCTTAATGCCTTCAAAATTGGCAATTCGTAATTTAACTTTCGAAATACATAATTTCTTTCAATTTTCAAAATATATAGTATATATATATCTATATACATATAAAATTGACCTATAAACAATAGAGTAGAGAGGCTACGTGTATGTTTTGCACTTTGTGCTTGTTGTGCACTTCTGAATGCGCGGGTCATTGAACGTTTCAGTTTTTTTAGGTCGCCCATGAAAGATTTGGCAAATTTTTGCTGCAATTACAATTATAAACAAAGAAAGCGGAAACTAATTCTAATTTTATATAGCAAGTACATTATTTTATGTTATACTTTAGAATTTGCTAATACAGAGGAGAAAGGAACCTGTAAAATGTCTTTTTATCAAATTAAATTTTGTAATCTATTGTGTTTTTTTAATCTTATTTTGTTCACTTTTTTTTAAAAAGTGCCAAAAATGTTGGAATTCTTGGTTTGTACTTTATTACAATTTCTATATATAATAATAATAATAATAATAATATAATAAAACTAGTTTCATTTGATATTACATCATATTATTTTTCAATTAGTAAGTATAGTAACCCATTACGATAAAAAAAAACAACACACATACTTAAGATTTCGACAGGGGATGTGTGCCGAAACTTAATTAATTGATTTGAATATGCAATGGCTTTAGCCTCATCATCATTTCAATTATATAATATTTATAAAAATTATCATCATCAAACATCATCATCAATTACTTAACTTTTCAATCTCATTATTAGTTCATCTTTTAAGCTTGTCTTCTATTATATATTATACATATATATATTTTATCTTTATTTTTTTGGTTTCTTTAATGTATAAAATACAATAACAAAACTTTACAATTAACCACATTTTTTTTTAATAAGATTGCTTCTTGTTTTTCTCACAGCATAATAATATTTTTCAAGTCAATTGAAATTCAGAATTTAAATTTAAATTTTGGCTTTGAATTGGGCATGGAAATAATTATTATTAGTTGCTGTCCCTGCTATTTAAGATCGTTCGTAAATATGGTTATGTTAGTTACTTCAGATTTTGACTATTTACAAAAAAATTGTCTACAACTAAGACATCACCCAAAGGGGTTCAATTGCGGTTGGTTCAATGGTGGTGGATACCTAATAGACAACAAATCTCTTTGGTTGTTTCGAATTAATAAAATACATTTGTTGTTCCACTTTAAACTTAAAAACTTAATGTTGGTTGGTTCTCTGAAGTGAACACGTGGTGTGCGAATCGTGTGCTTTTACTTGGTGGCATTTGTTTAGTTGCTTGGTTGTACGATGTTGTTATTTTGCGTAAATGCAGATTTCTCGGTTTCTTCCTAATATTTTTTATTTCACTTTTTTATGAATGTTGGCGTCATTTGAATGAATACATTTTGTGCTCCAATTGTGTTTTGTTGTTTACGTTCTACCAACGTATTTGCTGCTTATATCGTTCATTAACTGATATCCGTTTAATGGTTTCATAGCCTAAAATAATGCTAAATGAGAATGCGGCTGATTGAACTAAACGAGCAGAGAGTCCTTTAAAGAAGCAGTTAAGTTTCTCTTCTCGCCACAGTTCCTCGAAGGCGACACTCATCGAATCGAGTCTATGAACCTGCAAAACAATCATGAATAGCGTTAATACAAGAAATTATGAAAAAAATAAAATGTTTTTTTTTTACTTGTAATCGGGCGCGTACAATATCTAATGGATTGGTTAATATTGTTGTGGTAAAGCCACCTAAACTGCCTGCAACGCATTGTATGAAGAGATGTGACACCCAAATGGGACATACACGAAACAATTCCTCTAAAAAATAAATAAATAAGAAAAATTATACTTTAATATTGAACCTTTTTGTATTTGTAAGCAAGCAAAGACACACTTACCTTGATATAAATCATAGAATGCCCACCACATTGCCGAGTTTGGCACATAAGCCATCAAACTGGCTGTGTAACCACGATAGAAGCCTCTAAAGCCATCTCGTCGCATTATTTCATGTGCTATATCCAAAGATATATTTAAACGACTGCGTCCCGGCCAAGACTTAATACCCAGTGGATTAATATCGCCCTTGACACCGGCATGCGCTGCCATGCCCAGCACCATGGCATGCTGAGAGATAACATCAAAAGGAACTATAATTGTTTGACCCACTAACGAAGCACAACCGCCGCCGGCAAGCGCCTTTACTCTATGTCCCGCTCCCATGTCACTGAGTATGTGTCTCACACCCTCATATGTGCTTATATAAAAAACTCCGGATACAATTTGAACAGATGATATCCAAAAGCCACGATAGAGACCGGGCACACCCTCCGACCGATAAATCTTACAGGCACAATCGACCATACCTTTATAGACATCACTCTTGTGCTGAACCTGCAGCTGCGTCTTAATGACGGTCAAAGGGAACAGACAACATCGAACGGAAAATGAACTGAGCATCGATAATGGAAAGAATTTTGTTTTATTCATCATGTCCCATTCGATTGTGCGTATATATGTGGATGCATCTACACCGGTTCCAGCTGCGCTGCCTGAAGACACAGTTGCTCGCGTCGATGTCGTCGCTGTGGATGCAGACGACATTCTGTGGCCGTTCGTGTTAGCTTCGGCTACCTATTCCAACACTCAAACTTATCACAAATTTATCGGTTTCTCTGGCGCGCATTCGTGTGTTTATGAAGCGTAGTTGGAAAATTTCGATAATTATGATGCTTTCACTCCTCGTCGCCTAAAAATCTGCAGCATTTTTCGTTCTATCCTTATAATTCACTATTCATGACTTACAAATTGAATATTTCTGCAGATAGAAAGATTAAAGCAAAACAGTTGTATGTAAGTAAGTATGTGTCGGGATATTCTATTTTTGATATAGTACGTATTAATGTACGTGCAAAGCATTGAGAAAGAAGCACTACCACAGTTAAGAGAGACCTCACACACAGACCTTGATCGAGACCTTACACTTTTCTGATTGTCATTTATTGTCGATTGAGGATTAGTTGCGGCAATAGTCATTAAATTTGCATAATTATATAATAAGCGTGATGCCTCAACATAATATATATTATTGCACAAACCCAAAGGTCGTCGTTATGTTTAATGTTTATAAATCATTGCATTAATACATTTGGTTATTTTGACATAGTTCACTATAATAAATGATCAATCCACTTTTTTATACACTTACCAATCTAACTTAAAATTGTAAACAAATATTGATTTAAAACATAATATTCTCGAATTATGAAAATAAATATGGATATTGTGAATTAAATGTGTGTAGTGCTGTAAAATAATATAATGGGTAAACGAACATCTGTTCCGCAAACCGGTTAAGGTGGCCATCACCAACACTGAAATGCGTCAATGCAACACCAGCGCCATCTAGGCAATTGGAATTTTCTTATAAACAAACGCAAAATGTAACGTTTATTGTTAATTTATGGAGAATTTTATAGTTAAAATTATAAAAAGAAATGAACCAGCAAAACAATAAAGAAAAAAATTTAAATTTTTTGTAATTAAAATAACATATATGTATGTACTAAAATATATAAAATTTGAAAAATATTAAAGAAATAATGTCTTGGTTTTTATTTTCCACAAATGGGGTGTATGACAATTAACGGTACTTAAGAGGACACACCCTCGTATTTTGATTTGCTACTTTCTATTTTCCATTCTACCAATGGCAATCATTTTGAAAGCACCTGATAAAAAAGAAGTCAAGGACATGCGCAGTCTGTCATAAGGACATTGCCAATAAATCACTAAATACGCATCCTTCAAACACAACTTAACAGTTATTCCGGAAATTTTAAATCGACTGAATGTCTTCGGCGGCAATGTCTGCACTAACAAGCAATGAAAGTGATTAATTATTTAATTCTATTGAAGAAAATCAAATGTTAGCCAACAAATTTTAGAGTTCAAGTGCAAAACCTATAGTGATCTATGAAAACGAGTATAGATTAGTTAACAGTATGGATACCGCAAAATTGGTAAGCCATCATCGTTGGGAAATCACACACACATTTTAAATCTTTAAAAGAAAGAGAATTTGAAAATCTAACAATTTATTTAACTGATAACTTATTAATACAATTTAAAATACTTCGTTCGATTTATTCTGATGGTGGTACTACTAACCATAGCTAAGTGTGTAGCCCATATTTTCCATCAATGTTTCCTTAATTGCTGGTTGCAGTGCTCGCTGCATGTAAGTGGTAAGCAGACCACGTACACCCATTGAGAATAGTTTTTCCAGCTCACTGGAAAGTGCATCGTTGACAAAATCCTCACTGCCACGAACACCGTCGCCGCCAGAACTTCCGCTGCCGCCGCTGAATATATCCGCAAAAGCCCGAGCATCCGGTTGTACTAATTGCTGAAGTTGATCATCAGCAAAGTTAAAAATGTCATAGTTAAAACTCATTTCATCATTATCATAAGCTCTGCCATTGTGAACTTGATTGAGTTGATGTCGTTGTGGGTGTTCATCTACAGCGTTGCGTCTCCGTCGTCGTCTTTGGAAGTGTCGTCGATAGAAATTATCACCATTGACATCATAAAATTCGCGTGAGCCAGCCTCATTACTGTTGAAATCAAGGTCAAAATCACGTTGTGGTAGTGACGAATGTGGTGGCTGCTGAAGATAACTTTCAGTGCGTTCATCATAATTGGGTTCATGGTAAGCAGCTGCATTATGGAATTTACCCCAACGTTGTGAGTTCTTTGGTGAAGAGACACCCAATATAACATGTGGTTCTGATAAAGCTACCGCTGGTGGATTACCATTACCGGAGTGACTGAAACGCCTTTTTAAATTTTGACGTAATCGTATGCCACTTGGTCCTTGGCAACCATGTGCAAATACTGATATAAAACCTGGCTCCGCAAAGTGTGAGTCCGTGCGTACCGATGCAGCACCCAAACGTCTTGACTCCTCGTGAGCAGACATTTCGAAACCGATGGGAATCGTACGAAACTCAATGCCAGCGTGTCGCAGGCGTAAAATCATGCTGCATTTGCCACCCGTCGGCTGGAGCACAATTTTGCCGCTCAGCGTTAGATCCGGAAATATCAGACGCGTATCAAGCGTGGAATTCTCAGTGCTGAATTTACACTTGTCAATTTCGACCCAACGATTTACCGATTTACCCGGTGGTACGCGCACTTTAAGATCTTCGACATCAACCCGCGAAATCGCTAATTTATGTGGTTGCCGCAAATTTGCATTTGCCGTCGACGTGAGAAAATCTTCCAAATCAAAATTACTTGATGCCTCATTGGGATGATGCCCATTGCGGTTTATGTTTTTTGCATAGAAGCCACGACCATCATTAAAGCTACCATCTCCAGCACCAACATTATAGTAATCATCTTCAGGTTCACTGTGTTGCCCGTAGAATGAATGATAAAGTTGATATGGCGATGAATTTGGATTGTCCCAAAGTGTACGTGCACCCTTCACCTGTAAACTTCGTCGACGCATGTGTTCTAAAGCATTTTCAAGGCGATTCGAACAACGTTGATGTTTATGGGGTTGTGGAACCACATCTAAGAATAATCGAAATACACAAAATAAGACACAATTATCACCTTAACACTGATCTACAATATATCTATACATTACCTTTTAACATAATGAAAACCAACAAAACTAAACTGAAACCAATGGAAGCCATATATCCTCTCATGTTAAGGATTTTCTGAAACGCTTTTGTGTTTTACATATAAGATTCCAAGTGAATCGCGGTGATGAATATTGTATGAAAATCGTACCGTTCGCGTTCGCTGCACAGCCAAAAATGCTTGGAAAGCAACGTCGTCTGTTGTATGTGAAACTACCAAACTAAACTAACTTCGTTGCGCTTCCATGAAGATACCGCCGCATAGCAGAAGACACAAAGACACATCATGTCACTACTTTGGTTTAGCTCTAGTGAAAGTGTTTTCTACAATAAGTACCAATTTACCAAAGGTGTATACATAGTATCTCTCTGCATGTGTGTAAATGATGGTTGGGGGGGTTACCATCATGTGTGAGCGTGGAAATCATCATAGATATAAAGTACAAAAAGTAACAAAGAAAATCATGCATTGTCTCCAACGTCAAAGTAGATCAGTGTAAACTTAAATTACTTCATACACACACAGGATACACACACTTAGACATTCAAATAAACAGAAAGACTATGATTATTTTGTGCCATGCGCCACGCACAATTTCAAGTAGCATTTCATAATAAATTTAAGTATGTTGCAGAGACCTCACAAATGAATCTCAGAGCAGGTGTAACCAACTTGCACGACAACTTGCTCCCACGCATTGTTTTTGTACGAATATCTGTTGCTGTTTCTGTTTCAGTTAAACTCATTTAAGTTCAAAGTTGATCAATCCACAAATGACGACGACAACGACAACGACAACAGTGATGAGGTGATGAGTCAGTGTCCGCTGACAGGTGCTGTTGCGATTGCTTATATCTTGTAGCTGATTACACGCTACTTGAATCGAAATCGCTTAAAATAATTGACATTGCTTGCTTTTCCGATGAAAATAGTTTTGAATGCAACTCAACTCTCGCTGTCAACTACGCTAGCTAAGCATTGGTTGCTTTTGTTGCTTCCGCTAGTAATTTAATTCTAATAAACTGAGACAAAGATGGGATCGGCTGGTGGTGGTGAATGAGAGAAAGAGATTTAAAAGATTGGGAACGAATCGTTTTTAGCGCGTGCCAATTAACAATGCTCAACAATGCATTTGTCATAAATTAAATTGTACAAATTGTCATCATAATTGTGAAAGCAAACAGCATTTGTGAAATGAATGAATAAATGGATGGATGGATGGATGAATGGATTAGTAACGTTGATCTATAGTTTTTAGAGTGTTAAGAATGACATTCATTAGGCAGATACTAATACTATCAACAATCATATGAATTGATCGCAATAAGCAAACAGAGCAACTTATTTTTTACTTTCTTGTCAATCGGAAACTTGCCGAATTTGAATCATGAAAAAATCAAGTATTTGTCTACAATGAAATGAAAACTTCATTTTTTTGGTTCAAGTGAAAGCCGTCAGCCGTCAGTACAATAAACAAACAAGTTCTTATATAGCTTTCTATAGTCATTAAAACGTTTAAATGAACAAAATAAATAAAAGCACAAGTAATTAAAGGGTGAATGCACCAACAATTTCATAGGTTGTACGACTTACAATGTATTGTATTTTGTATCTGTTTCTTGTTTCTTGTCTCTTTTCATCTTTTTCATTTGTTTTGTTAATTGCACTTTTCACTTTACCAGCATTGGCAACAACAAGTGATCTTCTTTATGATGGTGATGATGATGATGATGAAAATAACCTTTAAATTGAGCTTTAACAAAGTAGGCAAATCGGCCAATTCTACACCTTGAAAGTGAAATGTAATACGAGGTTTGCACACCCAATTGAAGCTATCATTCACACACTACAATAATGACTGACTGACTGACCTCCACTTCCTTTCATTATGTTTTTGTTAAAGTTTTCCAACCCAAAGTTGGTGGAATTATTTCTCTTGTTATGTGTGACTGTTACTGCTTTGAGTTCAACGTTTGTGGTAAGTGTCAATAATAGTACAATAGTTGACCAAGAACAAGCTCATTACTTAATTGCTGAGAGTGGACACCAACAGCGTAATAAGCTAAAAATGGATACTCACTCACTCAATCAGTCAGCCAGCCAGTTACTTTGAAGAAGAAGCTGTTAGACTAATTGCGATAGAATATTCGCATTGTTTTCCTAGTTACGAGTATGGAAGAAGTCTATCTAACTTTTATTGTGATATTGTTTCTTCTTCTTTGTACACAGCATGAGTTTCAACATCAACTTTTGGGCTTAAAGTAATTTACCATCTACCACTAAATGAAATATGTGTACTACATACAGACTTAAATCAAAGGAACTGAGACTGAGACTGAGACTAAGACACAATTGCAGCACTCCAAAATATGTATATTCACACCTTCAATTCCACATTCATTTCCTGTTTATAGCAATTTTAAAATAAGTAAATAAGTACAAAATGTAAAAAATAAACATGAAATTTTCACCTAAAATGAAGTTAGAACAATTTCCTGCTGCGGATTGCTCTATTTCCTTTGCAACATTTGTATACTCATACTATATACCTATTTATGTCTTCAAAATGTTGTTCTTTTCCTTCTTCTTACAGACAGATTACGTTAGCGTCAAGACTAGTCTAGAACAACTGCAGCAAACGCTAACTCATTTGGATACAGTAAGTGGTGTTGTTAGTGGTGGCGTTGGCCTTTATCAGGGTGCACACACCTCGACCATTACAACTGATTCGGTGGTTTCATGTGTGTCATCGACATTGCCGGCAAGTGCCTCAAATGGCAAGCAAATATGCCACAATAACAGCAGCAATAATAACAACAACAACAATAACAGCAATAACAACAACAATGTGATCATGCTGGAGCGGAAAAAGTGTCATGAGCAGCACGAACATGATGCACTCTTAGATGCTATGACTGCTTTGCCCGGGCATGAGCACAAATCACCATGTTGTGGTCTAACGATGTCAACGCCATCGACACCACCAGCAGCAGCTGTGGTTGCTGCCAATGGTTAGTAGAATAGAAGAAGCAAGCAATGCACGCACCACTGACAAAATAATGACTAAATCCTTTATGTTAGATCTTGCCCGTGATCCTTGGTATGCAGCAGCAGCGCATCACCATCATCATCACCACCATCATCATGCTCACCATCCACATTCTGCTGTACCACATCAACCACTGACCGATGAGCTTGTCATGTATACCCCAGGACCAGCTCCACCCAGTATTGGCAAATTCGGTTTGGATACATCTACTGAGGGCTATCTAAATGCCAGATATAATGGTAATGTACTACATGCTATATGAGTATTCTTCTCTCTCCCTTTTTGCCAGTCTTTCTTCTTGTCCTTCTGCTTTGTTTAGTCTACAATATTTTGTTTATGAATTACTTTGTTTTGTTTTGTTTGTTATTTAAATGTTTGCTTAAAAATTTTCATTTATGAGTTTTTCGATTTTGCCACACTTGCAACAGGAAGTGCTCGAAGCTATTGATTCTTCTAGTCATTCTCATGGCAATGTTTGTCTATTTTACTTTATATATGTATTTATAATATTATTCTTGGTGGAGTGGGGGTGTTAAAAGATTGTCTTGATGATAAGCAGTATTAAATGATGCCATTGACTATCTGTCAGTATGTTTGTTAAGAACAACTTCAAACTTAAGATGGAAAGATGACATTTCTTACAGTTTTTTTGAAGTGAAACTTCTTTAGGATTGGCATTGGGCTTCTCTTCAGTTGTCGAATAATTCTTTCGGCTTTTACTAATGAGTCTAAACTAATTTTTTATTAGTGCCTAGCCGCAAAGAGGTAAAAAAAAAAAAAAAATAATTTATACTAAAAATTTGAGTGGAAAAATACAAATCGTCACGTTTTTTTGATTCTGTATCTCATAAACCGCAGTAGGTAGAGACATGAAATTTTCACAGAATATGTATTTCTATTACCATATACCCAACAAATTTTTGGAAAATCCACTGGAAAAGACTCAACAACATGCAGTTTGTTTGTATAAAAATGTTTATAACAACAACATTTAAATATAAACACAACAACAACAATTAGATACACAACAAAAAAAAAAAAAAATTAATATACAGATGGACAGACAGACTTTGAACTGATCTCTCTCTATCTGTTTTTAAGAAGTTTCACTTCTATCACGCGCTTTTTTTTTTCATTTTACTCCAAGAAAGGTTTTATAGAAGTTATAGCCCATATTTATTTAAGAGATTTTCTTTACTATTTAACTAAAACTTTTTGAGTTTTTACATATGATTTTCTATTATATGTAATTTATTTTTTTTTTTTAATGCAATTTTCAATCATTAAAAAAAGCTCAATAATGTGAGGATGTGTGATTGTGTGTATCTGTGTGTGTGCATGTGACAAGTGACTTTGAATGTTTGGTGAAAAAGAAAATCATCTTTGAGGTAAACATCGTCTATATTTCATTCAGTATCCTCCACATCCACAACATTCAGGAAACTTAGCAAACTGATTGCTCTCGAGTATTTTATATTCAATGAGAGATGCCCCGTTGGGTGCGTAAATATTTTCAATATTATCTAACAAAAGCAGAAGAGAAAGAATGAAATTATATACAAATAATAATAATAATAATAACAATATGTATGTTTAAAAGAAAAAGAAGCATTTCACTAAAAGAAGTTCGTTCGTTCGTTCCCAATATTGCAGTGAATGTCGTCAAAGGCGTGCGTCATGAAAGAACATCATCTTTTTTTGATTCAATACCCGCTGTGACACACCCATATTACAGGTAAGTGAAGTAAAGTAAAGTAAAGTTCAGTAAAGTAAAGTGATGTGAAGTAAAGTTAGTGAAAATAGGACTCAAACTTATATACAATACTAGTCAGAGCAAGTCAATCATTTAGTATCCCAGGCCAGGGAGTCAGTCGTCAGTCAGTCAAGTCAAGTCAGTAAGTTAACCAAAATTATATTTTTGGTTTTTTGATTTACTCTGTAAAAGAAAGTTAAATGAACTTTAGTTAACCTTAATGTTCAATCTCATATTTTCTTTCTTATCTTTATCTCTTCTTCTCTTTTTTTCTTTTCTTCTCATCTCTAACCTATATCTTTGTATACCTTTCTTTATACAACAACGCCCACTTAAAGATTTCCAACGACGCCACCCGCAGGCATTTTAAAAAAGAGCGATGAAGGTAAGTAGGCCTAAGAATTGATTTAAATTAAAGCAATATGCTCATCATTTATTTAAATTATTTAAACAAAAAACATCAAATTTTTGTAATATCAAATCCTTGGCAACAACAACAATGATGTTGTTAACGTTGTATGCCAACCAATAACTCAATTTGTTTTTATTCAATTTTTTTGTATTATGAAGAAGAAATCGTGTCACAATATACTTTACAATATTTTAATAATAAAAAATTTGTTAGGAAGAACCGCGGGCACGTTTCAAAAACATAATGCACTTACTAAGTATATCACATGGCAATAAGAATAAGTAATCCAATTGACAAGAAATCCAAGTCGATAGATAATCCAGAACCGCGAAATGAATTCAATTTGTAGCGAATGAAGAAATTTCTCTGGTGTTTTAACATAATTTCAAATTTTCATTCAGTCATTTTCTTGTAGAGCAAACTCACTCGATTTATTATGAATGATGAACATGAAATGCCATGGAGTGGGTTGGGACGGGATGGGATGGGGTGGGTGAATGGTTGAAAAGCGCACATAACAATATTCTCTTACCATTGATTCACCCACTTTTTTTTTTTGCTATGGGCCTTTGGGAATGTTCGATTTGCTATTTACCCTCAATGATGATGATGTTGATATTATAAAAGAAGCTAAAGAGAAAAAATCAGCACTCAACTTCATTCATGCCAACAGGTTTAATGTTGTTGTTTATAATACATAAGTTCTATAGAGAAGATGAGGCAGTTGCAATAGTCGATGATGTTTTTACTTGGTTGTCGACGACACTTGCTCATGGATTATGCAAGGGTATCTCTTGAATTTTTAATGATTTTCACAAAAAGTCATGATGATGTGATTTTAAGTGAATTCATTCAGTCAGTGAATCGAACAGTGGTTCGAAGTGACCTAAAAATTGTAATGTCTTATTTAGTACAATATAAGTGTGATTCAATTATGTAGAGAGTAAACTGAAGTACTCTTTCCGGCCCACTGTGCATCTGACTGGATTTGTAATTGTTCTTTGTGCACACGGGTTGCTTGACAAAGAAGGGTGGTTAAATTGCAGCATATTGAGTGATGAAAGGAAGGGAACTTCAATTCAGATGATGATGATGATGATGATAAGGGTTTACAAACAAGCCTTAAATAATTCATTGGTGCTAAATACTTTGGCCATTTAGTTAGCGTAAACATAATAATTAGCCTTTTCGACATAACTTCTGTTGTAATGAATCTTTTTGACTAAAGAGTATATAATCCCTATTCAATTAACTCTTTTAGAAAGCGCTGCTTATTGTAACAATAGCTCACCAGGTGCTTCAGCTACTGCATCATTGCATTCGGGACATGCGCACCCGCACCATCATCATTCGCATTCCCATCCGCATCCGCATTTTCAACATAATACGAAGGTGGAGCTTGCGGATTCCACGACAGCTATAACAGCAGCGACAACCTTAACACAATTGAGCCACCCTCATACACATGCCCACCATCATCATCTACATCATCAAACGCATCAGCATACGAGCAATTTGCAACATCACCATCACTCACATCCACATCCTCATGCCCAGCAGTTGACGCATGCTGCACATTTGCCCGGTGCTCATGCTTCGGCATTTAAATTTAGCCCTGCTGGAGTCATAGCTACATCGGGCGTATACTCTGGAATTTACCAGCAGCAAAGTAATGGAGTTGGAGTAGTCGGTGGAGGCCCAGTATGTGAGCTAGCACTAGCATCAGCTACAAGCAGTAGTAACGATGCAGAGCTAAAATATGAAAGTCCATACAACTCAACAATATCATCCACCTATCCTGCCCTACGTGCAAATATGCCCGTTGATTCCACAACAGCTGTGGTGGCTGCGGCGGCCACATCCAGTGACTGCGATCCACGTTCGATAGATCAATTCTATGCAAGCAATGCTATTTCGACAAGTCAAACGGTAACAAGCCAACGACGTGGATCACTTCAACTTTGGCAGTTTTTGGTTGCGTTACTCGATGAACCTTCATCAAGGTGAGTTCACCAATTCGAAATCATTCGCACTTCATTTACTATGATATATACTCAATATTAATTCTAGTTCTAGTTGTATTGCCTGGACCGGACGTGGCATGGAATTCAAACTAATTGAACCCGAGGAAGTGGCACGACGTTGGGGAATTCAAAAGAATCGACCAGCCATGAACTATGACAAATTGTCTCGCAGTTTGCGCTACTACTATGAAAAAGGTATCATGCAGAAGGTTAATGGTGAGCGTTATGTCTACAGATTTGTATGTGATCCGGATGCACTTTTTAACATGGCTTACGGTCATCTCAGTAATGCTCACACGAAGAATGAACACAACCACATACTTGGTTCACCGGCAGCTACACTTACGTTGACAAATAAGAATAGCGGCGGCAGCAATATAACTTCCACACTTGAAGCCCAGAGTCAACTCGTGAACTCTAAGAGTTCTTCGGACTTTTATGGGGCCGCCAGTCTACACAAGTTCCCTTAAATCAAGTGCAGGGCAATAAAGTGAAGGAGTGAATATTGTATAAATTGTGTAATTTATTTTGTAACCTGCATATCTACATAAGTATGTATGTATGTATGTATGTATGCAGTAAGTAATGTATGGTTATAATTATGTTGATCCTACTGATTGTAAACTCAGTCAAAGTTACTAATACAATAAAAAATTATCATATTTTGATCGTTACATAATCTTTGAGGTAATGTTGGTACATATCTCATTGATAAACTACTATGTACTACTATTCTTTTCGCTGTTTCTTTGGCGATGTTGATCCATCTGAATCACTGGCGGAGCCTGAACCACTTCCACTTGAACTGCCACTAGTTGGTGCTGACTTACGCTTTTCGGCCTTTTTCTTTTCTACAAAAGCTTTCACCTTATCCGGTTGTGGACTGTATGCCCAATGTATCAACTCGAGATGAAGACCAGTTGGGGCCCCCGTTTCACTCTCAAACAATTTGGCATCTTCGTCTTTGATCTTGGCCAATATTTTTTCAATCTTTCGATTACGTACAATATCCCAAGATTTACTATCATCTGTCTCCGGATACATGGTTCGCAAATGTTTGTAATTGCCTTTAGCCTTCGAGCCACCATATGCTGAAAGAAATTCTGCAGCTAACTCATTTTTGGGTGCCGGCAATTTCTCGATTATATTGTAGGCGAGGTAAGCACGATTATTCTTCATGAGATTATCCCTGTCGAACTTTTCTAAAAAGTCTTCAAGTAATTGTACTCCTTCTTTTATGGACTTAATCTTGTCCTCATTTTTAGTACCTGACAACACACGTTTCGAGCTACCGATGAGACCCCTGATGGCAAGTTTCTGATATTCAGGATCGCGGTCTTTAAGAATTCTGAAAATCATAAACATAATTAATAATATTATAGATATAATAAATTCGCATCTAAATTAATATTTTCCACTATTTTTTATGTGAGTATGTCTGAATGAAGTGTGCGGAGGTAGAAAAAACACATTCATTAGGCAAAAGTGAATTCTCCATTAACAAACAAGTTCATCTCTCATTTGCGTGCGAGGCGAGCGAACGCTAAAAGCGCCGAATGACATCATAGCCAAATATGAACAGAAACAAAAACAAAATCGATTTATTGTACATATCGACAAAGCACTAAAGACCTTCGGCAGGCTATTGATATTCATATTGTTCACTTGTTTTAACCAGCACGCAATATGGATACAATATTCCCTATCATATCCTTACTTGAGTGTAGCTTCAGCAGCCGCTTTGTCTTTGAATCCTAAGCCGGGCACAGTTTCCACCTTGTCTTCGTTGTCTGTTTTGCTGTTTTTATTAGCGGCACCGCCACCATTATCTGCCAACCACTTCTCGAAGATCTCAATGGCTTCATTTATATTTTTCAGCTTATCCTCTGCTTTGGTTACTGTAATAAACCAAAGTAAATTATTCTTCATATGCTTGTCCTATATTGTGTTTTTCTCCTCCTAGTAACTTACAAGTCAGCACACGCTTTGCTCTACCCAAAAGGCCACGCACTGTCAACTTCTGGTATTGTAATTCATGACTCTCTAGCAGCTGCAAAGTTTCCAATGCCTTCTCCTTGTCCTTGAAACCAAACTTTGATTCTCCATTGTTCTCTGCCATCTTTGAATGTGTTTACTTTAAATACTAAATTGTTTCTTTCAAATCTATGAAAAATATAAGTCCTCCACGAAGAAACTACGAATTTAGAATGATTTTGATTTTGAAATTCCAAAGACTATGAAGTAACTAAAGGTCTGAAATGAGGCGGACGCAAAGTTTGTCTAAAAAGCTCTTCAACCACTAGAGCAAAGAACGACGGAATAGAGAGTGAGAGTATACTGAGGCGAGACCAATTAGATAAGTGCCGCTAAAATAAATATGTGACATACTTATTATGTATACTCTTCATGAAGTGAATAGTATTATAAGTTTGTCATGAAGTTTGTAACGGACAAAAGGAGACATCGGAGACTCTGTTAAGTATATATGTATCTTCAGTCCTTCTGCGTGTAGGCAAACTAGTCCCTCAGTTTGTAAGTTAAAGAGCTGAAATTTAGAACGAAATTTTATTTTTACCAGCCGAATCGAACCATTAGGATGGGTACTTCCTATGAAAACCCAAATGCAAAGTCATGTTTTCATTAGAAATTTGATTTTATTGTTTGTATTATCGAATGTCCACTAACCATGTCACCCTAAGGCTACTGGATCGAATAGCCCCCCATACTAACCAAGATACAATCTGATGTTCCTATTAGAAAGATTTTTTTTTGCATTATCGAACTGGAATTTGGATAGTATAAGTGACTGATCTATATTCACTAACCATACAAAATTTCGATCTCCATGTCGAAATGCAGTATGTGCACTAACTCTGTCCTAAGTATAATTCAACTCAATAATGAAATATGTACCTCTATATGCTCAATCACAAGAGCGTAGGTAAAAACGTTTTCTAGGGGTGCGTGAAAAGTATAACAACTTCTGTATAGCCAAAGTAAACCTTCTTTTTTCTTGTTTTTTTCTCTTGCTGTCCGTCACAAACAAAAACCAGTTTGTTTTTGTAGGCGAATTTCGTTAGCAAAACAAAAGTGATAAATACAAAAATAAATACTTATGTGTGGTGCCTACGTAGCCATGACGTCATGCGCCATAACATATACAAATAACTAAGTTCATATTATAAATTTACATCTGTTCTCATTAGGGATGGGTATCGACCAACAAAACATCGATTAATAATATCGATAATTATTATACTTTTCTTTATGTATAGAACTCTGGACTTCGCATCCAGAATTGAAAGAATACCTTCTTATAAATGTTTGGGAACATCAATAACCGCTAGAGAAATTGGTAGCACCGTTCCCTTCTTGACACATTTGTCCACCGTCTCGTTACGTAAACAGCCAGATTAGCCTGGCAATAGCCAGCAGATGTGTATGCGCAATTGAGTATTTCTATAAAAGGTTAAAGTTGATTACCCGTGCCTAATGGTTTATTTAGCATTTAACACGTGATAGCAACTGGTTTTTAACATAAATCGATATGCTTGTAGGGGAACCCAGTGTTTATCAACTTTGCTGCTTGCCAGACTCTGCTTGAAAACATTGCATCAGTTTAGCTGCTTAGTCCTTCGGAAAGGCGCTGACACCAGTACCATCTCTCTCCAGGAATATTATTATGTATATGAAAGTAACAACCGAGTGTACATAGCAAATTTTATTTTTAAGCCACATGCACTTTCAGGTTTGGGAGTGAAAACCAAGGCGTTAGCATGCATACAATGGGCAAAAAACTAGGTTGCAATGTCACCCTGACGCACGGGACCACCACACTTAGCCTAATGGGTCAAAGAATAAATACACCCCATCAAGACCTATGGCATAGCTATGGAGATGAAGAAGATCGGATAGCAACCACTTCTGTGGTCTTCTTGAAAGAAGAGCCCAATAAATACTTGTTATTTTCTGTGATAAGGACAACAGATTGATTTTAAAATATGTCTCTACGTGTTTTCCGTTAGTCCGATCCGCACTTAACTTCACAAAAACACTCTCCGGACTATGCTAGAGTTTCCCTGAAAATTTCATTAAAATTGCTCCAGCGCTTTGGGAGACCATAGCCTGCATACAAACATGCATTCTATTTTATATATAAAATATAGATTAATTATAATTATATAGTACAATTATACAAGCCGAAATCAAATTGAAAAAGTAAATCGAATTAGTTATGGTCGTAAATTTATTGTGGTTGTTAATAGATCATAAAACCCTAGTTCTTATTCAATTGTTGAAAAGGAAAGGTGATTTAAGTTTCGAGTTCCCGGATATAAGTGACATTGCTTACTCTTTTGCAATAAAAACCATGTTTGTTGGTTTTCTATGTATCGCCACAGCAGCTTTTGCGGATCTTTCGTATGCAAAATATGATCACTATCGCTTGCCGAAATCGATTATTCCACTATCGTATAATCTAAGTGTGTTGACTCATTTAAATCCACCAGATAACCTTCGTTTTGAGGGCGAAGTCAAAATCACAATGAGCATTGTACAGGATTCCAGAAACATAACACTTCATGCGAAAAACTTAACAATTGATGAAAGTAAAATCGTCTTAAAAGATCTGAAAACTTTCAAATTGAATTGCATATCACGTATTGAAACAAATTCCGAATTTGAATACTATATAATGCACGTTTGCGAAGAACTAAAAGCGAATCAAATTTACGAGCTGTCAATGCCCTTTGCCGCACCACTTAATGAGAATTTAGATTGTTATTACAAAAGTTATTATATAGACAAAGCAACAAAAGAAATTAGGTATGAAGAATCAATTCAACTCATTTAAAAACTTTTGTTTTCTAACAAACTATTTCAACTTCAATTATATACATACATAGATGGTTGTCCAATACTCTCTTTGAACCAACATTTGCACGTCGAGCGTTTCCATGTTTTGATGAGCCCGATTTGAAGGCAAATTTTACAATATCTTTGGGTCATCACAAGAAGTACAATGCCTTGAGCAATATGCCACTCACAAAAAAGCGAATCAAGTGTGATATACATCCTAAAGCAGAGTAATAAGATAGAAATCGATACCTAATCCCCATGAATCCTTTATATATTTACAGTTCAGCCATTGAGGATTATGTTTGGTCTGATTTTGAGGAGTCCCTACCGATGTCAACCTACATTGTTGCTTACACCGTGAATGATTTTGTTAGTGTTGAAACCAAGGTAAAAAGAGCTGACAACCTTCAATTCAAGGTGTGGACAAGTGCCGATAACATCAATAAAACACTTTACACAGCAGAGTTTGGAACAGTTGTTTTGCAACATTTGGAAGATTTATATGGTACCAAATTACCCTTGAAAAAACTAGACTCGATTCTTTTGGCTCAGTACTCGTTTGAAGGCATGGAGAACTGGGGTTTAATTTCATACAAGGATACTCTTACACTGTATGATCCTCAAGAATCTACTATCGCCATAAAGCAAGCTGGAGCTTCTTTAGTTGCACATGAATTAGTCCATCAATGGTTTGGCAACCTAGTCACTATGAAATGGTGGACAGACCTCTGGCTTAATGAAGCATTTGCTAATTATGTTGGCACATTAATTGTTGATTACTTTTATCCAGAATGGAAACATATTGATAATGATGTGATGGAACATCTGAATAGAATATTGATAGAAGATGCATTTGTTACATCCCGCCCTATTTCAATGACCATTAGAAACCCAAGAGACATTGAGATGTTATTTGATGCTATAACGTACAATAAAGGGAACATTGTAGTACGCATGATGCATTTATTTATTGGAAATGATGTATTTCACAATGGTTTAGTCAAGTATTTCCAAAGATTCGCATATAAAAATTCAGATAGTAATGATCTTTGGAATGCCTTCAATGATGTTAAATCCGAGGATAACAAGAAGGCCGTCCAAAAATTCAATGTGAAAATGGTAATGGATTTATGGCTGCGACAGCCTGGTTATCCCTTAGTAACCGTAACGCGGAACTACAATAACAACTCCGCCATAATAAACCAAAAAAGATTCATTGTGCACTCCACAAACTCTACTCAACTACCAAATCAGTGTTGGTGGATACCATTGAGTTATACAACTCAAAGTGAGAGCGACTTTCATTCTTTACTGCCCAAGCAATGGCTTGAGTGTTCTCAAGGAGGTGAAGCCAAATCGCTTACAATCAATATGCCTAGTACAACTGAATGGGTGTTATTCAACTTAAAGTACTCTGGTCTCTATCGGGTGAACTACGACCAACGTAATTGGGAACTTATAATCAAAACGCTCAACGAAGGTGACTTTGAGCGAATTCATGCCTTGAATCGTGCTCAACTGATTGATGATGCATTTGCTTTAGCCAGAATCGGTGAATTAAGCTATAATACGCTCTTTCGTTTACTTAATTATTTGAAACGAGAGCGCGACATAATACCCTGGGACCAGGCGACTTTAAACTTTGAAGGTATCGTGCGGATAATTGAAAATAGGCCAGAAAAGGAATTCTTTAAGGTAACATGGGCTTTTCTTTTCAAATGGAAATTGCCTATTTACTTTCTTTCATTCTTTTTTTTTTATCAGAGCTTTCTGCGACAACTAGTTACTCCGATTTTCAAATATCACCAAGGCTCAAACTTAAGCTTAGTCGGATCAAAAGATCAAAAGGAAATTCGACTAAGAAACATAATTATTACTTGGGCCTGTGAATTGGAAATTGACGGTTGTGTGCCTAAAGCACTCGAATCTTTTAAAAAGTGGCAAACGAATCCAAAAGATGTGCACTTGGAATTTCATACAGTTGTGCTCTGCCAAGCAATAAAAAATAGTGATGAAGACCTATGGGAAAACCTTTATGAAGTTCTTCAAGATGAGTCTAGCAGAGAGGAGCGAATTGATCTCCAACAAGCTCTTGGTTGTAGTAAAGATATTAAACAGCTTCAGAAGTACTTGGAATTGATAATAACAAAGAATGTAACAACTCCCGAGGAGGACATATTTGCAATCAGATCTTTCATCATGAATAAAAAAGGGATTCATATGATCAAGGACAAATTATTTCGTCCTCCATTGCGATTGTAAGTTTTTCACAAAATAACTGCACATATTGTTACCTGTATACTTATTAATATTATTATTTTTTTTTTTTTTTGTAATTTCATTTTATAAGGAAAAAGCATTTAGTGCAAAACAACATTAAGTTGTTGTCCTCATTTATGACCACCGAAGAAGAATATGACATTTTCAAGTCATTTATCAATAACGAAAAAACTCTGCTCAAAGATTTAAATTTGGATTCAGAATTGAAAAACTCCCATCAAATCATTCAAATGAATATCGCTTGGGTAAATAATGGCGGTTTAAATGAATTTATAAAGGCACTCACTTCATCTAAGTTAACCTAAGCCTATTTTCAGGCAATTCAATTTCAACTTTATTGCTTTTTCAAAATATATTGAAAGCAATTGGAATTTTTGAGATCTTTTAATTCTAAAACACAATCATATTTCTCTTCAAAACAACTTCTATGTTACGAAGATTTCTTCTTTTACGAATTGATTCCGTAGTCACACTTTTTTTTTTATTCAATATCTATTGATTAGAATAAAACAAAATTAGAAGATTTCCAGAAAGAGAAGAAGAATTTTAAAAACAGCAAATATTAAATGTTTATTTTGCAGTGAATCAGGTTTGGTGAGACTCCAGTGAGCTTATCAAATACAAAGCAAGACAAACAAACTGCTTAATATTGAACACATGAAACATTTTTAGGCACCTGACATCCATACTGTTGTTGTTGTCTAAATTGTTGATAAGATTCGGTTTCGGTTCATGCGACTTTATTTACAATCAATTTTGACTGGTGTCACAAACCAGTCATCAAATGCGCATTATTCTAATAAGAAACAAAGTTTCCTAAATAATCGTAAACGATATCTTTTTCGAGACTTTTCTGAACAAAACTTTCGCGTCTGTATCCATAGTGGCAGCAAAAGTTTCGTTTACGACTCTCGCGAGCTTTTTGCGTATCATTAACGTATTGCGACGCAAGTTTATTTATTTTTTTGTTATTGCGTCATGTGCCAAAGAAACCGCTTGTTCTGTCTCTCTTGACTAATTTTTCTAATTTGTTATATTTATGCTCGCAGAAATTACCGTTTGCGAACAATTGAGCGAATTTTCAAGCAACCTTCGCTCAACATTCGTTGATTGGCCCACTGAGGCCAATTGTCGTCGTCTTGCAACCCTTAAGAAGCGTCAGCTGTTGCGTCGCGTTGCCACCTTTCGCTTGTGATTGTCGCACACATTTTCTTATTTGATTTGCGATTATCGTCTTGTCTGGTCTAGTCTGATTAAAAAAACAACCAAGGTATTTTTGGCACGGCTTGTTAGAGTAGTGTTTTTTTGTTGTCATGGTTTGCTTAAATAGGTTAACGGAAGTCTTATTAACCTTTAATAATTCGGCAGATAATTTTACTGATAATGGCTGAAAGTCTGGCAGCGCCAAAGGTCAGTATATTCATTATTATGATTGGACACATAACCGACGCGAATTGATATTACAATAATAAATTCATTATTCATGTACCACATTTTGTATTTTATTCAATGAAATAAGTACGAAAACTTAACACAGAGAAGGTGCAGTTAATTGGATAAAGAAAAGAGCGCTTGAGTCATATGGAGCTGTTAAATTTATGTTATTTAATTACAGTTGTAGCCATCATATGCAAAATGAGTAAATACTTGGTTCCACGCAGTCGCCTTTTAACTAGATTCCAGAGTTTTCGAAATCATCGACAACAAAAAACTGTGGTGGTGCGCCACTTTAGTCAAGTGAAATCAACTCGGCCAACGATAGATAACAATACAACAACAATAGATGCTCGTGGTGTACACAAACCAATACTAAGTTCCACTAGCAGCAACAGCAGCAGCACTACAACAACGCACGGCGTTAATGGAAAATTTTTTGGCAAACAGCAAACGATACAACAGGAAAATGTACAAAGACGATGCCACGTGTTGCTGCGTTGGACTGGATTGTTGCTACGTTGGGCTCCAATTGGCGTTGGAGTCTTTGGAATTTTAGAGTGGCAACTGCACAAGAAACGCTGTAAACAAGAAAAATTACCACGCACAGCATCCGCATTTCAATCGAATATTTATTGTTCATTGCCACTGCGCATATTAAGTCGCTGTTGGGGTTGGTTAGCTGCATGCAATATACCAACTGTTATGCGTCCGTATATTTACGGATTTTATGCCAAAACATTTAAAGTGAATCTTAATGAAGCTTTATACCCAGAGTATGAACATTACAATAGTTTGTCGGAATTCTTCACGAGACCACTTAAGGATGGCGTGCGTGTCATAGATCCTAAAGCACCCCTTGTGTCTCCTGCTGATGGCAAAGTACTGCATTTCGGTAGTGCCACCAATGCTCATATTGAACAAGTAAAAGGTGTCAACTACAGTATACAAGACTTTCTGGGTGCACCAACAAACGAACCAGAGTCTGATGATGACTACATTAAGGCAATCAAGCGGAAACACGACGATTCAACTGCTTTGTATCAATGTATTATCTACCTCGCACCTGGTGACTATCATCGCTTTCATTCGCCAACATCTTGGCAGCCCACCGTACGACGACATTTCTCCGGCGAATTACTTTCGGTGAGCCCCAAGATTGCCAGCTGGCTGCCAGGACTCTTCTGTCTCAATGAACGCGTTCTGTATATGGGCACCTGGAAATATGGTTTCTTCAGTTACACTGCCGTGGGCGCAACAAACGTGGGCTCCGTCGAAATATTCACTGATGAGAAACTCAAAACGAATCGTTGGGTTGGATTTAAAGTAGGTACGCACAAGAAATTAAGCGATTGCGATGAACTTGTCCTAGATAGCAAAATTCAACTGGGCAAAGGTGATCTCTTCGGACAGTTTAATATGGGCAGCACGATTGTATTAATCTTCGAAGCTCCAAAGAATTTTAAATTCGATATTGTAGCAGGTCAAAAAATTCACGTTGGTGAATCACTTGGACACATAGTAGAGAGATGATAACGCATCGCACTGTGCCAATATGCCAAATTTTCACACAACACAAACAACACAACTGATTATTCTGATATTTTTTTTGTTTTTGCTGTTGTACCAAGTCTGAAAGAACGATACACATGTACACCGAGACACACTCTCACAACCTATAGTAGAAGTTAAAGCTTTATAGTTATTAAGCAAAATGTAAAGATTTATAAAATGTATTCCGTTTCGTTTATATTGTTGCATTAAGAATAAAGAACAGTTTTTTTCAATATATGTTATGATTTTGTACATAATTTTACCAAAGATAGAGTAAAGACTCAGTAAGACTAAATTCATAAAGTTACTATCAAAATCATTTAAAAAAAAAAACACTTAATGAGGCTTATCTATGTATGATCGAAGTGCGTTTTGACGACTTATAATCACCTCATACACAGTCATTTCCGGCTAATCTTTTCCAAGCATGGGCGTAGCCAAAATATGGTTACACACTTAATTTTAAAGAAGGCAATAAACTTAACATAGGAACTTGCCTCAATAATACAAACTTATAAGTCTCACTTAGTTTCCCCATGGCTATTTGACTTCAAAATTAATAGTTCCATCGTAAAATCTATTAAATGACACCTTTCTTTTCATTATATGCGTACTTATTTTATAAACAAGGAAACTAAATGAAAATTTTTAAAATTTAAAACAATAATTCATTTAATTTTAACAGAATTTCTTTACATTGCTGCACATAAGCATATTTTTGTATAGCTTTGGTTTGCTCAACTACATCGTTCTATCGATATTTGTTGCAGTGTTAGAAAATATTCTATGTACAATTGAATAAGAAAAGACGTTAATAAATTGAATATAAGAATTTAAAAACACTTGCAACAAACAGAAAGAAGTTTTGTATTTAATTTAAAGAAATCCGACATAAAACCCATTAACCTAAATGAAGAAGTAATGTTACCTAAAAGAGACTCCAAAGAAATCTGATAATCTCTTTAAAATACATGTATATTATGAATGAATTTTTTATTTATTTTGGTTTTAACTCTTATGTATGTAATCGTGCTTACATAAAACAAAGAAAAGACCTTCAATGATGACAAAGAAATAAATCAAATGATAACAACAGATTTTTCAATATTATTATTTATTCAATAACAACAATGAGAAGAATGGGAAGAATAATAACAATAAAGATGAGAAATATTGTACAAGATAACGTAAGCTTATCGATAAATTTATAATCAGATATGAAGAATTGATAACTAAAAGATTATATTTTAAGCTAAAAGTACACCTAGGGCTCATTATAACATGGGGGTTACATTCTTGGAAAACACCGTGTTAGACGAAATCGTGTTAAAAGGGTTACGTTTCTTTTAACACTCTTTTGAATGTCACACTTCTTTCATCATCTGAATTAAAGACAAAATTGATCAAGTGCGAGTCAGACTCGCACACACAGGGTTCCGTACCAATTGGGTGAGTTTTTATAGGAGGGATCCCCCTAGTGGTTCAATTGGGCTGATTCCAACTAAAGTACAACGCCTATATCGAATTTCAGTTCCATAGTAAGTACAAAAAACAAAAAATTCATTCGGTTTTCACCAATGAACGGAGCGATTCATGAGAAATGTTATATGTAATTATATTAGGGTTTTGTGTAAATTGGTTGAATTATGACGATTGCTGAAAATGTTAGAATAAATAATGACGTGAACTGTGTTAACCACATCGCCAATGTGTCGAAGTGTCGTAGATAGGAGAGAAAGGAATGTAGCTGATAATGCAGTGCGATGTGGGTTACACAGTTGGCTGCTTTGAGTTTGATGGCATGATCGGGAATTGCTTCAGCCCTACTTGATAGCGGACATAAAGCGCATTCCGACCGAAAAACCTACATCTAAAATCAGGAAAAATTCTGGTATGGCCACAGTCTTTTACGCGTGGCGGGTATAGCTAGTTAATAAATAAATTAAGTTTGAACAGTACTTACTACTTAGAATCAACTCAAATGCTTTGATTGATGATACTGAGCTTCTTTCTAATAATACATAAAACAGCAACAGTTAGTTATTTCCATGCACTTCTACTTGTCTACACTTCACAATTTTTACACACATAAAAAAATTCACACTCTCCAAAAAAAAAAAAAAAAAGAAAATGGCGATGCTGAATGAATCCAATTGAGGCACCGGCGTCAATCAAATTAAACTTACATTGCACAAAAACTAATATAATTTTACATTGTAGATTAATTTAAAACACTATCACTTTACTTTACTTCATAATTTTTCAAAAACATTTCATTTGTCACACGAGGACAACACAAAATTTTGCAAATTAAAATTTTAAGTATTCGCGACGATCGCGTCGCGCATCAACCGATCGATGATGAATGCAGGAACTGAAAGAGACAAAGAGATGACAAATGACAATTGCATGTTGACATTCACTGAGAGTAAATGAATGAGAGAATGAGAGGGAGGTGGATTGAAGTGTTAAAGTGTAGATATCCAAGATCAAGTTCATCCACCACAATTTCGTTTCGGAACTGCTGCGACATTGTAAAAAATCATAAAATTGTCGATAAATTATCGATAATGACTACGTTAGCTGCGTGCAAGGAACATAAGGTTATGAAAAAGCTTTTTTTTTTTTGTACCGTGTGTGCACTTTAATACATTTAAAATTTATTACTAAATTTACCTAATTCGTCAACTGATTTAAATACACATACAGTACTGTGCAAAACAAAAACAACAAATTAGTAATTTTGTTTTTAATTTTTATTTCTTTTATGTAAAGTTGAACACAAAAATAAAAAAATTTACCAACCTCACTTGTCTTCATATTGGTCACAGCGCCAACACCCACACTTATTTAATCAAGTCGTGCAATGCACCTTTTAGACCAGTGCGCCCATCTTCAAAGTATTAGAAATGCCCTCCTTCCAAACCCTCATCATTCCTTATTACTGTTTCTTAAGCCAATTTATATAGGTAAAATGTTCTTCTTCCTTAACCCTCCTTGTGACTTTCCTCTTAAATTCAATCTAATAGTAGCTAATTCGCTTTAAATTGTTATTTAGTGTAGTATTATTTGTATTTATAAAATGTATTACAATTAATTTTATTTAATGGTGGCTTAAAGGATTATATTCCTTTCCATTTTCATAGCGTGGATAAAATCTTTTCTTTTCTTTGGGAAAACTATAACCAGAAATGCTTTGCCATACAAACCAAAATTGTTTCTTGTGGGGACCCTTTTAAGTTTTTGAAAATATTTTAGTTTTAGTATTTGTTGCTGATGCTCGGATAGAACTACACATTCTGTGAAAATTTCACCTCTCTAGCTATTGCGATTTATGAGATATGATCCGAGGACGGACAGACGGACAACGAAGTCTCTGCAATATGGTTCCTTTTGGTACCCTTTGGGTCTGGAACCCAAAAAACTTTTAATTTACTTAATAATTGATGCCTTAAAGTATTAAGAGAAGAAAATGAAATACTTCATGCAATTTAATTGGTTTTACAATAATTTTAGTTTCTCTGCAATGCATTCTACTTTTTGTTGTTGTGTTTTATTTATGTAAATATAAACAATTTTCACCAACAGGCAATTTTTTATAGTCATCGTTTTATTGTCAAAAACTCTGATTTATGAAGCCTAGCATATAATAATAGATGTTTAAATATTACACACCATGAAAATTATACAAATTTTACTAGATTTAAGGTTCATTTTATGAAGCATAATAAACTATTGACAACTCATTTAAATTTATATCCAGCAATCGTTTTTTAGTTCACACCAACTTTCACCTTAGTGGAAAAATTCTTAATTAGAAGTTCAAATTTTGACAAAAGATATTTATTAATTTATTTTTTTTTTTTTTTTACTATTTTTACACTCATGTTTTATTATCTATCAGGAGCTTATGGGTATCTACACTTACATACCTACATACATACAATACATATGTACATATGTATGTTACCATGTGCAATACAATAAACAACACATGTGTATGTTTGTTTGTTTGTTTGCTTTTGTTATTAGAAGGTATTGTGGCGGCTCTTAGCTAAGACTAAGACGGATGGAACAGTGGGTGTGCTGCTCTTACCACTTAACAATGCGACCAAATCGCATTAAGACAGCATGAGATTGAATGACATGCTGGGCGACAAAGCTGTTTAGATGTATGAGTTTCTATGCCTGAAAGGGTTTATCAGTGAAGAAATTAAGGTCAAAAACATCTCAGTCAAATACAAGCAAACACATTTACATGCTTTTGTACATACATATGTGTTACTTATACGCCACATAAGCCTGGTTATTTAATCGTAATCAACTTTAAAGAGAAACAAAACACTCAAAAAGCTTAAGCCGCTCTTTTCTTTCCTTCTTTCTTTCTTTCATTCTATCAAAATGCAATCGCTCTCTATCACTTGTATGATTGAGTAAATGAATGAATAAATGACAGAATGACGACGGAACCAGGGGCGGCCTTTGCAATTATGAGGTTCCGGGCGGGTAGATCTTTGCATGACCCTTATCTTTGTGGAATTAGTTTTAATGATAATTCTTGAAAAATTAGTGATTCAGAAATGATGTTTGCTGTTTTTTCTAAGACTAAAATCATAATAATTAAATGACGTCATTTTCAATTGAAATAATAGCAAGAGCTTAAAGCCGATCTGGCCTCATAGTATTCCGCAGATATGTATATATGTGTTCAGCAGACGCATCTGCTTCAGGTATCGTGGTTATAACTCTCAGGACTACTTTGCTAGTAGGATACATTTTGGTTGAATGTTTTTCTTTTATATATTTCAGCACCGAAATAATGTCATGGCAAGAAAGCGCAAGTGGCGTGAAGTGAGTTTAATAATGCGTAGTGGAAGTTTTATTGCACGAATGCGCGAGGCCCCTGCAAGAGCAAGGCCTGGGGCAGTCGCCCTGCTCGCCAACCCCAAAGGTCGCCCCTGCGACGGACAGAATGAATGAGTGCGTGCATAGATGGATGTGTGTAGCAAGTATAAAAAACGGCATTCGCATTCGGACAATCTTTAGACTGCCAGCGGCCATCGTTGGTCGCACATAGGTGTTTAAAGGTTTCTATTGTCCAATATAATATACTTATAATACTTTGTTGGGTGTGTTTTTGTGTGCGCGCTTATAACATATAACACATTTAAACGCATTCTGTGAATTTGAATACAATTCGGAGAACTGAGTGTAGACAAGTATTATTACATATTACATATTATTACAATTGGTGAAAAAACAATAAAATTTATTGACATTTCTGTTTCTGTTTCTGTTGTTCTCATCGATTGGTTCATCATTCAACTTATTGCTCTATTACAAGAAATCAAAATTAATCGAATCGAACACACGCAAGACAAAAAAATTTATGCTTATTGGCAATAAATAAAAATAAATAAAAAACTATGTAAATGTGCAATTCTAATTGAACAACAACAATAAAACATAAAAACAATTCAAATTGGCAAATTGAAAGAGAAACAGAAACAGATACAAGAGACTCAAAAGAGGCATTAAAGCGTAACGACAAAATTAAATTGAAATTGTTCTTTTTTAATTTGATTTCATTGACCAAATTAATTGATTTTTTGTTGAAGTATTCAATTAATGTCAATGGTGTAACAACTAACAATAAAAGGCAAACACATTTTTTTGAAAAGAGAAAAACAAATATTGTACAAAAATGAGATTTCAAAAAGGCGACAAATTTTCAATCAGATCAACAAACAAGTTATTGCCTCTGTAAGAGTTTAGGTCAATGACCAAATCAAATGGTGACTCCGAAACCAGAATTATAAATATGTATGCACACATTTCTTTATTCATTCCTAACTACATACGAGTATACATATGACGTATCTCCATGGAGGTGGAGAGATGAGGGATCAATGCAAAAGAAAAGACTAGACTAGAAAATCCAGAAATCCAGTATAATAAACTTCAAGGAATAGTTGTAGAACTAGTCTACCTACATACCAATTAGAGCTTGCATATACTTACACATAAATATCAAGACAGTTTAACAGATAGATAGATACAACAGACAAATAGACCAAAAAGCAACAAGTCGTTTAGGGCATTAACTTCCATATCTCATATCTCTTATTTTAATTCCTTCGTTTTTAGTATTTCTTCTGCTTTTAATTTATGATAAATGCAGGCAATTTTAATATTATTCTTACTTACATATTTTGTAAACGAACCCAAAGTCATTTTGATGACACGTGATCGAAATTTTTGTTATTGCATTTGCGAGTTTTGTGTTTTAAATGAATAAATGAACAATAACAAAAACTACTGCAGCAAAGCACAACAATAAATTTAAATTTAATTTCGATGTCCCAGACCTTAATACGTATACGTGTATGCCATGGAAAACCATTTAATCAATCAACAAACTTTGGATATATGAATGTACTTAACGATGTGCTGACATACGAAAATGTATCTATAATTTGTTGAATGTTTGTTGAGATACGAGTACATACATGAATTTCTTAATGGTTGTTTGCTTAGCTGATTATTAAGTTGGATGGATAGATAGGACTTTAGATAAATTTAAATTCAAATTATGTAGGCGGCAAATTAATCAATTAATCTTGAACTTAGAGCCGGTAGTAGTACCTTCCTTATACTTAAATTACATAATTCATATTCAAAATATTAGTAAAGATACTTATGTGTAATGAAAACTGGTTATTTAATTAAAATCTCTCTCTCTCTCTCTCTCTCTCCTAAACAGAATTTGTCCCAAAATGCGTTTCTTTGTTTTGATTTGCTGGACCATTTTGATGTTATGTGGTCTCACAGTAGCTAAATATGAACATTATCGTTTACCGATTGCTGTGCGTCCCCTACAATACAATCTGCGTGTACTTACGCACTTGGATGATCCAAAGAATTTGCGTTTCGAAGGCACTGTAGAAATTGCTCTAAGTGTCCTAGAAGAGACACGCAATATAACTTTGCATGCCAAAAATTTGACTATCAACGAGAATCAAATTAACTTGAAGGCTGCAGATGCTGGAGCAAATGAAGCATCTTTGTGTCTCACTGGAATTGAAGTGAACCCTGAACATGATTACTTCATTATCAACACTTGCGAGAATCTTAAAGCCAATTCCAAATATGTCGTGACATTACCTTTTGCTGCAGAACTAAGTCGCCAACTGGATGGTTACTATAGAAGTTCATATAGGGATCCTGTAACCAATCAAACTAAGTAGGTTTTATTCATATCTGATCCTATAACCATAATCAATCAATCAATGACTCCTTTATGCATACTCGTATTTTAAAAAAGATGGCTGTCAATTACTCAATTTGAACCAGCTGCAGCTCGATTTGCTTTTCCTTGCTTCGATGAGCCCGACTTTAAGGCACCTTTTATTGTGACTTTGGGTCATCACAAATCTTTGACTGCTTTAAGCAACATGCCGCTCAAAACAACACAACCACAGTAAGTTAGATTTTATGGAATTTAAGTACTCGTATTTATTTGTATTTATTTCTTTGCAATTTACCAGTGCCACCCTCAAGGATTATATCTGGAGCGAATTCGAAGAATCTGTACCGATGTCAACCTATTTGGTTGCCTACTCAGTAAATGATTTTTCACACAAGAGCTCATCCAAAAATCAATTACAGAATCATGTTCAATTCCGTACCTGGGCACGACCAAATGCCATCGATCAATGTGACTATTCTTCTGATTTTGGTCCAGCTGTTTTGCAGTACTATGAAGAGTTCTTTGGCATTAAATTCCCGTTGCCAAAGATTGATCAAATTGCCATACCAGATTTCTCTGCTGGTGCCATGGAAAACTGGGGGTTGGTGACATACCGTGAGACGGCATTGCTATATTCCGAGAATGGTTCATCATTTGCTGATAAGCAACGTGTTGCCTCAGTTGTTGCTCATGAATTAGCCCATCAATGGTTTGGTAATTTGGTTACTATGAAATGGTGGACAGATCTCTGGCTGAATGAGGGTTTCGCAACATATGTTGCCAGCTTGGGCGTTGAGCATATTAGCCCCGAATGGCGTTCACTTGAACAGGAATCCCTTCTAAATCTACTCTCGATATTCCGTGTTGATGCCCTTGAGAGTAGTCATCCTATTTCACGTCCCATTGCTAAGGTTACCGAAATTCGTGAGAGTTTCGATACCATTTCATACAATAAGGGCTCCACAGTATTACGCATGATGCACATGTTCATGGGCAAAGAATCATTCCGTGCCGGTCTCAATGAATATCTGGAGAAATACTCTTACAACAATGCCGAACAGGACAATTTATGGGCTTCACTCACCAAAGCAGCCCACAAATATAGATCCATACCCGAAAACTTTGACATCAAGTCCATAATGGACTCTTGGACTCTACAAACTGGTTATCCAATATTGAATATTACTCGTAACTATGATGCAGGCACCGCTCATATCAGCCAGGAGCGTTATTTATTAAGTACCGAAGCATCGCGTAAACAAAGAAACGACTGCTGGTGGGTGCCATTGAGTTATACCACCCAGAAGAAGAGCGATTTCAATGCTACAGAGCCCAAGGATTGGCTCGAATGTAAAGAAGGACGCATTAGTGAATCAAAATTAATTGAAAACTTGCCTGGCCGAGATGAGTGGGTAATCTTTAATGTACAATTGACTACACTTTACAAAGTGAATTATGATGAACGGAATTGGGAGCTGATTATTGAGACACTTACTGATGGTGATTTTAATCGTATTCATGTTCTTAACCGTGCCCAACTCATCGATGATGCTTTGACACTTGCCTGGAGTGGTGATCAGAACTATGACATTGCAATGCGTTTGATTGAGTATTTACAGCGTGAGCGCGAGTATCTACCATGGAAGGCAGCAACTGAGAATCTGAATAGAATCAGTCGGATTATTAGACAAACACCAGAATTCGAGTTCTTCAAGGTAAGTTGAGGGTTGGTTTCCAATTTGGGTAGATTCCTATGCAGTTAGACAATCAATAGTTTTCATTTCTTTCCCTTAAACCAACTAATTGGATGCTACGCAAGGCACGCAAGTGTCTCTTCGCTGTAAGTTCCTTTGCCCATAAATGAAAACTTTCGCTATAAAAAATCGTCCATTTCAAAAATAAAATTAAAATAAGGACTAACTTTACCAATTCCGATATATTTTCCGGTTTATTCCAATAGCGCTACATGCAAAAGATTCTGACACCAATCTATAGCCATGTGAAGGGCTTAAATGACACATTCAGTGAACTAAAACAAAAAGAGAATGATATCCTACTGAAGACCCTCATTGGCGGCTGGTCGTGTCGCTATAATGTTGGTGATTGCGTAGCGAAGGCACGCGAATACTTTGCCGCTTGGCGTGCAGAGCCCAATCCAGATGAAAAGAATGTGGTGCCTATTAATTTACGATCCACTGTCTATTGCACAGCGATACGTCATGGCAATGATGATGACTGGCAGTTCCTTTGGACGCGCTACAAAAATTCCAATGTCGCTGCCGAAAAGAAAACAATTCTCTCCTCGTTGGGTTGCTCACGTGAGATCTGGTTACTGCAAAGCTTTTTGGAACGTGCCTTTGTGGAGAATGAAGTTATACGTAAACAAGATTCGATGTGGGTTTTCCAAGCGGTTGCACTTAATGAAATTGGTTTTCATCTAGCTAAGAACTATTTTATGGCAAATATTGATGCTCTGGCTAAATTGTAAGTGAAACAAATTTATCTCACGAGTATCAAATGTCTTCTACTTATACTTTGTATTATTTTTTAGCTATGCTCCATCTACCAATCATTTGGGAAGACTACTTAATCCTCTCTCGAAACAAATAATAACGGCCAGTGACTTTGCGGACTTCAAGGCCTTTGTTGAGCAGAATAAGAAATCCCTGCGTGGCATTGATCAGGCAATCAAACAGTCACTGGAAACCGTGCTAACCAACGTTCAGTGGAAGGATCGTAATTACAGTGAAATTTCCCATGCTATACGCAAACTACTTTGATCATTTAATGTGCCCGCTCCCAGTGTTTTTGGGACGAAATCCCAATAATTAATAGATTAAGTTTTCATTTAAAGTACAATTAATATTTTTTCTCATCAGCCTCCCATGCAAGAAATTATATTTTTATTTAAATAAATAATTAAACATGCTTCGTCCTTAAAAATAATGTGTGCTTTTTTATTTGAACAACATCAACATAGTGAGGCCATATTCCCATAGTTACAACCGCATTAATATTTCTAAAACCTACCTTGCTGAATTGCCACCTTGTCGTGAAAAGGGTGCCTAGTAAACTTGATAGCAATGCCTAGGCAACGGTAGGGTTGTTGTTACTACAAGTAGTCTATGGCATATGCATCTACAGCCTCGCGGCAAGGTTGAGTAGTCCTAGGCCGACTGTTGTCATATTATTCCGAGACGTCGAACTCCCATACCGGTAATGTCAAATACTCACATTAAGGGTAAGAACAAACCAAATCGGGTATCATAATGGAGAACATCAACGTACCATAGTTTCTGGGCAAACTCATCCTGTCCTATCCTAAAATATTGCTTTATGAAGTTGTTAATAAGATTTTAAAAAAAGAGACAATTTTTTCTTTGTTTTCTTAATTTTTTCTATATATATTTTAATCAGTATATATAAGTTTAATAAACTTCTCCTTTTTTCACCCTTTTTGTTTTTTTTTGGCTGCGCTCATCAGCTGAACAATTTTTAAGTATTAAATTTTGTTCTTCATTTTACAATTCGAAAAGTGAAATTTTTTTGTTTTTCTTTTTTCTCAGATATTTTTACATATTTTTTAGATTCTTGTATATAATAAAAGTACAAATATGCACAATTTATTTGAGTTAATTTGAAATAAAAAGAATAATTGCTTTTTTTTGTCTTTGATTACTTTCAGGCCAGTTTTTTTTTTTTTTATTGTTTCATCCATTTTATCATTTGGTGCGCGTTTAAAGTAAAATTAATAACTTAAATACTTGTATATTTAAATATTAAAAAAAGAATAAGTTTCATATACAAAAAAAAAGATAATAATTTAAACTAATAAAGATTACAATATGCTTGAGTATTATACACAACGAATTTGCTTTGCAACGATAAATCGTTACGATTTAATGATATCCGTTAAAATCAATTTGCAACGAACTGCAGAGTTGCATTTTTTTTCTTACATATCGATAAATTGGTTGTTTGTTTGGTTATCGTTAAAGTTCAAGTTAATCGACTGAAAGCAGCGCAAAATGGAATTTATTTATATTACAAATATGTTAAAGTTAATTTTTGTTCGTTAACGGCATTTTTAATTGCATTTATAGATAGATATATATATATGTATGTATATGTATTTTGTTTTGTAGATTATTGCTTTGCTCATTAATATTAATATCACTAAGCAGCTCTTTCTTTTCATTTATGAATTAATTAATTAATAATTTAATGTTATCATGGTTGTTTTTTTTGTTGTTGTTATTTTTTTCTAATGTATAAGTATAATTTTATTTATGTGTATGTTTGTTTGTTTGTTTGCTTGCTTATAACTTATTTACTTTATACTAATCTTTTTTGTTAATTAAATGTAATTAAATATATATATTTGTATTTGTTTTGTTTATTAATTTTAGACTTAAAATTATATGATTTGCTTACAATTTTTTGTGATTCACACTCATGGTTTTATGTTTATTTTGTTTTGTTTGTTTGTTCGCTTGGCTCAACTTCTCTTTAAACTTCGGTATTTGTTCATTTGATGCTTTATTTAATTTCTATTATTATTATTTCTGTAAATTAATATTAACTTTATTATTAACAACTAAAGTAGTCAACTTAATGAATATATATATGTGTAAGAATATTTCCGTGAGCGTGTGAATTTAATATATTAAATTCTAATAGTTTCTCACATTTCATTTTGAATAAAACTCACACACTCTCACACACACCCACACTGACAGATACCATCAACACTTACTCACTCACATACACTAAGCTATAATTATAATTTTTGTTAATTCGTTTCTTTTTTTCTTTTATTTTAAAACTACAATATTTTACTTGTTTCTGTTTTTTTTTTTTTTTTTTTTTTGTTAAATTAATTAAATATGCTTGTAGCAACTAATACAAATACAACTATGACTTCTTTTTGTAGTTGTTTTTGTTGCTGTTACTGTTATTGTTGTTGCGGTTAAACCTTGTTCTTTAATTGTTTACTTGTTATTTTATAATATTTTTTTAACTCCATTCGAGTTATTCCCTCAAGTATTCGTATTCGTTTTTGAATAAAATTTAGATTCAGCAGAGAAAGTGATGAATGAAGGCATTTTCTTTTTTTATATTTTGAAATTTATTTGCATCTTTGCTTTGCTTATAATTTGTATCTTAAAACCATTTTGGGTTGATCAATCAAATTTTGTAAATTCGTAGAGTTTTGCACATATTTACATATCATTATCATCATCATCATCATCATAACACACAAGACACATACAGAGATACAAATACAAAGACAGACAGATGGACAAAGAGAGAGTGTGTGTGTAAGTTATAGTTAAATTGTTTAGAAAATTCTATCTTTCCAAACTATTATTCATAGGATGACGGCAACATACAAAAAATAAATTGCTTTCTTTTACTTTTTAAATGCTAAAACATATTTTTGTTTTCCCTTTTTCATTTTTTATGATAAATTGTGAGTCGTTTGTTTGTTTGTTCTTTGTTTTATAATCTGATTAAACTTTTTTTAAACTAATTTCTATTGATTATGATACATAATTTTATAGTTGTTATTATTATAATTTTAATATATTTCCTCCTCTTTTCTTCTTCAGTTTTGCTTTTGTTATGTTTTTTTTTTTTTATTTTGTTTTGTTTTGTTTTCTATGAAACTTTAAAGGCAATCAGTCAAGTAAAAGTCAAAGGTATAACTGTACTGTATAAATAGATTAACATGGCTTTCATGGTTTTTCCATTTCAGTTAGGCAAATTATAAAAAAAAACGAGGTCGAACACATGACACATGATAAGACACAAACCAACACAATATACGAGAGATAGAGAAAGTAATAGAAAACTTTAAAATGGTAACATAAAGTTACCCAATTTCATTGGACATCATCATTATGAATTCGAATTGCATGTAAAAACACGAAACTTCTCGTCGTAAATGCAGTCAACTAACAAAGTTGTTTAAATTGTTTACTGATATTGATGTTGTTGAGAAGGATTTTCTACGGCTTTCTATCGTCGGTGGTGTCTCATATTTTGTGGGCAATGCCACCACTACTGCCACTGCCACTTTGAAGGTTTTCTTGCGACCATGAGGTCTGTTGCTGGTGTGATGAAGACGCGGAGGATCCTGTTATCGTCGTAGCTGACGACAATAAGTTCGTTGGTTTAGGAGCTGATGTTGAATGCGTTGGTTGCAAATCGAAACGAGCATAGAATAGCAAATATGGTGTAATGGTTATCTTTCGTGTTGGCGATAGCAAATCTTCAAATTCACGTTGTGTCATCGCTTTAATTTTATCATCGTCACACATATACCAAATGGGTTCAGCACCGGGATTAATATAGCTGTGCTTAGTGCCACCACGTCCCGTACTGCCATAGCCAGTGGGAAAACTAGCATTGCCTGCACTGCCGCCGCTATTATTGCCGCTCCCACCGCCAAAGCTGCTGCTATTGGCGCCATTTTGCGCAGACTCTTCACTGAAATCACTACTGCTGGCACTATTGTTATTGCCACCGGTACTCAACGGCGGTTGGATGCCTCTACTGAATCGCATGGCACAACAACTCAAGCCATGACATGTTGAATTCATACTCAGTTTGCCGATGCCATTCGTTATGGCTTTACTTGTGAGACCATTGAGCTGTTTCACATTTTTGCTCATATCACCACTGCTTGATGCTTTGCTACGTCCAAATTTCATTTTCTTCATAAGGCTAGTGCCTGATGAGGCCAACGCAGAGGCTGCCGATGTGGCCGCTGATACTGGTGTAACACTTCCCCCATCTCCACCACCACTGTTGCTACCGCTGGTATGTTGACTTGGCGAGATATTCCGTCGATCCTTGGGACAATTAACATATTCATTTGCCCACTCCAAGCAACAAGTGTAAGCAATATAGTGCCCTACTGTCAGAGTGGCACCCACATGCGTTATCACACTGTACAATTTGTAAACATGGAGTTTATTCGCATCATTAAGTTCACAGCACTTCGCGCAAAAGCAGGGCAATGTAAAAGTTGTGGGCACATAAGTGTTGATCTTCTCCATGCCACCAGAAAAGCGATTCAATTGAATGAGCAACAATCGAGGCAACACTTCATATGAAATGGAGCGTATGGCTTCCGTGTAACCTGTGCAGGTATCACAACTATATTTATTTTCGCCACGAAAGAATTCACGAGTGATGCAGGTATTCTATGTTGGTAGAAGAAAATCAACAATTATAAATTGGATTGCTTTAATTACATAATTGATTAATAAATTACCTGAATATATTGACTTGGCTTTTCAATATAATCTGGAGTATCGTGTCCCGATAAAGGCACAGGTAATGAGATATCAAGCATGCCTTGCTTTTGCTTTGTTATCGTATCGCAGCTTAAACATCTTGTGGTCAGCACACAAACACCTTCGAAATCATGGGTGAAAAAATCCAAATTGAGTTCACGTATTTTTTCCGCGAGACGCTCTTTTTCCTTTTCTTGAATGGATTTAGATGCTGATTTTGACTCATCATCACTGATGCTCTTCGTTGTTGTGGTTGTTGCGACACCAACAGATTGCGCTGAATGGGAACCACTGAGATCAACGGTATTCAAATAGAATAAACTATTCGATGAAGACTGTGCCGTTGTGCCACTACTTCCAGCTAGACTATGGCCATCCTTAAGAGGTGATTGCAAACGAGACGCTTTAGCATTTTTCGCCTCTTCTTTCCGCTTAGATTTTCGTGAAAAGAATGAAGCTTTCGATGTGAGACTAGACGACGACGTCGTTGACGTGCTACCTCCACCTCCACTAGGCGCATTACTGCCGCTTGCCGACGCAATACTATCTTTGTCAGATGGAAAGTTTGCTTCCATTTCATCCACGTTTGCAATATACCTAATTGAACAAAGTATAGAATTAGAGAAAATATAGATAGATTGTTAATAATTACTCACCCATTCGCTATGATATCCGGACATTCACCTATTGCTTTAATAAGCATTTGATTTGCTTCACTCAATGAATCCATTAGACACATTAGAAACTCATGTGCATCTTGTTGTTGGTTGCCTTCGAAAGTGGCATTAACATCTTGTATAGCATGCAAAAGTGTGTCCGCATGAAATGGTTCCGATGAATCTGTCACTTCATTTTGTGTTAAATTCTGGTAGAGATCATGCAGTTTTTCCATTAATGCCTGATGGCAGGTTCTGACAGTTGGATTATCTTTATCACCACCACCCGATGACCCTGGACTGTTGTATTGTTCCATTGATGGCAAGTCTTTATTACTAACACTACGATTACTCTCCAAAGGTGGAGCGCTCACCCCGCGCCCCAATGACGAAGACTTTGTATTACGTTGCCGCAAGAGTATTTGCTGAACTGTGTTCAAATCGTGCAATAAATGATGTAGATTGTGCAGGAAATGAGGAGCAAATCGCAGTGTATACACAACGGAATTAAGATAACACGTGTTGCCTATATTGCATAGCGTTCCCATCGACGGGGCATGGTTGAGCGCCAAGCTACCGTTTAATCCAATGCTGCCTGCACTAGTGTTCGATGACGTTATATAGTACTGACCAGACATGTCCTGTTGTTCAATATCTGAATGCGTACCACTTGCAGACCCAGCTGAGGAGTTACGCGTAGAGCTACTCATATAACCATTGCCAACACCCGCCCCACGACGTTCGTCGGCTGTTTGATACCGCCGATCGTACAGAGACATATTGCGTGTGCGTTTCTTTTTTATTGGACTTGTGGAGGAGGATGGAGGTGGCGAATCCAAATTTAAATGAGAAACAGCGAGTGTGGCTGCTTTTGTAGGTGATATTTCAGTCGCTTTAACAAGATTAAGTGCCGCCGATGGCGAGCGTGGTTTTGTAACCCGTTTACGTGTGTTTACTCCACGTCTACGTTTTGACGGTTTAGGCTCCTCGTATTCAAGAGGCTCAATCAGATTAAAAATATCAAGATTAAAGTTATCTAAAATATATAAGATTTAGATTTAGTTTCTTTAAGATTCGTTTCGTTTTCTTTAAGAAAGCTTAACTAACCTGATTTGTTGCATGCAATAGGTTTGGGTTCATCGACAGCTTCTTTAGGTTGTGATTTTGCTGGAGAAGTACTTGGAGATGAAGACAATGGTTCAAGTGGCAAAGATGGATCTGCTGCGTTGTCAGAATCAAATTTTTGTGAACGCAAGGTTGCAAGACGATTTGGGGCAGCAAGATAAACGCGTCTAGGACGTTTGCGTCTGGGCGATATCTGATTCGATACTGACGGTTCGTCTACAATTAAAAGGGCACCACCTGAAGCGGCTTCGATGATAGTTGATTTTGTTGTTGTTGTTGTTGTTGGTGGTGGTGGTGGTGGTGGTGGTGGTGATTGTGGTGCTGGTGACGGTGGTAATGTTGGTGTTTTTTGTAACGTTGTTGGTTGATCGTCAACCACCAAAATTATTGGAGTTATTGATGTACTAATAGATTGTGTCGCATTCAATAGTGGCGAAGAAGAACTGGGTTTGTTTGGGTTCCTAAACAACAACAATCTTGCATCTTTAGATGTGGATGGAAGTACACTATCTTCTTTAACGTGCTTATTATCTCCTATGGAAGTAGTTTCAGTAGAATGTTGTAGCTGTCGTAGCTGCTGCTGTGGCTGTTGCTTTTGTTCTCGTTGTTGCTTTTGCAAATACTCCTCCTTTACGTGGATTTCTCGTTGCTGCTGAGCTTCTAACTCCTCTGCTATAATATTTAACTCAAGTTGCTTTAATTCTAATGCTGTACGTTCAATACCAGCTCTAATTTCATTTAATACTTCATTATATTCGTATTCGTTAGTTTTTCGTATTTGGATTGGTCTATTGTTTGTTGGTATTGGTTGTGGTGGAAGACTATTTTGTCCTTCGTTCAATTTCACTCCATCATTATTGGGCATTTTTTGAAAACCTAAAACAAAAAAGTAAGGCAAACCAAGTCAAATACAATAACAGATCAAATATACATACATATATTACAGGAAGGGAGGAGTATTGTTTGGATGTACAACAATTTTTACCATTTTAGAAAGAAATTAGCTTAAACTAACTCATCAATTTCTATTCATTTGTAGGTATTTCTGACTGGGCTACTATCATCATCAACATCTCTGCGTTGTTATCAGCATATTAAGAGCTTTCTGACCATATCTAATTATTTATTAAATAATTCTATGCCGGTCACAATTGAAATTGAATGAATCACGAAATTCGATTGTCGGTGGCATTTAAAAACTCATGAATTACTTATATTATTGATTGCTTTTACTTCTGTTCCACTGACAAATTTTAGCTTTTGTTTGAAATTTCTAAAACAAAATAATCAACAATTTCCGTTGTACTCAGTCAGTCAATCAGCTGTTTCACCTATTGAAAAAGATGATGTGATGGGTGGGTGAGGAGACAACGCACGACGGGAAAGGTAGTCTGTCATCACCCATAACTAATTGAAAGCAAAACACACAAATGGGGAAAACTGTAACTACACTGACACTAGCACAGCATTTGTACAAGGACGCATGGGGCGTAAGGTTAATTATGTAAAATATGTTTCGTTATGGAATACGTTGTGGGAAGGGCGTGCATCTTATACGGCTAGTTACGGTGAGATAGGGCAGGGTTTCTATCTGACTGACTAACAATCAAACAATGAAATATATATTATTGGACACTAATGGCGGGCAGAAGGCACAGAGCAAACATACTGAAATTGTAGGCAGCATATATATGCGTGTGTGTGTGTGTGTCTGCGAGTGTAGTAAAATATGAGCGTAAACTATTTTTTATTGATTTTGCTTCTGCAATGAAGGTCACATGCCATGTCGCACAAAAGCTGGGATGAAACCAGAAACTCATAAAAAAGTAGACGAGGTTACCAATGTATAAAAGGTAAATGATAAAACAAAAATGATAGAAAGATGAAAAGAAGAGAAAGCAGAAATTTCAGTGGTTCCGAAGCAACAATAACAACAAATTAGCGAATTAAACAACAGTTATATTAGATAACGTTATGTTGAGATGAAGGTCCGTAAGCCGAGACTATCCACTAGCCACGCGTCAACTGAGACTTGACGAGGTCGAAGGACGGGAGGACGGACAACGACGCGTACTTGATTTTGCACAAATAATAAAAATTTATGATAATGTATGAACTCACATAATATTTAACGGAAAACATTTGTGGGCAGTGTCATTCAAGCGCTGCGATACAGAATTATCTTTATAAAATTAATTTTAGTATTTTTATTTTTTCCTCTTATTTTATACACATAATATTTTCATTTTACGCGTAGTAATTTTGCCTTTATTATATTTTTTTTTCTTTTATGTCCACTGAGCTTTTTTCTTTTTTTTTGCTGTTGCATTCGCTCGCGTTGCCGTCAACGTCGCTGCGAATTTTCACTTTTCGCCCGTCGTGCCCAAATTTTGCAAATTCTGTTGCGCCGACAGTCTGCGACACAATTTATTACTAATTCGTTAGGACGAATGCTTACGGTTTCTTCACATCACATATTTAATAAACAAGATTTCATTTTTAAGTTATGCTTTCGTATTGTGTAAAATTATATGCGACCGACCGGTCCGAGCAAAAAAAACTTAAATGAAAACTTCTTTGCTGCTTTCCGGTACTTTGCAACACTGCACCACTCATCGCGGTGATTGAGTGAGATAACTAGAAGAAGAGTGTGTGTAAAGAATACGGTCAACATGCAATGCATTGTGCATTGTGTGCGTCGTTGCACATACCCATTCATACTGTATGCCATTTACATATGAGCTGTCAAATTGTATTTCACCTCAAAATTTAAAAAACCACTTCATCTACCAGCTTCATATGTATGTTGCAAATTACTTTCAAGTAAAGCTTTTTGCTTTCTTAGTTAAACGTATTTTGTGCGTTTTAGCGTTTTGTTTTGCATTGTAAGTCTCACAGCTGAATGCAGAATAATCTTGTAGAAACTCTAATAAGGTTGTTTGTAACGTTGCACTTCGCTTCTAAAACTGAGTTTCACTTTATTTTGTTTTATGTAAACTCTTACCAAGAAAAGAATTCTTAGGTTGGAATTAGCTCAATGGAAAAGTTAAAGTTACAAGTGACCAGAGAAACTGAATAACCAACATAGTCTTGTGAATAAATAACAAATTGGAAAACATATCAGAACAAAAGTAAAGTTGATTGGCTGAATGTAATTATAAATATGTACGAAAATTTATTGCACCCTGTTAAATCAGTTTTGCATATTGTTCTTGTATGTCAAATGATTTCCAACACTGCTTGTTATTTATTTGACAGTTGCCAATGACAGCTGTCAGCCGGGTTTCGCTTGCTTCTCTCTCTCTCTCCGGCAAAAATCACGATGGCGACAGGAGTAAGTATTTTTTTGTTAGAAATTAATTTGCAAATATCTTTGGAATCATAACATAATAATTTACAATTTTGAACAGAATTATTAACACATATTTTGAATTTTTGTTTGCTAAAAATGGTTTTTGCTCTTTCCCCCCGTACAGACTCTTTACACTTACCCCGAAAATTTCCGCGCATACAAAGCGCTCATCGCAGCTCAATACTCAGGCGCTAAGGTTAAAGTGGCCGATAACTTTGTGTTTGGCGAAACAAACAAATCGGCGGAATTCCTGAAGAAGTTCCCAAGTGGCAAGGTAAGAGTTTTTTTAATCAACCAACAAAAACAAGCGAAAGAAGTTTTGTGCCTGTGCAACGTCATCACTGATTTTGATTTGTCACCATTTTTAGGTGCCCGCTTTCGAAACTGTCGAAGGCAAATGTTTGAGCGAATCAAACGCAATTGCCTACTTGTTGGCCAATGAGCAGTTGCGCGGTGGAAAGTGCACACTAGCTCAAGCCCAAGTCCAACAATGGTTGTCATATGCTGATAACGAAATTGTGCCTGCCTCTTGCGCCTTGGTGTTCCCATTGTTAGGCATCTTGCCACCACAGAAGGGAAGCAATACCAAGCAGGACGTAACAGCTATTCTTGAGCTCCTCAACAAGAAGTTGCTCGACTCAACCTTCCTTGTTGGTGAGCGCATCACTTTAGCCGACATCGTCGTCTTCAGCAGCCTGTTACATTTGTATCAATACGTCTTGGAACCAAGCGTACGCAATGACTTTGGCAATGTCAACCGTTGGTTCGTCACCATCCTAAACCAACCTCAAGTTAAGGCCGTCGTCAAGGATTTCGTTCTGTGTGAAAAGGCTCTTGCTTTTGATCCCAAAAAATTCGCCGAATTCCAAGCTAAGACTGGTGGAAAACCACAACAACAACAACAACAACAACAAAAGCAGAAAGAAGAAAAGAAGCAACAACCTAAAAAGGAAGCTGCACCCAAGAAAGCTGCTGAACCTGTTGAACTTGACCCTGAAGAGGAAGCTAAAGCAGCTGAGCCCAAAGCAAAGGATCCCTTCGATTCAATGCCAAAGGGTACCTTCAATTTCGATGACTTCAAACGCGTTTACTCTAATGAAGACGAAGCAGTTTCTATTCCTTACTTCTGGGAAAAGTTTGACCCTGAACACTACTCAATCTGGTTCGGTGAATACAAATACAATGAAGAGTTGACCAAAACTTTCATGTCATGCAATCTAATCACCGGTATGTTCCAACGTATCGACAAGATGCGCAAGCAATCTTTCGGTTCAGTATGCCTCTTCGGCGGTGACAATGACAGCACCATCTCTGGCGTCTGGGTATGGCGTGGACAGGAATTGGTCTTCCCACTATCACCTGACTGGCAGATTGATTACGACTGTTATTCCTGGAAGAAACTTGACCCCAAGAGCGAGGAAACCAAGAAATTGGTTAGCCAGTATTTCTCCTGGACTGGCACCGATAGTGCTGGCCGCAAGTTCAATCAGGGCAAGATCTTCAAATAAACGATTTGTTAACCAACTACGTAAGTCGCTGTTGCCGAGCGTCGCCAACTTAGCCTAAGTTTAGTTGATATCACAGCCGATACTGTCGTCGTCATCATCTTCTAGTTTGCGTCAGTGTTTTTTTGGGAACGGCTGACACACACACACCCAATTGCTTATTTTATTTCTACTCATTTTTATAATTATGATTTTATAAACAACAAAAAGAAAAAGTTTGCCTTTCACCTTTAAACAAAAGGAAATGATGTTTTGTAATCGCTCCTCAGTAAGCAACAACAACAAAATGGTTAATTTATATAAAAAGCAACAAAATCAAGAAAAACTATGTGTTTTCAGTTCTATTTTAATGTTTTAAGAATTTTATTCAGTAAGGTAGCGTACTCATGCTTTCACTTGAATTTTTATCATTTTTTCAAATTCACATTGTGGATTGGCCCAACTGCTTGAACATTAGACGACTTTTGAACAAAACAAAATATTAGGAATTTACGTTAATTCATTTTTCTAATTGAACAAATGCTAAATGAATTCCAAAGATTGGAACTCTTAATATTTTACATTTGGAGTAGTGTGGCAAGTGAAACAATTACTTCTTCTTCTTCATGACTATAGGTCCAACATTATCGCCGGTCCTTTTGTTGTGGTCAGCATGGCTACCATCGCAATAGGGCCACTGGCAAAAATAATTGCACAAATGTTAATTTCATCAAATAAAAGGATAGTTTGAATGCTTACATTTTTAGTCTTCCAGCAGCGACAGAAAGCAGCCTGCCCTGCAATATCTTCAACATCAATCATATCCACAACCTTGCCTTCATGTTTACGTATCGCCTGATTGCATAGACCACCAGAATCGCCTCCTCCGCGGACACTGGGACAGAATGCCAGGTAGGTGACATAGCCGATGCCAGCAACAACAGCAGTTGGAGGAATGAGAGCAAGCCAATCCTTTACTGGAGGGTTTACATATAAAATCAACACATAAAACTTCAATAATATCGGCAACAAATAAAAATAGAATCAAGAAACCGGCTCAAGGCCATTTTAAACAGTGATTGCATTTGTGCAACAGAATCTTTATGTACATACATAACTGTAAGTAACAAACTATGCACATAAACAAAATACACATGCATATATGTATATCTCTGTGCATACGTATATGTGTGTGTGTATTAATTAGATAAATAATCCAAATTTTGTATTGAGGTCTCTCTATATCATAATGACAACAACTATTACACACTACATTAACAACTACACGATGTTGTATAACACCTTGGAACACGAATGACAGAGTAACATGTTTTTGCTTAAATAAACAAATAATAATCCATGATTATATTATTATTGGTTATTGAAAAAATTACTCCATAGTTTTAATAACTGCTTTAATATAAATAACTCATATTTTCTTTTTGGCGACAACAATTGTTTTTGGAGGAAAACTGAATGATTTTGCATTTATTGCTCTTACATGACAATTTAGAGAAACCGCCGACAGAATTGGGCACCGGTAAATTAGTCAAATAATTAGGTAAAGTTGTTTTAACTAATTGTGACACTGTTTCCATTTTGTACAAACAATTTATTGTTTTATTGCACTATACGTGTATATTTACTTAACTTAAATCTGTAATTGAAAGGCAAGGGTTGGATGGATGGTCATGGGATTCATGGCATTAAATTACCAGGGCTCACACAATATGGTTTTATTTATGCATATGTATCAATGTATCAACAATGGCTTGATCTTGTTTATGGGGCTAAATTTCATGATTCTAAGAAAGAAGCCTAAAGAGTGATAAACATAAATTCATAGTTTGCTCAAGACGCAGGTGTCGTTTGAGAGAGGCATGCGAAATGTCTACGCTTATATGTATGTAATGTACATAAAATTAGATATGATCCACCAGTCCAATTATGATATAAACATATAAACATGATTAAAATCACTGCAACTGTAAGCAAAGTAGTAAAAAAAAAATGTAATGTATAATATCACAGATGAGATGCTCAAAGATCTGCTGCGCCAAGCTATTCGAAGCTAGAAACATATATCCAACTTATTATTAATTCTTTTGTAAACTGTAAAGAAATAAGCGTTTTTTAACTTTTTCTTCCCTGTAAGCAGACTTTTTCTAATGTTCTTTTTTTTTTTTTATTATTATTTATTGTTCAAAACTTTTTGTCATGTTTAAAAAGAACAATCACACATATTCCACAGAATTCAAAACATGTAGGGAAGTATGTATTTTGTTTTTTAAACTCCCTGTCTCTTTTTTCGAATAGAATTATTGCTATTGTGTCCATACATTTCACTGGCTCTTCTAGTCAAAACCTATGGTTATGGTGTATTAGATCCTGTAGTAGTCTTAACTTATTTCTAAATTCATCTAAGGGCTTTTTTCTCCCGGTAGCACGATTTAAAAAAAAACAATCGCTGTGAATGCTAAAATGCAAAGAACCAGCACGCAAGGTATGAGTTGAAGTTAAAGCTCGAAAAAAAATTTTTAATAGGATTTTCAACATGTTTTATATTTTATATTATTATTATTCCAAAAAACTTTTATTTCTTTATTATCTTTAAAAATGCATCAGTGACTGAAAAGTACAATAGTAAAAAACATCGAACAACGGAAAAAAACATCGATGTTTGAGATAAATTTGAAACTATCGATGTATCGATGTAACACAATGGCACAAGCAGCGAATTTTGAGCGAAAGTTTGCATAAACTATCGCAAATAAACACGGAAACGGGCTTTCAACATATTTGCTAAATGTTTATAAAAAATAATTTTGCAAGCTTAAATATGACAAATAAGAAGTAATAGGCAAAATACGTGACAAACTGACTCGAAAAGGCTCGCTAATGATTACATACATATGATTAGATTTTGTATAGTTTTCGGATTCATTCACAAAAGTATCGCAAAACTCTCGTAAACGATATCTTATTTACGAAGATTTTGCCCACTGGGTTAGTACATATCGAATAATTGTTACTTCGAAAATATAGATGAAAGTTTGATTATGTGCAATTTTTCGATAATAAAAGTACCACTCAATAGTGTCGTTATTTAATAATAATTATATTTTAAACATAAAAAAGGTAAATGCATAAAATGTCTTGCATTTGGCAAAAATTCAACATTCACTGACTCTCGGTCAGGCATGATTTACCAATAACAAATATGCATGATATATTTTGACTATTATTTCATACATACATAAAGTGAAATGTAAATTAAATGAAAATAGTTTAATTTTAATTGCATTGCTATTCAAATGCAAATTTTTGATTGTACTCTCTCAAGGTTCTAATTTACTCTCTCAAACAAATCGTAAATAATTTTTAGCACTACTCTGAAGCGCTTTTCTACACTGATTGCGATGACAACTCTATAATTGTCAATTGAACGAGAGGCCAGGCTATCGTCGCGTCGTCGGCTGTGTTGTAAATTCAGTTTAGTTAATTAAGTGCATACAAGAAAGAAAGTTTTATTGTATATTATATTCTTTTAAAGTAAAATAGTGATATTAATTTATAAATAAATTTTCATAACAATTATGCGGTTTCTTTGCGCCAAAAAATGATGACGAAAGCAATTTGAAAACGTAGAACACGGCGGCGGTTGAACAAACGATCCGTGTCGGCGAAGTGAAAAAAGCGAGCACACAAATTTAAAACAAGTTAAAATTTTGCCAATCAACGAACACACACACAAAAAAAAAATATAGAAATAAAATAAAAGAGAAAAATAGTCCATTTGAAGTGGCCGAAAAGAAAGTTTAAATTTTTGGCTGGTTGTTGTTCAATTGTGTTTGTCTGCTGTCGTCTTTGTATTTGTGTACGTGCAAGTTTTTGTTTATTTGTGTATGTATGTGTGTGTGTGTGTGTGTTGCAAAAAAGCCAAAGTGCAAGTGCAATAAAAGCAAAAATAAAGGAAAATATACGAAAATGTGTTAGAAGCCAAATAGAAGCAATTAAATCAAAAGCGAATAGTGTGTGAGTGAGTGAATGAGCGAGCGAGTGGTGGAAGGCCAAGCCCAAAATCCAGTCAAGCATTTCGTACGTTGTCCGTGTGTTGCAAAAAAAAAAAAAAAAGAAAATAAAATAATATAATTATAAAAAGAATTAATAACGAAAAAGAGAGTGTAAGAAAAATAAATACGCTTTAAAGCAGTGGCCCCAAGTCAAATTAAGTGAGTGCGAGTAAATGACAAAATAAGAAAAGAAACAAAAGGAAAGAAGAGGAAAGGCCAACAAGAAGAGAGGTAAAGAAAAAAAAATCATCAAACAACCGCAGTGTGGAGTGGAGTAATAACACAGCAATAACAACAGCAACGGCAACATCAGCAGAGCAATCTTAAAAACTGAAAACAACTGAAAACACAGCAGCATTAATAAACGACTAATAGGCGACGAGATGACTGAGGAGTGGAAGGTGGTGTTACGACGCAGCGAACATTCCGGTTTCGGTTTCTCGCTGCTAGGCACAACTGGACCACATGTTATCTACGATATTGTCGAGAATTCACCGGCCGCGGATTGTGGTGAGGTAAGTTTTGCTTCTGCTGCTGTCAACTGAGTGATTGAGGTAGAATAGCATAATATAGTATAACATATAAAGATAGATAGATGCCTGTGTGAGTGTGTAAATGTATTTGTAATACTTATTCGCCCAATCCTTGTACATATAAAGTATAATATTCCTTTGGGGCAACAGCAGCATGACTTCATTCATCCCTTTGTGGTAAGTGTCGCAGTAATCAAATCGCAGTAAAACTGCTTACTTACATATACTTATATATGTGTGTGTATATGTCAAAACAACCCAGCAGCGTACATACACAGAAACATACATAACACATAGTAGATTCATAGATCTATGTATGTACATAAGTTTGGTTTGCGCTGTTATTGCTGCTATTGTGTTTGTTGTATGTGATAAGAAAAAAAAAAATGTGTTTTTGTTTCTTACTTGGGCATTGTCATCGCCACCATTCAACATCACACAAACCCCATAGACGACAATATTCGTTAAACTATTATCGGTTGGTCGTTTGGTTGGTTGGTTGCATGTTGTTCTTTATTGAAAGAAAGTTATTAATCTCACGTCATCGTCATCCAAGTCTTATTTGCTTTACTAGAATCTAAAGTATGTACTACAATCAAGTACATACTTACTATGTACATATGTATGTGATGTACACACATTTATATGATGTCATCATCCTCACTTGCTTTTTATTTAATTGATGATGTTGGGAGCAAGAGCTGATTCTGCTGTCATCATTTGGGGAATTCGTTATAACATTTCATTTGCAGTTGGCCTAGCCCCATTTGTCATCCATCATTGCATTGTGTTATTTTACTTATTGTTGTTATATTAATAAAATCGAAAGTCAATTTAATATAAAAGAAATTAAGAAATTACACATCTTCATCTTTAAGTATAAATTTATGATTATTTGCAATCAAAACAATATCAACACATAGAGGAACAGAAATTCTCAATAAATTTGATTTTATTTTTATTATGTTTCTTATTATTCGTAATGATAAATTATGCAAAAATAAAATAAAAAAAAGGAAATCTATACAAAAAGGAAATACATAACAGAAGAAACAATCACCACCCATCTTTTTTGGTTATGCGTTTGGAATAATAAATAAAAGAAAAATTGCTTGTTGTTTATATTAAAAAATTTGACAAGAAATAAATTATGTATTTGTTTTGTTTTTATTTTCATTTGTTTTTCTTAAGAATTGCGGTTGAAAGAAATAAAGACTAAAGTAAAACTATTGTAATATTGACTGGGCCTGGTGGTGATTTGCTGCAAGACGATCGCAATGTAATATCCTCTTCCTTCCCCATCCCTTCCCTTCCCATTCTTCTTTGGATTGTTGTTAAAACCATTTATGGTTTTTAGTTAATTATGCTGCTGCTGTTGTTGTTTTTGTTGTTGTTGCTGCTGCCTGCGGTTGTTGCTATTAGCATTTTTTGTTGTATTTAGTTGCATTTTTCAATTTTTTTCTTAAATATTTCCCTATTGCGCATGCGCAGCACCTTATCGAACTGCTGCCGCTGCTGCTGCCTGCTACCACTACCAAACACATACAAACACATGATAGACGACTGGCAACACACACGCACACACACATATATTCAAGTGACATCTTGCACGCATACAAATGATGACCAAAAACCAGTCACGCATTTCTTCAATTTGTTATTATTATTATCGCTTGAAGCGGCAACTTGAAGTTATTGTTTTGTTGTTTGTTGCTTCTTTTTTTTTTTATTATTATTACATATTTATATTTCTTGTGGTTGTTGGTCTTTTAGTGTCTTGTCTTTTGTTGTTGGTGTTTTGTAATTTTCTTTTTTCTGTTTTTTTTTTGTGCGTAACAATTTTCTTATTTTCAATGAATCTTCGTTTTTACATTATTTTTACTGCTTGTTATTCTCTTACTACTCTCTTATGCCGGTTTGTTACACCAAACTCTCTTTCTCTCGCTCGCTCTCATCTCTTTGGCTTGCGTCTACGCCCAAACATTAACAGCCAAGAGAATGTGAAAATTATTAATTGCATAAAAACAATAATTTTAGTATTAACAAAAACAAAACAGTATTAGCTTTTTCTTCTTCAGAAATTGTCGCTATAAATTGTTTATTTTTTCTATTTTATTTTGTTTTGTCCATTTTTCTTGTTCGCCATCTTGTTGGTGTCCGTTTATTGTTTGTTATATGTTGTGGTTTCTTTGTAGTATTCTTTCTTCCGCTGTTTCTTCACACACTTGAACTACAATATTGTTCTATAATTGATATTTATTGCATTTAATATTTGCTGCTCTGCCTTCTCTTGTTCAATTCTGGTGAATGTGTTTTTTTTTTTTTTTTTTAATTTTCTATTGAATTATGGGAAAAATTTAAGATGAATTGCTAAAACAGTAAAGCACATAAGTAAGAATGTTGCAATTTATAGTTTTATTAATCAAAAAGAATATAACTAAAGAAATACATTGGCATGGTCCTCCCAATATCAATTGATCTATCAAAAACAAAAGACTGTTTAGTTTGATTTGATTTCAGTGTTTTTATTCCCTCAACTTCAATACACTTATATCAATGATCATCCTCTGATAATTGTATACAATCTCTGTAATGATTTTCTGGAAGCTCTGTAAAATACTGTTCCACAAAAATGCGATCTCCGACAAAGAATTTGTTTCTAGTACAGTCTTCTGAAGAGGTAATAGTCAATGGGAGACAAATCTGGTGAATACGGTGGGCAATTCGAACTTTAATTCAATTGAATTTAGCCATCGTCAAAACACTTGGGTGAACAAGTGTATTGTATTGATGAAAAATGATTGTTTTTCTTCTATTAACCAGGTCTTATTTTACGATTTTTTTCATTCAACTGATATCATATTCAGAGTTAATTGTCTTAGCTTTCTCAAATAATCAAACCACAAACCCCCATTTGCATCCCAAAACGAAATTGGGGTCGTAAACTTTTTCCCGATTGTCTTGATTTCTGAACAACCAGCAACAGTCCACTGTAAACGTTCTTGTTTCTGTTTAGTTATAAAACGACTCATAAAATCTGATTTATTCTGCTTAAAATGCTTCAAATTACGTTGAGATATTTGTTTACGAATACGACACTAACTTTCCGATCAGTCATAGGTATGTCAATCTTTATATAAAATATAGAGTATTTTTTCATGTGATATAATAATGGCAATGGATCATTACAAACAATATCAAGCAATGGCTAATGATAATGGGTAAGTTAGACAGGTTGCTCATCACCGTGTTGTGTTCACCCAGAAGTCTTACGGGCCATGGTGTGCCTGGTTTGGACTGCTATTAACTTTAGTGTTCGTATTCAACCTTACCGGAATGGAAGGCTCTATCGGTCTTAGGGTCCTTTCACCTCCTAAGGGATAAAATTGTTTATTGTATATAAATTTGTTGATAGTTTTACATTTCTTTTATCCATTTTGTAAATTTCTATTTCTCATATTGTGAATCTTGTTTCTCCTATATACTTAGATTTCCAGTGGTCACTGCGGTTAAATTTTATTAATATGTTGTATTGAGAAGCAATTCTTAGCGATTCTTGTTATTTTTTTCCATGAGTGCCGGCTAGTAAATGTAACCCATGCATTGTCTTGATGGAAGAACACTTTCTTTATCGTTAATAAGGGACGTTTTCCCTACAAAATATTATTGATATGGTGTTATTAGAGATAATTGATATGAATTATATCGTGTGCATTACATAAAACTATGGCCATCATCTTTTTAGCCAACTTTGAGATATATAATATTTTTACAGCTGTGATATCCATTATTTTGAGTGTTCTTTCCTCACTCGAGTGCATTGTTATATTGTAAATTCGTATTTTACCCAGTAGTGTTCTGTCATTTGAGGCCGCTTTCAAACCGAGGGATAGATAATTTTTGCAGAAGCCACTCCAAGAGATGCTACTTCTTCCCATGTCATGTGGGCTGGTTATCTCATCTTTTCAGCCTAATTGTTTGTTTTAAGTAAGTATGTTCTATGCCAAGATGTGAGTCGAAATTAAGGAAATATAATACCGATAGCGGGCACCACTTTAATTTCTATAAAACCACTTTTCAACTTCTATAACAGTAATGGTTTGGCACCCATCATGTCAATAGCTTTTACGATGACCTCATTCAAATTCATTAACCTAAATGCAAACAGTTGTTACGTAAACATTATTTGTCTATTCCTTTCCATGTTTGATTTTGTTGTATCTCAATTTTTTTTATTTATAAATAAAAATCTCTGTGCAGCACGAGCTCAGAACAGAACTAAACAGCACAGTTGCCTTGTTTTGTTAACCTATTTCGGTGATTAAGATGTGCAATGACAACACAATACATTACAATACAATAACATACTCGTATATTTTGGTCATTTGGGAGATTTTAGTCAGTGCAGATAGAGTAGAGTGCAACAACACATGCCAAGAAACATTATTTTAATATCTTAAAGGATGAAAAAATATACATACTAAAGTCTTTATTATTTATGTTGATTGTGCTGAGCGCTTAACTTAACTTTCAGTTCAACTTAGATGCGCTTTGTGATTAATTGAGCGTTACAAGGCAACCACCACCACCACCATCATCATCATCATCATCAACACTTCTCTATGGATGTATCTGCCTGGTAACTGGAGCTGCTTATGGTTATTTCTCTTTTACTATATTATTTGCTCCTTTAAGTTGTAATATTGTTGATCGAAATTGAAGAGTACTCACAGCATGTCATGGCACAGCACAGCGAAACTGGGTCTTTGATGGTTGTTGGTTGGTCGGATTGCCGGTTGGTTGTATACAGGGCAGGAGATTTTATTGGTGCTGTTGTTTGTTGTTGCGTAATTGTGCGCTTCAAACGCAAATTTGTCTTATTGGCGGCGAAGCGAAACGAAACTGAACGAATAGAATAACAACCCCACCACCAATGTTTGAAGGTATATGAGTATACAATATTATGCCACCAGCAAGCAGCACTTCCTGCACAACAAGCAAGCAACTAACCACCCACCTAACATCCAGAATATCTTGCATTTGAAAAGAACATGCGGCGTCGACGGTGATGATTACAAAATATTTCAAAAAACAATCCACCATTCGACCCGATGCCAAGCCGCTCATCGTCGCCTTCAACACTCAGCCAAATAGTCATTCAGTTATACACGCCCACTTCATACTACTACTACTACTACTACCAGTATGTATTCTCTATTTGGTGCATATCATGCCATTCCTCTTCATACTACTACTATTATTACGTTCACTACTATTCTTGCTATGTTCTTTATTTGGAGCAAACTACTTACTATTTTGCTGGTTTGACTATGGCGGCTGTATGTTTCGTCCAATACTCACTCACTTACTCTGTTCTGTTCTGTTTAGTTCTGTTGAGGTTGCTGGCTGGGATTTTTGCTATTATTCTTTAAGCTTTAATGCACATTTCATTGTGCGATTCTACTTTATTGGTCTTGATATTATTATTATTGTTTATGTGCTTATTATTATAGTTGTTCTTTTCTATTTTGCTATTGTACAATAAATAGAAAAGCTCAACAATAACAACAAGACACTGTGCTATATGCTCTGTTGTTCTATGATGGCGGCGACATCCTCGTCATCACATGCTGTGTATCTCCCCTGGTGTCATCTACTACTTAAACTTAATAGACGCGCAATGCTTCTTCCTCTACAACATACTATAATTTGTCTTCAGTCTCCTATTGCCTGCACCACCATGCATTTTGCCTGCCCTCCCTCCATCTTTTTTTCTTGAAGTGCCATTCTTTTTCATATTGCAATCAACAACAAACAACTATGAAGTAGACGACTATATGATGATGATGGTGATGACGAAAACAATTTTTGTTGTTAGGGTTCTAGATCCAAAGGGTACCAAAGGGGAACCCTATTGCAGAGCCTTCGTTGTCCGTCCGTCCGTTCGTTGAAATTTTCACAGAATGTGTAGTTCTATCCGGGCATCAGCAAGAAATGCTAAAACTAAATTATTTTCAAAAACTTAAAGGGGTCCCCATCCAAGAAACATTTTGGTTTGTATGGCAGCCATACGATCCAGTAACCCCACGATCTTGAAATTTGAATGATTGATGGCTATACATCAGAAACTTATATTGTCGAAATTTCAGTTTGATCGGACCACTGGGAAAGTACCTCCCATACAAACCCACCATTAAAATTCAGGTTCTTCTTCGAAAAACTTTTTTGTTTTTTGGACTATCCATCTGAAATTTAGACACTATAAGTTTCTGATATAAGCGCGGCACATTTGTTGGAATAGGGGGAGTACCTCCCATACAAACCCACCATTAAAATTCAGGTTCTTATTCGAAAAACTTTTTTGTTGGACTCAGCCAAATCGGACCACTAGGGAGAGTACCTTCCATACAAACCCCAATCTGGTACGGAACCCTCCATGTACAAGTCTAACTCGCACTTGTCCCATTTTTAATTTTTTTTTTTTTTTTTGTTTTGTAATTCAATTGAATCGAATTTATTTTGCACTTTTGACTTTTAACGAAAGAAAGAAGTTTTCATTCCTTCCACCTCCAGATACCTACGACCTACGATATACTAAGTAAGTACAAAATGTATTGAATGGCATACAGTTTTTGCCTTCAACGTCTTGATGAACCCCATTACACCCGCTGGTTTACAAGTGCACGCACACGTTGAACTCATTGGCCTGAAAAAGCTCTGGCAGTTTTATGTTTTCTAGAGCAACGCAGCAGAATAACCAACAAAATAGTTTCAATATGAGTGAGTAACATGGTTTAGCCCTGCCTGACTGCCTTTGCTTGTTGTGTTATTGGTTGGTTGAGTTAAAAATCGATCGACTGAACTGAACTAAACTAAACTAAACTGAAGACGTTTTCTTCTGACAAATCCATACAATATTGGAATGGAATTTCTTTCTTTTCTTTACTTTGCTATTCTATTATATTCTATTCAATTCAATTCATTTTTGCCAAGTTATAACAAGTTAAGTTGTTTGTTTTGTTTGGTTTTTGTAGTCTTTGTTACGAACATTTATCGCGCTAATTAAGCGGAACGACGACAACGAATGCCTTTAGTATTTTATTGGCTTTGAGTTGACTCTTTGCTATGTAGAGACCCATATACATTCATATATATATATATACAACTTCCCAACCAACTTACACTTCTGCCACCACCCTTTCTGCGTCCTTTTACTTGTATTGTTTTGTCATTCGGAGGAGGCGGCCGTGCACGTTTTCATTTTGTACTTAAGAAGTTTTGTGTGCCTGCCATGCTTAAGCAAGCGTGACTCATTCAAACTGAACTGACAAATTGAAATGATAACAGACTACTACTTACTCTCATGTACAAAATTACATACTCGTACTTATTCCATTTCATTTGTTTATTGTTGATTCGTTTGTTCAATTCTTTGTGACGTCATTAAATTGAAATTACAAACATACATACATACTACATATTTATTTAGTTGATTCGGTTTTTTTGAGCATTCAAAGTATTATGTACTCGTATGTTTGTGTTATCTATCAGATATATGTACTAATGTGTATGTATCTGCTGCATGCTATATTGTGACCACGTAGTAGAAATGCCTAAAGTGAAGGTCAAATGAAAACGTGCATTTCAGTTATGCCAATGACCAATGACAGACAAATATTGTAATTCGTCGTTCAATTAATGTCAAATTAAAGCAATAAACAATTTAACCCTTTTAATTTTTAATAGTTGGAATGCTATTATCACTTTGCCATTATGTTTGTAACACTTTGCATACGCACTAGTTTGTTTCTGATACAACTGTTCCTATGCCATTGCCCTGCACTTCTTTGTAAACAAACTCGATTTGATCGAATAGCTTTTCGGCATTTTCCATCATATTTGCCAATGTTTCAGCCGATAAGCGGCTATTTCCTGGCGAATGCTGGTCGTTCTTGCGTTCGTCTAGGGTCCTTGACTTATTAATACAAACCTTTGATATCAATATATCTGACGTTTCTTGTCAAAGCTATGGTATTGTCTGATGGGTTAACCAAATATTACCAAAACCTGTACCTTTCATTTAGTGTTAGAAACTTCCAAGACTTTTCTCTTTTGATATCATGTAATGAAGGGTATTTAAACTTAAGTAAACCAAATTTGTTTTTTTTTGTTTAATTGTTTCCATACACATATGTATTTGTCTTAAGGTTTTTCCTTCATTTGTCCAATAAATCATCGAATTGATGGGTGAGTGATGAGTGAGAGAATGTATTCTCATCAACCTGACTTGTTTACAAATTGGTTGTCAATGATTTTTTTTTTTCTTGTGTTTCTTTGCTTGAATCAATCAATCAATTAATTTTTTTTTTTTTTTTTTTTCGATTTCAATTAAACAATAAAGAGCAACAACTGTTAATTATGGGGTGAGCATTCGTTCAATTTTTCCCATCTATCACCTCAACTCACCCCGACATCACCACAAGCCTCAGCACAGTTGTCAGTAGACGCTTAACTTAAGCAAATATTGTAGTAAAACAAAACAAAGCATATCAAATAAAGACTAAAGACTTTTATGCCGCCATCAATAATAATAACATCTACACCTTGACTTGAAGTGCACAAAGCAGCACCGGTGGTGAACATGGAACATTAATAACATCATCACCATCAAATGGTTTTGTTATTGTTATTGTTGGCAACAGCCCACTAACCTCTTTCTTTGTTTAGCTTAGATTTCTTTGTCAATTGATGAAGGCGCAACCAATAATGATGAAGGCAAAAGTTGTTTAAACTAAAACTTACTGCAAATCAATGTTAGTCGCGCATACTGGCCTCACTCGCCTAACTAACTGACATGCAAAAATATCTGCGCAAAAAAAAAAAAAAAAAAAACCCAGTAGCAAACAACGGACAGTGAGCATACACGTGGGTGTGCTCCACTGGTCGGGGTCTATGTCCCCCTAAGTAGTTGTACTTGCTTGTGTTTTATATACAACATAAGTCATCTTTTTATAAATGTGTTTTTGTTTTTTGCAAGATTTCCATACCCAAAGGTGGATTTAGTGAGTGAGTGAGTGAGTGGGATAACATGGTGATCTGAATAATTCTGTTTTTGCTAAAAGATTGTCAAGGACATCCTCTGTTATTATTATATTACAGTATCATGTGTGTTATTATTATTGTGGTCGTTATTTCCGGTCATTGTGTCAATTGAATTGTTGATTTGTATATCCGAATTACATGTGTGTTTGGTTGTTTTATTCTTCACACCTTTTTGAGTGAAATACTTAAATATTCTGTGCGTTGTTTTTATTTTGATGAACCCCTGCTGCTGCCGCTGCTGCTGTCTGCCTACAATGGCAATGAAATTCATGGCGAATTTTATCTTTAAATCGTGGGGTGCTTATCATTGGCATTTATTGTAAATAAGCTATAGTACTTATATGATATGATAACATATTATCATGTTGTTAAACTTTAACACATACATACATATAACGAGTGACAAATAATGTTTATGATTTATTTAAGAACCACTAAGTAAGGTTCTTGGAATAGTAATCTAATGACAAACACAAACACAAACACAAAAGGCAATGTTAAATTCCACGCAAAGTGAATCAGAAACACTGTTGTCGACCCACGAGAGATTTTACTTTATATTTATCAGGAATGTGCAAGGAACCGGAAACAACCAAATTCCAAATCCAATGGCAATCAACCAAGTTTTTTCAGGCGATTTCGTTAACTTCACTGCATTTAAAGAATTCAGCATTTTCCAAATGTTTTAAGTGTAAATTTACATTTTATAGCAATCGGTTTTGCATAAAGCAAAAACCAACCAAATCACACAATAAAACCAATCAAATGTTTGATGTGCCAACCTGCTCACATTTCTCTATATACATATTAACATTTTCGAAGATTCAAATTTGTCTTTAATTCAATAAATTTAAATGTTTTAAAAAATCTATAAATGTTAATGTTAATAAGTGATTAGTTTCATGAAAAGTTTTCAGTTTTCTCATTGGTGAAAGTTGCCATATTTGCAAGAGATACTAAAGAAGAATCAAGGATAAGTGTCATAACAAAATCTCGCTACATGTAAAACTGTTGAAACGCAAACAGTTGTTCCATTCGAAAAACGAAATCGACAAAAATGCTGGCATACCAATGGTATTGTTTTTTGGGGCAATTTTGAAACAAACCAACCTCAAAAAGTAGGGTGATTTCTGGCAAGTGTCTGTATATTTTATATCGATCAATTGATGTTGTGTAACCCAGAACACAATAACTTAAAAAGGTCTATTTTTTACAAATCTGTTCATCTAAAAGATCCTCCGTAAACGAGAAGAAGACACCAAAATTACTACTCAAATAAGAACGTAATATACTTAAATGATATACGAGGTGTGACAATTAAGTAACGGGACTGAGTATACCACAGTCGTCTGTCTTTAGCTTTAAGAGTGGGGATGGATGGTGAGTGACCTTGATTCCTACTGCGCAGAGTCCACTTGATCCCGCCTCTCTGTCTAGTCTAGTTTGCTTTTAAACCTAGTTTGAGTAAAGTGTTGTGTAATAGAAGTGCCGGAAAAATGATTAGTTTAAAAATCGAGCAGCGAATTAATTTAAAATTTCTCGTAAAATTAAAAAAACCTCCAAGTGAGTGTTTTCAATTGCTAAAAAATGTGTTTGGTGATGACTGCATGTCACGTACTAGAATTTTCGAATGGCACAAACGATTTTCTGAGGGCCGGGAAGAAGTTGATGATGAGGAACGGACTGGACGCCCTGTGACATCAAGAATTGCAGAAAACGTTCAAAAAATTAATGAAATTGTTCGGAAAGACAGGCGTTTGAGTCTTCGGATGATATCAGACATGTCGAATGTAGACAGAGAGACACTGAGAAAAATTTTACATGAAGATCTGAAAATGACAAAAGTGTGTGCCAAAATGGTGCCAAAAAATGCACTCTCTGTGAAGCAGTTCTTAGCGAAAAAATCAATTACCGTGCTCGAACACCCACCGTATTCACCAGATCTCGCTCCCTGCGACTTCTACCTGTTCCCCAAAATCAAAAGTTTGTTGAAGGGAACACGTTTTGAGTCGGTTGAAGAGGTAAAAGCAAAAACGGCAGACCTGCTAAGGAGTCTAACACTTAGTGACTTTCAGCACTGCTTTAACCAGTGGAAAACTCGCATGCAGCGGTGTATAGATAGAAAGGGGAGTATGTTGAAGGAGATTAATTGTTATTTGTAATAAGTTTTCAATAAAGTATGTTTTACAGACCAGTCCCGTTACTTAATTGTCACACCTCGTACAGGTTATATGACAATTCTTCAAAAGTATTGTGGTATAAGAAAACAATCATTGCACCATTGCATGTAGTTGCTCTTTCCAGAAAAAATTAAAACAAATCTTACCCATTGGGGTGGACAACCTACAAAGTACATAATTTCTTTTTAAAGACCAACCATATAATTTCGGATCGGAAATCCGACCTCCTACACTTTAATAAGAGTAGCATTCGGATAATGACAGGAGTCTTAACGAGACGATTGCTAATGGCTCAAAATGTACATCATGATATTTGTCGTAGCTGGGTGTGTTACATACATATACAAGTTAACATATAGAAAGAAAGTTAATGACATTAGATAATAAAATAATACAGATTTAACGGCGAGCGGACAAATTAGCATAAAGAAACTGGCAAATACAACAGATGAAATACAATATCAATAAAAGGACGGCGTTAGAAAACAATAACTAAGTATGTTCAATTATTTCGCTGGCCTCCTTTGGTTTCGCTATTATAATTGTTGATTAGTCTCACAAAAGCACTTAGGGTTGTTCCAAAAATGATTACTTAATTGCAAATTCAAGCCACAAAAGTACAAAGTGATTTTATTGTTGGAATAATTGTTTTAATTTGGGGTTATATTTAGTTTAATTTACATAATTTATTAGAAAGCATCCACACATAGGAGATGAGACTCGTTTTCTCAGGTAAACTTTCATCGCAGACCTTTGGCTTGCTTGTCGTAAATTTTGCCACTGGGTTACTTGGTACTTTTTATCGATTCTGCGTTTTGGTTTCAAGGGCGCAGATCGAACCGAACTACCAACTACCATACATACACTCCTTACTTTTAGTCATCACAATAGGCCTCTGAGTGAACTCGCTCACCTCACCCTCTGTGGAGAACTTCTTGCATATCTTATTAGAAAATTTTTTTAAACCTACACCATTGAATTGAAATTTAGACATTATAAGTTTGAAATATAACCGCTTTACATTTGTTGGAATCAGCTAAATCGGACCAGTAGGGGTGGTGCTTCCCATATAACCTCCCCATTTGGTGCGAGTTTGACTCGCATTTGGCCAATATTTTTTACATTAATAACTGAACGAAATTGGGAAGTATAAGTTTTTGATCCATACTAACAGCCACGTAAATTTCATTTCATTTACGCATCTAAATATTTCGGTCTCTTTGTGGGAATGCTGTATGTACATTGGACTCTGCCCTAAGCATAAGACATATTAATAATAAAATATTTCTGTATATTTTTCTACGCTAGAAATTAAAAAAAAAAATTAAGTACCCACTTCAATTTTTCCTGCTTATTTATTCAAACGCATCGCTTAATAAGAACACAATGTATTTATTTCTATCACGTACTGTTTTTATCTTGGGAAGTATCTTCTCGCTTTAAACACCAGCATAGCTGCGTCCCAACGACCTTGAAAACATTCTTCAAGTCTTATTTATCATTCACAGTTCCAAGATTTGAATGAAAAAGAAAGAAATGGGAGTGGGGAAAAGTATTTTTAATGGCATCCGGCAACACATCTTTCTATATACATTTTATAAATTGTTCACCAAGAATTCCGCGTTTTCGGCTGAGAAATTACACAAAAAAAAAAAAAAACCTATAACAACATTGATAGATTTCCATGCGCATAGTTCTTTGTCATTTAGTTTTTGATTGTAATTTTGGTTCCTTATTAATCTACAGAGTCTAGTCATATTTGTGAACCGATAAAATCTCTTCCTTTAACTTTGCGTCACTTAATTTAAGTTATTATTGTGTACTTCACAAAACAAGAGGTGATATGTTAGAAACAAAAGACATCTACTGCTTTCATATTGTAAAAACTATAATAACAATCAGTTTTTCAGGTACCGAAATCATGTCACGCAGTGTAATCTGTCGACAGCAATAGCGAATTTGAATGAACTAAGAAAAACCACATGTTGTTTTTCTATTTATCGGTTGAGGGTATCCTTGGGAGCATGTCATTGATGGTCCGCAAACTACTATAAGTGACAAGCATGAGAAACATTGTGGTGGCAAGCATGCCAAGGATTAACGAATTAAATTGTGACATTTTCTGCCATGAAGGATAAACATTTTTATTAAAATTTCTTATTTTCCAATGATTCCTTTTACACAAAAGTTGGCAACACTATGTAGATTTGTCCGCTGTCCTGCTGCTTCTGCTGCTAAAGGCTTTTTTAAGAGAGTGGGCGGGTGAGAGCGTGTCGGCTTTTGTTTTATTTTGAACTCTCTTTTTGTGCCTTTTTTTGCTTGTTTTTTATTTTGTGTTCCTTTTTTCTGTCGTTCATTACTCTTTTGCATTTGCACATTGGCATTGCAACAGCTGCGCATTTTGCTATGCGGTGGCAGCGAAAAAAACCAAAAACAAATTTAAAAATCGAATCACTGAAGTCAAACGGACGTGAATAGTGAGTGAATGACGACGGATGACGGCTAAGAAAGACAACAAAAAAAAAAAAAAGGGAAAGAAAAGAAATTTTTGTGAAAATAACAAATCAATCAATTGGATTTTTTTTTTAAAGAATTAACGTACATTTCTTTATTTTAAAATTAATCAGTCAAGTAACTAACTACTTATCAATGCAATGCAATGCAATTGCAAAGTGCAAAAACAAGTAATGAGATATATGTATGAGTGTGTGTGTGTGTGTGCCTTTTGCAAATTAATTTAACTGACTTGTTTGTATCTTAAAAGTTGTTGGTCGGCTGTCAGTCGGTTGGTTGGTTTTGCCAACGCCTGTGAAAGTGAAATTAATTTCGTTTATATTTCTTGTTAGTTGTTGTTGCTGCACATGATGTACAAATTGTTGTTGTTGTTGTCTGCCTATCTCTGATGTGGTGACTCGTGGCTGCAATCCATCAGTTTCAGTTGCCAGCAGATTTGCTATTTTCAATTTAGTTAAGCATTCATTTGCATTTTGCGTTTTAAATCAACAAAAACAATCAAGCAAACAAACAAACAGTAAATGGATTTAATTATCATTTCTCAAATCAAGTAATGTCACAAATGTCATAATCATCATTATCATTTTTACTATTATCATCTTCATCATTATCATTTTTACTATTATCATCTTCATCATCATCATTATTATTATTATTCAAATTTACACTCATCGTTTAAAGTTAGTTTTGTGTTTTTGCTTCGTTGTTGTCTTCTTCGTCTATCTATTGTACATACCTTTGTGTCTGCGTTTAACTGCTTTGTTTGTATACCGTTAGATACGCTCACTTGCTATCTCATCATCATCATCATCATCATCATCATCATCATCACCTTACTATCACTTCTCTTTGTTATTGTGTGTTATGCCTTTCAATGTGTTGGTTGGTTGGTGTACTTAAAACACAACAGACATTTTAGTTGAGCCGGGCGGCAAAGCTACTATTTGTGCTTTTGCTTTTGATTTTGTTGTTGTTGTTTGTGTAAACCTGTTTCTTTTTGTTTGGTGTTGTATTCCATTGTGTGTGCTGTGTGTGTGTGTCTTTTTTTTTTTTTTTAATTTCTCATTTATGCTAATCAGTTTATCTTTAACTTTTATTTTCTGCTGTTAATAAATGCAAACGGTCTGGGTCTCGTTTTGGTGTCTGTCGTTTGGTCAGTCTGTTGTGTCTGCAGTGGAAAAGTTAATTTTAAATAAAATTTTAATGATGATTACATAAAAAACTTCATTCACTCACTTCTTTTATTGTTTTATTTTTTGCCGAAATTTTTGCCATTTAATAGGAATTTATTTAAAATATGTAAGTAAGTAGATATTTTCCTTTTTTTTTTTGGGTTTTTGCTTTGTTTGTACTAAGATGCTTTAAATTCTCTTCGTTTTGAATAAGCACCCTTTAATAATGATGATGATTCTTTTCTCTTACACATATCAATCAATGGTACTCTTTTTAACTAGCCGCTCTCTCTCTTTCAATATATGCAAACAAACACACATACTCTCTCCTCGGTTCATATGCATTGCGGTTGTTTTTGTTGGTCATCATCATCATCATCATTGTAGAAAAATATTGGTTGTTTGCTTCCTTTTTAACCAAATGCATTTTGGTTTCTGGGCGTATGACCAAATTTCCTGTGTTCATTTTTAAGAGAATCCAACAACTCACCACTAACTAAATGTTTTTTTATGTTTATTTTAGAATTTAATGATGCTGATTTGGTTTTTCTTTTTTATTCTCATGTGTGTGTGTGTCGGATATTTCTTGTTTATTCATAGAGGATTTTGCTCAAATCTTGTTTAATTGTTAAAAGATAAATGAAACGTAATTTGAAGACACGTAAACAAACAAATAAATAAATAAATCCAAACAAACAAAAACCAAACCAAACTGGACTGGACTCAACACCAAATCAAATAAATAAAAGATTTTATTTCAAAATTTTTAATATATTTTATTGTTTAAAAAACAAAAGAAAAAAAAAAGTGAAGAAAATATTTGTTTTTCAATGGAAATTTTGTGCATTTCTTATTTTGTATTTTCCATCACACAAAGTTCTTAAATAAGTAATAAAAGTGTGTGTGTGTGTGTTTGGTTGGGTAGGTTAGAGGGCTGTGACTGGGGCTGGGGCTGGGGTCCGCCACCCGGCGTGCTGTGTTCAGTAGTGTGTAGACAATAAATTGGCGTCAATGGGTCGCTCAGTTTGTCTCACTATCTGTCTGTCTGTCTGTTTGTCTGTCTCTCTGTCTTTTGTTTCTTGGTGCGTCGCTTAGTTGAAAGAATTTTGCCACTTTCGCTCTTATCTTTTTTACTATTGCCGGGTGCTAATAGTTGCTTTCTTTTGTTGTCGGTGTTGTTGTTTGTTATTGTTGTTGTTGTTGTCTGTTTTCTTGCTGAGGTTTTCCTTTTGTATTTGTTGATGTTATGCTTCTTGTTGTTTTTATTGGCAGAATGGGCGCGCTCTTCTTTTAGAAAAAACAAAAGAAAGATATCGCAAGAGTAGTTCATAGATTGTATTTTAGATTAAAAATAGTTCGTTCATCACACTCAAAAGTGTCAGTCAATGAAAAACTGCTGCTGCTGCTGCTGCGAGGAAAATCGATAAACTTTTGATGTCATTGATACAGATCTCAAACACAAGAATAGCGAAAATAGTGTGCAAATCTTAATATTCAAACATTGTGAGGGTTTTTTAATAGACAGAATTTCTCATTTTTTATTTTGGTCAGCAACTAAATCACAGAACTAACTAACACCATGTGTTTATTTGTTGTTTATTTCAGGTTGAAGCTGGTGATGTTATATTGAAGGTGAATGGCACTGATGTTCATCGCTATACAACGAAAGAAGGTAATTGAAATCATTTATTTATTCTTATTTATTATTTTACTAAATAAAAAACTCTATTTTTCGTAGTGCTAAAGTGCCTAAGGTTATCGGATGATTTGGTAACCCTTGAACTGAAACGAGATCCTAAATTAAAAGCGCGTATAAAAGAGCAATTGGCTAAAACGAATAGTCCGCATTACGTGGAATTGGAATCTCATAACATCTATGATTATAGTAGCGGTAGCAGTGCAAAGAATTCACCAACAACAACGCAACGAATTCACCGGCAACAACAGCATCAACAGTACACCAGCTACGAGTCTTCGTCAACAACGTCAAAAGCAACACCAACAACTTCTCCCGCCCAACGGTACAAATCGCCTTCGCATTTGCCTTCATTACGCCAAAGCAGCTCAATCGGATCATCACCGGTTTTAGGCTTTACTGCTGCTGGCACATCAACTTCATCGAATCATAGTCGCAATTCTTCCGCCTCATCGGCAAAAATTCAAATTGTCGAAACTGCTGTCGTAGCGACATCAGCAACAACCACAAGAACTGAGATTATTACAGCGAGTGGTATAGGTGGTGCCACATCACCAATCACTGCAACATCACCCACTTCATTTCGACCTTCACGCATTCCACAAGCGCTTAAATGCGCACCCAAGGCATCAGGACAAAATTCGCCACAACACAAGAGATCACGACCCTCGCAGATTCCTAAATTAGGCCTAACCTCACCAGCGTCTTCTGCTGCACCATTGGCATCAAATGGCAATGCTTCATCTTCGGCCTTAGGAGGTGGAGGTGGGAGTGTCGGAATTCAACATTCGAACAGCTTTAGCAGCAGTGCAACACAACATCAACAACATCAGCAGCACAAACATCAGGAACATCGTCATCATCGAGAGCGAGACATTCATTGTGATTCTGATCCAAATTCAGCGCCACCGCAACCAGCGAAGGCACCACGTTTCGAGGCTTACATGATGACTGGAGATTTGATATTGAATCTATCACGAACTCCACAGTCAAGTAACTTGTTGCCAGCACATGCCAAAAAGGTTTGTTATCCATCCATCCCAACTTGGTTCTTTCCTTATAACTTATTAACTTTATTATAGGTTGATAGTTTACGTGATTCACCCAATCGTAGTCCAGTATCCCGAGCCAACGGTGCTTTGGCACCACGTGCATCTGGTGAATCTTCACCAACATCATCATCATCAGTAGACTCTCCAATGAACACAGCAAGTTCTGATTCAATGAAACAAAGCAAGTCAAGATCAAATGACAAGCAGCATCTACAAAATCAATCGCTGCAGCAACAACAACGCGATAGTGTCAATAATACTTATAATCGAAAGGATTCCCTAACGAATGATACATTACTGTTATGTGAGGAAATCGAACGTGATGAGGATAATGAGGAAGATATTAAAATTGTGGAGGAAGACGGCGATGGTGAGAAGGTAATCGATGACAATAATCAAAGGAGAAGACGGCAACAGCATCATCAGCAACAACAACAACAACAACAACGACAATATAAACAACAAAAGCAACAACAAAGATATCGACTACAAGTCCAACAAAGCTATGAATATTATCAAAACGATGATGATGATGATGATGAAGAAGACAACGAGGAGGATCAAACCCATTATGACATCACAAACATTGAAACATATAACAGCGGCGGCCATATTAGCAACGCTCGTGATGACGATGACAGCGATCGTCAGTGTTTGGTTATGCGTAACGATGATGATGATGATGGTGACTATGATGCTGGTGTCGATGAAGACTATTCCACAAATTCAATTGCTTCTGCTTCGGCTAAACAACGTTTGCGCGTGCTAAAACAAAAGTCGGCAGCATCATCACGTCATCGTAATCGAAATGATGTTGTTGATAGCGCATTGCATCGTCATCATCATCATTACTCGGCATCATCGACTTCATCCGTAACTGTGAAGAGTGATGGTGGTGGTGGCGTTTGTGTTGGTACAAATACCTCGCAGGACGAAACTTCCTTTTCAGTGCCAACTTCACCAATATCACTATCAACGCCTCTAATCGATAAGGAGACTGCCAATTCAGTGCCCACCAGTCCAGAGCCAAGTAGCCTTGGTGCTGCTGCCGCCGGACATGAATCCAAATCGGCGGCAGCAGCAGCCGGCGTCGTTGTACGCCGCCATAATGGGCATGCTGTACGTAAATGTGATGCTGCTGGCTTCCGTACAAGTAAATCTGAAGATCATTTACAACAGATACAGCGTGAGGGTATGGCTGCTGTGATACCCATAGACATTGATGAGGATGTAAATAGTTCATTGAATACTCTACTGGATACGCGACATGATTCGGAAGATTCTCAGGTATGTGCGAGATTTAATAAAACAAAATGAAATCTCTTCGTTTCGTGGGCCTCTTCTTTATAGATGAAAACTACATACATACTGCTACATACATAACTATGTATTTTTGTATAACACACATATCATATTGAATTTTAGTGTTAGGTGCCAGAGTTTCGTCATAAGAACCATACACCATACTACTTATAAATATTGTATGTATGTATATCAATATCAATACAATGGATTCGTACATAATGTATAATAAGAAAGTTGTAAGATTCCATGCTGAGTGAGTGAGCGAGTCACTTTTAGAGCTACTTCCATTCTAAAACCGATCCAAACCAATAAATGTATAAGATTTTTTTTTGTGTTTATTGTAGTTTAAATGTTGATTGTTGTGTTAATGTTTAAAAATATGTGTAAATTTAATACTACAAAGTAGCAGTAGCAGGCCTGTTGCCCTCTTGTTGTTGTCCCCTATTCCATTCCCATAATCATAGTCACATTCATAATAAGTATGTAATTGTAATTGTTGTTTGTATGTAGAGTATCCTATCCTATTCAATTGTTTGTTCCCATTATTAAACATTGATCATCATACTCTTCTCTATGGTAAATTGTTTATTATAATTTCATCATTCATCTGTGGAAAATAATTTACCATTCATCATTTTGCCATTGTTGTTTCAAGTTGAATGTGCTAAATCTATTTTTATTATTTTCATTTATATTCTATTCTATTTTTTTATTATTCTATCCCTTCTAAACTCCTTGGTTGTATTTATATCTTGCTCTCTATTTATCTATCTAGATATGTATGTATATGCTCTATCAATCTATCTATCTATTTATCTATCCGTATATCTCTGTATCTATCTTCTCTATCATTTCATTATTTGTTGTTTTATACTTTTTGTGTTTTACTTTCTTCTTGTTCTTCTTCTATGTGTTTATATGTCTGTATCTTATAGCCAACAACTACAGCAACAACAGCAACAACAACAACAACAACAAGTTCAACAACAACAATAATAACGAGAACACCAACAACTCCACCTTCATCGTCATCGAATTCTATATCGTCATCATCAGCAGAAACTGAAACTGCAAACTCAATAATCGTATACAATTCCAAAAATATGAAAAATAATAATATCAACAATAACAACAACAATAAATCAAATGTTGTACAACAACAAGAACAACACAAGAATTCAAAATCAAATTCCAATCACAATAACAATTTTAACCATATTAATAAGAAAAAAGGATATCAGTTTGATGATGATTTAATAATGAAATGCTGTGATAAAGATAAAGATATTGTGATACCAAAGAACTCAATGGATATGGTGGATATGGGTGATGATGATAAGTCTACAATAACAGCAACTTCTGAGCTAAGAAGTTCCCTGGTGGAAGTCAGTATAACAACGACTACAACGGATACTTCTACTTTAACACGAAACCTCAACAATATGAAACCAATATTTCGCAAAAAGGTCCTTTTAATTTGATGAGTGCTTTTTCTGAATGATGAAACAAATATGCAACAAACAAAAAAATATGTATGAATTTCGGTACCATCGAAATTCGCATACCTTTCACGATTTTCAATTGAAATTTTGATTAAAGAAATATCTTAGGACCAACTCAACTTGGCCGTTAGTTGCCTGTTGTGATGCCACAAACAAAGCTTGCCCTATTCCCTAGAGATCCAACCTGAACTTATGAGGAACCACAGAATGCACCTGAATGTCCTGAAAATTCTACACCTTTACTTTTTTGATAGCACAAAATGTGACTGATCTTCTCCTCTTCATCTCCACAATGTCCTGGTCTAATGATGTGCTGACTGCTATCATCTGTTTTTGCACTGACTTAACCATAAAAGCCTGACCTGATCATTCTGCCGGAGGACAGTTCAGCCTAGTGTAATCTGGCTCCTCTTTCCTTTGGTTCTGGTTATTGATCAACAATTTACAGGTATAAGAATTTACATTTAATTTTCGATTTCACTAAACCCGTTTTTTGATTTTTACTTTATTGTGATGTTTCTAAAGCGAGAATCATAGGGAACCCTTATTATTTATTTACACAAAAGACCAGCGTGACGAGAAGAATTAATTAAGGCATCTCTGTATGTCCCTCCGTCTGTTTAGGGTTCCGGATCTAAAGGGTACCAAAGGGAACCCTATTGCAGAGACTTCGTTGTCCGTCCGTCCGTCCTAGGGTTATATCTCATGAACCGTAAGAGCTAGAGGGTTGAAGTTTTCACAAAAGGTGAACTTTTATCCGGGCATCAGCAGCATATACTGAAACTGAAAAACTTATTGTGTTGAAATTTTAGTTTGTTCGGACTACTAAACTACTACTAAAATTCATTTTCTTATTAGAGAAACTTTTTTGGTTTTTTGGACTATTAAACTGAAGTTTAGACACTATAAGTTTCTGACATAGGCGCTATACATCTGTTGAAATCAGGCAAATCGGCCAACTAGGGGTGGTACCTCCCATACAAACTTCAATCTGGCACGGAATCCTCAGTGTACGAGTCTGACGCGCACTTGGCTGATTTTTCTTTTTTCTACATTATGTAAACTAGTCACTCAGCTTTTAAGCTGTTGATCCAAAATTCAGTATAGACATGACTTAGTGTCTGATTAATATAAGTTTTTACAGAAATTATTGAGATTTTAAGTTGAAATGGTTTTGCTCCTCTCAATCTCCCTACATCTTTATTGATAAAATTGTCAAAAATTGTAGGATGCTCATCATTGAAGTGAGTTCACCCAGAAGCCTATTGTGATGCCTGATTTGAACTAATCTCATTGCCTTGGTTCCTTACCTCCATAGGAGACCCTACCTAGCCCATAGCCTAAGCTATGAGAATATTGCTCTCAGGGTCCTGAAACCGACTGATTTGGTAATTCAGCAATGGGTAAATTCTCTAAGAAGGTTTCTTTTCTTACATTTTTATGAAATTACTTATCCAATCCAATCGCTTCGTGAAAGGTATAAATAAAATACTTTCGTGTAGTTGAAAAAGTAGAAAACGCTTTTGCATGATATTTACTTATTAATCTACTTTCTTTCTTTCTTTTTTCCTCTTTTTTTTTTTTTTTTTGGACTTGACTCTATTGATGGTTTCTATTTTTTGTTTTCAATTTCTTTGTCTGAATTCGTTCGTTTTTTTTTTTTTGTTCTTGTTCTGTTCTCTTAATAATATTTTATGCTGGAAAAAAATAAAACAAATTGCTTTCACACAAATACACACACACATAAACACACACACACAACCAAAACCACATATAAACATACACACTTTGATCGGTTAGGTGAATCAATCATAATTTGTACATGGGATTTTGGTGGGATTTCAAACAAGAAAATAAACAAATTTCCTTCAAGAAACAAATTTGGAAAAATAAATATTGAATAAATTAATGGCTAATGGGTTTAGTTATTATGATCTAGGAAAAAAGGATGATGATGATGATGATTACTCAAAAGAATGAGAATGAATAACCTTTGCCAGATTGGCAGGCAAGAGAAACAGAGAAAGAGAGTGAGAGAGAAAGAGAGCTTGGGAATTTGCGTAAACTCAAATTAAATCTGAATCTAACATGAAATTCAGAGTTTTCTTAGTTAATTGCAAAAAAATTAATATTACAATTTTCTTTTTGTCATTTGACATTTAGACATCGAATCGAGATCGTATTGTGTGGACGTATAACGCACCATTGCAACCGCATCAATTGCAACAACTTCAACAGCAACAGCAGCAGCAACAACAACAACAACAACAATACTCAGCAACACATTTCAGTAGGCAACAGAGTCAATCGAATCCCAATTCACATTCAAGTTCAATAAGTTCATCACCACAACATTCAGCTGGTAGCCCAGCGTCACCAACATCGGTCTCATCCTCGGTTATGTCATCGTCTGGTTCCAAAGGAGCATTGGGTATTGGAGCTGGATCACTTCAAAGTAATGGCAGCCAATTGACGCAGCAGCAACAACAAGAATTGCAGCAGTCTGGCGTTGGAAACAATGAAATCGGTATGATGTCAACACAACCAAATATGACGGGTTTGTTACAATGTCCCCAGAATGGTGGTGGTGGTGGTGGTGTTTCTAGTGGTTGTGGTGGCGGTGGTGATCATAGTGTCTCAGAGGCCATTTCAAACATCTCTAGTCCTGACTATCAAGATGATGATAATTTATTGAGTTCTCGCGATCTTCTAGGAGGTATGGTACTTAGTGATCCCAGTGATTCGGACTCAACGATCTAGTGTCAGATACAGCGACATTGCAGCGTCAACAAATGAAGCAACAATTAAAGGCGGCCCAACAGCAACAACAACAGCAACAGCAGCAACATGGGCAACCATCATCAGAACATAAATTGGTCATACAAGTTCGTGGCCTTGATAGCAATAGTACATCACCACGTTCCGCTTACTCTGAATTGAAAGATTCCGAAGATGAATTAGCCACTTTGACCGAAGATCAAGAACTAACAACCGTTTTGGGCACGACGACAACAACGCCAACGACGACATCAATGGGAATGGGAATGGGTGAAGCACGTGATTCTTCACCGCCAGTGTCTGATGATGGCAGCGATGTTGAATCCTTGCATTCGTATCATTATTCACCGAAGGCTGTGGACATGCCGTCAGCCATACGTTTGGCCAAAAGACTGTATTCACTTGATGGTTTCAAGAAGAGCGATGTCTCAAGGCATTTGAGTAAAAAGTATGTCTCCCTACCCCCCTTAAGACTAAGAATAATCAATGAATTTTTTAATAATTTCTGTTATTATATTAGCAATGACTTTAGTCGTGCAGTGGCTGATGAGTATTTGAAATACTTTAGTTTTGAGAAGAAAAGCTTGGACCAATCTTTACGCGAGTTCCTTCAACAATTTGCCTATCCGGCGAAAACAGGAAAGGGAGCGTGTCCTGTGCATTTCTCAAAACGGTTTTTGGATTGCAATCAGGGTGCCTTCAATTCACAAGGTAAAATATACTTGATTGTTTGATATACGACAGTTCTTTCATAAATAATTCTATCTGGTTTTATTAGATGCTGTGCATACATTAACCTGTGCAATTATGTTGCTTAACACTGATCTGCATGGCCAGAATATCAGTCGAAAAATGAGCTGTGCCGAATTTATTGAGAATCTATCGGAGTTAAACGATGGCGAGAATTTCCCTAAAGATGTGCTTAAATTATTGTACCAAGCAATTAAGACCAAGCCACTCGAATGGGCTCTGTAAGTATTTCATTTCATTATCCCTAAATATTGGGATGAACGCTTGGGCTTATAAGAAATGTATGATGCTCCTCCTGTGGGAATGGAATTCATAATAGGTTGTTGATACAATGTTGTGTGAAAATGATTTTGGTTAAGCAGCTTCAGCGGTGTCCAAGCCAGGACTAACGGCCAGCAAGGTTTTGCTGTGCACTTGGTGGGACTGGAAGAGAATCATCTACCCTGAGCTGCTTTTAGATGGCCAAACACTGAACTCAGAGCCTACTGTCAACAAATGGACCGTGTGGAATTATCGATTGCCCAAAAATGAACAGTATTGGCCAATAGGAAAGGCCTTGTGTTTCACAAGAACAACGCCAGACCACATCAGTAAAGAAGGACTTGCTGGAAGGTCATTTAGCTGCGCTAGAAATTTTTAAAGCATCCACCGTATAGTCCAGTTATGGCGTCAAGTGACGATCACCTCTTTTTGTCAATGCAAAATTTTCTTGGTAACAAAAAGTGGCTTCAATGGAATACTGCAAAAAATATGTTGATGCGTTTTTCAGTAGAAGAATCATGAATATAGCTTCGGAAAGAACAAAATGGGATATATTTAATATAAATCGGACAACCGAAACCGAATATTAATTTAAAGAGTTTCCATGGCCTAAGTGAGCTGGTGTCACTCTAAATATGCCAAGAAAAAGATATCAAATGTATTAAAATCATTTCTTTCTCCTTCTTACAGTGATGATGATGCTAGTGAATTGCAAAAGAGGTCTGAAACCACTGGTGGTGGTAGCAACATCAATGTTGGCTCTGTGGGTTCAAATCCATTTCTGGATCTACCGGAATCTTCAACTGCTGTGGAATATAAGAAAGGCTATGTTATGCGCAAATGTTGTTATGATAGTAACTACAAGAAAAGTATGTTCAACTTTCACCATTAACCCATCCAATTGTTTTGATGCAATCTATCTAATCTATTCAATCTTTATCTGCAGCACCATTTGGCAAACGTTCATGGAAAATGTTCTATTGTACACTAAGGGATTTGGTATTGTATTTGCACAAAGATGAGCACGGTTTTCGTAAAAGTCAAGTCAGTATCAATCAATGAAACAATTGGTATTTTCGGAAATATTTATCATTCCATTCCTTTTGTAGATGTCTGATAATCTGCATAATGCTATAAGAATACATCACGCACTGGCCACAAGGGCAACGGATTATACAAAAAAACAACATGTGTTTCGATTACAAACCGCCGATCAGGCTGAATATCTCTTCCAGACAAGTGATTCCAAGGAATTGCAATCATGGGTGGAAACTATTAATTTCGTGTGTGCAGCATATTCAGCGCCACCACTTGAGGGTGGCGTTGGAAGTCAGAAGCGATTCCAGAGACCCTTATTACCTAGTGCACACACAAAACTTTTAATGGTGAGCTAGCAAAAGTGATTTAAAATAATAAATTTCTATAGATACTGTTTTGTTGTTGCTGTTGTGTTTAGAAGGAACAACTGAATTCACATGAACTGCAATTGGCGCAATTGGAAAATGAACTGAGTGAACATAAGAAGGGTGCCATGCCCACAAAAGGTTTACCACTGCAAAACTTTAAAGAAAAGGAAAACTATTTGCAATTTGAAGTAAGTGTGTGTGTGTGTGTGTGTGTGTTTTAATCTTCTCTCACCAAACTCATCTCTGATGGTTTTGTTTTTGTTTATGTTTTGTTTAATTACTTTAGTTATGTCGCTATAAGACTTATATGTCAATCCTAAATGCAAAATTGCTTGCCGATCAACAACAATTAGAATTACAACAACAGCAACAACTGCAACAACTACAACAACAGCAGCAGCAACAACAACAATTAGCAAATGAGGAGGAATCCGATACATTCCCAGTTGGTGGAACAGTGCGTTTGCAACAACAACAACTACTACTACCGCAAACACAAACAAATAGTATTACTACTGCCCAACAGCAGCAGCAACAACAACAACAACAACAGCAACAAACATCTTCAAACAGGTACAGTAATCGTACTGCCAATTACCGTGCTGCTGATGGTGGCAATGTAGCTGGTGGTGCCAGCAGTGCTCATCATCAGCAGCAACAGGATATTGGCTGACGAGTAATGGGAGTTTTCTCAGCTTGTGTGATTTAAAAACAAAAAAGAAAAGAACAACATATTATTATTTTCCTCATTTTGTTTTGCTTTTGCCAATTAATTCTCTTGTGTAATGTTTATTTCTATTGTTTTTGTTAACAACAACAACAACAAGCTTGTATAATTTTTTGTGTGCTTTATGTTACATGTTGCGGTGTGTTGTGCTTTTTTTGTGTTGCTTATAGTATTGTCTAAAATTTAGGAGCATCGATCAACAAGCATCCCTTCATTAAAGGCATGTGGGAGCTGCAAATCTTTATGTATAGAGACAATTCTTACAAGAACATACATTCCTGTTAATAAGAATTTGATCATAATATATCATAGCTGTCCAAGCCGCGGGCCAAGGCAGATATCAGTGTAGTTTGAATGTGAATCAAGAGACAAAGAAAAGAGAACAGAAATTTTGTTGCCCAACTTACACCGACAACAACCAACAAGGTTGGACACCCATGCAAAAGATCTTATTATTAAATTTTTATGTTTTAACTGACTAAGACACATTCTACGGAATTGTACCAAAGAAATCTGTAGGCCAACTCTTTGATGGAAGACATAAGTTGCGATGTAGTTGTAGATTTATCTCTAAAGGAAGGTATGTACATACATATATTTACTGCCATCTGTCAAAAGACACTGTACTCTAAGTTAAAGACTGATTCATAGGTTAGATTAGATTTGGGAAGGGCGTGAAATACTAGTACAACATCTCTTCGCAGCCTCTGAGATTCTGAATTCCAAGGTTTTCTTCGGAGGTAATACGGTAATAATATTTCCCAGATAGCGTTTGGTCAAAATTATGACCGCATAGTATCCGATTCGTCTTCTTCATTGCATAGTCTGTACTGTACGACTGATCCGAATATTATTTTTGTAAATGTTTTATTAAGCTGCAATGTCCTGTTAAGAAATCTGAGACTATATAAATTTCTTTCTGTTTTAGTTTTAGTAATTTCTTATAGATTTACAATAGGGAAAATTGTATATCAGATCAATCAATAAATTTTGCTAGGAATTGCTTATCGTATCTAGCATTTTTGTTAACCAGATTAAACTCTTTGTTAATATTTTCTATTAACATATCTTAAAATATAGTTGGGAGAAATGAAATTTATAAATAATCAGATTTATACACAAAGTCATGTTTTGAAGATCTGGGCAAGTTTATTGGCATAAAGAGGACAACGTTTGAATTTAGTTAGGATGGTAGTTGGGACCAAGACCAGCTCTCAATTAAAACGAAACATACGCGTTTTAATGACAGTGTTTCACATGTCCTATGCTTTCTATTTGTGCAACATGCTTTTGGTGCGACAGCTTCTTACATTTTGTAATCAGAAAACATTTGGTGTAAACTTTACCATCATAATATCATCAACAGCCATCAAAAGGCCAGAGAGAAATTGAAAGCAACTCAACTTTGATGGCAGACGCACTAGATGGAACAATATAAGATTTGTTCCATAAAAATGAAAACATGCAATTTATATACCTGAAGTGCATGCACAAAAATATTAAAACGCTGCTTGTTTCTTTCAGTCATTAGAGCCTAGTTTACTTAGTAGTACATTAGAACTGAAGAGCCGGTGAAATTGCCACCCAATGCCGAACACGGTTGCTTATTGATCGATACTGTCGCATTGATTTTATGTTTTCTGTGTTTTCTATTGTTTGTTGTTATATAAATTGTATATTTTTATGTTTACATGATCATCATGCGTTTTCTTCATTTCTTCCCCTTTTATTTTCTCTATATACTTAGATATAGTACATATAATAATAATAATATATACTTAATAAATTAAACTTGATATACCTGAGAGATCGATCTAAAAGCTAAAAGTATATTAATTAATCGTTTATAGGCATTGCAAGTAAAATAGCTTTAAAAACAAATAATTTTCAATACAAAAAAGGAAAGAAAATAAATAAAAATAATATGAAAATGTAGAAATAACAAAATATTAAAAAAGGTTTTAAAAAATCCTTTTAAATTAGCTTTTTGAGACCCATATTTACCTTGATATTACAAAATACTTATAGTATGTAAAGTAGTCATCAATCGTATAGATTTTGAGTGATGAATGTAGATTTCGATTTAACTTGTTTTTATTTTTATTTTTAATAATTTTTATTATTTTTTTTTTGTTTTTATATTTTGAAAACCACAAACTGTGAAAACTCGTGAAAAAGCAAAAAGAAAATTAAATAACTTAGAAAGCGAATGAAAGTTTATAAAACAAACAAAAAATAATATAAATAATATAAAAATGAAATTTAATGCAATTAATTTCAAATAAAATAAATTAAAGGAAAAACAAGTTTTTAAAAACTAGAGAAATCATTGATTTCAAAATATATAAAATAAAAAAATTAATGGATTTTAATGAAAGAAAAATAGAGAAAAAAAAAAAACAAAGTAAATTATAAAATGAATTAATAGTTGTTTTCAAACAATTTTTACCTAGTTACAAATTACAATTACATAGTAAATAGTATCTAGAAGATGATTCTCTAGAATCCAAAAGCACAAACCAATAATAAAAATATTCATAACAATAATAATAATAAATGACTTAGATTTAAACCAAAACCCCCCTAAATTTTACATACAACACAACTTAGATGAGATACCAATTTCCATCACCACCATCACCAACACCACCCTTGAAGTTAACCATAGTCTCCATTAAACCAAGAATCATATGTATAATTCTACACATAAATTATTTAAATTAAAAATCATGCTTCTTCTCTTCTTCAATTCAGTTTAGTTTAGTTCCAGTTCCAGTTCCAGTCTTCTTTCTTTTCTAAGAACTTTTTGCTGCAAATTTCATTGTTTGTTTGTTTGTTTTGTTGCAAAATGTTTACATCGATGCGCCTTGCAAATTCCATTTATGCATTTTATTTATTAAAATTTCGGGAAAATATTAAAAAAAAAACAAACCAGTTATTAAATAAAATTATTATTTTTTGTTTTCCAAAATTTCAAAAAAAAATAATTGCACATATGGAATTTGCAAGGCTTAGCGACAAATCACTAATAAATAAGTGCGCTTATGTTTTGTTATTGTTATATATTATTTAAAAAAAAAATTCACATTATTTATTTATTTATATATATTATATGATGCTTGATTATTTTTTTTTTTTAATTTTCCTGTTAAGTGATTTGAATTTGTTTATTTATTTAATGAATAATTAATTGATGCAAAAAAAGTCGAAAAATCAAAAACAAATTCTACTCCTTCTTCTACTTGTTCAATTCTTTGCATATTTGCAGATGGGACTGCGGCGGGTGCTGCAGCGCCCTCTGGAGGCAGCTATTCTTTTCAAAAGATTCTCTATAAATAAAAAATAAAAAAATCAAAAGAGAAGAGAAATTATAAAAACAATTAAAACAAAACAACAAACAAAAGCAAAAAAGAAACACAAAAGAAACCAAACCAAAATCACTCAAAATAAAAATTAAGAATAAAAAGAGAAAATGTGAAATATTTACAAAATCAAACAGAAATTAAGCAAGCATCCCCCAGACTTCCATAAAACAAACAACGCGTACAAAACAAAAAAAGCAAAAACACACTCGTTTAATCTCTTCTCAATGAATGTTGTATGTACTGTACTACTATACTACTACTACTACTTCTACTTCTACTCACAATCTAAGGTAATAAATAAATAATAAAAAAAAAAAAATAAAATAAAATCAAATCAAATATGATGTAGTAGTCTATAAATTAAACAATAAAAGAAATGCAATATTAAAACAATATAGTCATCATAATAAGAATCATAATAATAATAAAATAAAGAAAAATATTCAAAAATAAACATAACAAAATAAAACAAAACAAAACTTAAAAAATATTACTTATGATAAAATGATGATAAAAACCAAAAATCAATTAGAAAACAAAAGAAATACTAAATGATTACACAAAATCAAGTAAATCAAATCAAATCAAATATTTATAATTTATCATCATCGCATTTTGCAATGCTATAGTATTTTTTTTTTTTTTTTTTTAATTATTCTAAATGTTGTAGATTGATTGAGATTGATGTTTCTCGTAAATAACTAAATATTATACTATTTACTTGCAATACAATATTTTGTCTTAATTTCCTTTGCTATCTTCTTATTGTTCTCTAATTTTCTTTATTGTTTGATGGATTGTGTAATCACTATCAATATTTGATATATGACTATTATTGATGACTGATAATAAATAATCAATTATAATTCATAACACATAAAGGTCTGCAACATAAGTATATAGAATGTTTTCATATTATAATAGATCAACATAAGATCAACAAAGACTACAAAGCCATCCAAACCTACCGGCTGGTGGCAATCCTCCCTCATGGTGTGATCCGACGCCGTTTAAAGAAAGGGCTCTATCCTAATGACCTTCTAAGTTGAAAGTTAACAAAAACTTAGTAATCTTATTAATGGCCAAGTGAATATTCTATATAAACATATACAAAAGAGACTTGTAATTCAAGAAACAATAGACAGATTGAATATCTGGATGTACTTGACTACACACAATTACAAAATAACTCATACTATTTTGATATTGCCACGAACACTGTGAATGGCTTGACGGACGGTGATGCGATCTCCTAAATTTTTCCCCTATCAAAAATCGCTCAAAGCATCTAAAGAAGTTTTCACTTAAAAACATAAATGCGGTTGTCATATTTACATAGAGTAGATTAAACCTTATAGGAAGAATAGTACAGTAGTAATTCGACTATCCGTCTACTCTCTGTTGCATCCAGAATGCAGAAATCCAAATGGTTACTTTCATATGTGGCATTTCCTATTCTTTAATTCGAATTAATTGTATTATACATAACTGAGAAGACACTGAAATCATTGATATTATAAAAATCATGTGTTTTTCTAAAAAAATCTTAGAAAAATTTTCTTAAAATTTAAATTGTTTTTGTGTTAAAGATTACCATTTAAAGGTAAAAATATATAATGTGTTCCGAAAAAACTCAATCCAACAAAACTTTAAGTTATTTTTTTATATTAGATTTTCATAAATCAAAAAGATTATTTTCAAAGATAAAGATCCAAGTTCCTTTGTCATAGAATGCGTATAAAGCTTAAATACTACAATGAAACATTCTCTGCGTGAAGAGTATTTCATCTTTGGCATAGTCGAATCTCATTTCCGCCTCCGTTAACGTCCGCTCAAACTCTGGACTTCTGCATCCACTTCCGCTAAAATCGGCCCCGTTACAACCCTAGTTTGCATATAGGTATACAGACGGGTAGACGGACTTAGCTTAATCAACTCGTCTCGATGTCTCCTTCTGTGTGTTACAAACTTCATACCAACTTTTAAACTATTCACTGCTTGATGAAGAGTATCTAACAAAGATCATATTTTGAATCTAGAGGTTCTTATTTATGGTAGAATCTAAATGAAAACATTCAAAGAAAAAAAACTGTTGCAATGCTGGACTGTGTAATTGATAATTCTGATTGATTTCTGTGTAATTGGGTACAAAATATGAATTAATTTTTGTTTTCTTTTTGTTGTTTCTTTCCGTTCCTTTATTTATTTACAGAAAAAAAGAGAAAAAGAAATAATATGTAATAATATTATATATTTACTTACTTATAAAATGATAAAACAAATTGTTGTAATTTACTTAGAAATTATAAAAAAAAGAAACAAAAAATTGGTAAGTTTATTATTTTATTGTTTATTTATTTTGATTTAAATTATTAACAAATTTATTATTACATTTTTCAGTCGCCGCCAAAATACAAACAAATTAAACAACAAATTATTCTCCATCCTTTTTCTTCGCTCCTTAAGAGAGAGGAAGATAAAGAGAGAGAGAGACAGTCACTCTCACACTCATGCACTTACACAATCACATTTGCAATCACAACAGAAACACACACACACACACACACACATGCATAAGATGATGATTTATTTAAACAAAACAAAAAAAAAAAGCAAATTAAAAAAAAAGAAAAAAGGAAAATAATTTAATTTAGTTTACAGTGTCTGCTGCCAGTGTTTAGTTTTTTTAAAAATGGAAAAAAAAGAAGATTTATAAAAGTTTATAAATGTAATTAATTTGTTAACCAATTAATTGTCTGTTAATTAAGTTTCGTGAAACAAAAATATTTAAGTTAAATTTAAATTTAAAAAGGAAAACAAAAATATCATTATAAATGATAAAAAAAAAATTTATGAAAAATAATCTTGCTGCTTAATGATGAAAGAAATGGAAAAGATTGATTGATTGATGATCATGGTGATCATGATTATCATGCTGATAATAATATTGCTAATCTAATTTGTAGCTTTGACATATTTTCGTTAAAAAGCGAACAGAGATTACAGAACATACAATAATACAATAATTGAACATTCTTTTAGGTCTAATTTAAGTTTATATACACAATTCTCATTCATTTACTATATTACATACATATATTCATACTTATTATTATTGTATGTATTAGTTTTTATACACATACACATACACACATCTCATTTAAAATTATATCGATGATCGATGATGTGATGATAATGATGAGGTAGAATCTTGGCTTCTTTTGTAAAATGAAAGCCAAGTTGTCGCTTTAGAATTTATTTACTATTCCTGTACATTCTTCTTTTTTTGTTTATTCTTTAAAACAATATTCTTTACTATTTATTTATGTATTAATAATTAATATTATACAATATTTGTAAATTGAATTTGCATTTCAATACACCAATTTTGAGTTCTTATTAATTTTAATCATTTAAATATAATAAATATTTAATATCTAAATATAAATACATATAAAGAGAGAGAAAGATGATAAAATGATAAGATATGATATGATGATAATGATTATTTGAGATAATGATGATGATGATAATGTTCACATGTAGTTAGAATATGAAATTTATAACAAAATTATGAAAAAAAAACAAAAAAAGGAAAGCAAGTAACAATTTTTGTGAATTCTCATTTATATTATTTTATTTTATTTTATTATTTATTCAATTTAACTAAGCATACACACACACATACATACACATATAAATCCTCGTCATATACATGTATTTAAATATGCATATGTCTTTATATATATAAAAAAAAAAAACAAAAACATAAAATGCAATATCGCAAATATAATTAATATTATTATTATTATTATTAAATATGATCTAATATTGTAAAGTAATTGTAATTTGTTTATTATGATTTTAACAATACAAAAGAAAAAAATATGAAAAATCAACATTAATAAATTAAATTTTGCAATTTAAGCATAAAAAACAAAAAAAACAAAACAGAAAATTCATCAAATATAAATGAATTTTGTATATTTGTTCATAATTTCTAGTTTTTCTAAGCAATGAATTCTTTATACACATCATACTAATTTTCACTATTTATTGCATAAGTTAAAGTATTCGAAATCCATCAATTTTATGTGTTTCAATGCCATTCAAGACTCTTTCCAAAAATAGCATAGAAAATTTTCTTCCTAGAACTTTAATTTTGAGTTCGCATTACTAAAGATCAAATAAACAGTATAAAAAAGAAATGCCGGAAAAGCAGGAAGCAATTGGTAAAAATTCTATTGAAAAAGTACTGCATATTTTCGGGTTATTGCAATTTTAAAGATTATAACTCCTTGCAACTTTAAGTTCTGGAGAAGCTCAAAGTATCAAAAAAGTAGAACTTATCACCTTTTCAATGACATCACTTTCATTTAAATTGGTCGAATGCTTCTCGATATATAAACCTATATACATTTTTGTATTCATGGTATCGGATAAAATTTCTTCTTTTGATTGACCAAATTTGGAATGTGTATATCTCAAAAACTATTGGACCATTTGGAATGGAAGTTTCATGACTGTATAGATAAATAGTAAGGCTTTGAATTGAATTCATCTAAAACTAATTAAAAGCACCGGAAGTGGTTAAATTCTTTACAAAAACATTTTGTTGGCAATTTTTGACCTTTCATTAAGGTCATGTCAAGGTCATAGTAAAACAGTAAAAAGTGGAATCAATACCCTTTCCATTGATATTACTTTCATTAAAATCGACCCATCCATTCCCGAGATAAAAGCATTTAAACATTTTTGAATATACGATATTTACTTGCTGTGCATTTCTGTTCGCCTGGTAGTTGCGAGCAAAATTTCTACTTTTCACATTTGCCCCGAGATGTATGCAATGCTTTTTTCTCCGCATTTAGAAAATTTTAAAATAATCATATCTCAAAAACTATTGGACCGTTTCGATTGGAAGTTTCATGACTGTATCGATAAATAGTAAGGCTTTGAATTGAATTCATCTAAAACTAATTAAAGCACCGGAAGTGGTTAAATTCTTTACAAAAACATTTTGTTGACAATTTTTGACCTTTCATTAAGGTCATGTCAAGGTCATAGTGAAACAGTTAAAAGTGGAATCAATACCCTTTCCATTGATATTACTTTCATTAAAATCGACCCATCCATTCCCGAGATATAAGCATTTAAACATTTTTGAATATACGATATTTACTTGCTGTGCATTTCTGTTCGCCTGGTAGTTGCGAGCAAAATTTCAATTTTCCACATTTGCCCCAAGATGTATGCAATGCTTTTTTTTTTCTCCAAATCTATCAAAATTTGAAATAATCATATCTCAAAAACTATTAGACCAATTTTAATGAGAATTTTACTGTTTTGTAGATTAACAGTAGAGCTTTGATCTGAACTCAACTACAATCATATTTAAATACCTTAAAGTGGGTTAAATTATAGGAAACGTACTTGGAAGTCAATCTTTGACCTTTCATTAAGGTCATATCAAGGTCAAAGTGTGATACCAAGAAAATAGAACTCATAACCTTTTCAATGACACTACTTTCATCGAAATCGATCAATCAATTCTTAAGATATTAGCTTCTAAACATTTTTAAGTTTACGATATCTGCCTACTGCGCATTTCTGTTCGCCTGGTATTTTTCTAGATATTTTAACAAAAAATTGATTTTTGAGACGCCTACACAAAACAAAACAAATTCTGTGAGAAATAAGTGATTTTTTTGTATTTAGGTATGTATTTTATTTTCCAATATAATTTTATATTTTGTATGCATTTATAAAAGATTTTGAGACATTTCATATATTATGTAATATAGTATAATAGTTTTTATGATGCATATAATCAAGTTTCTACTGATTACCATTTGTGTAGGGTGATTAAAATTGATGGGATCCACATGTTTATGAAGCATTTTCAGGAAAAACTAAGCAGTGAAACTTCTCAAGCCTAAAATGTGAAAAACTGAGTCATGCAGTCGTGTTAATTACAACAACCAACTAGAATGGCATTTTCCAATCATAGCAATTCTTCAGGGCCTTTTTCTTTGAATGCTTTGTATCAATTTGCGGATACTTTTCTTACATGTACATACATACAGTCGAGTCGTCATACACCACCATCATGTCACATCATCCACACAGAAAATGATATTAAGCATTTAGATATACAAAACAAAAAAGTTATAAAAATATTACATATAAAAAATGAGAGAAAGATTAATAACCTTAAATAACCTTAAAATGATAAATTAAAATTCAATTATTTACGAGTTATACAAAGAAATAAAAGCATACAAAATGTTATACATATACATAAATGAAGAAATGAACAAATAAATGAAATAATTTAATAATATTATAATTAATATTTCCTTAATTATTGGTCGATGGAAACAAGAATCTTTTCAGTTCAAATCACCTTTCAGTTTTGGTTCTACTTATTACTACAAAGCAATGTCATTATCAAATGAAATTAAAGGAATTATTAGAATCCTGAGTCATCATTAATTATTCCATTTCTGTTTTGAATGTAAATGAAGTATCGGTCTCAAGTAACATATCTTCAAGACGTAAACCAATACGTCGTCGTTTGACATCCAATTGAGCAACAGAAGCAGTTACACGATCACCAATATTTAGTTTAGTATGCTTCATCTTACTGATGTGTATCAGACCATCACATTCGACGCCAATATCGACAAAGGCACCAAAATGTGTGACATTAGTTACTGCACCTGTTTAAAGAAGGAAGATTCATTTGCATCTCTTTGAAATTATACATTGCTTTACATACCTGTGACCACATCACCTACACTTAGTGAAGTAATTTTAGTTATGCCTTGTTTGAAAAGTGGACGCTTTACAAGATCTGCTCGATAGTCTTGATTTAGTTTGCGTTGTAAGGCTACAAAAACAATTTCCAACTGTAAAATAAAATAGAAAGTAGAATCATAATTGAATATAATAATAACTTACTCGATCCTTTGGAATTTTAAATTCATCTGCAATTTCTTCTACATTTTCCGTATTCACAAATTCTTTGATGCGCTCTATAAATGATTGCGTACCAATGTCTTGCAAATTCAGTCGACATTTCTTAACGATTCTGTGTATCAAAATGGAAAGAAAGAAGATCTTAGATATGTACTATGTTTCAATTTCAATGATTCTAAAACAGACAATTGGCTGCTGACTATGGTTGAAATGCGGTTTTTAAGTATAGAAACAAATTTGGAAAAACTACATCGAATAAGACAGAGTGAATCAAAATCATGTGGAGAACCACTAGAGAAAAAATACTTACTTAGTACTTACAGTACTAAAGAATAAGCAACCAATTGAACTTTGGCCGGGCTAAGGTTTTTCCTAGTGGTGCGAGATGAGGCTGATTTCGCTGTCACCAGCAGGTGAACGGAGTGAGTCTAACCGTTAAATTGATTTGGTAATCACCTGATGACTATTTAGACATTCAATAATTGAAGAAGACAAATTGATGTAGAATAGAAAAGTTTCTAGGCGATTTTTATAATACAATTTTATCCTGACTAAAGGAAATTCAGAATGCTCGCATCAGTGATGGAGTTGTTTGTTATTTTACTTGATGTGAAGAACTCAAGAACTTTCTTCTCCTTTAATGTGCATTGTCCACTCATTTTCACTATAAAGAGCTAGATGAAGGCGTAAGGTGGATGTTATGGAAAAGATATACTGCCCATCAACATATTCCACCACAAGAAGGCAAAAAGTTTAGCAGCAACATAGAGGAAGAAGTCAAATTTACTAAAAAATCAAAATATAAAGTAAACCGATTAATTTCATTCATTTATGTTTTAATTTTTGTTTATTTTTACTTTCGTTTCGTTTTTTTTTTTTTTTTTGTAAAATGTTTTCTTCACCCAAAGGAAACGTTAAAAATTTGCCATTATGCAAGAAACCCAAACCGAAACCATTAACATTGAGCGAATTACAACAATTGTATATAAATACATGGAATTATCCACCACCTAAGCCCAAACCCAAACCTCGTTATCCTCATTGTGAGTATTATGAAGAGAAACTGGTGTATTCGCCATGTTGGGAGAAACCACAAATGCCTATGCATATTTTACTCGGACCTTGTTGGGATTTTCGTGTTAAAGAGAAAATTATTGAGCCAAAAATCACAAAGATTAAGAAACAACAAAGGCGGCAATTCATTCGTATTACACCGGATTTTGATAATTGTGAGGTTCTCTATACACAAGTTGATTTCAAATTGGAACAATGTGTACATGGACAAATTCTAAAGGTGGAATCGCAGTTTCGGGCTTTGCAACAGAAGCTTATGCAAGAGAAGGAGAAGCAGAAATTATGGCTAGAGGAAATTCATTATCAAACTTCAAGATATCGACTTTTAGTGCGGTAAGTGGAGTTTACATGATGATCTCATCTCGTTGAATAGTTTCTTCAAATCTGCAAGTTTAGAAGTGGTGGTTGTTGCGTTAAACTCTATCCGGAATACATCAGCCGACCGACCGAAGAGCGAGCATTGTGTCAGTTCCAGAAATTAATTGAAAAGGTCACCGTATCAAAGTAAGTTTTATCACAATGTACAATTAAAATGATTTACTATATTTTTAGCATTTTTTTTTTTAGCATGGAAATGGCTGCTGATGTCATGAAGATCAAGGAGAGTCTAGCAGAACTAAAAAGACGAACCGATCAATTGGATCATTCTCTTAAAAGTCCATTTCTCTTAGGCGGAGGCACGTTCGCTCCACCTTTGTCAACTGTCCTCGAGATGATAGCAGATTTGTATAAATATTTCTATGGTGTTATTTCGAAATTGAAGCGTTGGTCAGAGCTAATTGACTCGGGCGATGAATATTCACAAAATGATTACATCGCCATCCTGAATGATACCAATGACTTCCCAACTTTCATGAAAATTGGCACTGAGCACTGTACATGCAAACGCAATGCAAGTAAACATCCTTTGGAATCCTATACGCCTTGCTGGTGTCGACGTTATGAAATATTTATGGAGCCACCTAAGCCATGGGTCAAATATGGTTGTGATGTTGGTATAATGGCGAGACTGTCAAGTAGTACCAGTCAACTGGCTGCTAAAAATGAGGAAGATGATACCCCTGAACCTACAGAAGAATCACTAAATCCACCACATGCAACAAAAGAAGAAAGGAAGAAGGCAGGAGGAATTTCTGAGCCTCTTGCAGCAATATTAGATGCTGAAGACAGTGAGATTCTTTATAAAGACAACAAATTATGTATTTAATAAAAAAAAAAAGTTATTTATATTTAATTCAAATTAAGTACTCACTTATTTGCGATTACATAACTTTCCGGATGTACCCAAGTACAATCGAGTATATTGTCAACTTGGCCGCCGACACTACGCATGCGTATAAATCCGTATGTTTTCACCAATTGACTTCAGCAGATGCTTACGTGTCCGAAATGGTCCTTGTTCGTTGCGATATTCAATAATCTTTTCAGCTTTTTTCTCTGATAAACCAGCAATGTGCCTGAGGGAAGAGAATCATTCATATGAACCACTGATACAAAAATTAAAAAATTCCACTCACTTTAACACACTTAAGCTTGCTGTATTGATATCCACACCTACATAACTGACACATTCCGAAACCACTTCGCTTAGGGATTCTGTTAACACCTTTTCATTGACATCATGTTGATACATTCCTACACCAATATGACGTGGTTCTATTTTAACATACTCACTGAGTGGATCATTCAAACGTCTCGCTATGGACACTATACACAATACAAAACTTAATCAAAACATATGGTATATTGTAATGATGACCGACTAACTGACCAGCACTTATTTCATTCACATCTATGTCAGGAAATTCTTTTCTAGCCAACTCACTACATGAATATATCGAAGCACCATTTTCCGAGACAATGCTATAACGTACATTGTTAGCATCAAGCATACCACAATGAAAAAGTTTTGTTAGCCACATTTCTGTCTCACGGCAAGCGGTGCCATCGTGCATTTTGCAACTGCAAGAACAACAATAATCCATAAACAGAATATAATATGGGCAACAATTCTGTTACTTATGTTTAGTTAGCATTTTAACAATTTTCTCAGCTGCTGCCTCTTCATTACCCTGCCAGCCATGTGGATAAATGACACCCGTTTCCAGAACATTTGATGTCTCTGAGATTAATGCCAATTTACAGCCATTCGTAAATCCTGGATCAATACCCAATATGCGTTCGCCTTTTAGTGGTGATGTGAGTAGCAATTGTTTAAGATTCTTCGCAAAGACATCTATGGCAGCCAACTTGGCAACTTTATCCAAATCTGCGCGAATTTGACGTGACAAAAGGGGTTGAACTGTTAATAGAAATGTTCAAACATTGGAATGGCCTTTACATTGGTTTTGATTTTGACTTACGTTTTTTTGCATAACATTCCTCAAAGGCTTTCTCAAATACTTGCTTACGTAGTGGATATTGTAAACCATTTTTCAAAAACAAATCCCACATGAAGCGTTTCACATCGTTTTTAAGATAATCGGGAATTAATAGTTTAGCACTGAGGAACTTATTCTTTTCACCACGATTAATAGCTAAAATTTGATGTGGTTTCATCGATTTCACATCGCACTGATAGTCCAAATAATTCTCAAATTTGGATTCATCTATACGATTATTTTTATGGCCAGCAGACGATGATGGTTTTGAAGATGTTGATGATGACTTTTCCTTTGAAGCAGCAGTACTTTTGCATTTAGAAGTTTTCAGAATTATACGATGGACTTGTTGTCTAAAAAATGAATCAAAGGATGCATTAAATGAATCTCAATTCTTGTGTGTACTAACAATCGTCTTAATTCTTCCAATACTGCTGTATGTTTGCTCATATTGTGTGAAATAATATTACAAATGCCGTCCAGCACTTTCTTTTCACTGTCTAACTCAGTTTGATGAATGTTTACTATGCGATTTAGTTGCACTTGTGGTCCATCACCATACAATAAACGATCGGCATAAACCTCAAGGCCAAGTGCTTTAGCGCGTTCTGCCAAAGATCTTTTGCTTGCGGGTTTATATGGCGCATACTATTCAATGGACAAACAATTACAGAAATTATACAACTACTGAAATTTTATGAAACTTACTAGAAATTCAAGTTCCTCACTAGTTTTGGCACACATAATCTCCTCTCGAACCTCTTCATTTATAACATTCTCCTTTTCCAGTTGTGTGACTATGTTTTCTGCCTTCTTGCGCAAACCCACAATATCAGTGTAAGTATTCTTAATGGATCGTAAACGCTCTGGTGTTAAATGATTGATTAGATCGCGTCGGTATCGACATATGAATGGTATTGTGTTTTCGTTGTCAAGCAATTGGACTATGTTACTTGCGGCATTGCCATCAATATTTTCGGATTCAGCAAGCAATTCAGGAATGGTCCAAACCTTCCGACGTGCATAGAATGAATTTCGTTTGTTTTGTTGGCTATAGGATGGAGGAGAGTCCTGAATGTGCGGAACATTTGGTGGGGTATTCTCCACCTGTTGTTCGCCAACCTGTTGATCTGATGAGGAGGAAATTCCTTGTTTAGAAGATGTATTTTTTTTAGTTTTATCCGGCCAACGTCGGCGGTTACCACTAGAAATAGATTTTCATAAATATAAAATAATTGTAATAATTAGAATAACTTACATGCCGGCTGTTGTTTGAGACGCTCTTTCAATGATTTTGTTTGACGCTACTCGCGTTCTTTTTGTTGGAATCTCTTCTTCAGAGTCCGATATTTCTATAACAGATGAGTTTTGAGCTGCTTGCCTTTTAGGTCGCCCTCGCGTTGCCATTATCAATAATTATTCCTTCTTTATCTGGTTTTAATCCTGTAATTTCAATAACTTCTGAATATCCTGTTTCCTCCTATCGCGTTTTCAAGAAAAATGCAACTATGCATTTTAGTACTCGCTATTTTCAAGGGTCACGCTTCTTTACTTGATTACTCGCTACTATTAACAGCTGATTACGTACGATAACAGCTGACTGACTAACTGCCGGCATTTGTTTGGATTAAGATTCTTATTTTTACTTTAAATTAATCACTAAAATTAATTAATAATGCTACGCATTTTATGCAAAAAACTTTTACATAGAAATCACCACAAGATTTTTGTTGTAAAAAACTCCAGGAGATGCCTCAGTAGCGGTGATATAAGAAACATTGGAATATTAGCACATATTGATGCAGGTTAGTTAGTGAAAATATGTTTGGTTTATTTATAAAATTAAAACTAAACTGTAACTTGCAGGTAAGACCACAACGACGGAGCGTATGCTGTTTTATGCGGGAAAGACAAGAAGCTTAGGTGAAGTCCACCGCGGCAATACTGTAACTGATTATCTAACACAAGAACGAGATCGCGGAATAACTATTTGCAGTTCAGCTGTTACGTTTCCATGGAATGGAAAACGGTATTACGATAAATTTTTCAAGAAGCTTCTTTATGACCTCTGAATATTTTGTTGGTTTTTCTGTTTTAGTTTTAATCTGTTGGACACACCAGGCCACATTGATTTTACAATGGAGGTAGAGCAGTCATTGTATGCTGTCGATGGTGTCATAGTTGTATTAGATGGAACCGCCGGAGTAGAGGCACAGACAGTAACGGTATGGTCTCAAGCTGCTAAACATAATTTACCTAAAATGATATTTGTAAATAAAATGGATCGACCAGACGCTGATTTTGATGGATGCATTGAAGATCTCAAATCCAAACTAGATACTAAACCAGTTTGTGTGCAATACCCAGAGAAAAACGAAAATGGAGACCTTAGTATGAATTTAATATAATCTACCATAAGGATGACATATTTAAATAATTCACGATTATTTTCTTTTAGGAATTTATAACATTTTAAGCTTAGAGCAAATGTCTTGGCAACCTGAAAGTCTTGGACAAAAATACATTAAACAAAAAGTGGAAAGCAGTGATGCACTTTTGAAATTACAGGACAAAAGAAATGAATTAATCGATCTTTTGTCCGGTCTTGATGATGAATTGGCTGACATTGTCATCAGTAATGAGGGCTTCGACAAAGTTAGCAATACACTAATATCTCAGGCACTCAGACGCGCAACTTGCCGACAAAAAGTTGTTCCTGTGCTATTGGGTTCCGCTTATAAAAATATTGGCATTCAACCACTTATGGACTCTGTTATAGACTATCTACCAGCTCCTCATGAACGTAACCAGCTTTATGAATGCTTTGGGTAAATCAGTTTCAATTGTGATTTAATCTTAATATTTGAATATTTCTTTTTAAGTAATGATTTTGTTGGCAAAGTGTTCAAAATCGTACACGACAAACAACGAGGTCCATTGACATTAGTGCGGATCTTAAGTGGCGATCTTAAGAAAGGTATGCGACTGACATCAACACGCGGCCATGCCGATGTTCTAAGTAAAATGTATGAACCCCTGGCGGATGAATATCGAGAAGTGAATGCTGTTCAAGCGGGCGATGTAGCTGTATGTGCTGGACTAAAGGTAAGGAAGGACTAATCGTTATGATTTCAAGTAATTTATACTATCAATTCAATTTATAGAATACAATCACAGGTGATCTGCTCACTGCAAGTCAGAGCACATTAAAGAATGCTCAAAAGCGTTTGCAAAAGACCATGAATATTGATGTTAATTTATCCGAAAAAGAATCTGCTGATGACCATAACGAAAATGATTTAGTCAATGAAATTTTCTCAACTGAACCACAAATACCAGATGCTGTATATTTCTGCTCGATTGAACCACCAAGTATTTCTTACCAGTCAGCTATGGAGCAAGCACTCAGACAATTACAACGAGAAGATCCTAGTCTGAGAGTCACTTACGATGCAGTCACTGGGCAAACTGTACTTGGAGGCATGGGTGAATTACACATGGACATAATAAAATCTCGGATACTGACAGAGTATAAAATCAATGTCGATTTGGGTCCATTGCAAATAGCCTACAAAGAAACCATTGAGGAAGCAGCCATTAATTCACTGAATATAGAAAAGGAGATTGCGGGCTCAAAACAAAGTGTCTCTATAACATTAGAAGTGTTAAGAGATCAAAAAGATTTATTCAGGTAAATGCAGAGAGAAACTTTCCCCAAGTATATAAATTTACATGAAATTAATTATTTCAAAAGTTTAGATAAATCTCAAGAAAACATGGCAAGTCTTAATCTCTTGCGTCCACGTGTACTACAAACGATACGAAAGGGAGCTTTGTCTGCACTGGAACGTGGACCACGTGTTGGTGGACAAGTTGTAGAAACACAAATACGTTTGCACAATGCAACAATTGGACGTGGCACTGCCGACTCTTTTGTAATGGCTGCTGCAGCACAATGTGTCCAAAAGGTGAGCAGCAATAAAATGTGATGTAAAATCAATAATAATAACATCCATTTTCCAATGGATGGATTCTTAGGCTTTGAATACAGGTGGCACACGTCTATTGGAACCAATTATGTTATTACAAATTATTGTTCCCAGTGAACGGGTATCAAGTATAATATCCGATTTATCACGGCGACGTGCATTAATTAATGATGTTCTACCAAAAGGGGACAGAAACAAGGTCGGTTCATTATATTGTTGACTACTACTATATATTCTTTTATCTAATATTAAATTCCTTTGTGTTGTAGTTAATATCGGTAAATGCTCCTTTGGCTGAGCTCTCTGGCTATTCAAGTGTCTTACGCACGATTAGCTCAGGCACCGCTAGCATGACAATGCAACCATGTGGTTTTTCTTACATGAATAGTTCGGACGAAGATATGGCAGTGCGTCGAGCACAGGGTCTTGAATGACAAACTGTCCAAAATTGATTATCAGTTTTTTTTTTTGTTGTTAAGTCAATAAGTTTTGTGTCAAAAGTACCTTGTTTTGTATTTGATACGTGTAAGTAGACCGTTTTTTTTAAGTTGTCATAAGTATGAAATAATGTGAAAATATCATTGTTTGTTTGGTTTGTAAAAACAAAGGAACAATTTTTAAAATTGTCTAGTAAAAAAAATTTTCGAACAATACATTTAATGAACACATTGGCTGATATCGGGCATAGATTTTTTTCTTGTAATTTTATTTTTTGTTTTTGACTCTAAGTAAAACATCTCTGCAACGATATTAAATTTGTAAATTGTAATTTAGTATTTGTGATTAGAGTTACATATTTGGGCCATTGTACAGATAGTAGAGCGGTAGAGCAATAATGGCATTTTCAACGCAAAAAGAATTTTTTCATGTTCCGTTTATGAATGAAACGGTCGAGTTTGAATGCGTCAATCCATGTGTGAAATTGAAGAGTTACAATTCGACCACCGATGACCGTTGTTGGGCCGAAAACCAGGATAAACAATCGAAATTCGTATATGACTTGGTAGTCTGCAATACGCCGGTAAGTTGTGCTAGTTGTAATACTTAAATGCCTAATTATATTGGATATGATTTTTATCTGTTTTGTATGAATAAAGACTGGTCAACGCCGAGCAGAGAGTCCTGGTCAGGTAAACTTGATTTTATGTTTGTTACGTAACTGTGTCGTGATTTTAACAGTTTCGGATTTAGGGTGCTGCTGGTGGTGTTCCAACTAAATCTGCTAGATCTCCTCCTGGTGCTGGTCCACGTGGTGGCTACGGGGGAGGTCCTGATGGCTATGGCGGTCAGGGAGCAGGTCTGGGAGCAGGTCGTGGAGCTAGCAGAGATCCAGCTGCAGAGGCTGCAGACAGTTATGGGCGAGATGGAAATCTTGTCCCTGGTGACAGTGTCATGAGAGCTGCCAAAAACACCATAGATCGTATGGAAGAACTTGTGGCCCAGAACAAAAGCCTTAAAAAAAAGTTAGATACATCGAATGAAAGTCTTAAGACAGTGAAAATGGAGAATGCTGAAATAAAACGAATCATGCAAAATAAATATAATCCGGAACAGAGTAAGAAACTTGATAATAAGATAAAACAATTGTCCAAAGATGGAAAGATAACTCCGAATGATGAAAAGGAATTAAATGATATCTATGGCTCAATCGAAGATATGAACAAAGGTTATGCAATTCTCCAAGCAGAGAATCATTCTCTCAGACAATTGATTGAAAAGCTGTATCGGCGTTGCCCTGCAATGGATAACATTCAAGTCGATCCAGAAAAGAGTTCCGACATCCCTTATCTCCAGAAAAAAATAGATGATCTGAAAAAGGAAGTAGTAGCATTGCGTAAAATGGAAGACGAAATGATGAAGGGTAAAGCGTCTGGCCAATACAGTCCACAGAACGATATTGATAATATCAAAACCATTATTAATGAGCGAAATGCCTTGCGCAAGAAGATCGATGAACTGAAGTATCTCGAAAATGAGGTCAATGATTTGAAGCGGGAAAATCAAGATATTAAATCCAATGCTTGCAAGGATCTCAACGAAAAGTCTTGTTATATTGATGGTCTGGAAAACGAAATGAAAAACATGCAAAAATATTACGAGGACGAAGTGGAGAAGACCAAGTTCAATGAAAACGTTCTCGATGTGAGTTTAAATTTATTCAACTGGACTGTATTTACATACTTGTAATTGTATATCTTGATCTTAGGAATGTTGCAAAGATCTCAAAGCAGAATTGTTAGCAGCAAAATGTATGGCCCAGAAAGCAGAATGCCTTCAAATGGAAGTCGATGTGCTGCGCAATGAGATCAGAAAACGAGATGTCCAAATAGAATTCTTCGAATGCCAATATCAACAATTGATGGTAAGTAAGAATGATATTTAAATTTAAACTTATTAACATTACCACGATGATGACGACGATTACTTCGACTTTAAGATTAAGGCGAAAGCATTCAAAAATGCTGGTTTCCGTTATCTTGATGAAGAGCCCTTAAATGGACATGATGGGGCTTATTCAGAAAAGGAAGAGGAGAAAGAAGAAGAATGATTTTGTAGAAATTAGAACCTCTCCCAACCCCATCCCATTGTTGTTCTATTGTCTCCTCATACTCAATCAAAATTTTTTAAGTACATTTAAAATTCTGAAAAACAAAAATTGCTTAAATCATAAAATATTGTTAAATTATCACAAGAATAAATTAAATTAAATGTACTATATACATATATATACTATATACATATATTCCATAAAACTGCTATTGTCTTTGCGAGCTACAGGAGAGGAAAGTTCCATGGGGTTCGTTTCTTTCAAGATTCAATTTAAATTCCTATTCCGATTGTCCGATTTTCTTTGCAGTATATGTATATTTTATTATTTGTTTAAATTTGTATCTCATTCTCATTCCTACTTTCTCTCTTCCTCTTCTCTTCTCTTTCTGCCAGCCAAGTTCAAATCATGACCACCATGCCGACTTGTTCGAAAATAGAAAAAAACTTAATTGTGAACGTCATCCAAATCCAAACAAACCCAAACCCAAATCCACCAAACCAAACAATAATTTTTGAATATACACGTACACCCTAAATTATTTTCCTCTCCTACTCGCTTCTTCTTTACACACACCGCCGTAATATTTAGGATGTGGTCTGTGAACTCAATAAACGGCACGGCGGAAAATCAGCAAAATGTTTATGCGATAATGCTCAGACTCAAACGAGCTGTGATGAGGCTGGTGAAGAACTTGCATTTTACACAGGCGCCACATTAGATTTCATCAGGAAAGAAATGTGTGATCAAAGCAAAAAGGTTCAAGCGATTTGCTCCTGCATTAAAGATGATGGCACTGGTTCTGCTCCTGTTATTGCTCCACCTGCTGCCCCCGGTCCAAGTACTGCCGATGGTGAAGATTCTGCAGCACGTCCAAGTACTACCGCCGATCTAAGTACTGCTCAAGGTCGAGAAGGTCCAAGTTCTACTCCCCAACCAAGTATTACCGCCGTTCCAAGCACTACTGACGGGACAAGTTCTACCGCTCGACCAAGTACTATCGGTGCTCCAGCTGCTACTGACGGGACAAGTTCTACTCCTCGACCAAGTACCACCGGCGGTCCAACTGCTACTGACGGTGCAAGTTCTACTCCTCGACCAAGTACCACAGGCGCTCCAACTGCTACTGACGGTGCAAGTTCTACTCCCCGTCCAAGTGTAAGTGCTGCCGATGATGCCCGTCCAAGTGCTACCGACGTTCCAATTACTATTGCAGATCAAAGTCCAACCGCCGATAAACGTCCATCAATAACTTGCATTTGCGATGAGGATGATGTTGGTGGTGGAAGTATGGAGACGTCACCTTCCGCGGCTGGTCATAAAGATGGTGGTGGAAGTATGGGAACGTCACCTTCCGCGGCTGGTCATGAAGATGGTGGTGGAAGTATGGGGACGTCACCTTCCGCGGCTGGTCATAAAGATGGTGGTGGAAGTATGGGGACGTCACCTTCCGCGGCTGGTCATGAAGATGGTGGTGGAAGTATGGGGACGTCACCTTCCGCGGCTGGTCATAAAGATGGTGGAATTACTAAACTTTCTCATCAAGAGTTCGACGACTGTATTAAAGAACTACAACGCATGAAGAATCAGGTGAAGGATTTGCAAGCCAAATTAACTGCCAAAGAATTGGATTGTGAGCAATGTATTTGTGAAGTAGACGATCTAAGAAAAGAGAACGGACGTTTAAGCGCAATTAACGTTGAACACGGTAAAAAGATTAGTATTATCGATGAAAAATTAAGAGACCTTGAAAAAGACACCGCTGGCATGGATAGCAATCTGCGCAACTCTCTTACTTTAATGAAGGATATAACTGATGTATCACAAAAAAATCAAGACCTGTCAAATAAATTGAACGACCTTAGTGGCAAGGATGCACAAGCTTTGGTTGATGAGCTAAACAAGAAATTGCAAGATGCACTTTATAAACAACAATTGTGCTTAGATCAAAATGATGCCTTATCCAATGAACTGAAAAAGTTGGGTGTTGATCCAGAAGCAATTAAGAAGGCGGTTGAAAAAGCAGGTGAAGCTGCTGGCAAAGCAGGTGCTGGTGCTGGACCACCTGGTGAAGGTGCTGGCGCACCTGGTGTTGGCGCTGGCGCAACTGGTGTTGGTGCTGGAGCTCCTGGTGCGGGTGCTGGCGCACCTGGTGCTGGTACTGGAGCTCCTGGTGCTGGTGCTGGAGCACCTGGTGCTGGTGCTGGAGCTCCTGGTGCGGATGCTGGAGCACCTGGTGTTGGTGCTGGAGCTCCTGGTGCTGGTGCTGGAGCACCTGGTGCTGGTGCTGGAGCTCCTGGTGTGGGTGCTGGAGCACCTGGTGTTGGTGCTGGAGCTCCTGGTGCTGGAGCGCCTGGTGCTGGTGCTGGAGCTCCTGGTGCGGTTGCTGGAGCACCTGGTGAAGCTGCTGGAAAACCCGGTGCGGGTGCTGGAGGTCCTGGTGCGGTTGCTGGAGCACCTGGTGCTGGTGCTGGAGCTCCTGGTGCTGGTGCTGGAGCACCTGGTGAAGCTGCAGGCAAAGCAGGTGCTGGTGCTGGTGCTCCTGGTGCTGGTGCTGGAGCTCCTGGTGCTGGTGCTGGAGCACCTGGTGAAGCTGCAGGCAAAGCAGGTGCTGGTGCTGGAGCACCTGGTGCTGGTGCTGGAGCTCCCGGTGCTGGTGCTGGAGCTCCTGGTGCTGGTGCTGGAGCACCTGGTCAAGCTGCAGGCAAAGCAGGTGCTGGTGCTGGAGCACCTGGTGAAGCTGCTGGCAAAGCAGGTGCTGGTGCTGGAGCACCTGGAGAAGCTGCTGGCAAAGCAGGTGCTGGAGCACCTGGTGAAGCTGCTGGCAAAGCAGGTGCTGGTGCTGGAACACCTGGTGCTGGTGCTGGAGCACCTGGTGCGGGTGCTGGAAAACCTGGTGAAGCCGCTGGGAAACCAGGTGCTGGTGCTGGGACTGGTGCACCTGGGGAAGATGCTGGCGGAGTTGCAGGGGAAGGAGGTCCTGGTGCTGGAAAAGGAGGACCAGGTGCAGGAAAAGGAGCACCAGGAGCAGTTAGACCTAGTGAGATGGGTAAAGGACCAGGAGCAGTTAGACCTAGTCAGATGGGTAAAGGACCAGGAGCAGTTAGACCTAGTGAGATGGGTAAAGGACCAGGTATGGTCGGGGCTGCAAAGGGCGATGGAGCTAGTCCTGGGGCTGGCCAAGCAGGAATAGGAAAACGTCCAGGAGCCCAGAAAGGTAAACCGAAAGGAGGAGAGAGAGGTGAAAGAGGTGACTCTGATGTTTCGCGTGTAGATTCCTTTGTTACAAAAACTGCAACAACTCTAGCCGCTGGAGCAACCGATGGAGCAGCTTTAGAGAGTGAATTACGTAAAATTTTGGACATGTTTATTGATGAATGTGGTTTTTGTTTTTGCAAGTGTCAAGTACCAAAAAGTCGCTTCTATGCCATATGTCATAAGTTATACCATCAAGGTCTCCATATGCTCAGCTTTAAAGATTTATGCTACATGCACAAGAAAATCTTTGCAGCCGCCGAAAACATTTTACCTGGCTGCCTATTGAACATGATATTTAGAGATATGACGCCAGCATTTCAACCGCTCAACCAACAATGTTGCGCTTGTAAAAGCGCTTTGTGCTGCGACAGCAATGAGGAAAAACTCATGAAAAAAGGTATGTAAATACATGTATACCTCCATAGTAGATATGTAAATCCTTACAGCTTGCACCCACCAAATTATAATACAAATTCTATCATTTTATCCTACAGTTGTTCGACTGGAACAGGATATTGAAAATGCCAAATTATGCCTACAGAATTTAAAGAATATTCCATCAAATCTATCAATACAGCCCTTTTATATCGAGAATGTTGAGAATGTTATAGACGAGTAAGTATACAAACCGATAATAGTAAGGGCGGACCAGAGAAACATATTTCACATATGATATTTTAAATAATTTTTTCGTTTTTTTTTTTAGAACTACATATCGTCCAACATCAGCTTCTCGTCATCATTCATCAAATAGAAAGCAGAGCAAGAAGGTATTGTACATAATAAACTATAATATGGTTAACTTAGTAATTACAGTGAAAGCTCCCTTGACTGGACATCCGTTTGTCTTTATATTGGGTTTTCTAAGAAAGAAGAAACTTGACCCTTTCGTAATTGGAGGCCAATATAGTATATTTTTCGTGGCACATAAGCTGACAATTGGCAGAAGGTAAACAACAACAAACCACTTCGCAGGAGAATTATAAAAATCTTTGGCCTCAACCCATACCTAGTATGTTAATTTGTGTTAGAAGATGAATCACTAGTTTGTGTTCGCCTTCGAATATTTAAACACTTTGTATGGAAATCTTATAAAAATCTTGAATCAATGCAATGTGTCTGGTTATGGGAACTATTCGGTTGTTGGGAGCCTTCACTGTACTTATTATATACTCGCATATTTATAATATTTTCTCTTACAGATACGATTTTGCAAAGAATAATGATATGCTCAAGGAACCACGTTAAGAGTTTAAATGTTTGTTACAATCAATATAAATATATTTCAATACCATCAAGAAGTTTTCTTGAATTGTTTTTTTAGTCTTTTGAGACTCTAAAGAGACACAATTATTACATTTCATATTATATAAAGTTCAAGTTCGGAGTTTTTTTCATATAAAATATATTTTTTAAGATGAAAACCCCAAGCTTTTTAACTTTATACTGTATGAAATATAATAATTAATGTCAAAATATTTGTATAAAAAAAGGTTAAACACAGACACAGCCGAAAGGCAGCTACAAATAATGTTTATATTTAGTTAAGAGATAATAATTTTATAATTGAATAAAATATTTTATACAATTTATAATTGGTTCCGTTGTTACTACTACCAATAGTAGAAATGTAACGGCAAACATACTTACATTCATGTATGTGTAAGATGTGTTGCTTTAGTGTGGATTTCATTTATGGATAAATGTGCATATTACTTTGTAATCAATAATTTAACATTAAATAATTAACATCAATAACAATAAAATTATTAATTTCTTTGATTCAGTCAAAATGTTTTGTGTTTTCCTTTTTAAAATTAGAAATCAATAAAGACGGAAGAATGTTAGACACCTTTTTGGAATCCAATACTTCAATATGCCATGAATAACAAGTTTTACTTATTTATACTTGTATATCCTTTAGTAAAATGATAAAAATTATGACAAATATATTGTATATTTGAAGGCTGTTTCCAATTTCTTTGTATTCACTTTTCAATTTCAATAAATCACACTCATTAAAACAAAGTAAGAATATCAGATTCAAAAAAAGAAAAGGTGAGATCTTGATCCTGGATATTCTTTGTCTACATGGCACAATATCCCTTCGGACTCAACTATATTGTACGCCACATTTCAAGCAATGTAAAAATGGATGTATTCAATTAATAAATTTATTTTATGTAACTGAAAACATCATCTCACAATATCACAGCTTAAAATTTAAATTTGTAAATAGAAATAAAAATTGGTATTTTTTAGGACTTATCATATATACAATAATCCTACGTACATTTTAAACCAGAGTCGCCAACTAACACAATTTTTCGAGTGAACTCGCTATGTTTCGTCTGTACTCGCTAGAGAAAGAAGAAACTCAGCTGTTTTTACTTAACCGAAGTGATTGTGTAAACTTTTATAGATTTTGTAAAAAAATTGTTTTACAAAACCTAAATAAAAATGGAGTTTCTTCGCTCAGCTAAAAATTGCATTAAATTTATGCAGGTTTGTTGTAAATTTAAGTTTAGAAAATTATATAAAATCTTATCAACTTCGACTTTAGGTTTTGCAACCGGGCATGTTATCGCCGGCATCATCCTTATTGCAAGCACAGCAAGTGAGACACCGCCAGACTAAACACTGGAATCCAAAATTCAAACGCTTGCGTAAACAAAAATTCATTAAAGTAGAACTACCAAATTTTCGAGAGAAAACAAGTGACTTGTCACAAGATGAAATGCGTCGCCGTCTAAAAGAACGTGGTATGATGCCACCACGCCCTTGGTTGGAGCGACCTTTTCACATCAGTTGTACTGGTGGCATATTCGAACCTTATGTACCACCAGAGGGCGATGGTAAGAAATCATTTATATCGAAAGCGGGTGCCAAGCAAAAGTTTGAATTTCTTGAAAAGAAATCGAAAAGTATGTTGGCCGTACGTAAGATACGTTCATATGAGGAAGATTTTGAGACCAACGAGTTTCTAACACAAGCCCAGGAGATTTACATAGCTGCACACACCCACATGGCTGCTAAGGAAAAATACAAAATCCGTGATTTCGTCACTGAACGTTGCTATCCCGAAATGATGCACAATGTACGCGATAAAACTATACACTGGAAATTCTTGCAATCCCTCGAACCACCACGCGTTGTACATGCTCGCGTCACTGAAGTCATTACCAAAGAGAATCAATTCGCCCAAATCACCGTACGCTTCAATACACAACAATCTTTAGCTATTTATGATCGCTTTGGCCGCCTCATGCATGGTAGTGAGATTTTGGCCAAAGATGTCATAGAATATGTTGTGTTCGAGAAACACATCTCCAATATGTATGGCAAATGGAGATTGCACAATAAGATTGTTCCAGATTGGTTGCCACCAAAAGATCCAGCATTGATTACTTATCGTTTCATCGATGATGAACCACCACAACAACAAATTGAAGAAGGCGAAAAGAAACTATTAAGTGGAGCCAGTGAAGATAGTGAAAAGAAAGAAATATTGCAAGTTGCTGCTGCAACCAATTCGGTTGAGGGTGCTGATGCCAGCAAACAGAAATTGGTTCCTTGATTGTATTTTTTATGGGTTGCATGGCGTCTTCGAACGAATCATCTAAATGTTGTTCAATGAAACGTTCATAATCAAATTCAAATCTCTTGATTTTTTTTTTTTTTTTGATACAATAATATGATAATAATATTAATACATAATAATGAAGTTTTCTTTGTTTTGTTATATAAATTCATTTATAAAATTCTATCTTTAGTTTAAAGCTTAAATTGTTGTAAAAGTTAAAAGTGTGCGAGATAGTACAGCATTTTTCATGGTTACATAGAATAGATATACACAACACAATCAATTCACACAGAAAATTATTAAATAAATATTTACAAATACAATAAATTTAAAAATGCACCTAATAAGGGTACGTGTCATCATATCTTGAATTCAGTGACAAGAGGAAACTAAAGAAGGTAAGTAAGGAAGATACGATTCCCTACTTTCTTCTCTCACTTAAGAATAATGTTAGTAAAGATACCAAATAGAGAACTGCAGCGAATTTGAATTGTATTTTGTATGACTTACTTGCTTTGGTACAGGAACAAGTAATAAATAACTCAAACCAGAAATACCAGAAATTATTCTATTTTCATGTGCGTTCGGTTCTTGTGAATGGTTTGTCTACGAACAAATGGCTCGAATCACTTCGAGTGATTGTGATTGAAAGGGTTCGTTTGTTTCGAATCAATCATGTTCGGGTATTTTGTACATGAATTGAATTGAATTAAAGCTAGTGAGTATGCCAAAATGTAGATTGTTGACCCACTTATTATCAATATTTTTAATATTTTCTTCTTTTTTTTTTTCAACACTGAAATATTATTTATACTAGCATTGCCCGGCGCGCATTTCTATGCCAAAATCGGTTCTTTCCCTTAATTCAGTCAAATGATTAGAAACAGTCATAAATATATACATAATTAATACTAATCGAAAAAAAAAAATTTGTAAAAAACTGTGGGTATCTCAACAACCTCGCCATCTACTGGATCCAAATTAAGTTAAGAACCATCCAGATGACCCCATAAATCCAACAAAAACAAATTCATCAAAAGATGATGGAAAAAATCATGTCATGAACTGCATGACCACATTACACTGCATTAATAGCTGCACAGCTTTTTGATGTCTACGACATTATCGACACTTTGGTGTCGTCATATTTCAGCCAATTGAAACAAATCCTTAAAGACTTATCAACTAAAACCTTCCTGTTGAATCGCTAAATCCATTGGTGACAACTGTATGAAAATACGTTCGGTACTTTTTGAGTATATCGCTTTCAGTCAGACAGACACGGCGAAGGGACATTGTCTTTTCTATGTGTAATGCAATATGTATAAATATAGATATTTTTCACTATACTCCCCTCCTGACTGTTATGAATATAATTTGTTTAATATTTTCAACACCAAATTCATGGAATACATTGTTAAGCTTGTTGAATATATTTTCCTCCATTTGACTTCATTCCCAAAAATATATCATATATTTTGGAGTTTTTCTGGAAGTGCAGTGTGACTCCTTACAAATGCCTTTTTACGAAATTGCCTGTCCATATGTTAATTGTGACGACACTCCGCTGCTCACAACATTGGCTATGTACATCTTCTCGAAGTTTAGCAACAAATATTAAAACTACAATCAAATATATTCAAAAATTTAAAGGATCCCCATACAAGGGAACTATACGATCTAGTATCCCAACGATCTTGATTTACACCGTTGATGGAAATGGATTAGAAACTTATAGTATAGAAATTTTAGTTTGATTAGAGCGCTAGGGAGGGTAGCTCCCATTAAAATTCAGGTTTTTATTAGAAACCCTTTTTTGTTTGTTGTACTATTGAACTGAAATTTAGGCACTATAAATTTTTGATATAGGCGGTGTATATTTGTTGGAATCAGCAAAATTGAACCACTAGGACGGTGCCCCAGTTTAGTACGGAACCCACCATGATTTTTTTTCTTTTCGTTTGCATATTCCTGTCATTTCGGGAATTTCGGGATTGTTGTTGAATATGGCAGTCCGTCATTGACATCAACGTTGCACCGACCTTAATGAAAAACTAATTTGGCAAGGCCTGATCCGTTTAGTGCAGAAAATGGCCGGCAAACTTCAATGACACATAAAGTGCATTTTTCATGAATGGTTTCACTTTTGACCAATGCTAAGACTGATTAAATTGGACATTTTGTGAACACTATAAAAAACCGAGTCATACTAATTTATAACAAACGAGTCATACTCTAGTACGACTCGTTTTTGTGCGATTCAATACCCGCACCTGATTGATTCGAAACAAAAGAATACTTTTGATTACAAACACTCGAAGTGATTCGAACCGAACGAACATGAAATTAGTATGATTCGTCTCGTACACATACCTGACCGAGTGCTGTGATCCACTTGGGCCTATTCTTTAACTACACTGATTTGAGTCGGCTCGATACTACTCGATGCAGCTCCCTGGGTATTATATTATTACATAATAATGACAGCTATTCAATATACATATACATATATCTGTATTTATATTATCACGGAATTTAAACGAAGCTACTGCTTGGTTCATCCAAGTAAGCGCAATGCGCTGATGTTTGCTCTGTGCCTAGTAATGATTTGCGACCACCAATCTCCATGGGTATTTTACTAGACGATGTAGTTAGGATTGGTGAAGTTGCTGATAATGTGGGAGAAACAGCAACGTGTTTACCACAATCATTTGTCATTGTTGTTGTGGCTCCCCAATTTGATGGTTTAATAGGCAACACTTTCGGTTTAGGTGGCAATGGAGGTGGAGCGCCCTTTGCTATACTCAATGTTGGACTTGGGGTACGTTCAACTGTTGTTTGTGTCCTACTGGATTCCTGTTCACAATTTGTTGCTGTTGTTGCATTTTCGATTTCTTCATCATTATCAACTTTCATGGGAGAAATAGTTTTAAGGTTTTTTGTTATTGATAAACGTGGTGCAGGCTGTGGTGGTTCCACAACCGATGATGATATGCTTGGGGATTCTTTTTGGGTTGTGTTGGTTTTTGATGAAATTGGCGGGGGTTTAGTGATTGGACTTAGATTGGCACGTGCTTTACGTAACTTTGAAGCAACAGCATTTAAATTTTCCTTATGCTTTAAAAATTCGGGTAATTCAAAATTGATCTCAGTGCCGCGTTGATCTTCAAGACGCGCCAACTGGGCACGTTTGAGGCCTTCAAGAAGTTCATCTGTTGAATAGAAGGTACATGGTGATTTATATTTATGACGAATCATAAAGAGGGTACCCTACCTTGATGTTCGGCTACTCTCTCAGTGACTTGAAGCTTAACGCCTGCCTTGAGTTTGGCAATAATTGGTTTCTTAGGATCCACCACTACTGGTAACGGTGTTGGTGCTATGACTGTTTGGTTTGATGTTGATTCCTCGCTATGTTGGCTACTCGTAGATTTCTTTTTGAATTTTGGTAATTTACTGCCTGGAATGTTTGAGTCACGCCTGCGCATACGATCGAATATGGAAGACGTTTCTGAAGCGCAATCATCAGACTTCAATGATGACAAATCACTTGGTCTTTGAGCAGCAGCAGCATGTGCATCAACTTTACCCTGCAGTAATTCATTGAACACTTTATTTGTAATTTCATCCAAAGTATTTTGACTTGTGTTCGTTGTTCCATTTGCACCACTGCCAGCCACAAGAATACCATTGCGATTTGTTCCTGACATGCCACGTTTAGCTATCACAGGGACTGCTGAGTTGGCAGTATGACTATTCATTTTAAATGCCGGTGGCACTATACTAGTTTTTCTCGTAGATTTCGGCGACAAACTAGTGCCGCCGCTTTGCTGAAAAACCGACATCTGCATCTGTGATGGTGGTGGCACTAAAACAATTTGCAAACGTAGACCATCTGCTACAGTGACCGGCTGATTAAGATCGAATTGTGTTTGGGTGTCACGTCTAAGAACTTGAACACCAGTCATGCTATAGTTGTACTTATGAAGTATGGGACGAATGACTTCATGCAATTGCTTTTTGGGCTTACTCTTTACGGATATAACCTTTGGATCGGGCAGTTCCAATTTGAAGGTTACACGCTGTTCAATTAATACTTCCTTGCCAGCAAGAGTTTGGGCAGGTAGTTGCATATCTATGGACTTACAGTCTCCATTTATAACAACATCATAATATTGGTAAGAGAGTCCGCGTTTTTCCAACAGACGTTCAACTAGTTGACCAATAGTTTCATCAGCTCGGGTCTGTACAATTGTCGTTGCTCCATCACTGAGTATAACACGACAAAGCGAGGTCACCAGCTCAGCAGTGTGAGCATTGGCTGTGTTCGCATCGAATGACGAAAGCGAAGATCGTGAACTGTAAATGTCACTTAGAGAGCTCTGGGTTGAGGCAATCTTCAGTGAGCTGCTCGAAAGTGGCGCCAACCTATTCGTGCATGGTACAACTGGTGCAAGCATCAGTGAAGTGACCTTGTTGATGGCGCTACCATTTGTTACCGCATCGTTGAGTATTTCATTGCGGTCACGAGATTTACTGCGAGTCTTGCGATGCCAAGGTAATAGACTCTTACGGCGGCGATCTTCTGCATTGCTTGCGGATTTTTTCAACTAAAAAAGAAAAACAAAAAGTTAAATTATGTTTACTGAACACTTACATATTTCTTTTTCGTAAGTTAGACCTCACTCACCTTTGAAGAGGCCGCTACGTGAAAATTTGTCTTCAACAATTCATCCAAATCTTCGCCACTAAATGGTAATGGCTGCCGTTTCTCTTCAGCCTCTAAGCAGCTTTTGTATAAATCTGAACGTATAAACCGTTGATAGCTATCGAATTTCATTAGATTAAAGATTTGCTTTTGGGCAGGCGCAAAAATATCAGGCGCTGCACTTTGCAGCTTCTCTTCCGTCAGGTTGCGGGCCTGTGAGTCCACATTGACGGGATCAGTGCCGGAATTACTCAAATGCTTATTAAATATTGCACGTCCTTGGACAGTACGTTCCTCTTCGTTATCCAATTGACGATAACGTTCGCATGCAGTCCAGAAATAAATATTCTCAGCAGAGAATTCTTTTTTAAGAAATTCAGCAAATGTTTGCATGCCGGCAGCATCTTGTAGCATTCGCTCAAATGAAGAACCCCAAGCTGCCACACCATTTGGTCCACCATCACCACCTATATCCTCTGCTACTGCTGCTGTTGTTGCTTGTGAACCTGTGGTATAAATCTTTGGCAATTCTTGAATGCCCATTTGCTGTTTGTGTTGTGTTCGACTGCATCGCGCCGTCGTCTGTTGTTTCAGTTCATCAATGAAACTGCCGTCCATGGACTTAATGTAGACATCATTATCCGACGCTGTCATTGAAGCAGTTCGTCGCACTAGTGGACTGTTGTATTGTTGTTTCTGTGCCTGTTGTTGTTGCTGTAGTTGCTGTGGCGTACGAAATGAAGATTGACCCCAAGCACGACGAAAAGGCGAAGCATTGGCGGGTAGTGCGCGGTTCTGCAAATAGAAAACAAAAAAAAAAAACAAGAGAAACAAAAAAAAAAAACAAGAGAAACAAAAATTATTAATTGCTACAACAACAACAATAACATGAAGAAACAGAACATGATTATTTAAGTTGGTTGGTCTTTTCGAGTCTTTTTCTTAGTCATTATCATGGCCACATCGCGACACGATAAACTTTTGAACTTCAGCAAAAAAAACTAGAAAGAATTTAACTTTGTAACAAATAATGGAGACAAAATGACACCATAAATTACTAAGTGACGCATGCAACAACATGGGATTAGATACCCTCTTTTGGGGGAACTTCTTCTCTTCTCTCTCTTCTAACACCATTTGGACTTACATAGTATGTATTTAAAGAAGAAACGGTGTATTGATCCCATAACGAAACAATTCATAGATATTCTTCAATCATTCATTTTTGTGTTTTGCTTAAATTGAGATTAATGAATACGAGTATCTTTCTTTTGACTACTCCGAGTATAATAATTTATGGTTCAACTGATTGCAGAATTTATTGGATTTTTTTCAATTTTCTTTAAATTTCCGGTACACTTTACAACTTTGGAAAGTTTCTCCAATTTCAATCAGATCATCAAATATTTTTTCACTCCATTTCTCTTTCTTTCTTTCTTTCTTCTTTCTCAAGTTGAATTTTACGAGTAATTTGCAGCAGCAACTTGTTGCAACAAACCACCAATAACAACAACAACAGCAACTGCAATAACACTATGTTCCTATTACTTTATCAATGAATTGTTTTATGAATTTGGGTCAGTCAACAATACACAATACAAAGTGTTTTCATGGATCTCTGGTAGTTACTTAGTTTGTTGCTAACGTTGTACAATATTTTATGTGTACCATCATATATACAAATAGATAAAAAGAGAAACCCCCCCATATAGCCTCTGGTCTCACCATTAACCATCTGACAAACAGACAATCCCGCCTCCACTAAGATCCAAGTGAAACGATCGCTCTCTCGCTATGCGTCATTTTAAAGTGAAAAACAGAATTGAAATGAAAAACAGAACCCAAATGAAGCAATAAATGTTCATCCACAACAATATAAATGAGAAAAGTATTATTAAACCTCAGTTTCATTAAAAATAGAATACCCTTGTGCCACAATATCATCATCATTTCTATATATAAATGCTTACAGTGATTTGCTGATTCAATGAATTCTATTTTATGTATCTCTAATAATTTTTATGAATTTTACTACTATATTGTTATAATTGCCATCTTGTCTTGGACTCTCAATAGGTGTAAGGAACTGAAGAGTTAGACTACTGTTAGCCTTGGCGTACACGGAAGCTAAGAGCAATTCAAACTATATAACTATATTAGAAATTTTGGTTCAAGTTCAATATAATCTGTTTATATTTATTTAAATCTTAATTTTATGCAGTTTAAAATTTTTGGATAATTTCAGTTTTGTATCTCAAAAACTTAGTCACCGTTCAGTTCTTCTGTTTTCTCCATTGAAAAACAAAAAAACTCAATGGCAAATATAAAGTGTATAAAAACGCCCATTGAAATCGGAGGCAGTAATTCATCTATGAAGGATAGAAAGAAAGAGAGAGAGAGAGAGAGAGAGGGAGCTTGAGTGAATGAGTGAATAAGAAAGATAGATAGAAAAGAAAATTAACTTAAACGCAACAAAAATCAGAATTACGATGAGGTTGATGATTACTAAACAATAGCTCTAAACACAGATACACATATACACTTTATTGCATCGTAACTATCTACATATGGATATATGAATATATCGTACATATCGTACATATACAATATACCATATGTACATACATTATTTGTATCTGTCTGGTTGGGTTTATTGCGTACACGAATGAATGAACAAACAAAATACATTTGGCTTTTGCTTTTTTGTAAGTAGGAAACGAGCAATTTGCCAAAGTAAACAATTAAAATGAATAACGAACAAAAATTGAAAATTCAATTTAAAATTACAAAACGTCAAAAGGGTCATCAAAAGCAAATCAGATCAAATCAACCAAACGACGACGGCACATGGAAGTTAGTTAACTTGGGAATGAGTTCAATATGTAAAGAAGATTGGAGGTGGTTTGGTTTGGTTTGGTCCGGTTGGATTGTGGGAACTTAATACAGTTTGATCCTTAGAAAATTCAAGCAGCAAATTACTTGTAGTTACATTTGTATTGAAATCTTGTCAATCCCCCTCCCATAAGACACTGTGGGAAACACTCAATGTACACAACACAGTACAGGTTTCTTTTCTATGACAACAAGTGCTGTGCAGAATTTTCCATGCCACATTAAATTCCTCGTTTTGCTATTCGAGACACGGCTGAGTGGTCGGCGGCGGTCAGTAGCTAGTGATCAGTAATGGCAAGTCAGACTCAGAGTCATCGTAGTCGCTGTCTTTTGAAATGTCTCAACTCATTGGTTGCTTGGTTGGTCACACACTCATTTGTTTTTTTTTTATATTTATTTTCACACATTTTTTGCACCATTGACAATCTTAGAAACAACAAAAGAAAGCTGAGTTTGCAGCATTTGTTTATACGAGTATATGCAATAATAAATTCCCTTCACCCCTCAAAGGGGACACGGTAGACTTATTCATCAACTAAACAACCAAGGAACGAACAGTCTGAGGTTTCTCAGACAAATAATCTGTGGTTGCCATTTTATTGTCCCACAAGTGTTTCTTTTTTTTTTTTTTTTGTAATTTTATTTTATCTCTACCCTGTCACCGGATACTTAAAGCATATGGCTTTGTAAAATGAGATACTATGAGTATCGAGATACATTTTGATTTGTGTTGTTTCACACAGTTAATTATAGTTCCAAGAATCTGAAAGATTATAAAAGTTTCGTGTGTTTGATTATTTGTAAATTAAGAAATACAAAAAAATTTAAGTCAACTCTATGAGTATAAAAAGCTTAAGCGGTAATTATGGGACTTGACTTCTTTATCCGGTTTACTATCTGACTTAATTTAACTAAAAAATATTACTTACATCTATGAGGTTTAATATAGATAGTGAAACGTGTCTTTTGAGTAAACAATTAATCAGATTAGTTTACAATTTAAAAACCCACGTTCTATTGATTATTATTTTTTAATGCCAGGTATGTGATTAAAAGTGTAACTTTCTAACTTAACAATTTAGTCCTAAAGGAAACTAAACAGATACATATGTATGTTATAAGTCAATATCAAATCCAAATGGTGTCTTCTTTTGATTACCCAATAGAATCTAGCAGGCTCTTTGGAAAGATCATGTTTTGTGATGAAAATTATTTCTGTTTATCATGTGGATTTGAAGATCTTGAGATTAAAAAATAGTGTTCCGTAATGCAAAGAATCTCTGTGGTATCTCAATGATAAATCAGAAATCTATAACTTTCATTTTTTTCTTGTAAGCTAAAGGCAGCTTAGATATGTTCAGATATCTCTTATCTTGAAAAATTATATGGCAAGTGATTTATAGAATGTTTTTCTCAGGGATTGTCAACGACTTTGTGTAACAATTTTAATACTTAGTCTCATTAACTGAGAACGGGATATTTTAAGCAAGTGACTAACAAACTGAATAAGCAAAGACACTTTTACCTTTAGATTTGTATGTGCTTAGCTTAGGGTAAATCACTAAAAAAAAAACAAATATGTACATACGAGTATCTTTGTTACCAGGTCCCAACAACCAAATTCACTTGAAATGTTATTTTCATTTGAATAATTTTTTGTTCTTTAGTTCTTTTTTTTTTTTTTTTTTTGTTTTCTTGCTTGTTTTAGGTAAACTTGTTTAATGTTGCTTTGAATTTAAAACAAAAACATAAAAGTAACGCACCAAACCAAGTCAAAGTCTAAAACAATTCCTTGCCTTTTATTTCTTTTTTTTTTGCAATTCAAAGAAAGCGAAAACGTGATGATATTTTCAACGATTTTTGTTTTACACAAATTTATTTAAACAAATTTTTATTTGCAAAGCATTTTTGTTTATTTTTTAATGATTCAAACTCACTTTTTCTTTGAAAAATTATGACTATTATTTATTGCATTTATGTATTATTAATTAATACTTTTCTTTTTCTCTTTGATTAAAATTTTGTTTAAATTTATTTAATCTGATTCATTCGCGTGATTAAAGGAACAATCAAATACAAGAAACAATAGAAAACGAAGAAAAATTCAAATCTGTTCCACTCGAGATAATGTCAAAACTTCAACTGAACTGAAGACTTTTCTCTTGGTTAAATCTTTGTGAAATTATTGCTCCCATATAACAAAATCCATTCATACCCACATAGATGTACACACACACACACACATATATGACCATATATCTATATCTTTGTATGCGTGTGAACAAAGCAAACTACAAACTCTACAAGCAAAACCAGCAGCAAATAAGCAACAAAAATAACAAGTTAAAAATGAGGAGCGCCATCATCGTTGTGTTCCTCGCTCTCACACATATTATTCATTCATTATGCACAGAGAGAGAGAGAGATAGAGAGAGAGAGAAAAGCACATAAAAGCACTTGTTTCTGTATGTGAGAACAAACAGATCAAGAGACTGAACTTAGTATGAACAATTCAGAAAGAGAGCCATAGTAGTGAGTGCAATGCACATTAGCTTGTTGATCATTTAAAGCTTTCATTTTTATATGCGAGCAATTGAGCTTTTTTACATATTCGTACATACATCCATGCAAATTGCATTAACTCACATTATTCACTCATTCATTACTCACTCACTAACTCACCCAATTTTACCCTCCACACTCTCTGACTCTCTTCTTCCAATAAGCTAATTAACTTAATTGCCCCAATGCACTTGTGTGTGTGTGTGTGTGTGTATGTGTTTTTAGTGTCTTTCATTTTGTTTTCTATTTCTTTATCTATTATAGTATTTCTCTTCTTTGTTGCTTTTGTGAAATTATACAAAATTATTGTATTGTATTGTATGTTATTTTCGCCGGCTTTTTGAAGTTTTCTTTGTCACGTCAATAGGTTTTTTGGTCCCTTTAGTATGTAATGTAAATAAAGAAGCTTTATCATTTTATCTAGTAAGAAAATCAATTAATTTCCATATACAATACAATACATAGTTCTTTTTTTATGGTTTTTACCCATAAATGGGCGCATTGAAAATTAAAGTCATAAAAATATAACAACAATTAAAAAATTATAATAATGACAACAAAAGAAAGAAAAGCATAAGAAATGAAAGAAGCAAAACAAAGTACAAAATAAAATAAACTACGAAATGACTTTGAAAGAAAGGAATGTGGGTTGTCTGTCAGTCAGTCCGAGTCTGTTGTAAAAATTCTCATGTGGGTAATGACAGCCGACGTCGTCGTCATTATATTCATCATACATACATAAATTTGTATATCTATAAGTAAATATATCTGTGTTTAACAATTCCCAAAGAATCGCCCCTTTTTTTTCTCGAAAAAACGCCTTTCTCGAGACCAATTAAAATTCATTCAAGTTGAATTGTATTTTCCTCCGCAGTCTTTTTTTGTTGTTGTTGTTTTTCTAACCTCTAATGAATGACGAAACAAACTACTGTGAAGTACAAGAACAGAACAACCAGAATAATTTTCGCTAAAAAGAAAATTGCGCTATTTGCGATTACGATCTTAATAATTTAGCGTAAATTTATGATTTGTTTAAGTTTCTTTGATGGCAGCTGCGGCACGTTTCTTTTTTTCTTTCATAATTCTCATTTCTCTAATTCACTGTAACTCGACATCTTAACTACAACTATCCGACCACCCACAATCTCCCTCCCCTCCCATTCATTTTCATCATTCACTTTCATTTCAATTGTCTTCTTATACAAGTATTTATTTATTTATATACCCAGATCCAGAGTAGTCTGTGTCTCATTAAACACAACAATACACAAATCACTTTATCTTGCGCAATTATTTAGTTCCATCGGTGGAGCAGTTCTTTTTTCGTTTATTTCTTTTTTTTTTTTTTTAGTTTTTTGTTTTTACTATTCCAAAAAAACAAATTTCTTTGTTGTGTAAATTACTTTTTTTACGTTTGTTTTTCCAAATTTATGCGCGAATTCCTTTCAATTTTGTGTAGCGCAAAAAATTATTGTTTCTGATGATGATGTTTGCAATATCATTATTATCATGATGATGATTACGTATTGTGCATTTAATTAAATATATCCGGCATTATTTTCTTTCTTTTCCATTGTCTGTTTTGTTCTTCTTTTATTTAAATACTATTTGAATTTATTATAGAAAACATGCGGGATCAGTCGACGTCGTCGTCGTTGTCGTTCTTTTAAGTTTGAGTTTTTCATTAAATGAATATTTATGATGATTTGAATTAAGAAGTTTAAATTGCCAAAATAAAACCGGAAGAATTATGAATTTGAAGCTTTTGATGTACAAGAGTGAGTCTCTTTCATGTTTATTTTATATCTTTATTTGGAAGATTTAGTCTAACAATGGGAATGGCAAATGTCTTGATGATTGGCAGAAATAGTGTGTAATTGGTATGTTAATTTGAAAAATATGTAAAATACTTAAGTGAAAGTGTAAGGCAATTTGGACAAAAGCAAATGTAAAAACAAGATTTGTTTGGTTTTATTACGCTTTACCCGAGAAGATCTTCATAGAAAAATTTAAAATCGTCTAATAATGGAATATTATTCGAACACCAAGTTCCTAACATCCTGAATTTATAAACTATGGTACATTAAACTCAGCATTATTTCAAGACACATGTAGCAATAATATTTTTATATTATGTATTCCGACTTTCTTGTTCACTAAAGAAATGAATAAAAGTTAGTTTTTTACAACAACAAATCGATTTCCTTTCTATTCTTTATATCGAAAATTGAAAGACTGCAGTAAATATGAATAAAATGATCTAAGCAAATTACTCATACGCCATCAAAGCCTGAGATCTACACCGCCTATTGGACGAGGAATTCAAATATTAATTTCAAAACTAGGTATCTCGGCGTGCGTTGCTGAACCCTCGCTTTGTTCGTTTGTTAGTTTTTAGAATCTTACCTTTAAAATAAAAGAAAACAACAGAAACTAGAAACAACGTTATCTTCGACTATGCCGAAGATGAAATACTCTTCACGGTATTTGTATAGTAGATAGCCTCCTTAAAGGTCTCATTCGGCTGGTTAAACAATTTGTCTTATCGAGCTGTTCAAGAATATATATACTTTATGTGGTCTCTTTTGTATCCTTCTGCCTGTTACAAACTTCATGACAAACTTATAATACTATTCACTACCGTGAAGAGTATAAAAAGGAGATTTATTTCGGCTGTGCCGAAGAAGTTATACTCTTCACGTAGCCCTAGAAAATGTGCTTGCCTACACTCGCTCCTGTGATTGACCTTTTTTTAGGGAAGGGGCAGTACACAAACAGTATTTCAATATTGACACTGAAATATTTGTATGGGACCTATACCATCCAGTTATCGCAGGGTCTTGAAATTAATATAATTTGTGAACTTAGCTCCGACACTAATACTATCCAAATTTCAGTTCGCTAATACAAAAAACAAAATAATTTTTCCAATAAGAATATGAATTTGGATCTGGGTTTGTATGGGAAATACATATATGATCCATTAAAGATAGAGTTTTGAAATTTACATAGATGGTGGACATGGGACAGAGATTTTTAGTGTTTAAAATTAATTTCCTTAATACAAAAAATAAGAAGGTTTTTATGGATCCATTTAGGTGACCACATAACATAAGTACAATTTTTATATCAAAATTGGTCCAGCCGTTCTCGAGTTTTGCGCTTAGCAACACTTTCAGCCATTCACTTTTATAATATAGAGTATAGAAGAAGATATGAAAGTCTTCAAAACTGTGAATGAAGGGCACATAATAATAAAGTCTCTCATAAGCCATCGAATTTCATTTAACTAGAAATTCGTTGCCCTGCTTTAAGATATTAGTATAAGTATGAAAGATTATAAATACATACTGATAACTATAGGTATCAGTCTAATAAGATATTGTATTTTATTATGTTCTTCAACATTTGACCTTCCATTCTCTTCTCAACTCATCATGTCAAATAATGAAAGACTAGTAAAAATTGAATAAAATTCCACAAACAAACATTGATCCCCCTCCTTCATCATACTTTCAAAAGTCACTCACAATATACTTGTGCTGCTGTGGATATTTTGAATTGATTATTTCATAATTGAATATGTTCTGATAAGTAAGTAAACATCAGCAGTTTAGGATTTGTAAAAAAAATCTTATACATATAAGCCATCAAAGTCCTAGAATTGTGCCGTCTAAAAGACAAAAACATATGTATAAAACTGCACTTATTTTGAATGAAGGGTTGCAAAAAAGTCCTTCATACGCCATCGAAGCTTTAGATCCACATACATCTTCCAATTGACGAAGAATTCTTTTACATATGTAGGTATTTATTTGAAAACAATAACAATAACTCATACGCCGTGGAATCCCATTTGGAATGAAACAACGCAATTATTTAATTATTCATCAGCTCATCAGGTTAATCTTTATTGAACTTAAACTTTTCTATGTATGTTTTTCATTAGATATTTAAACAAAATTTATTTTATTTTTATCCCATCCTAAATGTTAAATATCATTACCATCATCAACATCATATGCATTTAACAAAGAATTAATAAACAATAAACAATAAACAAATATGTATATAATACTACTTATAATTCTTACCGATCTATAAAGAGATGCCGGCGTTAAAATTTAATAAATTCCATTCATAAAACTCTCTCGAGTTAAGTTGAAAATCAACCGCAACGTAAATAAATCATAGAAGGAACAACAGTCAACTGCCGACTGTTGATTTTGTTGTTATTATTGATTTCGTCACCGTTTGCTATTCTTTACTCATATAACCATATTTATGAATAAACAATAATTCCAATAAATTACTACCAACTCTTCTCATCAACGTAAACAAACAATGAACAATTGAATGAGTAGCGAGCGTTCAGTACCGGCTATACTATTTAGAGATATCGTTTGATTCGCACACTTACTGATACTCGTACAATACAAAGAGTAGAGATCGATAAAACTTAAAAATAAAACACTTAATGACAACTAGGAAGCTTAACAGAGAAACTTAAAAATGACTCACTCGTATTACATTTGTCGCATCATTGAACACAACACCCTTTTTGGTTGTTGGTTTCAATTTGGGTGAATAGTTTTCTGGGGGCATCTTGGTAAAGTCCATTTGTTCCATCCTATCTGGATCACTGACAGAACGGCGTAGTGAGGTTATTGTAGCACGTTTAGCATGAAAAGATCCACGTAAGAATCGCGCAAACTCATAGGCAGCATTCTTTCCAGCACGGCAGATAGCCCCTTTAGTTGGTGGTGTCACTTTGAAGGTGGGCAACAATGGTGCATGCATTTCAAATGAAGAATCTGGTGAAATATTACGACTTAGATTTGTCGATGATGCTGATGACTGTGATGTAGTGAAATTCGAACTGGCCGAAGAGATACCATCATCAGGATCTTCCTCGTCATTCAACTCGTCTTCGGCATCAGAATGTGGCAATGGTTTGCAACCAAGTTCAGAACGCATCACAACTGGTGAATTATCATCGTTGCTGCTCTTGAAGTCTTGGAGAGATTTCTTACTTGACTTTCGTTTCACCGAGAACAATTGCAAAACTTTAGATGCTGAACGACAACTGCTCCGTTCCGGTTGAGCACGTAGCAAAGCTGTTGGCGGTGCCATGAGATCTTCAGCTTCAGCAGATTTTATTTTATGCTGAGCCAATTGTTTAGCATCTGATGTAGATGGGCGATCCTCATAAGTTTGCTTGCCTACGCTACGTGTGGGAGTATTACTACGACTGGCTCGTTGATAAAGTTCCTTTGCCTTTCGACATAAATATGGTGAGGAGCACTTTTGGCTCGATGACTTGGTGATTGTCACTTGACGTGATTCAAAATCACGTACAAATTCCATTAAATTCTTCCTATCCAACTCGGTAATGCAATGATGACGCATACGTTGCTGCTGCTTGTCCTTTTGGGGACTCTGTATATGTTTAATCTCCAAGCTGGTATCGAAGCTACCAGAATCGTTTAACTGACCAATGCTTTGGACAAAGCGTTCAACCATGTTGGCTATGGGGCTTTGCTGTTTCTGTTGAGTTTTGTTGTTGGTATTAGGCGCGGCTTGAGAGTTTTCCTTACTTATGTTTTGTGGTCTTTCAATTTTTTTCATTTTATGTTTTATTTTAATTACAATGCCTCACTGAAGAAATCAATTTTGGAAAGTTTTTCATTTCAATGGAAATTTTTGAATTTTATTTATTTTATTGATTGCAATAAGTTCGCAAAGTTTACCGCGCGATGCGTGTTTCCGCTTTGCTTGCCACCGTTTAACTGAATTTTCCAAAAACATTTGCGCCAAAAGGTAAACTTTTCTTTTTCACACATGCATGAATTTGAAGAAAAATAAAATGGGGGTTGGGGTTGGGGAATGGGAAATGGTAAAGGTAAATACAGTACAAACTATTGGAAAAATCTTAATGCGCTGCACACTTCTTCTGAATCAATCGTTTGGAAAGATCTTTATGAGCCAGCACAGTAGGTAAGCACAGCAATCAGGCACGTATGTATGTACACATCACATTCGTTATAGGTATGACTCTTCTTTGAAGAGTTTTGAAATTACTCATGCGGTGGTTTTTGGATTAGCTTTGGGACCCAACTCTTTCAGACACGGTTACGTCTGCGCATATGCTCACACATGCTCAAAATGAAATGTCAACGTCAAACTTCCATTTTAGCAATATACTGTAATTGCTGACTAAGACACAATTTCCCTTTCGACTACTTTCGAAAAATGTGCGGTGAATATTAAATACATTTTGTGGTTTCTATAAATGAGTTGATTAATCAACAACAAGATGTTTGCATTCTACTAGTGTACAATAAATGGCTTGAAATTATGTACAATATTTCCAAACAACAGTTGACAACTCTAAGGCATACAATGTTTAATCAAAAAGATCTAAAATGGAAGTGATTGTGGAATATTTCGTGAAGTTTTTCTTTTTTTGAAAGTTTTGCTATAAAAAATGAAATATAATTTCCAAAAGAATAAAATAAAATTAACATGGTTAGTGAATATGCATCAGACACTTATACTATTCAAATTTCAGTTCGATAACACAAAAAACAAAGAACTTTTTCTAATAAAAACATGAATGTAAATCGGGGTTTGTATGGAAGCTATACGATCCAGTAATCCTAGGCTCTTGAAATTTACATGGTTAGTGAATATGTATCAGACACTTATACTGTTCAAATTTCAGTTTTTCAAAGTTTTTCTTATAAGAATATGAATTTCATTCTAGGTTTGTATGGGAGCTGTACTATCAAGTAATGCTAGGGTCTTCATTGCAGGTCTCTAGCTCAGAAACTGAGGGACTAGTTTGCATACATACAGACGGATTCGTCTCGTCGATCTGATCAAGATATATATAATCTTTAAGGGGTCTACAATGGCTCTTTCTGTCCGTTTCAAAATTCATGACAAACTTATAATATATCAAAATTTAAATAACCTTTCACAAACTAAATAATAAACTCACACAGAAATTATAATTGCAATCTATGAAATATTGATGCGATTCATCTAAATTTTTGGATATCTTGTGTAAATTGTCTTATCAAATCATTTTATTATATTTTCTTTGAATATTTCGTTAACAAATCCAAAAATTTGCCTACCTCAAATTTCAAAAAATGCTATAAATTACAATATGTGGCAACTATTGGTTTAATTGTTGCAACATTTGAATAAAATGCAAATTGCAAAGAATCAGATAGACATTGCTCCATCAATCATTTTACATACTCGTACCTAATCTATATGTTCTTTTATGCATTACAAACAACATGAGAAATTGATAATACACTTTTTCTATTAGTGTGCAATGTATAAAATAAATAAAGCATAAAAGAATTTAGATCTATAGGTATGCGGCATATAAAATGAAATCATAAAATACACAAAATCTATTGTATTAGACAAAGTTTAAACAGATTTAGCTACAAATATCTATACACCGATACATACAATACATCCACGAATATGTATTGTACTTGTATGTTTTAATAATGAAATGCCAAGTGAAGGTCATAGAGTAAATTAAACGTTGTTCAATACATCATTATATTAATACAACATGATCATGGAATGTGGTTAACATTTCTTCCCAAATTATTCGTATAACCAGGTGAATGTGTCTAAACATCATAATATACAATATATAGTATGTGCATAAATTGATATGGCTATAGTTTCTCGTATCAAACAAAATTCACATTAGCCAGCTGCATAGAGATATTAAAGAATTAGAGGTAGAATACATAGAGTCCATTATTGTAAATGGCAAAGATAATAAAATGAATTCTGAACAGAACAAGAATAAGCTTATAAAGGTTAATAAAAATATGAAGAAGGATAAATAAGTCAGTGAATTTTTGAACTTCCCGCGTAGTACCAGTAACTGTCAAATTTTGAGCTAGCGCCGTCATTTAGTTTGTGATTGATAGCCAAGGAAAGGCTTGAAATACTATAAGGACCATCGCACCATCAATTTCAATGGTGAAGTAATGGTTTACTGAATTCCGCTCACAAGTGGTCGTCACGATGGACGATCAGAGAAAGAAAGTGCGTGAGATGGCTGAGAATGTAGGCTTCTTAACTGCGCGGGTACATCACATTTTAGATAAATATTCTGTTTGAACATGCAAAAAACTATTCGAGCAACGGGTGCCACGATTGTTTACACTCGAAGACCATAAGTGCAATCGTGTGACCAACTCAAAGTAGGTTTTGGCAATGTTCATCCACAATCCGAAAGAGTTTTTGCACCGTTTCATAACTGTGGATAAAACATGGATCCATTACAACACACTACACAACAAGGAACAGTCAAAGCAGTGAACTTCTCCGAGTGAACGTGTACCTAACAAGGACCAAGGAAGGCTAACAAGTGCATGACAACAGTTTTTTTTTTTTGGATGCACACGGTTTCGTTACCTTGACCAAAGGCGAATATTATTCAGACCTATTGATAAGATTCCGCATAGATATGAAGCAAAAAACGATAGCATGCCTTCCCAAATGCAAAAAAAAGTGCTCTTTCACCATGACAATCCATAAATTGGGCTATGAACTGCGTACCCCATACAGCATATTCTCCAGATTTAGATTTCGGCAAATGTGATTATTTCCCGTTTTCAAACCTAAAGAAATGTCTCATTGGGAAGAGATTTGTGTTGAATGAAGGTGTCATAACTGAAACAAATGCCTATTTGAGTACCTTGATTAAACCTAATATCCTAACATTTGAAAGGGAGAAAAAATATATCAAGCTAAAGAGAGACTAAGTTTTTTGCTGAAAAAAAAAAATATCTTTTATTCAAAAAGGCACAGACTTATCTAACTGCCCTCGCATCTAGTCATCATGTCATCATATAAAACTGATGGCACATGATAACTTAATGCAAATATTAATTATTGCACACAATCGAAGAGAAATTGGTGATTTTCATATGCATTAATACCTTTCATACGAAATATAATCAGTGAAAATATTTTAGATAAATGGTAAATTCCACATAGATACGAAAGTAGTATTTATAGTTGATTCTTTCTGTTTATTAGGGGATTATTTGCTTTCATTTCAATTCAATTCATTTTTATTAGCCACAAAATTTAGCAAAACTTTCCCAGAACTTGCGTAATCTCTCTCATATAACCAGAGCCAGCCAACGGCCATATGTGCGAATATAAAAATACGCAATACTCGGAATAACAATGGTTCGACATCAATAAAATATTTGGCAAAAAATTCCATTGAAACAATATTTCACAATAAAAATTTACAAAAATTACCATTTAATAAATGTAGTAAAAGTAAAATTAAGAAAAATTGCAATCAATTAAGATGAAATATTCTTTTTACATGAAAATAAACAAACAAACAAACACTTAAATTATAGAAAACTGTATAGACTCTATAGATTCTAGGGAACCAGCATGTGAAGAAGTGGGTGGAGTGGAATTGGTTGATGATGGTCAAGATTAAAATTTTTCATAGAAAACAAAAATAACTTGGAATTATGGGAAATACAATAACACAACTTGAGGCAGCAAAATTCATGACTTTTTTTTTTTTTTTTGTGCAATGCTGACTTTGCGGATTTATTGCAATGTATTGTTTCATTTTCATTGTTTTTTTTTTTTTATTTTGTTTTCATTTATTTTTATTTATACAAACAACACTTACGCATATTTTTTCATTTTAATCATGCATTTGCAATGATCAATCGTTTGATTGATATTTTTGTTTTGTGAATCAAAATAATATGCGAAAATAATTCAATTATTCTACTTAAAAAATATTTTCACTTTATATTTATTTTATAGTATTTTTTTTTTTGGAATTTTTCCGTTTTTACATGTTTTTTATTTAATTTTTTATTATTCAAATTCAATGACGTTTTGTGTTTATTTCGAGTTATCGCGTGCTTTAATTAGACGTCATTCGTTCATTGAAATTCTTTTGTTTATTAAAAAAAACATACAAATATTTTCGTTGCTATTTTTTATAAAGATTGTATTATTTTTAGCAAATCGAACGAGAACCAACAATCCAAATAGAGTTCAGAGTTCAATTGTAATTATTGGGTTTTTTTTTTCACTAAATGATTACAATTTTATTGATAATTTGTGTTAGCAGCAGCAAACGGAAATGATGCTGCATTAAAAAATCATAAATACTTTCTGATCATAGATACAATTGGTTTTTATGAAATATTGAAATTGAGATATTGAGAAGAGACGACACAAATAAGTTTAATATTGTATGTACAACACTCTTTGAACTGCGCTTGAAGACTGACTCAGCCGATGACTGAGTTGTGTCGATTATTATGTTAACTGAACAGAAACAAAGTGCTCGGACTGCGACTTCGGATTCGGATTTCATAAACTTGGTTATAAAAACTTATGTATGCAGTAATAAATATAAAACTCACAGTTACAGCGAAGTTGACCGCGACTTCCCAGTAACAGAACCATAACAAAAGCAACAACAAGAAAACAAATACATTTTGTATACGACAGCCAACAGACAACTGAAGTTCGCATATAATAAAGTATCTGCTATGCCATACAATAATATAGCGCGACGACATATGTCTGCAGGCATGTAAATGCAAGAGAGAGTAAGTGAGTGAGCGAGTGAGGTGAGTGTGTAACAGCGCCGAACTCAAACGATCGACGGCAGCGACTACTTTGTTCGTATCTTTCTTTCAAGTTGTTTTTGTTTTAGTGTTGTTCTTGTTTTATTAGTCACACACATAGCGCAGTGTCGCCACCACTTATTTTACATTCATGTTCATCTTTCTGTCAACGTAGCAGTTGCCATAGACGTCTCTACTCTAGACTCAGGTGTTTTCATGTTTTCTTCCTCTTTCCTGGTTTCCCAATGCACCTTGCGCTTACTTATAGTTTTTGTTGTTTGCTGTTTAAAGTTTGCGCGCTTCTCTCACACTCTCACACTCTCTCTCCTCACCCTTCAGTGATCTTTGATCAAAACATTAAAATTTGATCAGCAATAATTTTTTATTTCTGCTATCATTTCATTTTTAAGTGGGACAAAATTTATCGATAATTTTGGGTTTTTTTTTTGTTTGGTCAGCTGATATTTTGTTTTTATTATACAAAGGAATGTCGTTGCTGGCTATGCATTTGCAGCAATAGAATGAAACCAAACAGCATTTTTTCCAAAAGTAGACTTAAGTTATATAAATGTTTATCTGTTTCAAATGATTCATAACATTAATGACAAACATTTTCTAATACTTAAATTTAGTGTTAGTCATTGTTACTAACTAAATTTTTGAGACTTCTCCCTACACATATTGAGTGTGGATGATTGAATTATGAATGCTATACTAGATGTATAACAATCTCTTATATCAAAGAGATTTACTTTGTCTCCCAGTAATCAGGCAAATAAGCCATTGCTAACCCATCATACATTTATAGTAAGAAGATCTCGTTCTTCTTGATTCTTAAAGTCATATAATCATAAAGGAATTCAGTCATGGGTGAGTTTTAGCGATCCTTAAAGTAGTCATAGTTGTAGCAAATCTTTTGAACTATCTACATATGTACGAGTATGTAACCTGCCTAATAATTGAAGGAAATCTGCATAGACTTTCATGTCTTTCAGAAAGCATACAAAACACACAAGAATCTGTTATATTTATAACTATCTAACATATCTATACGTCATCTGGCAAATACGTTACATGACAATACTTACATACTCTATGTGTTTTACCGATCCTTAAAGTCACATAATCACAAATGAATTCATTCACAGTTGACTTCATTTCCATCAGGTTATCAAATTTCATCAAAAAGATTCTTTTAACTTTACAAACGAATGTTAAAAGTTAAATTGCATACACAATAAAGGGTAAAAGTAAGCAATTCCCATGACGTTTGTAATTAGATTCAAACTTCTAGAAAACGAAAAATAAGAAAAGTAACGTATATTTTATAATCCATGAACAACGCCTACAGTTGAAAATAACCTAACATGTGCCGACTCTTGAGACACATTAGGGGTTTGTACATGTATAATAAGTAATATAAGATACTTGCACCTGTTTCCCAGAGTCTTTAATAAGGAAAAAAAAATGAAACTTCTATGCAATGGCATGTGCCATGGTTCAGTGAGTAAAAGTACAAGGAAAAGAAAGAAAAAATAAAAAAAAAGGCGGAAAATAACCTGTTACAGCTGGCAAAAGTAGCAAGTGCACAAAAGAAAAAAGATACTTCATTTTATATGTTTAAGGGACTGAATAACAAACTCAAAATAAATCAAATATAGAATTTAAAATTATTATGAAAAATAATGATTGTCTAGAGGAATGTTTCTTAAACACTTTTGAATTAGAAAATTTTATTGTATCTGAAGAAAGTGTACACTGGCTGAACTGAATAGGTCAATAACACTTCTTAAAAAGTCAAATGGCAACATCTTTTCAAACAAGTTGCCGATTTTAATGAAATACATTTTTTTTTCTATAGAATAATCAATTGTTAAAGAACAATGAAACAATTTATTCACTGTTTTACTTGGTGGTATCAATGGGGGCTGGTATGACCATGGTATTTATTCAAAAATATTCGAGAATTCGAGGCTTTTCTTTGATGTAACAAACTGCAGTTCACAAGTCCTATAATATGAAACCTGTATTTGCACAATTGTGGTGGCGACTTAAACAACACTCTCCTCCTTTCGCAGGTCATGAAAGTAATAGTTGTAGCCATCCGGTCCACCCCGGTTGAACTTCTATCCATCATAAAACACGAAAGTGCGCCATTCCTTATCACGTCATATGCTTTTTAGGGTTACATCAGAAACTTGTATTGTCGAAATTTCAGTTTGAGCGGACCACTTGGGAGGATACCTCCCATACAAACCCCCACTAAAATGTAGGTTCTTATTAGAAAAACTTTTTTGTTTTTTTGGACTATTGAACTGAAATTTAGATATAGGCGCGGTACATTTGTTGGAACAGTCAAATCGGACCACTAGGGGAGTGCCTCCCATACAAACCCCAATCTGGTACGGAACCCGAGTACAAGTCTAACTAGCACTTGGCCCATTGTTTCTATACTTTTAGGCTCTTCATTGATTAGCTTTTTTAACTTTACAGATTTGCATTAACATTCTTTCTTGATGGCAGTTGTCTGCATTTGGATAATTGAAATAGTTCTTATGAAAAGTAAGTTCTACCTGTTGGTGTTGTCGCTTATGAAGCACCTCCTTTTATATTCTTACCATAGCTTGATACATTTCGAATAAATTTACTAACTACCTGTTTGCTTCGTCCAATATTTTTAGTGATTTTGCGCTGTTTTAGGTCAGATTCGACAAATCCCCTTATTTCGCATATTTCAAAAACGTCAATTGTTTTACGCGACTTCCACGGTATTTACTTTCAACGGAAAAGAAACAAAAGTATTGACGACAGTATATAATCACTATAGGTCACACAACTTATAGTAAATCAATACCTTTGAGCGAAAATAAATGGGACTTTTTTTTTTTTGGATTTTCAAAATATTAATTAATATATTTTTATGGGTTCATTTACAATTGATTATTCAATACAAAACAAAAACCAAAAATCGGAAAGTTGGTTGAAAAGACATTGCCATTTTACTTTTTAAGAAGTCTTCAACATATTTAGTTGAGTGCCAGGTGAGAATTGTATTTTTTTATTGCTTTGCAATAAAATTTAAAAAAAAACTGGTCTTCCTTATTTGATCTGATTAAATGAATAATAAAGTTATCCATTCGCAAATAGCATGATAATAATAAGCTTACCTCATTCTGAAGAGTTTCCTCTGAATATAATCCACAAACAAGTTCCAATAAAGACATATCCCGGGTCTTCCTTTCTCCTGTTCTCTTTTTGGGAAACAAACGATTTATTTTTGTTTTATTGCAAATCAATTTTTTGTTTTTAATTCATAAATTTTTTTTTATTGTTCACTTAGGGGGGCAATTGTTGTTATTGCAAATGTTTTTGTTTATTCTTTGTTTCAAATTTATTAACATAAATTATAATTCAAATCGAAGCACATTGAAAGGATTTTGAACTTTGTAATTTTTTGTTTGTTTTTATTTTTGTGTTATTTTTAAGGATACAAAACAATGAAACACAAATAAGTATGAACTTTTTTATTGCTTATGATAATTTCTTCTTTTTTATTTATATGGATAATTTATTACTAATTCAATTAAAGAAGATAAAAAAACACACACGCGCTTAAACTAAACTGATCGAGGTAGAGATATGTACAAATTATTATTATTATTTTAAAAATACCGAAATTTATATGAAAATTTATATAATTCGCCGTTTGCTCCAAGTTTAACAGCGTCCAAAACGAGACTGCGAACTGAGAGATCCAATAAAAAACAAAATCGCGTGCAGTTGAAGGAAGCAAAAATAAAAAAAATACATACTCCGTACTTATTACGATTATGAAAAGGTCAAAACAGCAACAACAAACAATACGACAGTGTAAGAAATAACAATAACAAATGACATGTTACGAGCTTTTTCCCATTAATTGCTTTTGATTGAATTAAAATAGAAGCCGACAGACAGCAGAATGCGAGTAAAATAAGCAAGGAAGGACAGACGACGACGGCGACGACGACGACGACGACGACGACGGTTGGGTTCGCTTAACAACAGACTGCTGTTGACTAACTGACTATCGTTGGAGCTAATCTTTGTCAAAAAAAATAAAAAGGAAGGCGGGTTCGAAATCAATAATAAAAAACGAGGAACAAATGTTATCGACGTCAGTATGACTCGTCGTCATTTGCATGACGTCACTTCATTTGCTTTTCCACATAACTGATAAGTGAAAATTTAATTTAAGATGCAACAACAACAACAACAACAAAAAATAAAAATCAACGATGAAATCTTATCTTTACATTTTATTCACTTAGCACACAGCACACAGCACAAAATTTTTTGTGTGCCCCACAATTGTCAGGCACTGCCACCCAATCTAAACTGAATGCAGATCCAAAAACAAAGGGACAATATTTAAAAATTTTATGGAAGGAGGAAATTACTATCGTTGGTCGTTTATCATACAACTTATGTATACGACACTCGTACAATGAAGTATGAGTGAGAGAGAAATGCGCAAAGCAAGATAACAATAATTAAATGAAAGATTAGAATATTCAACAACAGCGGTTCTTAAGCCTATTCATTGCTGAACATTTAACATTAACTTACAAATATTTTACCAATATTGATTATTAATACATGTAACTTTAACAAAAACTGGGCTAAGTGCGAGTGGTGGGTTTGTATGGGAGGTACCCTGCCTAGTGGTCCGCTCAAACTGAAATTTCGACAGTATTAGATTCTGATGTATAGCCACCAACCATCCAAATTCCAAGATCGTGAGATTACTGGATCGTCTTGCTGGCATACAAACCAAAATGTTTCTTGCATGGGAACCCCTTTAAGTTTTTGAAAATATTTTAGTTTTAGCATTTGTTGCTTATGCACGGATAGAACTACACATTCTGTGAAAATTACGGTTCATGACATATGACCTGAGGACGGACGGATAGACGGACAACGAAGTCTCTGCAATAGGTTTCCCTTTGGTAACCTTTGGGTCCGCAACCCTAAAAAGCAAACCTTATTTTGTAAATCATTAAACATAATAATTTTTCTCAAAATTATCACAAAATTTTGTGATGCTGTTAACGCCTAACAGTAGCACAACTCGCTGTTAAAGGCATTTGTGATGGTCTGATGACATCACAGAAATATGTTAATAATAATAGTTGTGCGCACTGTTATCGGTCTGTAAAATGGATGATGATTTGTGTTTCACGGAAATATTAGAATATGAAAAAATTATTAATTATACAGGAATTGAACACACCATATGATAAACTCAAGCGGAGAGAGGAGATTCTCCTAAAAAACACCAATTATCATTCTTTATAATATTCTTTTTATTTATAAAATAATTTATATTTCCAATGAATTTTCGTAGTTTGCAGCCTGCATAAACTGAAGTGTACAGACTGGCAACATACACTTTACAGACAGCTTTTTGTTCTGTTTTCTGTTGTTTTTGGTCATGTTTGGTCATGGAAATAGTAAATTTATCAAAATGGAGAAAAGGGGCAAAATTTCATATTTATGTTGTAAAATTTTTTATTTTTCATTTTTTAGAAAATAACGGGCATGCAGGAAATAAAATAGGACACGTTCATTTTGCTGTTGTGGCTGCTGTTTTTTCATTTTGTTTGATTTACAGCGCAAAATGCACGAGCTTTTTTAACTCATTTGCGCATTACCTTCTCTTCTCCTCAACCAGGCGCACAGAAATAGTAGTGAGAAAACCATAACAAAACCAAAACAAATAGAATGAGATGTGTGCATGCGTGCGAGCGAAAAGTCAATATTGTTCTTTTCTTGTTTATAATAGGTCGGTTAATTTAGTACGCAAAAACGTTTTCTATGGGATGCGTGAAGAGTATATGAACTTCGGCAGAGTCGAAATTAAGCTTTTTAATTGTTTTGTATTAATTTAGTGATAAAGTTGAGACTAGGTCGACTTATCATGAAACCTTTTCAGACGCCTAACATCCATGACGTTTTGTATCAGACTTATTATTAAACTATTGGTATATGGTTCAAATCGTTGATGTACCTATCTGATATTTATCACTTGCTCTTTTATTATACGTAGCGTCATAGACTGATACCTTTGCAATAACTGAATGTTGGAGCTACTTGCCGTTTCCCACAGCTGCATTGAATATGTACATATATACACACCGCCTTCAGAATTGCCTTATAGTGTCGAACTTTGTTTTCTAGAGTAAGATGAGAGACTGTGGTCCAATGAACCAGTACACTTTTTTAAATATTAATTTTTAGCTGCATTTGTTTCGATTCCATGTAAACCTCCGGTCCAGGTACATTTCAAAGTATTTGATAGAATTGCTTTGTGGAATAGTGGAACCGTTCAACCAATATTACTGGGAGACAGCATTCTCAGTTTAAGGTGAATATTCTTTGGACTGACTTTTGTCTATTTGCCAATACCTTTCCATTGTTTCAGTCATTTTGCGACCAAGAAAAGTTGTTTTTTGCAGGTGTTGTGATGCAATCACCTTAACATTATTTCCTACTGGCATATCAGCAGTATAACTCGTATATTGTGTGTATCTTACATAGAATTGAAAAATTTCTTGTATAAGAAAATCACCGAGCAAGCCTAACATTTTTAAAGTTCACTCATTCAAAATTCAATGGCCTCAATAAATAAATAAACTTATTGAGTTACAAATTAGCCTTTAAAAGGATTAGGATTGGGAAGAGGTTTGCAAATAATCCTGTTCAAGAAAAATGTGGAATAACAAGGAGACTGCAGGCTACATAAGTTTAAGAATCGCTGTTCTAATTGTACCTTAAACGTAGCTTTTATTTTGAATGGAGATATATTTTGCAATTTGTTTCTTAATGGAATTATTTTAACACAATGAAGAGATAATAAAATGTGGACTTACCCCCAGATCAGGTTCGCTATATGTTACTTCTAAATGGCTAGCGGCAACTCCATTATTTGAAAACGATGAAACTCGTTCATTTGAATTCATACCGGCAGCATGTAAATCTTGCAAACTACTCCAAGTATCCAGCATTTCATAGTGATTAGTGTTCGCCACCTTTTTGGGGGTAACATTAGCCATATCCATGGCTTGAAAACCAAGTGAATGACGAATTTTCGGAGGTGGTGGTGCTGGTCTAGCGAAGACTCCAAATACCTGCGGACTTAGTTTGTGTGGTGTACTGCCGCTCGTTGTTGGCTGTAGGGAATGTCGCAGTTTCTTTTGATCTCCACGATAATTGCACGATGGACGTGTAAAAGTTGATGGGTCCTCATCTATAGACGGTGCAGTATACAATGAAATGTCATCCATAGAGGCATGAGGTGGCAATGCACTAGTGCCGGAGGTTAAAACATCTTCCATTAAATTTAGAACATCATCACAAGAACGCGTTGCCGTTAAACTTGTTGCTGGGCTTTTGATTAGATTAAAATTTGCTAATAAATTTGGTCGTCTTAATGCTGTAGGTGACTTTGGATCAGGCATAGCCCGGACGGTTAAACGTTTGTCACATGTTGGCACAGTGGCATCGCAGCAAATGCCTAAAGGTCGCAAAGCACGTGGATTAGTTTCATTTATTGAGGCAGAAGGCAACAAAGGTGGTCGAATTTGCCCACCTGATAGATGATCACCAGCTACATTTGGGCCACCAACACCAGCGCCAGCAAAATCAACAACTAAAATGCGATCTGATATATTGGTGCAGTCATTGTTAAAACCAATGCCAGAATCCGAATTCGATGTCGTTGTGGATACTTCACTGTGATTCGAAGGTTGCGGAGAATGAGCGGCACCTCCACCCATAGCACCGACACCTGCTTCATATTCACCAACACTATGCGACGCTGGCGGTAGTATACGCATAGTGTACATACTCCTTATAAGATTCACCACATATTCCGAATTATTGGGAAATTCCAGGCATAGATTTGAAATGGGATCCGGTGTGCATTGTATTCGAAATTCAGCAGCACGCTGAACATGCTGGCCATGTTCAATCAGTTTCGTGTCAATGACAAAGACATGACAACTGTGCGATATACTTATGTGACCAGTGGCAGATTTATTATCGTCAGCCGGCTCTACCTCGTATTCCTCTTCAATATGTATATTGTGTACGGCACTTGTAACTAAACCAAAGAAACGATTCTCACTTTCAGACGACGAGCTAACATAGTTTAAGCGTGAGGACGCGTAGGTGGCTAACACGTTGCCATTGGCACTTTGTAGATGCAAACAGTCTGGCAGTATAGACATTAATACAATGGTGGGTTGACGTTTCTCTTGACGTAGTTTTCGTATACACGAACGCACTGTCTGCAGTTTCGAACTGTGTGAGATTTGTTTGGGCATCTCAATGGTACCCAAGTATCCAACAATGGCACGATACTCAAGCGCGGCACTGCCTACCACACGCACCATGGCACTAACATTGGCAACATCGGAAGATGACAGCGGCCCATTGGTATTGACATTTAACTTGGGCAATGGCAAAGGCAAATCTTCAACTACTGGCCTCAATATTTGCTTCTCAAGCGGTTGCACAATCACATCCAAACTCTGCGCATGCTCAACATTCTTTTGTTGCTCATGAGGTGATGAAACCTGCAGTCTCAGTTTTTCAATATTTTCACGTTTCTTTTGCGGTGAGTTACGTAAGCGATGCATTTTGGTTTTATGATGCAGGAACCGTGGTTTGACGCGAGCACCGCATGCTGTCGTGGATGACAGTAGACCGCGGCCGCTAATGGCACGTTGTTGAAACAGAACTGTAGCATTAAGGTTCTCTTCATCAGAACTATCCGAATAGTAATTCTCCGCAATCTGCATGCGTATACTGCCAAAGGAGTTGCCTATTAACCTTACTACAGTCTCATGAGGCAATTTTGAAACATTTAGACCATTTACGGATATCAAAAAGTCACCAGAACGCAGTCCTGCTTGTTCGGCTGGAGAATTTGTTATAATACAAGATAAGCGACAAGGCTGTTGCCCAGAGATGGTAAAGCCAAAACCATTATAGCCACGTCGCACCTCCACCACACGAGTTCCATAGTTGGGCCTTTTCTTGCGACGTCGTTGCTGTTGTTGTTGCGGTGGAGGTGGTGGCTGGGCAACAACAACAACACTAGCAGTTCCTGTTGTTGTAGAAGCAGCAGCAACTGATGTTGATATGCTTGGCAACGGCGGGTGGTGATGATGCATTTTTGTTCTATTTGTCTTGCTACAAAAGTAAATATGATATGAAAGTCATTTAAGCGCATCACAAACAAATCGCATCTTACATTGTTGTTTTTATTTTCTTCTTAGTACATTCTGCGTAGAAGGCTTTTTAATCTTTGGAATGTGGTTTGATCTCAATTTACAAGACTTGCCCTCTCGCTCTAACAACCTGCTGCGGTCGCGTCATTTTACAAAAATAAATCCAGTTATATGTGCTTTCTCAACTAGCCAGTTTTATTCACAATAAATGAAGAAATGTTTTCTTTTTGTCACTTTTTCATTTATTAGATAAACTAATTTTCAATATTTTCTATAATCTTTCATTGCAGAAAGCAAAGTTTGCAACAAACTACATTGTAGTTCAGATTATTTTGCACAAATCATTTTTTTTTTTTTTTTGAAGACGCAATACAGTTTTACGCGAATTAAACTAATTTTTGTATAATTTCCCAGTTTGTTTACACTCTTATATCTTATAACTAAAGTTTTGTTTATTTATTTAATAAAATGCCACACAACAAATGCGCAAACGCAACTTGCTCCTTCTCGATTTTTTTTCACTAACGAGGGATGCATTTGCAATGCAGTGCGTTTTACCATTGGGCATCACTTTTTTGATTGAGCAGTAAATTTGACATTTGAGGGTTGCGATACGCAGCCATTGCGCCGATTGGGAATGGATGCGGCATATAACCAATTATTTGTTATTATTAAATATTCCAATTCCCTCTCATACAGGAAAACAAAAAAAAGTAAATGAAATATTAAATTAAGAGCCTTGTTTATTTATACACGAATAACTATAAATGCAGACGACAAGCGCCTTCCCAAATGGCTGCAACTTTAATTTACAAACAACCGACTGCAATATAAATGTTACAATCGTCGCCATTTCCTTCTCGTCTGCTCCCACACAACCTTCCATCCAATCAATCTTTCCTTTCTCCAGATCTTCCTAACCGCTCTTAAACAACAAAATTGCTACTTGTCCCAAGTAGAAATAGATAAAGTGGCGAGTTTCATGAGTCACATAGGAACCAAAGTTGCGACCGACGATGCAATGCCAAGTGGGATTATATTTCTTATCGAATTCCTTCTTAATGAAAGCCGCAATGTCCTTCTCGATATTGTACTTCTCCAATGCTTGGGTAGCACAATCGACAGCATCCTGCTGCATCTCCTCGCTCATATCAGCATTTTTAATTACTGCCTTTCGGTCGGACATTTTTTATAGTTTTTCGATCAACTAAAATTTAGAATTGCGAGAACAAAAATAAATTTTTATTAATGTCAACACGACAGCTGATGCTTACTATACTTACTTTCCGTTTGTGATGTTATAAATGTAGTTTTTTTTCTTGTTGGATTTGTTAACAAAACTTCAATTGCGTTTGCCGCGCTAAACAAATTTTATTTGGACACCTTTCGTTTAAGTTTTTATTATTAATTGCACCAATCTATATTGATATATCTCTTACCTATAAAATTCTTAATTTATTTAACAAAATGCCACACAACGCTCAAAATTAACCACGCTCGTCCTCAACTCGTAGCACACAAGCCAAAACCGTACATTTAAGCAACTTGGCTGCACTCCAACGCTAAATCTAAATTTTATACCATTCGCAATTCAACAGCCTAAAAATGTTACAGTGCTGCAAATACAATACAAAAAAAGAGGATCCTACACTTTATCGTGTCATTACACAGGGTTGACGAACCAATTTAAATACTTGGCGCCGTTAGTTTGGTTTACTGCACATTCAAAATATATCATTTTGGTAAAGAAATTTTATCTGTAGCATTGATTTTAATTTGATTTATTGATATCCTAGTATATAAAAAAAAATATCTGTGTGAAATATTTGTTCGCAATTTATGTTTATTTATGTACTTGTACTTATTTACGAAAATTAGACATTTTTCTGCAACTTTCACCATTTACAAACAGCTGATTCAATATTTGTTTTGTTCTTGAATTTGATCTCAGTTGGTTGTTGAAATGAGTGATGAGTGCGAAAATATTTGAAATTTAAAAGTTGTTGAGCCAAAAAACATTAAAAAATCTTCTGTTTTTTTTTTAAATTATATGTAAGTTTTCTTTTCGTGTATGTCTTCTCTCCTCCTTCTTCACAATCTTTCACTCCATCTTCGCCTCCTCCACCTGATCTTTCTAACCGCTCTTAAACAACAAAATTGCTACTTGTCCCAAGTAGAAATAGATGAAGTGGCGAGTTTCATGAGTCACATAGGAGCCAAAGTTGCGGCCGACAATGCAATGCCAGGTGGGATTGTATTTCTTGTCGAATTCCTTCTTAATATAAGCAGCAATGTCCTTCTCAATATTGTATTTCTCCAATGCTTGGGTAGCACAATCGACAGCATCCTGCTGCATCTCTTCGCTCATATCAGCATTTTTAATAACTGCCTTGCGGTCCGACATTTTTGCTTTTGATCAAAAGATATCGATTGACTTAAAAAAATTAAATAAGTAAATTTCGTCAATGCCAAAACAACAGCTGATGATTGTTACTTACTCTTTATGCTGTTTGTTATAAGTAGTTGTAGTTCAATATTGATTGACCAGGTTCACGTGAAGCAAAGTGGAATCGGAACTTTGTAAAAAAGATTTCAAGTTTTAGCCAATGCAGCCCTCGTAAAATCTGCGCAAAAATAGAAGAAACCAAAAAGGCAGAGCCACTTTAAAACAACAACTAAACTATAAAATTCAATGCGTTTAAGCAAAAAATTTGTGTCATAAATAAATGCAAATCAATTGAAATTTGCTTAAAAATGAAATCACAATTAAATCAATTTAATTCGTTGTGGAACGATGAAGAACTTTGTGATGGAAAATCGATTTGTTACAGATTGCAACTGACGCAACTGCAATAAAGTAATAAAGTAAAGAATGCAAATTTGAAAGAATTTACTATTTCAAATAAATAGAAATAGGTAATTTAAAATGGAAATAGTGTGAAAAACTTTACAGATTTCATAACCGATTAATACCAGTTTCGGTTTCACTTTCATTTAAGTATTTACAACTTGTATCTGTGTATCGCATAGAAATTCTGTGATTGTGACTGTGTCTGCTCTCCCAATGGCAATAAACCGCTGGTGTATGTGAAGTGTGTTTTGTTTGCACTATATGCAAAGTGTGTGTGTGTGCGTGCGTACATATATGTATATAGTTGTATGTATTGGCTCTGGTTAATTTCTCGTCTTCGGCGGTATAAACAACAAATTGAAATTGAAAATCAATCAACTCATTGTCGGTAACAAGTTCAAATAACTTAAACATCCCCGAACTTTTCTCAAGTTCAATTGTTATTAATTGTACATTATTGTTTTCGTAAAACTGTTGTATGTAGATAAGAAACTACCCCTTCTGGACAAACAGACCTTAATCCCATTGTATCGCCACTCCAAGGTGCGTGCCTCTTTCAACCCATAACCTCCCATCGTATCTCGACTCCAAGGTACCTCTTTCAACCAATAACCTCCCATTGTATCTTCATTCCAAGGCGCCTCTTTCAACCCGTAACCTTGACCAATTGACTAATTGATTCTTGCCCATATAGTCATATGCATATACTAGATTTCTGTACAAGTCACTCTAGATATCAATTATCAATTTAGATATACATATGTGTATATTCCGCTGACCTGACCGTACATTTGGGCGTTTTTTTCCTATTCTAATTGATGGTTTAAGTGACATTGTGCTGCTGAAAAAGTAGTAGTTATGATGATGATAATGATAATAACACTAACTAACAAACTTTGTCTTAATACAAAACCAAAAAATAATTTCTGTTCCTCGCTCTGCTGTTTTTTTCTATTTTTATAAAAACCGGCAGTGGCAACAGCCGTCTCTGTCGTGCCACACAAATCATTTGCTTGAAGCGAAAAACACTTAGAATGTGCTACTTTGCTACTTTTTTAATGCTAATCATATATGTAAATCATCGCCTTCAATACACTTTAGCCGCCCACCCACCGATCAACCAACCGCGCGCCCATCTTATCCAATCGTCATTGTCGTCGTACTGAATGCCAATTTATTTGGACTTGGAACAAATTTTGTCGTACTTTTGTCTGAGATATTAGTACACGGAGGAGAGTCACCGAGACAAAAGCGTGAACACAAAAAAGTCACACACACGCAGTAACACAACACAGCACAACACAACACAAGTAAATAAGATTAATAATGATGGTTTCTCAAAGCAAATGCAAATAGCTCAAAAAAAGTGTCGCGTGATATTCTTTTTCGTTTCTTTTTTTTTTTACGCAAATAATAATAACTAAAATAAATGAAAAAGCACCTTCTTATAATATCTTCTTTTTAATTCCAATTTTCGTATTTACAGATCAAAACTATAAACGACATGAAGCGACTGTTGCTAAAGTCAATGTTTACTTAGTTAGATTGACTTAGGTGCTTTGGTTGAGTGTCAAAAAATGAGAGGTAAAGAAAATGATGATTTCAATAGATGAAGTATTTTGCTATGCAACCATGATGATGACAGCAGAACTTTGAAAACATTTCTCGTTAATTTTTTAATCAGGACGTATACTTATACCGCTTCCAAATACGGGCGCCATGCTACGGAAGCGCAATAACTTTTATATGCGTAGCATAATACTAGTGGCACTTTGTATATTTGTGCTGCTACAGTATCATAATTTCAATTATCGTAAGTACATTCATCACATTGTTTGTCAATTTGATTGAATTGTTTGTTTGTATGTCCATCTATTGTATTTGTAGTGGACTCCCATGATGCTACGCTAAATGATGTGACCACCAATGACTCTGTCGATGCCATACTCTCCATGGTGCCAACGGGTTTGCACAAGTTTCTGACACCAAGATCTCGTAATCATAGTACACACAATGCTTTCAATGGCGGTAAGACATTATTATCATCATCATAATCATCTACATATGTATGTAGCACATATCATATTGAATTCAATTTTATTTCAGTGCCATCACAAAATGGCTTTACAAATTCCTCCAGCATCTCATCGAGTGCTGCACACATATACTTTGAGGTTTATCATCCGCCAAATATAACCGAAATCAAGCGTCAGATTAATAGATACAACGATATGCAGATGGTGCTTAACGAGGATACATTTGGGCCTCTGCAAAATGATTCTGTGATAATTGTCATTCAAGTGAGATCAATCAATCAATCAATCGAATATTAAATATTTATTTAACTATAATGATAATATTTTATTATTAAATGTTGCAGGTGCACACACGCATCACATATTTACGTCATTTAATCGTAAGCTTAGCACAGGCGCGAGATATTTCGAAAACTTTACTAATATTCTCGCATGACTTTTACGATGATGACATTAATGATTTGGTGCAACAAATAGACTTTTGTAAAGTTATGCAAATCTTTTATCCATATTCTATACAAACGCATCCACATGAATTTCCAGGCGTTGATCCAAATGATTGTCCCAGGAATATCAAAAAAGAACAGTAAGTTATGTCAATTTGAAAGAATAATTTGTTCGATTTGTAATCATATTTCTCTTTTTGCGCAGAGCCTTGATAAGAAATTGTAATAATGCCTTGTATCCAGATCTGTATGGTCATTATAGAGAGGCCAAATTCACACAAACCAAACATCATTGGTGGTACAAGGCAAATCGCATCTTTAATGAACTTGAAGTTACTCGTTTTCACACAGGTTTGCTACTCTTATCTTCTCTTGTCTACTTTCTAAATACTTAATGTGAATAATGAATGATTAATTTGTGCGTGTTCAGGTCTTGTATTGTTCCTTGAGGAAGATCATTATGTGGCTGAAGATTTTCTTTATCTTTTGGACATGATGCAGAAACGCACTAAAGACTTGTGCCCACATTGCAATGTTCTATCGTTGGGCACATATTTGAAGACATTCAACTATTATACTTATCACAAGGTATGTAATCAATACTTCCCATTTGTCGTCATACAATGCCTAAGGCTAAGTCATTCAACTAATGGATTGGCTAACAAAATTCAATTGTTTTCTTTGATGAAATCTATTAAAAATCTCTTAAAATGCTTAAGTCCCACTAAGATTGGCTATTTGCAAAAATTCATTGCCATCCTTCATTGCACAAGTGTACACAGTCATAAATTAACATCTCTTTGGATCTATATCTCTATATCATATGGTCAGCAGCCAGTGCTATAACTTTTGAAAATTTTATTTATTTAAAATTGAAATTCTGCTTTTAATGCAAAACAATAGACAGAAAAAAAAAGAAAGAATAATATTCTTTTATACTTTACTTTCATTTTCATTTCAATTTATCAATATTTGTATCGGATGATCCTGCAGACTAACAAGAAATCCTATGCTTCTTCGCTGATCTCTTCTAACAATCTGTTAGGATATAATAGGAATAGAAACTCACTGCAATTATCCTCATCGTCATCGTCGCATCATCAATCTTCATCAGCTGCAACGAAAGCCTATGCCGGCGACATAGTTGAACCACAGTCGCACAACAACATCAACACAGTCACAGCGTCCTCGTCCTCCTCTTCCATAACATCATCCACAGATAAGAACGGTGGTGCCCAGACATGGGGCTACCATGTTCTACCGTCATTGTATTCTGTCTATCAGAAGGTAGAGCACCACAAGCACATCTCTTCTGTTCTGTTCAGTTTCAGTTTATGGTTTATTTCATTATCTTTAGATCAAAGAGCGTGCAACAGCCGCAGTCCCTCCTAACCATGATTTCATTGTAGATTTAAAGTTCTTAATGTTTTTGTTTTTCTTAATTGAAATTATTTTAATTTTTGTTTGCTTTTTGCATGTTTTGTTGTGTTTGCTTATTTAGCAACCATTTGCATGTTGCTTCACAATGATGTCGATGATCAAACTCAAACCAATCTTGCAATCTGATTGTCGTCTCCCTTTCCCTCTCTCATATTTTAAGTATATATATTTTCATATCATTTTGATTCAAATGGATGAATTGAATTTCAGTTACAAATTTGTGATTAATATAAACTGAATGTTGTGTCGTTACTTGTCTTTGTCTCTATTTTACTTTTTCTTTCTGAAATCGTTCGATTGAATGCAGACTCGGGCACGTGTTCGTGTACATTTCCGGGGGGGCCCACAACACCTCGATAGGAATCGTATATATCGCAACTATCGCGAGGTATAAAAGAAGAAGATAAACAAAGAATCCCCAACCAAAACAAACCAAAATTAAACTAAACCAATTAACAAAAATAATAAATCCATATATGTAAATCTTCGTGTGGCATCCGCTTAGCTTACTTCGCTTCTCATCGAGTCTCAAATGCTGAGAGTGCGTGCTAAGAGTCAATAAAGCGTGCTTTATGTTTATTAATATGCTGATTTATTGTATTATAAGTAGTGCACACTTTGTTTGTTTATTTTGTGTTTATTGAGTTTTACTTGTGCTGACGGATAAGGAAACAACTTGCTCTCTGCATGCCTTCTTATTTCTATTCTTACTTTTCTTTGACTGTTTCTCTACTTGTTCTAACTTATAAACTTTTATGCTTGTTTTTAATTTAATTTTATATTGTCTGTTTTGTAGTATTTTTCCCCTCAATCCCCCTCCAACCTTGCGATATATTATTTAAATTGATATTAATCAAAATCAAATTAATTAAATTATCTTAATAAAGGTCGAAGTGATGCCCTGGATAAGTAGCAAACACAATATGGGCTTTGCCTCTCGAAGCACATGGCTTGGCATAAAGAAATGTGCTTTGCATTTTTGCTCTTACGATGACTACAACTGGGATTGGTCATTGCAGCATGTCTCCCAGCAATGTTTGCGCAACAAATTGCATGCAATGATTGTCAAAGGACCAAGAGTCTTCCATATTGGCGAGTGGTAATGTTTTAAATCAATTAAAATGAAATTAAATCAAGTTTTTTTACTCTTGCAATTTGTGTTTCAGTGGCGTTCACCATAAGAATAAAAACTGTGAATCAAATCCAAAGGTGCAGCAAGTTTTACACATTGCACGCAAATCGGGTCAGCGTTCCACGCTCACTGACTCTAACCGTGGCGAGTCTATTAAAGAAGACCAAGCTCCGTAAAGGCAACGGCGGTTGGGGCGATCGTCGTGACCATGAACTTTGCATGAATATGACGCTGCCATCTAGGTAAACGTTTGAACCAAAAATTATATTGTATTGTTTTCGTTGTAATCTCTCGTATAATAAACACTACACACAATACTAAGTATATTTAGGTACATTATATACATATATATATATATATTGATTAATATGTATTATAGGGGCTTTTTTCTAGAATTATAATTCTTCTTGTCTTTAGCAAATGAACTGCAGCACAAAGCATTGCAGATACTCGCAGCTAATGGCAAAAAGCCATTATAAATACATAATTAAGGCACTAGGCAGATTCCCTTTCACTTTCATTCAATCAATCACGCACGCACACAATGACATTGTATGCAAGCTCACATAATATTTACTATATAGTACATTAATTAGGATCAAATAAATCTCAATATATAAAATATAATTATATGATGAGCACAAAATACTTTTTACAATTATTTGTACTGTTTAATATTTTATTTTCAATGATTAATCATTTTGTTATATTACCGTTAATGTTCTAGTCACATGTCTCCATATGTCAATTTTTGTCTTAGTAGGATTTTTTCTTAAGTTGTTTTGTTTTGTTTTTAACCAATAATTTTTAGGTTCCGTCCAAGAATACAACAACCAATGAAAGGTCGCAAAAGAACAAAGCATATGAATCCATTAAACCCAAAATTTAACATCGTTCCAATGCAACAAAATGGACAAAAAGACAAAAATTTGTATTTAAAATAGAAAAATAAATAAAAACAAAATGAACGCATCAACTAGTCATAATTTTTTATGTAAAACAATAAAAAATAATTTTATGGGATGCTGAAGTACCAAAAAATAATGAACAAAACATACATTAAATCCCATTAGTTTAATTAAAGTATATTTAATTGTAATAATTTTAAATATTTTGTAAATAAAAAACAACCGAAAATTTTGTTAAAGTACGAAGAGAAGGAGAAACTTGTAGAAATTCATATAAGAAAGAAGCTGCAACATTTTTTTATTCAGTATGAAATAAATTTGTTAATTGTTAATTGATGCTTTTATAATATAATTATAATAATAATAAAAAGTGTACTAAACAGAAATCCATTATTTATATTATTATAAATTCATTATGCCTCACTCATAAAAACCCTCGTCCCTATTGGCAGAAAACTGTGACAGTTGATTTTCTTTTGAAACCGAACAAGTGGTAATCACTTGATGCCAAGTCCAGACTATACGGTGGATGGATAAGAACTTCCCAAACAAGCTCCCGGGGCTTCTGGCAAGTCACTATAGATTTGTGGTGTGTGCGGCTTGGCCTTGTCCTAATGGAACACAATTCCTCTTCTATTGGCCAAACTTGATTGCTTTCTTCAGACTTAATAATTTTTTTAAACCCATAAACTGAACAATAAAATGCTATTAAAAAGACCTCGTTTTAAATTTGTGCATAATTTCAATTGGCGCCAATCAGTGCTACCAAGTTGCACATTTTTCATAAGGCACACCATGTGATTTCATAATATGCATATGCATCACCATGTAATGGATAGTTCCTTATGAATTTTCAGTTTAAAAAACAATCAAATCAATTTTTGCTTTTCTGTTCTAATTTCGCCTTTTTGTTTTTTTTGATATTCTGCTTACAAGTTTGTTTTTAAAAAGAAAATTGAAAGTCTATCGATAACACCAATTATCGATAAGTGTTCCTAGTCGCAACAACAAAATTATTCTATGGCAACACTTTGAACAGAAAAACTTTGTTTTTCTTATTAGAAATTTGTATCAAAAAAAAAAAAAATTACAAAATTTTCTGACAAAATGTTAATTTAAATGAAGAAAAATGGAAACTTTGTAAAAAGTTTATCGATTTGACAACAGACAAATCAAATGAGGCGTCGTCGGACCATACCAGATCGTAAGTCGTCGCCAATCGCCTTTGCCCCAATAGAGGAGGTCGCTTAAACAAATTTGTCGCTGTTGTCTCGCCGCTAACTAGCATAGTTGACAAAAACATCATTTGCATTTGGCGATTTGACGCAAGCAAACAAGTAATCAAAGAGCAACTAGCAGCAGCAACTACTGCGTGTTAGTTATATTCATAGTTAATAAGCATAAAGTGAAATTTGTTGAAATTAAACAAGGACAACACATTTTAATCAATCATCATGCTACGCAAAAGAATCCTTGGAACAGGACGCAGCATGTGCAAGATCATGGATGTGTCTGCAGTGAGTGTATTCGGGACTCAGAATAATAATTCACGTTCTCGTGAATTATCACATCCACTGCCAAGAAAGCCACCAATAGTCTCTCCAGAAGAAGCTGTATGCTGCATTAAGACTGGTAAGAACAAACTGCTTTTATTATGCTTTAAGGGATTAAGTTGTACTTGGCATACATATAAGGTCACTCTTCATCGTATGTGCGCTAGTCAAACAATGAATGTATTAAGGTTATGTAATATTCCAACTAGAACGACACACACAACCCCACTCATTTACAAGTGGTAGTAGTTTCTGTTTTGGTTGTTCCACTGCTCATGGTATTATTTGAAGCGCATTAGAGAGGGCAGAGTTAAATTGGGGGCGACATGGATATTGTACGCTTGATTTGGTATTTTTCTATTTAAATTTTAATTTATAATTTCCATTGGATGTGGATAGCATTTTCATTTATAGTTTACTCTTTAATAGGCCTTCCAATTATTCAAATCAATTTTGGTTGAATATATTTCAAGTTATTAAATTTACATACTTGTATGTTCGTATGTATCTGTTTATTTGTTGTCCATTAACATTGTAAAACATGACAACAATAACAAAAACGAAAATGGTATAAAACTATAAGAACAATAACACTAAGCAATGAAATGTAAAGAAACTCACAGATGCATACAATGACAGAAATTATTTTTATATATTTAGTATATTTATTTATACACACATGCATGCATATATATACGAATTTATATAGTCAGCAACAAAGCAAAAATATTAAAAGCAAATCGAACTTTGCACTCACTCGCTTGAATTCATTAACATGCAAAGAAAAACCAAATGCAATACAAATCAAATCATATCAAAAGCTGAGCTGAGTTTTACGTTGATACGAGATTGTAATGGGAGAGTGGAGTGAGCCCAGCCCCTCAGAAAGAGAGAAGAGGCAAGGAATCTACATACTTATAATTATGTATGTAATTTAGTTAAATTGCAGTCAATTTGTACTATCACGAAAGTGATAAGAAAATGAAAATAAATTCCAGTCAAAATGTAACTGAAAACAGCAGTTTATGCAATAATTAGATAGATAGTTTAAAAAAAAAAAAAACAGGTTATTTAAGTGTCAAGTGGAAAAATATTAAAAAAAAAATAAACTTACCTAATTTATTATTATTGTTATTAACAATATAACATCTCTTCTTTGTACAAATGTTTGTGTTTAGTTAATTTACTTCATTGAGCTCGGTTATTATTTCTAATTCTCATTTCTGTCTCATTTAACAAATACTCACTCATACCACTTTGATAGTGGGGCGACCCGACCCGACCACATTCTCTCGCATAGCATTCCACACAAAAAAACTCACAAAACACATTGCTTTTAGGAAGAAGAAGATTCTTGTTTTTGTTTAAACACAAAAATAAACAACAATTTATTAATAAGTATTTTTGCATTTCATTTCATTTCAAATTATTTATTTGTTTTTCTTTTAACAAAATGCATGAGAAGAAATGAAAGCAAAATTATGTTAAAAGTACGTTTTCCTTCCTCACTTCATAGAAACAAAATTTACTATTTTTAGATTGCCAAAAGCGACGCCACGCGTATTTGAATTGAGTGAAAGAAGAAGCCGGCGGTGGGTTGCATATAGTTTTATATGTGTGCTTGTATGTGCTTGTCACTCACTCATTACAGTAATGCACAAATGATTAGGTATAGAAAATATTCCAATATACCATGAGAATCAGCTTATCTTTAACACAAACACATAATAAAAATAAGATAGTCAACTTAGTCTATAAAAATAAATATGATTAACGCTTTTATAACATCATTATCATGTTTGAACATAATTATGGAAGTCGTGATTTGGAAAGAAAATTATTTACTTTTTTGTACACAAAAATAGATCAAGTGTGTGCATTATTTAAAGTTTTATATCTTGATGATTGATTGATGCATGTCAAATATGATGATTTTATCAATCTTATAGTATAATTACCAATGTGTTTTGTTTGTATAAATGAAGTGTAAATTTTTATTTAGCACATTTCACACTAACGTCACAACAACGAAATGATGACTTTGTTATGATGTGTATGTTTCTGTTTTTCAGGTGACACTGTATTTGCTTCCGGTGCAGCAGCTACACCAAATACACTGCTTTGTGCCATGGTGGATCATGGTGTCAACAACAAACTCGAGAATATTACAGTTTGCCATATGCACACGGAGGGTCCGGCTAAATACTGTGATCCCAAGTATAAGGATATTTTTCGATCGAATTCATTCTTTATGGGTGGCAATGTACGTCCAGCGGTAGCAGAGGGTCGTGGTGATAATATACCAATATTTTTACACGAGATCCCGAAACTTTTTTATAAGAAAATTGTAAAACCCGATGTGGCACTTGTTCATGTCTCACCACCAGATTGTCATGGTTACTGTTCACTAGGCACAAGTGTTGATTGTGTACGTGCAGCCTTATTGCATTCGAAAATCATTGTTGGTCAGTATAAATCAATGTACGTACCATTTAATGATGGTTAATAGGTAAATTTCTGTTTTAATTGCAGCACAAATTAATAAGAAAATGCCCAGAACTTTTGCTGATGCTGTCGTGCACATGTCACATTTTGATTTTGCGGTTGAGATTGATCAACCTCTTCCGCAGCATGGTAGTGGCAAATTAACGGATGTTGAAAAGAAAATTGGAAAGAATATTGCGGAGAATTTGGTTAAGGATGGCGCTACACTACAAATGGGTATTGGTAATATTCCAGATGCCGTGTTGAATGCCTTGCATAATCACAAAGATCTGGGAATACATTCGGAGATGTTCGCCAATGGTGTCGTTGAACTTGTTGCAAAGGGCTGTGTGACAAATGCAAAGAAAAATATGCATAAAGGTCGCATTGTTGGCTCCTTCCTGATTGGCAGTCAAGAACTATATGACTTTGTCGACGATAATCCTTTCATTGGTATGAAATAATAATCTGATATATCTTATTACAATTTAACTAGAACTTTTACATAACATACAGAAATGTATGCTGTCGATTATGTGAACTCTGTGAGTGTCGTTAAGCTACAACCACGCATGACTGCCATTAACAGTTGCATTGAGGTCGATTTAACTGGTCAAGTATGTTCAGATTCGATTGGTACACGTTTCTTTTCTGGTTTCGGTGGTCAAGTCGATTTCATAAGAGGTGCAGCCGAGGGTGTTGATGGTGAGGGTGTTCCCATCATAGCTATGCCATCAAAGACCAACAAGGGACAAAGCAAGATTGTGCCTATTTTACAGCCAGGTAAATGAACCCCATCCACTTATGTGGTATATACATATCAGCCAATTCTTTATCTGATCTTTTTAATAAATATTACAGGTGCTGGTGTTGTCACTTCTCGTGCTCATGTTCACTACGTTGTAACCGAACACGGCATAGCTTCATTATTTGGCAAGAATGTACGCCAACGCATGTATGAACTAATTCAAATTGCCGATCCCACACATCGTGAAGCATTAGAAAAAGCAGCATTTGAACGTATTAAGACTATGCCATCACCTTGCTAAAAAAAGCGACCTTCTTTTAAATTGACAAAGTGACGATTAAACGACTGAGGATTATTATAAAATATTTTATAGGTTTCGATGATAAAACACTCAAAAATTGATTTGTTTTGTTTTGTCAGGATTTGAATGAACACCGATTATTGATAAACAAAAGATTAAATTTAAATTGTATATTCATTCCCAGAGAAATTCAATTGGACTTTGAAAATGATTTCGATTCCCACACTGAGATACGCTTTATCAACAAACACAATTGCTAAAATCTTCAATCTAAAAAAAATTTTGAAAAGAAATGAGAAATTATTGTAAACTTAAATGATATTGAGAATTAATATAGAATTGAAGAAAATTATAAAAATACACAATTAGTTAATTTGAATGTTTCTGTTTAATGTCTTTTGTTTTTATACGGATATTGTTTATTTTTTCATTTTACTGGATAATTTTTGAGTCGAGGTGGAAAAATGTTCAAAATTTTTGTTGTTTCTTAAACAAATCTAGCAAATCACTTAAGTAAGTATATACAGTAACTAGAAAGAAGCATGTTTCAGACACACACACGCACACAAGTTGTTGCAGTTGCATCTATAATTAATTTCATTTGGCTTATAGATTAAGATTTCCTTTATGAATTGTGTCAATTTCTCAATTTGATTGAATGAACAAATCTCTTGATATTTAATTCTTTTTTTTTTTTTTTTTAGATATTTTGTTTGTAGAATTTTCCATGACTCCAAAACATTTTTTAAATGCTAAAGTTAAATTACTTAAAAAAAAACAAGAAATATATCATTGGATAGACAACAATTGCAAAAAAAAAAAAAAAGGAAGTTTCGTGATACTTGGCTGACAAAGTTGAGTCCTTATCCCGCAGGTAATGTACTTAGTAGACTCGATTTTCATGGGATTTGTTCATTTTATGAACACTGCAACACAATGCTGATGGTTCTGTCTGAAACAGATGAAAATGAAGGGATTGTAAAGTTTTTGTATTTGTTGTTATACAAAGGAACTGTCTGCGCTTATTTGTTTAGTTTTGTTAGATGTTTTTGTATATCCTGATTTCTAAATATTAGAGCCTAAAACTGTTTGTTGTTGTTGTTTCCATTAACTTCTTTTTCATCGTCTAAATTATCATCGTTTCCATAATCATCATAAATCTAACTGGAGAAAATGCCCATTTCATAATTAATTGGCGGAGTCGGACACGTCTCCGTTAAAAATTAATTTGCTTCAAGCAATTTATTTCTTCTTCTGATTCTTGGCATTTTTGCCATCGGCCGAATTATTTTCAATTCTAGCTCTCTTCTTGGGATTCTCATCTTCTTCTTCGCCAACATCTTCGTCATCTGTTTCCTCATCCATATCGACAACTTCAACATCTTCCCTGATGTTTTGGCCATGAATATAGACGGGACCACTGCCTTTGATTAGTTTGAAAGTGACCTTTGATTCATAGAATTCAACATCTGGATTGACAGCACGCGTTTCACCAGCCTTGAGGACAGCAATTGGTATTTGAACTGAATCCTTTACTATATGCACCTGCAACCAAAGAATTTAAATAGAATAATTTCATAAATTTGTTGAATGAAAATAAATACATAGTACAATATATTTATCAATGGGTGTGTGATTGGATTTTCTCGGAAAAATGGCCGCAAATAGATTTTGTTCAGCAAGCAGCAAATTTTGGCGCTCGGTTTAGGTTTTTGATAATAATTGGCGCAATAAAAGTCTCAAAACATAATAAAGATGTCATTACTCTTAGCCGAATGGGGGATTGGCTAAAATTTTAGTTATCTTTGATTTGCTTGTTTAAATCATTGCGCGTCAGTCAGACAGTCAAGGAATAAAGCCAAGTAATAAATTTTTTTCACTAAGCATTAAATAACCGAAATATCAAAATATGTGTAAGTTATCTACACATCTAATTCATCCATCTAAATACCTACGAGGTGTAGTCGAAAATTTAAGGGACTTTCAAACGTCGCAGGTTGCATTAGCTCGGCCAAGAGCAAAGGTATGTAGTTCTACTTAGCCAAATCGAATATCGATCAGAGAAAAGTTACTATATGTTTTGTACCAAAGAAAGAGTTCACAACAAGAACAGTTCCTAGAATAAGGATTGATCACACTCAGGGTTCTCCCTATACCTAGTAAACCACTTAACCCCCAAAAAATAACAATCCAGTAAAGGTAATTGTATAATATTTTTATGAAGACTACTGAAAAGCATCAAATGAAAAGTATTGTCCACTTTTTAGGGTCCCGGACCCAAAGGGTACTAAAGGGAACCCCATTGCAGAGAGTAAAGAGCAAATACTAAAACTAAAATATTTTTAAAGGGGTGATCATACAAGAAACATTTTAGTTTGTATGGCAGCTATACGATCCAGTAATCCCACGATCTTGAAATTTAGATTTAGAAACATATTTTCCCGAAATTCCAATTTGATTGGACTACTAGGGAGGGTACCTCCCATATAAAGCCACATTAAAATTCAAGTTCTTATTAGAAAAACTTTTTCGTTTCTTGTTCTATCGAACCAAAATTTAGACACTATAAGTTCTTGTTATATGTAGCCACTACACATCTGTTGGAATATCAGCCAAATCGGCCAACTAGGATGGGTACTTCCATAACCAACCACAAACTGCTACGGAACCCTCCGTGTACGAGTCTGACTCGCACTTAGCCCATTTTTTGATCACACCTCGTCGTATATTCCATCTAATCCATAAAGAAATATAGAATAATTATACCAATGATGACTGAGAGTGAAAAAACATATACAAAAATTGTATGGAGGTGGTTATAAAGATGATGGTGATGTGATGACGGCAACAAAAGCAATAGTGGTCACTGACAGAGAAACACGCGCGATTTGTAACTGATAACTTAAAATTTAATTTGTTTTCTGATCGCTTGATTCATTCAAGTAACAGCTTTCAACATAGAAGTACCTCTACCTCTACCTCAAACAAACTCCCGATCTTTTGTTTGTGGGTTAAGTGATATTAAGTGATATCAACGAAGCATTTTAATACTTTTTCTCTATTTCATTTTGTGTCTAACAAGTGGATGTTAATTACAATTTAATACTGTAAATTGTAGTGTAAATAAATAAAAAATTTTTTTTTAAAACCAAATCACTTTTACCATAAAACAAACTAACAACCAACGAGACATTCAAGTGTTCAAATTACAAATACAAAACTTAGTGTTCATTATTAACCACCATGGGCAGCGATTACCCATCATTTGAAGGTCTGTTTTGGTACTATTCATTCAATATTGACAACTAGAATTTGTGTTTCATGATACATTATTATGTCTTCTAATTATGTACACATTATCACATCACATTAAAGCGGTTAATTTCAATAAAAAAGAAAAACATGGCTATTAATTACGACATTATCTTGTAATCTTAAAATTTATCAAAAAAGAAACTAAATTTGTATGGACTCATTACTATAACAACACTTCATATTAAGTGGCAACAACAACATTATTATCATTTTACATTAAATTTCTATTGAAATCATGATAAACGTAGAAATACTTGAAATCCATTTAACAGAAGATGATCTTTATCGGGAGCGTTTACCAAATGTCTGCAATGCATTGGGCTCGAAGGCTAAGAATTGTTGCAACACACGTGCCATAAAACGCACTCTACCCGTTATAGATTGGATATCTCAATATAAACTGAAATTCTTGCTTGCGGATTTTGTAGCCGGACTAACTGTGGGTCTAACGACAATACCCCAAGCTATTGCTTATAGTTCCGTTGCTGGACTACCAACTCAATATGGACTTTATTCAGCATTTATGGGTTGCTTTGTGTATATTATATTTGGTACCTGCAAAGACATCACAGTTGGTAAATAAGAAAATATTTCAAGTATTGTATTGTAGTAACTTAACAAACACGTGCTGGTCTATATTCAAGGTCCCACAGCTATAATGGCACTTATGATTAAAGAGCATGTCTCGGGAAATCCTGATTATGCGATACTATCTTGTTTTTTATCCGGTTGTGTAATTTTATTACTGGGCTTATTAAATCTTGGTGTCTTGGTACGTTTCATATCAATACCGGTGACAACAGGCTTCACTATGGCTGCAGCAATAACCATTGCTAGTGGACAGATTAATAATCTCTTTGGTATTTCAAGTAAGTTCTAGTTATATACAATTACATACATAGTTATTGATTTCTATTATAATTAATTCTCTTTTTTTTTTAAGGTCCATCAAATGAGTTTCTAGCATCATGGATTAACTTATTTGAGCACATAACAGAAACCCGTCAGAATGACATTATTCTTGGTATTTGTACTTTAATACTTTTGCTGATTTTGCGGGTGAGGTTCATTTTTCCATTACATCAAATTCACACACTATAAAAATTATATGAATTTCTTATAGAAAGTGAAAGATATACCATGTCGTTATCGAAGTATATTGAAATACGTGTCACTTGCTCGTAATACCTTTGCGGTGATTTCCGGTATTTTGCTTTGTTATTTTCTTCGTCAGGACGGTGAGCTCCCGTTTCGTGTTAATGGTGAAATCACTTCTGGGTTACCACCATTCAAGCCACCACCATTTAGCACGGAAGTAGACGGCAACACATTAAACTTTGGTGAAATGGCAAGTCATTTGGGTGTTTCAATTGCATCTATTCCATTAATATCGATCTTGGAGAGCATAGCAGTTGCAAAGGCATTTTGTAAGTACATACATACATACATACACATTTGCAACACATAAGGAATTCAAATGACAATTTCAAAAAAGCCAAAGGTAAAGTTGTAGACGCCACACAAGAAATGATTGCCATTGGTATGTGTAACATTGCGAGTAGTTTTGTTTCCTCAATGCCCATAACTGGTTCATTTACACGTACCGCCATTAATAATGCTAGTGGCGTTAAGACACCATTCGGTGGAGCTGTCACAGGTGCCTTGATCCTGATAACACTTGCATTTCTTACATCGACCTTTTCCTACATACCCAAAGCAACACTTTCAGCCATTATTATAGCCGCAATGATTTTTATGATTGAATATGATAGAATTGCAGAGATCTGGCGCTCAAAAAGTAAGTTCAGTATGAGAAATCAACTGTATCCATAATGAATTTCTTTTCAAATCTTCTGTAGAACGTGACATGTGTCCATTTCTTGTAACTGTATTGAGTTGTCTCTTTTGGAGTTTAGAATATGGTATCGTATGCGGTATATTTTTTAATATACTTTTTATTTTATATAAAAGTATGACGCCCAATATAATCATGTCCAAGGAAATGGTAATTTAAAAATTTTCGACATTTAAATATTTGTAATACATATTCTGAATTGAATGCATCATAGATTAGCGGAACAGAGATTTGTCTTGTTGAAATTAAAGGAAACATTGATTATGCTGCTGCTGAGGAATTAAAAACGACAATTGTAAGTCATGTCACGGCTCAGAATGGCAACACAAAGTTAGTAATAATTGCAGGCAGTGAAATTACATCGATTGACTCTACAGTTGCCTTAGTAAGTATCCACATAATTTGAATTTAAGGTTAACTCCTATATGATTTTAATATCAACTCTCTTTTTACAATAGAATCTATGCGCTCTCAAGGAAGATCTTAAATTATTGGATTGTCAACTAATTTGTTGGAATTGGACTATGGTCGCAGCGGGCGTTGTTTGCCGCTTGCATACAAATTTACGTGATATGTTCAAATTTAGCAAGGATTTAACAGAAATTGTATCCATTCAACCGGAAAAGGAAACACGTTTAGCTTTACAATGTGATGAAAATGCGACTGATTTAGTCATTAGTTGATAAAATAGAATATTAATTAAATGAAATAAATAAATTTTTAAATAATTTCTTATTTTTTCAATTTGTTTGCACAGTTGCGTAAACATTTCCCAACTTCCAAACTTAAGACAAAAAGACGCACCTAACCCAACTGCACACACCCATCCCAATAATGTCTAGTCACTGTCTCTCACCTCAACGACATTGAACTCATCCTCCTTAGCCTCGGCACCAAGCAATATCTGCTTAATGAGCAACTTCTGTCCTCTCGTGTATTCTTCATCATTAGCTTGAACATCCCAAGTGACGCTGCTGTTTTCACCAGACAATGTTACACCTGTTGAAGAATTTATTTATATTTATTTAGTATACATCAATAAATTAGTCACTAGTTTAACAGTAAAAAAAAAAATAGCGGATTATGGCGAATTTGCCGGCAGCCGGCGCCATTCTTTTGTTAACATCCACAATAAAAAAAAACACATATTAAACCTTGAAAAACACTTTAAACATTGATAACAAAATAGCGAGGAGTCACAATGAGGTTATACTTACCATAAAATGATTCGTCGGCCATTGTTGTTAGTTAATTTTTATAAAATTATTTAAGCGGGACAACACGTGTCTGACTAAACAACTTGTGAACTTGAAAAATTGAAAAAGAATGTGGCTTTCTTCCCTCTTTCGTATCTACACGAGCGCAAACCAAGCCGTGTACAATAAAATCTCTACACAAATAGTGTTGAGTAAAATTTCGTATTCGGCAAGTCCGGTTCCACACATAGCGAATCTGTTGCGACACTTATCGGTGATTTTTCATTCAGTGACAGTCGCGAAGCAATTATTTTCACATTTCTCACGCCCTCTCACATCCCCTCGTTCTGAAACAAGCCAAATACCGCGAAAGAAGATAAAGTTGAAAGTCATTTTACAGTTGCGAAACTAAAATTGAAAATATTGCAACTTTAACGACTGACGCATTCGATGGCAAACAGCTGTAGAGACCTCCACGAATAAAGTTGGAACTGCATGAGAAGCTGTGTTGTCGACAGTGCAGCTTCAAATAGCACAAGCTTCTATATCGCTATTCGCTTTTAGTAAAAAAAAAATAAAAACAGCTGTGTATGTTTATGTATTGTATTTAACAATTGAATATTAAATATGGAAAACAATATCATTGTTATGCATTAAATGGAACGACTAATACTTAACACTTCCTTAAAATGAAAAAAAAAAAATACATCGTTATATACAATTCAAAAAACGCGCGAACGCGACAAAGCGTGACATGGAGTTCCCTTTCAACCTCTCAAAACTTTTCAGCACTTCAACATTCTTGTGCCCGGCGCTGACAACTTCGTTTGCGGTTTTAAGGCACGTGGGAAACTGGGAAACATCAAAAAGGCGCTTAGTATCGTAGTATCGTAACAGTTTTTTTTGCTTCTCTATACAATTACAAATAATTATATTCACTATAATGGAGTCCTCCGAGTCATTCTATGGTAAGTTTAGATAAATGGAAAAATTGCTTGAATTTGTTTTGTTTGACATTAATTGTTGTTGTGTAGAGGTTTTTGGTGGCGATTTTGGCTCCAAAAGCAGCGTGCTGTTAATATTTAAATTTACATGGCATCAATTTTGCAGGTGTTACGCTGAGCGAGAAAGAACCCATTGCACAGTTTGATGTTCAGGAGATTCCTGAGGAATTTGTTGTACATTCGTATAAACTAATAATCAAACAGATTTCTCTAGGCGTTGAAGCCAAACCGGGAGAATTCAATGTAATTGAGGTAATTAGTGATATGAAGTGAGCACACTTGGTTAAATATTTCAAGTAAATGATTTCTTTTATTTAAATTAGGCCGAGACTAAAGTGGACGAGAAGCAAACTGTTAAGATACCAATTGCTGTGCTTAAAGCCGGCGAGACGCGGATACTAAAGCCGAATGTTGAGTTTCCCAATGGCTCAGTGACATTCAAGTTATTACAAGGAACTGGTCCAGTATATGTTTGTGGCAAGGTAACTAATATGGCTTGAAAAAGAAATGGAAAATATGGTGTCTTACATTTTAATTGATTATTTTTACAGTCTGAATTGAATCTTACTGAACCTGGTTGGGGTCATTATGAAGAGTATTCCGAAGATGACAGTGAATTGGATGAGGATGTGCCAGCGCCACAAACAAATGGAAAAAGCAATAAAAGGAAGTAGATGCTGTAATCATTCTTAACCTTAACCACGTAGAAATACGCTTAAAAATAACTAACCTTATTACAAATTATTTTTCTAAAGCCCCAATAACGATTAGAATGACTAAGATAAATTTATATGATCAATTGTAGTTCTAGTACAATACTGTCAATTGTAAAATTAATTAAAAAATTGCGAAACACAAATTGTACTAAAAAAGAAAATGGATTTTTACTTAAGGATTGGAGAACATTATTTTTAAGTCTAGTCTAAATCGAAAATTATAGGTTTTTTATACACAAATATTTGGAATGATCAATGATGTTTTGCGGCAGTTTTGAAGATGATTTATCTCATATTCATATGCTAAATAAGTAGCTTCAATTACATGCTCGCGCTACAGTGATTTTCTGGCGTGGGACACTGCATTAAAAATAAAGTGTGTGAATTGTAGATTCAGTTTAATTCAGTCGGATTGACTTACCGTATATGTATGACACGTCGCCGGTCACTGGGATGTATTAAGTCTAACTTTTGACTCCAATCGACTTGTTTCATTTCATGGCGTAGTTTTTTGCGATCGAAGTAGGAGATAACACAACTTACGGGTATCCAGAAAACCGATGTAACAACGACAACTGCCACTAAAATAAAATTCGGAAGCATAGAATGTTGGGGAAAGTATAACAAAAATTATAACTAAACTTACTGACTATGTTATCCTTCAAGAAGCGTAGCGTCTTTGCTACATTTATTTCCTCTATGATGTCCCAGAAACGTTCGACAACGTCTTGGATAGTCTTCTCACAAATGCCCTGTGGATATCGAAATAGTATTTAATTTAAGCAAGGAAAAGTAAAAGAACGGTTAGTAGACAACTTTACCTTGTTGCAGAAGCCTGTAATGCAAGGTGTACCATCAGGCAAAACATCCGGTGGCTCCACTGGAAAACAAGTTTCATTTATGCTCATGCGACAGCATCTAAAACCGTAAGAATTCATTGTTAAATGGATTTTGATGAGTATATGATAAGCTTACCTCTTGCATGCATCCACAATAATGTCACACATGCAGCTCTGAAGACCTTGTGTCTCACAATATGGCACACACTTGCCATTGCGGCACTGACCACGCTCTTGACAAATGGTACCATCAGCCATTGGAGGCGATTTCGGACACTCCGCATGTGTGCCTGTACAGCGTGCCTCCTGCTCACAAGTTGCATACTGAGCTTCACGGCATTTGAGGCCGGCGGGCATAAATTGGCAGTTTTGGCAACATGGAGAATTCTTATCACTGCACATGGCTCCTTGATTTCGGCGCAGCTTGCAATTCTTATCACAGCAAGCATCATTGTCTTCAGTACCAAGCAAACCGGCATCGCATTGTTCATCACCTTCGACCCGTAAATTGCCACAGAATGATTCTTCTGGTTCAGAAAAACAACGACCGGATTTGGCTTGAAGTACCTTCCGTATAGACCGCAAGGAGCAAGGTGAGAATTTCTAAAAGCATAAAATATTTGAAAAATTGAACTCATTATTTTTCGCATAACTTTAGACACTTTACCTTGTTATTGACATCATAGCCACTAACGGAATACGTGTACATAAGAAAACTGCCACCTTGCGAAGCACTGGGTGAACACTCAGGTATATCGGGATCGTGTTCGGAGCCCCAATTGTGACCAAACTCATGAGCGGTTACCAAATCAGCTTCACGTGTTATGACACGTTGTCCGTAATGATTCCGTGAACTGCTTAGTCCAGAGTTCAAATACAGTGTGTAACCATTCTTGAAGTATTCTACATATGGAAAATAATAGAAGTTTATTAATAAAACAAAGTTTCAACACAATTGAAACATGTAAAATAACGAACTTAAACAGAAACCCAAAAAATGATTGCAAGAAGAAAAGAGGAACACATTGCATTAATAGAATAGTCAACCTGGAGTACAAATGCCGCCAACAGAGTTGCGGCGCGGCGAACCAACGTAAGCCAATCCTAAAATACCACCTTCGAACTTTAGATCGGTAAAGAGATGAGCTAAACAAAAGTCTTTATGACTGTATTCCCGTGAAAAGACCTACATCATTATTTATAGATACAGAGATTACCATAAAGGATATGCAAGCAAATGAAAGAGTTGATGAAAGAGCAAGAGTAAAGAGTAAACATTTGAGTACTGGATAATTGGAATTTTGAGTTATTAGCATATTATTTACCTCCAATAAGTTACGCACATCCCATTTCTCTCGTATCATATTATAGTGTGCCTCACCACCACGTAAACGTGTCGGTTCTGAGTGGACAACAATCTTCTTAATGACAAAACCCATGCCCTTGAAACCCTCCTGATCGGAACGATCTTGCCAGACGGTATCATTGTATATTTTGTGTACGCGATCAATGAGACTTATCTGTGAAGAGTTTTTAGACTTAAAGAGACTCTCTATTATGTGGATGTATATCATTTCAACTAACTAAATAATTAATGGTGGTTTTGGTGTTGCCACCACCCATTTCTTGAAAGAATCTATAGTCAGCTACCAACAATAGTGGGCAACGCGTCTTTGTTGGCGTATATTCATACTGATCCGATTGTCGTTTGTGCCGTTTATGCGTTGTATCATCCAGAAGCTCCAATGTAGACAAATCCTCTGTACTGTTTGCATTCTCCAATTCTATTTCAATCGTACATTTAATCAAATTAGTGATATTTATGATTCATATTTGTATAAACATACCAAGTCCTTCTTTGATATAACCACATGTCATTGGTGCTTTACCAATACCACCTTGTTCCGATTGATCTCTACCATGCCCATTTAATTTAACATCTGAAGTCTTATAAGCTACCATTGTGTTATTCTTTGCTGTTGGAAGATGACGCCAAGAAGGCTCTATGTGATAAGTTTCATCGGGTAAATGTATAGACATAGTCAAAAGACCATTCTCAATATGCGCCCTCACAGATGATTCCAGTTCGCCGAATACACGTCCAGCATAGAAATTATCATGTTCTATACATGATCAATAAACAATGTCATTACAAGACGTATAATATACAGGATAAATTATTGCTTACCCAAGTGCACAACAGTCTCATTGCCATCGCCGTCAACTGTGTAAGCACGGAACTTGCTATGGAGCACATCTCGATGTGGATGTAATATTAAACGAAAGCTTTTGCCAAGCGTTTTAAATTCCACCTCTTTGATTGTATTAAAAGGATTTGAGCTTTGTTTGATGCCTCGCTTTACAATTCTATGTATCACATCGTCCTTGTGAAGAACTTCATATCGCCTTAAAGTGTGTTTCAACGCATCTTCATATAAAGAAGGAATTTTCAATTTATTAAACAAAATTTCAATATGCAATCTTTATCATTTACTTACCAATGTTTTTAACTAAATAAATAACAACTAATAATAAGCTAAAAAATAATTTTTCAGTCAACTTCATCGTCTTCCAAATTTCTTGTAAACTCTTTTTTGCGAATATTGATTTTCAACAGCTGATTTCACACTCGTTCCACTTTATTGTGTACATATGTATACAGTAAACTAAGGGTGATTACACTCAGAACATTCCAAGGGCGTAGGTGACAAAAGGGATTTGTTACAATTGATTCAATTGAGTGGAGACTATGATTTATTGTACTTCTAGAGGTAAACCTAGTGGATGCTATCGTTTGAGTCTTTCTCGTATTGGTGCTGTAGTCTTAAAGATTAATAGGGGATTGGGTTTCCAATTATTTTATATAGTTTTCACTATACCAAATAACAGCTTCTTTCACTTGGGTGGTTGGTTTGTAAGCGAAGATTTGAATTTTTGACATAATATGGAACGACAAACAAGAGGAGCATGGATTGAAATTTTTTATAGGATTTTATAATTGAATTCTGTTGCTTTGCCCTAAAGTTTTATTCATACGTCCACAGTAAAAAATATATGATTTCCTTGTAAAAAAAAATATTTTGTATTCAAGGAGAAGTTTGGCATGGAATCCAATCTATCTTGTGACCGTTGTCCAAGTAATCAGTACATCATCTTTCTAATTTGAGTTGTATCTACTTCGCCTTAACATGGGTCTGTCCAATAAGCCTCCGAGCTAGGTGTATCTCGAAATACCTATATGACTTAATTGCTTTGTCAGAAAGGGATTTAAAATCTAACAAGGAACATTAGCTTCTTATTTACAATACGCTACATGTATGTGATTAATTTGTATAAAAACATTTTTATATTCTCAATTATTTGGTTTATTTAGTTAAGGTAATAATGACAGAATTATAAATTAATTTGTTTAATAGACGATGGACAATAGACAAAAAACATTTACATTTTCGCTAAGTATATTTTATACAATTAATAATTAATTAATTACACTAACCAATTACGGATTTTTCATTTTGATATCAAAATCATATCAAGATTCTTCTAACCAATAAGGATGACAGATAATTTCAAAAGTATTTTACGAATGCACATACATATATAAATATGAAGCTTCATTAATTTTGACAATAATTTAGTGTTAGTTTAATTATAAATTGTTTTATGAAAAACATATAATTGTTTGCTGATATCATTTTTGCAATTCGGCCATGTTTGCCTCGAAAATCGCCGTGTTAATTTTGTGTTTGAGGGCAATGAGGACTTCACGGTTTGTTATTGTGCGTATTTCGTTAGCAATGTACTCGCCATACGTGCTAAATTCGTCCCGTGGTGACGCAGATGCACTCAATGCTGGTGATTCGTTGAGAATTTTGGGGGGTTGCCCCACACAAACTGTGCCCCTCGGCAGCTTCAACGTTGTTGGATTGATTATTGTTGAAGCGCCATTTGGAGTTGATGTTATAGTTGGCGTCGCCAGTATCGTTGTCGTACTGTGTGTTGCGTCATAGTAATAGCGTTTTGGCTGTTGGATTTGCTGTTGCTGTGGCTGCTGATGTTGTGGCGGTTCACTGTAGTAGCTTTCATCTTGACCAACATTCGGATCACGTCTGGGATATTTAAATATACGCGTGGGTAATACATGATGTACAGATGTGTTATTGCCTGCGATAGTTGAACTAGTCGTTGTTTGGTAATGGAGTTCGCCATTTTCATTTGCCTGAAAACTAACAGTCTCAACAGGAGTCTGCTGCTCTACAACATCTTCTATTGAATGTTGGGTGTGGTGATGGTGCGTCTGATGGTTTTGACTTTCAAGCGTTTCGCTTTCGACTTCTTGCACAGCCTCATTACTATAAGTTTGTTCATACGGCACATTCATCTCTTTTATAATCAATTTTGGTTTGGCATCTTCGATATCATCAACGTCTTTGGTCGTTTCTTCGATTAGTTTCTCAAGTTCCTGTGCACTACGAGTAGCATGAGACTTTCTTGGCGGTGGCGGTGGAGCTGATATAGAAACGTACTCGTCAGATCCGTTTTGTACTGATGAACCACCACTGCTATCGTGCGCTGACGCTACCGGCTCTGAAATAATGTATTTCGTTACTGTTCCCTCCTCCGTGATTTCCGATTTTATGCGCCCTTTATTTGAACGACATGCGCGGGGTGAACTGAGAAACTGTAGATTCTTAAAGCCAAACCACTTTGAGTTGTAGGGTTCTTTGCGTTTGATGCGGCTTATTTCGCGATGATATTGTGTTCGCAATGTGTGAAATTTCTTTTCAATCTCTGGTATTGGTATATCACCACTAAGATTGTCGCGTACCTCACTCAACAGTCGCTGTTTAACATCCTTCTTGCGATAGTCATCGCATGTCATATCCCACAGTCCGCGACGGTCTCTGTACGCTTTGATGAGCATCAGAGTTTTTTCCCGGGTCCATTCCATACCCATTTTTAGCTCGCTTTTTACCGGGGAAATCGGTGCCACGAACTAAATTGAAGCTGAATCGAAATTAGCTGCCAATCAAACGCTCGCTTTATTCACTCAGTCAGTCAACGAATCATAAAAAGCATTGCTAAGTAAACTTAGTTCACTCTCCAACTATATTTATACACACACCGCAGCGTTCCTGAGTTTTGCGCGAGCGCTAATCTTCTGCTTGGCAGAGACTTCCTTTTACTCACGTCCAACAAACCTTATGTTCCGATGCAACCGAAGTAATGTTGTGTTTTGCATTTATATATTATTATAATTATAAAAGCATATTGTTTAGATTTTTTTTATGTATTCAATTAGTTTTGGTTGTGGTTGCAATTGTATGAGAGTAAGAGTGTAAATTGTGTGTTTGCGAGTGAGAGAGTGCGAAAAATGAACCAAACTCCACAATAGTGTTGTAAATTGTCTTGTAAAATTGTTAAAAAAAGTGTTGTAAAAATCAATAAGTTGCAAATTTAACGGCATGCAAATCTTCATGTCAAATTTAGATTTGGAACCATCTTTAAAGTAAATGACAGTGTGTGGTCCAGAGAGGGAGTTAATTATTCGTTGCATTTTATGATTTTCCTCGGCACACAGTTCTCCAGAGAATAGCTGGCTTTATGAAGAAATTTATCATTTCTGTGAAACAGAACAATTGTGTGGTTCCTTTGCGGTTCGTTATTTGGAAGTTCGACTGTAGTTTGATTTTGCTTCTGCGCAAAGTCCTTCAGTCCTTCAATTTCAACAATAACATATGCTTGCATATCGATTTGTTAAACGACGATTCTCTGCTGACCAAAGGCTCAATTTGCTTTCGAAAAGTAAACCTGCTATAAGGTTTAGGATATTTACTTATATATATTAATTCCTAGTTATCTGTGTGTGTGTGTGATTAGCGCGCCTCTGCCGGCCTAGATGCTAATTGAATCCTATCGAAAGTCAGTTATTGAACTTATTGTCCACTGCGCGATGAAGCGTCAAAATGTGAGGACGCTATCGCTGGTCGTGTGTACATTCACGTATTTGCTTATTGGGGCAGCTGTCTTCGATTCATTGGAATCACACACAGAAGCCAAGCGATGGGAGTTTTTGCAAAGTAAATATGTAAAAAATAATGTATCTTCATATATGTATTAATAATCAATCTTACAGAAGTGAAAAGTAATTTCGTCAAGAAGTATAATGTTTCTACGGAGGATTATCGAATGATGGAAATTGTTTTAATAGAAAATAAACCCCATAAAGCTGGCCCACAATGGAAGTTTGCTGGGGCATTTTATTTTGCCACCGTTGTGCTCGCTATGATTGGTTATGGCCATTCGACACCCGTTACAATTGGTGGTAAAGCATTTTGTATGGGCTATGCTATGGTTGGTATCCCCTTGGGTCTGGTCATGTTCCAGTCTATTGGTGAACGTCTCAATAAGTTTGCTTCGGTTATCATACAACGTGCCAAACGCTATCTACAATGTTCCCATACAGAAGCCACTGAAATGAATCTCATGTTGGCAACAGGAATGCTCTCCTCCATTATCATTACCACAGGAGCAGCAGTATTTTCACGATATGAAGGCTGGAGTTATTTTGATAGTTTCTATTACTGTTTCGTAACGCTTACCACCATTGGTTTTGGGGATTATGTTGCCTTACAAAATGATCAGGCACTTATGAATAAACCAGGATATGTTGCGCTTAGCTTGGTTTTCATACTCTTCGGTTTGGCTGTGGTTGCCGCTAGCATCAATTTACTTGTGCTGCGATTTATGACCATGTAAGTAGTAAAATAAGACGATTTGAATAGATTTAATTATTTTTTGATGATACACTACTTGCAGGCAAATTGAGGATGCTAAGCGCGATGAACAGGATGCTCAAAATCAATCTGCTGCCAAAGCTGAGGCTGAAGCCAATCCCTACAACAATGATATGGAAGGCGATACTTCATATAATATGAATAATAAACTATTAAACAATTCCAACTACACCACGACTGAATACGACGAGACCGTCTCTATATGCTCCTGTACCTGTTTGGGTGGCAATCGTTGCCTGCAACATGATTTCACTGAAACCGACTTCCAGCCTACCGATATCATTGAGAACGCGTTCTGTATGAAACGCGCATCCGTTTGATATAGTTCACTGGAATCGGATGATACCGAATCGATTTATAAAGAAAGCAGTTTGGTGGAGGAGTGTGAATAACGTACTAAACCCGAGACGCCAACTGAAGAAACTTTGTTTTTATAAAAGAATCTAAAGTATCTCACGAAAGTATTATTTTCAAATTTACAAATATATAAGATGTAGTTGTTTCAACCCATTTACTATATTTTCCGCTCAATCTTGCCAAAAAAAAAAAAATTAAATCTTATCGTGATAAATTTATATACCCAATATATAGTACAATATAAATATAATTAAAAATTTTATTATAAATAACATTATTATACCATTCATAATTCTAGATGTACATAAATAAATTTGTTTGTTTTAATGAATAAGATAAACTTAAAGTTGAAAACTCCAAATTGTTCACAATATAGTATTCTAGAGTACTCGACCCGGCCTCTATTTGGTTTCAGATCATAGTTGGTTTTTATATATAAGCAAAATGTTATATTGTAACCTATCTAATAAAAGGGCTTCATAACTCTACAATTCCCTGCTTCATTCCCAAGATAATCAATATACCCAAGAATCCATATACTTACACAGTTCACATACATATGGGAAACCCCAAATCTTCTCGCAGAATGGTTATGCTCAATAAACACATTTCCTAGCGAGTTCCTCTGCGTGTCTTCAGACATATATCGCAAGAAGTTTCTTTATAGAAAAAATATTTCACTTTTTTAACGCCTACTACTTAAGTGATAACATCAAATTTATTTGTGAAATCTGTTGACATGAAATGAAATAAAAATCCATTTTCCATCTTAGTAGGCTGAGGTTAGTAAGTTTTTCGTTTATGCTACACAAATTTACTCAGAGAAAATAAATAGTCAAACGAACTACAGGTCAGATCTCCGTATAATTTGAATAAAATTTTTTCGGGACAAAGCAAAAAATAGTGTTTCGCGCATATTCGTAAGCAAAAACTCAAAATGCGTGAAATTGTGCATATCCAAGCAGGACAATGTGGTAACCAAATAGGTGGCAAGTTCTGGGAGGTTATCTCCGATGAACATTGCATTGACGCGACTGGCACGTATTACGGGGACAGTGATCTTCAGCTGGAGCGCATTAATGTTTACTACAATGAGGCGACCGGTGCAAAATATGTGCCACGCGCTATTTTAGTCGATTTGGAGCCGGGCACCATGGACTCTGTGCGTTCGGGTGCATTTGGTCAAATCTTTCGTCCAGATAATTTTGTCTTTGGACAATCTGGTGCTGGTAACAATTGGGCAAAAGGACATTATACCGAAGGGGCTGAGTTGGTGGATTCTGTGCTTGATGTGGTACGCAAAGAGTCTGAAGGCTGTGATTGTCTACAGGTTAGTTGGTTTTCTATTTTTATCTTTTACAGAAAATGAACATGGATCTTAATGAATTTTTCAGGGCTTTCAGTTGACCCATTCACTGGGTGGAGGCACTGGTTCCGGTATGGGCACTCTACTCATATCAAAGATCCGTGAAGAGTATCCGGATCGTATTATGAACACTTTCTCGGTGGTGCCTTCGCCGAAAGTGTCTGACACAGTTGTAGAACCATACAATGCAACACTGAGCGTCCATCAACTGGTGGAGAACACCGATGAAACCTATTGCATTGACAACGAGGCTCTTTATGACATTTGCTTCCGTACCCTGAAGCTAACTACGCCTACCTATGGTGATTTAAACCATTTGGTATCCGCCACTATGTCTGGCGTTACTACTTGCCTACGTTTCCCGGGTCAGCTGAATGCCGATCTCCGTAAACTGGCTGTAAACATGGTTCCATTCCCACGTTTACATTTCTTCATGCCGGGCTTTGCTCCATTAACCTCTCGCGGATCTCAGCAGTATCGTGCACTGACTGTGCCCGAACTGACACAGCAGATGTTTGACGCCAAGAATATGATGGCTGCCTGTGATCCGCGTCATGGACGTTATCTTACTGTGGCTGCAATATTCCGTGGCCGCATGTCTATGAAAGAAGTCGACGAGCAAATGCTAAACATTCAAAACAAGAACAGCAGCTTCTTTGTAGAATGGATTCCGAATAACTGCAAGACAGCCGTGTGCGATATTCCGCCACGTGGTCTAAAAATGTCTGCTACTTTCATTGGTAACTCTACTGCTATCCAGGAGCTCTTTAAGCGTGTCTCCGAACAATTCACAGCCATGTTCCGCCGCAAGGCTTTCTTGCATTGGTACACAGGTGAGGGCATGGACGAAATGGAGTTCACTGAAGCTGAAAGTAACATGAATGATTTGGTCTCGGAGTTCAGCAATATCAAGAAGCTACTGCTGACGAGGAGGGCGAGTTCGATGAGGACGAAGAAGGAGGTGGCGATGAATAAGCTCAATGAGAGCTTCTTCTTCAGCATTTGATCATCATAATCTTTAGAAACAAATTCTAAATCAAAAACAATAAACCATTAAAATAATAATGAATCGGAGCTGGAATGGTTTTGGGAAATAGTCTATGTTGTTGCTTATATTCTATTACATTACGTGTGCAATTAATTTTATCCAAAATTTGTTCATAAACATTATGATGAATCTTTGTATAAAAAATGATTAAAATAAAGAAATAAATTGCATTAAAATTATGTTTGTGACAGAACTTTTTCTTTTATTAATGTTAACACATATACATATACATAATTTAAATATAATAGATCTAATCGGCAATTTAAGCCCATTAAAATAGAACTAATAGCCTACGAGATTTAGCCATCTAGGTAAGCAATATTCACTTGTATTTACATAAGACAAAAATGACAATTACATGCACATAATTTGCTATATTGTTTATTGCTTAATTTTTTGGTTTACACGTCATCAAAGAGATCTCGTGGTGGTGGGCCAACTATGCGGCGTTCATTGGCATAGTCATCTGATTCATCTAATCGACCACCACTGGGATTCTTAAAACCAATTTGCACTTGAGTACTGACTCCAAAACGTTCATTGATTTCCTCGGACAAAGAACGTGGTACACCACCGCCTATAGACGCTGTTGACGACACCGCTGCATAGTCATAGTTTTCGCCATCACGTAGTAAACCATCTGCCGGCGTATGGGCAAATTGCGTTGGTTGCAAGGTGCTGCTTATATTGCGATATTTGGAAATGTATTCATTGGTAGCTAAAGCATCGTTACGTGTAAAATCACGACGACGTGCCATAGCTTCTTCAGCACGTTGACGCCGTCGTTTTTCGCGTGCTATCAAATCTTTGCCTTCCTGTACAAGTTCCGTTGCAATGGTTTCATTTTGTAGAAATTGCTGGAATCCCATGACACTCAGTGCACGGCTGCCCAAACTAAACCATGTTGCCAAACAGAAACCCAACATGCACATGGGAAAGTAAATATTGAATCCATCGGAAATAATACTGATGACATCCATATGACCCATGATTTGTGTATAGTAGGTTTCCATAATACGCTGCAAATAAAAATTATAAGTTTTTATATTTCAAACTGGTCATGATAATATGACGAACCTTTTTAATGATGTGCGAATCCATGTGTATTAAACCGAGAAAGTTCAAGCACATTGGTGGCGTCAGACGACACAATAACATGCCACTAAAGATCAAACTGTGTTCGTTCGTTTGATGATGCGGTGCCAGATAGTATAGATTCAGGAAACGTATCCGTAAAATTGTTGAGTAAGTGCAATAGAAGAGATAACAAAGAACAATCATGGAAAATACTTCAATCGTGAAGAAATCATAGCTGGCATTTGCTGCATTGATTACATTGGCAAAGATGGATAGGACAGGACTGGCGCTAAAGAAAGTCAATTCACTCCACACAACGCATCCCGACATTATGGCTGCCAAGATGCAAAGTGTTTTCAAGAAGGGAGCCTTGATTAAACATTCCCAATACCATTGTAGTACGGGACTATGAAAAATGCGTACCAATTGTGAGCGATGACGTGGAAATTCAGGCTTAAAGCGATGCTCAGCTGAATGCATATTACGTGCCACATCTTCCAAATGCAAAACAGAATCTACTTGAACACTCCACAGGGCCTCAGTTCGTTGTAGTGTTTGCAGTGATTTAATGACTTGCTTATGTATTCTTACTAAGGCCTTTTCTGAGGGCACAATTGTTGATGTAGTCCCACCAAGGCCATTGCCTCCACTTCGTGTGAAATTACGATTTGCTCGCTCTTGCAACTCTATGGGCACTTTGCGTTGTATGGTGTCAACACATGGTCGTAGTTCATGGTTATTTGGGACGGAACGACTAATGCACTGCAACGATTCCAACACATCGTCAACATGTTCCTCGGCTTCAGCTTTGTCTGTACTTAGCTTTGCTGCTTTAAAATAAGCATACTGCAAGGCAAAACCCGGTTTCGCATTGTTCCATAATGAGCGCGGCACCTCTACCAATGCATAGCCAAGTAGTAATATGAGCAAGAAAAGTCCCCAAGTATTGGAGGCAGATGATGCAATAGCTTTAAGTTTTTGCCAATCGAGAGCGACGCCTTTGGCCGCTATATAAATGAGAAGGACGCCGCATATGAAGAGATATGAACCATAGTAGATTGCATTCTCTATGAGAGCCGACTTCAATTTCCCTTTAATGGTGAAATCACCAGCTTTTAGATAAGATTGCATCAATGGCATTATTAACCATGTCAGAAACTGTGAACTCCAATAGATGATGCGCCATAAGTTCGGGAAAATCGAATCGGGCATATCCAAGCCCCAAGGCGGTTGACACTCAAGTAATTGAATGTGTGTCGAAGGTATTGATGAATGTGTTGTGTTGATAATTGCACTGCTAATTGTTGTCTGGATTGGGAGCTCATTTTTTCGCTCTTGAAGGCATTTTCTGTAGAGTGTCTAAGAGAAAAAAAATTGGAATTGTTTTCAAATTTGTTTATATAACATCGTTCATTCATTGCACATTACTTACCGACGTGACATCCAATGGTATTGTGAATACAATTAAAAATGAAAAACACCAAGCTGTCAGCACGGATAAAGTGACTAAAATATGCTGTCGTGGTATGTTACCATATTGCCACAAAGATCCACCGGCCAATAATATTGAAGCGATTATGCCAAATGTTAATAAATTTGCCATATTGAAAATTGATGCTATAAATTAAACTAAGATTGGAGTGTAGTATAAATGTGTAAGTTATAATACTGCAGTCCTGTAAACTAAAGGACTGTGCCTTGGTGGGGTGGTACTTTAACAAGTTTCTGACTTTTCCAGTTTATTTTCTTCCTCAGTTTTTTGGGAATGCTTTTGTTTCTGTTGTAGTTGCCTTGCTGTTTCTTGTTGCATCTCATCTAAACGTTGCAGTGCCTGTGACTTAAGTGGCATTAGATGTGGCTTGCAGAAAATCAGTTCCGCTTTGTGTTCAAAAAATAGTTTGCCAGTTGTTGGCTCGATCAAATCGATTTTTTCGCTCACTTCACTTAATACATCTAATTCTTCTTCTTGACCTTGTTCCACTGCCGACATAATCACAGCCGGTCGCAAAGGCCAACAACTAAGTATCGATCAATTTATGAATTTTTATACAATTTTTTTCAATTTTGTTTTGATTCTACTCAACTCGACTGCTGCTACTTGATGACGACGAAAAGCTCTCTTTCTAACTTTGCCACCCACTTTTAACAATAAAAATGCTTTGGATTAACCAACACTGAAGAAATGACTTTACAACACTGTTGCATGTTTACATTTTCCATGTCAGCTGAAAAAAAAAGAGAAATTTTTGTAATAGAAAAACACAGATAGGAATTGAAAACATAATGGATGCGAAGACTGGTATTTCATTGGATGAGGCTGCAAAGATTTGTCGTACAAGTGGCGATGGAATGGAACAAGAGCCACCACAACAAAAAGTAGAACAACAACAGCAGCAGCAAGTACCGCGAGTTCATAGAAAAGATAGCACAATAATACATGAAAAATCTCTGGAAAACATAAGGAAATCTTCCTCATCGAGCATAAGTTCTAATAGTGCACTGGCGCTACCCGGACTGCATACACTTTATAGGCGACCGGACTTTGTAACACGTAGTCTTAAGCCGATAGTACCCAAGGGCGAATTGGTTCAGATGAAACCAAAACTAGTGCACAGACAGACTGAAGCCACGTCGTCGCAAATAGATCATAGCAAAACAACAAAACCACCCAAATTTGTGCCTTATGAACCATACCCAGGTGCTGTAAATCCAATTGTGCCAAGCACAAGGCATCAGACGAAAGTGAATAAGAATAATTTGGATATTGCTGTGTTGGCCGATCAGATGTCATTAATGCGTACACAAGAATTGGATTTGGAAACGCAAACACAAACACCAACGGATGTCACCAATGAATCTGATGAAAAAATCCGAAAACTCACTGAAGAGTTGCAAAAGACTAGAGAAGAACGTGACTATTTTCAGGCTCAGGTGAAATTTCAAACACAGGTCAATTCCGAGTTGAAAAACTTGCTTGTTGCCTCGGTGGGTGAAGATCTACAAACGCATGTAAATGTTCTTACCGAGGATAAACTACAATTGGCAAAGGCTTTGCTAGACACAGCAAATAATCTCACAACACACACAGAGCAAATTGAATTTTTAGCTGGCCAATGCGAAGTCTGGCGTTCAAAATTTTTGGCAAGCAGTTGTATAATTGAAGAACTTGCCAGGTGGAAGGCGGACCTAACACAAAAAAATCAAATGCTTAACGAATCCACAAAACAATTGCTGCATGCAACGCATCATATGCGTGAAACCCAATTGGAGATGCTCAAGAACTTAAAGTTCTTGGCTAAAATAAGATATCTTAATTTACCTGCTACTGACGTGATAAGCCTAGGAGCAGAAAATCTAAACATACTACAACAAATGGTGCTGCATTCCGGTGTTGGAATGCCCGAAACGAATTTACACATTTCCAGTGCTAAAACAAGCCCCTTATGCGAGGCAGAAAAGTATGCTGTACAGGTGAGTTTAACATAATAAAAAAATCTTTTTCGTTCCCCTTTACAAGAAACTCTATCCAGGCACTGGACTTCATCAGCCAACCATTGATGGCAACGGATGAGGCATTACGAGCATTGTTCGTTCAAGCTCAACGTCCTTATGCGAGTTCTACATCAAGTGCTGCGAATCCTGACGGTCAGGCTAATGCTGACAACGCTGTGCCACTATCTTAGCTGTTAACTCCATGAGACATGTATTCTATCTATAAATGCTTAAGAAGCAACATGTAGCAAAATTTTATAAACTTAACAAAAGTGTATTTTACAAATTTACAAATGCGATTTCGTCTCAGTGGCATACAAATCAGTACGACGTTGGCTAAAAACAGGAATTTGTTGCCGCACTTCATCAACAAGGGTAAAATCTGTAAATTAAACGAAATGAAGAATTAGTAAACTTGTACACGCAAATTAGCCTCAATATCCTATCCCATTTACCTATATCAGCTATTACTGTCTCCTCGCCCTCTCCAGCACTCTTTAACACCTTAGCCCACGGATCGACAATCATGGAATGACCAAAGGCCACATAATCGGCTTCAACATCACGCGCTGGTGAAGTGGTCACCACAAAAAGTTGATTATCATTAGCACGTGACCGTTGAAGTAGCTCCCAATGTAGAGGTCCAGTCGTCATATTGAATGCCGCCGGATAGATAAGCATTTTACATCCTGCATTTCTGTAGATGCGTGCCATTTCTTCAAATCGTATATCATAACAGATGCCAATGCCAATCTTATGACCATCCACATCGATCACAGTAAAATCGTTGCCAGCCGACAGAGTTTCAGATTCCTTAAAGCGTATGCCACCCTTAACGTCAATATCAAATAAATGCATTTTACGATGTTTAGCCACAAGTTCGCCCTCAGGATTCCATATAGTGCATGTGTTATAGATAGCATCGTTTTCCCCCACTTCCGGTATCGTCCCACCCACAATGTATATGCCGAATTGTTTTGCTACCTTGGACAATTGCTGCGAAGTGTAACCATCTGGTATACTTTCCGAGTATTCACGAAAGTACTTTGTTCCATAGGGGCAATTGAAACACTCGGGAAGTGTCACCAATCTTGGTTTATGAACACAAACGGCTTCTTCGATTTTCTTGGTCGCGTTTTGTACATTTGTCACTTTGTCCTTGGTGCCCTTGAGTTGCAGAAGTGCCAGACGCATAATTGTTGTTTTACTACCCATTGTTTACACTTCTCTTCTTTGTTAAGATTCTGCTTTATCAATTTTTGTCCGTCGTAATCTTATCGCGCCTTCTGCGCAGTATGATGTCACATTATAAATTTTGTTATTAAAAATAAACCGCATTCAATTTGGCTTGGTCAGCATACATGCCTTAAAATCGAAACTCGTAGCGATAATGGTATCGATTTCTATCTATATCGATTATTATTGCTTGACTGAATAAAACTTTGAATTTAAGCCCGTAAATTTAATGAAAGTTCCTATATTAAAAAAAAAAAATAACAACAAAAAAATAAATTTATTTAATACTAGAGTACCAGTATATAGTCCTTTAATTTGTTTAAAACAAACTGTAAAGCATTGCGCAACATTTGACATGTGTAGTTTTGAAAAAATCAGACGAATCGAATACTTTTGTTTTAAATTGACATATTACGAGTATCGAAGCTTTATATACAATAACACATTTGATTCACCAATTTCGCGAAAACTGCACCACATATCGGAACTAAAACAATTCCTATGCCCATGGCTGTAGCCAACCATATATAATACATACACAAAATTTCATTGCAATCAAATGAACGGTATGGCCGCCATTAAATTCGAACAAACAAACAAATTTTAATTTTTATATATTAGATAATTTTATTTGTAAATACGAGTATAGTGAGTTGATTTTCATTTCTAATTAATCTAATTTTTGCGCTCGAACAATACGGGGAAAGGTTTATCTTTAGGAGCCTGCAGCCAATTGTCATCCGAATACTTGACATTGTTTTCTGATTCAATCACATGGAAAGTGTAGGCATGACGACTCTTCGCTGAACGATTGGGTTCACTCTTGTGCACAACATTGCCATGTATAACGACACATGTACCTAAAACGATAATTATTTTAAATGTTTATATAATCTAAGCGAACGATAAAACATATGTATGTATTTCCGCATACCTTTGCTTACGGTGAGCGGCGTAAAACTTGACTGTGGATATATTGGTGCTGCACGATCATAAATCATTAATTCTGTTGCATCTTTGTCGGGATTACGCAAATAACGTCTATGTACTCCACTCTTATGTGAACCCTTAATGAATTGTAAACAACCATTTTGCAGTGTACAATCCTCTAAGGCAATCCAAAACCCAACAGCCGAATTGGGTTCTGTGTGTAGAAACCATGAGTCCTGATGAGCTATGACCTCACCACCAATACCGGGATTCTTATAAATGTACATGCTTTGACAGACGGCAGGACGATTAAAGTTTAGTTGCCAGCAAACTTCTTTGACACGGTTGCTGAATGTAATCGCATTAAATGTGGGATGTTCGACATGGAGAGCATGTCCCACTTTGTTCAATGCAATCATGGGATCTACTAACAGTTCACCGCTCTCCCCAATGGCACCTTTTTCAAAAAAGTAACGCACCTTGTCGCCCGATTCAAGGAAATATCTTTCCTTATTGTGGGAATCCTCACTTTTTATGGTGCTAAAGATCTTACGGTTCTCTTGTGGTGCGTCAAGGCACAAGGCACGTCCAGCTTTATACAGTGCATCGACTTCATCTGGTGTCAGAAAACCATCGATGACAATGTAACCATTTTCATTGAGCTGCAAGAAAAATGTAGATAAATATTATTCATATGTTTAATCATTATTCTCTGGTTAACGTCTATTTGTCTGGCTGTAATTATTGTTTATAATTACATGCTTCCTAAATTTAGGCGTCGGCCAATGTCCAACTGGGTCTTATCATTGTCTGGTCTCAGTCTGTCTGTCTCTGCTCGGCTAGATATGCCCAGTAGTCAATATTTTTTTTTGTTTCTTATTATCTTTATAAGTATTAATGGGCGCCTGAACTTCTCGTTTTCGTTTCGGAAAAATACCAAGACTTTTAGAGAACATTATTTTGAAATGTCATGAGAACTTAAAAATAGTCAAAGTGACTAAGAAGCATAACGTAAGAAGAACTGCAATGAAATATGGCAAGAGAACGAACGGAACGAGAACAACCAAAAGAATGTTTGTTGCTTATAGAAATATATAAAAATATTTATAAAATGTCAATTATTTAAATTAGATGAGTCTGTCACTAAAACGTGATCCATTATCTCATTATAAGTTTGCCTGTTTGTCTGTAGGTGCCTGAGGTCTACATAACAAATTCAATTCATATTTAATTCAGTTAAAGTGATAATAATGTAACTGATTTAATATATTAAATTATGTCAGTGAAACCAATGGATTTGAATGAGGGGCGAGCAGACGGTCTATTTGCCATGGAATTACTTAGGTCTCCGCGTGATTACTTAATTCTAAATTTATTTAATATAATTTAAAGTACAACGAGCGTGTGTTGTCCGGACGTGCTTATTTTGAAGTGCGATAATGATGCCTACACGCGCAGCCCTAACTGCACTTGCTTGGCCGTGAAGCTGTCATTGTCGAGCATTTATGTAGGGCAACGCCAACTCTACAATAATAATGATGATGATACCATAATTCCATATTCCTCCCTTGGTGTCCATCCAAGGGCTGTAAAATAAAAACACTGTTAAATCTAGATCATTCAAGTTAGAAGGTCTGAAAGTTGGACCGATGGTTCAGTTGTGATAAACATTAATGGAAATAACTTGATGTACGGAAATTTTTGTGCTCTATATGAGTAAAACCTAGTTGTCTCTTCCATTATAAATTGCAATACAAATATTAGAACAATAAGTCGGATTTTTTAAAGTTAGAAGATGTTAAAATTGAATCAATCCGAAAGAATTCGTAAGCATTATTGGAAGCAGATGAAAGCCCCAGTTGCTATGGCATACAGAGTAAATATATAAAATTTTGGTATATTATTTCAAAACATGAGATATATCCAAGATCTATAGTTTTTTTTTTTATGTTTTATGAGTAACTTTTTTACCTCTTCAGTTAATTATTATAATCAATATTAGAACAATCAGATTGCCATAACCATTGAGGGAAAGTTAGGTAGGTATATAACGTTCCTTAAATCCGAAGTTAATGTTCTGTCCTGGTTTTGTTTTACTAAATTCGCAGTTTCGAATTTGAGTTTGGCTTAGTTTTGAATAGTTTACGACATTCAAGTACGACGACCCCAATTTTTCAATAATCTAATCTTATCTGGTAATACTAGAGCGGACGACGGCAGTCAACAATAAATTTAATTTTTTATAAGTATAAAATTAATTATAAACAAAATACAAAATGCACAACACAAAACTGTCTATCTCAGTTCAGATTTGTTGCTAAATTAATAAATATTTAATGTCTATAAATATTCATGATTTAAACCAGTTTTAAATACAATAGTATTTGGTGCCGTTATCCATACCATCATCATTATATTTTAGTTTATGGATATTTTCTAGTCTATTACATATTTAAATATGTACATATGTATGATGTAGATTGGACTACAAGAGACAAAAAATTATAATTTTTCCATTTGTAATATACTCGTACTTCCTTAATTGGTCACAATTTATAAGTTCTTTGTTTGAAAAGGTATGTATATACATTTTCTTCTTCTTTATATTACAGACTGACAGATTCTGCAAAGTGTTGATGAAAATGCTTAATTTTTTTTCTTAGCGGGTGTTAATGATTGATAAATAATATTCCGCATGAATGAGTCGATTCCATTGGTTTGGATTGTATCTCTTGTAAATATGGAAATAGTATGTGCGACCCAAAATGACTAAGAAGACGACGACGCCGAATAGCGTCAGCAGCAGCCACGACTGACGATCAACAACGTTGGGGTCCCAAACAAAAACGAAAGCATTTTCATCACATTTACGTACTACGCAAGTATGGTAGATGAATCGAGAATATAAATATACATACTAGTATATACCGCATATACAATACATACTTATGTATATATATAAAATACATAATGTTTGTTGACGTTTTGGGATGAGTTAGTAGTTTAAACTAAAAATAGACAAACACTCTTCACAGGATTCATCATCATCATCATCACCGTCAACATCAACATCATCAACCAAATCAATTTCAAAATTTGAGTGTTTGTCATTTGTCTTGAACATTGACATTGACATTGATTTATTTTGCAGAAAAACTTACCTCATCCAATAATTTGCTATGCATTTTATACTGGTTTGTTATTACTGTTGTTGTAATTATAATTAATATCTATCACTTTATAACAGTTATATGTTATAATATTATATTATAAATAGTTAGAAAAATACTTTAGTTTGGCACGTTTTGTTTCGAAAGTCAAACGATTTGTTTCAGTTTCGTTTTCTTGATTTCAATTTTATTACTAAACCAGAAGAAGTTTGTGTCCTTTCCGGTTGTTGTTCTGTGTAGTGTGTAGTTCCGCGTTTGAATTGAAACTAAAAAATGTATTTTATGAAAAAAGCGTTCAACGGAAATTTGTTTTTGAGTTTTTTTTGCTCGGCACACGTTCTTCAAGTGATTATCAATTTCTGGCCTGCGTTGCTCTCTTAAGGCGCTGCCACACGACCATAGAAATATGACATCGTGTCATGTGTTTGATAAAAATATATGATATGATGCTTCAAATAAAATTAAAATTCAATTGAAAATAAAAATGTTAGAAATATGCTGTATTTACTGCTTTAATTTTAATGTGTTAAGGGAAGGAAAGGAAGGGTAGACAAGAATTGAAATTATGGGTTAAAGAATGGATCATCAACTGTACATAAATGATAGAAAATTTTGTCACAAGATTTTCGTGTGTAAATTTCTTTTATAGAAAAATACAATTTCTTCGTAGAATTATTTTCGACAAAATCTACATATTCTTTTATAGAAAATACAATTCCTATTAACAATAGAATTCCTTTCAAGATATAAAGGGTGATCAAATTTAAAGGTACCTTTTTAAATTGACAGCCTGTTGGTCTAGCAAAGGAGGTCACTTGAATGACGTTCTTTTTCATTATTAAAGGGAATCAATTGGCTTTAATTTCCGATAATTCGCTTAAAGAAGCAAGCTTTAATATCATATACTTATATATCTAATGTAACAAAATTAAGGGTTTGCTTTGGTTTGATTGATTTCTTCTATAAAACACCAGATGCATATGTATAAATGACGCTTTTATTAAAATGAAAAATAAAAATAAATTAAGTAATGGTAAAAAAAATATTTAATAAATCAATCAATATTCTACGCAACCCTCTTGAAAAGACATGAAGACGCAAGACCCTCGTCTCGCAAATCAATAGATCAATAGAGTCGATCGCGCTGTACTCGAACTGCATATTTTGTGCTACTTCATTCATGGACTTCCGTAATTTTTGCTATTTTCATTCAGTTTCATCAGTTTCGTCCCATAAGCAAAAATTACTTACAAATAAATTATGTAATTAACTATTTTTCCCCAGTTACTTTGCAAAATTAAAAAAAAAAAAAAAGAAAGAGCATTCGCTGCGATACAACTTTCAGGGATTATTTATATAAAAAACATCATCATAAAATGACATCAGTGTGGACAGCAAAAAATACTATGTTATATTACTATGTCACATAAAACTCAAGTCATATACTTTATAATCGTCTTTCAGTTCTTCATATAATAAGTATAACACAAGTATCAATCATATCATATAAATAAATCACATTATATATCTTATTTTTTAAAGATCGTGTGGCAGCACCTTTACTTCTGGCTGGCAAGTGGCTTTGTGTCTTTCTCTGCATTTCATGGAAATAGTTTATCCCCTGTAAATGTACATGTACTAATGTTGCTGAGTACAGTGATAGAATGGTATATTAATTATAAACACATGAAAATACTTAGTTAGCATTAAAGGGAAATAGACTCAAAGTACAAATAGTAGATCTCAGGTAATAAGAGTTTGTTTTACTGTACATATATTCTTTGTATATTCTAGATCATAGAATTGGATGAGGATAAGGGAATATCAACAATTCTTGTGATTGAAATCTTTGATTTATTAAATCCATACATGCATTGAGAACAGTCAAAATGTCAAATGTTCATCTGAGATTTGTTACTGAGTATGCGGAGTTTATTTGCTTTAATATTTAATTGAATTCAAAATTAATAATTTTTATTAAATTTGAATAAAATTCTGTCTTTTAGTGCAATTGCGATTCGGTGTTGCTGAATCTGTTCAATTTTCGTACGATACTTTGTTGTTGTTATTTTTGTTATTTGTCACTTTGCGTTGTTCTCATTTGCAGTTTGTAACTGTAATTTGTATGACAGAAAAATATGTATGTGTAAGTGTGTGTAAACGAATGAAATAAACGATAAGTGCCGAATATTGTTGATGTTGTTGTTGTTGTTATTGTTGTTGCTGTTGTGTGCGGGCGACAGTGACGACTCCATTTAGGCATGATATGCATTTAGTTGAAAGGGGGGCATTGAAAAGAAAGCATATCAATACAGTATGATAAATCCTAAATAGAGTACAAATATGTAAATATGAATTTAAAATATGTTTAGTTATTTTAATACAGCTGAACCTCGATTATTTGGACCTGTTCTACTTAATTAAGTAGACAATGATCAACTACATGTGTAAAAAAAGTCCCAGAGTAGCTGAACCAGATATTGTTCAGTGACATAAGTATTAATGGCGACTCAGATCAGGAATTTATATTGTATTTACATAGTTCAAGTTCCATTGAAGTGCAAAGGGTATAAATTGTGGAATTCCAAATAAAGTGTCAAATTTAATCTCCATTCATTCGATTTGTAAAATACACACTGTACATATACAAATATTTTGGTAATCGCAATTGCATGATAATCAAAAAATTATTCATTATCTCTTTAGCTCAGGTTAAGGTTCTTAGAAATTTTATTTTCAAATCCAAACAAAAAACAAGTTTATCATTTATACAAGTTGACTGGCTCGTTGGCTCACAGGTTAGTGCGCTGGGCTGACATCCCAAAATTCGCGGGTTCGATTCCCGCTCAAGGCAAGTCTGGTCCTGCACTTAACTCATTTCCTTCTTTCCTTCTTAACTTTCCCCTGAACTGAAGACCTCTGTCGCTATTGCTCATATTGAAATACTTGGTTATAATTTGTAGTTATAACCTTAGTTCTAATAAATAAATAAATGAATTATACAAAGAGCAATGAAAACAGTAAAAGAAAAAAGTCTCCTTTTTTACCGAGATATTCGATATTACAAATTCTTATCGTGACACGCTTCCATAATCTCTACTTCTTTTACTCAGCTTTATTTCCGACTTAAAACTAAAGAAAAAACTTAATTTTTTTTCAAAATGATTTATGTAATTTATAATTTTCATCAAGTGTCGTAAGAAATTCTCAAGATTATTTATTGTATTGTTTGTCAATGTTACCAAATGTATGAACAAATGTGTGCATAATGATGATTTAAATTATTTTAATGTGAGAAAGAATTACATATTGCATTTTATTGTTATTGTACGAGTATATAGTACGTATATATATGTACATACTTTTGTAGGTAAATACTTTGACTAATGATCTTTTTGGCTTCGTCTCTTTTCATTACTCATTACAATTAATTAACATATTAGGAATGCCGTAGCCGTTGCCATTGCCGCCACCAACATCTCTGTACATAATTCCCGTTAAAAATGATTAAATGCCCTTGAGCTGTTGCTGAACACAACAACAATAATAACAACAACAACATCAACTAGCGATCGAATTGAAGGTGCTGCATTAGCAACAACAAGAACAACATCAGCACAACAATAGAGTCATAAACAATATGCAAGCAAGCAAGCAAGCAGGCAAGCAAACAAACTTCCACTGCATTACCCCACTTTACAATACATACTACATACATATATTTTACTTGCTCTACCTACTAATCAACATAGACTCACACACACACTCTATGCACATTTTCTCTTAACACATACACTCTCTTACACATCAATAAACACTTTATGCTGTTTCTTCTTTGCTGTCAAGGTTAATTTGCACGTTTTGTGCTTCTGTTTTTGGCTTTTGTGTTTTTGTTTCTTCTGCTTGGCTTTGTCTTTGCCTTTGTTATTATTAATTTCTTTTTGTATTTTACATTTGGCCAACTTAAAGTTTTGCTTTGTTTGTTTCTCTGTTGTTTTTAGTGCATAATTAAAATCAATTAAGAAAAAAAAAAATAAAAGAAAAAGAAAGACAAAATGTTGTAACTGCAAAAATATCACCCACAACTACTTATGTATAACAGGCGATTGTTGTTTATTTTAATGAATTTTATTTATATAAATTTCGATATTCAATAAAGATATTTCATAGAGGCAAAATAAATAAATGAATATTTCTTTTGATTTTTTTCTTTTTTTTTTTTTTGGTATTTTTGTATGTGTTTTGATCAAGGTTTCTTCTTATCAGGGGGGCCAAAATTAGATTGTTATTGATGATTTATAAACAATGCTTCATCATGATGATGTTGATTGAGAGGAGAGAATGAGATGGAATGGGATGATGATCATAATAATCAATGCCAGCCCAGCGACAGCTTAAATTGCAGCTTCGAAATTAAAAACTAATTTTTTATGGCATTAAATCAAGATGTGCAGCTCAGTCAATCAAAGTATTTATGAATTAAGTATGTATGTATTTTATAAAAAATGATGATGATGAATGACCTTTATGGGGGTTCATAAATTGTAGCCAGCTGTGCCACAAGCTGAAATCTATCTACATATGTATCTAAAATGGACTTGTAGTCACTTACATATAAAACCAAATTGATCTTCAAACCAAACAACATTTGCCACTGCGCATATTTGAAGTAGCAGCAACACTAGCAGCACCCATCATCTAGCAGCATCGGCAGCCATCGGTTAATTTGAAATGATTATGAAAGCATTTCACAAGGCATCACCACCACCACCATAATCATCATCATCATCATCATCTTCTTTTGCTTCTCCTTTTTATTATTATACCATATTTTCTTCATTGCTTTTTTTTTTTAAATTTCTCAACTTGCAAAAGGTGAAATACGATGACTTTTTGTAATTTATATCAAATGTAATTTAAGAAAATCGTAAAAATAATAAACAAAAGCAAATGAAATATTGTACTATGTATTTCAAAGATTCAAAGATTTCAAAAATGGCGGCCATATGAATTTAAGTTTTGTATTTCACACAAACTTTTTGTTTTTAATGGAAGTTTTTCATTGTTTTACCTAAATCAAAGAAACGACAAAATCAAATCGCAGCCGCCACCAGCAGTTTTTAGTTAATTATTATTTTAAGAGTTCTAAGATTTAACCTCTGACTCAATAAATAAAGGGCTACCTTTCAATTTATCATCCATCAATTGTTTAAATGAATTAGACACGATTATTGAATAAAAAGAAACTACTTATACTTATAAGGTAAATGAAAATTTAATGAAGATTAAATACCCTTCACAGTAATGGACACAAACGGAAATAAAATAAAAACTTGCTTTTTATTTAAAATCTATTATAATAAACATAATATGAGTGAGATCTGTTAGGCATAGTGATTTCTATTGTTCTGATATTATGGTTTTCTGAGTTAACTTAATGTTGATACAATTTTAATTTGTTGTGTTTTTTTTTTATTTTTTCAAGAATTATTAGATTTCAAATGGAAAATTTAGGGATTTTTGTGTATACACAGTTTTGGTAAAGTTAAAAGTTCTTTAATTAAGAAAGACAAATATGTAGTTGGTTATTGATTTAAATAATATAATTTCCTGATTCAAATGATCCAATTTTCTTTGAAATATTGATTTTGATCTTCAACAGATTGTATCCAAAAAGGTATGGTTAGTTGGATGACTGAGACGAGTTCTCATTCATTATTTTTTGTGATTAGTTAATGAGCTCGTTTTTTCTTTGATTGGCATACTGCAATTCGATTAGGATAGGATCGGAAAGAATAGAATTTGCAGGTCACTTGCCACAGAGTGACCACATTGTAATGTTTAAATGAAAGGAAGGATAGAGAACTTGATGGTTGGATATTCAAAATTGTTGACTTGGAAACCAACCTACAGAATTGACAAAAAGAGCCATGTTCCTGTAATTCGCTTAGTCTGAGATTTAAGCGTAAATTATATGGAACAATTATTCATCCATTTTATTTAAAGATATTCCTTTGATGCATTCCAAACAGCAGGGCATAGTGTGATAATACCATCAATACTACTTTTAACAACTAAGTGTAAAGGGCATCGCTAAGAAAATAAAGTCATAAAAATTTATTGTACTAAAAATCACCTCCGGCTGGATTATTATTAATCGTGATCGTGTATTGTGGTTATTTCGAGAAACGTGAATTTATGCATAAATCTAACCAAGTATTGTGTTGACCACCAACAACATCCACCGCCACCAGCTGTGACAGCTGTCCGTCCGTTGGCTTAAAGAGCTTCACACGATCTGTTAATATAATCAACTAAACAACATACAAAATACTATACTTGATTATTGCCAAAAATAATTTAGCAAAGTAGAAGTAACAACGGCATCTCTGTCAGCGGGATTGGAGTCTTTGAAGATCATCATCATGACGATTATGAAGGAATCATTATTATTATTATTATTATTATTATGATTATTTGAATGAACAAAGAACAAGTTCAAATTTTGAAATGTTTAACATTTTGATTGCAAATGAAATCAAATAATGAATGCGCAACAAAATTAAAAAAAAAAAAAAGAAAAATTAAATTAAAAATAAGACAAGCACAAACATTTGTTGTTGTTGCTGATGTTATTTATTAATTGCCACCAGTGATGAGACAACTACTACAACAACAACCATGCTAACGACTACCAAGACCAACTACATCAATAACAACAACAACAACAATAAAGACAAACCACTTTGTATAACCAAACCTACTAAGCGTTCAGGCCAAGTTAACACACAAACACAAACACACACACACACACACACATACACATACACAGACAACAATCAGATGCCAACAACAGCGACAGTAGCTTAGCTTAGCTCCATAACTACCAGACTAAAGCCAGAGTTTGTGACGACGTGAACTCACTCTTCATTGGACGTAAGCCACACCAACGTCATTCAGTACCGTTTGGGAGTTCGCAGTGACTGGTTGCTTGGTCGATTGTCTTAAAAAACGTGGAACGCGCATTTAAATTAAATATATGACAAAGATTCCGACGTTTATCCCAACTCAATGGATTTGAGAGTGATAAAAGTGTAAAAAAAAAGAAACACCAAAAAATCATCTAGTGATTTTATCAAAATTTTTTTTCCAAACAAAAAAGCAGAAAATAAAACAAATTTTAAAACTGGAAATTTAGTGCAAGTGAAAACATCAAGTGGAGAGAGATTTAAACTTCATTTTGACCATTACCAACGGTGTCCTAGTTAAGCGCATTGTGCCCCTTTTCTCTACAGGATTAAAGTTAAAATTGTTTATTGATCAGATCACCCACTAATCAGCAGCATCATCATCATTGAAATGATGGCCAACAACAGCAACAATAGATGGAATGCTGTACTCTTATTCTTAGGATTAATGAGCTTCAGCTGTAAGTATGATTAGCTTAACGGATATGGTACTATATCACTAACACCATAGGTAGTAGCATCATGAATATTCATGTAACAGTGGCTACTTGCTCCGCTGAGGTCCAAGTCCACAGAGTCCATCATTCACTCTCTCTTCTATTGTGTATCTGTGCTTAAATGAATTGTGCATTTCCATAGTCATAGCTATAGCAATAGCGGGTGCTTGCTCGATTAGCATAAATTTATGAGTTTCCTTGATACAATTCACAGAGACCTCCACCTTTTGTGTCACTGACTATGATGGCATGCCATGATATGATGGTAGCTTGGCTGGCTTGGCTTGGTTTGGTTTGGTTTGGTTCAGTTTGAGTTGAGTTGAGTTTGAGTTGGTTCGGTGGCTTAGTTTCTTGGCTCGTTAAATTTAAAGACCAACCAACTACTGCATATTTCTTCTTGATTTTTCTTATGTTTTTTATTTTTTTTTTTTTCTTTTATTTTTTGTAAACCAACTCAAGTTGAGTTAAGGCAAATGTAGGTCGCCATCATCCGGTCTGGTCCGGCAACAGTGGTGGCACACTCAATGTTGATTCAATTCCCCTCCGCGTTTTGTATCATTTTACAAATTGTTGTCGATTTATTTAGATATTTGTATTACTACCACATAATTTGTTTTATTTTGTTTTGTTTTTTAAACCATCAAACATTTTTTCTTGATTATGTTTTAATGAAACTAACTAAACTTGCAAATATTTATAATAAAATAAAATTAAATTAAAAAAAAAAAAAAATAATAAAGAGAAATAAGAAAATGCAAATTATTATTATAAATTAAAATATTTTTTTAAAATTTTTTTTTTTTTTGCTTTCCTTTGAAATTCAAATCATAAAATTTTCTTCCAACTGGTTAAGTGGCTTTTTTGCGCAAGTACAACAAGGTGGGATGGGGGATATCTGTCAGTTTGTGTGTGCGTTCAATAAATAAAAATATGCAATTTAATTGTGCATTTGAAATGTAAACACACACACATCACACATGTGAATGTATCTTTGTTTGTATGCATGCAAGCATAGTGCAAGTGTGGATGAGTAGATGCAGCAACAAAAAAATATATTTCTTCTTAGATAAAGATGGATTATGCGCAATTGACTATCTTCATTTTGTTGTCTCTTCTTCTACTGTTGTTGTTGTTGTTGTTGTTGTTGTTGCTGCTGCTTAATTGCACCTTTGGCATTTCACATTTGTACACACTCATACATGACATGTATGTAAATATAAAATGTTTAATAGTGTGAAGACTCCAACATTCGAGTTTGTATTTATTTGATGTTGAAATAAAAAGGAGGAGTAGGAAAATATTAAAGAAATATTGTAGTTTGAAAACCGCAGCATCATTTGTCATTTGATGTAAGCGAATCTGAATAATGTGAATAATTAAAATGCGATAAGGTAAACAAAAAACAAAAAAAGGTAAAATTTATAAAACTCATTTAACTTTGTTTGCATTATTCAATTATTCACCCATTCTTCACATATCTTTCTTTCAAACTCAAAATCATCTATAATTTATATTCAACTAAGTACAATAGAAGACAATTCTTCAGAAAAAATCTACCCTATACTGGCACCTTCATTAAAAATTCTTCCAAAAATATATTATTGGCAAGCAGAAAATATCATCCAGAACTGCGGTTCACTTGGCCCTAACTTAACTTAGGTAATCGGTAACTAAGCCAATGGACTTGGGACCAAATGTTGATGGTAGAATTATTTGTCCATAAGATATTCCGGATTTGCCTCATAGACTAAAAACTGTGTAGGCCCATGAAAGTATTTGTCTTAAACATTCTATAATCCCTTGATCTTAATACTTGTATGTATATTATAACACAACCTTATTCTTAGAATAGACAAGTTGAGGGCCTAGAAGGATAAGATTCTTAAAACTTAATTTAAATTTATGATTAATTACTAGATTGTGCTTATTTCTAGTAAATTTTACTATTATATATCAACTGCAGTAAAGAAAACTTTTCTATTACGAAAATGAACATTTCTATAAAAGAATATCTACTTATTTCTTCCCTTCCCTTAATATGTTACAAACAATATGGGGAAAGTGATGGAACATTATGCACTAAACATATGTACATATGTGTGGGGTATAGAAATCGATTAGGAAGCAAGTTATAGCGAATATACATAAGTGATCGATGATATTGTACATATTGTATTATAAGAGGAAAGGAGTCAAGAGTTGTCTAAGCCCCAGGTCCAGAAGAAGTCAGTCAAGTCAGTCGAGTCTAGTCTGGTCAAGCGAAAGCGTTCATTTATAGTATGCATTTGCTAATAAAACAATCTCAATAACAACACGTATGTATATGTTAGTATTTATATGCACATAAATATGCACGATAAACATTAAAAAAATCCAGTTGAAGTTGCCGTCGTCATAAAATGGAATTAATTGAATTTTACACGAAATTCGACACAATTGCTTGAAGGTGAAATGGAAATTTGAATAATTTTCGCACAAAAGCAATTAAGTAGCAAAATGCATAATTGTTTGTTGCTCTTAACCGGCATCAGACATAAAACAAACGACCGACCGACCGACTGACAAACACACAACCATCGATCAGTATGGGTATAGTAACTTGGTCTTGGTTAAGTTTTTCAGTTTTCAATTGTCAGTTGTCTACGGGGCGTATGCGTGTCGTTGTCGACAAAATAGCATTAACAATAATAAATTCAATATAATAAATAAATGAGAAATACAATATAAATAAAGAAAAAAACAGAGATAAAAAACAAAAAAAAAAAAAAACATAAATAAATAAAACCATGAGCGTATAAAACGTGTATTTTTATGTTTTTATTACCTTAAAACAAAACAATCAAATGCGCTGGGACTGGGATTTGTGGTCTGCTGTCTGTTGTGTTATATCATTTCATTTCAGCGACACAACGCACCTTTTGTGTTTTTAATTTTTTAATCTTTGCTACTCATTTTCTTTTATTTTCGATTGTCAACACCAAATTGTATTATTCTTTTGTTTTACTCCAAAATTGTGTTACACGCTTCAGATGAATGAATTGTTGTTGTTGTTGTGTCATAAAATTCAAACCAAACACTCTGAAACTAAAGTCATTTCCTCAATAGATCATGATGGCAATGAGTGCGCTTTGATTTCCATAACATCAATTTACATGCAGTCTCACATTTAGTTTATATCATCATCATCCTCATCATCATCTTCACTAGATGCGTCGTAAATTTTGTAATGAAAATATAATAAAAAATTTTAGAAAATCTAAAATATGTATATTTATTTATAAATTTATTTTTGCTGCTGTTTCAAATGTGTTGTGATGATGATGCCCAATCAAGATTTGTCTGTATAAACACAAAATTAGTTTATTTATGACCGGTTAAATGACGCGATTCGTTGACTTCATAGAGAATCTCTAAGAACAAAATAGAATATTTCTACATATATAAATAGGTATGTACCAACAACAACAACAACAACAACAATAACAATGGATCAACTTAAGAGTCAAGTTTCTTATTGGAAATAAGAATATTTTTACTCATTCCATTTTATTTATTTTAGATTTTTGTTATTTTTTGTGCTAAAAAACAAAAACATTTATTTACTGCGCGTTTTTTGTGAAGACAGTTAAGCCGGCGACACTAATCTGTTATGATTTTCTTCCATTTATAGTATTTGTATTATACTATTGTATTTTAATAGACAAGTTCGTTGTCTAAGTCTTTTGTTTTGGTTCCATTTGTAAATAATACAATATACTCGTACAAAATTATTCAAGCTATTGGGTTGATGATTCAAATTTGATAAACTTCTTCCAAGTTTTATCGATATCTACTTATGTTCATATGTTGAACTTTGCACCATCTTCAATCATCTAAGAATTAGCCACTTATTCATATTAATACTACAATATAATTTTTCAGCTAAATTAATAAAATAATTAAACAAAATTTTAATAAATGTTTAAATGATTATTCTTTAGCGAAGGGGAGTAAATAAAAAAAAAATATAAAAATGAAATGTGACGCAAATCAAAATTTGACGATCTTTTTTATCATATTGGAGCTATTTAGGCAAATACAATATGGAAGTGAAATTCTAAAGTAGATGGTCAAGCAATAATACAAAATATTGTATTGTTAAATTGTTTCAATACAAAAAATGTTATTTTATTTTTCGGTCATTAGGCCACTTGTTCGTATGTTCTTTCGTAAAGTGAACACAATCAGTAAAGCATTTTTTATCGCTCCTTACTCATGCATAAGACAATGCACATTATTTTGTGCGTCTCCCCACTACGTCTCTGAAGGCATCACCGCATTTTGATTTTCATCACATTTTATTTTCTAATTTTCGGATTTATCTCCCTACAGAAGTTTCACTTCACTTCCATATTGTGCTTATGAGGGTAAGGCAGACTACTTAAATTTTTTTATTATTTTGAATCTCTTGCAGTATTGGCATACACCCATGGCTCATATCCGTACTATGGAACAAAAATTGGAGCTCTCTCACGTTTACATCATGGAGTTTCGGGTGATGTTTATGCCGTTGATTCACGTACAATTTTCATTAAGAAATTTAATTATGATGGCGATGCACCAGGTAAGTGAGTCCCAGAATTGGCTGAGACACCTAAAGTTATATTATTACATAATTGTCTTGTTATTCAACTCCACCCATTAAATCCTTATAGCTGCATACTTCTATGTGGGTAATACCAATAAACCATCAAATGAAGGTGCTCTAAGGGTACGTGATGAACGTGGTGGTACTACTTCGTTAACACGTCGTTATCGCAATAAGGACATCACTTTGTCACTGCCTGAGGGTAAGACATTGCGTGACATTAAATGGTTCTCTGTGTGGTGCGATGAGTTTGCTGTTAATTTTGGTGATGTTGCGATACCAAACAATTTGGATTTTCCACGTCCGCAGCGTATTAATGCATTGAAAGGTGTACATGGTGTAGGTTCTGATAATATTGTGATTGTGGATGCTCAGACGTTGTTGGTGCCGAATTTCAGTTATGATGGCGAGGCACCAGGTAAGAAGGACCTCAAACAACAAAGAAAAGCTCGTATAATAGGTTTTACTGTGATTAACTGATTCGATTCTCTTTATGTTAGATGCAAAATTCTGGGTTGGCCGTGGTCAGCGTCCTACAGCCACTGGTTTGCGTATACCCGATGAGAATGGCAAAGAGAATCCTTTGCGTCGCTACGAACGAAAGACCATTGTATTGACATTGCCTGAAGACTTGACCATATTCGATATTGGTCATTTTGGTGTCTGGTGTGAGGCATTCGCTGTCGATTTTGGTCATGTACGCATACCAGAAGGAATGAATGTGCCACCTTCACTGAAAATGCTTGGCATTAGTCCACAGGTAAAGAGGCAGCTAAAAGATATAATCAAAAATCTATGATTCAATGAAACCACACACACACACACACACATATGCACACACACAAACACACACACACAGACATACACACACAAATGGCCAGTCAAATTCTGTCAGCCAATTCTTGTTTAAGTTTCGTTTTTAAGAGTTTAATTATTTAACTATTTATTTTTTGCCAATTCAGTTCTATAAATGATCGTTTTAGTATCTATGAATTCACTTTTTATTAATGCGCAATGAGATTTATTTGGTTCTGAAAAATATATTTATACAAAAAAAAAAAAACAAACAAAAATTGTGTTTTGAATGAGTTTTTGTGTTGATGTTTGATCATTCCCCCTCGACATCTGCTACTTATGAAGACTGTGGCTTGTGTTTATACAAAATGAAAACAAAAAAAAAAGAAAAGAAAAAAGTATGTTTAAAATCGGTTCTACATCATACAGACGTTTAATCTCATTCTTCTATCTATCTACTCCTGTATCTTTCTTAAACTTTTTGTTAATTTTTCCATTTATCTTTTATCTTTTAATTATTGATTCGTTTATTGTTTATCAAGGTGTTTTTCCACAGCTTCAGCTTTATTGTTTATTGTTATACTTATGTCCCCACAACTCTTATTTCTCTATTCTCCTTCTGCACATATTTTTGACCCATGCACTAACACTCGCCTTCTTGCCATCCTTACTTCCTTAATTCTTTTCTCTTGCTTTTGATACTCAACATTTTCATTTTGTATACTCATACTTCACAGTGATTGAAATCAAAGTAATCAAAGGTTTTGGGGGAAAAGAAAACAAAAACCACGCAAAAATTTGTTCAATATACCAAACACACGAAATTCCGGGAACAACATGAAAATAAACTATGGAAAACAAACAAATGAAACAAATAAAAAAAAAAACAAAAAAAAACAAAACTCAACTAATCCAATAATCCAGGTTCAAGGCTATGTATATACAATATTTACCACTCCTTAGTATTGTTTTGTTATTTTTTAATACTAAAATAATATAACCAAACTCTCTTTCTCTCTACATCTCTTTGGTACTCGTACTATCAATATGCATATTACTAAAATCACTTCTTTTTTACTTTTGGTTTGGAGCATTACCTTTTGTATATACCGTACATATAGTACATATGTATGTATGTATTTCGGGCTCAATACAAATAAGTTTATTTGCAGTCGAAGCTGAATTGTGAAGTACTCTACGATGATCTGGCATTCGAAGTACGTTGGGCAGTTGCTGGAGAAAGTATTGTTGTACAATTAGTAGCCAAATTAGGTGAGTTTTTCTAAAAAAATTTGTTGAAAATCCAATCCAATTCATTGGCGCTATAATGGTGCCCCCAATAAATGATTGGATGTATGTGTAACATGTTATAAGAACTTTTAAGAAATTCAACGTTTTCATAAAAAAAAATTAAGTAGTGTGCTTCACCCTTATAAGCACAATATAGAAGTGAAGTGAAACTTTTTTAGTGAAGGAAGGTAAATCGAAAAATTAGAAAATGAAATGTGACGAAAATCAAAATCATTTTCATATTTTTTAAATTTACCCCCTTCGCTAAGGAAGTTTCACTTCAAAAATACCTAAGTGCATGTATGAAAGATCAGTAAGATTTGGAAATTGAAAATTTATGAGTTTCAAATTTTCCACAAAATATGACACAACGATGGATATATGTATGTATGTACAATATATACAAATAAGGTATATTGTATTCGCTCTCTGGACAAGGACTTAAAAAACAAACTACCTATGGTCTATAAAAGTTTAGTAAGTTATGGAATTAGTGCGTTCAGATTCAGGGAAAACGGAAATAATTCTCTATGAAATAATTCCAATATAACAATGAGGAATATTATTACATAACTTATATCTGGATTACCTATATACTATTAAATTGAAAAGTAAGTAATGATTCGATTTGATAGTTCCAGCTGTCATCAATATATGTATAATGTATACATATACATACTGACATGTATAGAATCTCATTCAAAATCAGAAATGAGTAATCCTAAACTTCTTGATTTGTGTTAAACAAATTTCATGAATTTTGATCGATTTTCCTTGTCCTTTTATGTTACAATCATTATAATAAAATGGTAATACCGTATTCAAAACAATGTGAAAGGGTATAGATTAAAAGAAAAGAAAAATCCAGTTAGCATCCAAATTGAACGTTTCACTGACTGACAAAATAACGAGTTGCAAATTATGACAAACGACAGGTTTATTGCGCAACAAGCGCAGTTGGTTGAATACCATACCGCAATCATCATTTTATTCGCAAAACAAGGGGAGTTGCTTGCTGCTACCTGCTTGCTATCTTTATTCAAGTGCATAGCATAGCATCACGTCTTGAGGATGATACGATCATGATGCCAATTGCCATTTGGATCGAGTTAACATTGCTGTATCCATTTAAGCCAAACACACCCATTACACTGACTAACTAACTTCTCATTGCTTCTGGTCTTTACAAATTATTGTATATTGCTACTGCTATCACGATTCAATCGTCGCTTGCAGCGCGAGAGTTCATTAAACGGAGCAATTTGTCTTGTCACAGTTATCGAGAATGCAACAAGAATTTTCACCGCGGACACTGGTTGTTGTTGTTGTCGCTGTTTCTGTTGCTGTTGCTGTTGTCTTGTTTTGTATTCGTTGTATTGCGATGATGGTGTTGTTGTGACCGTAACCCAGTTATGGCAATATCAAGTTGTTGTATTTGGCATGGCACGCGTTCGACTTTCGTTGATTCCAATTTTCTGTTAATTTCCGTTGAAATTTCTTTTTAAGAATTTGTTTGTGTATATTTAATTTTTTATTGCCACAGCACCCAATGAGTACATGTCGTTTGGTGTGTCGCGTGGCAATCATACAGAAATGATTGGTGCCGATGTGGTTGTTGCTTGGGTTGATAAGGATACGGGCAAAGGTTATGCTCAGGATTATTTCCTAGAGGATAAGTCACAGTGTTCAGGAGAAAGAGGAACTTGTCCAGATGTCAACATTAAGGTAAGTCCAATTATGAACATAACTTCAAATGAATTGTTTGAGAAGAAAATTTCCTTGCCGATTTAGGATAATACAAATTCCATACGTTTGCTGAACGCTGCTATGGTTAATGGTTATTCAATCGTCACATATCAGCGAGCTCTACAGGCCACCGATCACTTGGATTTGCCCATTTTGGTTAATGACTCACAAGCGGTTATTTGGGCAGTGGGCCCACTAAATGACCGCAAAGAGGCTTCATTTCATAGCGTTTTTACCAAATCTGATCATTTCATTAATTTTGGTCGCCAGCCCACATGGAATTGTCCCATGCCTGAGGGCTCGAAGCCAGTTGGCAACTCAGATGAGCCAGATGAGGATGAGACTGAGGAACCACCACGTGATGTCTCGGTAAATGGTTATCCACCATCGCGTAGTGCCAACAGCAACTCTGAACCAGAAGAAGAATTCTATGAGAATCGTGCACAAGCCTTACAAGGCCCAGTGCCGAATCGACGTCAAGCTTCGGTTAGTTCAAATAGCGTCACACAACAGCGTCAACGTACCGTACCGACACCAAAACCTGTGAACAGTAATGGTGCTTGGGACATTCCACCCATACAGTGCTACGAACCAGAGGATGGAGTCTTCTATGCGCAAATGGGTCCAACAGGTGGCAAACATGGATATCCTGCTATAACAGGTGCTTAAATTATGGTATAACCTTAACATTTCTACTTTTAATACAATACCCTCTTTTTTATTTTAGGTCACGTTGGCTGGGGCATTTCGTGGTATATTAACGGTTTACTCATACCTGAGATTCATGTGGTGCGTGGCAAGACATACACGTTTGTCGTTGAAGGTGGAAATAATCCTGATGTACCTGCCAAATACCATCCTTTCTACATCACAGATGACCCAGTCGGTGGTTATGAACATAAACGTGAAGAAGAAAAGAAGGTAAAACGTTGACAGAATCCTTGAAACTTGAGCTTATTTCTTAATGTATTCAGGCTGTACGCATCTTTGCGGGCGTTCATCGTTCGCGTTCTGGTCAAATGACTCCTACTGGTGTAGGTCGTCTCTGTAATTGGACTCCAGATGTTGATGGACCACCGGCCGATGACTATCAGAGCTTTGGCGCTTATCAGCGTACACTCACATTAAAATGTGATGCCGGCGAACCGGGAGTCATTACCTGGAAGCCAGATCGCAATACACCGGATACAGTTTATTATCATTGCTTTACACATCGCTACCTAGGCTGGAAGATACACGTCCACGACTCGTGCGATGATCCACGTTTTAGTGCCTCAGAGAATCACGAAGTTCATGTACCCGCCAGCCCGGTGGCATCCGAAGACTATTTGGCCGAATCATCGATCCGTCATGAAACTAAGGTCAGCCCCAACGATAATTTTTTATTGAAGCACCAAACTGATTTGATTAAGAATCACAATATGAATGGAACACCGCCTAAATTGTCTTTTGAAATAACGAAATCATCGGAAATAACTAAACTGATTTCAGATGGAATCCGCGCTGCAGAAGCTCTCGAGGAGAGCTTACTAAGGAACGAAGCACCCAGCCACATCAACAACTACAATACGAACGGTGCTCTGTTGCAGGGCGGTGGAAGCGTTTCTCAAACAGGACCATTCAAAACTCCCGTCAAACACATCAATAGCGCTAATGCTGGCAAAATACCAACAAATCCATATATCTCCGCAACGAAACCAGAAATTTTACATGGCGAAACACATACTTTGCACACCCAAAATCACCCACAAACAAACACACATGCAAAATTACCCATATTCGCTGCACCACAATCATCGCATGCACTGAACACAAATCATTTACACTCACATCATTTGCTTTCGCACCAACGTCACCATCATCCGCTCAATAATCTTACTAATCTTCCAGCGCAATCTCAGAAAACAATCAGTCTTTCCGAGTATCTTCGTCCACCACAGAATGCACCCCTCTTTCATCCAGTAAAACTACCAAATCGTCGTCCATATCTTGGCCCTGTCAAAAAAGTACCAGCCGGAAGACCTGTGTTACCCCAACACACACCGCCACGTCACTCTCCACCACCATCGGGAATGGGTCTTGTACCACAACCATCTTTGATTGTTAGTCACTATCGTAAACCGGTGCCGGGTCTGCTGAAACCCTTCTTCAAAGAAAAACCATTCCCCATTCAACCGATAGCAGCCTCTGTTTTGCTATTGGGTCAGCCTACAGAGTTAAGTGGCCAACGGAAAAGTGATCCTCACATGCATATTAAGAAAAAACCACCACCAATGGCTGTGCCCGTGCCTTATTCTGATCTAGAACAACAGTCCTCAGTACAAAACAATGCATTCCTGAATGCCATGAATCACAATAAGGAAAAGAAACCTATCTACCATACACCAAAGTTACCGATTTCTACAGCCGGTTTATCACTGCATACTACGCCGGTAACACCTCCAATTTACAAAAAACCCTTTGATGTACACGAGGTCGTTGAAGAACCCACAGTGAAAGAGTTAGCCACTATGAAGCCAGCGGTCAATCAAGGTTTCAAACCAGATTCTGTGGTGGTTGAAAGTGGTTTTCGACCAATTATACGACAGGATGGCAGTGGAGTTCAACTACCACCCGAGGTTGTTGTCGATCAGGTTGCACATAGAAGAGAAGATCCCGGCACTGAAATAGATGAAGCTATGGAAACAGACACACTTTTTCTAACGGCACAACAAGGCTCCGAAACACAAAGCTTCGAACCTATGTTTATACCCTCTCCATTAGATAGCACAAATGCGACAATTATAGTGCGAAAGTCATCCATCCCGGTTGCCTCCGCTCTGCGTCTTCCTTCTGCCTCCACAACTTCAGCTACTCCAATAGCCGAGAAGTTACGCATTCCGAGCTTAGAAGATTTAATAGAAGATGACACTTTACTTAAGGAAGATGAGAAAAACGAGGCCGCAACAGAATTAAGTCAAAAGGAGGCAATCACTTCGGAGACAGCGAACGAACTCTTCGAGTCCCAAGAAAACTTAGCCGCAGATTATGCTGATATGGATATGGAAGACAGTTTTCTTGATGGAGAAGAAGAAGGTGAATTAGGTGAAGATAAAGTTGCACAAGCAGCTGAACGTATCGATACCTACTATTTGCCACCGGATAATCGGAAAATACCACAAGCCAATATACCCAGCGGTGCAGTTATTACTTATGATGGCAAATCCGTCATTGATAGTACACTGGTACTGCCGCCTAAACTGGACACTCCCGATAGCGTCGGCAGCTCACGGCGCCAACACAACTTATCAGGTCTTTCACCATTGGAACAACTCATACGCACTACGCCACAGTTTAAAACATTCCGGGGAGAATTGCCACCACCAATACCTGAGTTTCCCTCAATCCAACATTCACATAGTGTGGAGCATAGCTCTCCTGCCAAATTAGCCAGTCCGATTTATCAGCCGAGTACACGCGTCTCACAATCCTCTGCATCAACTGCTTTGCCGACTCAATCATCATTATCATTGACTTCAACATTGTCAACGCGCCCCATCTCCACTAAATTGCAACTGCTCAAGAACAATAATAATAACAATAATTCCACGTAGAAGCTCGCCACAAGAGGCAGTAGAGAATCTCTTCTATAATACTTACATATACATATAAATATATATATATATATTTGAAATCGGTTAACGACATAGTTTTTCAATCGATTATGATAAATGTGTATCTCTATTTCTAGATTTAATAAGTTCAATATTATGATATGATTATGTGTAGTTATAATAATAATTATGAAAATAAAATTAGCCCATATGCTTTTTAAAATAACTGAAATCATTCAAACAACAAACCATTCAAGCAGTCTGCGTAGTTCAAGCAGGTCGGTAGATTGTGCCTCTCCTACTGCAGCAAGCAGTGTTTCAGAGAAAATTGGTCACACTAACTAAAGGCCAGTTGCCACATAAAAAACAAAAACAATTGCAGATTAATAACGATTGACTGTATCTTGCCCCCCGCAAGAAACAGAATCTGAATTATATTTTCCGGTTCTGTTCTGTTGCATGTGACACCCGGGCTTAAATCAATTTTTCCAGTGTACTCGTTAGTTTTCTAATAGTACTCGTTAGTAATACTACTCGCTAGTTCTCTAATAGTAATCGCTAGAGAAAGAAGAAGGCAGCGAGTAAACAATTTTTACAATAGGGTGACCCTTTTATTAAAAATAAATAAAATTGTTTTTGTTTTTTTGGTATCACGTGTGAAATATGGGTCGAGACGGTTTTACTCACTCCGTAAAGGTTCCAACACAATACAAAGCGACTGCAAAAATATTAAAAGTTGCATTACAGAAACAAAAATCTATTAAACAATTGATTTTTGAGGAAAAGCATGCGGTTAGTCCACTTACTTATATGAATTTGACAACTTGATTCCTAACTGATTTCTTTCATTTGTATATTCAGCGTGTTCGTAGTTTGCAAGCAGTTTTAAAACACTACAGCGACAATCGTGGGGCCATCGATAACGCACTCGAGACAACTGGTATTTTAAAGGATAATCCTCGCTTGGATCCAGAGCTGTGCAAGGTCTTGGTATCAGAACTAATATTCGGGCGAAAGGAATTGAACGGCGACAGTAGACCTGTGCAAACGGTGCGGGAGTATAAACAGCGTCTGGAGGAGGCTCTAAGCGGTGTCGAAACGAAAAAGAAAGGCAGGTGTTTAAGAACTAGTAAACATGGGTAAAAAATCCAAATTGAATGCGCGCTCGTCTAGTGAAAATGCGGCCAAACAACAAGGGCAGGTTAAAGCGCAAGTAGCTGATGACATTCAATTGTCAAAAAAGGAAGAGGAAGATCAGCAAGCACCACAAACATATGCCCCATATGAAACAGAGTCTAGCTTACCGGCCTATTTATGGTTACTTGTATTCAGCGTCTTGATGTTTACATTTCCCTTTGTCACATTTTATGGTGTGCACAATTGGCTCGAAGAGTCCTTCAGTCACCTTTCAGTGTTCGAAGTTAATTGTTATTCGGTGATTGCTTCGGTTTTCGTAGTAAACCTTATAATATGCCTTTATATTTTTAAAGCATTCACCGAAGATAATGGCCAGAAGGCAAAGAAACGCCAATAAGAAACAAAGAATGTTCTAGTATTAAATCCAAATAAAATACATACTTCCAAAAATTCTAGACTCAATCAATTGCAGTTTTATTATTTATTATTAATATATCTAATTTTTCTTTTTTGTCCAACTTACAGTTCAGAAACCGCGTTATGTACGCATCAATACGAATCTGCTTAGTATCGAAGAAGCACTCGATTACTTGGCGAGCGAGGAATGGCGCCAAAAGGAGTTGCCAGTCACCAGTACGTACAGTGAGTTTTTAACAGCAATCACCGGACTTGAGGAAGATGAATTTCTCATGGATATCCATGTGACTGGTTTACTAATATTCCATCCCAAATGGTCTCATTTCTGGGCAACACATGACTATGTTAAGACGAAGAAATTCATATTACAGGATAAGGGTACATGTTTGGCGGCGGAACTGCTACAACCACCAGTCGGTGCAACAGTTCTTGATATGTGTTCGGCACCTGGCATGAAAACAGTTCACATTTGCAATCAAATGAAGAACCAAGGTCGCATATATGCTGTAGAACTGTCCAAGGAACGTTATAAGTCTTTGTGTGATGTAACCACAGAAGCGGCTTGTTCGATTGTATCGACCTTTAATGATGATGTATTGAAAATTGGTAAGAAATTGCAATGAATTTTATACTTTTAATAATACAAGCTTATTTCCTTTCTATAGATGCTGAACGTTGTCCCGATGTTGAATACATACTTGTCGATCCCAGTTGTTCTGGCAATGGAATGCAAAGCCGTATTTCTGTTTGTGATGAAGAGAAGGATGAAAAACGTTTACATCAACTTGCTGGTCTACAAATTAAGATACTTTCTCATGCCATGAAGTCCTTTCCAAATGTCAAGCGTATTGCTTACTGCACTTGTTCGCTGTGGGAGGAAGAAAATGAGCAAGTAGTGCAGCGTTGCCTACAATTGAATCCTCAGTTCAAACTGTTGAGCTGCAAGAAGGCTTTACGCAACAAATGGCAAAATGTGGGCAGCTCCGAGTATAAAAAAATTGGCAAGAATTGTTTATATGCCTTGCCAGAACAGGATTTCACAGATGGCATATTCCTAGCACTATTCGAGAAGCGTTCAACGGATGATTTTGATGAATGATTCTTTATAAGATGATTATTTATAGAATTTCTTCATTGCAAATAAAAGTTACATTAATTTTTTTATATTCTATATGAGCATAAGGTTGTTTGGTAATGACATCACTTTGGCTGGTAAAAAAAAAACACACAAACAGACCATGGATGATGTCAAGAAAATCATTGAAATAATCTACTATCAGAAGTTTCAAATAATTGACTCCAAGTGATTTTTCTTTCCTTTTACAACATCAACTATCAGAAGAATCAGTTGGCTCTCTTCGTAGTTTCTACAGGTTGGTTTTAGATGCTGAGAGCAACTAGGGATACCATTAGATTACCCCAATCACCCACCGCTTCCAACAATGTCTTTTACTATAATCTGGCATCACAATGGTCCGTAAATCTTCTGAGTGAACTCACGAGAGACCTGTGTAACTTAAACCATCGCTGGGAAGTTGCCACATGAAATCGATCTCTTTTTCCATCTCCGAATTCTTGTGGAAACGCAAAAAAAAGAGCCGTTTATTGTTTAATGGTGACTGACTATGAAAATTTAGTCACCTACGTTATGGAGAAAAGACTGAGCGTCGAAAACGGAGGCCAAGTTGAATAAGCTTTATGTTGGGTTTGGTAGGATTGAAAGGGTAATTAATTAATTCTGAGCGATATATCGAACAATCACGAATTGATCAATAGAAAGATAGTTGTGTTCTATCAGGAAAACGCCAGAAAGACCTGACATTTTGCTTAATCTAACAACACGAGATAAGATCTTTGACTCAATTCTGTTAATAAAAAATGAAACATGACAAATCGAAATATTATTAAAAGTTTTTCGTTTTTTATGAGAGCCTTACGAGGCTTTATTATTATTATTTTTTAAAAGAACAAAGTAAAATATTATTAAACATATTTTTGTTTTTCGAATTCCTTATTTCTAAAAAGTGATTAATTTTATTTTTTTTTAATTTTTTTGAACATTTAAACGTCATTTTAATTAAAATAGAATATAAAAGAAAATTGTTCTTATGATGATGAGATTATTTTACGATCAATTAAATTTTTCTTGATGTGATGATTGATTGATGATTGGGATTTAACAAACAAAAAATGACATTATTTATAACATTCTTGTGGACGAAATAAAATTTAAATTATTGACAAATACTCAGATAAAATATTAAAAAAAAAAAATAAATATAAAGCATCGATTGTTCATTAGCAACAATAAATTAAAAAAAAAAACATTCTCATCATCATTTACTTTGATTTCTTTGACAAATTCAAATTCACATTATTTGGTATCATTTTGTTATGATATTTAAATGTTTGGAAAATATCATTTAAAACGATTTCATCACCAACAACAAAGAAATCTAATAATATATTTCAATGATGTGGTAAGTTATTAATAATACTAGTATATATGAATTAATAATATAAACATATTAAAATTTTTCAAGTCAATTCAATTTTTTTCCGGGTTTAACAAATTTTTTTGTCAGGCAGTTTTAACGCTTTTGCCTTCGTTAGATTTTGTTGGAATTGAAAAAAAAAAAACCGAAAGAGTTTGACTTTAGTACACTTTACGAATTGTACATACGAATTGTAAGGGTCTGATGTAGGGGATGATGAATTTTATAATATATATAAAAATAAAATAAACATATTAATTTAAAGATTCGCTTGCTTAAAAACTACATAAATTCGAAGGCACGCACCAGGCGTTCGTTAATCGATAAAAGAAGCTCTATTCTTTTTAAAAAATTGAATGAAAAATTATTCCTGCAAAACGGACATTTTTGATTAAGATTATAAAATTATTTTGATATTTTTATATATATAAAGAAAGGGATTTGTGTCAAAGGTTAAACGAAAAGTTTCTCTCAAAGAAACGCTGTTTTTTTTCTTTTTTTTGATTTTTGTGTTTGAAGGAATTTGTGTGTCTTGTTTATACTTTCATTTGTTTGTTGCAGTAACCACTTTTGGTTAAACGGTATGATTGAGCTTTCATGGCATCTTCCATGGTAATAATTGGTTTCTTGGGGCAGTACTTAACTGTGTGAGCATTGTCACCAGATTCCTTGCAGATCGGGCAAATATATGTACGTAGCTTGGGGCACAAAACACGTCCCATGGCATCACGTACTGAATGACTTTTGGTTACCTCTTCGGGTTCATTATTATTCTCACAAAAAACGCAACGTTTTAATGAAGCCTAACAAGAAAGATAAACAAACAAATTTATTAATCTCTTATTCCATAGAAGTGGATCGTATAAAGCAGGGGAGTCAACTTACCAAATATTTGTCCTTCATTTGGCGTTTTATGCTTTTGTGAACAGCTCTACCACCACTGTCACCGCCGCCGCCAACACAGGCACCACTGCCAACGCCACCGCCACCTCTGTCACCGCCGTCGCCAACACAGGCACCACTGCCAACGCCACCGCCACCACTGCTAGAGCCGCCGCCAACACTGTCAACGCCGCCGCCACCACTGGCACCACTGCCAACGCCGCTGGCACCACTGCTATTAGCAGAACCACCACTAGCACTTATGTTACTCAGATTTGCATCCGATGACAAATTACTGCTGCCACCTGAAGTATTAGATGCAACAGCCGGCTGCGGAGGAGTTGCAGCTGGCGAGAGTGGAATTTGGTATTGTGACACCAAAGTAGTGTTAAGCCATATGTTTTGTTGCTGCTGATCAATAGTGTCCATGTTTTCAACGTCCGGAAAATTACGATTTAGCCAACTTTGTGTTTGTAGATTTAGGAGAAACTGTTGCCTTTGGGCTGCGGCAGCAGCATAGTAATTCATATTTTGACCGATGATATTTGTTCCAGAAGTGGTCAATGGGCTTCTGTTTCGTCTCTGAGATTGGTGCAAATAACCATCATCGGTAGTGTATCCGTTCGAAGCAAATTCCTGCATAATATCCAGTGGTCCATTTTTATTTTCTATAGAAAAAGATATCAAATTCATAATTAACAAGTGAAGTGAACTTTTTTTAAAGGATTTTCGGATTTTAAAAATATGAATATCTATCAATTAATGGATGAATGGATAGATGGACAGGTGGATGGATGTGTGAGTGGATGCCATCTTCTTACCTATGCCATCTTTGTATGCCGTATACATGGCATACATTTTCAATGAATTGGATATAGCATCTTCCTGCTGTGGATGTGGATGGATAAAATTATAATTACCACCACTACCGGGATTGGCTGCAATATTGGCTAGGGACAAGTTTCGTTGAGCCAACTGATTATTTTGTAGCATTGTCAAGTATTGTTGTTGTTGTTGTTTTAATTGTTGTTCTTGCATTAAATAAGATTGTGGCATAGTACCAACCGAACCTAAATTGCTTATTGGACTTCCAAGACCAATATGACCAGCAATGCTGTTTATGGAATTATGCATTAAAGAATTAACATTCAAGAAGCGATTCTGTTGTTCTTGTTGTATGGATTGAAAATCTGACGGATAACCAAATGATATTGGATCCGGTGTCATCGGGGTTGTAGGTGGACTGGTGGCCAAGGATGAAGGAGGTGTGCCGGAGTGTATAGTACTTGTGTCCAAGTACATATCCGGACGATTGCCGCCTCTATAATTATGGAGACCAGCGCTTAAAGCTAGCAATGACGCAAGATTATCCTAGAGGAATGTAATGAAAAATAAATACATATTATTGTTTTCAGAACAATAAAAAAAAAAACCCTAAAGAGTCCTCTTATAAAGTAACGGTTCCATCAATACTCACATTGGGATTCTCACCGCTGCTTCGGTACATGGCTTGATGATGGTTGATTATGCTAACGATGCCGACGAGAACAATAACAACAATTCTACTACTCTATAAAGCAGCTTTGGTCTTCTTTATCTCCGTTAGTTTTTTTAATCTAAGCTTTTGCTTTCATTTACCAGTAATTTTCTTCAATTATATTAAAGTTATATGATGATTATAACACTTTTAATCTTATTTCTAAATCTAATTATTAATTAATTAGGGGAAAATTATTTAATTTAAATATTTTATTAAAACAAATGAAAAGCTCCCGGTACAACAAACTTTTTTAAAAAATAAAAACAAAATACCCAAAGAAACGCGCTTTCCTCGCGTTCACATTGAACTTCCCGATCGCAATGAGTAAAACGTCGATCTGAGGAATATGCACAGAAGTCTAAAGTTCGGAAAAATTAGCTTTCTTCGGAATATAATCGGTGGTAAACTTTTGGTTTAAATAACGGAATAATTCCTGCTTAACGTTGCCGTATATAAACTTTTTATCAATAAGGATAAAATATACTTATAAATATATAAAATACTAAACCACTAGTAAAAACCATGAGCGCGCAGCTCAACTTGAAATGACAAAATGAAGCGGCAGTTGTGCGCAACAAAACAAGTACAAAGTGATTTTCGCGGGAACGTAGAAAAGAATATTGGCGCCCAGACATCCCGGCGCCGAACATAACGTTCACATTGAACTTCCCGATCGCAATGAGTAAAACGTCGATCCGTGGAATATGCACACAAGTCTAAAGTTTGGAAAAATTAGCTTTCTTCGGAATATAATCGGTGGTAAACTTTTGGTTTAAATAACGGAATAATTCCTGCTTAACGTTGCCGTATATAAACTTCTTATCAATAAGGATAAAATATACTTATAAAAATATAAAATACTAAACCACTAGTAGAAACCGTGAGCGCGCAGCTCAACTCGAAACGACAAAGTGAAGCGGCAACTGTGCGCAATAAAACCAAGTACCAAGTGATTTTCGCGGAATCGAAGGAAAGAATATTGGCGCCCAGACATTCCGGCGCCGAACATAACGGGCATCAGTGTTGAGTAATTTTTATTTTAAAAGTTAGCTCGTTCGTTCGTTCAGTTTGTTAAATTCGTTCAGTTCGTTTGTCGTCCAAAAGTCAGCTGATATCGTTGTGTCAGATGTATTTGATAGGCAGAAGTGACTTTATGAAATTACATAAAAAAAATAAAAGATATTTACAAAAAATTGACTCTGTTTAAAGATTTATTTTTGAAAAAGAATATTGTGTACTTGTTATTCACTTCTTGATTATGGTGAGTTGCATCCTTCTGGACATTTGATGGCATTTTTCTTCTTCTGTCATTACTCTCGTGTGCGCATAAGATTTGGAGGTTAACGTGTCTGTGTTTCCATTGCTGCGGCAATATATGAATTGATAGATGAAATCATAAAACCGGCAACTAAAATGAAATGATAAATGTTATGAATTAACTAAAATTTTATTTATTACAATTTATTGATTGCAGTACAAATTAGTCGCCTTTACCAGAGAACGTGCCTGCCTATTTACCATCAACAATGTGCAGCAAAACTTGCAGCGGCAGGAAGTAAGAAGAATTTAATATTTTGTGAATAAAAGCTCACGTGGATTAATGAATTTTGTTTGTTTCAGAGGTGGTATTCCTCTCCTGGACGAAGGACGGGGTTTTTCTCTCAATTCATTGAGAATGTACGCTCCGAAATGGATAAGAATAAAGAAATGAAAGAAAGCATTAAGAAATTTCGTGAAGAAGCTCAAAAATTAGAACAATCGGATGCTTTAAAATCGGCGAGGCAAAAATTTAATATTGTTGAATCGGAAGCGCACAAATCATCCAGTGTACTTAAAGAACAATTAGGCGCTATTAAGGGTAAAGTTGGCGAGGCCCTAGACGAAGCAACAAAAACGGATTTAGCGAAAAAGATCACAGAAGAGCTTTCAAAGACAGCAAAAGGTGTAACAGATACGATATCAGATACTAGTGGGAAACTAGGTCAAACGAGTGCTTTCCAAGCCATTTCGGATACGACAAAAATGATTAAAAGTGAAATGGATAATACGAGCATAGAGTCGAGGGTCTATCGAGCACCAACCAAACTGCGGAAACGTAAGGAAATCGATCTTACGGACAGCTCTAGGGTAGTTCAACCAAATACTGAAGCCACCGGTGAGTATAGATAGAATAGAAAATAGTATTCTATTTGTAGAATCAAATTAATTTGTTGTATTCCATTTTTAGGTGTTGAATTGCACAAAGATTCAAAGTTTTATCAATCGTGGGAGAACTTTAAAAATCATAATTCTTATGTAAATAAAGTACTCGACTGGAAGGTCAAATACGATGAATCTGAAAACCCTGTGATACGTGCCTCACGTCTTCTAACAGACAAAGTGTCTGATGTTATGGGCGGACTCTTTTCCAAAACCGAACTATCTGAAACAATGACCGAATTATGTAAAATTGATCCGAATTTTGATCAGAAACAATTTCTGCATGATTGCGAAACTGATATCATACCAAATATATTGGAAGCGATTGTCACTGGCGATCTGGAGATACTCAAAGACTGGTGCTTTGAGAGTACGTACAATATTATAGCAACACCGATCAGTCAAGCAAAGAAAGCTGGTCTCTACCTGGACTCAAAAATTCTCGATATTGAGAATATCGAATTGGCTATGGGCAAAGTAATGGAACAAGGCCCTGTACTGATAATCACGTTCCAAGCGCAACAAATAATGTGTGTGCGTGATCAAAAACGGAAGGTTGTTGAAGGCGATCCCGAGAAAGTGATGCGAGTACATTATGTCTGGGTACTGTGTCGAGATCGTGCTGAAGTTAATCCAAAGTCAGCATGGCGTTTAATGGAATTGTCAGCGAATAGCCAAGAGCAATTTGTCTAAATTAGTTCAGATCATCGGCCATGCAGCGGCAGCTTTAGCTGCCCAGCTTATTAAAATGACGATCACGATAATCCAAACGGTTTAAGTTGTTAAATCCCTCGATCTATCATCTCTTATCTTATTTTTTAGAATATAACAAATGTATAAAATTAGCTCAGGCTACTTGGCAGGCTTAAAACTGTTAGTGTTCGTTCGTAGGATACTTCTCTGGTCTGCTGGTCAGTTTACCAGTTCCTATATATGCTCAGTGGGGCAAGAAGTATACACGACGTGACAAAACAATCTGCAAGTGACTTGTACATTCAGCGACTAATCTGTTGCCTGCTACCATTTCCATTTCCATTGCCATTGCCATCATGAACATAGATGGAAGCACTTAGGCCGCTAAAACTATGTCTTAACTTTTCTGGGATTGTGATTGACTTTGAATATATTGTTGTTATCCTTTTAAATATTTTCCTGTTAATCACACAAAATCTCAGAGAACTGAGCACGGTAATTTACTTCCATCTACGTAAATGATGATAATGATGATGGCTCAGGGTGATAATAATTTGCGCAGGCACCAAAGACGTCAATACAAAATTCTATTTGTAGTCCAAAATTAATGAAAAAATTTACAAAATTTATTATTTTTTAAGAAATTTTAGTGTAAAAGAAAATTTATTATAGTTTTTGTTTTACGATAATTTAAGCAGCAAAATTTATTGTAAATATTTTACTATAAAGAAATTATTAGTGATCAAAACCGTCAAAACACTAGAAAAGAAAAACCAACATAAATAGCTTACAAAAGACATAAAAAGACAATACAAGTACAATGTTAATTTTTTTTGCCAAGTTACTAGTCCTTCTAACACACAGACATACCACATATAGACTAACAACAACACTTCATATACAATAGTAACGGATTTTGTGAAGGGCTACACACCATAGACCATAAACACATTAATATAAAATCAAAGTTTTTTCCTGTTAATGAAATATAATGTTAAAGCTAGAAAGAAATAAAGTTTGTTGCATCAACGATTTTAAATATGTATATATAAATGCAAATACAAATTCATTCAAAGCAATGTTCTCTCAATAATATTAGATGATCTCTCTCTCTTTTTGCAAAGCAACGAAACCGAATGTATGCAGTTGCTTGATTCAACTCCAAGTAGATTCTCCTCTCTGAGTATTTTTTATCTTTTTGCAACGAAGCAAAGCCGAACATTTGCCGTCATCGGCACAAGTATATCTCAGAAATTTAAAAGAATTTATTTTACTTGTGACGCTTGTCTCGATCAGTTGTGTTTCGTTTTACTCCAATTCGTGTGTGCATTGTGCGTGTGTGTTAGCCATTCTGAGAGTGTCGTACAAGTTGTGAGTTGTGGTGGTAACTGGAATTTCTAGCCGAAAGTAGTTTACCTTTTTCAATAGAAAATTTTGAGAACTTTGCAAATAATTTTTGCTTAGACAGACAAATACATGTTTGTTTAGGGATTAACAATTGTTATTGATATTCAATGAAAAAGAAATAATAACAACAGCAACTGACACTGTGTGATAAGAAAGCGCTGATGGTAAAGTTTATAAAAAAAGACAAACATTGAAAACGATATCTACATAAGTACAATAATTCGACAAAACAACAACAACAACGGAAACAACCACGAAAATGTATAAACATGAATTTTTAATGATTTTAACAATAACAACTTTGCTACTCGTGGCATTCGGTAAGTGAAGAGTAAAAAAAAAAAAAACTGTGCTTAAGACATGAAAGGGTAAAGCGATAATTATTTTATTTTTGCAAAGTTAAAATAAAATCGAAAAATTTATTGAACTGTAAAATATTGTATTTCAGTCATTTTGTTTAATGCTCAATAATTTAAGACTTTTGTGTCGAGCTCGAGCGAGCGAATATAAACAAGTTTTTGGTTTTTATGGTTTCATAGAGAACGAATGACGACAACAGATAGACAGCACTTGTGTAGATACTTTATGATGACTGTTGGGGGTCGATCCCATGCAGTTAAGTTATTGTGTATTTGTATCTGTCCACAGTACATACATATACATGTACATAAGTTTGTTTATAAGAAGAGCAAAAAATCACAAAGTAGATTTCGTCGATGATGTGATCCTATTTATTCTCAAGAGTCTCCCTTTTGTATTATTCATAACCAGAAGTTTCATTCAGCAAAGATTTGAAGCGGCAAAGGCATAAACTTCAAAAGAATTTCATTATAAACCATAAGTTTGTATACAAATATTGAAGATACATACATACATATATACGTATATTGGTGGAATTATTGTATAAAGACTATTAAGTATTATAAATTTGCGTTTAGGGTTCCGGACCTGAAGAGTGCCAAAGGGAAACCTATTGCAGAGACTTCGTTGTCCGTCCGTCCTCGGGTCATATTTCATGAACCGTAATAGCTAGAGAGTTAAAATTTTCACAGTGTGTAGTTCTATAAAATATTTTCAAAAACTTAATGGGGTCCCCATACAAGAAACATTTTGGTTTGTATAGCAGCTATACGATCCAGTAATCCCACGAGCTTAAAATTTAGTTGGTTTGTTGGCTATACATCAGACTTATATTGACTTATATTGTCAATATTTCAGTTTGATCAGACCACTAGACCCATACAAACCATAGGGAATTTTAGATATTTTACTTATTGAATCTAAAATTTATAACATAATGTTCAGTGACTGGTTTTCTAATACATTCAACATAGTCTATATTATATTATTTGGGTATACATATATAGGAGCTTTGCTCGTGGCTTGTATGGGAGCTATATGACTCAGCAATCCTGCGATCTTGCTGAATATAGATCAGGCAATTAATATGTCTAGATTTCAGTTTGATAACTTTAAAAAATAAAAAAGTGCCACTCCTAGCAATGTTAAGGTCTTGAAGTTTACATGGCTGGTGAATATGGATCAAAATTTCATCCAAATTATTAGATCCGTTTCTGAGCTGCGCGAAATGTACATACATATATTGTACATATAAGAATTGCTTGTTTAAATAAATTAGATAAAATATTTTGAATCTTTTTTCCATTAAAAACATGTAGTACATTTATTAATTCTCAACTTAAATTGGAGCAATTAGCATTAGATCTCTTGAAAACACTTAAAATTCTTTGTTTAAACTTAATTATACAATACCTGAATCGTAGTAGTTTCAACATATAAAATATACTCAATACTCTATAATTGTATGTTTGACCCGAAGATTGTACAATACATATGATCATTATAAATAGTTATAAAGCCGTGAGGCTTCTGGGTGTATAACATAATAATCTATCATTATAATATAATTAATTTATGTATGTAAGAGCAACTGACAGTTCGAAATAAATGTAAAAGTTCTCCATACAAAAACTTAAAATTTTATAATGACGGAAGGAAGTCCCATTTAATGTACATAGGAATAGAATGGACAGTTGGTCTTATGGGTCAAACGTTTTCCTTTGTTTCAATGGAGGCTATGTATTTGATTCTTTGTACAAACTGTGAATCACATGTAATATACATTTCATTTTATGAAATCAAATCTATTTGTGTTCAATGAATGATAAAAAATTGTTTTTGCCTTTCTATGGTATGAGTATGTACGAGTATGTTAAAGGAAAATCCATTTTTATTCAAATGATAAGAATTGGCTGTAGTAATTTCTACTTTTATACCTTCACAACCTAATCGTACATTCCATTCAAGTTAATTGTGAGTCATAACTTTTATTTAACAAACATGCGCATGTTTTAGGCGAATTTTAGGCACAGCAGATGGAATATTTTCAAGTACCTTGCCTTGTTTCTGGGTTTTGACTTCTTACTTAAGATTTCCGTTCGCTCACTTGTCCTCTATCTATCAAAAATATTGTTTACTTTTGTGATAAACATGTTGAATGTGAGATTTTTATAACTCAAATATTAAGATTTATATGCAGCTTCCATAGAATATTGTCATTGTCCCAGCATTAATTGCAAAATAAATAAACATATTTTTTGAGCTTCGTAGAATTTCATTTTGCATTTTTCTTCTTTTGTTATCTTGTTTAAATATTTTCTTAATATTTCCTCTTATTGTATATTATTTTATAATTTAACACTTTGGGATCAAATAACTAATAAACGAGTTATGCTCTGATTAAAGTTTATTATTGAATTGTATTTATTTTGTAATAACCGAAATTATCATATCATACAATATTAGCGTAAAAATCCAATAAATTATACTAAGTATTATATAAACTTTTATAAAATGTCATAACTTTTGTCCAATAATTTTTATTTATATTGACAGCTTATGGCTCTCCAACTCCGCCTGCTCCAATACAACTTAAGGATGGAACTTCTACGACATTGGCTAACATAGGAATTGACATAGAAGTTTCCGATCTCAACTCGGTGAATCGTCTTCAAGACAAAAGCCAAATATCATCACTGGAAATAAAAGAGGTGTGTTCCAACTTATTCTTTGGTGAAATTTCACATTGTCCATAAATTCAGTAGCAGTCAAGTCAAAACCACAAAAACTGACAAAGAGTCGAGAGTCTTATGAATTGCATTTGTTATTTTTAAAAGCAAAAAACCGGAAATTTGACGACTCACGTGCTTGGGGTCTTCACCTTTTCATAAGTGACTTTTCTCTTTTTTTTTCGATATAAATCACTTCATTAAGTTTTATTTTCGGTATTGGTAGAGAAGAGAAATAGAGAGAGAGATTTGTGGTGGTGTTGATGGCTGCTACAAAGAAGTGTGGGTTAGTCACGTTAGTGTCGTAAATTAAACGTTTTATTATGAATACTGGACTGTCTACTGAATACTTGTGGATTCCCTTAATTTAGAGAGAACTGATCATTTGATTTCGTCAGAAGGTTTAAGTTTTGTTAAATTTGAGTCACCCCAAAACCATGATGAGATGACACATTCTTTATGAAAACCAATTTAAAAGCTTCACGTGTTTATCCAATGTAGGTAAAAAAGAAATACATATGTAATAGATGCATGTATCTGGTAGATATTTACTAATGTAACACGTTCTCAATTTTTGTTATTAATTTAAACTTAAATATTTTTCATTTGTACTGTTAATGTTAATGTTGTCACTAAAGAAGCATTCAGCTCAACAAATTTGTAGTCCAAGTGTATGCAGTCACGTCTCCATTGTTTTTAACATGAAATTGACCTAAAAGACATGAACAATGTTGACTATAGTCAAGCGCACTCAAGGCTAATAAAACTGGTTTTACAGTTGTCCAAAAAAAGCTAAATAAAAATCATGAAATCATTAAATATATTGTATGTATTCAACAGGATACATTATCGTCTTCTTTGCATGAGTCATCGTATGCTCATCGCGATGAAGATCAACTGAAAAGTGCTACAAATCTTGTCTTGGCCCAGAATCTAAAGTATGATGTTGAGATACTTGAATCAAGTAATAAGGATAATGCCAACAAGCAACAGCCCATCGAGTTGGAGGAACAATTCAGGTAATTAATCAAATCAATTATCATTTAGCAAAAACAAAAAAAAACAAAAATCACGTTTTGATCTCAATCAATCAAATACACAGGGGTGATGATGGCCTTAAGATGACTGATATCTTTGATGAACAGAATATTGAGGTTGCCCCCATCGATGTCAATTCACAGTCCATAGCTCAATCCCATATGCTACTAAGTATTGCTTTAGTTGTGCTGGCATTTATCTCGGTGGCATTGTATACTGGACTTGTCATCTGGCGTTCGCATTTAGAGTAAGTTGAGTTGTTGTTATTAATTAATTTTAATTTATACAAAAACAAAAAACCGCACACATTCAACTTTGATTGTTTTTGTTTTTCAGACGTCGTTATGGCATGCGCGAATTACTTGTTAGCCACGATGATGAGGTCGAAGTACAACAACAACAGCAGCAGCAGCCACCGCATCCGTATCCAAGTAATCCTACTACGCGCAGTAATAATCACTATACGCTTGTAGTGCGCACGTAGTGGGGTTCAGAAGAGAGAGTCGTCGATTGCATTTACGTCGACTCGACATCGTCATTTATTAGTTGCTTGCTTCGGTTTTCATTTCATTTCATTTTTGAAAAGAAAAAATTACAAACAAAACTAACAAGTAATTTCCATTAATTTCCCAGCAGCTCAATTCATTCTGAAATGATAATTGGAGCGGAGACATTGTTAATGATATGCCATAAATTTATACATTAAGTTAATAGTAGTAGGTTTTTCAATACAATTGGAGACTCGACTCTTGGACTCTCTAGACACACGGGCAGGTGTAATTCAATAAAATGTACAATTGAATTGAATTGAATTGAAGTACATAATGACAAAGAATAATAGTTTTAAGTTAACTAACCAATTGATTGTATGGAAAGAATATTTTGTATATTATTAAGTCTGTGATATCGTTGTAAAATTCTCACTAATACAAAATTGATATTCTCTTTTTGAATAATAAATATTTTTTATGGTCAAACAATCAACTGTAATTATTGTCTCAGTTCAAGGTCTTTAACTATGATTTCCTTAAGCTCAGGATGTATTTGAACCTTGATAGATGACTCAGGTGTCTGAACACATATCGAAGCTGAAAAATGCATATAATTTCCAAACTAAATCGAGATCATTTGGAGAATTGGAGTTAATTCGCCTTGCAGGCAAAACAGTTGTCAGTTGTTAAGTTGGCAAGAAGATTTTATGTATATTTATTTTATTTTGAAAAAATAAACAATCTAAGTAGTGTGGAACGCTCCTGTCGTTGATTGTCCTTATTTTTCTGTTACAAATATATTTTTTCATTGTGTAAAAAAAACTTAGATTGGCTCAAGCGCCGCATTTGGAAAAATAAATAAAACGTAATAAAATCGTGTTATTTATCTGTTGAACTACTTAAAAGAAAACTAAAATCAGCAAATTGAACAAATTATTTTATATATCGTTAATTTTACTGAAACATGGCTAACAATAATATTGAGATATCCGAAGTAGAAGCAACAGAGATTCGTTGCCAGGAGAAATCGCGTGGTGGTCTTAGCTATGAGGTTATACTTGCTGAGCCAGCACCAAATGTTGCTGTTCCCAAGCGTTCAATCACCCCAGGCAAGAATGTGTCAGTCCAAGAGATTGAGCAAAAACTTAAAGCTGCCGAAGAGCGACGCATTTCTTTGGAACAGAAGAAAATGGCTGATATTTCCAATAAGTTGGCTAAAGTTGAGGAGGCTACACGCAAAAAGGATGAGATCACCAATGAGTTTATTACTCAGACCAAGGAGCAACTCGAAACGAAGATGGAACATGTTGTTGAGAAGCGTGAAGCCATCATTAGTGACATGAAGGAGAAGTTGAAGATTCATGCTCAAGAGATTGAGAAAACTCGCGAAGAATTGGAACAACAGAAATTCATTGAAAAAGTTGCCATTGAAGAGAAATTGAAGACCGCTCAAACTTTGCGCGATGAGACTATCAAAAAGATGTTGGATCGTCTAAAGGAACATAACACAGTCAAAATTGCCGAAATCAAAACTCAAAAGGATCAATTGAAAACACAACAAAGCGAGGAGAAGGCCCGAATTATCGAAAATAAATTGTACACAGCCGAAAAAAATCGCGAAAAGGAGTTGCAAAAGAAAATTGAAAAAGTTCAAAAACTTAAACGTCGCGCTGAGGTTGTACGTCAGAATAAATCTGCCGCCCAAGAGCCACTCGATGAACAACAGAATGCCATCGCCTCATCGGGTTAGATAGAGTCTGGCGCAGCTGCTCTCCTGAAAGCAATCACAACATCAGCAACAGATCTTCAAAATATAGATATATAAAATAACCAACACTAAATACTAAGCAAAAAAAATAATATATAAAATAAACCTTAAAATTTAAATGGTTAATCAAAAGCAAATCAAATCCACAAGCTGGAGCTATTTTTTTTCTTATAAGAAACTTATCTAGCAAGTGTTTGTAATGATCATTTTGCTTTGTCAGAGGCCCGCAGTATAAAGTGAACTCCCTTTTCCAAACACACAATTATGTACATAAACCACATTGTTAGTTCATAATGTTCAATATTAGAATTGAATTGACAATTTCAATCAATAACAGAAATGTTGTTGTATGTCAAACTTTTTGGGATTTGGTTGATGCAAAAGCATCATAAATTTTTATGGAATTGGTTCCTAACCTCAGACAATATTCTGTTCAACTTTTGCAATATATATTTTTGTATCTTCTTTGAGTTACTTATTCTGCTTCTCTTTACCTATGATATTTACAATCTATGTATATCTAAATAAAGTTGAAACTTTCCTAGGTTTTGATGGAGTTCCGTCATACTTATATTTATTTTTAGAAATTCTTATGGACTTTCTATAACACGAGTATTTCATAATTTTAAACAGTATTCTCAACATCTTGTTCATCTTTCTCAATACTCAACTCTAGGACAGCATCTTCTTCGAGTGACATGCGTTCTTTTGAATCATCTGTCGATGCTGAAGGGCAATTCAATGAACGAGTCTTATGATCATATTCACCACCATTCTCATCGCCATCGCCTTTAAGTCCTCCTCTATTGAATTTTGATGAACCACTAACGCCAGCGGCCACTGCACTATTATTATCCTCTTCTTCACTCACTTCCATAACACCATCATCGGTAAGTTCTGTGCCAGTTTTTGATTCATTGTCACTTTCATCGGAAGCATTTGAGTTCTCATCTTCAAGTTGCTTCTCCAGCTCACGCAGCGTATACATTAGAAGTGTGAAATCATTGCGCCTTTTCTCAAACTTACGTTCCAGCTTAAGCTTTTTAGCTAGAAGCTGATTAATCTCCTTTTTGACAGCTTCAATTTGTTCCATTGTCCCTTTGCGATCCGGTTGCTCTTCAATGAGTTTCGCCAACAAATCATATTCCATTTTATTTTTACGCAACTCTTTGGCAATGACTAGTTCCTTTTTGCAAGCTTCAATTTCCTCTTTAGCCATCTCAATGTTTTCTTCAATGGTACTTGAGAGTTTAGTAAAATTTGCCAGCTCCTCATCGAGCATTTTGATGGTGCGCTCATTCTTGGTGGCAGCGAATTGACATTGGGCCAGTTGTGCCATTAAGCGATCATACATAATTTGACTAAAATGAATTATCATTAAAACATATAACATATTATGGTCCAATGTATGCTTACACTGTCTCAGGGGAATCATGCTTGGTATTTGCCCATTTCAGAAATTGTTTGAGAAGCAAATTAAGGCGACGATCTTCACCAGTGCCATCGCCATCAATTAAGAGGCGTCGTTTGATAGTTTCCTCTACAAAATGATATAAATAAATAATTACCCACAATTGTATTTTCTTTATACAAAATTTCTCTTACCATCAGTCATAATTTTAGTGGCGTCTGAAATATGTTTGCGACTATTTACACAAATTTAATTGAATAAAAAATACTATTTACTAAAAAATTTACATTTATCAACACTTACAGGCGGCAAGTTGTTGTTGCAAATTGAAAGAGTAAAATGCAACTGAGAGAGCGTGTAAACATTAGAATGGTTGGCAACAATTTCAAGCAGCTGATGGTAAACATACAACAATTTAACTAACCGGAAAAGGAAATAGTGGTGAACAGCTGATGTCCTTTAGTAGAAAGGAGAAACTGGATGAGAAAGAACAAATAAATAAGTTATGTGAATCTAATGCAAAGCAATGCAAAAAAACACAATTTTCTTTAATCAACCATCACATCTAACCTTCGACAAACCGTTTGATGATCCAAACGATGCATTGTTCCAGTTGCTGAACGAAGTCAAGGGAAATTTGATCTGCCAAGAAGGAGGAGATGAATTAGTGGTAGCCAGTGTCCAGCTTAAAGATCCCAGGAATGGTCAATGCGTTAAAGAAACATATTATGATTATACAAGACCAAAGAAATGGGTAATATTCCAGAGTCCATGTAAATCCGAATTATATCGTTGTACACAAGAAAAATGTCTTCAAGTGCTGGTTGCCTTGGCCAATAACAAAACTCCAAACGATAATGACTTGGATCTTTGGCAACGTTCATCAAGCAGATATCAAAAGGAGGAGAAACTTTTTCATCGTCATGTCAAAGAATTTGTGCAACGTAATAAGGAATTGTTATATGAACCAATGCAACAATTTGTGACTGCTTATAAAACTCGATATAAGCAAAAGATAGATAAATTGTTGGCTCAGCTGCCAGATGGCAAATATGTAACGCACATTGGATTACCGCATGTGCGATTGTGCAAACCTTTGAATGATCAAACAGCAAACATCAAAGAACTGAAACTAATTGAAATTTTTGGTGATGTCATGTTGTGGCCAAACAAAGAGAAGGCAAATAAAAGTGCCGATAAATATGCCAGTATCTGTCATCGATTGAATCAGTTTGTCCTGGCAAGCCAAGACTCCTCAACCTATGTGGATGCAACAAAGAAAATCGAAAACTTGCAAGGAAAACACACATTTGTACTTCCCTTGGAATCACTGCTGTTCCTGCTGACTGCTGGCGATTATATAGATTTGCCCACTGAAATGTTGTTAGATGTGTTTGAAAAAGATCAATACAAATGTGTGGAATTCCAATTGCCATTGCCAAGTAGAAATTGTGGTTGGCATACAAATTCCGAGATTGCAGAATGTGGTGTGCAAACATATGAATCTCTATCCAAACGCAACAAGTGGTTACATGTTATAAATCAAAGCAGCAGCCTACAAAAAGAATATGAACCACCGGAAATAGATGGTCGCTTCAGTGAAGACTCAATACCATATAAGCTGCACGAAATTGATGAAACTAATCGTTTGGAAAACCCATCAGCAACAACAAATATAAACAAATCCAATCATGCGTTTGTGAGTTGGCAATTGCAGACAAGCGATACAACAACGGAAGATGAGCCATTCCATTTCATTACCAAACTAAAAATTCCAGCTACCCTAGACATCAATGGCACAGAAAACTACTTGGTTGCCATCTCATAAAAGTGGAACACAAAACGGAATATGGTTGTGAAATTATGACAAAATATGAACTCTTGAAGGCATGGCTTCAGCTCACTTTACTCCAGTCAGACATGGGACAATGTACACGTCTTGATATGACTGACTTTCATCTTGTGTTGGAACAAAACTTAACTCTGGAATATCTAGAGCAACAACTAAACCGCCACTACCATATGGATATGCCACATTTGTTAAGCAATTTACATGGATTCCTTAAGTTGCTACTTCAAGTGAATGTTGGCAATTATTTGATACGCTTGAGATCAACCCATGCAGACAATTTACTGCTTTGTTCACCAACAGAAACTGATTCACCAAATACAATTCATTTGCACAGCTTGCTACTGAACAGTGTTCCTTCGGAATTCTCCTTTATGATGAAAGCAGATTATTTGCCCATTGCTAATGACGTATGTGGCCCAATGCATATGACAAACTATTGTTTACCTTGCGATTTCCACCAAATTTCTTCCCATCAAATAATCGTCAGACTAAGAAATCTTCAAGCTCCATATTGAGCAAGGAACGTAAAACTATGTTAAATAAGGTTCAAAGTCGTCAAAATGCCTTCAATAAAATACAGAAGAAAAAAAGGAAAAGGAAACCCAGTAAAAAGAAGATAAAAAAAACTAAAGAAACAAAAGAAGATGACATTATGATACTTTAATACACAAACAATAAACATAAACGTAAAACTAATTGTATATTTCCATTCTCTTCTAATGGACGTGGATTCACTAGGATTTAGAGATCTTCTCGGTCTCAGTCTTTGCGTTTTTGGATTCGAAGATCATCTCAGCCTGTTGTTGTGGGGATTTAAGGATCTCTGGGTATTTTGGTGCCGACTGTTGTGCCCAAAATTCATTATCAACATCAGGTAACTTTTGCTTGGGAAACACATGAACAGATAAATTATTAAATATATTTCTATATTCAAAACGATCCTCCATTGGCAACTCAATCATATGATCAAGTACTTTTAACATATATTCCGCCTCCAGACGCAGAATGCGGTCGGGTTTGTGGCACACAAGGAACGTAAAGCTATTGCTGATGAGCACCACCTTGGTTATATTCTCTGGACGCCAGTTAGCCCACAACAAGTTATTCATAAGGCAGTGATTGCAATGTGGCATGTAGTATAACGTGGGTACGTCGGCTAAATGCCTCCCTTCAGTATTTGAAGGTAAAATGCTGCAGCCCAGCAGCTTCAGAACGTCGAGTTCCAAAGCACTAAACACAGGATCATAGAATATGGACTCCTCGAGTTGGAATTCCTCTTTGACTTTCAAAATAAATGCCAATTGGTGTCGTCCTATAAAACAGTTTGCATATGATCCAATTCCAAGACAAAGCAATCTCTTTGGCTTATTATCATTTGTTAGTTGCAAAACCTCGAGACTCTCATTCAGCTGAGCCATCGATGCTTCGTAGTAATGGGACTTTTCCATTTGTTGGATGGCAGTTTTAATGCTCCTGCAATAATGGATTTATATTCATTTGAAGTCAGCAATCGGACGCTTGTTGCACTTGTTTACACTTACAACTCTAAAGAAGCAACATCCTGGTAAGTTGATTCATCAACTATTTCTACCCGAGGCTGTCTGTTCTGTAGTGATTTTCTTGCAATCCACTTCTTGCGAGTAACCGGCAGAAAATCTTCAGACATGACAAATTAGTTAATTTAAAAGGAGAGAACTTCTTACTTCAACTGCTATTTTACCTTTGTCCAATTTGGTCGCGAATACCGCATCATATAAACTTTATTGAAAACAGGGTTGTACCCGATAAGCGAGGGTAACCACACCCCGCAACGAACCGATTATTGTTCAGTTCCGATTATCAAAAAGCAAAGTGTTGCCTAGGATTGGTTATTATAATTAATAATAATTTAATAATACTATTTTTTGAGGAAAAGCTCTCCTTTTTACTTTGTGGTTCGATTATTAGTTCCAATTTGATTCCAAAATGAACTTGTTCAAAAAGTGTAGAATTGATTATATTTACGTTAATGGTAACATCAATTTTTATATAGAATTTTTTATTGTTTTTTTTTTTTTCAATTATCAAATTTAAAGAATTTTGATTTTATTTGTGTGCATTTTGTAAAAACTTGGCAGCACAGCACTATTGATTAATGTAAAAAATAGACGAAAACATGCCATGCCAGTGCTGCCATTTTTGGTCATGCATTCAGCACCCAAAGCAATGAATTTTCCAAAATGATTTTAGAAACAGTAGAAGAGAAACCTGTTTCAATTCCAATTTCAAGTCATTTCTTTTCACGCGGGCGACTTAATTCGCCTAAAAGCAGACTTTCGATCACTCGTTACTTTTTGAGTCATAATTCGTTACTCGCTGAAATTCTGCTATCGGAAAGTTGAGTGATGAGCGAGCGAGAATGAGTGTTTTTAGTTATTGAGTAGTAGCGGAGAGCAGAATGCAGCCGAGTTAGGAGCGAAAAAGTCGTCGGCTTTTGGTTGAATCTGTGTCGCGCGGTTGACTTGAAATTGTAATTGAAATGTGATTTTTGTCTGATTCTCGCGCGGGTAATATGCGATTTTTCCGAAAGTCGAAAAGTAGCGAGTGACTTTATATTGTGATGATGATCATACGAAATCATGATAATCAAACATCCTCATGCCTTCAAAAATAACCAAAATTAAAAGCACCAGGCACACAGAAGTATTAGAAAGCAGCGAGTAGTAGCATTTTCTGGATCAAGGGAGAACGGAGGGGTGTGCACTTTCTGCTGAGAGGTGCGCAGTGCGGACATTTTGTTTAAGGGCGCTTGGGCGCCCATTATTTAAATAGTTGAATGGAAAATTAAATAATCTTTCCGGTTAAGAATTGAAATTTTCTTTATTTGCGTCCACATATTAGCTTATGATAAACAAAATGAGATGATTTCAACATGAAAAATCGATTTGCCTTAAATTTGCCGTTTTATTTAGCATCGGTCCTGATTTATTCATGTGTTTCCTTCTGTCGGTGTTTCAGCCAATCGAAAAACGTTCCATCGTAGTCATTTCTCCTCGATCACTCGCTACTTTCGACTTGCTCGCTACTTTTTTTACTCGTTACTCGCATAAAAGCCCGTTTCAACTCCAATTTCACCCGCGAGACCTCGATTTCATTAAAAGCTGATCACTCGTTACTCGCTCTTTAATATGGTGTACTCTTTTATTTTGTCTCTTTAAGTCGAAATTCGACTTTTGACGAAAGTTGGTCTGTGCGCGTTTTTGTTCGACCGTCGGCAAATTTCGGTTGGAAAATTGTTTTGAAAATCGTTTTGTATTATAATTCGATTAACTTTAATATAAATCATAGCAAGAAGAAATTTCATTTTTAAAGAAGCCGCAAGCATCTCTACTGTATTAGGTTTAAAAAGACATTTAAACAAACGAGTTGACGTTCAGACGTCTTTAGCGGAAACTCAGTTCAAAACTTGTTTTACGTGCAAATAAAACTAAAAAAATATTTTCAAGAAAGAAAAAATGTATTGAACGAAACTAATTAACACAAATTAATAACAACAAAAAAGAAGTGAAGCCAAAAAAATAAAGAAATAAGAAGTGCAAAAAGAATATTTGATTTTGTTTTGGGCAAACGTGACTAATCCAATCAAATATTTAAAGTTCTTTAACCCACTTTCTAAGTAAACGCAAAATAAAGAAATTACAATAATAACAACAACAGCAACAACAACAACAACGAATTGGTGCCTTAAGTGAAGAAAAAAAAAATGATTCAAGAAAAAGTTTCTTACTAAAAATATCCAACTCAACTTGAATACAACGAAAATTCATTTGCCATCATCCACACAAAACTGCCGCCTAGAACAACAAAAGTGAACAGAAAGAACAGTGCAGTGGTTGCAGTACAACAACAACAACAATAACAACAGCATAATACTAATAAAAAGAAGAAACTGAATTATATATAAAATTACATAAAATTGCAAATAAACAAAAATTTCACTAACAAAAAAAATAAAAGAAAAAATTAGTAAGAAAAGAAAAACGAAACGAACTGAAATCAATGATATTCGATATTTGACATTCAATCACCTGGTAATCGATAATCTTTGCCATCCAACCAACAACAAACAACATCATCATTGCCTTCATTAACATCATAATAGTCATCATCATCATCATCATCAGGAGCTTTGAGCAACCAACGACATTTTTAAATTTTTAATATTTCGTGCGTTTGTGTCTCTTGTCGCCGCCGCTTGTTTTTTGTAACTGAATCTCGTTTTTGTCTCTTAAAAAACAAAAGAAACAAAAAATATTACAAAAAAAAAGAACCTGTTTCATTTTGTTTGATTTCAATCGACTAACAGTAAAAAAAATAATAAATAAATAAATATAACAAATTTGTATTATTTCTTTAATGGAAAAATAACAAAAAACTCAGCACAAAACTTTAATTTGGTTTCAAATTTTAACTTTTGGCTCAACACACAAATTTTCAAACAAAATTTTTGCTGACATTTTGAAATTCTTGTTTCGCAAATCAAAAAAGGTAAGTTGAGCAATTGTCATTTTATACTGATTATTACACTGAAAGAAATATTGTAGTATTTAAGAAAACAAACAACATCAATTTAATTGACAACATTCAAAAGCAAAAATCGCATTAAAGAAAGTCACAAAAACAACAACAACAACAACAAGATGTTAGTGTAAATGAGTAGAAAGAAGATGCGAGCGAGTAGTAGTAATTATTAATGTAATCAAAGCGAAAGACAAACGAAAGATAAAAACTGTTTTATTTTTATTTTTTTGCCAAACTTTTTGATGCTCAACATTAATGACCAGGCAACAGCAACAACAACAACAACAATAATAAACTCTGTGAAAACACAACTGTAATAAACAAACAAATAAACCCGACACTTTCACTACAAAATCTTCTTCTTCATCATCATCATCATCATCATCAACATGATCTCCTGTCTCCTACTTACTTACTTACTTACTTACTTACAGTCTTCTCCATTTCTTTTCATTCAATTTGTTGTTGTTGTTATTTTTGTTCATAAAGCGGCAATTTATTATAGTTTTTATGTTTTGTTTTATAGTTTTTTACCTTTCTTTATGATTTTAAGTGCATTTTTTTGTTTTATTGTATTTTATGCAATTTTATGTAATTTTTACTTTTTCTTCATTTTAATTGTAACAGAATTTTTCCTATGTCTTAACTGTCAATTGTACAATACAATATGATATATGTGTGTACATAGTACAATAATATTTCATTCACCCTTACTTAATACACATGTCACGAAAGATACAATAGGTAGATAGATAGATAGATAGATAGATAGATTTGTTCGCTAAAAATTTCCATAATGTTAAAATATGAGACTAACAAACAATTCAAATTTCCAACATAAATGCAAACAAATACATACAGTATAAGCTCAATCAAGTGAACAAATATTTTGTTATATTTCATACTATTGAAGAGATTCCTCTACATCACCAGTCACCATCCAAACAATGGTCCACGTAATTTATGAGAATGAAACAAAGATCAGTCTTGTATTCAGATTGATTCGATTGCTCCTTGGAATAAGTCTTTAATGAATAAATATTAATGTTTAATGTGAATTAAGAATTGTAATGGAAATTTATTTTAAAATATATTTAAACAGTTCTTGAGTCCAAACATTAGGAACTGTGCCTGAAGATCATATAATTTTAAAAAAAGATTAAAAGTTCATCACCATCATCATCTTTTTCCATCAAAACAATTCACCAGTTTACCTTATCTTCCTTTCTCTCGAGTGAGAGCCCTCTAGGTCCCGGAATCACCAGACAACAGTTGTCCAAGGACTACTCTGACCTGCTACAATTGAACATGCAGCAACTTCCATTTCTGCAGTTGTATGTACATACTGAGCCATATTACGTGGACCCCCGTTTTTAAAAAATGCAATGAAAGAAAGGCCTTTTTTGCTCTATTAGTGAGAGACCAATGAATTTGTTTTAAAGAGATTTGATTATTGTTCATTACTTTTTGAAGAGGATAATGCGCAAATGGTCGTTGCTTCGGCATTTTCCATCATATTGTAATTGCCAATATTTCGAACAATATGGCAGCAATTTCCTGGCAGATTTTGATCTTAAGTTGTTTTGGATTCCTTGGCTAGTTGATACAACAAACCTTTAACTTCAAGTAGTCCCAGAGGAAAAAGTTTAGCCGGTCTAAAATCAGACAAACGCAGATGCCAAAAATCTCAAAAATATCCATGTGTTTTTTTTTTTTATTACAAGCGAACAATTGCTTGGAAGAAATCTTTTGTGGCAAGTGCTGTGCGAGGTGGTGTGCCATCTTGTTGAAACCAGATGTTCTCCATACCATTTTCATGAACAATTGGTTTTAAAAAATCGATTATCATAGCCAGTTAAGACTACTGATTGATGATTGTTCTGTTTCCACAGACGTCTACGAAAAAAGAACAGTCCGATGATCTTAACCGCACACATTCCAAAGCACACTATCAGTTTTGTGTCATTAAGAGAATAATTTAAGGGTTTTCGGTGGCGTAGAACAGACTATTTTCCTCTGTGACGCATATTTCACTTTATTTTTTTTTTTTCATTTTCTCCACTCAAGTCAAGGGTTCTCAATTAAGAAGTTATTTTGAATGTACAGCTGAGCAATTTTAGCGCGTTTATTAGTCAATCTGATATTTCTTGTCAAAGTTATGGGTCCACATAATATGGAATACCATTTATATGCTATAGATCCCTTGTAGTTATAACACCAACACTCAGTTTATCTTGGTTTGCAGTTTTAATGGAAATAAAGTTCATATTCCCAATCAATCCGAAGTGACAACCAATAAATAAATATATAAATATATAAATAAATATAAGACACAAACAAATAACTTGAAGAATAAAAATTCGTATCAATAAAGAAACGCATATCATAGTTGAAGAAACTAAATAGATATGCAGACTGCGATAAGGATTAAAGGAAACAAAATATCACACTTAAAGTGAAATTCCGTTGAATATGTACTAATTTATGTGTAGTAGGTAGATCTTTATCTCTAAAAACTTATCCTAAAGAGGAGTTGAGTGTCTGTTCTGGCAAATTCCCTGAGATATGTCATGAAATCAATATTAAACGAGTGATATCTGTATGTAAATATTTAAAATAATCATCATCATCATCATTATCACAATTGTAATTATCATTGTTTTTAGTGCGGTGATAATGGGTTTTAGTAATCAGTATAATAATTTGTTTGTTTAGTTTCATTGACTTTTTCCATTTTGTTTTTTTTTTTTTTTTTAAATATTGTAAAAATAAAAAATATTTAAGACAAACAAAAAATTGAAAAGAAAAGAAAAAATCACATAATTTTAACAATTGAGTTAAAAAGCACGAAACTCAACTTAACTTAAACTCAAACACATTCATTATGATGACATGTATGTATGTACATTGTACAATAATACAACAATACAATAGTATGTAGGCCTTCAAGGTTTATAGTATCTACCCATAGTGGGTGAATTGCTTGGGGAGGTTCATCATTGGTGATGGTGATGCGTGTTTTCAGGCAAAAATGTTACGCATGCGCATGAAATGCAACGCAAGGTGCTTAAATTTAAATAAAAAACTTTCATTTTTCTGTATTTCAAAGAAAACATAAACACATTCAATAAATGTATTTATTTTGTTAATTTTACCTTTTATTTTCAAGTTAAAACAGATTTACATCAAGAAATAACAATGCAATGCTCAAGTGTTGACGTAATCAATCTGATTTATTATTATCATCAATTAATTATTCATTCATTTAGTCACTCATTCAGTCATTTATTCATTTAGTCATTCACTTATTTATTTATTTCTTTTAATTTTTCATTTGTTTTCCATGGTGGCATGCAGATTATTGCAATATGAAGACACTCAAAACAATTCAATTCAAGTCAATTAACAAAGAAAGAAAGATAAATATGAAAATGAAAATGAAAAGACATAAAATTGGCAAGTAAAGCTAAAGATAAAAGATAATCAAAAATGAAAACAGTTGAAATTTACTAAATACTTTTATTTTTTTTATTATTATGTGTTTTTTATTTTTATTTTGTTATCTTTTCATAGACCGACGACGTCATTTTATGTTGTTTGGCATGTGGACTTTGGCGCTTTTTCAACAACTTGGAGAAAGTTTTTTTTTTTTAACTATATTTTGTACATACTTTCTGCACAAACAAAATTCATTAAAAAAACAGAAAAAATATATGAAAAAAAAAGGTGATTTATTTTTTGCAAATATTCAAAAGAAAATACTTCAATAAAGCAATATATCATTTTTGAAATAATAATTAAAAGAAATTTATATAGAAAAAGAAGAGTCAAAATATGTAAAAAAAAAAAGTGAGATCAATATAGATAAATAGATAAATATTTACAGCGATGGATGAATGAATGAATGAATGGATGGATGATTAGATAGATAATTGATAGTTATGAATGCAAAGAAGAGAAACGATCTTATGGATGAATTAGTTTTGGAAGTACAAATCAGTTCGGTCCGGTTTCAAAAGATGGCTCCACCTGCAAGTTGTGGACGATTTTGGAAGCGATTATCTATTCCATTGGAAAGGTTTGACATCTATCAACAATATATAGTGTGCATCAGCGTCTGTTTCTGACAACAACACTGTTTTTTGCCTCTTTGAAAATGTTCGGATTTGTGTTAAATAAACAGCATTTGCGGGAAGTTTTGATTTTCTTTTTTAATGGGAAGAAAAGTGCAGCTGAAGCCAATCGAATGCTTGAGGAAGTTTATGGTGAATCTGCTCCGACCGCTAAGTCATGCAGAGAGTGGTTTCGACGCTTCAAAACTGGCGATTTTAGTGTCGTCCTGGCCAACCCAAAAAGTTTGAAGATGAGATATGTAGTTGCACTGTTGTCATTTGGAACTTTTCAATTCTATGGGATTCACCATTGTAACTCAATTGAATTGCAACAATCCCAATTCCATTTCCAACTGCATTTCATAATATTTAACAACAAACAAATTAATACAATATTTAATGTTGTTATAATTTTAAATGATAAACCTTTAATGAATTAGTTTCTTCATATTTTCTGTTTCAAATTTGTCTTTTTCTTTCCTAATTTTTCTTCAAATTAATTTGTTGAAACTCAATTAATTTTGAGATGCCCACATGTTTTTTTCTTTCCTTCTTTTTTTTTGGAGTATTTAATGATGTTGACACACCTGTTCTGTTGTTGTTATAATTTCAATTCGATTCGATTGTAGACACAAATTCAATCAGAAAATCACACATAATAAATGCATAAGATGTTCGAAAAGAGGCTTGGTTCGCATTTTATTTTCGAGCATTGAATAATTTATTAGTAAATTTTTAATTAACTGAATTTTACGTAATCAAATAGTCACTCGAATAATCAAATCAAATACAAATTTTGTGTGCCAAACATTTAAAAATAATGACAATGACAAAATTAAGTGAAATTACAAAGCAGTTTTTTTTTTAAACTCTTATGAATTTTAAATAAGATTTGCTCAAACACAAAGACATTCAGATACTTAAAAATGTGATTAAAAATTGAAAAGAAATTAAGAAATATATGCAATCCAATAAAATAATAAATAAAGAGCAAGTGTTTCTTTGACTAAAATTAGGACAAAGAAACAATTTGACTTAAAAAAAAAAAAATTAGAAATTATATCTATTTCTGGCTTTTGATGATTGGGAAATCCCTTTAAAGCATAGTAAATGTAATTCACCCTAAGTGTATATATGTATATGTGCATGTGCGTGTGCGTGTGTGTGTGCTCTATATATAGTTTAGTTTAGTTAAGTTTATCAGTGAACCAAAAAAAAAATAGAAGGAATTAACATAAATGGATGGAGAAGACTGATGAATGCATTGTCGTCGTCGTCGTCGTCGTCATCTTAAACTACTTGAATTTTCAATGATTCATGGAAACACGTTTCACATATTGTACATACATATACATATGTAAATGTGAATGTGTATCTGTATGAGATTGTATGGAACATTTTTGTTTTTTTGTTGTTGTTGGATTTTAAATATTTTATTTTCTTGCTGTTATTTGTTGGTATCGTTTTGCCATAATTAAAACGACTTGGATTTATTGAATATGTTGAATCTTCAAAAAGAACTGCCTTAGTTAGAAGAGTCGAGGAAGGGGGAAGAGGTAGAGAGAGAGTGTGTGTGGATGATTGGGGAAAAGAAATACTTACTAACATATAACAAAATAAAAATTTGTTGTTTTGTTGCATGGAAATTTGTAGACACATTTCACATTCGATTTTCCAAGCTCTTTTTCAATATCATTCAAATTATTGTATGTCTCCATAAGGAAAATCATAAAGGCAACGGGAAAGGGAAATGAGAGAAATGTAAAAACTCAAATGTTGCACGAAAGAAGAAATCAATACAAAATATGTGATGCAGTTTTTTTTTTTTTTTAAATCAATTTCAATGAATGTAAACACTTTGATGATGATGATGATTTCATTTACAATAGAAAAAATTAAAATTGAATTGAATTGAAATAGTGAAAACTTTAATATTAACAACAAAACGAAACGAAACGAAACAGTAAAATAAAAAGTTAATTTCACCGTTTTTTTCCATTTCAATTGCAAAAATGAAAATGAAGTGTAGTAAATGAAGATGAACAGAGAAAAAAAAAAAAAACAACAACATGAAATCAATTACAAAAATCCATTAAGAAAAATAAGAGTGAAGTGAACAGTGAAGTAGAAGAGTATAAAAAAAAATATAGAATAGAGATGTAACTTTTGTCTTACCTTATCTTACTTCATATAATTTTATTAAAAAAAATAAATCTATATGAATATAAAAATGAACCCAAAAAATAGTATGACCCTGCAAAACTCGAGAACGGCTGGACCAATTTTGATGATTTTCTTTTTTTTATTTTTTTTTTGTTGTACTCATGGAGTTACCAGTCAAGTTTAGTATGATAAAATTTCATTAATAGGGGACCAGTAACGACCAGGACATATGTATGTATGTAGCTGATATGCCAGACAATCCAAAATTTAGCTGTTTTATAGGCAATAGATTTATTTGTTCAGGTAGATATTACAGAATTTCTCTAGAACTTTATACAATACTAGGGTATCCTGCCCGACGTCGTACGGCCAATCGGATTCCTTAAACTTCACTTTCAGTAGAACGCAAGTGGATTGGGCCATACCTACAGTTGCGGTTTCGCACCATCGCTATTAATAAGTTGAATTGCAATTCTGGTATTTCATTTTTGCTTCCCGCTGCACTTTAATTTGGCTAAATGGATAGTCAGTCACATTAATAATTCCAGTGACTTACCAAATCCACAACAATGCACAGCTCCCTGGTCTTGCCTTAAGTGTTATTGTATTATTGAGTCCTTTAATTTATTCAAAACTAACTGTAGTACATTGCGCAGAATCAGACAAATCAAATGCAGTATTTGATCCACCAATTTCTCGACAACAGCGTCACATATTGAATCCAAAAGTACTCTGTTATGTTCAAGGCTAAAACCAACCATGCACGCATTCACAAAATGTCATTGCAATCAGATGAACGAACGGTATAGCCGCGCATAAGACTCAATATGAACACACATAAGAGAAGTTCAGTGACATACACACTCACAGAAGAATTATATATATAAAGATTGTGAATCTAAACCATTCTCATATCCCCTTGAGCACACACAAAAAATTTCATCAAAATCGGTCCAGTCGTTTAAGAGAAGTTCAGTGACATACACACTCACAGAAGAATTATATATATAAAGATGATTGGGCAAATTGGGTATAAGAGACCCTTCCGATATCCACCACGGCAAAAGTATATTACAAAATAAAATCTTCTAACCTCAAAAACTTAATCTTTTTTTGGCATTTGTTCCCAATTTCTTAAAAAATCAAAAATCTTCAATAAAAAATTCGATCGAATTGAAATTCATATATTTAGATTTATCTTAAAAGTAAAAAGTTTTAAAATATTAATGGCATTGTGGGGCCATGAGAAACATATAACATATAATTTTGAATGAACACATCAAGTGGTGTGGTGCCTTTGTGAACTCGTTAGCCTTTATTATTTTTGACATTTTGATTTTTTTTTTGATTTTTATAATTCTTTTTTTTTTTTTTAAATATTTTTCATATTTATGATTTTATTTTGTGGTTTTTGAATGCTTAATTTATGGATATGAAGCCATGGAGTTCATTTAAGTATCTGCAAATCATTCTACAATCAGATTTGTTCATTTGTTAGTTGGTTTTTTTTTGTTTGGTTTTATTACTTTTATTTTGTTATTGTAATGGGTTTTCTGTCATGATTATTTTGATCGATGTGATGTGTCTTGTAATAAAAAAAAAAAAATGTTGCAATGTTGTTGGTGTGTTTGATTCTATCTCTCTATTTTCCTTTACTATAATTTCAAATGGTAAAGGTTATTTTTGTGATTTCTATTCCTGTTTAGTGCTGCCATTCAAGTGTCAAATTTACATAAAATCGATAAGAAGTGAAACTCAATTGAGTTAAAAATATTTCTTCTGGTTAATGCAACAATTGCTGATAATGATGATGATGATGATGATAATGATGTTGATGATGAAATTGCATGAAGTCTAGAAAAAGGCACGTTCCAGCAATTAAGTTAATAGGAAAAGGAAATCTAAGAAATATAAAAACATACATAAATACGAAAAAACAAAACATACTTTCAATTTCAATTTAGAATTGGAACTTTTCTGTTTATGGTTAAAAAAAAAATTAATATAAAATTCTCAAAATGTTTTCCTGTTTTGAAATTCTTATTACAAAAGACGACAAGTCATTGGCTTAATAAATATTTTTTCTATCTAAGTACAATATGAGTGTTTTTGTGAGTATCTAAGTGTGTTGTCAACCTTGGATTATGACTTATACTTTGATTTAACTCACTTAATTAGTTACTCATTCTCTTATTTACAATTCACATATTCGTTTCTACATTTATTTGTTGTTGATGATGATGATGATGACACATCTAAAATTTATTAAGAAAATTGACTACAATAGAACAAGAAAGAAACCCTCACTAAACAAAGATTTGACAAAGAAAATAATCACAAATTTTATGAATTAAATGTAAAAAAAAATCCAGTTGGACACTAAAGTAAACTTCCTGAAATAACCCAACTTTTTTCTTTTTTTTTTCTACACAAACACATTTGGTTTTTTTGGCCAATATACGACTATTTCCCAGTTGATTTGGATGATGACTACTACTAACTACTACATGGCGATATCGTTGCATGGCTCAAAATATAAATTTGTCTTGCTTCATAAATTGTCCAATATTGTATCTTTTGTTGTTGTTGTTGTTGTTGTTTGTTCATAAATAAATTATTGAATTGTTATTAAAACTCCGCTGTTCGCTGTTCACTGTTTGTTGTTGTTGTTGTTTTTGTTGTTCGTGTTTCCTTATTTAAGTGTTGACTCAGTTCCGGCATCAATTTGTTTATAAACAATATGAGTAGTTTAAATGTGTTAATCAACAATCGAACGGTTTAATGCGATTTATGAAAATTGTTGCACAGCAAATGAAAAAACGAGAGCAAAAACATCATTAGTAGTTGTTAGTTTTTTTTTTATATTGTCTTGGCCAATAGTCTTGATTTTTCCAATATTAAAAAAAAAAAATATATATATACTTGTATAAATGGTAAATAATATGAGTAGTTAAATGGGAACTAATTTTTATAAAATAAAAAAAAAAACAAAAGTTAAACGAAATTTTTATTGTTGACCTTTTAGTTTTCTTAATTTACCGCAAGACATAATTCAATGCAGAATATTTGTGTGAAAAATTCATTAAGAACCACAAAACTTTCATAATGTAAAATTGAAATAAAGTGAAACGAAACGAAACGAAAAAAAAAAAAAAATCCCATAATTATTTATTATTATTGCTAATCATTGTTGACTCAAATTTGCCTCAATTAACTGACTAACTAACTGGTAAGTTTAGCTCTGCCTTAGCTTAGCTGTGCCTTAGCTTAAGCTAAAGTGATTTCTTGGTCTAATTTCATTAATTTGCCATGCAGATTTTAATTAATCAATTTATACTTTTTTTTTTCCGTAGAAAATATTTTTACATACTTTCCTGTACAAAGTACAATTCAGTTCATTTTATAGTCTCAATCAATACTTTTTGTAAATTCTGATTTTAATCATTATAGGTAAATACTTTTCCTGTTAATAATATTTCTGATTTGTACATTAGATACATATATGTATGTATGTACTTATTATTGCTAAAAGATCCTTTGTTATTGAAGAACAAACACCTTTATTACATTGTAAATATATACTTACCTGTAGTCTATGAAGTGCTGCTTATTTCTTTTTAGGGTTCCGAACCCAAAGGATACCAAATGGAACCCTATTACTGAGACTTCGTTGTCCGTCCGTCCGTTCGTCTTCGGGACGATCATATCTAATGAACCGTAATAGGTAAAAAGTTGAAATTTTCACAGAATTTGTAGTTCTATCCGGGCAACAGCAACAAATACTTTTTTTTTCCTTTTTTTTTTTGAGATAATTTAATTAAAATTCCAAACAACCGTTAATAGAACGATTATAAGGGATAGTTTTGATACATTGACAAAGAGATTAAATTTAAGTTAACAAATCTTTAATTAATAGTTCTGTGTAATTGGTCTGAAGGGTGGAGTCTTTTCAACCTTCTCGAGCTAAAGGATTGACAAACACATTCAGTGCGTCGTTGTATCGACTCGTATAGCGGTTAATTTACTCAATAACTGTTAGAGTCCCTAGGTCACGATGTATGTAGACATTCTAAATACATACCACGGAGCACCCGTAATGTTAAGCATAGTTTTGTTGTTGTTTTGTTGGACTCTTTTAACTGTTGCCTTTGCTGGAAGTCCCTCGAGCTGAATGCCATAATTGTATGTAAAACAATGGCCTTATACAACTTAAACAGAAACTATGTTGGAAACAGGCTCCATCAAATACGTATACCTAGACCTTATATAAAAACTAACTCTGTTTTCAAGTAACTTCCAGCACTTTAACATCACCAAAACTTATACCTTTATGTACAATAATATAGAGATTGACTTTACAATTGATTCGAAATGAATTGTCATTACACAACATGCACAACATATTTAAGCGATCAATCCAATTATTGATTGGGGGGGCCTTATGAAACTGGAAAACTTATGCATTTCATGATTCAATTAAACAAAACTTCATAAAACCATTACAAAATTTCACAATGCAAGACCAAATCTATCAAATAAATAATTGTTATAACCTAAATTTAATACTTGTATTATTGATAATAATGTCTTCTACATGAGCTCAATTTCACCATTTGGGGTGTTGAAAGATTTTTAAACTTCAGTGAAACGAAATTAATTATTTTTTTGGACATATTTTTTATTGCCATCGATTAACAAAAACATTTTTGCCACATTTTCGCAACATTTTTATTATTGTATATTAAAAACCCATTAAAGTGTTAATAATATTTAATTTCCATTTAAATCAACTTCCTCGAACCGAACTTCACCTTTTACCAAAATGCTTCGTTTTATTTTATTTTATATTTAATGATGTTTAATCATAAATCATTCATAGTTTTTTCTATCCAACTTTTGCAATTTATAGCACGCATATGTAGTACATGCACGCAGATATTTTTTTCTATATATGCAATACAATATAAATTTAAATACATTTTTATAGATACATGTATCTACTACTTGTATGATGAGTTGTATTAATTTTCTTATGGCTTTTTTTTTTTGTTTATTCAAGTTTTTCTTTATTTATTTTTTTATTTTCTTCAATCTGTTATCTATTTATTGTAGTTTCACTTTGTATATGTATGTATCTAAGTATCTCTATAACTATTTAATTAACTACAAATGCGGTAATAGTTAAACACTAAAAACAAACTTTGTAACAACGACACTTACAACAATTTGGTGCAAAAAAGATTGTTATTTAATTATGTCGCATTTTTGTTGCTGTTGATGTTGGTAGTGAGTATCTAAAGTTGTTGTATATGTATGTCATAATAAAACCAAATTTAATTTAATTTAATTATTTTACATTTTCCATTTTTCATTTTTGGTCAAATATCATAAGCCGATTAACTAAATTTGATTGATTTAACTTCCTGCTATTTATTTAAAAGAAACAAATTTCTATTAAATAACATTGTCACAATGTATGTATCTACATATATGTATCTATAATTATGTGATTCAAATGCCTTAAATGCATTTAGTAGGCTTAAATCAAAGCACATTTTTTTGTTTTATTTTATTATATTTTATTTGATTTTATTTTATTTTATTATATTTTTTTTTATTTTAATTTATTTTATTTTATTTAATTTTACTTTATTTTATTTTACTTTTATTTTATTTTATTTTATTTTATTTTATTTTATTTTATTTTATTTTATTTTATTTTATTTTATTTTATTTTATTTTATTTTATTTTATTTTATTTTATTTTAATTTATTATTTTATTTTATTTTATTTTATTTTATTTTATTTTATTTTATTTTATTTTATTTTATTTTATTTTATTTTATTTTATTTTATTTTATTTTATTTTATTTTATTTTATTTTATTTTATTTTATTTTATTTTATTTTATTTTATTTTATTTTATTTTATTTTATTTTATTTTATTTTATTTTATTTTATTTTATTTTATTTTATTTTATTTTATTTTATTTTATTTTATTTTATTTTATTTTATTTTAAATCAAATAAAATAACTTAAGACCCAAGAAAAATAAAATAAAATAAAATGACGATTGCTCTGTTTTGACTGGTCTAATATATTGTATCTGACTATTCATCCATCCATCCATCCATCCAACAATTCAACAATTCATCCATCTATTCATCAATCTATCTAAGCTTAGGCTTAGCTTGGCTGAGTTATCTTTCTAAGTTTGAAATTAATGTATTTTTTTTTTTTTTTTTTTGTCGAGACAACAGAGACAAGTCTTTCATTCATTCCATTCGATTTATTTTGAATAGATAGATAGAAAGATAGATAGATAGTTAGGTACTACATATGCAATGCATACATAACTTGCTTATTTCCAACGACTTGCCATGTTACGATGATGTTGTTGTTTTATTATTATTGTTGCAATATGCGCTACTTGCAACTGTATCTATGAAAAACCGCAATGCAAATATTGTAGTTGTGCCTTTATATTTGTTTCTTTCCTATTTCTGTTTTGTTTTTTTGAGGTCTTCACTTTGGTCTTTACGTACTCATATACAGTAGAGTATGCAAATGTATTTGATGATGATGATGATGATGATGATGAGATACAAATGTATCTTAAGTTATGTGTATATTTTTGCGCAATACGCAAATTGTTTAACATGACTTACACAGTGTAGATCTTCCGCATTGTGTTACATGTAAAGTGAGCTTCACATCAAAAATACTTTAGTTTTTTCTGTGATTATTCTCTATAAAAACTAAATCACAGATGAATGACCCTCAAGCTGCTGAGAGCCTGAGAGCGCTCTGACTTAGTGACCGATAGATCATTTACCATACTATGCTACTAATGTTTGGCATCGAGTTCTTCGAGTTCAATGGCTAATAAATGTGAAACTTTAGAGCTGCAACAAAGATGATGATGATGAACAGAACATAAAGTATCTTTTTCATTAGATCATAGAATTTAGTAAAGAAAAAAAAAAAAAAAAAACAGATGAAATCAACACAATTCATAATTACAAAAGAAAAACAGAAGATCAGATATAAAAGCAGAATAACCGTGCGTTCAGTTACGCGCTTTGTGATGTTGATATTGTGTTGTGACCCCTTTGGAATCTTGACCGAAATGAAAATATACTAATGTACTGACAGAGGCTTTATCATTTTTGTGTATAGCGGAACTTTAGCTATTTGCATTAAAGCTTAAATCAAGATACAAACGCACACTCACTCACTCACTCACTAACATACCAACTACAACAATAAGATTATATTTACATAGATACAAGTACAAAGATACAAACAGTTGCTGAGTGCTGAGTTGAAGAAAGAATGAAAGAAAATAAGGTGTTGTAGAGGAAGTTAAGCACTTCTTATTCTTGACCGGTTTTCCATACAAAATTCCATAAAAAGGAAATCAACTGCCACTGATCACGACGATTTGGAGCCAAAAACATACAAAAAAAAAAAAAAAAAACAATCAGCCTTTGCTACTTTTGCTATACAAAAAGATCTGCTCCATGAGGTCAGCAGAGTGTGCCGCGAAAAGCAATTGAAATATTTGAGATCATTTTGTTATTTTTACACATAAATTTGGTTATTATGGTATTATCAGTTTATTATGATGTTTGTAACAGATAATGGACTAACCATAAATAGAAAATCATCATCATCATCATCATCGCAAGGGATTTTCATATAGTCATAATCATGTTTGATAAAGGCATTCTATGCAAACCAATTTTAAAGTTTTTTTTTTTTTTCTCAATTCTTATTGCTTTACAAATATATTTTTAACGGGGCTCTCAAATATTCCCTTCAGGACTGAAAAAATGAGAGACATTATTGATATTGGAGACTGAACACTACAAATAAATAAGGCCAAACGCTTCGACTTCATTCATTTCTCTTATAGAAACCTATGGCAGAATTTGTCTCATCTTTAATAAAAACTTTGAAAATCTTTAGTAACAAAAAACAAATTTAAACAAAAAAAAAAAAAAATTAAGAACAGGAATTTCGAAATTTTTCAGCCCAATAAGTCCAAAACATATACCATATAGGTGAGTTGTTTGATAAACTCTATATATGAGAAGATATGTCATTGATGATAACATACAGAATTTTAGACTGTACCTCCCTACAAGCCTTCCATTAAAATTCAGGTTCTCATTTTTTGTATTATCGAACTGAAATTTGGACAACATAAGTTTCTAATCCATCTCGAACAACCATTTCAAGACCCTAGGATTATTAAACCCAAATTCATAATCATGTTCTTATTAGAAATTTGGATACTATAAGTACTTAACCAACCATGCAAATTTCACGATTACAGGATTTTGTAGCTCCCCTACACATATTTTGGTCTCAGTGTTGAAATGCTGTATGTGTATTGGACTATGTATGCTCAATCACAGTAGCGTAGGCAAAAACGTTTTCAAGAGATGCGTGAAAAGGTATGACTTTAACCTTCTTTTTTCTTTTTTGTTTAAGTACGAAGGTTGCTATTAATATTTCTGGCCTCATAATGAAAAAAACAAATATTTATGATCGAAATTGTTTTTACTATTTTTCAAAATATTCTCTATGAAGATCAATACCATTTTGCATATGTTTGAACCTATTTTCGAAGCAATTTATCCACTCCGATTGAGGTAACTCCAAACATGGAATTGGCTCGTCTTTGATGGCTGTTTTGTTTCGGACTCATATCCATAGATCCATGATTCCTTATCTGTGTAATGTTATACACCGCCTTTGATGCAACTTGAACGTGTTTTTCAACATTTCCTTGTACCAATCGACACGAGCCTTCGAGCCATGAGCGTTTGTCAGATTGTCCGGGATCCAATACGAACAAATCTATTTTACCGTCAAATGTTTATGTAATATCTTACTGATGCTTATCATATTAATGCTCGAGGATGCATATGTCCCACGACGATCTTGCATAATAAGCTCACGCACAATATAGATATAATAGACCATAGACCTTCAAGGAATTCGTCATGGAGCATGAATTCGTTATAGTACAATAGTTTTCACAGTGCTGCAGGATGGCGCTTTATAAACAATTATTGGGCGTACAAATAGAAAACCGCCGTTTTTCCATAGATGGCGCCAGCGCCGCTAATCGGTCGATAAGTACGATCAGAAACATTACATAGCCAGCTGAGGTATCGGTCAACAACTCTACATAATCTCGCTTGTGTATTTTGACTGTGCTTTATCCTGTTCGTTAGCGAAAATGGCAAAATTCGAGCCTACAAAGGGCCATTTGCGGGAAGTGTTGCTTTTTGCATATCATTCGAAAAAAATGCTACTCAGGCGCATCGAATGATTGTAGAAACTTATGGTGAAAGCTATATTAGTGAAAGAACGTGTCGGGAATGGTTTCAAAAGTTTAAAAATGGCGAATATGGCGTGGAAGACAAGGAACGTCCCGGTCCCGTTAAAAAGTTCGAGGATGCAAAATTAGAGACTTTGCTGGATGAAGATTCGTGTAGAACGCAACAGGAACTTGCAAGTTTATTGGGCGTGACTCAGCAAGCCGTTTCTCATCGCCTAAAGAGCTTAGGAATGATCCAGAAACTGGGACATTGGGTGCCGTACGAGTTGAATCCGAGGGACATCGAACGGCGCCTTTGCATGTAACGAGTTTTTTATAATAAAGCCTCAAATTATGAAAAAAAAACGGCGATTTTCTATTTGTACGCCCAATATGATCGGTCTAAATGGGAAAATGCAATAAAGAAGTTATGATTAAATACTTGAATATCAAATTATCGTTTGGAAACTTCAACACTTACTGTTGCCAAGGCCAGAAATACAAATGTGAAGCCTCGTAATGTTGATTTTAAATGAATTTTCAGCCAATCGTAAAAGGCATTGAAATATTTTGATTTAATTATTTCAATCATTTAACATGAACAAGGTTAACTTAAGCATACCTGGCCATGTCACATGGACGACGGACGCACTTATACAATATAAACCATGTAGGTGGTGGATATGTTCAACTTGTCAAATTGAATGTCAAATTACTTTAAAATATCCAAGTAGCAAAGTAAATGGACAAGCCTCTGTTGCTAAGTCTATAGTACAATAAGTGGAAGTATCTTAAATCGAATGATTCTCAATTGCAATAAACCGGAACCGAGCACTTAAAGAGCAGATACAATAACAATAATATACTCGTACTTATTACGAATAATGAATTCTGCCGGCCGGCAATGATTAGAATGCTATTTTAGATACACTTAATTGAACATTTCTGTTTGTTGTCCGGAAATGCACATCATTAAAGCAAAGTGTTCAGTGATCAGACAGGGAGGCAGACAGAGACAGGTCACATTGAATTGTAATCATTCATGGTGGTTTGCTTGTGTTGGCTGATGTCGGTTGATGGGGTATCACAGCAAATCTTTATGATTTATAGCGATTTTCACTTAAAGTCGTCGATTGTCTACCATCACTTTAGCCTTAGATACACATTAAGTGATGTTGCTGTTGCTGTTGCTGTGCTGGTTGCATTTATGTTGTATTGTAGATTCCATAATTGATCAAGAAGTAGTGGAAATATCCATAAGGAATGCAACTCTTTGTCTTCTTGTTAATCTTCATCATAAAAGTAACTGCAGCTGAAATAACAAGAAAAATTAAAAAAATAAGAAAAATAATAATTACAACTTTTGGTTGCGCTTCGTTGCTAGCGAAATTGAAATAGTAACAAGAAAGAAAGAAAATACAAAGTAAAAAAGAAATTCATATGCAAAAAGCATATAATCATAGCTCATCCATACTACAATATGTAGATACTTTTACGAAACTAGTCACCCACCTACAGTGAACAAGAGTTTGATGGCGTCTCACGCATTCTTTTTAAGTATTGTATCTACTTCTTCTTTACTCTCTCAGATTAGCACTGTTACTTTTTAATTACAATAGTTCTGCTGATGATTTCTGAAAGGGAAAAAAGAAAACAAAAGCTAAAGCTAAAGCCAAAGAATCAGAAACAGAAAAAGTACGAGTATTGTAACATTGAAGAATCTCAGGAAGTGAAAGAAATATGTTGTGGATGTTGTTGTTAATTTAATAAAATTTAATTTAATGTTTGTAATTTTTTGATTTATTTGTGCGCTGAGTCTTCTTTTTATAGTATTTCTAGATTTCTAAATTTCGAATGCCACCACACTCTCTTTAGTTAATTTAATCATAGTTCAGTGAACTTTTATTTAGATTTTCTCATTTCACGAACTCATTCATCCAGTCACTTGCTCCTTCAAACTAAATTAAGTTCACTTTACTCTTACTTATGTACGGGTAGATAAGGTTTCTGAGATCACTACAATTGACATACTTCTAGGACATTAATATCTTGTTAGAAGGTACTTCAACTACTTCAATATAAATCTCAATTAAGAACCGAGTCATATGGAACATATTGCAATATTATGTTAGATAGAAAAACTTGCTAGGCAAAGTATGATGGATTAGGGAACATTGTTAATATTATTAGAATCTGCAAAACCATCGAAGAAACGATGGAAGCAGATTGAAACTTTTTTAAGAGTTAACTAATTCGGCCTTAATGGAAAACTACACATTAGTGCAGTACTAAGTTAGAGTCAAATGAGGCTCTAGCTTCTACTTGTAATACTTGTAGGTAAAAGCTAGAAGACACTCCTAGGCCATGATTCAAGGTAGCGCTTATTTGGCCTATTACCCTCTCGAAAATTACTCAATCTTTATTTTGACGTCACATTGAGGTCAGTGCATTAAACGCTGAAAAGCACGCATTTAGTGTTGAACATAACGTGAAAATGCAGAAATTAGTGTTGTGAAGTCAACACAAAGTATTTATCTTGCTAGGCTTTATAACAATTTTTGAAGTGGCTGTTAATATAAAGAATAGAGACAGTGGGACATCTTCTGTATGAATGCTTGCTTCCAAGCAAAAGAAAGTAAAGGTTAATGTAACTCGGAAACAAGTCTATTGATAAAAAAAAAACATTTCTAAAGAATTTAAGGTTGCTCAGAGAAAACTTGAATTAGGCCTAGGCCTTAACCTATTCATGTGACACCTTTGTCATCTTTCCAAAACTCTTTCTTTGTTGGTGTTATGAATTATATTAAATTCTTCATTTTACTTCTTATTCTATTTGTTCTTTGTAAGAGAGAGAGAGAGAGAGAGAGAGAGAGAGATACAATCTCTAACCCCAAAATTTATGCGATTTTTTTCTTTAAATAAAAAATAAAATTTATGCTACCGCACATATCTTGTTCCTATATTTATAATTATTCTAGAATGTATTGTTGATCTTCTTCATAGAAATGTGTACAGCATATTCCCATGGTAGATTCCAGATACTTTCAAATCTGTCATGTTTCTTTTATAACAAAAAATAAAATGAATGAAAAGTAATCGACTTCAAATTGTTCAAAGGCGTTAAAAACTTGCTCCATCGTCGTCGATCGTTAAAATGTTTTCAAATTGGCCTGTTTTTTTTTTTCTTTTTATCGGTTTTGTTTTTTCTCCTCCTTTTTTTATGAAATCAAATCAAAGAGTTTGGAGTTAAATCTGTGAATTGAGTTGCGAATGAAGTTGAATGAAGTTTGATGTTGAACCATGCCACCGAACCGGTCAAGGTGAAAGTTGCAACACATGTTACAATTGTTGCTGTTTCTGTTGTTGTTGTTGTTGTAGTTGTTTTTGCTACAATATTATTATAATATTATTTCATGGAATAGGTGAAGGCTCTATAACTCACTCATATCATGATCCAAACAAATATTGTACTACCAGATCTCCTCTTTCTCCCTCTTTCAAACGTGCTTTTGAAATCACTTCCAAGAGCATTTTTTGACAGTTTTGTTATGTTTATTTTATCTTATCTTAATTATATTTTCATAATAAATGGTTTTTGCATCTAGTTTTCTTTAGTTTCGCCAATTTTGTTTTAATACTTCTACTGTGGTTTTTGTTGTTGTTGTTGTATGCGTAATTAAAATGTTTGACCAAAATTGCTGCATAGATTTTTCAATTTCATTTGCTATTTTACTCGCAAGCAAACATAAATAAATAAATATAAATAAAAAACATCAAAATATTCCAAGTACAAAATTTGCATTTATTAGCAAAGTCGCGTAGTAAAGTAACCTTGATTTGAATTATCATCTTTGTTCGTCATCATCATCATCATCATCATCATCATCAGTAAGTAGTTTCCCGTGTGTGCTTAAGCTTTAAACTCTTCTCAGCCAACTCACTCACAATTTTCTCTGCTTCTATTTTAGCAAAAATAGAAACATCAACATTAGCATTATCTTTATTATCTATCTTTATAATCATTATAATCATTATCTACTTATTATTGTTTTCATAATCATTGATAATTGATCTTCAGACAACCAATAGAAATTAGATCAAATAAAAGAAGAATTAAAGAACTGTGGAACTTGGACTTGGAGAAAACCAGAGGAATTGGAAAGTTCATTTGATTTGTGTTCATATGAAAAGAAAAGAATTAGAAAAACTGAAGATGAAAGCTATCCCCTTAGGACATATCCAGAGTCAAGATGAAGACATGTAGGAGACCCCTCACAATATTCTTTGTATTGGGTATTGTCTTTCTTAAGAGAAGGAAGGATCTAGGTTATGCAAATCCTTGCTTCAATATAACAATATTCTTTTTCAAAGAAATAAGAAATAGTAGTTTCGATTTCTTGTTCATAATTTGTGTATCATTTACAAGATAAGAACTAATAACTTTTCCCCATGAACAATCTAATGCCTTTGTGAGGTCAAATGAATCAGATTGCATTGTTATTCCTGCTGTGCTAAAATTCTACAACTAAAACCACTTTTACAATAATCTAATTCCACCATGTGGCTGTGGCTGACAACAGTCAATTGCTCATTCTCTCTTTCAGTTTCTATTCCATAAGTGCAAAACCAAATCTTTGGCATACTTTTGCTTCAGTTGAACCATTGAAGAGAATTTTATGGTTTTTTATTTTCATGCCAAAGGAAGTCAACGTCAACATAAAAAAAGAAAAATGGCGTTCCAATTTGGAAAAAGTTGTAGTCCAGTTGTATGCCGCCATGTGGATTCTATTAGACCGGAGCACAGCAAAACAAACCAGACGAGACTTTTCCAATGCTTCACTTCAATATCAAAATGAACTGGTTTTTGTGTATTTGCGTTTTTTTGTTTTGTATCTTTTGCCTTTCCATTCTTTTGCAGTAAAGTAAATTCAATGAAAATTCTTGAGTATTGCACGCTTCACTGAATGAATTGGGTGCATTGCATGCAATAATGAACTTGCAACAAATACAAAAAAAAAAACAATACCAAATATAATGAAATAAGTATCATTCATTTGGCCATGTTCATAAAGCAGAAAAGATACAATGTTAGTAAATACATAATAAGATATTGTACTATTGGAAATAAAAGTACTAAAAACAAATTTAATAAACTTGCTTTTGACCTTTTCTCAAATGCAGTTAAATGCTTCACTGATTGTTGCATTACAACAGAAACAACAAAGTTTATGATTACAGAAACAACAACAACAACAACAATAAGAAATCATGTCAAACTTAAGTGGGCTTGGCTTGGCTCGAGACATCATCATCATCATCATCATCATTATCAACCTCATAGACATAGTCATCATCATCACCATCAAAGGCAGCAGGCGCCTATTTTTCATTTTCCATGTTACGCCCGGCAGGCAGTCAACCAACATTCTTGCAACTAACAAACATGCAACATTTAAGCATTTGTTGTTGTTGTTGCTTTTACTATTTAGTATCTCTGCCATTGCTAATGTTTCTGCTGCTGCCACTGATAATGATAATGATAATGATGATGATGAAGTTTGGTTTAGAAAGTCTGCAGGGCAAACAAAGCAAACATTGACAACGGTTCTACTACAATATGATGTTGTCATTTCATGTTGCTTGGTTCCTTGATTGCTTGGTTGGTTGATTGAGTTAGTTGTTGTTGTTGTTGTTGTTGTTGCATGCAACTTTCTTGATTTCTCAACAAGTTTTGCTTTAACTTGTTGCATATTATTTATTTATGTAAATGTTTCTAGATGCATTCAGATTATAATTGACAACATTGTGGTGCTACGGTATTTAAAATTAAATTCATTACAACTTATTTCTGATTAAACTTGCTTTAAAAAGTCCCAGAGTGAGTCTCTGATTCGCAGAGAAACAGAAACGCATGCAGACCAGAAGTCGTTGCGACGACAACTAGAAAGAAATCTTAAGACATAAGAAAATGCCAAAGAAACCCGTTTTGCCAGTAATGACCTTCGGTGTTAATTGTTGACTTTAATCTTGGTATTTAACTTCTTCTTCTTCATCTTGTTGATGTTGTTGTTAATATTGTTGTTGTAGTGATAAACAACAAGTTGTTGTAGTGATAAACAACAAGTTGTTGTAGTTATGTTTGTTATGTTTTTTTTTTCTTTTTTTGATAATTTCTTCCTAGAAGCCATGGAAATAAATTTGTATAAAATTCCATGAAAACAAAAAAAAAAAAAAAAACTTTGTTTGGGTTCATTTGTTTCAAAAACTTGGGAATTATAAAAAAGAAAACAAATGAAATGTCGGGAGGGTCTGACTATGGGATACCCTTGTGTGATTTTAGAATCTATAGACATTAAGCTGAAAAATTTTATAGATAGGATTTTAGACTTAAGTATGCAGATGATAGTTGAATAGAAAGTTACTTCTGTGTATATCGATGCTTTGATCAAAAATTAGATGTATTTGCGAGATTTTATTGCCCCAACTTCTTGAATATTACATACAATTACAACAAGCATCCGACTGATGGGTCTTGTGAATGTAATAGCTAGAAAACTGTTTAGAGGATCGCATTTTTTCTTGCTTCCATATTTTCTGAGAAATATACAGTTGTGCAGATTGATATTGATTTGTGATATCTACTCCTAACTTCTAGTTTTTACATACATTTGCATGAACTATCCAACTATAGGATACCCAAAAAGCGGTAACACTTCTAAATTATATTGGATTTTGTTTTGTGTGGTTCTGAGTGGAATTGATATATTATGTGGAGTTTTTTTTTGTTTTTCTAGGTTATGATGACTTGTTGCCTAAGAACCCATGCATTTACTTATATACTATATCAATGCCAAGTTGTAGCGTAGGGACAAAAACAACAAACAAAAGTATTGAAGTCTTTCCTTAAAGTATTCTAGTTGATATTAGAGTTCCTCAAGTAAGCATCCACCAATAGTCTCCAAGATGTTTTTGGTCTTCCGCAGTTTCTTGACCCTTGTGGGCTCCACCACAGAACTGATCTGCACACTTCATCAGTGTGACCCATTCAAACAAATCATCTACGATTGATTACTAGCTTAATTAGAAGTTCGTTGGTCGTCTTGAGTAAATCTTGGTTAGAGATGATAATGTGGGGCCACCAAAACCTTAGAATATTACACAGGCATGCTACACATGCATTTACTTTCTGTAATCTCTAACCTTCTGATCATTTCATACATACATCTGTTGAAATTTAATATACCCCTTCATCCATCATCAATCATATTGTATAATGTAGGCTACTGAGTATAAGCAATTAAATTACAAAATTAATTTTATAAGAATGGAAATGAAAGGTTTAAAGAATCAGATTTGCCTTTGATAAAGTTTTTTGAATTTCATTTCAAATTATATAAATTTAAGGCCAGTAAATGTTCTTCTCGTCTTGCTCAAGGGTTTTAACGGTGAAATATCAATAAAAACAAAAAAAGAAAAAATCCAAATGAATTAAATATTGATATTGATTGCCCCATGGGGTGTAACCCATTTTAAAAGTTACAGAAGCAACAGGCCAATAACAAAACATCATTAAACAAATATCGTAATACATAAAAGCAAAAAGCAAAAATTCACTTAAAAGAAAGAAAGATATTTTAATTATTGTAAGATCTGTGCCAAGTCACGTTGAAAGTTGTTTTAGAATTGAATGCTGAATGTACTGGAACTGAAAGATATCAAGGTGTGTTTTGTTCATTTAATCGCTTATCATACAAAATGAAAATCACCTGTAAAGGAGGTTAACACATTGATATGTGAATGGATAATTAAGAAAGAGTGTCTTGCTGGTAATAGTTTTGGAACTTGGCCAATATGAGTATGAGTGTTGTTTCTGTTTTTTTTTTTCTTTCATAATTTATCTGTTGCAGAATGCGATTTGTATTGCAATAAATACTTTTCAGGCTACTAGAAAAGCGAAAGAATAAAGGTCGTTTGAACAGGTTAACCTTGATTCTACTACCAAGTTGAAATGGTTTCTAAACATTTGCATTTAAGAGTCTACAATAAAAACTAAGTTGTTTGCATAGAAAAAATCAACGATAAAAGAACCATAAAGAATAAAAAAAAAAAATGGTTTAGGAGAGCAGGAGATTGAGGTGATGATGGTGTGATAGTGATGGAGATGTTGAAGCATGTGTAGATGGATGGAGGAGTAACCTTAGTTTAAGCAACAATTACAGACCTCAGAATTACGTGCAATGAATTCAGGTCAATATTTCAAGTTTTTCTGTTTTGTTTTTTTTTTTTGTTTTTTTTTTTTGTTTTCTGTGGCCGAGTTAAGTTTTTGTGTTGTTTTTCGTTCATGTTTACTAATTGGCAACATTCAATTGCTAAATTGGCAAAATTGGCAACATTTTGCAATTTAAATATTATAAAAAAAAACAAAAACCTAGTTTGGTTTTTGCACAGATTTTTTGCAATACTAAAATCGTGGCTACCATGGGGCAATGGACCTAGATATCTTTGCTTCTCAATCAAACTCAATAATCAAATTTTTACTAATCATTTTTTATTTACAAACAGTTTCAATAAGGTTAAATGAAGCCTAAGGGCCTTACTTGTGATGCAATAGTTTGAAGAATCTTTTAATAAATTATATATTTGTTAAACATTAAAAATGTCTATCAATCAGGAAACTTATTAGTTTGTTTATTGATACTAAGTAAAAACCTCAGCTGGATTTATTAAATTTTACTCATCATTTAATATAAATTTTTTGTTTTTCTTTTTGCAGGGAAACAACAACAATAACAACAATTAATACAATAAAACTACAAATTTATTGAAAAATTTCATAGAGGAAAAAGGTAAGAAAAGAAAAACTATTGTGTTATTAAATAAAATGTGTAAATATTTTAAAGAAGCCAAATGAGAGTCATAAAAAAAGAAATCAAGAAATCTCACATTTCATGCTTTGATTTTTCATATGGCAAAACATATCCACCACATATGAGTATGCACTTAGTACCACAAACTACAAACAGATTGGTCTTGGGTCGGGTATTCTTTATTCCCTTTTTATTCTTTTACTGATTCCATTCTTATGAGAAGATGTGTGAAAATGTTGTTGAGGCAAGAAAATTCCAATGATGAAAGAATGCGTAACAGAAAAAATAATTAACAAAGATGTGTGGAAAAATCCCAATCCTCTTTCCCTCCCACATGCAACAGCATTAAGAAATCTGAGAGATTGAATGAGTTAGGTAAAAATACATACATATATTTTTGATGAAAAATTAAAAGTAGTGTAAGTGAAAAAAGTTGTTGAAAATATGTTGAAATTGAGGTGTGGCAAAGAACGAAGCAGAACTCTTAACCATGGTCATGGATAAATCCTAAGTCAAGAAAACAAATATTTACTCGTACTTTTATTACATAATTGCATTGTTTTTACTAAGAAAAGTTGACTGTAATTAGTAAGTATTTGCCTTGAACATTTCAAGTAAATGGATATAAGATATTCACTAAGATCTTTAAGTATGAGTTATGATGATGATGGTAATGATGTTCATTGACTTTAGTTTGAAGTGATGGAATCCATTAGCATTAGCATTAGACTTTCTGGTGAAAAAGTTGATAATGACAATCATAATTTGTATTATAATAATCTTAAAGCAATTGAAAAGAAATATACATTTCTATTTTCTACAAATCTAGACAGACTAAAGAACTGGAAACAATAATCATAGAAATGATGCGATAGTTGTAGATGTTATAAACATTTGATGGAGATGGATTCAAAATCTCATAATATAATCTAGAGAAAATAACTTTTAGAATAAGCATAGTAGAAGAAATTAAAAGACATGAATAATGATTTGATCTTTTGCTATGCTAAACATTGATTGAGTAATCTAATCTAGTAAATAGAATACCAAAGATAAAATTAAAATACAAAGAAATCTAGCACCATTGATAATTGTATTCATTCAGTGATGGTTATTTAGATATTCATGGTTTTGTTTTGTTGGTTCCAGAAGAGCCAATCATAAAAGATGATGACATTCCAAATCAGAGAAAGACAAAATTTTGGATATATTTTTAATATATTTTTTATTGACCCAATTTCTATCATAAATTGATGGAATCGTACAATAAAAAGGGATGTGGTGATTTAATAAAGAACTTAATGTGTTTATTTGGAAACGATTTATACGCATAATATTACTGAAAAACATGAAGTGAAAGATACATCACAAATTATACAAATTATGTAGATTAATAAAATTAACATAAAATTAGAAAAGAATTCATTGACTGTGACAAAAGCAATATCGGTTTCGATCATATATTTTCACGCTCATTACTAATGTAATGGGTCTTTTAAAGATATTTTTGTATCTACAAAGTATTGTCAAAGTTTTGATTGAAGTTCATCAACCAACCATTCACTTCTTATGTACATACATACATACATACATACAATACAATACAATAGTATGAGATAGTCCGAGTCAAAGCCACTGAACTCTTTGATTGTTTTCTTTTTTGTTGCATTCAAATTCGTGCCCTTTTTTCTTTTTCTTCTTCAGCAATTTCAACCGAAGTTAATGGTAATGATGATTATGATGATGATGATGATGACGACGACGACAAACTTATTTAATAAATCATTTGTATTTTCTTTTATGTTTTTTTTTTTGGATTTTATTGTTGAATGTTGCATAAAATTGAATAAAAAGCAAAAATGTGTAACACAAAGTTAAAGTTCAACAAACAAAAAATAAACTAAACAAAGATAAAGAGGAAAAGAAGGGAAAAAAAACACTATAAACTTTTTCTTTTAAGTTTTTTGTTTTTCGTATCAATTTTATTTTTCTTTGTTTCTTTGCTTTAATCTTTGAGAGCATGGTAAAACTGAAAGGCACGGAAAACTTTCCATTTCGATTAAACTGAAATATAGAAAAACTAAAAACTAAAAAATATACATAAATTTCATGCTGAGAATAGTGGGATTGGTTGGAATCGAATCTTTCACCTTTGTTTTTATGGGTGAAATAAATTTCATTTAATATAGAAATGCATTAGAAAAGAATCTTTGGAATAAATTCCACAAATCATCATCTACCAACCACAAAGAGGTGCCCTATGCCTTTCTCAAGTAGTAAAGTTGAATAGAATTTAAATTAAAAACACCTTTATTTTTTATTATTCTCTGTTTAAGTCACCAGTTGTCTGTCATCTATTAAACATATAAAATGTGTGCAACAAAATAATGATTGACATTTGTTGCTGCTGTTGGTGTTTCTGTTTCTGTTGCATTTATTTCAATTTAAAAAAACCAAATGAATAAAGAACAGACCGACCTCATCATCATCATCATCATAATCATCATTATGATAGAGACAATTGCAATAAAGTGATCCTCACTCATATTGCTTCAATCACCCACTTAGACACATATGAACTCACTTACATATACTTGTATGTTAATACATAATAAGGTTGGTTGGTTGGATGCCAGAGGTTCTTAAACATACATAGTATATAGACCGTGCAAAGACTTTGTATATAAAGAAACTGGAAAATTCCTCTTCGTCTTCTTTGACATTCGCAACATTTGACATTTCGAGATTTCATAACATCAAACTGTATATAACCGGCAACAAATTCTGTATACCCAGTAAAAAATGTTGCTAATAACAAAATAGAAGAGGGAGGATTTGCCCAGCCTTCATAGTCTTTGGTCCGTGGCACTGGCGGTGTAAGCCATATAAATGAAGTCTTAATCGACTCACAAAAGTGTGAATGTGACTTTAAACTTAGAACAACATACAATATTTTTGGGGGTTTTTAGGGATTGCCTACCTACCTTCGATTCCTTTGTTTTTATTTTTAGGGGTCGGGACGCAAAGGGTACCAAGGCAACCCTATTGCAGAGACTTCGTTGTCCGTGCGTCCGTCCTTGGGTCATATCTCATGAACCGTAATAGCTAGAGAGTTGAAATTTTCACAGAAGGTGTACTTCTATCCGGGTATCAGCAACGAAAACTATAACTAAAATATTTTTAAAATATAAAGGAGTCCCCAATACAAGAAACATTTTGGTTTGTATGGTATACGCTATACGATCAAGTTATCCGATCTTGAAATTTGGATGGTTGGTGGCTATACATGAGAAACTTATATTGTCGAAATTTCAGTTTGATCGGACTACTAGGGAGGGTACCTCCCATACAAACCCCCATTAAAATGCAGGTTCTTATTAGAAAAACTTTTTTGTTATTTGTTCTATCGAACTTAAATTTAGACACTATAAGATCTTGTCATAGACGCTATACATCTATTGGAATCAGCCAAATCGGCCAACTAGGAGGGGTACCTACCATACTAGCCCACCATTAAAATTCAAGTTTTTATTCGAAAAACTTTTTTCTTTTTTTGGACTATTGAACTGAAATTTAGATACTATAAGTTTCTGATATAGGCGCGATACATTTGTTGGAATCAGTGAAATCGGACCACTAGGGGGAGTACCTCCCATACGGAACCCCCGCGTACGAGTCTGACTCGCATTTGGCCCATTTTAAATATTGATGTGCCTCTTCCAAATCTCTTAACTATGTTTGGAGGGCCATTGAACAATGTCTTTTTGAAACAAGAAATCTTTCAAAGAGCTTTTAGAACCTGAACTTATGAAGTGAAGTAAGGACAAGTTCGGTATAAACGAGTTTCAGGGTTGTCGAGTACGGCAATAAAAAGAGTTGATTTGTCCAGAAGTAATCTAAGTTTTTGATTGAATGATAAAATTGACTCTTTTCAGAGACAACCAAGAGGCTCAAGAGGTGTAAGAGGTTTATTAATTTTTTTAGGGATTCTAAGAGTTTTAACATATAAAAGCTGCCTCTTTCTTTTAATTTCTGAACTTTGCAGACACACAGCCATCTGTCTTGTCTGTATTGAAATTGTTTTGCGAAACCTTGGTAATGGCAACTCAGGGCCCAAAATGTCCATGATTCACAGTTTAAGAATCACTGCTATAAAAGAAATGAAGGGATTATAGCAGCAGCCACTGTTGAGTGTCAACAACATATCACTTTCCCACTTATGTCGTCAGCAACAAACAACAACAACAACAACAACAACAATTGTTTCAATTGTAAGCTAAGCAAGCAACAACCTTCGCCATTATTATTGGCAAAACAATGAGAGTGTTGGGGGACGTGCCGCTGAGATATCAAATGCAATTTAATCTCCTCTTCTCTCTCAACATGCAAGTATGTAACAGATTCACACTCTCCTACGTTTACACAACATAATCAACAACCGCGTATGCATGCATGCTGCTATGGTGATAATATGTTTGCCTGTCATGTCATGTCAACGACAGTAGAGTGAGTATTGTTTGTCTGTTTCTCTGTTATGTCTGCTGTGTCTCTCTGTCAGTCAGTCAGTTAGTTAGTCACTCTCGGACAGCAAGTATTTAGTATTTAGTTAGTGTAGCAAACTATATTTTGTAATGCGCATACATGCGTCGGTGAGTGCGTGCGTGCGTGCTTTTGTTCAAAGTTTTTCCTATGGTGCGAGTGAATTAAAGATGTGAAGAAAGACACATTAAAATTGCATTAAAGTAAATTATACAATAAAAAAACAAAAAGAAATAGCATAAAAAGAGAGAAGGGCAGAGAAGAGGAGAGAAGAAAGAGAGGAGGTGGAGGAGTGACAAAAAAAAAATAAATAAATAAAATAAAAATAAATAAATAGTTTTCTTCTTTATGAACTGTGAAGAAATAATAATATGTTTATTTTTAGTTGTGCGTGAGAAAGTTGCAACATTTGTTGCTTGTTTTTTTACGCAGAGAAAAGCAAAACAAACATTAAATTGTTTTAATAAATATGGGAGAGTGAGTTGAATGAGGACTTTTTGCTTGAATTGAGTCAATTTTCTATTTAATTTTATCTCTTCTCCACTTCACACTCCTTGCAAACAAGTTGGGCAAAACCAAAAAAAGAAAAAGGAAAATAAATGAATGACATGAAACGATAACATTGCAATTGATGTGTGTGTGTTGTTGTTAGTGGTGATATGTTGTACTTATTTGCTAGTGTTTGTTGTTGTCTGTAACTGATCCTCCTCATTATCATCACCATCATCATCATAGTCACTATCTTCAGCGCATGAATGACATTGAGTTGCGGGCAGCCACAAGCAGAAGCCTCGATACAACAAGCAAGCAACATTTAGTAGCAACAAGCAATTGTTGCAGCTGTCAACTTTTGCTAAAACCAGCAGCAAAACACTAACAAAATTTAACACATACCATAACATTGTATCAATTGTAATTGTCAATTGTTAATTGTTGTCTGTGTAGGCGACAGATGTCGCTGTTGTTGTTATTTGGCTAGTGATGATGATGATGCATCGTGATTAGTGAAAGTTTCGTTTCTCATTGATTTTCTTTCAATTTGTCTGTCGTCTTTTTTTTAACATACATAAAAAAAAAAAACAAATAATAATAAAGTTTAAAAATTAAAGAAAATAAAATATTGATTAATTGTTGATTTTAAGCTTGGTTTTTTCTTGAAAACATATAATTGTTATTTCATGTTAATTAAGTTAATTTGCACAATTTTTCCGCTATTTAAATTTTTAAAATGCGCTAATTTCACTTTTTTTTTTTATACTTATATATTTCCATTCATTCCACTGACAATGCGAAAAAGGCGGAAAAGTATAGAAAATGCGACCGACAGCAGCAACAGGACAAAAATTTAAAAGTTAATTTTTGCTTTCTTTGTTTATTAATTTCTCACGATTCTTAAACAAACAAACAAAAATTATGCACGAGCCAAAAGTAATTGTACGAGTGAGTATTCCACGACACTCAAACAGACAAATAGACGGACATAAAGACATACAGCAGCTGCTGGCTGATAACCTAAGTCAAACATTATACCCTGCTACCCTGCTTTCTTCAACATATCCAAAAGCATAGCCATCATCATATCATCCTGTGTCGCCCTCTCCTCTCTCTCTATGTTTGTGTATGCTTTTGCTTGCAGATCTTTGCACTTTCTTTGAAGAAGAAGAAGAAGAAGAAAATCAAAGGAAAAACCAAACAACTTGAAGTCATTTTCTGTCATGTTGCTGCTGTTTTTTTTTTGATGTTGTTTTTGTTGTTGCATGGCAACCAGGTTCAAATGGTAATATGAATCGTAATTGTTTTCATTGTTGTTGTTGTTATTGTTGTTATTTAACCCATTGTTTTTCTATCTTTATTCATTCCTTCATTTATTTACTCATTTTCTTTAAGCTTGGGTTTTTTTGTTATTTTTTTTTTTTATGTTTGGGCGCAAACAAACAATCAGCAGCAGTTGGTTCATTGACCAAAAATAAAAGAGAAAAATCATACGGAAAGATTAATGATTTGCTATTTTATTTATTTATTTAATTTTATAATTATTTTCTTCTTTATTATAAATATTTCCTTTAAAAATTACAATTGTTTAATGAAATTTCATTAGTGTTTCCTAATTCCATTTATATTTCCGAATTTTTTTTAGTAATTACAATAACTTTTTATTTTAATGTGAGAAGTAAATGTAAATTTTTGGAAATTTCACTGAAGCAGCACATTTCTAGAGTGTCTCATTTTTAGGGTTCCGTATCCAAAGGGTACCAAACGGAACCCTATTGCAGAGACTTCGTTGTCCCACCGTCTTCGGGTCATATCTCACGAACCGTAAAATCTAGAGAGCTGAAATTTTCATAGAGTATGTAGTTCTATCAGGGTATCAGCAACAAATACTAAAAATAAAATATTTTCAAAAATTTGAATGGGCCCCATACAAGAAACATATTGGTTTGTATGGCAGATATACAATCCAGTAATCCCACGATCTTGAAATTTGGATGGTAAGTGGCTATACATCAGAAACTTATATTGTCGAAATTTCAGTTTGAACGGGTCACTAAGAAGGGTACCTCCCATACAAACCCACCATTAAAATTCAGGTTCTTATTAGAAAAACATTTTTGTTTTTTGAATTATTGAACAGAAATTTAGACACAATAAGTTTTTAATATAGGTACATTTGTTGGAATCAGTCAAATCGGACTACTAGGGGAGTACCTCCCATACAAACCCAAATCTCTGTACAAGTTTGACTCGCACTTGGCCGATTTTTTATGTTTTCCAGTCTCATTTTCCATTGCTGGGCTATTTTAGACCATAATCTCCATAATAATCTAAGCATAAAGAATGAACATAAATATTATAATTATAAAGAAGTCAAAGGGATTGTTTGTCAATCAATGAAACTGGTGATATTAAAAATTGCCTTTAAATTGTACGAGTATATTTGGACGTTAATCCACATTTTAACCCGCTTTGAATATCAAAGAGCGTCGTCAATATTACAATAAGAATTTTATAATTTTAGGACCAAAGTGTTGTGTTGAACATAGTCCTAGAATTTAGAAACATTTTTATATGAAAAAATATTGATTTGATTCATCACTTGATCATATTAGGTGTGAAAGTACTGGGCGACCGAGCTCTCCTCGGAGTTTGTATGGGAGCTCTATGATCCAGTAATCCTGGGATCTTGAAATTTACATGATTGCTGAATATGGTCAGGCAATTGTAGTGTCTAAATTTCAGGTTGATAATACAAAAAGTAAACAAGTTTTTATAATAAGAATATGAATTTGAATTTGGGTTTGTATGGGAGGTTAGTAATCCTAGAGTCTTGAAATGCATGGTTAATGAATATGAGTCAGTCATTATAGTGCCCAAATTTTCATCCAAATCCTTAAAGCCGTTTCTGAGATACGTGAATTTTACAAAAACCGGTATTTTTATTGCCAACCTACATCAAAATACTTAGAGACATGCTGTCAAAATCATCATAACATTTGAAAAGGTCCAACTGTTTGTTCTGGGAATTGTCCATAAATTTACAAGCATTCATTTCTATATGAAAAGTTACATTTGATTTACCAGAGGGTCACTCTTAGGAATATAATAACCTGATTCTTTCATTGATCATGTATGTATATTATTATGGAATCGCGCTGTCTATAATGTGATAATGTAGTAGGTCCAGCGGTTTGTTGTACTCATTATCTTTGAGGTTACAAATATTCATTTCATTTAGTCATATCTCTTAAACCATTTAGAAGGTCTATAATAGAAAGACTATGTCAAAGGTTCATAGGCTTGTGATGTTTTAAAGTTAACAACAAATTTTCTTTCCATTGTACATGCTTACAAGAAATTTCTTTTGTAAAATTTAATTGTTTCCACTCCCACAATGACCGGCAAATGACGCACGTGAATAAGTTAGTATCGGTTTTGGCCATTAAAACCTTCAGGAGGAGGCACAAGCTCTTTTACTCTAACGACCTTTTGGTACGCGGACGCCAAAGAGGATGTAGGCTACGTTTCTGAATGTCAAGTTTTTTTTTGGCTTTATGAAATAAGTATTTTATGGAAATTACCTATAAGTTGTCTGCCATTAATATTAATACAATAACAATAATAATATTGTCCAATTTAATACCAAAAAAAAAAAAATCTATTGTTTGTATTATTTATTATTTTATGAAGCGCCTTGGCAACACTTGTGCTGCTCAATCATTTCTACTCCCACTCACGTGTCTAGAGTGCTAGTGTGATGCAGCCCTGTCTGCTTTTTATACACGTAAGACTATAAGCAATTTTATTTTATAGAAATGGACTTGTGTCTTTAAATATTTAATGCAAAACCATTTATGTAAAACTTTTCAATTTGCAGTTATTTCACAAAACACCTTAAACAACTAACGCTGTTGACCTTCAGCAACGCGACAGCGAAGTCAACAGTGACGCTTGCGCAGCTTAATAAAGTACATACAATCAAATAAACTTAAAGATTGCAAAGGCAAAAAAAAATAATGAGTATGTATGAGTTGTTGTTGTTGTTGTTGTTGTTGTTTGTAGACTTGTAGACTTAATAAACTCGCGCAACTTTACCTCAATTGGCAACTTGTTCTTTTCTTTATTGTTTTGTCTTAGTTATTGCTATTGCTATTGTTGTTGCTTTTGTTTTTTGCCGTTGTTAATTGTGCAATAAAGCACCCAAAATGTATCGCTTACGAAAACAAGTTTAAAGCTTTTCATGTTTTTTCTGTTTTTCTGTTTTTGTTTTTTCTTTTTGTGTTTTTGGTTTGAAGTAGAACAAGAAAACAAATTGAAAAATAAAGGCTGAGAAGAAACAACACAAGGCAAATGAAGTGAGTTCAGTTGAAACTTATGCAAAATGGTCAGCCTGTTTATGTGGTGGTGGAGTTGACAAAATAAAGCAGCGGTTCTTAAACTTACATGCATAAGTAAGTGGAATCATTCCTGAATTTTAATTTCTTGAGAATACAATTCTAACCATAGACAATTGACACCGTTCTTAAACATTATTTCAGGCTCAAGAATCTCATATGCCAAACATAGTTTATCCATATTCAATTACGAATTCAATTTTCACAACAAAATTTTCTTTAAATTTGTATTTTACAATAAATTTTAAAAAAGACTTTAAGAATTTTAGAATAGCCCAGTGACTCAGTTTCAAACAATGTGAAGTATCCTTTGAAAAACTTTGTATTCTTATGTAGTACCAAGCGACCGAGTTTTGCTAGTGGTTTGTATGGACGGTATGCGATACAGTAATCATAGGGTCTTGAAAAATATACATGATTGGTGAATATGGGTCAGACACTTATAGTGTCCAAATTTCAGTATGGTAATATAAAATATTAAAAAAGTTTTCTAGTAAGAACATGACTTTGCATCTAGGTTTGTATGGGAGGTACGCATTCTTGTAATCCTAGGGACTTAATATTTATATGATTGATGAATATGGGTCAGAGACTACTAACGTCCAAATAACAGTTCAAAACTCCAAAAACCAAAAAAGATTTTCTATTAAGAACAAGAATTTGAATTTGGATATGTATTGGAGGTACCCCTCCTAGTAAACCTAGGGACTTAAAATTTATATGAATGGTGAATATGGATCAGACATTTATAATGTCCAAATTTCAGTTTGAAACTCCAAAAAAAAACAAAATGTATTTCTAATAAGAACTTAAGTTTGAATATGGGTTTGTATGGAAGGTACCCATTCTTGTAATCCTAAGGACTTAATATTTATATGATTGATGAATATGGGTCAGAGACTAATAACGTCCAAATAACAGTTCAAAACTCCAAAAACCAAAACAGATTTTCTAATAAGAACATGAATTTGAATCTGGATTTGTATGGGAGGTACCCCTCCTAGTAATCCTAGGGACTTAAAATTTATATAATTGATGAGTATGGGACAGATAATTATAATGTCTAAATTTCAGTTTGAAACTCCAAAAAAACAAAATGTTTTTCTAATAAGAACTTAAGTTTGAATATGGTTTTGTATGGAAGGTGTTGAAATATGTCCCCTGTTTATACATACACATACACAGTTTAAGAAACACAGAAGTTAAGCAAAGCTTAGCTGATTTGAATAGAGTTGAGTAAAGCACAGAAATATGTCGGACTTTTATCGTTTGGTTAAGTGTTCGCCTTAACCACAAACAATAAACCAAAACCAATAAAGAAACAGTTTTGCATAATGAGTCATAGGCCCTCGCTCAATATTTCGCAGGTGTCATTTGTTACCACCACTAACCAAATGGGCGTTACGCCACCATTTTGTTTGAGACCTTTTTTTTATGAAGTTGAAATTCTCATGAAACTAAAATTGAAACTGGACTGGTGATGTTGATGTTGCTGGCGATGGCGATGGCGATGGCGATGGTTGTGGTGATTGTGTCTTTATGCTTGATTTTGTAAAGTTATTTTGGTTTTCCTCTGAATCATAAAGCATAATAAAATTGTAAAGTGTTGCGCTTTATTAACTTTTGAACTTTACTCCCTCTACATTTTCTACTTCTTGTGTACAGTAAGGAAAACCATTGAGGCTTTACACATCCTGCAAAATATCAAAATGTACAATATAAAGAAATATACTCATATGTAGAAAGATAAACAGACTCACATTGCTTAAGGAAGGCAGTAGCTTCAAACACATGTTGCTACTCAATGATGATGATGATGATGCACTTGAGGCTGCATCACACGAACAATAAGAAAATAAAAGTTTATACTACATAGAAAAATAAAAAAAACAAAAAAACTGGGGAATAAATGACGCAGACAGTGGCAACGTCTCAGTGGCGCCCTTTCTTAAACTTCTTGCTGTCAGAAAAGCGCTTTGCTCTACTATAGATTTGTGTGTGGCATGGCATGTTGATGTTGCAAGAAAAGATACAAAATGTTTTTGCCTTCATTTAAGTGCATTTTTCATTCATTAAGCGCCGCATTGTGTTTGAGTTTGTTTGTTTTTTTATGCTTTCGGTGCTTGGTGGCGGTTGCTTAAAAGAAACCACATTGTCATCAAGGGTCCAATGTCCAATTTCTATATAAAAAAAAAAACATTCATATGACATATGCATATACATATGTGCATATGTTTTAGCCTTGAATTTTGTATTATGTAAAGAAATAATCAAGTGATAATTCATTTTAATACCCTACTGTATTTTTGATTCTATGAATAAACCGCCTACAACTTCCTTCCTTCAAAAAAATGCCGGGCAAACCTAGATTTCTAAGCATAGAAACAAACACACATTCTTGGCATTTTACAAAGTGATTAACCAACGAACAAAACACAGAAAAAAATGAATACCAATTTATGTTTATTAATGAGCACACCTCGTTCATTCTTGACTACTTATTATTTATTTATATTCTCATATCGATTAAATTCAAAACATTTGTTTATTTTATAAACATAAATTAGAACATGAATGGAGAACTTAAAGATACACAGATACTTGTGGCCGGTACTCGTGTTAACAAGAAAATATAAACAAGTTTAGGTATATTAGTACATCCAATAAAGAAGATGAGAACCGATAACCAACACCAATAACAGAAGCAACTAGAAAACCGCGTCATCGACAAACTCATAAATTAACAATATAAAGTGGAACAAAATGTACAACAAAAAATACAAATTTTGTTTATGCTAAAATGAAGTTCTTTTTATCTTTTTATCTGTTTTGGATTTTTGTTCTCTTCATATATTTTGATTTGTTGCTGCAACATTTGCTTGCTTGGCAACATGTTGTTGTTGTGTCTATCTAAGTATGTATTTATATTCTTGTTATTGCTTTATGATGAAAGCTTTTCTTTTAAAGTTGCTTCATAATTAGAATTTAGACATAACATTTGACTAACTGTGAACTAACTGGTCAGTTCTTGTTGTTGCTGTGTTGATTTGGAAAATTTTAACGGTCACGTAACTGTGCTGTCTGTCTTTTCATAAGCATAAAGAAATGTTGCAAGGCAACTTATGCAAAAGATGAAGAAGATTAACGCATGAGCATCCCATTCCATCCCATTAAATCCACAAACTTACAGTTATTGATGACTGAAACTGGTTAGTAACTAAAAGATTTCCAATGGTTTTTTTTTCGATTGATAAATGTTGCAAAAGCAACAAAAAAAAAAATACAATATAAATACAATAAGATAAACAAGAAAGGCAAAAAACAATAAAAAAGAAATATTCCCATTGGAAAAAAGAAGAAAACACGAAAAAAGTTTTATGCCAAATGTCATTTTTCCCAAGCGCCAATTAACATAAAATACAATAAAACCACTAACAACTTCCAACTGTGACCGAGAGAAGAAAAAAGCTGGTGGGTCTTAAGAGTAGCGATAAGATGCCCCAAAGCCAGCATCAAGCAAATAAGGCAGAGTCTCGTCTAACAACATCTAACATTGCTACGACTAAAGCAGCAGCGGCGACAGACACCAAAACAAAGTGTGCTGGACGCCGGGATTTCGTTTTAAATTGTGACACAGACACACACACACACACAGATACCAAACTCACACACCAACATAAGTATATACAAAAGTATCTCTTTTATTGGTATATAGTTTTAGATAGAAATAATATTATATGAATAGTATCTAAATACATTTTGAATTGATTTATTTGTGTAACACTTTTCAAGACAGTTGCCCGATCTTGCTAGCTGATGTTGTTGTAGTTGATGTTGTTGTTGTCCGAAGCTTAGTGTTGTTTCTGTTAGTATGTATGCTTGTTGTTAATATGTATCTCAATTTTTTCCTTTTTTAACGCATCAACAGCAACAACAGCAGTAGTAGTAGATACCAAACAACATTCCAAAATCGAATGAATAACGAAAACTTAACGAACCTCAACCACAAACATCACCGCCGATGCCACTACAAACATCTCCATTCCAGGTGAATGTTGTCCATCCCCCTTCTTTGAACATTTCTCATGGACCTAAAGCGGCAGGTTTTATGCTCGAATAATCGAGACAACATGTTGCAAGATTTCTTCATATTGTTTGTTTTCTTAAATTTTTTTCTCGAATTTGCTGCTTTGTTGCACTTTTGTCCATATTTGGTAGATTAAGTCAAAGTAACGACGATGATGCCAATAAACCAATAAAGACATGGGAGAGAAGATGAAAACCGTTTTGAATTTTTATGAATGAATTGAAAGTTGTGAGAGGAGAATCATAATATACAATATTATAAAGAAGACTTAAGCCCTCCACAACACAACAACAACAGTTAAGTTGTGCCTGCTACAATCTGTTGTTTTACAACAGTAGATGATCTTTTGAATTCAGATGCAACATGTACTAACAAGATGCTAATTATCATTTTTGAGTAAAAATCCCTGGCTTCACTGAAGATGAAATACACTTTAAATGAAATTTCTCTAAATCTAAGCTGAAAAACGAAGTCCTAATTAAGTCTTTGCTTTGGGAGTATTACTTCAGTTATTCAGTAAATTCCCTTGTTTGCAAATAAGCGACAATCCTGAGGAAAATTTTCAGTGAGTCAGGTGAGTACATAGGTGTATTTTGCAATTGTCAACATGAGTAAATTCCCTAGTCCCCTAACACAAGCCGAAATCCGAATTGTACTCTTCCCTTTAAACCATAGAGTTTCCCAAACTTATTTCGACCACTGCTCATTTTGAGCTGTAAAAACATTATAGTGCCCCCAAAATGTTTACCTTTTTTTTTTTTGATAGAAGATAAAATTTCTTTGCCTAATTTGCTCTGAGTCTTTTACTGCCCTTCAGAAAGCCTCCATGGCCCATATGGGGGCGTTATTGCCGACTTTGAGAACCTATTCTTTTAACAAATGTAAAAATTGCAAACTGCACTTAATAAATTAAGTCGAGATCAATAAAAGTTCCATATAGGAAAGTCACTAGGGTAAAGGGTCTAGCTTATCATGTAATGTATCACCTTAATACTGATATTTCTTTAATCTATTTATCTCTTATCTCTTTGCAGCATGTTACATAAAGACAACAATAAATAACGACTAACGAGAGTAAAACATAACATAAACACATTAAACAAGAAAGATGTCTTCTTCGATTTGTCCACACTTTACCCAAAATGCTTGGAAGAAGGATCTTTGTTCGAATTGTTTCAAGTCCAAGGATGAACATAAAGCAGCAGCAGCTGCCGCAGCGGCCATGAATACTGGGGGCGGCAATGGCAAAACAACAAATGGCAACGTTTCGAGTTTAAAATCCAATATTGCAAAGACTGATTATCCCAACAAGCATAAGACTCCAGCAAAATCAATTATCAAGAAGGCGTTAAGTGTTCGTAGTAAATTCACCAGCAAATCTGGCAGAGTTTCGTTTCAGAAACAATTGCATGAGGTGATTGGCTATGGTGGAGAATGGTCGGATAATGATTCAGATGATGATGACAATGATCATGATTTTATGAATTTGGGTAATGAACATGATGACATGGCTGCCACAGAAACAGATGATGAGGAAACTGTGGAACTGAAACGCATTACTCGCGCCAATACCGATTTCAATATGAACAATGGCAATCTATTGGGTGATCCACAGGAGAATATTAAAAAATCATTTGCGGCTCTTAAATTGGGTGCACCGCAAGTGGATAAGGAGGGAAAGAAGCAAACATTAAAGATCAATGTCTTACCCTTTGGTGTGACACCAACAACAGGGAAAGCGGCAGTTGAGAATGGAACATCAGCATCGGCAAACAAAGCATCCAAAGCCATTGTAAAAACCAAGTATGAGACGAAAACGACGGAAGTGGGAGCGGGATCAGTGGCAATGAATGTCCCGAGAAGTCAAACGAATGCAACAGCATCATCATCATCATCATCAGCAACAACGACATTAACAACGGTGAATGCTTTGAAAACCACAAAGAAGGTAACAACCACATTGACACCTACTCTCACTATGGGCACAAAAATAAAGACATCGACGACAACAACAACAACATCAACAGCATCGACACCAGCAGCGACAACAACATCGTTAAAAAGTAAACCGTTAACTGAAGATGATGGTAAAGCCAGTCCTCCAATTGAGCGCGCCATGGAGAAATCTTTGCTTGATGAAATCTCTGAAACGCTTGAAAAGAATCAAAATGAATCAAAGAAACTGGCGGAGCAGAAATCTCTTGGCAACTCATCCGAGCTTCAGCAGCCAGTAACAAAATAAAATTTGAACTAACCAGTTTAAGTGAATCAAATGAGAACAAGCCATTTCTTGACCTTAAGAAGCCGATCGCACGCAACCCCCCCATAACAAAAGATCATGCCAAACCGAAGGTAAATGTGTGTCACAAGTTCTCAGACACAGACAGCAACTGTTCCGATACAGAGAATGGTGTCTCCGCTTACTATGATGTAGTGGAGACTCAGATCAGCTATGAAAATATACCAGATGGCAAATATACCGGAAGCGCTGCTTCCAAGCCGACAGGATCAAAGCCACCAAAGGCTGAAGAAGACAAACAAACGATGTACTCGAGCTCACAGTACATCACCGATATGCTACTATCCTCGAAGACGCGTGCCGCTTCCTATAATTTACACGAGGGTAATTTCATGACCAGCAAGATAACATCCGATGGATTGATTGTAACGAAATGTAGTTCAGATGATGCTCTCGATTCAACGGGCAGCAGTTTCGATGGTAGTTCCGATGAGGAGACAACTTACAATATGATTCGCAGTGAATCTGATTCCGGCATAGGCATCAGCATTGGTAGCGAATATAAAAACGTAAATGCTCGCCTTGAGAAGAAGCTCAGTGCAAGCACAAATAACTCCGATTATGAGGATATACAGATAGTCGATCAATCCGTGGTGTCCCAGTCTAAGGCAACCAAGGCACCAGCAGAAAAAAATGCCAAAGAAAAGCTGCCACCTGTGAGGAAAACCCCTTTTGCTCTGGAGAAAAGTCGTGAGTTGCATGGAGAACCAGATGGCAGTGCCGATCCAGATAACAGCCTAGAGAAACAAACTAATATTCAACAACAACAGCTGCCTGCTTTACCGAAATCACCGCCACCCTTGAAAATCGATGCACGTCCTTCGTTCCTTCATGGTATACAGAAGCAGCAGCCGATCTTATTAAAGAAACCCGATTTGCCAGCTAAGCCGCTGGTGTCATCGGTTAGCACACCGTTAAAGACATTCATGCCGAAGCGTCAACCGAAATCCAACGAGCATCAACAGCAACAACTCATCAATCAACTACAGTCGGCGATTACCAAATCAAGCGAGAATCTAGTTGACGCTGCTGCTGCTGCTGCTGATTCAGCGAAAGATGACGCCAAACTAAAGAAAGGCCGCGCACCAAATCCGCCACCAGAGCTAAAATCAAGCGCACCGCCAACGCCAGAGCGCGACTACAATTTGGTCGTTGAATTCGAAGCAGCAGTAGCAGCCACGCAAAAGATACCAGAAGTTAAACAAGTCTCAGCACTAGACGACGGTACGAGAGCAACGGCCGCAACGAAAAGTGACGCAATCACAACACATACGACGACGGCAACCGAAATCGAATCGGAACTAATCGCCAGTAACAAGCACACAATAACCAGTGAAGTAGGTGACTCACCCTTATCTTCGCCAGCACACGCAACACCTTCTATACCGCCTGCTGGTAATAGCGTCATATCCAACATATACACACGCAAACCGCCATCGGGAGCTGGCAGTGTCTCAAACAGCAGTGTCACTCCCGCTCCAGTCATACGCGAGAAAGATAAACGTGAACGTGCTACCATTAATCCCAAGTTCCGTAGTCTTAATACATTCGTAACGCAGCGTACCAATGCCGCCAAGAATTTCCAGCTTCAAGCTGCCACATCTGTGCTCAATCTGAAACAACCCATGACACCAGAACCAACACCACGCAATCACAAGAATCTTTCCATGTCAGAGGAATGCCTGGCTGGTGCCATGGATAAAAAGTCACCGCCTGTGAAAGCCAAGGCGAAATTCTCTATCAAGAAATTTCTACGCATGGGCAATAATACAAAAACTGCAGAGAATCTCCACAAACGAGATTCCATCTATACAGAGATTTGTACTGGTGAAGACGCTGGTGTGTCGGGTAAACCACGCCTTGTAATCATACATCCCATTGATATTAATCCAACAGCAGTTGAGGTTGTTAAGGATATAACAAAAACAAGTGATCCAGTATCATCACAAACAGTTGCCGTCGTCACTGCTTCGCCACCAGCTCCACCATTAAGAGCAACAGAAGGCCAATCACGACCAGCCCGGCCACCACCACCCAAAAGTGCTGAGTTGAGGCGTAAACAAAAAACAGAATTGACAGCAACTTTGAGCGCTGGTAGTGTGGACTCTGCTACATCAGCATCACCAGGTGCTGGAGTTGGCTCTCTTAAATATAAAGTTGATAATGTTTATGCCAATTTGGGTAAGTACTAACTAATTATGTATGTACTTCTTAATACAATTAATAGTCATTAGCGCAGATCATGAGATTAGTCTGCTGGTTAAGTTAGGATGAGAGTAATACAGGTAGATTTTGATTCAAACTGTGGGATAAAAATGTAAATATGCAATTGCTGCGAAAACAATGAAATTGTTAAATAGATGATGGATGCACTTACTCAGCTGTTAAGTTCCCACAATTAACACGCAAAACACTGGAAAAGTGTGGTTAAATAAGTTGCTTCCAAGAAACTGTTTATCATCATGCATCTCATCTCAATATGCAAACGCACTTTCTCATCATAGTCAAAAGAGATCCTATCAAAATTAACCCAAAATCCAAATACCACAAAATGACCTTCAGCAACTTTGTAAATAAAGTAAAATACGAAAATATTTGATTATGCGAGACGCGCTTTATCATCATCGTCATCGTCATCATCATTATCGACTCACCCACTTACCCATAAATACTTTCCAAGTCACAGATTAACGCTTTGGGTCACCATAAACGTGATCCAAACTTTAACATAAGCAAAACATTAAAAAAAAAAAAAACGTTAGGAATCCAAAAGAACTCACCATAACAAGAATAACGACAACACAATATCAATTGGGCAAGTGAGGAAGAAATGGAATCAAGAAAAAGTTATAGGAAGAGATGAGACGAGGGAGTTGGTGAAAGAGAATGAATGACTAAAACGTTATACTCATTTTAATCAATGTAACGGTAAAGAATATTTAATGCTTTTTACGGTCATAAACCAAGGTGGCAAACTGGTGGCTGGTGGATTTAAGTAGGTTAAGTGCACACAATATGGATCAACAAGTTGAGTTGACTCAACCAAACCAAACCAAACCAAAACAAATAAACAAAACAAAGAGAAAGAACCAACTATCATCATCATCATCATGGTGATTATCAATGAGGTAACTTACCAAACCAGAAGAGAAGAAGAAGTCGTCTAACAGGTCGCACTGTCCATGTTAGGCATAAGTAAAAATGGCATCTCAGTTCAATAGCAAAGACTTGTCGTTACTACACCTGCAAGCCATCATCATCATAGGCAGCATCTTCTTTTGCTCATTAACGCGACGGGGGTTTTAAGAACTGTTCTTCAATGATGAACAAGCCAGACCAGACCAGGCCAGACCAGACCAGGCAAGACCCGTTGCTTGCAACTAGAGGCAGCAACATCGTGCAATTCCATTTATGTTGTGTTGCCTTGAATTTAGGTCAAAATTACAATTAATAATCACATGGGTGAATTCCATTGGCGTTGAGTTGAGTTGAGATTAGTAGGGGGCCCCCTATAACCTGTGTTAAACCAATTGACCTTTCTATAAAAAATTTACTATTTTTGAATTTCCAATTTTTAGGTGAAATACGCTCATCGATAGCACCACGTAAACCAGAGCGTACGGCAAGTATGCGTGAGCGTGAAGCTCAACTAGAATTGGCACGTAAACGACATAATCATGGGAATGGCATTGATACTATCTCGATTTGCTCGTCAAACGGAGAGAATGTATCGTCAAACAATGATCTGCAGCAGCAGCAGCAGCTGATGAGCAAATCCTTAACAAATTCTGGAGTTGATTCTACTACGCTGGTTGATGGCAAACCGCCTACAGGCAGCCGGACAAGTACTTTTGATCGTAAGAAGGGCGAAACAAAAATGATCATTTCCAGTAAAATGGAGATCTTTGAACAACGTTCCAATAACAATACCCCTAATCCACAATCTTCATCATCCACTTTGGAAAATAATCGACCAAGTAGCCTAAAGGATTCAGTGCGTAAAATTAATAATACAATCGATAGTTATCTCAAAGATAAAAGAGACTATGAGAATATGTATGACTTTGTGAAGACGGCATCATCGCCACCACCGCCTCCAGTGCGCAACATGGATATGTCCACAGCCACTTCAACATCGGGCAATGCACAGAGATTACTGTTGCCACCAAGGCAACGTAATAATCTCTATTCGGACACAGCTTCGGTTGCCAGTTATACGCGCAGTGAATATGGTCCTATTCGTTCAACCTATGGACTCAACAACAGTTTGGGTAAGTCTAAGCTCCACTTAAGATGTTCTATTCATTCATTGATTCAATTTATTCCATTGACAGCAAACATTCCACGCATGATTTCGGCTTCATATGCTGGCAGCGAAGTAGGAGAGTTTGACATTTATGCGCCTTATAGCTACTATGGCAGTGAAGCTGGCGGTGATGTAGCCACTGATATTAATGATAGTGTTTGGGGTCTACCATCGGTATGTCTAAAATCGAATATTGAAGTACATATTGTTATTTGTTATTTGCTAATTGTCAAATCCATTTCTCTTTTAGGCTAATAAGAACCGCATGAAGGCAACAAATCGCCTCCGTATGCGCAAAGGACGCAGCGTTGTACACAAAACCATTGAAGATAATTATACAGCAGTAGTAGTGGCCAATCATGAAGCACTGGCCCAAGTACTAGATCAAGTAAGTGCCAATTATTAAATTACATTCCCAATATTAACGTATTATAATTTCCAGTTACAGCAGACTCCAGTTGTTCCACTTGCTTTACGCCCACTGGCAAATGCCATTAACCTGCGCTTCGAAGACTTCACTATACTCGAGGGAGCGCAAGCCTTTGTGGTCGGCAAGAAGGCTTTCCATGCAGCTCTTTGGACTTCGGCACCTGTGACACTTGCACTCTCCGCTGACTGTAATCAATTGGTGGGCTCAGGTGGTGAACTTAGTCAATTGTCTGGTGGGGTTTCCGATGTACTCAATCCCATAACAGAATTTTGCGATTTGGTGCCAAGCTATCAGCTGCCCTTGATGCCGTCAACGGAAGTTACTCTGTTACAGGCAACCATTTCAGTGCTGCCACGTCTTCAGTTGGAGACTCTGCAATCCATTGGCACCATACTAAAAGGCAAGTCACATGTACTGGACAAGAGTAACTACAACTTCCGAGGTTCTATACCCAATTTAAGTGGCGGCAGTAGTAAAGATTTTGGCAGTGCATTGCGTAATGTTGTCTCTGTACAGAACTTAAGTACTCTCAATGAGGAATCCTTGACTAATGATTGCAAATCCGATGATGCTGCTACTGCCACCACCACTGGAGCTAATGCAACTGCCATGCCTGCTTTTGATGATGTCATGACCCGTGAGGTGGCCTTTATAATGTTACAATTGGTAAATGGCATGAAGAATTTACAAGCAAAAGCCATTGAGGAAATGCCTCTAAGTTTGTCGAATGTGGTGCTTTCAAAGGATGTCGAGAATAAGGATGCTCAGGCGCGACTTTGTGTTTTGCAAGGGTATGTACGAAACACCCTAATAACCAAAAAAAGAAAATCAATGATCATTTACATCTATTTCTAGGAACAGTAATGAGGAAGATGAACCAATGGGCACTTTATGCAAATGTGCCTACATTGCTCTAATGGACATGCTGCCTGCGACAAAAATCACGCCCATAGTCGCTGACATATTGCAACAGGAACGCGCCGAATCACTTTCTAAAGCCAAGTCAGTCCTTGAGTTCGCTCTCTGGGGTCCCTCGGATGTTGTTCTCTCTGGTTCGACAAAGGAAAGGGAATTGGCCCTACAACGTTGGTTGGATCTGGAACGTGCAACGGTACTGCATGGTTTAGTGCGCACACGTGTTGAGTTAACAGTCTATGATGAATGTCACTTGATGTTCCTGGTGCGTTCGACATCCAAAATGATGAATGATGCAGCAAAGATTGTCGTTGGCTATCAACAACCAGCATTAGATGCAGGCAGCAGTGAAGCAGTGAAAGAATCGAAAGAATAGAGAGGAGTCAAAGTTAATTACCATTAATTTATATTGTACAATTATTTATTCTATATGCAAATGGGTTCAATTTCAATGGAGGAGCGCTCCCAACTTTTGCCTAGTGTGTGCCAAATTTTTTTTCAAAAAAAAAAAAAAAGGAAAAAGAATAGATCTTTAAAAAAAAAGCAGTAAAAAGAAAATGCTCTCTTGTTTTTATCATATTCAAGTGTAATGTATATTTTTATTCAAATAAAAACGATTATTTTAATTAATTAATTAAATTATTAATTATGTAATTATATGAACCAAGTAAAGCGAAGCTTGTAAACCCCCTAGATATTGTATATGAATCTTTTGAAAACTATTTGGTGTTTGAACAAATTAATAAATATTCAAATAAAAATATCATAAAATAAATATTATTAAACAAAATCAGTTTTCATTTCTTTAATCAAAATAAGTGTTGTACAACATTGCAGAAGAGTGTACGTAACATTACTCTCTTTTTCTCCCAATCTGCTCAAAAGCTTGAACAAAAGCTTTCTATACATCTATACATGAAAGCTTACTCAATTTGATCTTAAACTCATTTATTAAATAATAATCTGTCCTCAAGTGAAAGCTCTCATGAGCATGAATAGAGATAGAGAGAGAGAGAGATTAAGAGCTAATAGGCAAACAGCTAGGTTGCTGTTAATCGCCATGTGTAGAAATCGCCAGATAGAAAACGTGCAAGCGAGTGCCATGTTTCTTCAAATGTGAATTGTGAATGTGATAAGAGAAATGCATTATTTCTGCAATTATTTAACAATATTTGCTTTTCTAGTGGGCTGCCCGAAAGTGTTTTTACAAAAATTTATTTGTTTAAGTTCATAGCCATAAAGTATCAACAATGAGTGAGTGAGTGTGTGTATTCTTTGGTTATTAACTTTGATAAGATTAACAATCAATTGACAATTGCAATTTAATTCCTTTGTTTACATTGTTTAAATGTTATAAATAAGCATGACGTCGCTCGATGTTTTTCAATACAAAAGTGGTTTTGTTGTTATATTTTTATAGTTGTTGACCAAAAACAAAAAATTAGACAATAAAATCAGGTTCTTTTCGATTCTCACGCTCTTCATTGCCAAAAACAAAAAAAAAAAGAACAGGAGAACAAAATGAAATTGTGGTTTCAACGAAGCTTCAATACTCTTTTTACATAAGAAGCTTTTCCAAGTAAACGGCAAATGCCATACGATGATCATCAGTCATCAGTTGGAAACAGAAGTGCTAAGTTTATTAAACTAAATGAGAGAATCCAATTACATATATTTTGCATACAAAAAAAAAAAAAAATGTGTTAGTGAGTGAAAGATGTTACTGTGTGTAGGGTATATAAATATAGATAATTAACGTAATATTTTTTGTTGATTATCATTTTAGCAAGCAGAGAAACTGTGCTAAAAGCTCGCAGAATTTAGAGGTCTCGCGCAAACATTGTTTTCATTTCGATCTCAGTCGCGTGTTATTGGTTACGGAAAATAGAACCTTTTAAAAGATGTTAAGAACGCAAAACTGTGCGCTTTTACTTGCGTCACGACTTCTTGATTTATCATCCAGCGACATATGCTTAAGTGGCCGTGTAAGTTGGTGTACATTAAAACAAATTAATCATATTTCAAATTAATCTCTTTTTCTTTATTTTTCTAATTTTGTACACAGCGTTTGCAACAAACCAAATCCGCTGCAAGGGAGACTGTGATTGAGGAATGGCAACAGGCGCGGCGCTTTGCGGAAATACCCAAATATAGTGTATTTAAATTGATACGTGGAGTATTACCAGGCGGAAAGTTTCAAAATGCAGACTTGACGAAGTTCGTGTTGACGATGCGCGAAGAAATGGGTGACATTTATATGTTGCCAGCATTGATGGGACGCCCCGCCATGTTGACTACCCATAATCCGCTTGATTTTGAACGTGTTCTACGCAATGAGGGCGTCTGGCCGAATCGACCCGGCTCCGATACTCTACAATATCATCGTAAAAAACTACGCGCTGATTTCTTTCAAGGTGTCGAGGGTTTGATCTCGACGTAAGTCTAAACACAAATATATAATGATTTAATCAATCAATCAGTAAGAATATCTTTGCAGACAAGGCAAATCTTGGGGTCAGTTTCGTTCTACTGTGAATCCAGTATTGATGCAACCGAAAAATGTGCGTCTTTATTACAACAAAATGTCACAAGTGAATCGGGAGTTTGTAGAACGGTTAGTTCTTTATGAAATTTTGTATTCCTAGGAGAAACTCTCCATTTGCATTCATTTATAATTTCTTATAGAATCAAAAACATACGCAATCCTGAGTCACTTGAAGTACCTGAAGACTTTGAGGATTATATTAATCGCTGGACATTGGAGTCAGTTTCAGTTGTTGCCTTGGACAAGCAATTGGGTCTGCTCAAGGATAATACAGAAAATCCTGAGGCTTCATTACTTTTTAAAAGTATAAATGAGTTCTTTGAGTACTCGGCAGAACTCGAAGTTAAGCCATCACCATGGCGCTATATCAGCACACCAAAGTTTAAGAAACTAATGACAGCTTTCGATAACATAAAAAATGTCACATCGGGATTTGTGAATGAAGCCATTGAGCGTTTAGAAGATGAGCAGAAGCGAGGCATCGTACGCGACGAGCAGCATCAGAGTGTGCTGGAGAAGCTTCTAAAAATCGACAAGAAAGTAGCTATTGTCATGGCCATGGATATGTTAATGGCAGGTGTGGATACAGTAAGTGGAAGCGCATAATCAACACCATTAGAGCTTCATTACATTCCTCCTTTCCTTATAGACCACATCAACCTTTGCTGGAGTCATGCTTTGCTTAGCCAAAAATCCCGAAAAACAAGCTAAGCTACGTGAAGAAGTATTAAGCATATTACCCCATAAGGATTCTGAATTCACTGAGGAATCCATGAAGAATGTACCATATTTGCGTGCCTTCATCAAAGAGTCCATGCGTTTGTATCCCCTTGTCATAGGCATGGCGCGTGCGTTGGAACGTGATTGCGTGCTCAGTGGATACCATGTACCTGCCGGCACCTTTGTCTCAATGATTTCATTGTCATTGCTCAGGGATGAAAAATATTTTGCCCGTCCAAATGACTTTCTACCAGAGCGTTGGTTACGCGCCAACGATGAAACAAAATCCACCAATGAAGCCAACAAATGTCCTGCTACAAATGAATTGAAGGCAACAAATCCATTTGTCTATTTACCTTTTGGTTTTGGACCACGAATGTGCGTTGGCAAGCGAATTGTTGACTTGGAATTGGAATTGGGAATTGCAAGGATAATTCGAAATTTCCATGTTGAGTTCCATTATCCAACGGAAAATGCCTTTAAAACTGTTCTACTCAATATGCCAAATATTCCGTTGAAATTCAAGTTTATTGATGTCAAGGATAACTAAACTGTTCACCCACTGAATCCAGACAAACTTACTATCCTTCTTGATATCTGCCATTTATGTAAATACTATTCCAGATAAGGAGAAGGTGAGTAAGAGCTTTTAGCATTTTTGTAATTCTTCCCTATTATGAAAGCAAAGATAAACGATACAAGAAAAATAGCCAAATTTTACAGTTTATATTAATTTACAGTTATATATTTATTACATATGTATATTTGTATATATATGTATATATATTTGTATCTATGTATGTATGTTTGTATACATGTATGTATGTCGACTATGTAAATATTATGTAAATAGAGTTAATAATATTGTTTATCTCCTAGTTTTAAAGGGAAATTATAAATTATCCGTTTTATGGTTGTTTAAAAAAAACACATATGTACATACATACATACACACACACACACACACACACAGATTATACTCACTACATACAGTTACAGTTTTAATTAGTTCTAAACATTAAATTTTATTTAAGAATGTTTTTCTGTTGATTTTTCATAAAAAATTTTTATTTCATTAATTTTTTGGCCAATTTTAAGGACTTTACAGTTAAGAAAATATGTCCTTCGTATCCTTTTTAATGTATGTATGTATGTATATAAAAAAAAAATAAATTTTCCGGTGCTATCATTTATACATGAATTCTGAGCGCGGTCACCTGTGTTAGTAAATTGTTATTGTAATAAAAATAAAATGAATTCATAAATAATGAAAATACGTATTTTTGTCCGCTCGCGTATGAAAAACTCTTGTTTTTTGGTACCAAAGAAACAGTAGGCAGATATCGGAAATTCATAAATGTTTAAAGGCTTGAATCTTGAGAACGGAAAGGTCGTTTTTCATGGATTATAGGTTCCAATATTTCCTGTCTCATTAACATTAGTAAAAGGTCAAAAATGTGTTTTTGGTACTTTCATATATTTGATTCTAATTTATTTCAGAATCGAAATACAAACACTTCAATTTAAACAAAGAAAGCATCTCATGGCAAATACAATTAACAAATTTTCATATATTAAACTGGGATATGTGTAATATGATTGACAAAAGAAATGAGAGCAGGCAACTGGCAAAAAGAAATATGAAAAATTGTTGTTGCATACTGAAAAGAGCATTTAATTTTGCTTTACAATATTCACTTGTTCTATGTTTATATGCAAACAAAAAGTACAGCATACTTCTAGGGCTAACTTTTTTTTTACATATTAAAAAGGGTAAATACATCACGTAGCCATAAACAAATACATACATACAGCAAATACACATTGCTCTCAAATGCCTATCGAATGCGATCGATCAGGGGGCCGAGCTCTCTAGTCTTTTCTAAATATCAACTTATTTTTTTTTTCCGTTAATTGCATTTAAAATTTCTTTATTTGTTTTATTTTGTATTTCAGGTAACTTTTCACATTTAAAGCAATTCACATATATCAATTTTTCTTAATTTTTTGTTTTCTTGGAAATAAATTTTAAACACTTCACAAAATTTATTACATATTAATTTAGTCCTTAGTTTATGACTTCGGTTTGTTCATTTGTTTGTTTGGGTAGTCGTTAGTCCCAGAGCATTTTTCATCTAATCAATGTTACAGTATGTGGCAAAGTCCCAAAGTTGTATTCAGGGTTTAAGAATTGTCTTGTGAAGTAGAAGCTTTGGCAATCATCGAAGACTGCACATTCTCATATCCTTTTGTTAGTAAATTGATAACGCTTCAGTTTAATCTTCCATCCAGGGTCATTCCCAGTTATATACTGGCTCCGCATAACCTTAGAGGTTATACGAGTATGTAAGTTCTGTGAAGTGTTTACGAGTATATTAAATCTTTGGTTAGACCAAAGTTGCCTTGTCTTTGTTTTATAATAATATATAAGTATGTAATTATTATTGTTTTTTAAAACAATTTCTTATTCTTTTCTTTTTAATTTTAAAGTTTCGATAAAATGTTTTGTATGAAAAACATTTTTAGTGTTTTTGAATTGAAATTTTCTTTTCTACTACATAGTTTTTCTATTTGATCTTTCTTCTGTTTGATTTTTGTTTCATTTGATGAAATTTGTAATATTTTGTTATTGTTTTAACTTTAATTCTTAACTTTTTTTTTTTTGTTTTGGTTTTCACAATTTTGTTTCTATTGAATAAATACAATATTGAGTATGGTTCTGTATCATTTTGGTCCAAGATCTTCTGAGGATTTTTGATTTATACTATGTATTTATATTTGTACATATGTATATGATGTATTCATGCATAAGTTGTGTATTTCTTTTCTATATACGAGTATGTATAGTATTTGATCCAATTGTTGTAAATATATTTATGTTAATTGTTTGTTTTTCTTGTAAATATTTTTTTTATATATTTAAACTACTTTATGAAGATACTATATATATGTAGTATATTTAATATATATTTTTTTTAAATATTAAATTCAAAAAGTTCCAGTTTAAGTTAGTTAAAAGTTTCATTTATTTAGTTTACTTTAATATATTAATTTTTATTTTTAATTTTTTTGTTTTGTTTTCTATATATGGAAAATCTTTTAAAATATTTAATATTGTTTCTTCTTGTTTTAGTTTATTTAAACTCAAATCAGTCCTAAATTTTGGATATGAAATGTTTACGTTTTTAATAAGAAAATAACAACTGAAAGAGAAACAACTGAAAAAATCAGATCATCCATTCATCGCTTATTCTTCTCATTCATCATCAAAAATAACAACAAACAAACTAACAATGACAAAGATTACTAAATTCAAGGATTTAGAAACGGGTAAGTGTATATTTTTTTGTTATATTCAATAATAAGTAGTAGGAGAGAATGGGAGGAAGGTGTTGGGGGAGAAACAGCTTACGGCTTAGTACCATCAATTGGGGTGCCAAGGGAACCGAACAAAACCAAAACGAAAGAATGAATGAGTAGAAACAAACAAATTCAAAATTGTTCACGACATTTTTTTTTTATATTTTTTCAATGCTAATTAAACAAACACAACCAAACACAGCCGCCTCTAGCGTTGGAAAGCTCTCACTACTATTCGCCAACTATTCACCCACTCACTCATTCAATCTTCTTCCGCTGCTGATGCTGCGCTCTCTCATGCATGCATACAAAGTGATGAAAACTAAAAGCAAGAAAAAGTAAATAGCTTTTCCCCTAATGCAAACATTTTATAATAGAACAAAAAGTAGACAGAGAGTGAGAGCATGAATGATTGAAAGTTATATCCCATAGCAAATAGCAGCAGAAAGGATGTAAGCTTACACAGAAAGAAGAAAACATAATGAAGTAATAATGATGATGATGATGACGCTGCTTGTTGAATGCTCCGCGAAGGCAGAATGGGATACTGACACTACTAACGAACAAAAGCCTAGGATAGTTGTCATCATGTGTTAACAAGAAAATGTTAAACAAAGAAAATATTTTAAGCGTGAAGAAAAAAAAAGAAAAACAAATAACAAAAGCAACTTGAAAAGGCAAGCAAACATCGTCAATAGTGCGAAATTTGTAATTCGAAGTTTTTTTTTATTAAAATCGAATAGTTTAGTTTTAATTAAGCGGTTTTAGTGGTTGATTCTTGCTTTGAATAATTGATGCCTTGTTCTAATCCATTGTACTTGGGATACGTGTTTTCATGCTTAATGAAATCAAAAATATTATTTGATAGTTTTGGGAACGTTTAGGTAACATTAAAAACATTAAATTCAACAACCATTTGAATTGAATTTGAAGATTTAAAAACCCAAGGAATTAATATAGCCAAAAAAAATGGGCTCTCTACCCTGAATTTCCCGAAAACTCGTCATAGGAAGGATGAAACTTCATTTTGATAAAATTTGCGAGGATGAACTTCTCCAAGCTTGTTTAATGTGAACATATTCGATCGTGTATCGGACATCATCATTAATCAACTAGGATCCCTTGAAAAGAATGAAATAGTTTCCAACATCAGTTGATTAGAAGATAACAACACACAAGAAACTCGTTGGCATAAGCGCAAGAGAAAAAATATAGCAAAACCAATCATTAAAATTTCGTCATCCAGCAAACACAGTATACCACTACAAGTAAACTACCAAGACGGTTAAATATAGAGGGCTGATCAATGGCATTATATAAACAAAACAGTGTACGTCAATATATTGAAAGATATAATCCTAACATCTGCTAGTTGACATAAATGGACACTTTAGTAGGACAATAATCCGAAACACACTAGTAAAGTAACTGGTAAGTGGTTTGTCTACTGAAAAAAATGTTGGGATAAATAGTGGAAGCTAGTTGTTCCGGCGACCTTTGCTACGCAACGACATAGTTCAGATCTTTCTGCAGCTCTTGATGTTTTGTACTCTTGTTTAAGTCGATATCCTCGTTGTTGGGATGTTTATGCATCTCTATTTTCACTTGTTTGTCATGCTTTTGGAGGTTTTTGAAGTGAAACTTCTTTAGCAGCGTGGGCAAAAATTTATACCAAAAAAGAAGACTGAGACTTTTTTTTGGTAGCATTATTTTTTTGATTTGTATTTGAACATTTTATTTGCCTTGATTAAATTCTTTCTGATCAAAACATTATTGATTTGAAAAACTTAAAATCAAACACTCTCCGAACTATGCTAGTTTCCCTGAAACATTTATCCAAATCGGTCCAACTAAAATATAACTCGCGACTATAACCAGGTAACAAGCAACCAAACACATTATCATCTTCGATCACAATTATAGTATACACACATAATAATAAGTAACAGCAACAACAATGGTAGTAACAAAAACAAGAAAACATTAACCCAGTTAAACAAGGATAAGTGTTGGCCATAAAAGTTTGTTATAAAGTGTCATCGGTGAGTAAGAAAAATTATAATAATAAAAGGTGCTACAACGAACGGTGGGTGGTGTCAAGTCTTGGGTGTTCCCCTGGCCGATGAATTCGATAAACTAAAAAGCCAAAAAAAGGAAATGAATCACACAATAGACTGGCCAACTGACCATTTTTCTATTCCTTATCCAACTCACTCACTCACTCACAGACTCAGTTTTGCAAACAAATAAAACATAAATAAACATATAAATGACTAAATGGCTGTCGGAATAAATGACTGACTAACCGACTGACTCTGTTTGACAGGTTGAGCCAGGCCAACGCCAACAGTAAAATATTCTATCATCATCATCAACATTATCAACACAACATGCAAAAGGCATCCTTGAACGTCGAATGTCGGTGCCACAAAATGGCGCCGCTACACGCAAATGCAATTTACCCAAGTTGCACCATCAATTCAATTCATCATTCTACAATATATGGGAAGCAACAAATGGATTATGGAGAGAGAGAGAGAGAGAGAGAGAGAGAGTTGGTAATAGGTAGAGTCATAGATTATAATAAAGCCGGTATGGCATTTTGTTTTCGGTTTTATTTTATATATATTTTTTTTTTTTTTGCAAGGAAATGTTGCACAATGCCTTGGCATGCCACATGACGCTAAAAGACATGTGGCTCGGTCGGTCTCTTTTTTTATATCAATAGAAAAACTATAAACTTGATTTGGCAAAATAACAATTGCCACCATCGCCACCATGATGATGGTGATGATGACCTCATCATTGTCGACACATTTTGTCTTAAACTATGCAGAAACAAAACAAAAACAAAAAAAGGATAACAACAATAAACAACTTTAGTGGCTAACGAAAACAAAAAAGAAATTTCAAATTCTACCCTTAATTGAGCAGAGGGAAGAATGTTTTAAAAACTAATAACAACAATAGACAAGGTAGAATGGCGACTCAAAGTCGTCATCGTCATCGTTGGCGTCTACTTCGAGCCATAAACTTAACATTATATGTACTTAATTTTAAAGGAACCCACAGTAAGAAAGAAATAAATATAGTAAGTAGAAATAGGCAACAATAAAGCATAGTACAGTGAGTAAGTAATGCAGAAGCAAAGAAGGAATAATAAAGGAGGCACCACCACTGTCTGACTGTTTTCAGTTCCAGTTTTCAATATTAAAATACCTTACTTAGTATTTATGATGCCCATTGCCAGAACCTGGATTTAACACGTGACCACTACAATGCGAAGCATTCACGCAATCCGACACGTGCTGGTGTTGCTGTTGATACTGATGATGATGTTGTTGTTGTTCGTGATAGTGTTGCTGTTGTTGTTGTTCTGAAGCCAATTGGCGCCTTTGGCGCATTGACATGGGTCATTGACGATTTTGGGCGGTATTAATAAAATCCGTATGCTTGTTAACCTAACAGAAGAGAAAAAAATTGATTAAAGCAACATTTATTAGTGGAACAGTATTTACTATATGTACTTACAACATCGGCCACGATGGGTTGCTCAATTTCAAGTCCTTGCAGCTGTTGCTCACGACTTAATAGAACTTCATATGAATCTGTGGGCGTCACAAAGACAACGCGATGTTTACGAGTCTGCAAGATATTCGCAATCACCAGCTGAAAAGTAAACAATAAGACAAGAGTGTGTGAGTGAGTGAAAAAAGAAAGGACACAGTGAGTCCATCCTACCCACCTTATGCTTGTATTTGTTTAAACTTTCGCGTGCCTTCATAATCAATAAATTCTCATCAGTTTCCAACTTAAAGGACACAACAAAAGCATGCGGTACCCATAGACTAACAAGTGGTGCTAGCATTTTTGGCACCAACTGTAGGGAAATGGTTGGGGCACCGTCCCTTGATTGCATTTTGTGTGTGGGCTGTAATTCAAAGGAAAGTAAAAAGTATATGAGATGACATGAGATCAGATGGAATGTATGAGATATCAAATGAAATTAAAATTGAAATCAAAACAAGAATGTGCCGCACAGATTCATGGAAATACCAAACGCACAAAACAGAAAAATATTGCAAATTGGAAAATGTCAGAATCTACATAGGTGTACATGTGTGTGTGTTTGTGTCTGTGTTTGAGGCACATGAAACAATTTTTTTTTTTTTTTTTCTTAATGGAATTACGAAGAAGTGGGTGGCGGCAGACGATAAACGGGTGTTTATTTGAGTTAAGGACGACGATGCCTCGTATGAGTTATGAAAGTGACTAAAGTGAGTGTTTCACATGAGCGCATCACGTGTCCTTGCATATTGTACACTTAACTTATGTTTGTTCATATAAAAGTACATACAAAACAAGTACATGATGTATCTATCTATGTATCTGTGTGTGTTTGTTTGTTTCTATATGCAAAGTGGTTGCTGCTTTGTTAGTCAAATAAATGATAAATTGTTGTTGGCATCAAATTCCTTTATCCATTCGTTTAACGCCTGCTGCTTTACTTGTTTGGTAATTTTATTTACAATGTCTTTTTTCATTTAGTCTTTGATTGAAACCATTTATGATGCCTTCACCTGCTTCTCTTTTTGTCCTACCTCATTCTAATCTTCTTGGCCATCATCATGTTTACCTACTTTGTAAGGTGTCAACAATTGCTTTATAAGCAAGAATTTCCTTTTAATGCAAACGGAAGCTGCAAATATCATCCTTGCCTTCATCATCATCATCATCAGCATCATCATCATCCTCATTCATCATTCTTATGACGGAAGCGTGCGCTTCAAACGGATTTGTCATGAGCTCAAAATGCCACTAGAATATCCTTCAACCAAGTCAAATCGGGCCGAGTCAAGTCACTCTTTGCTACTGTGTCCGGATGTAACGAAGCATAGCAAAAAGGAAAGGAAGGCAGGCAAAGTATGAACCATGTGAAGGTTGGACACGAATGCGCAAAATAGCGACAACGAACGAAATTATGCAAATCAAATTATTTGACGACGAGGATGATAACAACGTAAAGCTTCGCTTCAAATTCAGTGACAATGATGACAACAACAATGACAACAACCATAGTCCTAGCCACAATAAAAAAAGAGAATAATGATCATCATTGTGAATAGTTCGTACTGACAACTTGTGTAATGTCAACGTCAATGGGTTGTGGGTGATTCAAGTGGGTTTCGCTCACGTTGGTTGCCACGCTTGGCTTGGCTTGCCATTGCACAAGGACATTGCCAAGGCAACTGACAGACGACTTTATCGCATACGTCGTCATAGTCATCGTCGTTGTTGTTGTTGTTGTTGCTGCTGTTGACGTCGGCGACATAGTCGCTTGTTAAGTGCGCTTTAAGTGAGTGTCCCACTTGGCTTTGATACCTGCCTCACTAGTTGTGCTTGCCTTTGATTTTGCTTTTGTCTCATAGGCAAGCATATAGTACACTAGCAGCGGAAGCTTGTTGTTTTTCGGGTTATTCGCCGCCGACGACTATGATGGCTTTAATTGAGTTAAATTCTGACTGAGTCTGAGGTAAAGTGATATGAAAACGAATGATGTGTCGCTTGGCGGCTTGGCAACAAAATGACTTGTATTATTAAACCTTGGTGACTTTGGGACAAGCACACACACACACACACTCATACACTCAAAACCACTCAAGCTCATAAATCCATTTGGCACACCAAGCAATTAACTTAGATTCCCACGAGTCAACTTCAGGGAAAGAATTTAAAGTAACTTTAAACAAATCAAAATAAATTTACAACAAAAAATGAACAAAAAAAAAAAAACAACTTCTCTTACCATGAGGTCCTCTGGAATGTAAAAATCCGAAACTGCTGCTGCCAAAAAGAGTACTGCACGTTCACGGAAATCCCTTAAGCATTCACAAGTGGCACGCAACAACCACATATAATCCACTACACTAGTGAAGTTCACATAGAGAATCATTTGCGTTTCCCTTGCAATTTTATAACGAGCCAAAATTGGTGCAAACACATCCACTGAATCTGGTTTTACTGTAATTGTCAGACTGGAGGTGCCATCGGCAATGTCCAGCATATCAAAGAATTGCTGACCGGTGAAGTGACGCGTAAATGGTTCGAGTGATTTGGTGCGATACATAAAGATGACAGCATAGTCCTTGTCTAAGAAGTATTCGGCAGAGGCAGATCCACGTGTACCAGCACTAAAGTTGTCCACAAAACGTACAGTGTTATGCTCCAAAGGGACGGTTGTGCCACCAGACTGAGAGAAGGAAACAAGAAAGGAGGGAAATTACATTAAGCCAATGAAAGTGAAATTGAACAAGTTCCGTTGAGAAAACTATGCTCTCAATTGCAGCTGCACGTGTACTATGTCAAGAAACGTTGAGAAAATTCATCAACGAAACTCAATATGTATATCCATCACCCACCTTGCAAGTCAAACACACACGCATCTCACCCGTCTTGGACTTTATATTTACTATTTACATTGAAAACTTACCGTTACAAGGACGATTCGGTTTTGCAGTTTATTGTGTCGGTCGCAAAATTCCCTTAGCAATGAACGATTATCTTCGAAATCGGCAGGTGGCAAGTGAGTATTGTAAAAATCCTCCCATTGTGTCATTTTGAATGTCTAAGCCACGTCGTTGGGCACTTTTAAACAAATTGAAGAAGGTCAAACAACAATAGATTCTATTGGACTTTGTATTGTGGTGGTCTAAGTTCAGTGAGTTGTCGGTGGCACAGCAGGCAATGGCGATGACAACTTCAAGGTAATTTGTTTGTTAATTGTTTGAAATAATTGTCGTCGTCTCGTTTATATTATAAGTGTTGCTACTTTTGCTTAAGCTTCAGCGTTTAATGAGCAGTCAGTTGCCTTTGTCATAGTCACAAACAAAAAATTGTTTTCTTTGTTTTCGTTGGTGGCTTTAATTTTTGTCACCTGCGGATTTAAGCCAATTAACCGTTCAAATTATATGCCCCGTTTAAGTATTCTCATAAAACGGAAAACGGCGGAAAATTGAACAAGCGCAACAACAATAAAAATAAAAAAAAAACACACAAATAGCAGCAACAACAAGTTGAGAAATCGCACAATAAACAAAATTAAGAAATTTGTTTGTTTACTAATGAAGCGAAAGCAGGTTGAAAACTTAAATGTGCTGTGTTGCACTTTGAACTTTACACTTAATTTAAATTAATTTAAGTATCTTTGGCTTTGGCAAATAACGACAATGACTACGACGACGAGAGGCGAAAACGCAACTGCCACTTTCACAGTCTTTGACACTACGAGGGAAAGATGCCTCGGCACGAGTGACAACAACACACTCGTTTTCTTCACTTTCTTTCTTATCAATGAAATATTTGTATCACTAAACTACCATCAGCCATCAGCTGATTCTGATTCAAGCTAACGAAAACGGCCAATAGTCAAAATTTTCAAAAGCCGACGGCAATCGAACGAAGTGTGTGCATTAATTAATGAACAATTGAATTATTCATATTATTTAAAACGATTTTCATGTAAAACAATTTACATTTATTAAAATTACCGACCCGTGGCGCGCGTATTTATGCTTTCACCAAATCGTCCAATTGTCAAATGAGCGAGTAAGTCGAAAAGTAGCGAATTATGGCTCGAAAAGTAGCGAGTGATCGAAAAAGTAGCGAGTAATGATTCGAAATATGCTTTTGGTGGAAATCGAAAAACCCACGATTAGGGATTATGACTAGAAATTTGTAAGGGAAAACGGGGGTTACGTTTTTAATCATAATTTATAATAAATAAAGACACTAGTAAACGGTATTTTTACTACGTAAAAATTGCATGTAATTAGTTGTATGTATCTACATTTTTCAAGTAACACTTAATCGATATCATATATCGAACAGTTACTGTACTTGCATACTCAAATAAGAAAACGAGAGAGATGACACAAACGTCGTTTTGGTGAATGCCTATAAAGCTGATAACGAAGTCGACGTTTGTTTGTGTACATGACCATAAGTGTAGCTAGCAGCAACGAGCGAGCATTTGATGTGAAACACGTTGATGGTCTAACATGTATTAAATAAACAACGATTTTGACTCTGTGTGAAAACGCTATGTACAATACTTCGAAAAGAAAATAAGAAATGAACGATTGCAGTATGCATTTTCGAATACACTTACAAGATTGTTGTATACTAACAATTTGACCGTGTGCGGTGCGCATAACCTTGGTTGAACCTGCACAACACTTTTTTTCCCTTGAACTGAGACAAAGGACAACGCGCGGTCTAGTCCTATTCTCTTTTATAGATTTTTATAAAATATAAACAATTGTGAATATTAATATATGAAATGATGTCATGTGACGCAATTGGTGATACCTGCAATGCGATGGCCACGTCTACAAAAGTTTCGAGTACAGCGTTAGAGACGCCCGGTATTAGCAATGCCCCCGGCCAGAATAAAATAGCTTTAATAACAGGCATTACAGGACAGGATGGGTCTTATCTGGCAGAGCTTCTGCTCAAAAAAGAATATGAAGTACATGGCATTATACGAAGAGCAAGCACATTTAATACCACAAGAATTGAGCATCTTTACGCAGATCCGCAGGCGCACAAAGGTGGTAAAATGAAACTACATTACGGCGATATGACGGATAGCAGTAGTCTCGTAAAAATTATTAATATGGTAAAACCCACAGAGATATACAATTTAGCGGCACAATCACATGTGAAAGTGTCATTCGATTTAAGTGAATACACAGCGGAGGTTGATGCAATTGGTACTTTGCGTATACTTGATGCAATACGCACTTGTGGTATGGAACATGTAGTGCGATTTTATCAGGCTTCGACGTCAGAACTTTTTGGTAAAGTGGTGGAATCGCCTCAAAATGAGCAAACACCATTTTATCCCAGGTCTCCTTATGCCTGTGCCAAGATGTATGGTTTCTGGATTGTTGTTAACTATCGCGAAGCTTACGGAATGTATGCTTGTAATGGTATACTATTTAACCATGAATCACCACGACGTGGTGAGAATTTCGTAACCCGCAAGATTACGCGATCAGTAGCAAAAATATTTCTCAATCAGCTGGAATATTTTGAACTTGGCAACCTTGATTCGAAGCGAGACTGGGGTCACGCTTCTGACTACGTCGAGGCAATGTGGATGATGCTACAGAAAGATTCACCTTCAGATTATGTGATTGCTACAGGTGAAGCACATAGTGTGCGTGAATTTGTAATGGCTGCATTTCAATTTATCGGGAGAGACATAATATGGCAAGGTGAAGGTGTGAATGAGGTCGGGGTCGAGGCTAAAACAGGGATAATACGTGTGCGCATTAATCCAAAGTATTTTCGACCTACGGAAGTAGATATGCTTTTAGGCGATGCTGCTAAAGCCAAGAGAGAGTTGGAGTGGACGCCAAAGATTAGTTTTCATCAATTGGTGCGCGATATGATGACTTCCGATATTGAGCTTATGAAAAAGAATCCCATTGCATAGTTATTAGGGACAAAGTATATTTATAAACATATATTAAATAATGCACAAAATAATATTTATTAGTTTTTAAAGAGATGTTTTGCTTCGTCTGAGTAATTGTTAGCTTAAAATTTAGTCGATTTGCAATCATTCCTTCAATTTTATATAAATAATAAATATGTATATTTTATTTTTACACACAATGTGTAAATAAAATTAGTATGCAATAAGGACTGTAACTTACACGCTGTGTTTTTGTGTTTGTTGTGAACATTTTCCCAGTCCAAGTTCAGTAAGCACAGGCTTTGTGTAATGATTTAACAGCCACGGTCACAGGAGATATCCAACCAAGAGGATCGAAAATCTTTTGAGATTTCAGATACAAGTGTTTGCTTGTTGTTTAAACCAAATTCCCTTGTTATTATCTTGTGTGAGAAGCAATCAGTCCGGAATCCAGATAACACCTAGCAGACATATCTTCAAATTGGTTGGAATATAATATGCTTTCAACCTTGTCTCCTTCTGAAATGTCTCTAAGAACACACTTTTTAAGCTGGAAACTGTCAACCATAAGCAAATTGTTTAAATGAGTGTACTAATTTTGAGCTTCAATACAAAAAAAAAAAAAATGGAACCGTTTTCTATGGCACAACTGTGCAGCGATGTTTCTAAAATAAAAATAAGTCATTGATTAAAAGAACCATCATTCGATACTAAGCATTGTCTACTTACAAAAATCGCATTCTTGCCAATATAAACAAAGGAACCAATTACGGCTGCCGACACCACTGCATCATCACGATATGCATTGGAAAAAAGGCTAAGCCTTTACTTAATCGTTATTTTTACTAATAACACAATAACGTCCCGTACGAGCATTGGCGCAATCCCTTCATTGACCCACTGTATGCCTGTCATCTTCCTGGTCTTCGCTGTCAGTATTGAGATATTGTAATGTAACGTTTATAAATGCCGATTAGAGCTAATAAAGATGCAATAATCATTAGGAGCCCAAATTTATTAGATGGCCAAGGCTGCTGTGGCCTTGGGCCAGTGGAATTGTTCTTTGACAAAGAAAGTTGTTCTTTATTTTTGAAAATAATCTTTTAGTTTTATGAAAATCTAATATAAAAAAATAACTTCAAGTTTTGTTGGATTGTTGTTTTCGGAACACTTATATTTTTACATTTAAATGGTAATCTTTAACACAAAAACAATACTATTTCTATTCCATTCCAAAACTATTTAAATTTTTAGAAAATATACACATACTAGTCATGTACATTTTTTAATGTTATGTAAAATTTTCTCATTACTTGATTGAGCGTACCGTTTTCTAACTCAGTACCTTAGAAACCGGGTTTATCGATACCATGCACGGTGTTATCTCTCGGCTTAGCTTTTCCAAAAATGGCTGCAGCTTGTTCGGTTTCAGCCAATGCGTTAATGGGTGCTTGCACTGTTCTAGGCATCAAGATCAGCTTCGGGCGTTTTTGATCATCATCGATTAGGGTCGGTTGGTTGAAAACTGTCGCACGGAGATTTTGTTCCTGCTTATTTGGATTATAGTGGCCTCGACGATCTCGATTCCCATTTTGATTGAAATTGGCATACCTGTCAAAATTGCCTATATTGTCTCTTGATCGAACATTATGATACTGAGCTCTCACTGAACGTTTATTGAAAGGATAGTCTGAGTCATTGCTTCTGCTGCGTGGACTTGATGTTGGTTCCGCAAAGCTATCAGAACCTGAACTGCTGCATAAACTTTTTGTATCACACACTTCGTTGTAGCGGCGCCTTGGAAGCATATAACTGTTACCGCGGTCCCGATTGTCTCCACCAAATCCGTAAGCACGAGTTTCAAAACTGCCTCCACTGCCACCACTTCCTCTGCCTCCACTGCCACCACCACCACCACCTCTACCTTCACTGCCACCACTTCCTCTGCCACCTCTGCCTCCACTGTCACCACCACCTCTGCATCCACTGCCACCACCACCTCTGCACATAGAAAAAGAGTTACGCCTGCTATCGGCAACATCTATTTTTAGTGGAGCTGAGTAGTTATCGAGTTTTATTCTGCCATTAAACGATAATGCACGTTTTAATTCATGCAGAGTTTCAAATTCTACGTAGCAATATCCTTTAAATTCATCAGTTTCTCTATCCTTCATAAGCTGCACGTTTTTAACGTCGAAATTTTTAAATATTTTCATTACATCGCCTTGTACCAGTCCTTGAGGTAGATTACCCACATAAACAATAAAAGGCGGTTCCATCGGCACTTGTTGGTATGATCTATAGTCTCGAAAATTTCGCTCTCGTCCAGTATCCGTGAATATTATTGAAATTACTCTTGCGTGTGTTATAATTCACCAAAAAAAAGTTGTACGCGTCGTTTAATATTATTTTTTTAAATTGAATTTAATATTTTGTCAGAGAGATCTCACACACGAGTGATTAGTTTTTCCTGATTTATTGAAACATTCAATGATTTCAGTTGTTACTGAGTTAAAAAGAAAATTTTGTATTCATTGATTGTCAAGTTATGAATTCTATATTTCAGACTTTTAAAATAAATTCAAAGAACATTTATAGAACTGCTATGCAAATTAATAAGTCTTTCTCGGGAGGCTTGTCAGTCGCTCCCAAAGTCCAGCATTCGTGGCATCTCTTGGATGGTCTTCCTCTTCATCTTGCGTTGTTTTATTGTGTGGTCTAGTGACTTCTTTCGATAGGAGAAAAAGGGAGACAAATAACACCACAGCACAACATCTCAAGAGTTGGGCAACCCTGAACGAATTTTTTGCTAGAACTAGGAGAAAGTAAACTTATATCTTGGTTCCCATGAAGAATATCCTGTCAGCTCTCTTCAAGTCATCCCGTTGAGTCTTCTGCCTCTGTTCGTGACTGCCTGTTGACTTGGAGCTGGTCGTATTACATTCTCCCTTTGTGAAATTGTAGTTAAATTCTCATACTTTTAATAATCTCATAATATTCTTCGCCAACATAAAACAGCTAATGATGATTTTAGAAAATTGCAAATTGTAATTGTAATATGCGTAGCAGAAATACTCCATACTTCATACTTTGGAAATTCTTTTAAATCATGTATTTTCCATAAATTTTACCTTTGCGCGCAACATTTCATTTGTGTTTTTTTTTTTTGTGTGTGTACTAAGACCTATGAGTATTTCGATCAAGGTTCCTGATGCAGAGCCTGTGTAAGAAAGCCATAAGTACAAATTTAAAAATCCTCGATGGTTTCGACGTTTAACATGAAGCATGGAGGCCCCTTTGAATTTAACAGCGAAATACTCAAAGCGAGACAAGAAAAAACGTCGGCGTCACTGCCGCATTGGCATAAAAAGACAGAAAGATCAGAACGACTAAAGCTCAAATGAGGCAAAAGTCGGCTAAATTCACATTTCGTAGTAGTTTGAAATATTGTAGAGAGATGTGGACTGCATGTGCAGGTAAAGAGCTTTTGTAACACTGAAAGTGTGTGGTTGTGGATTTTGTTTACCTCAAGTTTCGTAAAAACACTCAAGTTGGCAGCGCCGTTTTGCCGCTAACATCTGTTCTGACAATGCCATAAGATTTAATTTACCCATCGTGAGTATTTTTCTTTTTTGTTAATTTGTTTGCTTGAGATTTTCAAAATTAATTCAAAAATTAAAATTAATAAATAATATTTCGTTTAGCGATAGAATGGCTGCAACAAAAGTGCTACGCGCTTTACTGCAAGAGCTGCGAAATGCATCACCAAATGGTTGCATAAAAGACTCGTTAGCGGCTCGCTACATTTTGGCTCAATACAAAAAATACTCGACAACTGATCAGCAATTGTGCAAAGCACGGAATGAGGTTCAGTTCTTGGGTGAAACGTATCTCACATACTTACAGAGTCTACGGCGCTTCAGTGAGCTCCACAAAGAATATCATGGACGCGGTGAGCGAAGCGTCAGGGATACTGCTGATTTAGTGGGCTTCAAACTACCCACAGATCCGAAATAAGTAGACTGAGTTGTGTGAGTCAGTGAAGGATGATGGACGGATGAGGCTTTAGCATAAGAGGCAAATTGTTGTTGGATTGTCTACAAATATAGAAAATTATATATGAAATACATTCACATGGTATTAAAAACAAATAGTTGATGGAAAAATTTAATGGATACAAGTACAAATTTCATCTTCTGTATACAAAAAGCAGTTCATTTCATCTTTAAGGAGTTTGCTTCCATAAAAATTTATTGTTTAATTATCTCATAATTCTGAGAAACCGCGCATTTTGGTTTATTGCGCGTTCTCATTGACATAATTAATGTTAATTAATTTCATTTGAAGACATTCATACTTGAATGGACTTGGATGCATTGCAATGCCAAGAGTTTTGGACACCATCAGAACAGACTTCTTTGCTCTACTCTAACTGCATCTAAACAAAGTAAAAAACAAGTAAGTGCAAGGGTTTCTTTAGATATTTTTTATGGTTATGGCTGTAACTCGTTGTTGTTATTAGTCGCATCTACATGCGCGGCATGCAAATGATGTACGCAAACAATAGTATAAAGAGATGATAACAACAATAATAATATTGTATGTAATTATGAACACAAGTCTCACAGACAATTGCCGGCGACGCTAAGGAATTTCTTATGATTTGAGAGCAACAAGTGCTTGTGGGTGGGGGAGTACAACACACGCACATAAGATGCCATTGTTGTCACGTTTCGTTTTATTTGTCCTCCTTCTTCATCTTCTTCAAGCTGATTCAAGTCTGCGTTGCACAATCATTTGTTCGTATGTTGGTGCGTTTTTTTTATTTGTTTTTGGTGCCAGCCACACAGTGCAATGTTCTGCTGATAAATGCAAGTGTGCAAGTAATGGAAAAACTGAAAGAGTTCAAACTACTTTGAACTTCTCATCAACACATCTACTCAAATCAGTATCATCAATTTATTCATGTTTTATCATATTCCTTTTCTGTGATGCTTATCAAGATTTCAACATGGGCATGATGGCATTTTTAAATAATTTAAATACTCTTGAGATTGAATCACTTTTATTTTCCGTTTACAAAATTTCTTTTAAAAATTTCTTTAATTTTTAAATACCGACGAACGATCGCTGAGGATTGTTGCTTTAACTGAAGCCTTCAAGATTTATGTTTTGGCGTGCGCCTTCTTGCTAAAAATATCTATAAAGTGATCATTTTTATTGGCTTTTGGCTTCTACGTCCACAGATTTAGATTTACAATTTCGAAATGCAACCAAACTTTGTATAAATCTATGTATTTTGTCGTTCGCTAGTCATTTTCATTCATTCAGATCTCAAGAGCACCGCTCATTGTTTCTTTTTGTTTTCTTTAATCTTATAGCCACTTAGCGAGGTTTATTATTATTATTGCCAAAATGTACCTATTTGTTGTTCATTCAAGTGGCCTATGTCATCTAAGATGTATGTTGTACTAATGATGATGGTGTGTGTGTATCCACTGCCGCCTGCTGATTTATATTTATAAATAAATAAAAATGTCATGGAATGAGAAAGCATCTCGTTTTGTTGGTTTGATAAGCACAACAAAATCAAAAACATTCACTAACCTTTTCACAGAATCAAACTAATTATAGTGAATTAATAATGACATACACTGTCCGTGTGTGTGTGTGTGTGTGTGTGTGTGTTTGTTAATAGTTTATAGATTGCCAAACTAAATAAAAAATTTATAAAATGATTTTAAAAGTGCAGAACGAACAGAAGAAATACAAAATGCTGAGTCTTTAGTCATGAAGTCTTAATTTCTTGTTGCGTTTCATTTTACGAATACCAAAAGTTTTCGCGGTCTCAGAATATTTTCACTTCGAACACATGACCATATCAATATTTGCTTTATAAAGTAAGTACAGGAAAAATCACATAGAAAGTCTTTATTTATGGCCAAAAAGCACAATGGTCGGAAATGCAAAAATTTTGGTATAAATATAGAAAATAATAAATAAATATTTAGATTTTAGGAAATAAGCTTAATTGTCCTAATTTATTTTACAAACAGATGTTTTCCATCTGAAATTTTATTGTTCAGTTATTTCCGCATGACGAACACATTGAAAATGTAAAAAACTTTGTCAAAAATAATTAGAACAACAAATATTAGTAGTCGAAAATAATAGCGCAAGATTTGTAGAATACAGGAGATAAGCCGAAATTTATGTTTTTATGTTCTGGGTAACCTAAATGTCAAGTGTTTTGTGGAGTAAAAGTTGGCAAGAGTCGTTTTACATTTGCAACTCTTGAGCAGAATCCTCTCTGGCAATTTTTGTTTTGTGGTCGAGGAAGGCGCGGTGAGCGAGGGGTAGTCGAGATGCTTGTACCAGCAACAGTTTGTGATTCTGTCGACGTTTTCGTTTTCTTCTTTCGCCTTTTCCATTGTTTGTTATTTTGGTTTGGTTTCGTAGAGTAAGGATGGATGAAATTGCATTGTAGAAGCAGCGGAATGTAATCAAATTTTCCGAAAGAAAAACATTAGTAAAGAGGAATGTAAAAATATTGCAAGCCCGCAATATCAAAGAAGAATGAACGATTGCTTAGCAACTCGCAATCGCAAATTTAAATTCGGACCAAGCTACCCGCTGTTTCTTGCAACTAGTAGTGAAATTTTATTTATGAAAATATACTTAAATAATTCGGCGACATGCATCCATAAGTGGTTTATGCTGGTTTTTAAAAAAATTGTTACAATTTCATTCAACTTAGAGCAAATGTGGAATGATAGTGGGCGCAGAACTGTTGCTATTTCAGATTGGATCTTCCAAAAAATTAATAATAATCTCGAATTAAATCGAACTAAAAAACAACAATTATGGATGAAAAATGAATGTTTGAATGATGCAGGATGTCCACGCTTGACATACTCGTATGTATAACGAAGGTGGTATGTGTTTAAAAACAAAAATAGCTACCAAACTTTCCACTGAGTTCCAAGGTTTGTCTAAAAACAACTGTCTCTTTTTTTCATATGGCTAAATATTCGTGGTATTCGATGTCGCTGATTGTTTACAAAGTTTTGGTACATGGATTTTAAATTATTTTAGCATCAGTAGTTCGCGTCGGATGCCTAGACAAATTCTACAAATTTTCTCATTCCCGACAAAACATCGGCATTAATAATATGATGAATATGTTTCATCAAGCCTTGGATTAATGGGATTCACTGCTTTCAAGTCAAAATAAAAAGAAATTGCCGTTAAACATGTTGGCCCTTTTAGCAGGGCAGACTTCCATAAAGAAAAAATACAGGACACTTGCATCTTTGTATATGAAAAATTTTACTTACAAGTAAAATACAAAAATGCGTAACATTTTTCACTTACATTGGCAGTTAAATTGGGCGTGGTCAGATTGATTGATTGGAAATTTTATCGCGTTCTTGTACATGAAATTATGTAGAATTAAATGTGCCACAAGTTAAAAATCTAATTAATGCCAAAACTTTGGCCTTTCGAACCAGTGTGCAACGACGAAACTTGTTTGATGCCATGAAGTTCACTCATAGATGAGTTTCACTGTAAAGTATCTTGTATCTGAAAAAGCAGCAAATCATAAAATTGTATTTTAGTTTCGTTTAAACTGTCGCCATTGTCGGACGTCTATGAGCGCGTGGAATAAATTTTATATGTGTGTGTGTTGCCTCTACATCGAGCAGTAAAACGAGTGTTTGTGTGAGTGAGTGTGTGACGACGGTAACAAAAAAAAAAGAAGGCAAAGCTAAATAAAATATTAACAATAAATAAACCAAAATATATCGCGTAACTTTGAAATGTTGGCTGCGTGTTAACTTAACAAAAATAAATTGCAATGCAATGCAAAAGTTTTGTGAATTAACTAAGTAAAAGAAGAAAGATAGACAATAAATGAATGAATCTTTTTCTTATGATCATCTGTGACATTTAGTGAGTGATCAACTTTGTGTGTTGCTAATAAGAAAGAAGCGCAATTATTTATCAATCTTTCTAAACAATTCAATAAGCAGTTTCTCTTCTCTTCTCTTCTATTCTAATTTTCTTTTCTTTTTTATTTGACTTAAGTTTTTCTTGATTGAAAATCTAATTTACTCATATTTTATATGTGTTTTTATATGTTTGCAGATCGAACTAAAGACACACAATCATATGTATGTAGATACTTCATAGAAATAGCAAAAAATACAGATACTTATATTTTGGATGGTCAACATTAGTTAAACCAATCTCAAATTCAGCTGTTCTAAACATGCTTTTTTCCATTAGCTTTGGCTTCAATTTCAGTTTGATTTATTCTTGAGCTCAGCTTCTTCAACTTGACCGCGTCTTGTTTTTTTTTTTTTTTATTCTCTTGTTGCGCATCTTTGGTTTTCTTTGTTCTTTTAACTTAACTCGTTTATGTAGCGCATTTGTTGTTATCTTGGTGGTTGTTGTTGTTGTTGTTGTCCCTCTACCTACATACGTCAGAATACTTGTAGATCCTAAAGTGCAGTGTGTGCGCTTAGCAAGTATCTTTAAGATACTTTGCTTACATACAATAGTATATCTACATATGTAACTGCGTCAATGCATTTGTCTGTCTGTTTGTCTGTCTGTCTGCTTGTATTTCTCCCTCTATATATGTGTGTATGTGTGTGTGTGTTTGTTCCTTTAATATATTTTCTTGTTGTTTTTGTTAATTTTCTGATTTACTTTTTGTTTCCCCTCCCCCCCTTCAACTTGAGTTGGTCCACAAGAAACGTTTTTGTTTTTTATGTCGTTGATGAGGAAAAACAAGTTTTAAGCAAGAAAAATAAAGTGTACAGCTGCAACAATAACAATAAACAACAACAATAACAACAACAAAAATAATAACATAAAACGAAAAGTTCAATTGAAGTACACAAAATTGTGTAAGAGATTCGTTTTCATTGCAACAACAAAACAAAACAAAAGTATCTTGAATCCTAAAAAGATGTAAACTTTTCTTCCAATTAAGTTAAAAAAAAACTTAAAAAATAAATAAAAATCATAATTCTATATAAAAAATATGTGAAAACCAATAAGATATTCAATTTTCTTCCACAAATTGAACTAATTAAATGAAAATTGAACTTGAAATATATAAAAAACAAAACTCAAAATTAAATGAAATCCTATAAAATAACATTGAGTAACTTTGAGTGATAAAAAGTTTTAGAAAGCCAAAAAGATATTAAGTTTTCTTCCACAAATTGAACTAATTAAATGAAAAATGCATTTAAAATATATGGAAATCATAACTCAAAATTAATTTAATTAAAATTAAATCCTATAAAATAACATTGAGTATCTTTGAGTGTGGAAAAATGTTTCTTAAACCTATTAAACATTAATAAATTAGCCTTATCATAAATACCCAATATCTTCTAAGAACTAATAAATATTTCAAAAAATGACAACACAATTCTGCACAGAAACTGAAAATGAAAAAAAAAAAAAAACAACTTTTAGTCACTGAGAAATAAGAAAACACTCATATAACCAAAAGGAGAAGAGCACAAGCAGAAAAGAATGTGAAAGTTTCTCAACATAATCAATTTTTTTTTTTTTAAGAAATCACAAAAACAAAAATAAGAAATTTTTGTTTTTTTTTTGTTTTTGGCACAAAATGTTGTGTATTTTTTTATTTATTTATTTTTTGTTTTATATAAAATTTGTCTCAATATTTCATGTTAAATGTATCTAAATAGTGTTGTAGCTGCAAGCATCAGTGGCCGCATGTGTGTTTATTTATTTCTTAAAGTGTCAAAAATAATTAATTTCAAAAGGCTGCAGAGACACTCAGTTTCAGTTTTTTCCTTTTTATATTGTATCTTCTATAGTAGTAGTAGAACCACTTAATCTCAATCTCTCAATTTCAACTGTCCCTTTATTTTTCATTTTGCAGCAAAGTGAAATTACAGCGCAGCTACTTATGTATTTACAAATAAAACGAAAGCAAAGCCATGTGAATCTTTTCAACGGATAAATAAAATAAATGAAAAAGTATCTCAAAAGTGTGTTACGCCAAAAAGTAAAGAAAGAAAGAAAAGATAAAAAATATATACAAAGAAATTTAAAAATAAAAGTGCAAAAACATAAAACGCAACAAGTGTTCGACATGTGTCCACAAAAAGAAGGCAGTGATTTGTTGCAGGCCATTGAGCTCCATTGAGTTCGCATGAAAAGCGCAAAAAAATCTTTTTAAAAGCTAATAAGAAAAATCTACAAAATTTAAGTGAAAAATAGAAAGAGAACAAAATAAATAAATAAAAAACAAAAAAAAAAAAAACTAAAAAATAAAAAAAAAACAAAACAAAAATCTAAATAAAAATCTACAGAACGATGGGTTTCTCATCGGCGCTGCAAGGACGAGCAGCACATGAGGCACTCATTGGCCGTCAAGATGCTGAATTACGTCTAATGGAGACAATGAAGCGTTCGATACAAATGAAAGCCAAATGCGATAAGGAATACGCACTCAGTTTGGCTGCTGTTGCTCAACAAGGATTGAAAATTGATCGTGTTGATGATATGCAAGGTAAGCAAAATATAATCAAATATATTATTGTACATTTAAGATGAATACCCTATATCTAGTGTAAGGAGGAATGATTACCATAGAAGAAGAGTCGATGTTCATCTGCTTCTATACAATTCTATCCACCTGTTTTTGTACTATTGACGTGGCATTTTTTATAGATACAGATAATGTGTTTCAGTTGATATTTCCTGCTTGCTGAATCCATACAACAAACCTAAACAATCTTGTATTGCAAACTGTGTTTTTGTTGATCATACGCACTTTATTTTTAGATTCTTTACGCAGTATATATTATTATAACTTTGTCATGTAAGGGTTTGTAAGAGACAGAAGAAGACATCAGAGACCCCATAGAGTATATATAGCTACGAGTATATTCTAGATCATCTCGACGAGTTGATTAATGCAAACTAGTCCCTCAGTTTTTGAGCTAGAGAACTGAAATTTGTGTGAATCAGGAGAATCAGGCCACTAGGAGGGGTACGTCCCATACAGACCCAAAATCAAAATCATGTTCTTATTATAAAACATTTTTTGTTTTTTCTATTATCGAAGTGAAATTTGAATAGTATAAGTGTCTAACTTATATTCACTAACCATGTAAATTTTAAGACCGTAGGTTACCTGGAACGTATAGCTCCCATACAAACCCAAATTCAATATCATGTTCTTATTAGCAAAACTTTATTGTTTTTTTTTTTTTTGTTATCGGACTGAAATGTCCATAGTGTAAGTGTCTGACTCATAATCACCAAGTATGTAAATTTCAAGACCCTAGAATTACTGAATCGTATAGCTCCCATACAAACCCAGATTGAAATTTATGTTAGTATTAGAAAAACTTTTTGTGTTTTGTGTTATCGAATTGAAATTTGGATAATATAAGTGTCTAACTTATATTCACTATCCATGTAAATTTCAAGACCCTACAATTACTGGATCGTAGCTCCCAAGACTTCCAAGACAAGATTCCAACGGTCAGAATCGATCGTCAGGCACAGCCTCATCTTATGGTTAGAAAACCATGGTCAGTAATTGGCAATTAACCTGCTGGAAAAAACCCTCTGGATCTCCCGTTCCAATTCTCTGCTCCTATAATAATAAAAAAAAAAAAAATACAAGTGTTGTTCTAGTCCATTCAAATTCGTCTGTCTGTCATTTGACAGACAGATAAAGAAGAGAGTAAAAAAACAATGTTTATATAAGGTTTATAATCGAAAATTATATGGATCGAATCAATGTTTTGTTAAAGTTGCCATATAAACTACTAGTGTTATAATTTCTATATAAGCAAATTTTTTGTGGTGTCAAATGGTGAACCAAATTTAATTTAAAGTCGAATCGAATACCCTTCATATCTTGTTAACTTTTAACTTTCTTTCTCTCTGTATCTGTTAACGTCACTTGCCAATTTATCAATTTGAAATGCATTACAAATAAAAAAAAAAGGTCTGGCTAATCTTATCAGGATCGGGTGACTCCCCTGTCTGTCTATCATTTCTTTAATTGTAACTGCCAAAAAGGTTTAACACATTTCAATTGCTTTAATGATCTCATTGATTAAATACACTCGTCGTAATAATCGTAAACCATTGAAAATGTTCATTTTCAAATGTTTTTGTTTCATTTTTGGAATGTTGCCATCAAAATTTGAAGTCATTGAAGATGGCAGCATATGTCTAATGGAGGCATTCATTGTTGAACAATGCGTGAGTGTAACAAATTTAAGAATAGTAAAAACAAATAAATAAATGCAGTTTAAAATTTTTAGCAACTAAAAACAAATGATGGTGATGATAATGATAATGATGATGATGATAATGACAATTTAACACATTCCAAACGTGTGCCTACGCCTAGTATTCGAAACAATCGACATGCATTTAGATACACGTGCATATTAATTTTGTTTAAAAATTTCCCACAATTCAATTATCTTCACTTCACCTGTCTTCATTTTTTTTCTACGTCAAACATTACCTACCTGACTCTATTATTTTATTATTGTTGTGGATGTGGATGTGGATGATATTGCTGTCGTCACTTTTGAATATTTTGTATCTTAAAGTTATAAAATTGCATATTGTACGAGTACGAGTATCTTTCTGCCTATGCCCCACATTGCATTTTTATTGTAGAGATGTGTAATTGCCGATTGTGCGCAATTTTCAGTGTCAGTTTCATCAGCCACAAAGCAAAACATTTTATTTCTTTATTTTTCAGTTTAGTGTTGTTTATTTATTCGTTTGTTTGTTTATGTTTACGAGAAAAATCTATCTATCTATCTATCTATCTATCTGTATCTGACGGATGTATAAAAGCAACCAAACCAAAGCAAAGCAAAGCAAAGCAAACCATAGCAAATGAAACTAATTTACAATCATTTGAAATAGTTTTCGACAGATACAAGAAGCAACATTTTAGATGAAAATTACTGCAAATTATTTACTTCACTTCACTTCACTTCATTTCGTGTTGAAAGTTCAAGTGCAGCTGATGCACCTCAATTTATATTCTTTTGACTTTGAAGTTGTTTTTTTTTTTGTTCATTTTCTGTTTTAAATTAAAATAATTGTGAATTTTACTATAAAGATTTAACCTTGTCCATGAACTTGAAATAGCAAAAGAAAAACAAAAGATATTTTATTTAATATTTGCAAACAAAAAACAAAACAAAAGAAAATAAATAAAACTGAAAATTACATATTTAATATTTCGCTCCAATTTTCAAAAAAAGAAAAAAAAAAAGAAGAAATTATCTAAAGCAAAAATTAACAAAGCATAACGTTAGTTACATGTTAGTTACAAATATTTGTTATGTATTTAGTTTAGTTTAATTTAATTTAGTTTAGTGATGAAGAAGATGATGAAAGATTTATAATTTTGTAATTTGCTTAAACTATTTACAGGCAGCCTTATATTGAAGTCCTGGCGCTCTTATATGGATGATTTGGATCATCAGGCAAAACAATTTCGCATTAATGCCGAGCAACTTGATGTTGTTTGTGAAAAACTTGCTCATCTCTCACAGGATAAACGTAAGGCCCGCAAAGCCTATCAAGAAGAACATGCAAAGGTTGCTGCACGTTTAAATCATGTAAGTTGAAAGAAAAATATTCTACCTACCTAGAGAATAGAGAATAGAGAAATTTGGTGAAAGGTTCTACAATTTAAAGAGCCATTGAGCCCATTTTTGTTTTGTTTGGTATGCAGAATGTTGTTCAAGTTGGGTTAGGGTCAAACAAATGCTGCTGGTCAATTGCCATTAGGCCTTTACTAGAAGTAGAAGTACTAGTAGTAGTAGTAGTAGTAGTAGTAGTTGGTGTAAACGATAAAAATCTTTATGGGTTTCCACTGCAAGCAACGCATGGAAAAATGTTTATCTAGGTCTCCTGTCCCCTGTCTCTGCCTTTAGTTTCTCTCGTTTTGTCTTTTATATTCTTCAATTTGATTTATGACACAAAATGCGCAAAGAGGCAGAATAACAAAAAATTGAAGAAACAAAAAAAAAAAAACTAAATAAAAAGTTATTGATTTTCATCATGAAATTACAAAGAACTGAAATGTATTGTACTTAGATTCCACAATTCCATTACAAAACATACCAACACGATCCATCCGAACTTCATAAATTTCTATCTCTCTCTGTTTCTGCCTCTGCTTTTACCTCTGGTTCTTTTGCTTTGTTTTATTGTCATGTAGTAGTTGTTCGTCAGTTTATGAATAGTAAGAATAATTACAATTTTTAAATACCCTTCACATTTAGTTCTGTGTGTGTGTGTATTACATATTAAAGAAGACATGAGAAAGCTAAGAGTTCGATGTAGGCAATATGTTTGGCATTTAGTCCAACATTCATTTTAGAAGGACTATCACTAGGAATTTCTAAATCAGTTTTATCTTAATATTCAATATAATAAAATATTGCCCCAATTTACCCACTAGTATATCAGTGTTCTTCAGAGAAATAATCCAAAATCTGTAATTCAAATCCTATCTACAAAAAGAAAATGATCTGAAAACCCTTACATCCAATACACCCACACCAAATATTATATCATCTACTTTTACTTATTTTTACATATAGAAAACTTTTTTATATTTTGGAATCAACAACTTGAAATTGCCTTAAAAACTTGGTAATAAACAGCAAACAAAGTAATCAATTAGAAAATTCTACATCTTCTGATGTATAAAAATTCTTTGTTCGTGTCTTGTGCGCGGCCAAACCGTTTATCGGATTGCAATGAAATTTTGTTTGTGTGTATGGTTAATTCCAGCCTTGGACATAGGATACTTTTAAATCCGATATGTGGATCAAATTGTGCTTGCAGACATATTTTAAAATCATTCAATAGTCTGTGTGAAAAACCTCTGAGAATATGTCTATTATCAAATCAAAGTATTGATTCGCATATTTTTTTTTTTTAAAACTATTTCAAATGCTCTGCAACGTACTACAGTTTGTTTGAAATATAGTAAAGAACGTTTTTATACAATAATACTGAGGACAAGGCCAGCATTGCATACTAATATGGGATTTCTTATATGTTTGACCGCTTGTTCCAAAGAAAGCGAAGCGCATGAAATACCAGAAATGCATTCTACTGAAAGTGAAGAACTTCTCTTTTTGATTCTTATTCTATACATGATTGTGCTGATCACACAAGTTCAAGGAATTCGGATAGCAATGCGATGCTGGACCGTGTACTTTAGTTCTTGGTAAATTCTACAAAACTTCTTCTGAAAAGCGTCTATAATATTCTTTATAACTGATTTTAATGTTTTGTGATATATTGTTTTTTTTTTAATGAATATTTGACAGCTTCATTGATTTCATTATGATTTTGTAAATATTTCATTGTTCCCTGGCTAATAAACTTATTGTTTACCTCAAGCTAAGTGAGTCAATAAAACTGTGACATGCACACAGATACTTTCAAACATACAAATAATACAAACACTCAGAAGTACACACACACAAAGTATTTTTAAGCAGCTTAAGGTGCGTGACATGTGTTAAGTGTGAGCAACATCCCAATCTCAAGTTAACTAAGGTGGGCCCAACAATCAAACCGAACCGAACCGAGTTGAGGTTATCAACCTAACACAAGAAAGAGATGATAAAAACTGTTTGTTTACAATATTTTCTTCATCATCATCATCATCATAATTATCAATATCATTGACTAATTTGCCCATTAAAATTTAAAAGAAATGAGAAAAGTAATAAATAAGGAAAATGCAATAACAAAAACCCCAACAAATGTGAAAGATACTTAGAAGACTCTTTCAAATTTTCAATCGATATTTAGTACTTACAATATGATATGAAGGGAATTGGAGATACATACTCCATACTGTATCTCCAAGTTTAGTCTGAATGAAATTTTTGCACTTTGTGCTTGTTTATTTAAATTTATTTATTCACTTTAGTTTTTGCCACTTTTACTTTTAAAAAGAAAAAAAATAGTAGTTAAAAGACTTTGACTTGAAGAAAATTTGAACGACAACTCATTTGTCATAATGTAGCAGTGCAACAAATCATTGGCAACATGTTGCTTTTTCAAAGAATCACAAGAACTTGCATAAATAAGGAAAATTTGCTAAAAAAAAATGTGGGAGAAAAAAAAAGAAAGGAACAAGACAAACTAAACAACAACGAACAAGTTAAAAGACTTTGACTTGAAGAAAATTTGAACGGCTACTCATTTGCCATAATGTGCAGTGCAACAAATCATTGGCAACATGTTGCTTACTCAAAGAAACACAAGAACTTGCGTAAATAAGGAAAATTTGCTAAAAAATTGTGGGAGAAAAAAAATGAAAGGAACAAGACAAACGAAACAACAACAAACAAGTTAAAAGACTTTGACTTGAAGAAAATTTGAACGGCTACTCATTTGCCATAATGTGCAGTGCAACAAATCATTGGCAACATGTTGTTTACTCAAAGAATCACAAGAACTTGCATAAATAAGGAAAAATTGCTAAAAAAAAAAATGTGGAGAAAACAAAAAAAGGAACAAGACAAACTAAACACGAACAAGTTAAAAGACTTTGACTTGAAGAAAATTTGAACGGCTACTCATTTGCCATAATGTGCAGTGCAACAAATCATTGGCAACATGTTGCTTACTCAAAGAAACACAAGAACTTGCGTAAATAAGGAAAATTTGCTAAAAAAAAATGTGGGAGAAAAAAAAAGAAAGGAACAAGACAAACTAAACAACAACAAACAAGTTAAAAGACTTTGACTTGAAGAAAATTTGAACGGCAACTCATTTGCCATAATGTAGCAGTGCAACAAATCATTGGCAACATGTTGCATACTCAAAGAAACACAAGAACTTGCGTAAATAAGGAAAATTTGCTAAAAAAAAATGTGGGAGAAACAACAAAAGAAAGGAACAAGACAAACTAAACAACAACAAACAAGTTAAAAGACTTTGACTTGAAGAAAATTTGAACGGCAACTCATTTGCCATAATGTTGCAGTGCAACAAATCATTGGCAACATGTTGCATACTCAAAGAAACACAAGAACTTGCGTAAATAAGGAAAATTTGCTAAAAAAATGTGGGAGAAAAAAAAGAAACAACAACGAACAAGTTAAAAGACTTTGACTTGAAGAAAATTTGAACGGCTACTCATTTGCCATAATGTGCAGTGCAACAAATCATTGGCAACATGTTGCTTTTTCAAAGAATCACAAGAACTTGCATAAATAAGGAAAATTTGCTAAAAAAAAAATGTGGGAGAAAAAAAAAGAAAGGAACAAGGCAAACTAAACACAACAAACAAGTTAAAAGACTTTGACTTGAAGAAAATTTGAACGGCAACTCATTTGCCATAATGTTGCAGTGCAACAAATCATTGGCAACATGTTGCTTACTCAAAGAACCACAAGAACTTGCGTATTTTAGTTTATAAGGAAAATTTGCCAAAAAAAAATGTGGAAATGGAGAAAAAAAAAAGAAAGGAACAAGACAAACTCAAAAACAACAAACAAGTTAAAAGACTTTGACATGAAGAAAATTTGACCGGCAACTCATTTGCCATAATGTAGCAGTGCAACAAATCATTGGCAACATGTTGCTTACTCAAAGAAACACAAGAACTTGCGTAAATAAGGAAAATTTGCTAAAAAAAATGTGGGAGAAACAAAAAAAGAAGAACAAGACAAACTAAACAACAACAAACAAGTTAAAAACTTTGACTTGAAGAAAATTTGAACGGCAACTCATTTGCCATAATGTTGCAGTGCAACAAATCATTGGCAACATGTTGCTACTCAAAGAAACACAAGAACTTGCATAAATAAGGAAAATTTGCTAAAAAAAATGTGGGAGAAAAAAAAAGAAAGGAACAAGACAAACTAAACAACAACAAACAAGTTAAAAGACTTTGACTTGAAGAAAATTTGAACGGCAACTCATTTGCCATAATGTTGCAGTGCAACAAATCATTGGCAACATGTTGCTTACTCAAAGAACCACAAGAACTTGCGTATTTTAGTTTATAAGGAAAATTTGCCAAAAAAAAATGTGGAAATGGAGAAAAAAAAAAGAAAGGAACAAGACAAACTCAAAAACAACAAACAAGTTAAAAGACTTTGACATGAAGAAAATTTGACCGGCAACTCATTTGCCATAATGTAGCAGTGCAACAAATCATTGGCAACATGTTGCTTACTCAAAGAAACACAAGAACTTGCGTAAATAAGGAAAATTTGCTAAAAAAAATGTGAAACAAAAAAAGAAAGGAACAAGACAAACTAAACAACAACAAACAAGTTAAAAGACTTTGACTTGAAGAAAATTTGAACGGCAACTCATTTGCCATAATGTTGCAGTGCAACAAATCATTGGCAACATGTTGCATACTCAAAGAAACACAAGAACTTGCATAAATAAGGAAAATTTGCTAAAAAAAATGTGGGAGAAAAAAAAAAGAAAGGAACAAGACAAACTAAACAACAACAAACAAGTTAAAAGACTTTGACTTGAAGAAAATTTGAACGGCAACTCATTTGCCATAATGTTGCAGTGCAACAAATCATTGGCAACATGTTGCTTACTCAAAAAATCACAAGAACTTCCGCAAATAAGGAAAATTTGCTAAAAAAAAATGTGGGAGAAACAAAAAAAGAAAGGAACAAGACAAACTAAACAACAACAAACAAGTTAAAAGACTTTGACTTGAAGAAAATTTGAACGGCAACTCATTTGCCATAATGTTGCAGTGCAACAAATCATTGGCAACATGTTGCATACTCAAAGAAACACAAGAACTTGCATAAATAAGGAAAATTTGCTAAAATGTGGGAGAAACAAAAAAGAAAGGAACAAGACAAACTAAACAACAACAAACAAGTTTAAAGGCTTTGACTTGAAGAAAATTTGAACGGCAACTCATTTGCCATAATGTTGCAGTGCAACAAATCATTGGCAACATGTTGCATACTCAAAGAATCACAAGAACTTGCGTATTTTTGTTTATAAGGAAAATTTGCCTAAAAAAAATGTGGAAATGGAGAAAAAAAAAAGAAAGGAACAAGACAAACTCAAAAACAACAAACAAGTTAAAAGACTTTGACATGAAGAAAATTTGAACGGCAACTCATTTGCCATAATGTTGCAGTGCAACAAATCATTGGCAACATGTTGCTTACTCAAAGAAACACAAGAACTTGCGTAAATAAGGAAAATTTGCTAAAAAAAAAAATGTGGAAGAAACAAAAAAAGGAAGGAACAAGACAAACTAAACAACAACAAACAAGTTTAAAGGCTTTGACTTGAAGAAAATTTGAACGGCAACTCATTTGCCATAATGTTGCAGTGCAACAAATCATTGGCAACATGTTGCTTACTCAAAGAAACACAAGAACTTGCGTAAACATTTTTGTTTATAAGGAAAATTTGCTAAAAAAAAATGTGGGAGAAAAAAAAGTAAGGAACAAGACAAACTAAACAACAACAAACAAGTTGGTTGTTAATTTGGGAGATTGAGAAAATTAATAAATGAGAAAATTAGAAAATAAAACAAAAAGTATCAATCATAAAATTATGTAGATTTTCTTGTTTTTTTTTTTTATGTTTTTTTTGTCACATGCTGTGACCTAATAATCTTATTATAAGAACATGGTTTTTTTTAATTTCTTAATGTTTTTGTGATTTTGGGCAACAACAAACATTTTCTTTTCTTTGATTGCATGTGATTTTTTATAAATTTTACAAAAATTAATTTCGATTTAAAATACATTTTTATATAGTTTCAATTTATTTTTTCTTTTTCTTAAATTTCTGTATTATTTTCCTATATTTTATATTAGAAATTTATTTTAGATTTTGAACTTTTCTTATAAATAAACAAGAAAAATTATAAATTTATTCGCTAGCAAGAAATTTGCGTCTTTGATTTCCCGCATTATCTTTGAGACATAAAATTTTTCTTGTGAGTTTATAAAATCAAATCAAAACAAAAATAAAAATGTTTATAAACTGAAAGGTATTTAACAACAAAAACAATAATAACAACAACAAAAATAGCTAAAAAGAAAATAATAACAAGATAGAAGAAGAAAGATACACAAGAATAAAAATAAGTAAAACACATGTCAATCATGCATATGGTAAATGTATCTCAGTATCTATTGCTTATTGTCTAAACAAATTCACTCAATGAAATAAGCTCAACCATCAACATCATCACCACCATCATTATGGTAATCATGATCATCATCATCATCATCAACATCATCAGCTTGCCAAGTTAATGTATTTTACTTTTGACTTTCTTTATTTGATAGAATTTATTGACATAAATAATGTGTTTCTCATGAACTTCTAATTGTAAATTTTATCACAAAGCGAAACAAATTTTAAAAGGTTTTCCATTATGAAGTAAATTACACTAAAATGTAAGCAGAAGAAGTAAAAGAAGAGGGAACAAAGTTAACAAAAGAATATTGTTTCAATCAATCAATAAATAAATAATCATGAAACCACAATTTAATAAAGACAAAGACAAGAGTAAAGGAGCAACTTTTGTGTTTAAAGGACACCAATATAAACTACATACATAAGGGACATAACAGTGATGATAATGACGATGACTGAGGGGTTCAATAACTCAATAACTTTGGGACTGCAACATTTATACTTGGTAGAAAACATACAATTTTAGACAATTTATTGACATAGAATACAAAAGCAAATAGGGTAAAGCAAAGCAAAGCAACAATGCGTTGAATTTTATATATTTTTTACATGCATTTGCCATCTGTACCCACACCACCACCTCGTAACCACTTGTGACCACTAGAATAAATAGAAGAGAAATGTGTGTGTGTGAGAGTGTGTGTGTGATCCGCAAGAAACCCGATGAAATGCAAGCAACCTCAGCCCTGCAAGAACAATGACGACCAAAGACGACGCTAAAGACCACAAGACAAAGCTTGCGGTGTCAAGACTTTGGTATTGGACTTTGGTCGCTAGTGAAGTCAACTTCTTCAGTTCCACCGAGCGACCCACCGACCCACTGCCACTGTCACTTGTAAGCAAACGCGGCTTGTTTACTCAATGAATGAACTAAAAAAAAAAGAGAAAAATTGTTTGATTTATTATATGGAAGAAGAACATGTGGGGCAAAGCTTCTCGAATAGATACAAAGATACATAAAAGAGGTAAGCAGACAAAGAGGTGAAGTTAGAAGAAGAAGAAAAATAATGTTCTATATGAAGAATGAAAATGTTGAAAAATACTAAGACAAAAAGCAACAATGTTTCACACAGACATGAGGGTGAGAGATATTGGACAATTTTTATTACAGTAAATTATGTTTATAAACTAATGAAAGATGAAGGAAAAACATGAAAAATGAAATGCCATTTGATGCATTTCCACATTCTGTTGTTGTTGTTGTTGTTGTTATTGTTGTTATTGTTATTCTTGTTAAACTTTATTATCATTTTATTATTGTTTTATGGTTTAAACAACCCTTTTGACCTCATCATTATTCATTCACTCATTCATTCAGCTACTTAGCCATTGTCTGTGCTGCAAAGACACAAGTAGAGAGAAAAAAAAAATAAATAAAAGAAGAATGTATCTCAGTATTTGCGACCAATTGACTTCAATTAAAAACTCAGGCACACACACATTTATATTTACGATTACATACATATATCATTAATGGGAGATTCAATTTTCATATATTGTATTTATTCACTCAGACTTGTCTAACTAACCGTCCAAATTATAGAACTCTTTAAATTACAATACTCTTTCGATGTCACATCTTTCGGTTATTATTTCATGTTTATCATAATGATGAATGAGATACTTCTTGTGCCTTTGACCAGCGGATATTGAACTAAGGTAGTTCGAAACAACATTCCATGCCAGAGATACATCTACGAGCCTCAATTTATTAACAGAAATGATTATTTTGGGCAAACGACTAGTAAGAATTTCATGCCATACGGTTAACTTCTATTCAATTGGCAAGTAGAATGCTCTTTTTCCTATTAAATTCCTTTAATATCTAAACATATTATAAAATAAAGTCTCCTGGCCGTGTCTGTCTGTTTAAAAGCGATGAACTCAAAAAGTACCCAACGTATTTTCATACGATTTTCACCAATGGACGGAGTGATTCATGAGAAAGGTTATAGGTACAATGAAGTACCAGTGTTTTACGTGCTCACCTATCTGTGAAGACTTAAGAACACGGAGTCAAGCACATGGATTGATAAACGTCAATCAACGGCCCCTTGGATGTATCCGCAGGTCCCAAATTTGAGTCATACTTATTTTGGTAAATATCACTCTCTCCTCGGTGGGGAGCGAGGCCCATCTTAAACCTCAGCTGCTCTCTGGGTCACAGCACCTGGTTGTATAACGCAACTCCCCATCGAGTTATTACTCTACCCGCATTTGGGTACTTAACCACAGCCAACACGATACTCCCACAAGGGGGCCGTACCCGCTGGCCAGGACGGAAACAAGTTCCGTGGGCTCTTGACCACCCGTGGTACCAGAAAATAGCCTCTGGTCAGACTTCGTACCCGAGGTACTACCAAATTCGAACTCCAAAACGTTCATGGGTTGGTGGCCCATATTGTTTTCATTCATGTAGTAGTCAAGAAATCCCATTTATGGAGGATCACCTGGATCACAAATTATAAGTGAAAATAATGATCCCTCTAGGAATATGAGTTCTAGGCATCAAGACTTATAGAACTCCAGGAGAATTTCCCAGAGTGGGAAAATAGGTTATAAGTACAACATTCATTAAGGTTTTGTGTAAATTGGCTGAAATATGATGAAAATGTCAGAGGAAATAATCCAGGTGAACTGTGTTAACCACTGAGCCAATGTGTACATAATGTTGTAGATAGCAAAAAGCAGTGTGATGTCGGTAACAGAGTTGACCGCTTTGATTTTGGTCGCATTATCGGTACTGCAGCTTAAAATGTTGTTATGGCCACAGTCCTTAAAAAATCACTCGAAGCACTTGAACTTGAGATGGTGTAGCAATGAGCGCCGCATATCGCTAATTTAAAAGTTAGAAATAAAGTATGCAAATTGTTTGCAGACTCATTAGTAATAGACCACAATTTAAGAACCGCTGACTTAAACTTTTCTTCTTCGATTGTTATTTCCGCATTTTGACAGAAAATTCACATGTCATTTCAGTTTGTTTCAGTGTTTTTTTTTTGTTGTTTTGTGATTTGGTTTTGTCAAGGGGCACATTGGCATGTCACATTTCTATGGCTTCATTGTACATGTGCCATCTTTCATTCAACCATTCACTCATTCACTTATTCATTCAATCAATCAATCATTCATTCAATCATTCGTCAATCGTTGCCTGTCTGAGAGTGTGTTTATGTGGTAAATCTATGTGTGACTAAGTGTGTGTGTGCGTGTGTGTATGTTATTTCAATTGTTGTTAATCGCAATGCGAATATAAAATAAATAAAGATAAAAATAAAAACGTCACTTCAAAGCATATTTGAGAATGTCAGATAGATAAACCGCAAATATTTTCAACAAACAGAAAAAAAAAGAACTAACTGAGCACCGAGAAATAATGTGCAAAATCTAGAGAAAAAAAAAAATATTAATAAGAAATACTAAAGTTTGCTTAAAAACGACATTGAAATTGATACAAGACTGCATTGGATTAATTACAGATACAGAAAAAGATACACACAAAATATACATACATAAGCACAACGCATTGAAAACAAAAACCATACCCAGGCATGTTTTTAATACAATATACTCGTTCTAGAAAGATTCATAGATAAACCCGATAAGATATCGAACGAATGCAAAACAAAACAAAACAAAACAAAAAGAACACAAATCGAGACACACACTTAAGTGAACTTTGTTCTTTAGGAAGAGTGTGTGTGGGGGGGAATACTGGAATGAGTTATAAACAGACAAAATTAAACGTCAGAATCTAAGTAAATTAATGGGGGCGCCATGTTCCAGTTTCTGTACGATAATCTTCATTTGTAACTTATTGAAAAGCTTCTTCTTCTTCTCCTTGAATAAATTAACAATTTGAGATTTACCAAAAACTGAAAATATCGAAAGGGCGGTTGGTTGGAATTCCCTATTGAGATTCTTTTCACTTGAGATTCCATTAGTGTAGCACTAAACAAAGTTATGTTCCTTAAACTCTTGTGAGCTTAATCTACCTACACACGAGTATGTAGAGTATCTCCTCAATTTTATAGAAAAAAAAATCAGTATAAGATGAGTGAGTGCACTGTAAATTGAATTGATATTTAAACGTCTTCAACTTCTTGCTTGCCCTTTTACCCTTAACTTTAATTTGAGTAACCAAAAGTTGTCGCTTCATAATAAGAAGATACTGCCTGCACACACACTCTGCTTTGCTTTTGTATCTTTTTGTAAATTGCAATTTGATGGCGACGTTTGTAAAAAGATTATAATAACAACAACAACAACAGCAACAGCAAACAACCAAAATCGTTGAAGTAAATATTTTGTGTTATTTTTACAAAATGATTTGGGTTGCGCAGAATGGTAGGGGGGGAGTTTGAAAAGTTTGTTGACATTGCGACAAAAACGAGAGAGAAATTCATTGCAAAGGATGAAATTACACATTTTGGGGAAGTGGCAGCAGGCAGCAACAGCGCAATTTTGGCGCATTCAAAACGCAAAAAAGATTGTCAAAGTTTTCTGTCGAACTCGAACTCGTGGCAAGCGCTGTTGCATTTGCAACAATAACAACAACAACAACAACAACAATAGTATCTACATCTTTATAGACACATATGTACGTCTACTCGTACGAGTTTACTATACAGACAGACAGTTTATTGTGATTTTTATCTTCGTGGACAACAACAACAACAACAACGACGACAACTACGACATCAACATATGGCGGCTTATAGCAAGGAGTAGCGTTAAGCATTTTTATCCTTTGGAAAATTGTGTTGAACTAAAATTGGAAAAACGGTTGATATGGAAAGAGAATGGGAGAGAAAAGCAAATTTATTTGGGCGAATTATTTGAGAAACGCCTCATCAAAGTGTCGAGACGCCCACATGTCCACAACACTGTGGAATCGAGGAATATGTTAGTACAATATAATAAAGAAAACGAAAAAGCATTGAGTAAAGAAAGGAAGAAAAAAATTGAAAGTAGAGAAGAAGTATGTAATTGTTGTAGTATATCTTAAAGGCATGACAAAAAACTAAGGATTAAGTGCTTACATTAGAAAGGATAATCAGGGAAAACATGTAGTCTATTAAATTGTTTTACACATGAGTAACTATTATTCTCGGAATTATATCCATTTACTGAAAGATAAATCACTTACAAAGTGTTTCAGGATGAACTTTCTTCTTCTTTCTTCATTCATTCATAGTCACTACAAATATAAAGAAAGATTGGACTAGACCAACAGACATTCAGACATTTCTTCATTCAATATAAGAAGCCTAGGTCTGAGGTGTTGAATTTCGTCGAGTGATTGTTAAACCAATAGGGATCTTCTTTAATGTCCACTATATACCAGGATCAATCAATAAGCCAACGCTATTGAAGACACATGACTTTAAAGAAAGTGAATTTACAATACAAAATATGTACAACAGACAAAGTATGAAACGGTTGCTTTTGCTCATCGATCCTCTGATATTAATGTGTTAAAAGTTGTTACAATTGAAATGTTTTCCATACGAGACTTCCGGACCCAAAGGGTATCAAATAAAACTCTATTAATAAGGCTACACTGTCCTTCCATCAGTCCTCGGGAACTGTAATAGGTAGAAATTTGAAATATTTACAGAGTGTGTAGTTTTATCCAGGCTACATGAACAAATACTAAAAATAAAATATATTAAAAAACTTAAAATGGATCCCCATACAAGAAACATATGAATTTGTATGGGCGCTATATGATCCAGTAACCATACGATCTTAAAATTTACATGGTTGGTGGAAATGGATTAAAAACTTATAGTGTTGAAATTTCAATTTGATCGGAACAATAGGACGGCTACCTCCCATACAAACCACCCATTTAAATTCAGGTTTTTATTAAAAAAACTTTTTTATTTTTCGCACTATTGATCTGAAATTTATACACTATTTGTGCTTGATATAGACGCTGCACGTCTGTTGGAATCAGCCACATCGGACCACTAGGGAGGGTACCACCCATACAAACCACCCATTAAAATTCAGGTTTTTATTAAAAAAAAACTTTTTTATTTTTTGAACTGAAATTTAGACACTACAAGTTTTTGATATAGGCACTGTACATTAGTTGGATTCAGACAAATTGAGCTATTAAGGGGCGTACCTCTCATACCAATCCGCGTTTAGAATGGAACCCTCCGTAATCTCCAATAAAATCTGCATAGGATAATCAATATTCGGTGTTACCGAGTCTAATGACTTTACTTGTATCTTTTTATTATTTCTTTTTGTAAAGTTATTGTTGTTATTGTACTATATATTGTTCTTGGAAAAAACATTGTCATGTTTACGCAAACGTGTTTGGCAGTTAGTTACACATACACACACACACACAACAAAAACATACGTAGACCCATAACAGTTAACAGTCTCACTAACAACACCACACATGCACACGCAACTTACAATGACGGCATCCAAATCATCATCTACTCCACCACTTGTACAATAAATGGTTGTGGTGGCTTGAAGTCTTTTGGTTTCGATTCCTACATGACTTTCAAGTTGGCTCGGTTGGATTGGTTTCTGTTGAGGACGCGCAGCAAATAATTGCGTTTTAATGGATTTTGTCGCCATCCGACTATCTGCCTGACTGACTGACTATCTGTCTGTCTATCGTTTCAATTCCTTAAGTCCTTTCTATCCTCCGCTTTCTCTTCTCTTATTGTCTACCACATAGAGTTTTTTTGTCTTTTGTCTTTATTCCGGTGTCACAACTGCTTACGGAACTATTAACTCAACACGATGATGACGATGATGATGATGAGGAAACTATAGTCTAGTTCAAGTCTAAATGTTTCTTACTTAGGATTTCTTACTCTACAACGATTGCCATTTTGTTTTAGCAATATCAGCATCAACAATGGAATCTAACTTTGTTTTTTGTTGACACTTTGACAAGTCAAAATGGCGACGGCCATGACGTTGCAAATGACTTCCGTTGTCAAACGGTTTTTAGTGAGTAATTTACCGATGAACTCTGCATGCTAATGACATTTATGTGATGATAATTAAGATCATCAAAACATCATGATGATGATAATGATGCTGAATGGAACTACAATAGTATTTAGGTATGTGCATCCATAAAATGGTTTACGATTTCATAGCAAAATTAAGGATTTTTAAACTAAATATTGGATTTTGCCTTTTGGAAAAAGTGTTTTAGTGTAAAGGCACATAAAATGAAGTCAGTCTGGCCAGGATTTGTAAGCACACAAATGACGTCATTTGAAGAATGAGAAACTGACAAACATTTGAATCAATAAAACTCAGTCAAAAGTGCAAGGGCGACTCACTTCAATTCAAATTCAGTTAAAGTTCACTTTCCACTTCCATGTGCTTCTGTTGTTTGTCTGCGTTGGATGGCTTTGTCTGGTTTTGTTTAGTCGCTCACTTGGTGGTCGCATGCTGGCAGCAATGCCGATAATGTCCTTTTGTTCAGCAGCAGCCCCCCAAAACAAATTCACAACGACAACGAAACCGAACACACGCATTTGATTGAAGGAGTAGAACGGCAGCATCGGCGGCGCCGGAAGGATGAATTGCTGTTGCATGACGCCACGTACAGGAGTTTTCTGTTTCCTGTTTTCCAGGTTCTGGTTTAACTTCTACTTCTGATTAAAAGGATCTTTCCTCTTTATATTTTGTGTTTTTTTATTTTTAATTTTTTGGCGCAAATAACAATTTTCCATGCTGCGAACAATTTGAAATTTTTGTGGTTAAAAAGCGACGGAGCATGACGTCTGTCTATTGAAGTACATAATACTCAGCAGAAAGAGAGCGGAGCATTATGTGGACCTATGTGGAGCGCTACGACTTCGCGTGTAGTGTGTTGAGTGACGCCACCAAAGCACTTAGCACGTTAATGAAATTGTTTTTTGGAATTTTGTCTGCTCTTCCGATTTTATTCCAACTAAAAACATAAAAAGGAAATACGAACAATTCAGGGGGACGCCACAAACACCCATCCTCATTATTCTCTCATCCCTTGAGAGAAGAATAGACGACGAGGACAAAAATATAAAATTGTTGTTTGCGAAAAAATGAAACTCCCTGGGGTAGCCACAGACAACTGAATCCCTAACAAACAAACTTCTTCATTTTCAATCAAGATATGGCGCCATTTTGGAGGGGGGATTTGTTTTTTTATTATTTGCAAACCTTCTTTCTTTATTTTCACATTTTCATGAAAATTCATTGTGAAAGTGTTTTGTAATTTTCACTTGTCCAAATGACTTGACAATTCGCAATTTAGCGTCGTACACATCTGGCATTTGTTTTTCCCAATCAACTCCCGCAAAATTAAAAAAAAAAACTGGCATTGCTCATGCGCCCCGTTGCCCATTTAAATGAACAACAACGCAATTTTGTTCAACAAAATTCGAAAAACTTTTACACTTTTCTTTATTTTGAAAAATTGCCAAATAAATTTTACTATTTTTTTTTTTTGAAAAATTTGCCAAAAAAAGAAAAGGAAATGAAGCAAAGAAAAAGTGAATTATTTTCGAATGAAATCATGAAATAAAATACACAAAATTTTAATTTGCTTAAGATAAATTTTTCGCTATTATTATTATTTCTTTTGTTGCTGTTTGTTTTTATTGTTGTTGTATTATTTATTAATTTTGTTGTTTTGTGTTTGTTGTTTGAAACGTGAAAATTAATGTCTTTTAACAGCATCGCATCGCATCTGAGAATTGTTCTATTTTTGATTTGATTACGCATACGCCACATTGTTCCCCATTTGAAATGCATTTTCCATTTTCACGCTTATTTAAGCGTTTCTCGATTTTATTTGATTTTATTTTTTTTTTTATAGTTTATAGTTATTCTATTTGTTTTTTTAAACTAATTTAAAATGAAAATAAACAATTAAGGAAATAAATTACAAAAAAAAAAACTCTACACTTCACTATGCTAAACAAGCGTGAATTGAATGGGTTTTATTAGTATTTCAGTATGGTATTTGTATATCATAATGAGTATACGAGTATTGTACATTAAAGACCTCAAAATATTGAGCTGGGATGTGGGAAAACTAGTGATGCCTGCAGTTTGCCATGATTCAGTGAGTTTAATAATTACAAACTCATGGCGAAAAACTGATAACAAACAAAAGGAAGTTTGAAGGTGCAGATACAGACCAATGTGGGTGGCTCTAATAAAAGTTGACTGGGTGAGAGGTTTTTATATGAGTAACTGCCATTAAAACTGAATCTCATGACTCAAATTTGGTAGTCGACAAACAGTGTCCGCTTGGAAAATATATATATTAAAATTTATGTAAAGTCTGTCGCAAAGTAAACGAACCTTCAAAATCTGTATTTATAGTGACGATATCTTCTGATGGGTACATCTTCTACTGACGTTCCGTCAAAATATCATGAACAACGGACATTTAGAATCCGAGTTATTGCTTTATAAGTGGCAGTGTGTTTATAACATCGGTCGAAATCTTTTGTATAGTCTCAATATCGGCATAGCGCTTTCCTTTCAGTGCCGAATATAGTTGTGAGTCCTAATTTTTTGGTTAAAATGCGATGAAGTGTATCCTTTGATATGTTCAATTCCATTGCCATGCTTTTGCTTTCGGCTTCTAATCGTTCGTTGGGCATGAAATTTTGACAGGACGTCAGTAGAGGAGGTACCTTTTCAACTCGTACTCCCGTCGTTAGAGATTTTGAAAAAGTCTCGTTTACTTTGCGGCAGACCTTGTACATATCGATGTACCATTTACTAAGTTAATGTCTACCTTTTTTCATGCCGAGTTCAAGTTCAAGGCGATCCGACCAATAGTTCAGTTTTTATTGAGATTTAAACACATTTCAAACGAGTTCTTTGAATTTGCCCTTACTTTTTGTTACTTGGGCATACTCTTCTAGTACTTACTTTCTGAAAATCATTATACATTCATTATTATTGTGTTATTCATACAAAATTCCATACAAATAGAAAGAAGGTCCCTGTGGGCCTGTACCTTGTATAAGGGCAACGGGTGACTCACTAATCGCAAGGTTAAAGTGGTTAAAGCTAATCAAACTAAACTTGCAATTTCAAACTTTCTTTGTAATTGAAGGAAATTATAAAACATATAAGCGAAATATATACACATGTATGAAACATTTGTTGAGACCAAAGGGATAGTTTTATATTGTTGGCTTTATATTTTGATAAAAAAAAACATTTGTAAAAATGAAATCGAATGCTTTGGGTTTTTAATTTTTTAATTACTTGTTAAAATTTTTTTTTTTTTTTGTAATTTTTCTGTGTAATTTCTGTTTTTCTTTATGGATGAATCACATTAAATGATTTCTTCCAGAAAAATATTTCTTTATTCATGCATTGTGACATGGCAACTAATTTCCATTTCAAAGAAAAGATCAATTATTTTTTATATATTTTTTATTTTTTTTTTTTTTCCGAAACCATGCAAATGTAATATTATTTGTTGTTATTGTTGTCATAGTCATTATTCTATATGTATATTTATTGTTGTTGTGGTGTTTGTTGTTGTTATTAGACTGGTCAAGCAATGAATCAATCGATTTTAAAAGAATTTCAACCTTCAAAAAATCCAAAATAAAACTGCATAACAGAAAGAAAACCCAACTCAAAACGCACCAAAAGTTAAAATAAAAGAAAACATTCAAAAGAGTAAAATATTGCTAAAGACCCAAAAGTGTCATACAGAGAAACAGAGAGATAGAGGCAGATAGAGAAGAAATGGAAAAAGAGAAGCAGAGAAAGTGACAGAGTGCAAGAAGGTGCCCTTTAAAGTTTTTGTTATGTTTTATTACATCATTCGCCAAACGCAGCAGGCCAGGGACATCCTAAATCAGTCAAAACGCAAATGAAAAAAAAAGAAAAGAAAAGCAAAGCAAGCATGGAAGAACCTCTTAACCTTCTTCGGTTCGAATGGTTTCTTAATACACTTCATGTAAACAAAATATCTACAAGTATCTAACATCTAACATTACAAGGATCTTCGTTCATATATCATAAGAGTATGGTTAGTTGATACTTACTTTGGTATATTGATCTAATTTAACTATTGAAAAATATAGAATATATAGACAGATTCAAATCGGAGGACTATAGCAACAATACTTGTATTACAATTATACTCTACTTCGTAGAGTTTTTATGACGTAAAATCGTTGGGTTTGATGCGCTTAAGTTGTCGGTTTAACCCATTGACATCAGTTAGAGTGGAAGCTTCTTCGTTTATAAGATTTATTTGCCTAGATTTAAGGGAAGCTGCAATTTTTGTTATCTCTACGTTGACAGATTTCACTCGAAGGTCGTGCTCAATGTCAGCACTTCTGCAATACCATGGTGCAGTAAAAATACTCCTAATTACTTTGTTTTGATATAGTTAGATTGTGTTTTTGTTATTTTGGCTGGCACACTCCCATAGGTGGGCTTCATATCGAGTGTAATACCGAAATATTTGGCTGAATTTGGGTATGGAATCGGCACAACTCCTATATAGGGTCGTAATGTGTGTTCTTACCTGTGTGTGAAAACTATGTGTGATTTTGTGAAAAACTTTAGTTAATGCTGTCTAAAGTTTTCCTTATGACTCTCTGAGTCTTCTTTCTTTTACCAACAGCAAGAAGCGCAGTGTCTTCTGCGAATGTGGTTGTTGCGCAATTTTACCACACTGATTTATTAATATTAATTTTCTAGTTTTGCGAAATTTTACAAAAAAAGGGTGTAATGAATAATTTATAATGTAATATCTGAATTGTTTCGATAGTTTCGGTTATCTTTTTTCATCCAGGGCGTTCTTTAATCGTGTGGGTTGTAGCTCTTAGGTGCCCTAGGTAAAGCATTACGTATAAAGCATAAAGTCCACAAATATATTACGTACATCATCTAACTTATAAATTAGAATACGAGCTACTAGGACCTTCGAATCGACAAGTTACATAATGTGCATAATGGAATAACTCACATTTCTTGTATTATGAAGACATCCCGAAGCATTGTCCTCTAAATGGTTGGTAATTTTCACAATGGTCTAACATGAGTTCTACAAATAATAACACATCGTATTCTGGTCAAGTAGCTTTACATTTATAATCTTATCACAGGTATCAGATTTCCTAGGTTTTCCTTAAATTGGATTTACATTTTTTATGAGAATAGCCCTTCATTTTTGAAACTTCTTTAGCAAAGGGAAGTAAATCCAAAAAATATGAAAATGAAATGTGACGAAAATCAAAATTTGACGATGTTATTATTATATTGGAGCTATTTAGGCAAATACAATTGAAATGCCTCCGTGGCGTGGCGTAGTGGTTAGAGAGAAGGACTTGCAAACCGAGGCGTGGGGTTCGAGTCCTGCACTGGGAATATTTTTTTTAAAGGGTTATAAATATTGTTTCAATATAAAAGGGTTATTATTTTATTATTACATAGGTGTGTATTTTATGTGAAATGACTCTTCATTCTTTTCTTTATTGCGTTACATAATTCACAATAAAATGTTAATACTTTTTACCTTACAGACATGTGAAGGGTATGAAAAAGTGTGAAATAAGGTAAAAACAAGATGAAGACAAAGACCCTGCTCTATTTGACTTATGAAGCATGTTTCATGTAAACACAGAAAACTAAAGAAACACTTTTGATTTTTTCCCCTCTTGTTTTTTCTCAAACAAGACAATTTATTGACTCGAAAACTATTTGCAAAAAATGCCAATGAACTTTGTTTGGCCATGGCTCAGAAGCAAATACTAAACTTTCTTGAATAACGATAATGATTGTTATGATGACGATGATGATGATGATGTATGTTTGATTTTAACCGAATAACCAAGCAAATGACAACAAGAAAAACAACACAATATCCGTGTTTTTTATATTCATCTGCCATATCATGTCAATGGCCACAAATGATTTCGTCTCAACTTGATTTGTCTAACAACTAGTCTCAATGTACGAGTAGTTAATCATTATGATGTTAATGATGATGGGTCGAGGTCTCTCTCTCTCTCTCTCTCTGTTTACTTGTCTATTTTCTTATTGTACATAGCCGCCAACAAACATCAAGTAACATTGATGACAATAAACATAATGAGTCCGCTGCGCATATTTTGGAGTTATAAGCACTTAAGCAAGACTTTCCGGACCGTCGATCTAATTACATACTTGTCTCTTATGTTGTTTTTGTTATTGTTGTTTCTAATACCAACTTCTTATGTTTGTCTTTGTCAGTTGAACTTGACTTAATCGCTTAGTTGTGGAAGCTTTAACGTATTTGGCAACAAAAGTGTGTTGTATCCGCTTTGAAGCCGCGTTTATAGTGAGTTTTTTTTTTTTAAGAGTGCGGAAAACAAGTCTTTAACTGCAACAACAACAACAATAACTGAAAGTAGAGCATTTCTTAGGCAGTTTTTTTTTGTGTTTTTTGTTATGATAAACATTTCGATTGGTAATAAGAAACAAGAAAACAGCAAAATAAACTTCGGTTTTGACCACACATTAAATACCCTTGCTAAGTTGAGGTTTTTCCAAAATGCAAACAGAAATAGTTTTGATTATGTACACATATTTATATATTTTATGCAATTTAAATGTATAAAAGAAATTCTTTTCAATCTTGAGTTGTATATGGTGTAAGGAATCAGTGGTTAATTGTTCACACAGAAATTTTAAATGTGACATTCATTTGATAAAAATATAGAAATGGCTTGTTAATCCAATGTGATTCCTTATATTCTTGGTTTATTTGTCGATTTTGTGTTATGTTTATTAGTAAAGAATAGAGTTTCTTAAAGAATTTTCAGTTTTCCGGAACTGATTTTATATAGTTTTAGCATAAATTCATTTGAATGTGGTGTCTTCTAAGGGATACTATTATATTTTCATAGTTTTTTAACTATCTAAGTGGCTATAAAATCATAAGAAATGCAATCATTTACATATAAACATGAAATTGAGATTGTATAATAAATAAATTATTTAATTGGACTTTGACCATTGATTCAAAAAGTGCACACTTGTGGGCTGTGGAGGCTTTTTAGGGAGCAGTAGTAGACTCAGAGGGGATGTTAATGTCTTCGAAACCAGGGCTATCCAACTCGCGGACCAAGGCAAATAATGCCCAATGCAGCCTATGACCTCTTGTTTTTTTTGCTCTATGACTTAAAATTAAATATTGTATATTTTGGGAGCAATAGAATTCTTTTACAGCCCATAGTCAGCGGTGGTCCAAATAATTTTGTGTGAGAACCTCAGTTCTTTCAGTTTAATCTGAAAAACTTACAAAACGAAGTTACCCCAAAATCGAATATCCAAAAAACTACACTTAGTATATCATAAAGTCCCTGGAACAACAAGGTAGAACAATGATTATTGATTGCATGACATTTTCAACAGCATATCTCTATACTGCAATTAGATATCACCCGATAGCTGACTAATACAACTATCCAGCTCAAGTTGTTGTTGACTTAGCCGGAAGAGATGCCTGCCCTTCATTCATAGTCTATTAAACAAATGAAATTTTGAAAAAGTTTAAACTCAAACACAAAAAATCATTCAATACTCATTTCCTATATTTCTAAAGAGGTTTTAAACGTTCTAGTAAACCTCCTCCTTCTACCTACATTCTCTTAAAACCTAATGCAGTTGTGTTGTGAAGGGTATAAAAATGAAACTGGACCCCAGTCAGTGACAGAGAAACAAAACAAGTATAAAATCAGCAACAAAGTTGCTTGCGTCGCTTATGGCGAAGTTGCTTTGAGGAAATACTGAAATAGTCTTGCCAATGCAATTATTATTACTTTTATTTTTTATTTTTATGTGATTTATATTTTTTAAATTAGTTTTTTGCATCTTTGACATTTTTAGTTGTTTTATTTGTTATTATTGGTTGTTAATATTTTAAGTGTGAAAATCTTATTACTAGTTTTTTTGGGGTTGTTAAGCTGCTTACTTTCCTTCCTTCATCATTTGCTAAGCTAAGGTATTTGTTCTTCTTAAACCCCCCCTCTTTGTATCTTTAGTTCTTCTACTCTCTATACTTTGCATTGTCAGCTTTTTTTTTTTCAACATACTTTATTTAGTTTTTTTTTTTTTTTTCAATTTTTTTGTTTGATTTATCAACACGCGTAGATTATGCCATGCCACTTGTTGCTGTCGCTCGTTTAACAAGTAAGTGTTGTTCTTCTTGTGGTTTTTATTATGGGGTTTTTTCTTCTCCTTCTTCGTCTAAAGTAAGTATATTTAATACGCTGATTCACTTGTTCGTTGATTTCGTTCGTAATTGAAACGATTTGCGTCAATTATTGCGAGCGAAAGAGAAATTCTTAAAAAGTTTTAAGCGAAATTAGCTTTCAATAAATTTTGCCATACAACAGCAGCAGCAGCAGCAGCAGCCTCAATATCATTTGCACCATCTTCATCTCCATCGTCACTGCCATCTCCTTACCATAGTCATCTGGTTTTATAGATCCATTCATTCATTGATGGAGATTCTCAATTCGTTTTTTTTTTTTTTTTTTGTCAATTTTTGTGAAAGTTTCTTATTCCAATATTTTACTTGATTTTATTTTATTTTATTAACAATTTTTTCCTCTTTTCTTTTATGTTTTGCTTTACTTGTTATGAGGAATTGTTCATAATTCAATTTGAAATTAAATCAATTAACAATAACAACATTGTGTTGTTGTTATTGTACAATATCTTTGTTGATTTATTTGTCATTTGTATTTCCAAGTGAAAGTTTGTGCTTTTATGTTTAATTGAATTGAATAAAGTTTTTTCTTTCTTTTGAAAATTTCAAGTTAATAAAAGAAAAGTATTTCCGCTTCTAGAAACTAACGTCATCTAATATGGTTATTGTTGTTGTTGTTGTTGTTGCTGTTGTTTTCCTATTCGAATTTCATACTAAAATTATTGCTCCATAAAACTTGTTTAATGAGAAACAAAATAAAAAATAAAATAAAAAGAAATGTTGTACGCAAATACAAATATTTGCATTTATAGATATAAATATGTATGTAGTTTGAATGAGATACACAGATACATTTATTTTATTTATTGTTTTTGTTGTTCTTGCTATTGTATTAATTTATTAGTTGAAATGACAAAAGTTGATCGCCCTCACCATCACGATGGCATCGCTTTTTGATTAATTTAAAAATTATTTTTTTTTTTTGTTTTAATGGAGACATTGGTACCATTAACGATGACGATAGTAAAGACGACAACGATAACGATAACACACATGGCAATACAAAGATTACTTACTACAAATAAAGAAGCCACAATAACCATACAAATTAAAATATAATATGTTTTTCTAGCTAAGAATTCCCAGTACCATTTAATTCAAGACTACTCTCAATTTCATGAGATGTGGTAAAAGGATTTTTCGTCAAATCTTTCCGAAATGGAATTAAAAATGTTGCCTGGAATATGCCTACCATGCCATTGGTTGTTTCAGCATGTCAACGATCAAAAACTTACATCTATGCTAGTTAAAGGCAAGTTAAGGGACAATAAGTTTCAAGTTCTAGATTAGACTTCCGAATTACCTGACTTGACCTTTTTTTTGGTATACTTCCGATCTACGTTTAAATGATAACGAAAATCTGTTCCAAACTATTAAAATATAATGAAATAATAATATTCCTTAAAGTAGTTTTTATAATTTAAAAGTATCTATCACACCCAGATGTGGAACAGTTATAATAAATAAGGATACAAATCACAAATTATTGAGTTGTTGCTTTTGATTTGTATATTTCTGAGAATTTTCTGTACCATTTGAATAAGTTGGGTATTTCTTCCGATTTCAATGGCATATTCTGCAGGGAAAATAATTATGAAGTCTCACTTCAGTTAATAACAGACTGCGGATTGGTATTAATACAAACAATATTTTAAAGATTTTCTAGCTATAACCCTGAGCAAGGTCCTTTAAAAATGTAGAAGAAATAAATAGATACTAAATAGTACCAATGAGAGAAATTGATGTACGTCCCTGTTCGTTGGAATGCGGTGATCAAGATTATTTAAGTGGAGTTAGGTGATGAAGTGTTTCAATTACAGAAAGAAAAGAAGGACTAAAATAAATGTCCGATTCTTTTTAGTTGCGGTGAAAAAGTATATTTGTTGTGTTATATATTGTATTAGGACTATGCATTAATTTTAAAGGTTTTTTCACCAAAAATGGGGCTTTATTTCGATTTCAAAATGGATTGATACATCATTCAAAGTACTGTCCGTCGCTAGCCACAACCTTTTCCCATCTTTCTTTCAATTTCCGGATTCCGTTTCTCCAAAATTCCGGCTTCTGGGCGGCTAAGAATGAATCGATCCATTTTTTGGTCTCTTCATATGAAGAGAAGCGGTGTCCAGCCAGCTTACGCTGCATCTCCCGGAACAAGTGGTAATCCGAAGGAGCAATGTCTGGGCTGTACGGCGGGTGGGGTAGCACTTCCCAGTTGAGCGTTCCAAGGTATGTTTTGACGACCTGTGCAACATGCGGCCGAGCGTTGTCATGCTGCAAAATAACCTTGTCGTGTCTTTCGACCGTTTCCGACCGTTTTTCAAGCAATGCTCGGCTCAAACGCATCAATTGACGTCGGTAGACTTCCCCAGAGATGGTTTCGTTGGGTTGGAGCAGCTCATAGTACACCACACCCTTCTGATCCCACCAAATACAGAGCATGAGCTTCGAACCATGAATATTCGGCTTGGACGTCGATGGCGCCGGTTGGCCGGGCTTGACATATGTTTTTTTACGCTTTGGGTTATCGTAATGGATCCACTTTTCGCCGCCAGTCACAATACGATGCAAAAAACCCTTCCGGCCAAGTCGTTCAAGCAGCAATTCGCACGTGAAAAATCGGCGTTCGACGTCTCTCGGCTTCAACTCGTATGGCACCCAATTACCTTGCTTTTGGATCATTCCCATCGCTTTGAGACGTCTGGAAATGGTTGCTTGGTCAACGTCCAACGTTTCGGCGAGCTCTTCTTGCGTTTGGCACGGGTCTTGGTCCAGCAATGCCTCCAATTCTGCGTCATCGAACCTTACGGGCTGGCCAGGTCGCTCCTTGTCCTCGGTATCAAAAACACCACTTTTGAAGCGTCGAAACCAGTACTCACAGGTTGAAATCGATGGAGTATGGTTCGGGTAGGCATCCAACAGCAATTGACGGGCTTGGGTGGTATTTTTCTTCAAATTGAAGCAAAAAAGCAAGGCTTCCCGCAAATTGCGTTTTGACGGCACGAAAGTTGACATACTCGGAGCACAAAAAAACTATGTTGTGTACACTTCAGCGAAATGACAGATACTGGTAAACAAAGCCTAATGATGAGGCTTTGACATGAATATAGTTACAGTATTGCCAGATGCGATACTGTTGTAAATAACGCCATCTGTGTGCAACCTTTAAAATTAATGCATAGTCCCAATATATGGTGCTATCAGCAACTGCTCACCTTATAGCGGAACATGCACAACGGACAGCAGGAACAGAATATAAAGAATAGTTCACTTCGCATACAGAGACATTGATCTCAAGGAAATATTGTACTATCATCTCAATCAATAATCAAACTTTAATCATGAAGTCTATAAATAATTTATTTATTTAATTTCATTAAAGAACTGATTGATTCTAAATACACAGAAGTCTCCAAGGCTTTTTAAGGACACAAAAAAGCATCATAACTTTTATAATTGTAATTTCATTGTTTGTTTAAAATCAGAGGTCTCCAACCTTTGCTTACTTATGTTGTTAGCTACGCTTTTGTGGGTGTTGAAATTTGTGGTCACGTCTTCTTCCAATGCAGCCCAGGGAACTAAAAATGATTCAAATACTTTGTTAGTTGTGATTATGAAGATACAATATATTTTTGAATTTGAAAGATAAATGCCTAAACTAACCAAAAATAGTGAGCGATTATATATATTGTAATAATAGTGAGAAAAATGGTAAAACATTTGATTCAAATTCTTGCTAGTATTTTACATGATGAAAATGACTACTTCAATCAATCAAATATTGACCAATATATCCATAAGTAGAGGAAACTTGGAGGTCGTTTGTTTTCAGAAAATTACTATCTCTCTCTCTCTCTCTCTCTCTAAAGATAAAATCTCCTTCATCTAAAGAACGAAACTTGGAAATTGTTTAAAATTTATTTTATTACATTTATTTTTTTAATAAAACTTAAATTATTTTAATTTTTTTTTTTTTTTTTCATAGACCAAAGTGGGTCCCTCCCTTTTTTTATATTAATTTTATTGCTTTGTTTTGAACTATTTTTGGTTTTTTAATTAGTTTTTTGACTTTTGCTGAATGCTATGTTCTTTTTATTACTTTGATAATCTTAAATTTCTATTCGCGATTTTACACACTTCTTGTGTTGTTGTTATTTATTCATAACTTTTTTTTTCTTCCTTTTTTTATGCTATTTTGTTTTTACTTGTTTTTTTTATATTTTGTTGATGCTGTTGCTGCTGCTGTTTTGTTGCCATTGTTGATTTGTTGTCAACTTTTGTCGGTGTTACCGAGTTAATTGCAGATTAGCATCATTTTTTCATCACTTTTAAGTTGGTTAAGTTGGCTTAGATGTTGTTGGACCAACAAAGAAAGCTTTCAGCTTTTGCAGACACAAATGTTGCCAAGCATTTGCATTAAAAAAAAGAGAAAGAAAACAGAAATTACTACTACTACTACTACTTAGCAACATGTACGATTTATACATAAGTATATATGTATGTACTTATTTGTATTGTATATCTTTGTAATGTTGCTAATCAGTAAAGCTGCGCTTGCTTAAATGGTGAAAATAATAAATTAAAAATAAGAAAATTTTTTTAAAAACTACATACGAGTCTGCTCCCCCCCTGTTTTTCTTATCCATTAGTAAGTACATTATTCATGATAAACAACTTAAAAAATAAAAACCCTTTTTCAAACTTATTGTTCTCATTGTTGATGTTGTTGTTGTTGTTGTTGTCTACACAAATAAATAAAGAAAGAAAGACCTGCCTGCTTGTTTCGGTTCTCCTTCCTCTTTATTGCCCTTTAGCACACTTTATCGTCTTATAGCTTGTTGCTGCCGCTCCTTCGATGTTCGTTTGTCGGTCAAAATCAAGTAAAACTAAAAATAAGAAAAGTAAATTCAACTTGCTTTGTTCGTTGTCGTTGTCGTCGTCGTCGTCGTCGTCGTAATTCCAAGAATTGTGGACCAGTTATGAAACAAGTCTACTACAACATGAGCGTGGATACAACAACAACAGCAACAACTACATGAACTAAAGATACAACAAACGACAACAAAAAGGCACACAGGCGCAAACAATAAACAGGCTACAACAAGAGAAGAAATAACCAATGCCCAATGCCACTGACTGACTTCAACGCGCAAGAAACCTTTTCTTCTTTAGTGTTTCGTGTTGTTGTTGTTGTTGTTTGAGAGACTGAGACTCTTCATCTATCGTCAGCAACGCCATCACCAAGCACCAAGCACCAGCAACATCACTTCACCATCCCCAGCAGCATTACCTAAGTTACCTCATTTACCTCAGTTCAGTTGCCCGTTGGCTCTTGCAGTTTTAGTTGTTTTATGGTTTACGTTTTTGTGTGATTTTCTTACCCCTTCCCAGCACTTCATTGCTCCTTTATCTTCGTTCCCTTTAAATGAGTTGAGATCGAGAGATCTCTTTGAACTCCTTTTAGTTGGTTCGGTTGATTCTTTCTTTTTTTTTCTCATTTATTATATTTCATGTTTATTTGTCGTCGTCGTCATCGTCGTCGTCGTCATCGTGTTCATCTTCAGTCAGAATCTCAGTCAGAAATTAAGTACTTCATCTTCATCTCCAACTCCATCGTCGTGCGCGAGGCCATAAAAATTGAACCGAAGCCGAAACTAAACACCACAAAAATAAAACAAGAAAATATAAAGGAAAAACCTAAAGCTTTACAAAAAATTAGTTTCTGTTGAGTTGAGTAGAGTTAAAATGAAGTTTGTTTGTGGTCGTCTGCCTATGATCTTTTTTATCATCTCCGATGATGATGATGATGACTATGATGGCGATGATTGTGATGGTGATGCTGCTGTTGGTGATGGCGATGCCGATGGTGATGACGATGAAGTTGGAGCTGCAACCGAAACGAAACAAAATGGTTTAGCAACTCAACTAAGCTCAACAAACACTAATTTTCATAAATCAAATTATAATCGCAAAAGTTGAAGTTCCCTTGACATAAAAAAAGAAAAAAACAACAGCAACGACACCAACAAACAATAGCCAACAACAGCAATAACAACAATAAAAACAATTCAAGTAAAAATGAGAAAGAAACAAAGCCAGTTTAAGCCTTTAAGCAAAAATTTGTTTGCTAAATGCGACGACAAACAATAAAGAGATGATAATAGAAGAGTAAAGAGGGGAGCGATGATAGTAAACATTTTGCTGCAATCTTTGGTGGTGTTGTTGTTGTTGATGTTATTATTGTTCATGGTTTTTGCAGCTTCCCCAATACTTAATAAGCTGATAAAACTCATTCTAACACCATAAATTCCCTGCTTCTTTCTCTTCCTTTACCTTTTCCGTTTTGCCTCCTTCCCTTTTGTTAGATTTTTTTTTTTTTTTTACTTAAAGTAGTGAGTAGACGACGTTTGTCCAGAAATATTGGAAATTCTTAAAGTTATCTCCATCTATCCAGGGGAATCCAGGCTCCATTGTTGCCTTAGATATCATTTAAAGAATAATGGCGTTTCAGACTCCCTTCTGGGCAAATTGTAGAGTTTTATAGAAGCCCTCTGTACTTAAAACACTAATTCCCAGAAGGTAGATTGGCGACTACATAAGTGAAGAGAAATAATGGACCACCAACCCATGAACTTTTGTGTCTGCTACCACGGAAATTTATCATTCCCATGGAACTTCATCCGTCCTGGCCAGTGGGTACGGCATCTTTACGGAAGCATCGTAGTGGTTATGGGTATCAAACCAGATATGGTTATAGTTTCTAACTCGACGTTCGTTGCGTTATACAACCAAGTGCTGGGACCCAGCAGCCGAGTAGAAGAGGTTTTGGATGTGCCTCACTCCCCACCAAGGATCAAAATAAGTATGATTCGAATTTGGTATCTGCGAGTATAGTATACCCAAAGAGTGGTTTGATTGACGTTTATCAATCGGTGTGCATTTCTTTGATTTGGAATAATAAACTAAATAAATAAAATTCTTGAAGATCATGTTGCAAATATTCTGCACTTTTTTCCCTTTTACTTTCATTAGCTTATACAGTCATATTACAATATATTCTCTTTAATTCACCTATCGTCATTTTTCTCAGCAACTGTCGTAAGAATATCTAATTTTTCTCAGTTTCCACAATATATTGTGCAACTTTAAGCAATCTTACTTAAAACTGATCAATTTTATTGACCAATAATATTGTACATCTACTGACTGCTTAAAGCCAAGAAAGATTCACATAAATTTCTTGTTTTTGTTGCTAAATAAAATAAAGAAATATAAAATGAACAAAATCGCAGACAGGATAAGAAAGAAACATGTTTTTTAGACGCCTTCTTCTCCCAGATCTCCTTCTTTCTTAAAGCAGAAACACACTCGCAAGAGGAGAAGCTTTATGCATGTACTAGTTTATTTAGCTTTCATTATGAAAAAGGCAGACCACCAACATTTCATGTTAAAGTTGTAAGCCACCCGCTTCGTTCAGTCTCTCATGCGCACTCTTCTGTTTGCTGTGATGCTTTCTAAACTTAAATTTAATGTCGTTATTGTTGTTGTTGTTGTTGGTTCATTGAAATATTGAAATGGAAAGTGCATACGAATTTCAATCAAACAATGTTCAATGTTATTCAACCTTCAATCGAATGGTCAATCAAAAAGCTTTTGTTATTGCTTAAGGTTTCTTTTTATATTTTAATTTGATTTGGTTGGTGAAGTTTTGTTTCTTTTCCATTCCCTTTTGCTTAATTTTTCTCTTCTATTTTCATGTTTTTTTTTTTTTTTTTTTTTTTTTTTGTTGAAGTCGCACCCAAAAGCAAAAAACAAAAATTTACACATTTACATTTTTTTATAAATAAATATGTAGTTCAATAAAAAAAAAAAGTGAAAAATTTGCAAATCATTTTTACTTTTAAATATTTTAGTTTCTTTGTTATTGTTGTTGTTTGTTTTATTTATCTGTTGATTTCTTTTGTTGTAAATGCTTATTAGCTTTTGTTATTGTTAAACGGTACCAGCACCATCGCAACCATCATCATTATCATCATCTAACGAAAGTGAATTGTATTGAATTGAATGAAAGAAACTTCAAACTAATTTTCATGCAAAATAATAATACTTATGTATTTGTCAATCAATATCAACATCATCGCCATCACCAAAACCAACAACACAAACAATTGAAAGTGATTTGATTGAAATAGTCGTAAATTTATGAACTGATTGGACGAGCGCAAATAATCAATTGATCAATCAGTTGAGCAAAAGTCCGGAAATGCTTAAGAGCAAATTGTTAAACAATTGAAACACGGAAAATTAAGCAAGAAACTAAGCAAAGAAATAAGCAAAGCAAGCAATTAATTGAGTTCAATGAGCTTTTAGTAGTTTACTTGCAAATGATGGAATTGCAATGGAATTGTCTTTCAATCAATAAAGACCAAAAAAAAAAAGGTAAAGTTGTTATATTCTTCACGAACCCCTACAAAACGTTATTGCCAAGGCTTCTGTAATGTGTGATATGATATTATTTGACAGAAAACAATTGAAAATTAGTTAATTTTGAAGTGAAACTTCATTAGCGAAGAAATCCAAAAAATATGAAAATGAAATATGACGAAAACCAAAATTTGACGATGCTATTTTTATATTGGAGCTATTTAGGTAAATACAGTTGAAATGTTTCCGTGGCGTAGTGGTTAGAGAGTTGGACTTTCAGACCGAGGGTATTATTATATCGTTTTGATTTTCGTCACATTTCATTTTCTAATTTTTTGATTTACCTCCCTTCACTTCCATATTGTGCTTATGAGGGTGATTGCGACTGAATCGATGCCAAGATCACGTTCAATATCGCTGCTACGGACGTACCAGGGTGCATTCACAACACATCTTAGCACTTTGTTAAGGAATCTGGAATAACTGGATACCATATGTCATGTTTCTATGCACATTGAGCGGTGTAGTCTTCAGCTAATGTACACGTATAATAACATCCAACTTAAGCTTGAAATTGATCTTGGTCTCTCTGGTTGAAAATGTCAAGTGGGAATATCCAATTTAAATTTCTTTAATACCTTAGACAACTGACCATGACTCATAGTCTTGTTTTGCTTTAACCAAACATTAAAAACTTAATGCATCCTCTAGTTTTACTGGTTTCGATTTTGATAAGCACAAAATTCTTTATATTTCTAACTAAAATTTCTTCTAGTTTACCAGAATTAAATTAAATATTCGGTCTTTGACTTTGAATACGAGCAAATTTATGATGAATTCTTCGTATTTTTCCATTTTTGTGTTATTAAAATTTTAAAAAGAAAAATGTTGCTGAATGATGGTGCGATGATGGTGATGAGTTTGAGAACAATTTGTTACTTACTGATTGTAACAACAATACAATATTTTGTTGTTACTGCTGTTCTAATCAGTAGCCACAACTACAACAATAACAATAAAAACATATTAAAATTAAGTGCCTTTCTTCGTTTGATGTGTCATGAGAGTCTTAAAAGTCAATTTTTGTGTTTGATTTTTTGTTTTAGAATAAATTAACATAATAAACAAATTTCATACATAAATATTTCACAAAAAAAAAAAAACCCATAAAATTATATAAATAGATACAAAATGAACAAGTTTCTTTAAAAATATTTTTGTTTTTTTTTTTTCTTTATTTTTCTTGTCTGTTTCTTTGTTGCCAATAAGAACATTTAACACTCCTTTTTTGTTTTGTTTTATTTTGTTTGCGCTAATTAGACAAAAATAATCATGACCCAGTTATCATCATCAAATGACAGACTCCAGGTTTCTTGAGTTGAAAGATTCAATTTATTTGCCAAAACAAGAAAAGTTAAAACAAAAAATAAAACTTTTATTTTACGCAAATTAAGAAACAGTGAGAAAGAAAGAAACTGAGAGAGTTAGGAGGCCATTAGACAGGCAACTCAACTCAACTCAACTCTAAGTTAGATAAGACGTCAACAACAAAATAAAAATAAAGAAAATGTTGCTGATGTTGATATTGGCAGCACCAAGCACCAAGCAGCAGCAGCAGCAGCATCAACAAGAATTAAAAACAAACTAATGAAACGCAGACGCAGAGGCATTGAAAGTTGCTAAACAACTTTTGTGTTGTTGTTGGCTTTGTGTTTCTGTGTTTTTGACTGAGAAATTTAAAACAAAAAACAGAACTCGAAGAAGAAAACAATATTAGATAGAAAAATAAACTACAAAATTGGCAACAACAATAAAATTGACCTAAACTATATTTTGTGTTATGTGTTTTTGCCAAAATTTCGTAAAATTTCATTTTTATTCGAAAGAAAATACTTAAGTAGAATGAAACTTTGCTTTCCTGCTGTTAGTGCTGGCTGCTGCTGGCTGCTGGCTGCTACTGGAAATGATGAAATTTTATTTATTATTATTTTTATTTCACCAATCGAATGTTGTTGTTATTGTAAAAATACCGTTGTCTGGTAGAAAACAACAATAACAACGAACCAAATGCTCTCTCACTCAAGTGGGTCAATTGTTTTAAATAGATTTTTCTTTCTTTCTGTCTTTAATTTTTATTGTTGTTTTTGTTGTAGTTGTTGTTTATTTACTTTATAAATCAATTATAATTAATAACAACAACAACAACAACAACTTGATGAAGAAATCAATTCATTTATTCCTTGTTTGCTGTTTTTTTTTTTCTTGATTTAATGTAAGAATTTCTATTTCAATTGAACGCAATTAAATGTTTATTATTTTATTTTATATACTTACTAGCTGGAATACCCGGCTTTGCTCAGGTAGTTGTTTGTTGAGATTATGTAGTAGTTGGAATAAAAACTTCACTGATAAGAAACTGACGTTCAACCCCACGACAGATCTTGGTTTATATGTAAATCCTATGGTATAAATGGTCCATAATGTTCCAGAATATTTCAAAACAGTCGATGATGTGATGCTGGAAATGGTCTGGAATGTTCCCAAACGTTCCAGACTATTCCAGAACATTACACAACATTTCAGAATTATCTGGGATGTTCTGGAATGCTTTAGAATGCACTCGTACAGTAAAATCTGGACTGTTCTATAAATGTTTAGATGGAGAAACTTCCCCTATATCGTTAAGGGCACGCCCATCAAGTAAAAAACGAAAACCTTCTTCATGAATGGGGGATAGAGGGCTACCATACCAGTTATATACTGCCTTGATCGTACCAGGACTTATTTCTGAGATTTACTTTTATTAAATTAAATTGATGAAATTTCTTCTGTTCTAACAGTTGAAATATTGTAAAGGATGTGTTGCCCAATATTAACGCATGAAATTAAATTAAAAGAGACTACATTTTGTTTAATAAAGTATAGATAGGGTAAGTCAAAGGCAAAGGGATTTTTCAAAAATTATCTTCTCATAAACAACAAGGTATCAGCTTAAGGAAATGAGCATATCAAACACTGAGAATTGTAGATTCTATGAGTAGAATAATAAAACACCTCTAACCATTCTTTATGCATGTCTTGCAAATGCCAGTAATATGGTTTCACAATAAGGGAACTTTATTATGGATCCATACATGATTTAAATTTTATTTGCGATTCGCAGTGGCTTCAACATCAAATTATTAACTTGCATATATGTCGGGCAAATGGACTTACAAGTTCCTATGGATTCTGTTCTCGAATATTTCCATACCCATTTGGCATTAATATAAGCTCAATTCCTTACTATCTGAATGGATATGCATTAATCTTAGACTTTCAAAAGCCCCACAGTATAAAATTCACCACCTCTAAACCGCATGTTCTGGGAGGCCAACTTAGATTATGAAAGTGGAAAATTAAACAACCAGGAAATAACTTATGCAATTAGTGAACTGTTACTTGGACTGCTGTGACCTTCAAAACTATAATTTTTTTAAATATAATTAAGAATACTTACTTTGAATAAATATGAATAATGAAAATATGTAATTTGTTCAATTGTGTAGCGCTCCATTTTTAATAGTCGTAATTTTTAATGCCTTAAAACAAATGAAGCGAAATTCTAATCTTTTGTAGATTATGGGACACTGTTTAGTTTCTTCTTAGTCCCTCTCCCTTTCACCAACACACTCTCTCTATCTCTCTCCCTCTCTCTCTCCCTCTCTCTCTCTCCCTCTTTCTAAATCTCTCTCTCAATAATTTTTAATCCGTTTATTTGGTCATGTCATTTTATATTTCCGGTTCTGCATAAAGATGAAATAAGAAAAAAAAAGTTTAAAAAGAAAACTTAAAACTGACGACGCTTAAAGTCTAAAGAATAAATGAAGAAAATTTATTTTATGGACAAAAAAGAAAAAAATGTATGAAAATTCATTTTATGAGCAAAATGGAAAAGCACAAAAAAGAAACATTCAATTTTTCTTATTCATTGCTCTCAGGTGTTCATGATGATGAGTAAATTTGTTGAGTTGATGTTGCTTTTGCTGATGATATTTGTAAGTTTTTCTTACCAACATGAGTTGCCTGTACAATTGGTTCTTTGTTGTTGTTGTTGTTGTTGTTGTTAGTAACGGAGTTGCTGAGTTATTACATTACAAATGCTGCAATGGTTCAGTGCATGTTGGCTCCAGACCCCTTCATCTCAAATGTAAAGAACCAATGACTTGTGCAAATAACATAAAACTTATGCAGCTGGGTGCATATTTCAATGATTTTTCATGTTTTTGTCTACAATAATATCTTTCTTCCTTGACTTTCAAATACAATACATTTTTTCACTTGACTATCATCAGAAGAAAGAAGATTTACTAAAATATACAAATATTAAAAAGAAATTAAAAAACTTTGTTTTAACCAAAAAGCGAATGTTTCTTAAAAAACAAAACCCCAAAAAGAAACAAAATTTGATATATTTGCATAATTCAAATGACTACGAAACTTCACTTGATGAAGTGTATCTTCTTTCTTTCTTTCCTTCTTTCTCTCTTCGATTTATTTCTTTTCTTTCTTTCTTATGTCTTTTATTTTATGCGACAAACGTGAGAAAATGTCTGAAAGAAATCCTGAAACTTGAAATGACCTAAAATTGTAACCGTAAACCAAGAAACTTCGTTACGCATGCGTTGCAACAGTCATAAGAAAAGCAAATGGTGGCAATAAATTGCAATGGCAAACAATCTAAGACACACAGTTGACAACATTAAAAAAGAAAAGTTACAAAAAGAAAACCAGTTCAATTTGGAATCATAAGAAATGAAAAGTGTAACAAAATCAAAAACATAAAAAAGTATTTGAATGAATGACAAATGAATGTAAAGAAAGAAAGAAAGATATAATATGCCTGGGTGCTATGCTACTAAAGAAACAAATTGATAAGGGGAAAGAAAGACAATAAATAAAATGTTAAACGACATTTTAAATGTGTTGTCCATTCTCCCTCCCCCTTATTTGGGTTTCATACACTAAACAATCGGTAAATGAAATTGAAAAGACTTCATTATGACGCAATACTAACAACGCTTAAGCTGAACACGTGTTTTGCCTTCATAATAAACAACTATCTTTTGTGCATTAATCATAATAGATACAATAGATTTAAACATACAATAAAGAAATTTGTTATGCTACAAGATTAAAGACACAATGAATACACTTTCTGACCCTCTCTTTTCAAACTAACCTAGCCTAGGTAAAGTTTTAGTTCATTATGAGTACAGTACAGTTCTCAAATATTTTCCCCAACAAAATTGACCTCTTAATTTGTTGGTATAAGCTTAAGATTTTATGGGGTACCTTATTTAGAAGCCTCCTCTTCTTTTTTCTAACCAGGATTTCCAGTTTAATAGATTTCTTTCGTTATAAACTTAGAATTGATCTTCAACGTAGAAATTTGAAAGAACTGTCCTCTTATCTCCGAAATAGGTTAACATAAAAACATACAGGTGCTCCATCTTTGACATTTGTCAACCGATTGAAACAACACACCGAAATAGTGACGCTAACATTGCAAATAATCGTTCAGTTGCATTAACTCAAAGAGCATATCGTCGAAAATACATATAGTGGCCCAAAGGCACCGACTCACAACATTATTCGTCATTTGATGTCAAAATTTATTTAGCACGGGACAGTGGGAGATTGTCAACATACCATTCATCAACAGCCAAGAAGTTCCAATGAACTGGTTGAAGCGGTCGCTTGGAATATGGTCAAACAATCGCTCAAATGGTTGACACTGAACTTGATTTTTGGAAGCAAATTTTGATGACCGGCGAAACCCATTTCACACTCTCTAGCGGCGTTAATAAGCAAAATTGCCGCATTTGGGGAACGGAAAATCCACACGCGATCCATGAAGCGCTATTGCATGACCAAAAAGTGACTGTTTGTGCCGACGTTTGCGCCCAAACCTTCATTGAGTCATATTTCTTGAGAGAAAACGAAACAATCGATGGAAATCGATATAGGTGGATGTTGGCTCATTATGTCTGCCCTCAAAAACGTGAAAAAGATCTTGATGGTTGCTAGTTTCAATAAGACGATGCGGCATGCCACACTGCAAATCAAACAAATCAGTTTCTGCAACGAAAATTCCCTAGACGTTTGATGTCAAAAAGAGGCGAAATTGACTGGCTACCAGATCTCCAGATTTGACTCCTCTGGACTTCTTTTTGTGGGCTTATTTGAAAAGCAAAGTGTGCATCAGTAAGCCTCAGACCATTGATGACCTCAGAGCAACCCTTCGTGCCGAAATCATTGCTATACCGCCCGAGATGCTCGATGAAAAAAGGGCACATTTTACTGTGGCCAATTGAATAAAACAACCTCATATATTAATAGCTATTATTTTTTGTTTCAAAGTCTTTCAATGTTACCAAACGGACATAAAAGATGACGCACCCTGCATGTGATTCTATGTACCTGGTTCCAAAATAATGATACCTTCTCTTCACTAGTCTCTGATTTGTGCAGTATTCCCTCTAATTCAAACTGACTATCTCGCATTTCAAAAGAATAAACTCTTCCGTCATTAAGGTAATAGTGAATTTAATTATAGTAAGTACAATTATTCAAATATAGTATTTCGATAACATTTCCTTAAACCAGATGGCAAGGCAAATAGGATCTCTCTTCTTTCAATTGTTGTAATCCACTATATAATATATTTTAATTTTAATATCATCATCATTATCATCATCATGAATATGATTTAATAATCTGATATTCTTATTTGTATCTCATATTCCAGCTGACAGATGAAGTTGTTCGTAAGAAAACCGAATATCAAAAGCATCTTGAAGGCTATAAAGCACTGCGTACACGTTTCGAAGAGCATTACATCAAATGTAAGTAAATTTTCTGTTGATTTATATACGATTATCTAATTTCCTGTGATTATTTATTCATCTATCTATTTTGTAGCTGGTCGCAGTGGTCGCAAGTTGGATGATGTACGTGACAAGTATCAAAAGGCTTGCCGCAAACTACATCTTACACACAATGAATACGTTTTATCGATAACAGAGGCCATTGAAGTGGAAAAGGACTTTCGTACGGTTCTATTGCCAGGTCTTTTAGAGCATCAGCAGTCTGTTCAAGAGAGTTTTATATTGTTATGGAAGAATATATTACAAGAAGCAAGCCAACATGGCGATTTGACTTCAGAGAAATTTAGAGAGATACAGCAACGTATTGATACTGTGATAAATGGCATTAATCCGAGCGAAGAGTATCGGGAGTTTACCGAGAAACACAAGTAAGTCCATGACATTATACAGAAGTTTCATTGACTTATCTCTATTTTTTATTTCTTATAGAACTTCACCAACTACTCCGCTCGTTTTTCAGTTTGATGATTCTCTCATTGAAGATATACCCGGCAAATTACAATCAAGCACTTTGACAGTAGATAATCTGACAGTGGATTGGCTGCGTTCACGCTTAAATGAATTGGAAGCTTCCGTGAAGGAAAGCCAAGAGAAACAATACAAGATGATCGAACATGTAAATGGTGGTTCGCCGGTGGCAAATGGTAGCATTATATCGAATGGGAGTACAGCATCAAATGGTTTGCAATCATGCAAGGATGCCCAAAAGTATGTTTTCTAGTACATTTAATAATTTATGGATAAAAATATTGTAGAGTTTTTTTGGTTTCTTTTCCAGTCGTCAATCCAAGGATCTGAATGCTTTGCGTTGTGTAGAAAAACAAAAGCAAAAATTGGTGGATATGATTAAATGCGCTCTGAATGAAGTTGGCTGTGAGGAATTGCCCTCCGGCTGTGATGATCACTTGACTATGGATCAGAATTTCATAGAAAATGGTTTCAATAATGATCAACAGGTGCGTATACTTAATACATTGAATTGGTCATGGACTGGTGTCGGCAGATTTGTATTGTAGTTTAAAATAGAAACAAAAAGGACTAATCACCTAGGCATCTTGGTTTGGTCTTGGTGTAGGTTTTATGAAATTATTATTATATTGTAGTCTAATAATCATCACAAAGGGGAAGAGTTTCAAATTCAAACAAAATTTTAATGATTTCGATAGATTTTACTAAATTACAAGATTTCGAACTCTTCCATCATTATTTATCTCCTTCTTTCTCTTTCAATTTCTTCCCAAATTTTACATTCTAACCTCCATTCACTCTTGTGATTTACTAAAACTCAATTTGCAAATCCAATCCAATCCAATGGATTAGAACTCAAACGCTTCCACTAGCTCGACCAGTGTAAGTATAATGAATGAACTTTGGCGTCGTGGTGGCGTCCTCACTCTGCTGCGTGGCCGCAACTTCAAGCGCAAGTCAACTCCACAACCATTAACACCACGAGCGCATACAGCGCGTTTCCCCAAGATGCAACCGCGATCCCAGAGTCTTGGATCACTATCGGTAAATACGAACAGTCCTGCCTATCAAGCACGTTATGAGCCCATTTCTACTAACATGTTGTTGCATCCACTACGCATGGCGGCCAGCGTAGAGGCAACCAACGGACGTGGCCTACACCGTCTGGGTCGCTACGAAGACGAAATTGAGGAAGAGATCGTCTTTGTTGGTGTCACTACGCCGACGCTAACCAAATTGCGACGCACTCAGCGTTCTATGTTGTGTTTGGCGTGAAGAAGATGATCCTGTTGTGTCTACTACTATTGCTGCTATAACTGTTGCGTCTCCGCCACCATTGCCTTTGCCATTGACAAAACTAACAGATGATGCCTGTGCTTTAAGCCAAATTCAAGTTTCAAACGTTACTACTAACACTAACCACAACAATAATATACACCTTCATCACAACAACAACAACAACAACAACAATAATAACAACAACAACAACATTTATGCTGATCTCGAACTATGCAGCACCAAACTGAATCCAGACACGGACAGCATTAAGAGTGGCGAAGTATCCGGCAAAAGACAACAAATTGAAATTGAAATTAATCGCGTTGACAGCATGTTGAAGCAAAAACAAGAACAACTCATTTTGCCACCAGATCCGCCACCAAAGGAGGAACCACCTCCGTTACCACCAGGGCCTCCCATACAGAACTCAATCGATGCTCATTTAGATCGCATTGATGAACTGAATCGTGTCCTAGATGATCGTTTGAAACGGAACTTACGTCCAACGGCACAGCCTCAATTGGATCTGGATATCATTGAATCAGCAGAACCACTAAGTCTGACACTAAGCCAATGTGGCTGTGAGTCTGTGGATATTCATGCCGGAACCAAACGTGCATCAAGCTCTAGTTCAGATTGTCGAAGTAATGGTGCTGCTGCTTTATCAAAGGATGGGAAAAAGCGTTCTTTGTCCTTCACGCAGAAATCCATAACGAGTATTTTGACCAATATCAAGGAATTCTCCAAAAGTCCACTTACACGCATTCATAAAGCCGCCGGTCATACACACAGCCATACTCCGCCACTCAGTGAGGATAATGAAAATTGTGTCATGGGAGCGCCTCCTCTTCACTCCGATGAAGGTTCATCAGAGCATAATTGCCATGAGCCAACAAATGAGTCCACTAAGTCACCACCAAGTCAATGCCAAAGTCACACACAAACTGTTAATACGCCCAGTAATCTTACGATCACTAGCACCATTACTACAACCATAACGACAACCACATCTGCATCAACGTCCACTACATCAACAACGAATCCGTCCAAGGATACAAATAACCATCAAGCTCCATCAAGACTGAAATTTAAAGTGCCAAAAATACAAAAGAAATCCAAAGCCATACGCAACACATTCCGTTCCAAGTTAATGAACTTCCAGTTGAAACGTGGCAAACAGTGCAAGACTTGCACCAAACGCCGTCGCATCCATCCCAGTAAAAGTGTCTTTGATTTTGCCAAAGAATTCAATATGAGTGCCGAAGAAGTGGCCGAGGAATTCTGCTCATGTCCACCGACAGTCACAGCTAATGCACATGCCAAAATGATCAATACGGCAACGAATACCGATCAACCATTCCGTGAGTCAACAAGCTCAGCTGATGCAGAAGATGAAGGCGAGAGTAGTGATGATGTGTTGAGCATTAAGGATCATTGCTATTGCGTGCCCAGTTTAGCGGCGAGTGTGAGTAGTGTGCACTAGAAAAAGAAAGGAGCTACTCCTTCAGCTCCTTCCTGCATTGCATCCGTATGATAATGAAAAATATGCATACTCGTACATACGTAGTTGGTTGTTGCACCTCAAAAAGCTTCGCAATAGTAAAGATTATTCCGACTCACTAAATATACATAAGTACATTGTTGAGAAGCTTTTCAAAACACTTTAAACACAATTTTGCATGATACTTTTTTGCTTGATTATTTTTAGTATTGTAATTTGCATGTTGTTTGTTTATGTGTTTAAATTTTATTCAAACATTTTTAGTATTAACACAAGCCGGCAAAAATTGCAAAAAAAATGCAGAATACAGAATGCGCAGGGTTGCAATTTCCTCTAATCACAAACAACAAACCAAAAGCAATCAGCAAGCATCACCTGTTGAAGAGAGGGAAAATTATTAATGAAAGGGAAATTCTCCCCAAAATTACATACTCATTCAAAGTTAAATCAATGAACTTGAATGAGTGAGAGTGTATTTGCAAGGCACATTAAACTTACACTCTCTATCTCCCACTGTACAGCAGTAGCTCTCTATCTGTCTGTGAGATCACTTATGGTGCCGCCAGCCAGCAGCAGCAGCAGCGGCAATAGCCTTAATTTACTTAATTCATTTTTAATAAAGGCGCTTTCGCTCAGTGCTTTGGCAACAACGAAGCGCTTTATGTCTAACTGATTCTAGCCAAAATTTCCTTGGCTTCCATTTTTAAGAATATTATTGTTGTTCTTGTTTATTGTGTGTGCGTGCGTTTGTGTGTCATATTTGTGCCCAAAATCAAAAAGCAAAAAAATTGAGTGCCGGGAATTTTCTTTTTTTGTTTTAAATTTTGATAAATCGAAGCAACTAATTGAATTGTATTGAATTGAATGTTGTTGTCTATCAAAAATTGCGCAAGATATCCAACACAAAGTGAAATGAGTACTTCCGGTCAAAGTAGCAGTAATTCATCAGTGTTCGAGACAATTGTGTTTAGTGGACGCCCAGTGCCGCCGGCACGTAAAAAACGTCCCAAATCTACGATATACACTGTAAGTTAAATAAATATAGGTGTGGGTGTGGGTGGGTTTGATCAGTGACCTTGTCAAGAATGAAGAATTCCGAAATTATACATTTGTTTCATTTTGTATATAAGTATGTAATTTATTAAATTTGTGTGATATGGATGCTGATGCTGATGATGATAATAATAATGATAATGATGTCTTGGAATGACATACTGCCTAAGTGTATTTTTGCCCAATTCAAATTGACTGCATCATAATAAACTCATTTACTCACTTTGCCCTGCTCTGCTCTGATTTGATCCCACGCATTTCCGCTTGAGTAGCGAATTTACGTTTTAGATTTGAATAATTTTCTTACCTATTATTTTTCCTATTATACAAATTTTGTTTTGTTTATTGTTTTTTATTTAGTATTTTCTTTAATATGCTTAAAAAATGTACAAGTATTTCAAATGCATGAAATACCATTTACTACTCAACTTTATTGCTCACTCACTCACTCACTCAATGGTCAAATCATCAATCATTATTAATTTCTTATGTGTGTTCACTGTTTTTAGATGTCTCTATCAACAAATCGTCCATTATATGAGGAAGAATGGTTCCATGGTGTCTTGCCACGTGAGGAAGTTGTGCGTCTCTTGAATAATGATGGTGATTTCCTTGTACGCGAAACCATACGCAATGAGGAAAGTCAAATTGTTTTGAGTGTCTGTTGGAATGGACACAAACATTTCATTGTCCAGACAACAGTTGATGGTCATTTCCGTTTCGAAGGGCCACCATTTCCCAGTATACAGGAATTGATCATGCATCAATATCATTCAGAATTACCGGTTACGGTTAAATCAGGCGCCATACTCAGACGTCCCGTGTGCCGTGAACGTTGGGAATTGAGTAATGATGATGTCGTTTTACTAGAGAAAATTGGTCGCGTAAGTCAATCAAATCAATCATAATTTGATCTAAAATTAATGTTCCCTAAATCAAATATATGTTCCAGGGTAACTTTGGTGATGTTTACAAAGCCAAATTGAAGTCAACCATGCAGGATGTTGCCGTGAAAACTTGTCGCATGACTTTACCTGAAGAACAAAAACGTAAATTCCTTCAAGAGGGACGCATTCTAAAGCAATACGATCATCCCAATATTGTTAAATTGATTGGGATTTGTGTGCAAAAGCAACCCATTATGATTGTCATGGAATTGGTGCCAGGTAAATTGATTCGTAACCAATAAAATTCAACTCTTTTTTCATGATAAACTCTTCCCTAGGTGGTTCTTTACTTAATAATCTACGTAAGAACTCAAATGGTCTAACAAAACGTCAACAAATGGGCATGTGCAGGGATGCAGCTGCTGGTGAGTTCTAATCAAATCAAATGAAATCCATGTAAAGATTTCCTATAAAATTCCTTCTCTATTGATTATATTTAGGCATGCGTTACTTAGAGTCTAAGAATTGTATACATCGTGATCTCGCTGCACGTAATTGTCTTGTTGATTTTGAAAATTGCGTGAAAATCTCTGATTTTGGTATGTCCCGAGAGGAAGAGGAATATATAGGTGAGTCAATAATATTCAAAATAGGTATACCAATATATATTTGTCTGGTTGTCTGTCTGCTTGTGTTCTAATAGTCTCCGATGGCATGAAACAAATACCTGTAAAATGGACTGCACCCGAAGCTTTGAACTTTGGCAAATATACTTCCTTGTGTGATGTTTGGTCTTATGGCATTCTAATGTGGGAAATCTTTTCAAAGGGCGATACACCATATTCAGGCATGAGTAATTCACGGGCACGCGAACGCATTGATACCGGTAATAATATTCTTTCTCTCTCCTATACTTATCCCAAAGAATGATTCTATATATAGATGAAATTCCTTTCCATAGGTTATCGTATGCCTTCACCAGAAAATACTCCGCCCGAAATGTATCGTTTGATGTTGAAATGTTGGGCTGCTGATGCTGAATCACGTCCACATTTTGATGAAATCTATAATGTTGTTGATGCATTGATCTTACGTTTAGAGAATAGTAGTAGTAGCAGCAGTCATTGATTGAATGCTAGAGATATGTTATATATTTAAGATATACAATACAAGATAGACATCTGCATGAATGCACTCAAAATGGTATTTGAATAAAAATGAGGGAATGTGTGTTTTAAATCAAATAAGAGAGAACGAACAGTGATTGGTACTAACTTCGGTTACTAATGTATAAGTTCTTTCTCATCTGGTTACTCATTCACTCATTTTTGCAAGAAGTCAAAGACTATGAAAATACTTAGACTATACTGGAGAAATCACTCACAAAGAGAAAGTTCTATTTATATACTTTTTCATAGTACAATACATTTTTCCAAATGCACTCAGTGTGACAAAGAGGCAGAAAAATAGATATTATTTCCTGCATGAATTGAATTATTATTATCAACTCACTTGAGTTGTTTGAATACTCGAAGTAATCTTAAAATTTGCACTCGAACTAAAACAAATGAGTGAGTATTCATTGTATGTATGTTCTACATGAGCTTTTGAGTATAACTCATTACTAACTATGTACATTGAGTGACTTTTCATTTGAGTGAACCCAGGCAGATGTCGAATATAAGAATATTGGGGGAAGGGGTGTCTTGAAATAATCAATGAATTTTTTAAATTTTCTTATTTGTTTGTTAAATTGTTTTTTTTTTTTTGTTTGTTTATTTGATTTTATTATTATTTTTTTTTTATTTTTGTAAAAAATCTCTTACATTAAGTTGGTGTGTGTATGTGAGTGTTGAAATCTGTGTATCTATGTATGTATGAATGTGTGAGTGCTTGATTTTTTAAATCTAAGAAAAATATGTGTTTGTGTTTAAAGTAGAAAGGAATCCTTAATGTGCCAAAAACAGAAACAAAACCAGAAAAGCAAAGAAGCAGAGAAGCCTTTTTCAAAAAAAATCAACATTTTAATGGAATAAAACAAAAGAATATTTTATATATTAAGGACAAACATCATAAGAATGAAAATGAAGTGAAAAAAGATTTAAATAATGAGTTTAATTTAAAACAAAAAAAAAAAAAGAAATATTTTTAATTAATTTGTATTTTATTTTGTTGTAATTTGTGTTTTTAAAACTTTACTTTACTTTCTTTTTTAGTTACTTAAGATAAAATCAATTTATGATTGATTGATTGATTGCAATTTTAATTAAATAATTAATTATTATAGTTCATAAGAAGAAGAAGAACAACAACAACAAGAAGTTTGTGCCGACTTTGATCAATGAAAAGAATTTGAAATTTCAAAAAGACATTTTACAGAAAAACAAACAAAGCAAAGCACACACACACACACACACACACACACACACATACATATGTATGTCTACATGTCCTTGTAGAATTTTATTTGAATATAAGAAAAACAAAAAATTGTTTGTGCTATTTATTAAGATTAGTAAGTAGTAGGAGAAACAACGAAACGATAATGAAAAATATAAAATGCAATAAATAATTAAATTTTAAATTTTAAAAAGTTAAATTTCCTACTTTTTGTTATGTTTCTAGGATTTTTTACTTATTTTCAGCAAAGTTTTATCAATGGCAAGCGGCAAATCGGAGAACTCAACTTTTTGATAATATTTCTTCAATTCATTTTTCAGTTGTAAACTGTGTTCCCAGTCAACAGTTTCACAAACCACTTTCACCTAAACCGGAAAGAAGGAAATTTCAAGTGTTGAACGAAGGGAAATTTTTATTAAACTAATCAAATACTTTACCTCCACAGTATAAATATCACGAAGCCAAGCACGCTCATGCATAATATCCTTAATGGATACACCAAGACTAACTAAGATCTCGCAAAGTTCATTAATGCCACCAGGACGATCACTGACTTCCACATTGAATTTAACCAGGCGTCCTTCAGCTGCCAAACCACGTTCCAAGCAACGACCAAACACTGTGGTATCAATATTTCCACCACACAATAAAATCACAACTCTGCAAAAGAAGGTATAGTAAATATGTTGAGTATGTAAATATTGTATATCAAATATATGTACTTACTTTTTGCCTTTCAGATCATTAAGATGTCCTGCCAAGATAGCTGCCATCCCAGAAGCACCAGCACCCTCGACAACAATTTTCTCTTCTTCAACCAAACGTAAAATAGCCAAAGCAATCCATTCTTCCTTGACCACAACCATTCTATCAATGAGTGGCAATGCAGTGGCAAAAGCATTGTAACCCACTTTGGGCACAGCCAAACCATCAGCCAAAGTATTCTTAATGGGTGTGTGAATGGGACCCTTATTGGCCATGGCTCGTGTAAAACTAGCACATTTCTCTGATTCCACACCCTAAAATTGTGTGTAAGTAAGTACATATGTAGTGATTTATGAAATTTCCATTCCATTCTTACTTACAATAATCTTTGTATTAGGAGCCAAAGCTTTAATTGCCGTTGCTATGCCTGCTATAAGACCACCACCACCCACAGGAATCACCACTGCATCCGGATCAGGTACTTGTTCCAATATTTCCAAGCCAATTGTTCCCTGTCCAGCCATTATGTGTGGATGATCATAACCATTGATATAAAGTAACTGTTCCTCGCGTGACATACGCATGGCCACTGCCTTCGCCTCACTCATATCTCTGCCTTCGACAACAACGCGTGCCTTATAATTACGACATTTCTGTATCTTCATGATGGGCGCCGTCAACGGCATCACAACCGTAACTGGTATATTGAGTTTCCAGCCATGATAGCTCAATGCTTGGGCATGATTACCCAAAGAGGCCGAAATGACACCAGTCTTCTTCTGTTCATCGGATAGTGACAACAAAGCATAGCGTGCACCACGCTCTTTGAAACTAAGGGAAAATTGTTTGATTTACAATATGCCAAAAAAATAATCAATTGTCAAATAATCAGGCGTTCAATCAATCAGTCGATCATTAATTAAGCTAATTAAAGCTTATCTCGATGATTGTTTATCGATCAAGGGTCGTCATAAGTTTACCTATTTTTAGTCAATTTATGGCATCTCACACTCAAGTAAAGGCTACACTATGGAAAGACATTTTCCTGAACCTATGGTACAAATATTGTAGGTCACCTACTCTTTCTTTATACGAGTATTTCATTTCTATTAATTTTTTTTTTCTTTCTTTAAATTTTATAGTTCATTCTTATCAAGCAACTGCGGTGTCTGACTGCAAATGCACTCTGAATTCATGACGAAACTTTCCATTGCATTTGGAATGAGACGAAATAAAAGCTAACAAACCATGGCATCTTATCAACATCCAATGAGTTGAGATAATGATAATGAACGAGATGATGATGATGGACGAAGGTGGACGAACGAACAATTAAATTATCATGTTGCTAGACTTTCGACTCTACTCGACTTATGCAACAATCATGTTCATCATCCCGTGCTTCACATGGAACTCACCTGCCAGTGTATTGAAGAAAATCCTTCTTTAAATATAAATCCATGCCATAATCTTCGGATGACGTAGAACGTGGACATGGTGTACGCTCAATGCCACCTTTGATCATGAATGCTGCCGATGTTATATCATGAAATGATATTTTTTGTGGATTCTTTGGATCACAAAATGGATCTAATAGTTCATCAGGCTCTTCATGAACACTGAGCGAAACTCTTTTAGAACGTGATCCATTCTGTTTGTTTTGTTGTTGTTTTTGTTGATGTTGGACTTCTCCATTGCTATTCGACTGATCCGGAGTCTGCTGCGACATATCATTGGTTTTCTGAATTTAAAAAAAAAAAAGTATTTCACACCAGAGGATCAACAATTTGAAACAACTTAAGGTTCCGACTATTCGTGCTCAACTGATCAATCAATACGTCGTTAAATTCAAAAACAAAATGTTCTACAAATGATTATGAGACTAAAATAATGAGTACTTTTGTTTTTTTTTTTACAGATTATGACATGTGTATTATAAGTATGGTTTATAGATGGTGATGATGATGATGAGAGGGTTTTTTTTTACACTTTTGTGATAACAGATTCGATTAGAAGTCGCATACAAAAATATAAACAAATAAAAAATTAGAAAAGGGAATGTGTCGCCGATATCAAGAAGAAACAAGTGCGAAACTACAATAAAATTGGTGGTGGTGGTGGTGGTGATGTGAATTATTGTTTATGATTTTTTTTTTTTTTTTTGGGTCTACATTGTATAAATAGATGTTAGATTAAGCACAGTCCCTCTCGATAAGATCATCAAAGAGCAACGCCCAGAAATTCTAGTACTCGAAATAGTATTAAAACTAATCTAATCTTTGAAATTAAATAAGAGGCAAAGATGAGATGACAAACAAGTAAATGAAAACAAACAAGAAAATGCTCAAGTTAAGATTCACATATAGAAAATATTATAAAACTACTTTATAAGTCACAGCCATCCAATAGTTTATTTCATTTGGCATAATAGTTTTAAGCTCGAAATATTGTAGAAACTCTGTACAAAATTACAACTCTAAATCTCTGCAATTGAAGAAATAAACAGTCTTTTTTAATGAAAGAATGAATAGTGGAATTCACATGAGTTTTTATTTAAAATTAACAATCAAAAGTATTGCATACCTTAGGGGGACGGTCATTTTGTGACTGACAAAAATTGTATGCAAATACCAGGCGAACAGAAATGCGCAGCAAGCAGATATTGCAAATTCAAAAATGTTTAAATGATTATATCTCGGGAATGGATTGACAGATTTTGATAAAAGTGGTGTCATTGGAAAGGTTAAGAGTTCTACTTTTTCCTACCTTGCTATGACCTTGATATGACCTTGGTAAAAGGTCAAAATTTGATTTCAAACTGTTTCTGTAAGGTTTTAACCAACTTCCGATACTTGGAATTAATTCAAGTTGAATTCAAATCCAAGCTTCACTATTCATCTACACAACGGTTGAAGTATTGTTCAAATCGGTTCAGTAGTTTTTGAGATATAAAGATTTCAAATTTTATACAATTCAATGAGGAGGCTGAGAAGATCGCATCCTGTCGACCTCCCTACTAGAGCATATTAAATGTATTAGTATTATTCCCACTTGTTAATATAAGTTGTTTTGTTATTGTTTTGTATATAGTTTAATTTAAGTTGTTTTATAATAACAGTACAATTAAAGATTTTAAGAAATTTAAAAAAAAAAAAAAAAAATACAATTCAAAAATACAAAATATTTTTAAAGTTTTTTATCTCGGAAATAGATTGACCGATTTTAATGAAAGTGGTGTCATTGGAAAGATTATGAGTGATACTTATTGCTACCAAACTTTGATATTCACCTGTTCTTAATAACAAGTCGAAATTTGACTTCAAAATGTGTTTATAAAGATTTAATCGACTTCTCATTTTTGGAAGTAGATCTAGTTGAATTCAAATCAAAGCCCTAATATTTATCTATACAACCGTGAAACCGTCTCATTAAAATTGGTCCAATAGATCTTCAGATATAAGCATTTCAAAATTTTGTTGAATTTGAACAAAAAAATGAAACAAAAGAAAAAAATTTCCCGCTTCCATACAAAAATGTTCAGCGATTACCAGGCGAACAGAAATGCGCAGTAGGTAGATGGCAAGAATCCAAAAATGTTTACAGGTCTATAACTCAAGAACCGCTTGACCGATTTTGATGAAAGTGATGTCAATGGAAAGGTTATAAGTTCTAGTCTTTGCTATGAAACCCTGACCCCGATATGACCTCATTTAAAGGTCAAAAATAGACTTTAAAATACATTTACCATGATTCAACCCATTTCCAATACTTAGATTTGGTTCTTACTGGTTTCATATCAAAGCTCTACTATTGATCTATATAACCATAAACTGTCTTTTAGATCGGTCCAATATATAACGAGTTATAAGCATTTCACGTTTCGAAGAGAAAAATCTTAGAAACAACTAATCAAAATAAACAAAATACCTTAACCGATGTATAGAACACAAAGAATATGAATTTTGTCAACAACTTTTATTATATTGGTTAGATACATACATTCTTAATGTTAAAACATAGATGATTTATGTTAAGTAGTACAATTCTCAAAATATTTGTTTGGATTTGCACAAAGCACAAAGTACAAATGCCAAAAGATAAACTCATAAGAAGAGATGTGAAGTTCCTTCCTAAGCATTAAATTCCAACCAACGCGCTGGATTATGCACAGTCATTTGTTCGACTTGATCTAGGGTGAGGCCACGTGCAAACATTCTGGGCAAGATGTTCATGTGCACATGATGATAGCCATGACCACCATAAGAAGTCTGTAAAAACAAACAAATATGTAAAGGTAAATATAGTCTTTACAATAATATATTTATGTCCTCTTACCAAGCGATGCTTTGTGTGTATGTCGTGACTCATGAGAATGCGATCAATGAGACCCTCATCGATAAGACGCAATAGATTATCAATACGTTTACCATCGGAGATCATGTCAACTGAAGGATTTAGCTGATAATATGAAGTCTCAGTGCCAAAGAGATCATATTGGATGAAGCAACCCAACTTGGAGAACTCCAACAATTGGTCAATATCGAAAAAGGTGCCTGAAAGGTAGTTCGGTACAAATCGATTAAAGTTTTTTTTTTGTAGATAAAAAGCAAGGAATGAACTTACGATCCAAATGAGACATTGACACATTTATCTGCACGTCCACCAGCTTCCATATAGATACGCATTATCTCAAATGGTGCTTCCGCATCTCGATGCGGATGCAAAGTAACACCACAACCGAGGGCCTCCTGTATCTCTCCAGTTGCTCGTAGGGCACGCTTCTCGAAATCTACAAATCAAAAGGAATCAGAGTATGGAAACCACAATCACTTGAATCCCCTACCATGCACTGGATATACACTGCCCACTTCGCCAATAAATCCACACTTGACAGTACCAAAGCCAGGCACCTCAATGCCTGTTATCAAATCCCTTGAATACAAATCTGTCATTTGCTCCACACTCATATTAGCATGTGTAGCATCTTGCAAGGCATGAACATAATGTCCGGTACCCACAATGAAATGCACACCAGTGCTGCGAGCCAATTCCACAATGAATTCCAAATTACGTTTCAATCCATAAGAACTATTCTCACAAATGGCGCCGCCACCAAATTTCTTATACAGCAGCACATCCTTTTTGGCTGCCACCAAAGCATCTTCATCATAGAAACGCACATTTTCCTTCGATGAATATGGATACTGACGGACATAGCCCAATGTCTCCATGCTAATGCGTTGCTGTAGGAATTCCTTGAAATCATCTGGTGGTGGACGATAGAAATGCTCAAAGTCAAGTGCACATGTTCGTGCGTTAGAGTTCGTCCAAGTAAATTGGACGAAATGGGACCCAAAACTAAAAGTAAAAAACAGAAATGAAATTCAAATAAACACAGAATTGGGTTGAAGGCATCATAAAGATAAGGGCGAACACAATGATAAACGAAATAAAATGGGAAATGTATTATAACAAACAAAAACAAAAACCAAAATAAAATAATAAAAAAGTCTTTTATGATTTGGAAAATCTTATGCCAAACAAACAAACAAACGCAAGCGAGTGCGAGTAAGAAGCGTCATGTGATCATTGAGTAGAAGGCGCATGATGCGGGCGAGTACTAAATTACATGCGAGTATTCATTGTTCAATGTATTGGGTTGATTGCACTTACCAGTCTGCACAATAGGTGGCGATGCTGATGATGATGATGATGACATCTTGGTTTCTTTTATAATTCACTAAAATTATAACAGAATATGCAATCTATCTTTATAATTCCATCTATGTATTTATTTAGAGATCATAACAACAGACCTGAATATTTATTTTCTTTCTAGTGCTTCTGCTGCCGCCGACTACCGATATTTTTTAATATCACTAAACTCGTTGAATGCTGAAGCTCAAGTGTTTTACCGTTTTGTGTTTTGAAGCGAAGCGAAAGTTAATAAAGTATTTTATGGGGCTTCAGCTTCGAGCTTCGTTTACAAAAACAACATGCAAGAAAAACGAATGCTGCTTGCTGACTGCGTTGTTCGTCGTTCGTCTTGTTGACCGAAGCTTTAATGTGCCTTGTCTTCTTCAATCTTCATGTTATTGCTCTTGCTGCTTGCTCTGTTGCTGCTGCTTTCTGCTTGTGTTGTTTTCATTTGTTTGTTTGCACTGAAAAGTGCGTGAAATATCAATAACAGAAAAATGTACTCGTACTTGTTGTTATAACAAAGAATTGAAAGGAAGGGAAGATTAACATAAAGTCTAGAAGATGTAAGGATGGTAGGGGAGACATAACTTTTTAACAAAGAATTGTAAATAGCACAATAAAAAATAAAATAAGCATCAACAACAAAAACAAAAAGAACATTAGGTAAATTATGGAAAAATCTTCCATTAGCAAAGTGATGCCAATGGAAATCGAATTCATTCGATGATATTTATTTGATATTGTTGCATTTTGTTTGTTATCATCTTTGATCAAGCACCAGATCGTAGTGAATATAGTATGATATTATAAGTTTGTCATGAAGTTTGTAACAGACAGAAGGAGTCATTGGAAAAGTATTTATATTCTTGATCAGCTCGACGAGATGAGTTGATTTAAGCCATGTCCGTCTGTTTGTATGCGAACTAATTCTTTAGTTTTTGAACTAAAGAGCAGAAATTAAGTACCAGACTTTGTACATTTGTCGGAAACCGCCGACTTGGATCACTAGGCAGGCAGAGTACCAAAAGCATACAAACCTATAGTTCATCCAGAATAGTTTTCGCGCTGCTACAAATCAAACTGAAGTCTTATGGGTGAAATTCCTCCTATATTTCTGTTTCAAATCTATATCTTAGGCAGATCAGAAATTCGTGTATGAAAGAAACTCCAAATGGCTTTGTTTTTATAATTTTATTTTCAGAATAATTCGCTTTATTAGTGTGTTGTTGTTTTTGTTTTCTTACTTACTTAATTCATTAATTAATTATATCAGTTTTTTTTGTTTTTTTTTTTTGTTTTAGCGATTTTTGTTTTGTTTCTTTTCTTTACTTACACCACATCTCCTGTTCCTCCTTCTATTTATCCTTCCTTCATCCATACAAGTCATTCACATTATTTTAAATTTAAATTAATTTCTAAGCTTAAAAATTTACTCATTTATTATTAATATTATCATTATCATTATCATCATCATTATTATTATTAATAATATTATATTTAATATTTATTTGCATTTGCATTTTATCATTCATTCAATTCATTTCATTTTTTAAATTTTTATATATATAAATATAATTTTTTTTATATATATAAGTATATTTTTGTTTTTCATTAATTTTATAATTTTATTTCATTTCATTTTTTATATATAAATATTGTTTATACTTATAATAAATAAATCTAAGCATTAATTTTTAATTTTTGTTTTGTTTTTTTTTTTATATATAAATTTTGCATTAACTGTATTTCTTTTTGTGTTTCTATTTTATTTTATAAGTTAGATGTATATGAATTTTGGTTTTTATTTTTATTTTTTTTTATTTTTTTTTTTGTATTTTGTTTTTAGCATTTAAAATTCAATTGTTCAATAAAGCTAAATTTCTTCATTTTCAATCTTTTTTAGTTTTATTATTTTTGCAATAAAAATTCTTACTATTTTTATTATATTTATTTGATTTTGTTTTTGTTTGTATTTTTGCAGTGATTATTTATTTATTTTTTATATATATATAATTAATTTTTTTTTTATTTCTTGAGGTTTTATGATGTTTCCTTTGCTTGCTTTCCTTTACTTTTTTTTTTTTGTTTTTATAATTATTTTTGTTTGTTTTTTGTTTATGAACACTTGGCTGTGATGATAAATGATAAAAATAAAATCTAAATTGAAAAAAAAAAAAAATAATAATAAAATTTTAATTGAAACAATAAAATACAATTTTTCTATATTAAAATGAAAATTTTGTAATTATTCTTAATTAAAACGAAACAAAGAGCATCTAAAATTAAGAAAATTAATATATTTAAAATAAAAATATTATATATAAATTTATTTTGTTAAACAAAAATTCTATCAAATTTGCTTCATTTTATTCTTTTCTTTTTTTATTTTTATTTATACATTTTCACCTTTCTATTATTTTTGTTTATTTAGCTGTTTTTTTTTGTTGTTAAAGCGTTTTTTATTTTTATTTGAAAACTTTCTCCATTTTTTAAATTTTTGTTAATTTTTTTTAGCAAATTTTTTATATTTAATTGTGTTCTTTTTCTTTTATTTTTAATCTACAATATTTTTTATTGTTTTTTTCTTTTTTATTATTTATTATTATTTTTTTGTTTAGTTTTTTTTTTTTAATTTAATTAAATTGAATATAATTTTTTCAACTGAATGCCTGAGAATGAATGAAGAATCTGTTATTTTGTTAGTGTTAATTATTTTTTTTTTATATATATTTAATTCCCTTTTCTTTTTATTATTTTTGTGAACATCATAATTTTAATTGAATAAATTTGTTTTTAATAATTTTTTTTTTAATTTTTTAATTATTTTTTTTTTTGTATTTATCAATAGGAAACACCACTAAATGTTGATTTTTTTTTTGTTTAGTAAAATTACAAGATAAGAAAAATTATTAATCTTTATGAATTAATTAAAAAATCAAATGAAATGTATAGGAAAATAAAAAATTAATTTATTATTTGATAAAATTTTACTAGTTAAATATTTAAGAATAATAAATACAAAGACAACATTGGGTGTGGGTATTAGTATTAAGAAGAGAAAAGTCGTGAATTGGGTGGGTAAAAGTATTAAATAGTGAAATTTATATATATAAATATATTAACTGTATTTTAGTGATTTGTTAATTAATTTATGTTGCATTAATAAAATTATTAATTATGATTAAAAAAAATTTAGAACGAAAATTCTTTAACTTAATTTTATTTAAAAATCAACAAAAAAAATTTCTTGAGTTAAAAAAAAAAATAAAAATAAATGGAAGGAGTTTGAAAGAAGTGTGTAAGTGGTGCGAGCACACTGAATCCTCTTTAAAACACATGTCTATTTCGTTCCTAATAGAATATGAATTATCGAATACTACATAAAAACTCAGGACTTAGAGCAAGGAAACGGATGCTAAATGCCTGCTATATTTTATTAAGTAGGGATCCAAGGCAACATATTTCTAACAGAATCTTTTGATTTTTCTCTTTTATTATTACAACCCAAGGATTTTAATAAATGGTGGACAACTATGAGTTGCTCGAATAGGGTTCTTAATGAAATCTACATACATTTATATTATAAAACAGTCTCATCGCCGTGCCTGTTTGTTTGAAAGCGAAAAACTCAAAAAGTACCAAACGGTTTTTCTTACGGATTTCACGAATGGATGGAGTGATTCATCTGGAAGGTTTTCGGAGTATAAGTCATACGGGTTTTATGCAAATTGAATGAAATATAACGGATGATTGTTGAAGATGTCAGAAAAATCATGCCGTGAATCGTGTTAACCACATGACCAAAGTGTCGTGTCGATATTGCCGTAGATATCAAAAAGCAGTAGAGTGACAACATCAATCACATCGGGGGCGTAGCAATACACGCCGGGCAACGCAAGTTTAATAATTAAAACTATACATACTCATGTTAACCTAAAATGTTCGTATCACACAGACATAGACATCTGTGGGACAATGCAACTAGTCTGATGATCTCTCTTCTTAAATTCATTAATTACTTTTCATTTTATAAAGGATAATCGATTGTTTTTTACCATAAGTTCATTATGTAAACTGTAAAAAAAAGGAATCTCAAAACAATGAGACAGAAATCTCAAATGAACTGAGTACATAGGTATTTTACTATCTCTATTTTCTATCTCTCAGGAACAAGGTAATAAATATAATGTGTAAGCAAAAACATAATAAATAATAGTTATTTTCCATACCTTTCACACAAATTATCATGGGTATCATGGCTCTGTCATCATGTTTGCAATGTTTAGAAATGTTCTTAGAAGACTCCATAAAGTATCTTGTATCATCCTATTTCACTGAGATTTTTTAGTTAATTTATGACTTTTCCTAATGATGAAAATGATGATGAAGAAAGATAATCCCAGCATTTATCTTCTAAATGAAGAGTTTTTTAATCCAACTAAGGCCATCCATCCATCCATCCTAAGATTGTAACCATCCAAATTTTTCCTTTTCTCTAAGAGTTCTATTCCTATAAGAGGACATTCGATCCAAATTTATGTATTTAATTTTGTACAATTTTTGTTATATAAAAAAAAATTAACATAAATTAAAAAAAATAAATCATTTTGTTTTTTTTTTTGATTTTTTTATGTGAATTTAACCAAAGCAGATTTTTATTTACATAAAATATTATTATTTATTATATTTAATTATTTCAATTTTCACTTATTTTTTCCTTTGTTTTTTAGTTTTCTATTTTCATTTCAATTTGAAGAAATCAAATAAATTTACGTTTTGTTTTTGTTTTTGTTTTTTACTGTTAGTTTTATAATTATAAATTTCATTTCACTCATATTTTATTTTTTATATGTTTTTATTTTAATTGCTTTTTTTTTAATACATAAAATTGCATAAAATTTTTCTAGTTAATTAAAAATACATAATAATAATAATAATAATTACAATAAAATTTTATTAATCTTGTTGTTGTTGTTTTATTGGTTGTTGTTATAAATTTAAAATTAATAAAAATTAAATTTAATAAAAAACTAAATAAAATTTTTTTTTCAATTTTTTTTTTGTTTTTTTTATATATTAATTAATTAATTAATGATAATTTTTTAAAAATTATGAATTTCTAAGAAAAAATAAAAAATGACAATTTGCTGTTCTCTTTATTGTTGCACTTGTTGTTGTTGTTATTATTGTTTTTCTATTGTATTTGTTTTTTTCTATGAATAATTTATTCTTTTTCTTTTAATTTACAATTGTTTTTTTGTCTTTGTTGTTTTATATGCAATTTTTTATTTTTATTTTTTTTTATCAAATAAATAAAAGTGTCAATTTATTAATTTCTATTTTAGTTTTTAATAAAATTTTTTCACAAAATTTTTTTTTATTTTGGTTTTTTTTAATATATATTTCATTTATTTATTTATTTTTTTTTTTGAAACTTTTTGGTCATGTCCATAGTACCGTTATATTGCAGTGTGTATGTGTATATATGTGTGTGTCTGTGTGCATGTGTGTAGGTGGGTGTTCTTGTTGTTGTTGTTGTGGTTTTCGTTGTTGTAATTGTTTTTTTTTTATTTGGTTTTCTAAAAAAAAAAAATAAAGAGGCAACACCAAAACAAAAAAAATAAACTAAAATGAACAAAACAAAAACTAATATATTTTTAATTTAATTAATGAAAATTTACCTCTTTCCCTTAATTCCATTCCTCTTCCTCCTCCTTCTCATTATTAACAATTTTTTCATTTAATTTTTTATGCACAATTTTTAAATTTATTTCTATTTTTATAATTTTTTATTTTTAATAATCAACAAAAATCTAAGAGGTTTTTTTTTTATTTTTTTGTTATTGTTTTTTCTTTTTCAGATCATCAAAAAGAGTAAAGAGAGAAAAACTATTGTATATAATTAACCTTAAACAAATTAAATAATAAAAAAGCATAATTTTTTTTTTAATGACAACAAAACAAGAATAAAATAAAATAAAAATGCTTAAAGCAAATCAAATAAAAAATAATCGAATACAATTTTTTTTTAAAGAATTTTTACTGTTCAATTTTCCCATCATCATCATCATCATCATCATCATTGTTATTATTACATATTATGATAATTATGAACTTTTACGATAAACGAGATGCGAGAAGAAGATAATTTGATAGATAAAAAGTTATATAGAATAAATCTTTATATATCCATTTTTCTATCATTTAGTTTATAATCAGAAATATTGTTGTTGTGTGTTTATGGTGATGATGTTTATGGTGTGTTAATTTATTAATAATAGATTAATATTTAATTTCTAGAGAATTTTGTTTTCGCTTTTAATATTTTTTTCACAACTTTTCCTAAGTTTTTTTGTTTAACGTTTATTCACTCATCCCCTACACTATATTATTCCGCTCTCTTCTCCTCCTTTTCATTATATCATAATCATTGTCATTCATCATCATTATCATCATCATCATCATCATCATCAAATCATCTTCATATTGTTTTTATTTTTTTATTATTTTCCTCTTCAAACAAAAATTTCAAGATTTTTTAATTTTATGAAATTAAAATTAATTCATATATTTTTTCAAAAAATTTCCATTTCTCCACTCATTTCTCCTCCTCCTTCCCTACTCAGACCTACTACTAGAGAACTTTTTTTTTGTTTTCTTTTCTTTTGTTGAATAGTGTAAATTTTGTGTATAAAAGAAGATTTGATGATTTTTGCTTGAAGATTCTTTTGTTTTTCTTTTTACTTTTTTACATTTTTTGTTTTTCCTTTTTTTTTTTTCTTTATTTTTTAGAATTTTTCAAAAACATTTTTTTTCAATTTTTTTGTTTCGTTTCTTTTGTTGAAATATTTTATAATTTTTTTTAATTTTTTTTGTTTTTTTTTTTGTTTTTTATAATTATTTCTCTCTCTTTTGTTTTCTTTCTGTTTTTGTATAATTAATTAATAATAATAGTAGTAATAATAATAATCTATAATAATAATAATAATTAATTAATTAATTAATAGTAAAATTGTTTTACTTCGTTTTTGCTTTTCTTATATAAACTGTTCCAAGTGTTGTGTTGTTGTTATTGTTGTTGTTATTGTTGTTGTTATTGTTGGTGTTGTTCTTCCAGTACTTTTTTATTTTTTTTAAATTGTACAAAAATACAATTTAATCAACATTTTTCTATTTATCAATTATAATGAAAGCCATCTATTATGATGATCAAGATGATGATGATGATGCTGGAAATAGAGATGATACTGTAGACTGACTGCATTTCAACTTAGTAGCTTGGCTTGGATTGGCTTTAGACTTGTCTTGTCTTGTCTTGTCTTGAAAATCATTATTACATCACAGTTAGAGAGATAAAGAGTATCTCAGCAGGGTAGGGAGCTTGCTTGGAAGGAAAAGTTTGAGTAAAGAAGTTCATTCATTCATCATTTTCTCTTTTATAATCAAACAAGATGCGACCGGCGCTTTGCTGCTTAGAAAGCGCGCCAGGCTACTAATAAACAAACGACTCTGTCTGTCCTCTATACATTTATTTTTTCATGATTGCACTAGTAAGTAGACTGACTGACTACTCTTTCTACTTCATATCCTTGTCCTTCCTACTCCTCTACATTTCATCATACAAACATCTGCTCCTCCTTAAGTCTTATTAAGCTAATCTATAGGCAGCATCATCTTCATCTAGTAACATCATCATCTACATATTCACACCATCATCATCATATCATCAATGGCTCTCATTACAATAATAAACAAAAAATTGTTATAAATTGCTTACTATGATGGTTGTTTCTATTGTGTTGTTGTGTTGTTGCTGATTTTCCTGATTGAGTGTAGTACGTTGTTGTGTTGTTTTGTTTTGTTTTTATTTTTATAAGACTATTGTTGTTCGCTTGTTTTCCCCACTTTGATGATAATATACATATAGTTCCAAAAATGTTGCTTTATGATGTATGGATGAATGACTTCTATGTTGATCTTAATGGTGCAATGTGTTGTCTTCCTTTGTGTTCGTGATGGGTGGTAAGCATTATTGTTCTAATGAATGTCTGTCTAAGGCTCTACTTTGCTTGTGCTGCCTCTATTAAAAAAAAAAAGAGTTAATGCTTCTTCACCCTAGCGTTGTATTCTTTCGAAGTCACAACATCATATCAGTAGCTTCCTTTAACCATCACACAATCTTACTCAGTCCATACATCATCCATTATTGACAATAAATGACGGCAGCGACGACAATATTGACACACAATGAAGAGAGAATATTCCACAGTTTCATTGTACAATCTTTCTCTTTTTCTGTTTTTGTTTCTTTTCGTTTTTCTTCTTTTTATATATAGAATATATAATTTTATATATGTTTTTTTGTTTATATAAAATGTGTGTGTGTTTATAGATTGTGGTGTCTTTTCCCTTCATCATCATAACTGATTATTATTGTGGAGGATTGAATGTGTCATCATCATCATCATCATCATCATCACCATCACCACCATCATCTTTGATTTGATTTCATCTGGGGTTTATTGTAGTATTCCTTCATTCATTTGTTTATTTATTTATGTTTATGTTTATGTTTTTCCTTTTGTTATTTGATTTCTATATTTATTTTTATTAGTGTTTATATTTTCCTTTTTTTTTATTATTTATTATTATTATTAATTTTTTCCTTTTTTATATAATTTTTATATTATTTTATTTTATTATATTATTATTTTATTTATATATATTTAGTATATTATTTTTATTTATAAATGGCACAAAAAAATTCAAATTTTCTGAATCTTTTCGCCTACAACTACAGGATTATTGCGTCTAATTTCCTGAGCTCCATGCTCCCGATAATCAAAAGTGCAATTGTGCTTATCACTGTATCTATGGACTGCGCAATATAAACCACCGCAACGGCATTGGAATCCTGGAAACAAACACATGAATCATTCATTAAACAGATTGTGATGATGATTATTTCTTATTTTGGTAACTTACCAGTTAGACCAACTTTTTTACGACACTCGGCACAGCGATTCTTCTTCTTTTTGGCATCCTTATCATCCTCTTTATCCTTATCATCTTCTGTTGCTTCTGTTGATGTTGGTGCTGTTGAAGAGGATGGTCCAGCGTTTGCTGCTGCTTCGCTATTGGTCTTATTGGCAGCAGCTTCATCAGTTAGTTTCTATAAACACAAAACACAAAAACACACATAAGAAAATCAATAAAATTAATCCAAAAACATTAAATTAAAAAATTTCTTATCTACATTTAGTTGTTGTTCCAACTTCATCAATATCAATGATTTCCTTAAGAAAAACAACAATGAAAAAACCCTAACAAATTTCAATTATATTTCATTTGAAACTGCCAAATTTAAAATTAAAGACGTAACAGAACAGAATAGAACAGAACAGCAACAACAACACACAACACTAGTAAGTAGTAGTAGTAGTAGTCTTCACACTTAAGGTGACCGCCAAACCAGCCAGCGAATGTTTTGTCTTGACTGCCTGTCAGTTGATTTAAGAAGGCGACCGACAGGCAGGCAATTGCAATCATCATCATCATCAATAGTGATGATTGGCAGTCGCCAGCTAAACCATGAGCCACCACTACTACTCGTTGCTACTACTACTACTAATCTTTCGTTCTTTTTGTTGTTCTTTGTTGCGGTTGCGGCATTTGAGAATCTACTCTTCAGATGATTGAGATTGGGCTTAGGGCCAATTTTACCGACACATTTAAATGAAGCGAATGACAATACACGAATGAATGAATGGGAAATGGTAGATGAATGATGATGGTTGCGGTCAGTCAAATCTTTCACTCACTAATGCACTCAAGTGAGATCGACGAACATCAAAAACAAGGCAAAATTTTGCCAAAACAAAACCTTTGGGGACCTCTTTTTGAACCATCATCATCTTCATACTACTATTCTACTTATGAAGGTTGGTGGTTCGCTAGATGCTGTGGATGATACATAATAGGATTCTTCACTCATTTCCTTCCTGCTTGCCTTATTCCCGCTCTCTCTCTCTCTCTCTCTCCCTCTTTTCCTATATGTACATATTATGTATTTCCTATTTATTAACAATTTGTTTGATTTTCATATCCTTCACCCCAATTGACTCGCATAAAAGGTCTTTGCGTTGTTGTACAACAACGATTCAAATGGCGTACACTAGGAAAATGATGCGGAGGATCGTCTCTTCTATCAGACATCATCATTTGAACAGCAGCTACAGTAGTGGTGGTGGTGGTGATTTTGTTTCTTAAATTAGTCACTTTTTTTTTACGTTTGTGAACGCCACCAGGTATGCGACCAATGGAGGAAGCGGCGTCTGTCGACTGCCTTACAACAGTACTTTCGGCTTTAGATACCAATTTTTTACTTTTGTTTTGAGCCAATTGCGACAATTTCTTTTTCCTTTTAGCTGATGGTTTTCCTTCAGAAGATTCTGTTATTGTTGTTATTGCTTTTGCTTTTGCTGTTGCTGTTGCTAATTTCTTTGATTTAACTTCTGTTGTTGCTTTAGATGTTGATGATGCTGCTGCTCCACTCATTGTTTTTGTTGCTGTTGTTGTTGTTGTTGTTGTTGTGGCTCCTTTTTTTGTTTTCTTCCTAAGCGTAGTACGTTTCTTGGTTGAAGTAGCTTCTAATGGTGCTGGTGCTGGTGTTGATGATGATGGAAAAGTATGAACATATGTGGAAAATTTAACATTTTTCTTTTCCTTCTTCTTTTTATTGCCAGTTTCCGATGGCGCCATCTTCTTTTGTTCTTTATTAAATGCCGCCAAAGCAATATTATTCGAATAAGCAACAATAATTGGTGTAGTCGGTGGTGTTGGTACGGTTGATTTAACACTCGACGAACGGTTGGTGGCTTTCTTGGTCTTTAATATTTTCTTTGGTGGTGATGGTGATGGCAATGATGGTGACATTATTGGCTGCAATGTTATTATTGATGGCGTTGGTGCACCAGCAGCAACACGATTCCGGCCAACATTTCTTTTTGTTTTCTTCAAAGTGCCAATAGTGGACTTGGGTTTATGAACACCACCAATTGGTGATTTAATCAAAGTATTTTGCATGCTATTTTTGACATCTAATTAATGAACAAAAAAAGAAATTATGGAAAGAAGAGAAAAAAAGTGTAGGGATAATACTCTTCAAAGTTCCTGGCAATGTTGAGTTTGCTTTAGTTTTTGATTTTTTGGTTGCATCAATTCCAACACTTGCCGCCCCTGCATTTGCACTTGTATTTGCTTCAACCATGGTTTGTCCTAATTGTTTACCAGTTCGCTTTAATAAGCTACGTTTTTTAGTCTTTTTTGGTGTTGTTGTGGTTGTGGTTGTTGTTGTTGTTGCACCAGCAGAAGCAGCAGCACTAGAAGCAGCAGTGGTGGTGGTGGTGGTGGCTGTTTGTTGCCTCTTTCCTGTAGCATCAACAGTAGAAGCAACAGCAGCTGTTGCATTTTTCGATGCATTTAAAAATGTAAAATTGGCCATGAACGCACAAAGAAATTTTGAATTTCAATTTTTTATCTTGTCTTTTTTTTGTACCAAATAAAAATTGAAAATTCAACAAAGAATTTTGAAACTACAAACTACATTTGTTGACAGGAAATTGCAAAGAAAACTTTGATTGATTTCAAAAAATAATAAATTTTGATTCTACAAAATTGAACAACATTTCAAAATACTTTTAAAGTAAATAATGTGTCACTCTTGAATTTGATGTTATTGTTAAATTAACAATGAGAGGAGGAAGAGGAGGAATTGTTATGACGATTAAGTTCTATCATCTAGTGCGAATTAGTTTCACATATTTATAAGCAAATTTTTTGACACATTTGCTAATACATAAATAGAAAAACATTTATTGTTAGAAACATTTCACTACTCAGTATCATAAGATAATAGATCGATTCACTGCGTCTCAAAGCATCTTTTGTCAAGTCACAATGCCGTTTAGTTCATGTTTCTCTTTCATATCAAAAGATGTAGTTTGATGTTTGTAAAATTAAAAAGGAATCATCGAACACATCCACAAAGTTACATATTGGGATAATCAGATCAAGTCGGCATAAGGATGGTCGCAAGCTGCCCCAAGTACAGGAGTGGACCAAAGTTCCTGTCCGGAAAAAATGGGATAAGGGCATCAAATCGGGGCCGGATGCTCTCATCATTTCGGCATCCGCGAATTCGTCTTGCACTGATATCTTGAGGAAGATCCGATGTCAGCCAGCGCTTAAGAGCCTAGGTGTCAAGGCTGTTCGACGCACCGTTGCTGCTAGAGCTCAAACGGGTGCCAGATCGAAAGGCGTCAGGGCTTGAGACGGCGGTGGAGGAAACGCTAGGCAATGTGCCATACGGTGACGATTCAGCTTAGGGATCTGGATGAGTTGACAACCGCAAAAGAAGTGTGTGACGCCCTACACACACAATGTAAAATACGTCGGCCAGCAATAACAATCGTCGCCATTTGGTGTCTAGTAAACGACTTCAGATACACAGCAACACTCCAAGATGCTTTATAAAGATGTATAGCCTGTTTGTTACGTTGTTGGCACTGGTGATTCTGGAACAATCAGGAACAATAACAAACCATTGGAAATCTGCCAAGTGCTTATGATCTCTCTGCCTTCATATCGAGTTTATCAAGATATTCCAAAGGAAAAACGTTCTTCTTGTTAATCGACTTGTACTCCAAGTGGCTCTGTAGTTGTTCGTTGCCTTGGTCAGTTGCGTTTTGGGTTCCATGCTATGCAAACAGCTATTTGTGCTGTTTATGAATTTTTTGTTGTTATATTTTTGGCGTTCACCACGTGTGGCTTACTGGTGTTGTCGCATGTCCACGTTAATGGTCTGAGTTACCGATATTTATTTATATTACCTCCGTGGTCATCTTTTCAACACTAATATCAAAATCTCTGAAACGTTTTGCACAGTTTGTTAATGCCTACTATACTCTGGCGAACGAAAGGAATCCCTACCATACCATCATTCTCCCTCTTTCTACTACTTTTAACTCTTTACCTCTTAACTCTTTACCCCCCTTTTCTAACCTTAACCTTTTTCTTTCAATATCAAAGCAAACAAATATTTACTTGTTACCTTGTCTCTGACAAAAATTATCACTAAATCTTTAACACAAAGAATAATCATCACTCTTCCACACTTACCTCTTTGATATCATTATGTTGCTGTTGTAAGCTCTGGACTGTCGGCTGTGCGGTATTAGTGATTGCAATGGCCGGACTAAATGTGGGACTTGGTTGTGGGCTTGGTACCGAAACGGGTGTGCTGCTTACTGGTGGTTGCTGCTTTTTTCTCAACGAGTCCTGCACCAAAACATAATAAACATAAGTACATCGTATTTGACAAAAATAAACAGACAAACGACTGACATACCTTATAGCAAACAGAGCAGAGTCCATCTGTGGCCGGATTACCATAGAAACCGCAACCAGAGCGGCACATGGGCTGCATCGGATTCGATTCACGTTCCATTGCGTTTGTATTTTCTTTAGAGTTCTCCTTTTCAGACCGAAAGAAAGAACTACTCTACTCAACTAAACTTCTTCTGTTTACTTCCTTTAGAAATAATATGAAGACGACTCTCGCACAGCGAAAATAATAACAAATTTGTTGTTTGTAAATAATTGTTTGCACCGTTTCCACTATTCACTTCGCTTGATTATTGGTTGCTTGAGTTTTGATTAATTCTTGGTGATCTCTTGTAAGAAGAGACGAGTGGCGATTCAGTTATTGTTGATGTTGATTATTTTGGCCAAATGAATTTTCTTTTTTTTTTTATTAACAAATATAGAGGAGGCGTCTCGTGTGTGTGATATTTAACGAATATTTAACACAAAAATATATATAACGGCGATTAACGAAAAGGGTAAAACACTCTCACTGATTTTTCTTGTTATGTCGGCTTTTTCCCTTCTTGGTGGTGGTGGTGTGTGTGTGTGTGTGTGTTTCGTTCCTTAGTGGCACACAAATAATCTCAAAATATATAGATCCAATATTGTCAAGCAGAAATAGCACAAATAATAATGTTTTCTATGATTTTTATCAGTTCAGTTCTTTCACACGCGTTTAACCGTGGTGATGATGTTGAAGATGATGATGATGATGAACTACCAATCGCGTCCAAAAAAGTTTTGTATGTTTTTTATTCTGCTCTTTTCCTCTGATGACTCAATCGCTTGATTTTCGTTGACTGAATAAACAAAAAAGAGAATAATGGATTTCTTTTTTGTAAATCAGATTTTCTGTAAGGAAAAAAAAAGATGATTTAGTAAAAAATATTGACTTTTCTTTTATTACTCACTATGATTACAAATAAAGTCTCAGTTGTAGTAGTAGAATATTTGTACGAGATGAGATGCGATGTGTGTAGTTCAAAGTTTAAAACTATTTTGAGGGCAATTCACTTTTCAACTCATTTATTTATAGCACAACAACACACTCGTCTCGTCTAACAATAAAGGACACTTAAAACAAACCCTAATAATCATTTAAATGAAAAATTCCAAGAACAACAAAACTAGAACTAATTACTTTTTATTCAGTATTTGCAGATCCTTTTACCTCTACCAAGTAATCATTCGGAAGCATTCGGCTGCAAACGACATCTCTCGTGGCTGGACAAATTTCTTAAGTCAAGTAAAGTTTAGAACAAGGCACGCACGGATCAGTCAGTGCGGGGCCCTAGTGACAAAGAATACAAACTTGAAAGAGGCAATAATCATGGGGACTCTGCCGACCGAAGTGAAAGCTTAAAACTATGAAATAACATTCAATGCCTTCATATGAGGACTTTTATGCTGCCGTCGCCGTATGCGTCTGTCATCAAGCTACTCTCAACTTTTCTCGCTGTTTCGACTGTAAACTGCTAAAGGATGCAAAAATGATATTTGAGGGAAATTCTGCTTTCTGGCATTGTGACTATCGACTACATTACAGAGTTTTGCTAATCAAGAAGTTCACACACCTAACGCATGTTGTAAATCTTGTACACGCAGAAAAAGCATATCGAACAAATATTTCCCCTCTATCCAAAATTGATCCACGTGTCTGTAGAAGTTTTCCATTCAAAACATTTTGACATTTTGTTCGACACCTAATGTTCCAATGAATTTTCCTGCCACGGTAGATGGTCCACCCACCGAAATGTATGTTTTTGTTAACCAGCGGAGTTCAACCATTTTGGTTCACTGCTCCACATTAGAAGAAGTGGTGTTGATCTTGGCCGCAGGCAAGCAGTTAGTGTTCGATCTTCCGTGGTATGACATTTCATTGAAAGCTCTCCTCCCTTTCCACCCACGGGCAAATTATACTGTATCATATGTTGTGTAACGTAAACTGTATTGTAAAGCTCTATTTGCCTAAATTAGGAGTTGCAAAAGTTTTCCAGAAGCCTTGCATGCGGTAAATCATATTTTGCACCCATTGATCTAGAATATTTTTACCATTTCAAACGCTCTAACTTGACACACAATGGTCCCTAAGTTTTCTGCATGAACGCGCGTTCTTCGGAGAGTGGCCTCCTTTATACAGTAGATATAGTTTGAGAACCAATGTTATTGTTACTTGTGTATGTATGAGGGTCTACTATCTCCACCGTTTCCAGTAAATACACGATAATTTAGATGTGTGTTACAACAAATAAATTTTAGCTCATTACTTTATCAACTGATAATTTTAAAACCTTCCATTGTATTCAAAGGGACAGAGATGTTTGTGGAAGACTACTTTCAATTCGGTTTACCTCGTCACATTGTGATTCCCCATCACAACAAAATAATAACTCTACACAAAGATTACAGCCACTACTAACCACCACCACCACACTATAGTGAGTGGCAGCATAAAAATGAAGTAAATAAATAAAAGTGTGAAACTAGTTTTGACTCTCATCAAACTACTCATAGCGTTAAGTTTTCTCTCTTCAAGGCTGTCAACATTAAAGGCAACAAAAATTGGTAAGAAAAACAAAAATGAAACCAGTTCAGTACAAATATAACAAAACAATAACAACAACAACTGATCATGGGAGTTGAAGTGAGAGCAATGTAAACCACAATGTACATTCAAGAACATGACCAAAGAAAAAGAGTGAATGAGTGTTACAATGGAGTAGAGTGGAGTAGAGCAGAGAGATGAAGTTGTAAAGCTTAAGGCGGCCCACAATAAAATGTCTCCTTATAATTTACAAGGAAATCTCCATTTATTTATTTATTGCGGTACTTGCTCTCTTTTCTCACTGTCACTCTCTCTCTCTCTTAGCCTCGCCTAACGGTTTAAGAAGAATATGTCCACACACACACACACACACACACACACACACATATGTACATCCACTTATAAAAATGAGTGTCTTCTTTTGCTTGTTTTTGAACTTGCTCAACAAGATTACAAAAGCACAACCTAAATAAAGAAACTTATGGCGAGAGACTGAGAGAGGGGAAAGAATTAACATGCAAATAAGTGTAAATGATAATTGTATTGGTGTTTTACATGAAAAAGAGACGTGATGAGCACAAAAACAACAATAACAAGTACAGAGATTAAAACACAACAACAAAAAAGACAAAAAACTAAGAAAAAACAAAAATATCATTCAAAGCAAAAACAAAAACAAAAAAAAGCGAAAAACCAAAATAAATGAAATGAAAAATAATAAAAAACGAAATCAAGTAAAAGTTGTTGCAGCAGCAGAAGCAGCAATGAAATAAAATAAAAATAGTTGCATGTCTTTAATTAACAGTTTATGCAAGTATGTGGTAGGAAAAGGAAAACAGAGACATAATGAAAGAAAGATTGGATAGGCAGAGTGAGAGTGCGGGGAAGTACACGTACAAAGCTAGACAGGGAGAAAGAGAGAAGTGCAAATGTGTTGTAATTGTGACAAAGCTTTTTTTTTCAGTTCATATGTGAATGTCGAATAAAAAAGCAAGAACAAACAACAGTCGCCATCGTCGCCGTCGTTGACAGAGTGACGCTTCAGTGCAGTGCACACACACACACACACATACACACACACTCACTCACATGTGACCTTACAACAATCATACAAATACACAGTCATAACAACATTACAATGTATGTATGTATGTATGTATGTAGTAGTAGCAGTAAAAGGAAAACAAAATAAAATAAAATGAAATATATAAAATGAAAAGATTTACAAAAAAAATTAAAGGCAACTTTAACAAAAATGGTACAATGAAAAGCACTCGTCGTTGTTGCTGTGCGCCTTTTGCTTTGCTTCTTGCTTCATTTGCCCTGAACGACGAACGAACGACGAGACAACAGCAACAACGATATGGCACACGTTCAACAATAACAACAACAACACAAAATAATATATGCATGTATGATGAAACAACAATAACAACAACAACATACATAATATACTACACCAAGCGCATAAATTACAACAGCAATCAAGTACACAACACACACACACACACTCACTCATTTAGTTATACACTCAACTCATAGATACTAATACACTTATGTATGTTTGCATCTGTGAATGTGTTTACAACATGTAAAAAAAGACTTCAACTTGCATTTGCACGTTGTTTTTTTTTTTTTTTTTTGTTTTTCATTTTCTTTTTGTTGTTTTCATAAATGAAACGCAAGTAAAGCAAACCAAAGCACAGCAGACAACAACAAAATAAATAGCAACGACGATAATACAAACATTGCACAACCAACAACAATAACAGCAACAACAACAACCCACAATAATAACACATGCCAAAGCACAGCAGACAACACAATTCAACACACAAATATGTAAACTTACACAAACATTTAGAAAAAAAAAAAAAAAAAAAAAATACTCAATGTAAGTAAGCAAAATAAGTGAATGAGTGAAGGTGGAGGAGTACAAGTACAAGTACATGCCTACCTAGTCTGTGTATGTTTGTGTTTTGTATCTATGTGGGCATTTCTTGGTATTGGGGCGTTGTTATTATTCAGGGTTTTACACTTATACATTTACTAGAGAACAGAGAGAAGGGTTTTTGTTTTGTTTGTGTTCTTATTTAAAAGAGCCAGTCATCTGAGGCTAGGCCAACCCAATCATCATCATCATCATCAACATCATCATGATGGTCATCATTAACATGAAAATGAGGAAAAACTTGGGGAAAATTCTATACCAGAAGAATAAGAAAAAGAGGAGCAGCAGCATTTTAGTTGCAACTACACAAATTTCTAATGTTTTACATAAAGGACAAATAGAGACAGACAAACAGACCCACAACAGCAGTTAAAGTACATACAAAATGAATGAAGAATCAACTACACACACACACACTCAAATTTATCTCCAGTGGATACTCAAACACAAACACACTCAGATACATAAAGCTTCATACAAGTAATCTATTCACTTCTTTTGTTTGCAAATGTATTGAGCACTTGCTTGGCAATCACACACATACACACACATAATCAAAAACTCACAGATACCAACACTCATGCATACAAATGATTTCTTCTACTCATTACTTTGCGCTGTGCTTTTGCTTTTGTTGTTTTTATTGTTGGTAATGCACATTTTTTGATGTGCCCTCCCTCTTTGTCTGTGTTGTTGTTATTGTTATTGTTCTTTATTGTGCGCTTCAACTATTGTAAATTTATGCAAGTATTTCATTGTGTATGTGTTTGTGTGTGTGTGTGTGTGTGTGTGTGTAGATTGATATAAATTTTGATTTATTATTTTACGCTAGTAAACACACAAACAAGTAAACTTTTAGTGAATTATAAATTTATAAAAAGCGCCATTCAACAATCAAAACCACAAAAGATAAAGGAAGGAAACGTTTTCATTTTTTCATTATGCGTTATGTTTACTACAACAAATCTGAATAAATTACAACAAAGAAGGCAAAAAAACAAACAAAAGACTCATAAATAAATATTTATAAATTATACTCTTGTTTAATTATTTGTACAAGCATATTTTATTAAGTGATTTTTCATTATAAATCTAAATACAAAACAATAAGGAAACAAAACTTTTATTTCATTATATAAACTGTGTGCAAATCACGAGAAAGAAAATACATATAAAAAACAAAATAGATAAGCCAATAAGCTCAACACAATGAAATGTTAATTATTTTAACGTTTTTATGTTTTTTATTTTTATTTTGCAATTCTCTTAGTATTTTCAACATAAAACAGCTGTGAGTTCAAAAATGACAGCGCAGTTTTATTGTCGCCAACTCACACACTCTCTTCTCTCTCTCTCTCTGAATACTCTTTTTCATAAAACTTTGCTTACATTTTTTTGAGAGAAAAAGTTATATACACCACACCTCACTCACTCGCTCACTTAAGATATAATCAACTTCAATAGACAACAATAAAAAGTTCCCCACAAACTGCTGATTGTTAAATTGGGGGTCCAAGCAAGCTTAGCAGCGCAGCTTACTGGTAGAGCAACAGCAGAGGAGTGTTGCCAGACATTTGTTAATTTGAATTTAATGTAAATAAAGTATATATTTTAATGTTACAACTATTAATTTCATGACCTTTGAAAGGAGGAGGAGTGTTGTTTAGTCGCCAACTTACTTGTGCAGGTGCCAGAATGATGTGGGTGTCTAATCATATTATGAACTTGTGAGTTGCAGCTTGTTACATCAAGAAATTAACGCTAACAAAACTGTACTCTACAAGAGGCTTTCCCCATAATTCTCGAATATTTTTGAATCGATTCCATGAACATGCCGCCAGGTAAAATAGTGTATAAACGACCGAAATGTGGAATTGCTCGATTGCCCGACATATTTCCGGACATGAATACACGACGCAAATTGCCACCAATATTTGAGGATAATCAAGGTTCCTGTGTAATTTATATTTTCTAATAATAATTAGACTTTTATATTTATACATAAACGACAAATTAAATCAATCTGGCAACTCTCTAATTGCTCATGCTACTAATATCACTCAATCATTCAATTCACTCGTATTCGCGCTCTTCCAACAACTTTAGCTGCCAGAGAGAGAGAACGAGTAACATTACTCTTCGTCGTCATACCACAAACGACTCTGACTACGACGCAAACAGCTCAGCTGTGGGGTACACGACGCATATGAGTGAAAGAGAAAAAATTAAGGAAAAAGCACGTAACAATCAAATGTCAAACGAATGAAAGACAGACGAACGTCAGAAAATTGTTTTTTTTGTTCTCATTTTAGCGCTATTTTGCACATTTACGCATACACACATACACAGATACGTCTACATATGCTTTTGACGTTTTCGATAACAGGAAAAGCAAAGTAAAGCAAAAACAAAAAAATGTTAAATCATATGATTATTTGCTGAGCTATTTATTTACGTGGAAAGATGATAAAAACACACACAGACACAACACAACTGTAGTTGCTGATTCTGCTGTTGCTGACTGATGACGACATTTATACTCCACTCACTTCTCTTTTTGTTGTTATTGTTGTTGTTGTTGTTTACTATATGACGAAAAAATAAAAAAATTAATGCGCGTGACGTCATTATTGACTTTTTATACATTTTTGCTGTTGCTGCTAGTTTACAATTGAAAACTTACGTCTGTCTTCGTCACTTTTGTCGCTTTTTAAATTATTCAATTGAAAAAGGTGTTTTCTTTTTTATGATTTCTAAGAAATTCAGTATAAATATACTTATGTATACCTCTCCTATCTTTCTTCTTTAGTAATAGAAAGATAGATAGCAACAAGCATTATTTCTTTCAATATAACTTCCAATCATCATCTCATCAATCACCTGCGCTTCGTTTAGCAAGAATCACTCAAACATGGAAACATAGAGTAAGGCAAAATAAGTAAATACAGTTCCCTCCTCCCTTACAACAATCAGAAAATAAAAGCAAGTAGGAAAAATACTTGGTAAAAACAACAATAAAATAAGAGAACGTGACATGGGTAGTGGGAATAAAAAAGGAGTGAGGTGAGAGATGAGTTTAGTGATCGACACGACAGACAAAGCTTTATACACAGTCCACAAAAGAAGAGTAAAAATGGGAACAGAACAACACACAAAGCCAGCAAGCAAAACTGAAGAAAACACACACAACATCATCATCAACATCATCATCATTAGTGTTGGTTGTATTTATTGGTCGTCTGTTGTCCGTAATCTTCTTATTTAATCCAACGGACGGAAGGTGAAACAAACAAAGAAGGAGCGGAGCAAGCAGAAGATAAAAGTAAACTGAGTTTGATGATTGGAAGCGGCCGAGAGCCATAAAAATAATAATAACAAAACGGTAAACAAAAGCGAATGAGTTCATCATGAGTGGCGAGAAAAGAAAAGAAAAGAAAGGAAACGCAAAAGCAATAGCAAAAAAAAAAAAAAGCAGGAAAAGTAAGTAACAAGTAGAAGTAAAAGAATCAATGAGAACAGAGAAGAAAACCCACACGCAGCAGCAAAAAAAAAAAGAAGTTGTTGACCCGCCGCGCGCTACCGCCACCTCCAATGGAATTTCCGCAAGCATTTCTCCAACAACCATAGTTCAATGAGATGATGATGATATAGATACAAAGATACATCACCACCACACAAACACACACACGCACACACACACACAAACTTAATAATAACATGTGAACATGTGTAAAAACGAGAAAAAGAAAACACAACATTCATGACGACGCACACCAGACGCGCCGATTTCGGTAAGGGGATATATAATAAAGCAAGCAAAAAGATGAATGAATGAATGACTGTTGGATAGATGGACAACAACAACGACAGGGCCAAGACTTGGCAAATATAGAGTATCCATCTTCTTTGTCTTCCTCCCATTTCTATATATTATAGATAGTAAATAATAAATACCCAGTCCAGCAGTCCCAATACACAGCAGCGTATGCGCATGGTGATTCACAATTCTCCCTTTTCCCTCTTGCAATTCCTTCCTTTTCTTTTATTCTATTGAAAAGGAGATAAAGAGAACCGAATACTAAGAAATATAAAGATATCGATTAAATCTGTTGAGGTGAAAAGGGAATTTGATGATGATAAAAAGGATGATGAAGCGAAATAATAATATGGAAAATCCTTAACATATAAAGAAATCATCATCATCATATAAATCCAATCGATCCCACAATCATACACTTCCCAACCTCCCTCAACGACACGATGAAGAAGCAATAAATTTTAAAAAATAAGTTTATGAGCTCAAATAATTCACAAAGCAAAAAATGAATAAAAATTTATGAATAAAATGAAGAGGACAAGAGGAGAAGACGACGACGACGACAACGAAGCAATCAACCATCCAAGAACAAAATATTAATATGAATAGCTTTCGGACTAAGGAATTATGAATTGTGGCTGTGGCTGTGGCCTTCTCCTCTGTTGCTTTATAATAATAATTAATGGCCAAGGCGTTGTCCGGTTTGAAATTATTATAGCTTCTCCACTATTCTATATGCCATATATTCTCTCGTTGCGTCGCTTGTTCATAGGAAGAGGCATTCAAAATGAACTACCACCAAGGACAAAGTCGCGTCGATCGAACTATATGCCTGTGGCCTGGGAAAAATGAATGTATCCTCCTCATATATTTATTATTACTATGTGTATGCATGCGCCGCCGCCGCCACCTTCCTTTACGATGACTGGCCAAGCCAGGTCAATTCTTGTGCTTTACTTGTCTTTTTCTCATGGTTATATTAAAAATGCGTTTCTATCTGTCCATTTCCCTGTGCTGCATGACTTCCTCTCTCTCTCTCTCTCTCTCTCTCTCTCTTCCCATTCGTTCCTATTCCAAAGTCTGTCTGACTCTTACGGTGTTTACTAAATAGTAGTAGCGTAGAAGTAGTAGTAGTAAGTTTCCAGGTTGTGAACACTTTGTTCAACATGAACAGGAACATCACCACCATCACTACCACAACCACCAGAGTAGACAACAACGAACGAACGAACTAACCAAAGAAACCAGCAATAACAGTCTATCCCCGCGCCTTCAGACAAAACAATTCACTTCAACACACTTCACTTCACTTGCAGCGCAGAAGCAAAAGAAGATTAATGGCAATCGCATGGGAAAATGAAATATGAAACGCACTGCACAAGTGAGGCGAGCGAACTCGTTGTCGTGTCGTTATGCCGTGCCAGGAGGAGCCCCAGCCATACAGAGAGTACACAAGAACCAATACCACCACCATCATCACCATCACCATCACCAGACCAGCAACTACAACTACAACAGGCAACAGCCATAGAGAGGCAACCAAGTGCAGCATGATGATGATCGTCATATGGAAGAGAGAATATATATAGAAGGAAGGAAGAAGACAGAGGGATGCTGAGTGCATTCATAAAATCTAAAAAAAAAAAGAGTAAGTAAAAACAATTCGACGATCACTTCACTTGGTTTATATATTTTTTTTATTATGCCGGGGGGTCCTCGGTCAACGACGAAATCATGTATGCATGTACGTATGTCTGCAGGAGGTAAGGAAGGAGAGAGGAAAGGACAGACAAGAAGAGTGAATTACCTCCAGCAAAGCAAAAGTAAATAAAAAAACAAAATTGGCTAATGAACTCATAAGAACAAACAACCAAACCAACAACAACAACAACAACTTCAATGCACTTGACTGTCTGTCTGCCTGCTTGCCTGCTCTTTAATCAGTTCCCATTCCTCTTTCTCTCTCTCTCACTCTCTCAGTTAAGTAAAAAATGCACAAAAAATTCAAAAACTCGAAACTCAAACTCTCCTTCCTCTCCTCCTTAAGTGAGTTTTATTCTACTTATGAAAACGAGTTTTTCTTTTTCATTCAATTTGAATTTTATTTTTTTTTTTGTACTTTTGTGGTTTACGAGTAAAAATTTTAAAACGTAACGCAAATAAAAATTGTTTTGGTTGGTAAAAAAAAAAAGAAGACTGAAGAAGAATAAAAACAACAAAGCATCTATAATAAAAGCAGCAGCAAAGGCACCGTCGTCGGCATTTAGTTAAAAGGTTTTTATGGATAAAAGGATGGACAGACAGACAGACAGACGGATGGATGGACAAAAGAGAAAAAACGACGAATATTTGACTTAGCCAGCAGACACATACCCCTTGCATGGATGTAGAATGGATTTGTGGACACATACAGATGTTTTATGGATGACTAAAAAACTGAGGAATAAGAATATACTTAATAAAGAAACAAGTCAAAAGAAGGTTAACTGCGGCTGTGCCAAAGTTGATATACTCTTCACGAAGCCCTAGAACACGTTTATGCCTACGCTGCTGTGATTAAGCATACAGAGCCAAGCCAGTTAGTATACATTCAGCATTACAACACTGAGACTGAGATATTTGTTGTATGGGAGCTATACGACCCGAAATCCTAGGATCTTAAAATTTAAATGATTGGTCGAGATATACAAAAACAAGAAATTTTTTCTATTTTCAAGGGGGGTTTGTATGGTTTGTATGGGAGGTACCCTTCCTAGTAGTCCGATTCGTTTGACTCTAACTCAAAAACGGAGGGACTTTTTTGCATACATATAGATCATAGCTTCCCTAAATGGGCTATAACTACCCATTGTGGGCTCTGAAGGCTTTCAGGAGGGCAGTAGAAGTCTGAGAGCAAATAAGGCGGCGTTAATGCAATCATAAGGGCCAAGGCAGACATACTGCATCTTCGGAATCAGGGCTGCAAACCTGTTGCCCAAGGCATGTATCAATGCAGCACAATGCGTCTCGCAAACTCAAATCGATGAACTTTTTTGCTCACCAATTTAAAGTGAAGACTTAAATTTTGGTGGGACCCTATAATTTTTATGCAGCTCAAAGTCGAAAAAAGTTTGGGAACCTATGATATAGATGAACAGACAGACATTGCTTACTCTTCTTTTTATGGGGTCTCCGAAGACTCTTTCTGTGTGTTACAAACTTCATGACAAACTTATACGCTATTCACAGCATGAAGAGTATAAAAAGACAATAAAAAAAAAAGAGTTCATATGTGGGATCAGATAGAGATGAGTAAGAGAGATATATAGAAAGAGGAAACAAGAGAAACGTTGCTTATCTGAAGGCCGTTCAAAGACTTTTTTAAAGTAAATTAAAGACAACAACAGAAAAACAGATTCACATACGAACCAGAAGAAGATATAGATACAAATAAACAGAAAAGATACATCAAATATGCATATTTATCTTTTGTGTTGTGTTGGTTGGTATAATTGTGTACAATGTTGAAATTATGAGTCTTAAGAGTCAAAATACACAAACAGACAGAAAAGATCTAAATCTAAAATTTTAATTGCAGAATTAAATAAGACAGAATATACATATGTTTAATCGAAATTCGGAAATTACCTTTAAAAAAGGCTTAGATGATGAGGAGGATTTGGCATTTCTAAATTGATTTGACAAACAGATATAAGATTCCATACAATTTTAAATATACAAACTTCTTTGTAAGTTCTAAAAGTTTTATACACATGCCATAACAGACAGTGAGTGAGAGTGAGTGAGTGAGTGAGTGAGTGAGTGAGTGAGTTCTAATGACTTTAAGCCAAAATCATTGGGTGCCTGACTCAACAATAAATAAATGAACAACGTCAAATTAAAGCTAAGTGTGTTAAAGGTCAAGAGAGTACTAAACTTACTCATCATCATCATCATCATCATTATTACTAATCACCCTTTCAATTCAGTGAGTTTCATCATCATAACCAAAGAGTAAAGCTAACAAACAATGAGAACAAAAATTGAGACGCACAATAAATAATCAGTTAGTTATAAAGCTATTACCTGAACACAAATTTATCTATTATAATAAATTGTTGTTCTCTTTGTTTCTACATATCTTTTTTATGATGGTGGGGTTAAAATGCCCCATCAAGAAACAACAATAATAACAAAAGGAAAAGCAAGCAAGCGCAAAAGTTTCTTTGTTTAATTACAATTTAATAATGATGATGATTATGTTGCTGCCGTTGACGATGATGATGATGACGGCGACGACGACGACAAAGAAACAATCGAATAAATGCGTGTATTGACCTTGCTTTGTTTTCACATTTGACTTTGTTGTTCATGATGATGATGATGATGATGATTTATATACACACAGATACATACATATACATATACAATGATAGACAGACAGACGGCACACGCACATATGTTTCATTACTAATGAAGAAACACAAAATTAAAACAATAAAGATAAACTTAAGCAAAGTATTGAGAAGAGAATCAAGTTGGCTACAGAAGACTGGAGACTACTAGCACATGAGACTTTAGACTGGAGACCAGCATCTAGGAGTGAGTGAGTGAGTAAAAGAGGAGTCAAGTCAAAAGAGCAAATGTTCGAAGACGATGATGATGATGATGATGATAATGACGATGACTTCGCCTTGTTCAAAATGAATACAAAAGAAGAAGACGACAACGGAAAGGCGTTGCCAGCTAAACTAAAAGCAAAAATAAAAAAAAAAAACTTGGCTTCGAGTACTTTATTCTCACTCCTTCCTTCTTCAGACGCATAACTTGGTTTTCCTTAGCTCCACTCTCAGGGTTCAATTTTTGGTTGTTTTTATTGCTTTAGTTGCTTTTATGTTGTTGCTGTTCCACAAAGTAAGTTATAAAATGGCTAATATCACTATATACTTGGCTTATTGCCTGCTTTGCACTGTTTTTTGTTTTGTTTTATTCTTTTTGCCAATTTCATTTCACGTCATCTTGTATTAGTTTTCTTTTTAAAGAAAGAATAAAAAGACGCACACAGCACACGCTAACCCCCCACAATAAATCCAATTCATTCAGCTGCAATTCCTGTAATTGTTGGTATTGGGTGCTATAGTGAGTGAGTGAGTGACTCTCGGAATTGTATATGATTATTATATTGATTACTACTACCGACAGAATCCACTACAATCCAAAAGCCAATTCAATAAACTCCTCCTCTTTCATTCATCTTTAATGTCATGGAAACTTAACAGCTGCAACAGTGTGTTGGGTGGCACACAGAGCAAGACAAAGAAAAAGCACTAGAAAACAAATACAAATAATCGATTTTGCCTTCAAAGGCAGACAGAAAGACAATGAAAGTAAGAAAGTCAAACAGAGAAAAAGAAATTATCAACAAAGACAATAAATTTAGACAAGAACAAGAAACAAAACCAGGCAAAGGAAGACATTACTCCAACACTATAAACCTCCTACACTAACCTCCAACAAGAGACTAACCCAATCAAACCACAACAAACAAGTATGTACTTATTTAATATACATACGAGTATTACACAATATCCATTACTTAACTACCCCACAGGTTACTTTTAAACGTCTAAGCTCTGCCTTCTTCCGTTCATAACGTCCGACTAAACTTCACAAACCTACACAGATTTCATTTCATTCTTTTAGTTTGGTTCTATACGCTACTTAAGTATTTTGTGTACAAATTGATATATGTATAAAGAAATATGGTCAATCCCTGTGTCTTCGATTCTATAGAAAGTATTGCTAAAGGATTGTTAAGGGCAGCTCTGGAGATGCAAAGAGTGGTAAAGTGAATGTAAGTGCTTTTCGGTAAATTTGCCCTTATTGTGTTTATTCTATTCTATTACACTAGGTTTTTGAGATCTAAGACAGTTGTTTCCACACCTAAACCTACTACTTAAGATCCTTTTAGACGGAGTCATGTCATATTAGTCTCGTCCATTTAGTTTCTCTTTTCATTTCAGTTCGAAAAGCCCTGAACAGAGTGTATGCGTGAGTTGCTTTGTATTCAACACATATCTGTTCAATAAAATCGTAATCCTTTGACTTAGTGACTGTTGTATATGTGCGCACTATGGCAGATTCTCAAGATAACTGATGTTAATTTTTATTCTTGGGGACAATTAGACTGAAACTGAAACTAAACTGAGGATTGATATGACCGTCAAAAAGGACTTTTAGATCAAGAGAGTCACCCACTCCTTATCGTTATATTGTTGTTGAAAAATGAAGGACGTTTACAAATGTTAAACTATTTACAACCTTGCGGATGGAATGAATGGTCTATGGCCCTTTCATGGAAGTTAAATAAAATTGTATAAAAATAATAAAGAAAACAGAAAACCAATGTAAGAATTATGACGTCTTTTCTCGTCAAATCAACATTTGATAAAAGAAAAAAAACTTTAATGAAGAATGTTGATGATATTGAATCATCAAGGTCTCTTTATTTCCTTTCTTTACTAAAGTCAAATTAAAAAAAAATGATGTAGTACTTACATAAACCGAAAAATGTTTCTTTCTGAAATAAAAAGAAAAAGAGAAGAAAAGAAAAATTATAATTAAAATTATAAATGTTTATCAGTTTAATTATGTAATTCCATTAATTCTGAAAGAGTCTGTAAAAATACAACAATAAAAAACTGTATTTTTAAAGCCCTGACCTATATAATTTTAAATAAGAATCTGAATTGTTGTTTTCTGTGTATGGGTGTGCTTAAGTATAATGATAATGATGATGACGATGACGATGAGATTTCATAATTACGTAGTATGAATTTTGTAAACAAAAGAAAAAAGCGTGTAAAAAAGAGATCGGAAAGAATTTCAACGAAAATAAAAAACCAGAAAAAAAAGAAGGTTAACTTCGGCTATTCCGATGATGTTATACTCTTCACGCATCCCTAGCTAAAAAACGTGTTTCCATGTGACAATAGTACTATGATTGAGCATACATAGTCAGTACTCGTAGAACATGTAAACATTGAGACCGAGATGGGTTTTGAAATTTACATGGTTGGTGGGAATGGAAACGTAAAAGTGTCCAAATTTTAGTTTAATCAACTGATCTCTTGTCGAGTTAATCAAGAATATACTTTTTCAATGTCTCCGCTTCTGTCTGTTACAAACTTCATGGCAAACTTATTGGACTATTCACTGTATGAAGAGTATAAATACGGCAAAGTTGAAAACAAAAAGTGAAACAGAAAAGGGAGTAAAAGAAAAGGTAGATTCTTATTGTTAATCCAATAACACAATTGATTAAGAATGAATCTTCGAATGATATTTCTTACTGTACTTTTTAGTACAGTTTCATCATTCACCGGAATAAATTTCTTAACACAAACAGCAGCAGAAACGGCAAACAAAAATAAAGCGATTAATTTAAAAGAGATTATACATAAATCTTTAGACAACAAAAACTTGCATGCGAAAACTTATAAAATTAAAATAACAAAGAAAAGAAGAAAATTGCATAACACAAAAGAAACAGAGCCCAAACAGAAGAAAGAAAGAATGATCTATCAGCAAAATACAAAAATTTAAAAAATAAAAGCATTTAAATAGCAAAGTTGTGTTTGCTTGTGAGAGATTCTAATAAGATGCATGAATGAAGAGAAAGTGTGGGGAGAAAAGGTACACCAACATCATCATCATCATAACATCATCATCGTCATCAATATCATCATGACATCAGAACAAGTGAAATACAATTTAGATTTAAAAATAATTTAAATGCAACACTTTTTTGTTTGTTTTTTGCGAGACTAAAAAAACGATCAAGAGAAAAGAGTAAAGCGTAAGCAGAAGGTGCGCGTGACGTTTAGATACAAATATATGTACATATGTGTGTATGTATTATTCAATTACTCTAACGTGCGTGCCTGTGTGTGTCTGTGTGTGTCAGAGAGTGTGTATCAGTAAAAACACGACCAACCTATAAACAATTTAATGAATGGGGGCAGCAGTAGCAGAGCAGAAGCAGACACACGCGTCGCCAAAAGCTTATCAGCAGCAGCATTGTACAATAAAAAAAAAAAAAAAAAAAGAAAAGAAAAAGACAAAGAGAGCAGTGTGGAGACAGGGGAGGGAGCAAGTGTCAAATAGAACTTTAACACGCGTGTAGGAACAAACAGAACAACGGGAATGTATGTATGTATGTATGTGCAGCATTGACATGACTTTGACGACGTGTGTTGAGTATAAAAAATATACATATTTACTTATTTATTCCGCTTTAATGTATGTTTCATTCGCACTTTGTGTTATTTGTGATGACAAAGCGATCTTTCTCGAAAATACATACATACATCAAACCCATACACACATAATATACTTAGATATAATAAAATGAGAAAAAATTGTCTGATTCATGCTTTCAAAGAAAAAAGCAACGAATGATGATGATTTTTTATTCGCTGTCAAACTCCCCATTCTCTCCACTAATCAATCACCATTATTCATCTGCATGGATGCATGCATGCATTTGGAGATCAGAAACTCACTCACTCACCTTCTAACCACCACAAATGAACAATATGCACTCACTACTCAACAACTAGAGATTTTTATTATACTTTATACTTTTTGAAGCGTTTTGTTTTACCCGTTTTTTTGTTCTTTATATTTTAACTTTTTCGAAACAAAATATATGAAAAACCAAAATTCAATTCACTAATAATTTTGAGGAAAAAAAAATTTGACATTTAATACTGAAATTTGTGAAAATTATTTATATATACAAAACAAAATAATTTCAAAACTGAATAGATGATGATTATGATGTAGTGAATGAATGCAATAACAAATCTTTGAATATGCAAAATGACACAATTTACCCGCAGAATAGTAACAGTAGAATGTCAACAGAATGAAAAGAGAAAGAGAGTATTTTCTATATGAAAGAAACTAATTCCAAGAGTCAACCCCAGCCAAACACCACAAGCAGCAAGGGGTGAGAGATAAGGTTTCATTCACCACTAGATGATAAGGCAAATACAAAATAGCAAATTATGCTGGTTGCTGTTAATGTAGTCTTATGATGATGACTCATGATAAAAAAAAAAAAAAACAGAAACAAAGCAACACAACAAAAACACAAAACAAAAATATCAAACAAACAACAACTGTTCATTTCTGATAAGTCGCACACAATTGAAGAAGAGAAACTGATAATAAAAAAAAAGACAAAACAAAAAAATGTTTAATTTTATGCACTTTTCCTGATAAACTTAAAAGTTCTTTCTCCTCCACCTCTCTTCAAATACACACATTATATACATTCTTTTTCATACCAAAGCAAAGCAAAAGTTACAATACACATCACACTCTTCTCTTCCTCTGTGTAGGTTTTACTCAATCTAAATTTGTTTTCTTTTTTTTTTTTTTTTGTTTATTGTCATTTCTGCCTCTGCATTTCTTTCTTTCTTTTCGTTCACAGACTTTTGACTTTGTTTTGTTGCTGATGTTGTTTATTGTTATTTTTCATGCTACTCTGCTGCTACTTGGCAACACTGTTTTTATCTGTCTGTCTGTCTGTCGGTCGGTCTGTTTCTCTATGTATATGACTGACTGACAATAAGAGTATAAAGTGTAGTAAGTGTGAGTGGTGTATGGTGTCTCTTCGATGTGGTGAATTTGTATTATGTGGTGAGGTGTTATATGCCATATAAATGATGACGATTTGCTCACTCGTGTATGGTGAGTTTGGTCAATTAAAGACACAGCAGTGAGCGAGCAGAGTAAATACAAAATCAAAGTAACTGTAAAATAAAAGCAAACGACGACGTCGTCAACTACCAAACGAACATGAAGGAGATGAAGGAAAATCATAAAAAAATATAACAAACTTTAAATTTAACTTTCTTTTTTTTCTTTCTTCACCACATTTTGTTAATTTTTGTTATTGTTGTAAACTTACATTATTTTTTACTTGCAGACAGAAGAAGAGATTTGATTTGCTATTATATAAATTTTTATTTGTATTCTGTAATCAGTAAAAGTCTATTAGATCCTTTTGTTTTTTGTTCGAGTCAAAGTTTGTTAAGATAATCACAGTTACTTCTTCATTTATGTCTTGGCTAATATTTTTTGTATATATTGCAACTTCACTTTTGTTTTTTATCTACTTCACTTCTTCTTCTTTTTTACTTTTCTAATTAAAACATATGTTTTTCTTAATTTTTCTTTTATTGTATAAATTGCACACGAATAGAATTTTATATATCACGACGACGACTTTGTGTCTTCCATCCACTAAACAAAATCAGCGCCCGTTTGAGTTTTTGTTCCTTTTTTCTTTTAAATTAAATGAAATAAACTAATTAATTATCACAATATCCTTTCTTTTTTTCTTTTGTTGACAGTTGTTATCCTTCTTTGATGGGGATAATTTTTTTTCTTTAAACAAAACTAAGTTCACGCACGCACTTTGCTAAATCTTGAATTTTTTTAATAAAGTTTTTGATATTTCTCTATTTATCTTTTATTATTTGCAATTAAATTTGAACGGAGACGACGTTTGTATGTACACCGTTTGTAAGAGGGAGATAGCAATTGTGTGAAGTCAGTAGTGTGACAACAACAAAAAAACGAAGACAGTGACTTTATGTACGTTTTTCTCCTTCTTCTTTTGTTCACTAACTGAAACCACGGCAAAGAATCAAATAGAAAACTCAAACGGAACGTGTTCTGTGTGGATTTGATCCTCCAGCAGTCTGAAGTCTCCAAGCACTTCGAAAAAAATGCGCGCGTAGATCTACCTTCGTTAAAAGTCGAATTCCGACTAAAAATATAACGAGTAGAAAGTAGCGAGCAAATCGAAATTAACTAGTGAGACTAAGATGGAGCGTTTTTCAATTGACACCGAGAGAGAAACACATGAAATAATAATCAAGTTTTTCCTTCCCGACAAAAAAGACTCAAACGCCGAGACGTTGCTTGCTTGCTGTCGTTAATTCACTCACTTTTGACATTGTTGCTGCTTCATCACTCACTACACACATTGGTCAAGAGAGAATGAGAGAGAGCAAGGAACATGTATTCAAGAGTTGGTTTGGGAAACAAAAAACATTTCAAGTACTTCTACGAATAATCTTGCACTCAATCACTCATCACTCTCCCATTTTTTTTGTTAATACTAGGAAATATGTACATACTTATATTATTATTACGTAGAAGTTGTTAAAAAGTTTAAAAAAATTATTTTATAATAGTTTTTTTGCAATTTAAAGTTCTACAACTTTTTGTCAATAAGAAATTATTCACGTAAAAAAATAATTAAATGTACAAAGTACAAAGAAACATTAAAAAAATATGATAATTCCAAAGAGAGAGACACAAGCAGAATAAAGTGAAATGGGGGAGCATTGCTCAGAGAGAGAGGATGACAAATAATCCACTCAAAACGGAAGAACATACTAGAAGAAATTCAATTTATGCAAGTTAAATTTCTCCCAACCAAATATCAAATTATAAAATTATAAAAGAAATTTTTAAACTTATTGTTTAAATAGGAAAAAATTTATATTAAAATTGGAATATAATTAAAATCGACGCCATATTGAAGTGAAAAAAAGAGCATAAACGACTTTGTCTCAATACACAGCAGTCACTCACTAAGAGCAAAAACACTAAGCAAAGCATTGCCAGATTTCTGATAATTTAATAATTTGCAGGAAAATCAATTTATTAATCACAAAATTAAAAATATATAAAGAAAGCTTAAATAAGAATTTATTATTTAAAAATATTGTATTGTTTTTTATTTTGTTATTTTTTCATATTAAAATCGTTTTTTCTGGCAACACCTTGAAAGAGAGCAAGAGCAAGCAAATTTTTGAGTGTGTTAAATAGAAGAGTTGCTGCGTCATCAATATGAACTGCGCATTTATGAAATTTATTAACATTTTTATTAAAATTGAACAAACAACCATCCAAAAATCAAATAAAAAAATAATATGAATAATATTTTAAGTATTTTTGTCAATATATTTTTTAGTCGTCATCTTCTTTTTATGTGTCTTTTATTTGTGTATTGTTTTGTATCACCAATTATTGTGAAATTGATGATGAATATTTTGAGTGTTTTTTTTGTTTTGGTTAGTTTAATTGTTTGCATGTATGAGTAATATAACCAGACAATAGAAATGTCGAGAGAGAGAGAGAGAGAGAGAGGTTGGCCATTGAAATTGAGTATTTTTTGTTTTTTATATGGTTAATAACAATTTGCAATGAGAGAGACACACAAAATTAACATAAAATGCGCACATGTAATTCGTAATTTTCTTATTGTATTTGATCTTTGAAAATTATTTAAATGGAAAACAAGGAAAAAACTCAACTCATTCACTGAACACTCAATTTGTGATTTTGATTTGCATGCAAAGTTGTCAGTGAGTGAGTAACTTGATTGCTGATACAATCATGGGGTTTTCGACGAATTATTTTTTATTTTACTCCTCTTTTTGTTTTGTATATTGAGTTTTTTTCTTTATTGTAAGTTATAGTAATTTTAATAAATTAAAAACGAAATCGTCGCTTACAAGGTCGTAAGTTTATATTGGGCATTACTTATATATTATTATTTTATATGTTTAAATATTAATTATTCAAAAAATGAAATTTTTGTCCGTTTTATTTGACAAAGTTAACGAACTTCGATTGACAAGGTTAAAAACAATAATATTTAGGCAGCGAGAAGAGAAAATGAGAGTATTTAATAAAGAAATGATAAAAAAAAGTTAACAATAACAACAACAAAGAAGAATATATCATTCCTCACAAAACAAATCAAAAAATTCATTTCCTGTTGCGGACTTTGTGCTCACTCAATCTTCTTCTTGACACACAACAGAGTAAAGTGTCAAGTCAAAATGTCTGAAGATGATGAACTTTTTAAAACTAAAATAAGAGTAAAAAAATATGAGAGACATTCAACATCGGAACAAATGAGAGAGCACAAATAGAGATCAAAGACAACAATTGATAGATGATGAACAGATTTTCTATGCTAAATAACTCAAAAGGGGTTGAAATTATTACACCTGCAATTTCAAACAAAATAGATGAAAAATATTAGAGTAGAAAAGAGAGACAAAGAGCATTTGCGTTGAGACGATTGATCAAGTGATCAAATGAGTGAAAATATAATGAAATAAATAGTCACACACACACACACACACACACAAAACATTTGAATGCATTCATTGAAACTATGAAAATTCATCACACGCACTCAGCTGTGGCATGAAAATTGAGAGTCATTAGTGTGGAAATCCCCGACAGTTCGTTCGTTCATCCGTCTGTCTGCCTACCCTTTTCTTTTGTTGTTGTTTTTTTTTGTCTTTCTTTTTTACCATGAATCTATAAACATACTTATTTACAATGCAAAATACATAAATGTAATGAATGACGATGTTGACGAGCGTTTCAATGTTGAACACAGCGGGAGGGCGTCAAAACAGCCATGAATTAGAGCAAATTATAGAGAATAAACTTAAAACACGATTACCAATGATACAAATTTATGATAAGAGAAAAACACACGCAATTGCTATTCTGTATCTAATAAAATAATTTTAAGGGTTTAAACCAACAACAAATTTCGATCGCAACTAAATTCTACAGATAGAGAAAAACAAAAAAATTATATAAATAAAAATATAACAAAAAAGAGGAAGTGAAAAATATAAAATCTACGCATTTAATCAGAGACGACCGAGTCGTAGAAATGAGTAGAAATTCTAGAGAGAACGAGACAAACTCTCAGTTTCAGTTTTCATATCTGTGCCTCTTGTGACGTCTCTGTTTGTGCGTAGTATTCTACGATCATCATCAATGAGTCAAGTCAGTACACCTTCTACTCTCAACCCTCACTCGGCACAGCATTGCACGCATCTTTTCATTCCAACTATTATAGATCACACATCATGATGGCTGAATGAGCAGAAACACTTGATTTATATAAACAATAAATGCTAAGGGTCGAAAGAGAGATTTGTGTCCGTGTGTGTGTGTATATGCCTATGAAAGGAAAACCTAAGGTTAACCAAGAAAAATGTAGATCAAGTTTTGGCAAAGAATATTTTCTTGCACCTGCTGCTGCTGCACTCTGAGAAGGAATGAATTTCTCAGATTTTTCGCAATTCATATAAGTTTTCAGAATATTGATGAAATTGTATCAATTTGCTGAATTACGCAGCATTTCCTTTCTATTTTTTAGTAGGTGTGACGACGACGTCGCAATTTGGTGGTGTGGTGAGAGAGAGTGTAACAAGTAAATGCAATACGCAGCAACACATTCAATGAAAAACGCAATTTATTGTTCAAGTTATCATTGTTGTTGGCTTTGGGGTTGAGAACTCACTCGAATTGCGTTGCAGTGGATAATGTCTTTGGTTATTTTATATCGAAGCTAGAAAGAATGTAGAAATACAAAGGAATTGTGGGATGGCGATTTGATTGGATTGTTTAACTTAAAAACGTAGAACTTTGGATAGATAAGATAAGGAAAGGAATCGAACAGCAGCAAGTCAACTATCCATTGCGATTTCGATGAGGCCTAATCTACATACTTACATACATAATAAGACGTGAATAGCTTTGTGTTGTTAGTCATTCCAGATATTAGTCAGACAAACTTTGAAGAAAACATTAGTACATAATTGTTAAGATTTTGTTAATCCTAATGATGAGATGATGAGTCTGTTTCTGTATTCAATTACTGCTGTTGTCTGCTTGCTTGCCTGCCTACCCCACCTTCATACACATATCCAAAAAATAAACGCGCAAAATTTGTGTATGGTTTTTCTCTCATATTTTTTTTTGTTTTTAGTGCTAATGACCTGTTAACAAGAACGACAACGACAACAACAACAGCAGCAGCAATATGCCCGAGAAGCAAACGACCTCGCTTGGCCTTTGCACAAGTTCTGATTGACTGACTGACTGACTGACTAATGATGCTTTAATACTCTAACTACAAATTAAATAAACACGAAATTTTAACCACTAAAGGGCGAACGGAACTTTTATTTAGTTTGTCTCTTTAAATTTCATATGTTTGCTAATTGATTAAGCAGTTGAATGGTGAATGTTGATCTTTATTGGGGAGATACTTGTTATTATTTATTGTGTTTTATAAAATAAGGCAATAAATGAATTACTTACTCGTATTTTGTGTGTTGTGGCGAGTGCTAAGATACCGAAAACAAACGCAAGACAACACAATTTACCCTTCTTGTATTCCTGCAAAAATACAAAAGAAATAAATCAAAACAAAAAAAATTACAAAAATTAAGGATTTGATGATTAATCATAAGACAAAATTAAATTACATATGCTTTATATAAAAACATATGTAAATGTGTTCCCATACATGAGTGCGTGCGTGTGTGTGTGTGTGTGTGTGTTTGTGTACTTACCCGTAGACCATCAAATGATGATAATAATGATTTCGATGCTGACAATGTTTCCCCGTTAATAGACCAAAAATGTCTTTGATGAATTTTTGAATTTTTATGTGTACAATTTAGAATACAAACAAAAAATACAATGCAAATTTACAAAAAAATACGAAATGTACGACAAATACAAATACAGGAAAGCTGTGGTGACTGCAATTTCCAATTGGCGAATTGACAGAACCGACGATGACGACGACAACGGGCAAAGGGTAAATTTGTAGTAGACAGAAAATTTTTAAATTTTTTCTTAACAATATTACTTACAATCTTCAGAATTTTAAATATATACGGCAAAATGAAACGTTACGTAGATTACTTTATTAAAATTATATTCTAATAATCATTAGATTTTTTTTCTTTCGAAAATATTTTACTATCTTTTGCACACAGCAGGCAACCAGCAGAGCAAACAAAAAATTTCAGTCTTCTTCTTACTCTACTGACATGGACATTGTGTACTTTACATCACTATTTTTTTATTGTAGTGCTCTTGACAGAGTTAGTTTCAAGGGTACTCGCTACTTGCACATGGTTTGATGGTGTCATGCAGAGTTGCATTTTTAATATAAAGGGAGTGAAATGTTCTTTGGAGTCTTTTAAGCCTATACCGCAGTGATGTCGACGTTTTTTCATGTCTTGGCGGCCACATGACATAATTTTGGAATAAATATTTAAACAAAAACTGCAACCATAGATCCAGAAAAAGCCAGTAGACCATAAGCAGCTCAAAAGTAAACAACAACAATAGGGAAAATAATAAAATTGGGGGCTGCAATTTTTTTTTTCTGCAATTTTCAAATTGATATTAACTAGTAAGTTGCTCTATGTTCAAGCAGAACTGTGGGACTACGGTCAAATATTACGAATTTGGTCATGCAGCAACTTAAAGCCAATTGGTTGTATAGGAGAACACGCTGCGCTGATCTAATAAAAATGATAATTATATGGCCAACTTAGTCAAATTTTCAAGGGTATTTGCAAATTTGAAAGTGTTGCCAATCACACCAAGGTTATGGCGGTATTCTCATTGCTGAAGATTCATCATATGTTCATCTGTTGTTGTTGTTTGGTTGTGTGTTGAAACGACGCCGAAAAGATTGGGAATTGTGGCCATTCTTCTTTTTTGTTTGTTGGATGTAGTAAGCTCGGAATTATTATTTTTTTATATGTCAAGTGTCATATCATAGAATCTTTTTAACGAAACTATAGCAATTAAAAAAACAAAAAACATGAATGAAGAAACTCATAACAACGGCGATGTCAGCACCACTGATGACATTAATTTTGAGGAAATTATCAGATCAGGCAGAGAGTTAGTTAATTCTGTCTATGAACGGTTCTCAAGACAGATGCCGCCGGGAGTTACGGGCACGGCCACACAAGAAACAAGAGCCGCGTCAAGATGTGTTGCATCCGTGAATAGATATCTGCGAGATGTTGATGAGGACGTAAGGCGTAGTAAGTTTAAACCAAATAAGAAAATCTAAACGAATCTATATTGTTTCAATTACAATTTTTGATTTGTGCAGTCGACAGATTTGTTTCGAGTATTACAAACGAGGCTCTGCGTGCTTCTACTGAATCACTAGCAGGTAATGTAGCGATGCAGTTTGAAAATATCTAATGGGAAATCATCAGTACTCAGTTCTTGCTTATATTATAGATCTTTCTTTGGAAGTTGTGGATTTGGTAAATACCTCAACTTCAACTACTCGTAGGAACCGTCGTCGTCGTCGTCGTTCTCGTAGTTCTCGTATTAATGTCATTCCAAATGACGTTGTGGATCTTTGCACACCACCCGCGGCTGGACGACGTGAATCACAATCATCAGATGTTGAAATTACTGGAGTACAATTGACAGAAAGTTCATCCACTAATCGTAGAAGGAAATTTTCTCAAATTACTAGCAATAATAATGACTTGCATGAAATAGAGGAAGTTTCGCCGAAGGTTACACGCTCCTCTGCTTCTGCGGCTGATAATCCAGTGAGTCCAAATACTGATTCATACAAGTGTCCAATTTGTTTGGAACTCCCAAAGTTACGCAAACCAACTACCACTAAATGTGGACATATTTTCTGCCATGATTGCATTACTACACTGTTAAAGATTAAACCAAACCAACGTAAATGTCCGCTATGCACAAAAAAAATTGTACCTCGCGATTTAGTTCGCATATATTTTTAAAAGTAAACATAACCTAAACAATCATAATCATCATCAAGAGGATCGCGAATAGCTAGCAGCTGCTAGGCTTCCAAGAAACGGCTTACACTGACTATAAAAAGCAAGCAAACAAAAGAATGATTCATTTTAATACTAATAACTTATAACAATTGTAACAACAAACAAAGAACTCATATTATTATAATATTTTATTAAATTTATATTTCTTCAAAATTATTAATATTAAAGCAAAAGCAAATTGTATTTGTTTTTTATTAGAGTTTAAAGCATAATTGTATTTGTAGATAGATGGATGAAAATAAAAACGGCAATGTGATACTTCTATCAATGCTTTAGTGATAATTAATCAAGAGAACAAACAAAGAAACTTTGATTTAAATAAACTTAAAGAGCTTCTTCACGCCAAAAGTAAGCAATTTTTCATACAAATCTACAAACATAATTCGATTGCCTGGACAATATGAGAGAAGATAAATATAATAAAACTGATCGATCAACCAGATAAATAAACTCAAGTTAAAAGCAAATTTAAAAATGTCATGTAAAATACAAAAAACTCATAAGTATTGAATTTCTGTTGTGTATTAATGGTTTAAAATGATTCCATTTGTTTGAAAATAAAATAATTTAATGTATACAAATTATGGATTATGCATTCCACTTGGTAAATCAAGAATAATGTGGTGGCTCAAGAGATTGGGGATTAAATTGTAGTCCCTTTAATCGATGTAAGTTTATAAAAATGTACATAAATGCAAATAAAAAGTTTTAAAAAACTAGTAAGCACGTTATCTTTGAATATGCCGAAGATGAAATACTCTTCACAGAATGATTGTTTCATTGTAGTATTTAAATGGGTGGTTTGTATGGGAGGTACCCCCCCTAGTGGTCCCATTCGGCTCCTAGCTCAAAAACTTAGGGACTAGTTTGCATACATACAGACGGACATGGCTTAATCAATTCGTCTAATCGAGCTGATCAAGAATATATACACTTTATGTCGTCTCTTTTGTCTCGTTCTGCCTGTTACAAACTTCATGACAAACTTATATGCAATACTATTCTCCCCCGTAGAGTATAAAAAAATAAAATCGGCCAACCGCGAGTCAGACTCGTACACGGAGGGTTCCGTACCAGATTGGGGTTTGCATGGGTTCGATTTGGCTGATTCCAACAAATGTAACGCGCAGATATGAAAAACTTATAGTGTATAAGTGGTCCGATCAAACTACAATTTCAACACTACAAGTTTCTAATTCACTTCCACCAACCAATCAAATTTCAAGATCGTGGGGTTATTGGATCGTTTAGCTCCCATATAAACCAAAATGTCTTGTATAGGAACCCTCCTTTAGAAACTTTAGAAAATATTTTAGTTTTAGTATTTGTTGCTACCTAATACGGTTCATGACAAATGGCCCGAGGACGGACGGCCGGACGGACAACGAAGGCTTAGTAATAGGGTTCCGTTTGGTACACATTGCGTCCGGAGCCCTAAAAACAAAATAAACTTTGTTACACAACTAATAACAAATAGCTGTATAAACACATGTTACAAGGTAGCGCTAATTTTGCCTGTTACGCTTTCAAAAATTGTTCACTCTCTATTTTGGCGTCACATTTAGGTCACATAATGTGAAAATGCAGAAATTAAGTGTTGTGAAGTCGACTCAAAGTATCCAAAGATTTGAATAAAATAATAAATTAAGAACGCAGCAATTTTTCTATATTTCATACAATTTCCACCCAGTTCTATATGCAGATTATCACATATGTAAACAAAGAAATTAATAAACAAACAAATCTGAAAGTACTGTGCAACGTCAAAACTTCAAAATCGTCCCAAGAAGCAATTCCCTCATGAAGTCACATTGACATTTTTGTATGATACAAGGTAGCAATAATTTGTCTTGTTACGCTATCGAAAATTGCTCATTTTGATAATAAACTCTGAAAAGCACTCATTTAGTGTTGAACACATGTATGTAAACAATGAAATTAATAAACATATGATAGTGTTGTGCAGCGTCAAAACATTAAAATCGGACCAAGCAGCAATTCTCTCATGACGTCACATTAACATTGACATTGTGAGAGCGACACTGAGCAGTACAAAATTGCCGCTACCCTCTATTTGTTGCACTATGGTCGATTGAATCGTTTTCATAACTAAAAGAATTTATCACGAAAGTTATTTTTAAAAAGTTCATTTAAAAAATGCAGTGCGCAGTTGAAAATTGTAAAAATAAAAAGGTTTTCAAAGAGAACAACATAAGTTTCTTTTCATTCCCAAAGAACAAAGAACTGCGGGAGCAATGGCTTCAAATTTGTGGCAGAACTGATCCATTGAGTGAATATTGGAAAGTGTGCGAATTTCACTTTAAAAACGAAGACATACTTGGCAAAGTCCAACGCGACCTTGGTAAGATTGTATATGAATCGAATATATCGTGTAATTTGTAACGAAATAATTTCTACTGTTAGGAATACCACGTAAATTGAGACTGGAAAAAGGTGCTGTGCCGGTAATTGGGATCGAAGATAAAATTCCAAATAGCAAATGTGAAAAAGCTATGCCGTTAAATGCAAATGTTGTGCCGTCATTTAAAATCAAGGAAGAAATTCTAGATCTCGGATGTGAAACTGATATACCATCAACTGCGAGTGAAGACAAAATTCTAGGTCTCGAATGTGAAACTACTGTCCCGTCAATTGCAATCAAAGAAGAAATTCTAGACCTCGGATGTGAAACTGTTATACCGTCAATTGCGAACAAAGACGGAATTCTAGGTCTCGAATGTGAAACTGCTGTCCCGTCAATTGCAATCAAAGAAGAAATTCTAGGTCTCGAATGTGAAACTGCTGTCCCGTCAATTGCAATCAAAGAAGAAATTCTAGGCATCGGATGTGAAACTGTTATACCGTCAATTGTGAACGAAGACGAAATTCTAGGTCTCGAGTATGAAACTGCTGCCCCGTCAGTTGCAACCAAAGAAGAAATTCTAGATCTCGGATGTGCAATTGATATACAGTCAATTGCGAACGAAGTCGAAATTCTAGGTCGCGAATATGAAACTCTTGTCCCGTCAATTGCAATCAAAGAAGAAATTCTAGACCACGGATATGCAATTGATGTACCGTCAATTGCGAACGAAGTCGAAATTCTAGGTCTAGAATGTGAAACTGTTATGCCATCAGTTGCAATCAATGATGAAATACTGGATTGCAATTATAAATACGGCGACGGTGCCAGTTGTTCCAGTGTCGACTGCAGGACTCAAATTGTTAAATTAAATATTGAACTGTAAGTTTACATAGACATTTAGTTTTAAGTAGTAATGTATTTATGTATTTTTTATATTGTAATTTAATAGGAACGACTTGCGACGTGCAAATGAAAAATTGGTTAGAGCTGCACAGAAGAAGGAATCTGAGTATAGTAAAAAACTCGAAAAGAAAGACAAAGAATTAAAGAAAGCGGTAGCAATGCTTGAAAATTCCAATCGTGTTTGCAAAAATGTGGAAAATAAGTTAAAAGTCCTTTTCACAACTGGCCAAATACAGAGGTTGAAGGAAGGACTCAGGAACACTCATTGGTCTCAAGAGGATATCGCTCAGTCGATTACGTTGTATTCGACCAGCCCCAAAGGGTATAAGCTGCTACGTAAGAACCAATTTCCACTACCCAGTATTAGAACGCTGCAAAAATGGTCGCCGAAAAATAAGACTTCTCGGTACTTCAACTATTTAGACATAAATGAGTAGCAGTAGTACTAACCAAGTGCTCTGCGTTTTATGTTTTGACAAGATAAGAAAACTCGCAAAGCTTTTTGCTATGACCTTAAGTCCCATCTCATTTCTGAAACCAACAAATTATGTTCTAGTTGTTATATTAAGAATTGAAATAATCAAATAAAATTTACATATCTTGTATACCTTTGTTTGTCATGGAATGTGCTTCTAGAAATTGGTAACTTAATTAGGTAATTATTTCCTTTATAATTTGCATTAAAAAGGTTTGATAGGCAATTGAAAATAACCAATTTTCTATGACTACGATTGTCCCATGACAATTACTATAGTCGAGTCCAAGATTGGATACACAGTTGTCGCAATTTACGGAGCAAACCGTGGTCTTATGTCTGCACTTCAAATTGGTGAAGGTAAATTAATAATATCTCAATTAATACGCATTAAATATTATCCTTCGTAGCATAGGTTTCACTTGCAAGGCAACAGGATATATATTTTTGCAGACGTTCCACTCTTGTTGAAACTATTGCGAAACCATTTTATTGATGATGGTTTTACAATCAATAAGAAGTTTGTGTCTTCAGTAATGCAATGTACCGAAGGGCTGCTTTCTATAACAGACTTAATCAGCTCCCGTCAAATTTAAATTGGCTGAGAATTTGTTTTCCCATACGGTAGCGCAAGCTATTGTGCGAGCTGCTACTTTGGGCGAACTACATCGAGAAAACTGGATGGAGTCTCATGAGTTATTGGAAACAGTAATGTAATAACTTTGTTTGCGCATATTCCTTCATGTATTATTTTGAATTTAGACAAATTCCTCTCTGGACTCAAACGATGTAAGTGTTGACGAGTCATCGTATACTTGGATCGATCAACTGAGCGAAGGCGGGCTTTTCAAACCGTCAATGCGTGTGATGGGCCAAAATTAATGTGCTGGAAGAGATATGTCGGCAGTTCAATGGCGGCGCCATCGTTATGATAAAAAAAAAAATACTAACAAATGCACATTGATGCTGCGAAACATATCCAAAACTGTCCCTCAGGGCTCGAATGTTTTTCAACATTACTAAATTAAATCGTCAAATAGCGATTCAAATTCAACAAGAAAACATCAATTTTTGTACATTTCATATAAATTCCAGCCAGTTCTAAATGCAGATTATCACATATGTAAACAATGAAATTAATAAACATATGATAGTGTTGTGTAGCGTCAAAACTTCAAAATCGGACTAAGAAGCAATTCTCTCTTAACGTCACATTGACATTTTTGTGAGAGCGACACTTAACTGTGCCATCTTTTCTTTCTTACACCATGATAAACTTTGACTCTTAACTAATAACAAACAGCTGGGTAAACAATATATTTTCACTTGGATGCAGATATCGATAACAAACAAGATACAGTAGTTCATACGTTCAATAATTAATCAATACTAACGAAAACACACAAATGGGGGTCCTCACGAAACGTTGCACACATAGCAATGGTTTTTCCATAATAGTGGCCATAGACAATGAATAATGACTCATGACTCAGTTTGATTGTGTTAGTGAAATAAGTATGCAGAGACACGGCTCGATTCACATATATTAAGGCCCTTTTACACAGTCCGTTCAGTCTCAGTCCATTATCGACTCGAAATCCGCTCCGGTAACCGAAACAATAACAAAAAATGGACTAATGGCCCAGCTTATTTGTCAGTCCATTTCGATGACATATCGATAAAAGTAAACAAATACAACAGGTGCAACAAGCGTCATTGACTTCTCAAAATTCATGCAGGTATGGTGAACCACGATTTAACTGTGAATTATATCCATTAGTTAATATATTACCACTTTTAAATAAAAAGATATGAAAAATATGTAAATAAACAGTGTTCAGTGCTGTACAAAACTCTGAAATGATTGACAACACTAAGGTTAGGACTGATCGTAAAAAACAAGCATTTTGTCAATCCTTTTCGATTTCTGAAGCGATAACATGGATTGAGACTGAACTGACCGTCTAAAAGGCCTTTTAATGTGAATTTGATATCACGAGTCATTTATCGGTTATCGAAAATCATGATTCACTCACTGTCTATGACTACTATTAGTGAAATTAGTATGTGTGAAAAGCAATGACAATGATTTGGTTTGAATCAAGATTCGTCCATGGCCACTATAAAATCCAATTTCGAGGCGTAACTCGCTACTTTTTCGAGTTACTCGCTCTGTAAGAGTCAGAATTCGCTACTTTTTCGAGTTACTCGCTACTCTTCGAGTTATAATTCGCTACTTTTTGACTACGCGCTAAAAACATTCAAACGCCACACACGTATATATTCGCAGTCCTTTGTGAAATTTTGATAAGTAAAGAAAGAGGAGCCAAGCGCGTCGTTTTAATTCGGTCGTCGTTAAATTGAAATAAAATTTGAAAAAATCATTTTGCATGAGAATCGTTTTCATTAAGATTGCATTACTTCAATTGAGTTAAGCATTTAAATTCTTTTTCTTAATTTATTTAACGGATCGCGAAGCGAATTCTGATCAAACGTGTCCTTTGTTGATTAAATTTATACGGAAAAGCACGCTCATTTTGAAAAGGACGCCAATTTTTGAAAAAGAAAGACTCCATTTTTGAAAAGTACACCTCGATATTAAGAAAAGGATATTTTTAGCTCATTTCTCATAAAACCGTAAGTTGTTATTGGTGTAAAAATTTAAAATATTGATGATTAATTCATATTTATCATTTTAAAGAAGCATTTTTCCATTAAAATGGGTTGTGCACCAGGAGAATATCCCAAATATGATGGCCAAGAAGAGTTCGAAAAATTTGTCCGGGAAGAAATGCGAAGAGCTGAAGAAAATGAAAGAAGATTAGAAGAACAACAAAGACGAAGAGCAGCACGACAAAATGGAGGAGGAGGACGCAGAGCCAGAGGCGAAAATGCAACGTTGCATAGACATCTGAGAGATGTTGATATAAACCACAGGCAGGGTAAGAAAATATATACATCTAATCTGATAAAAGATTTTAATAATCATGAAATATTTGTTTTTACAGTAGACAGTTTAATAGCAGGTATTCGTGATATGGACTTAGCAAATCAAAATGTTCGACGTGAATTTGAATCATCACCAGAAATTGTACCACCAGCAAATGCAAATGATCCTCTAAGAATTATTGCCCCAGAAATTGTACCACCAGCAAATGCAAATGATCCTCTAAGAATTATTGCCTCAGAAATTGTACCACCAGCAAATGCAAATGATCCTCTAAGAATTATTGCCCCAGAAAGACGTATAGATGATATAGAAGTGCTACCGGTTGTAGAAATTTCTATAATAGATGAAAAATCCCCTGCTTCTTCTCAAGATAAAAACAATCAACCATACCGCTGCCCGATTTGTTTGGAAAATGTGAGGACACGTTTGCCGATAACAACCAGATGTGGACATGTCTTCTGTTATGTTTGCATTTGCAATGTCTTGAACGTTGAATCACACAATCGCAGATGTCCACTATGCGCCAGGAAAGTAAGGTTCCGCCATCTGATTCGCATTTTCTTGTAAAAATGGTCAATGGTCTTCCTTAACCCGAGCTAAAAATATAAGAGCTACAAATCAAAAATACACATAATCTTACTAATTACAATTTTTCATTACATTTTTTTAAAATAAATTTAAGCAAACAACATACATAAATTTGAATTTAAGCATGTTGTATCCATGTTTGCCATCAATTAACAAATTTAATTATTTAAATAAAACATTTTGTTCATATTTTTTAACAAATTCAATTAAATTGATTGATTCAAAATTGACATCTTCTATTTTGCTGTTGAAATCATGTTATCATATATTCGCATTCTAAAGTTTGACTTGATACACCCAACTACAGACAATGAATTGGGGGCATATCATATTTAATTTTGATTTGTTTCTGTTTTTCTGACATTGGGTTTCTTAGAATAACAATTTGTTATTATCAGGAAAAGACTCCTTTGCAATGAATTTTTAGCAAAAGACACTTGTTGACACATTTGGAAAAAGGATATACATGTGTAAATTTGTGTATATGGATATGTATACATGAAAGTTTGCAAAACAGGATGCGCATTAGTACATGAAAAGGATACATAACAAAGGTCTTTATTTGTTTGCATCTGAGAACACTTTTTTTAACCTGACATTTAAGTACCATAATGAGCAGGTAGTAAGACATACTAGACATTTGTCTAATAAAAGAATCTACAAGTTTTGCGTTTATATTTAGAGATAAAATTCGAAAACTTCTATTGCAGATTTGTACTTCAATTCATGTCTAAAATACAAGTATATTCAGATAAAATAAATGCTATGAAATAAGTTAGTTTACATGTTTGCAAAAATGATGCACATAGAACATGAAAAGGATACAAGAAAAAAAGGTACATACATATTTGCATGTGAATTTTGTTTATTTTACCTGTCTTTATCTTAGGAGGTAGTTAGTCCTTTTTCTAAATTTAGAGATTATTCCAAAACAAAGTAAATTTGAATATTCAGCAAATCGATAACAATCAATGATGTTTAGTGTTGATAGTTTGATTTTGTTTTAGTGTTTTTATCAAACGCTATAGTTAACAATAGATGGCGCTTTATGATCTTATTGCCAACTAAATCAATTTTTCGAGGACCACGCTGCCATTGTGGCCAAAAAAAACAATTTTTCAAAGGTCACATGTCAATGGTTGGTTGGCTGATTGAGCTGATTTTGTATAATTTTTGTTTGATGTGTACATAATATAAACAAATTAAAATCTAATCTCACGAAAATGACAAACGACTTTTATGGAGAGTTAAATCTAAATTCATCGGATGATGAAGAAGGTAATGTAGTAAATGCAATGGGAAACTATGTTATTATGTTATTTTAGTCTGAATTCTTTAATAAGATTTGATTTTACATTTAGATTCATTATTTGAAGAGGAGCATGATATTGATGTGTTGACAATGCCAGTTCGACACGTAACAGTTGTGGATCTGTGCACGCCACCCCGCGTTCCTCAGCAAAGTACAAATGACAATGAATCTGAGACTAATAGATTACAATCACCACGAGATTCCGATGTTGAAATTGTTAGCATACGACATTTGAGGGAAAGACCATATACTGGGCGTAGATTGATTGTTGAGGAAAATTACGACGATATTGAGATTATTGTTGGAGAAAATGAGGACATGGAATTAGGGGCAATGCCGGAAACATCGTTAAATGCTACTCACGAAGTGGTGCAGAGTCCAATTGAACGCGATTCATCATACCGCTGCCCAGTTTGTTTGCAATGTGTGAAGTCACGTTCACCCGTTGCCACAAAATGTGGTCACGTTTTTTGTTCCGTTTGTATTTCGACGACCTTAACTAGGAAACCACAATGTCCACTATGCAAAACCATTATCTCAACTAGAGATTTGTTACGGATCTTTTTGTGAAAATATACATAAAAAGGGAAGCTAATACATACTACCTTAAGTCTAATAAAGACATACACCGAAGGCTGCTGCAAAGACTTTAATGTTACTTTAATATATCAAACTGTTATAATATTTTATACGCTTCGCTTTAATAGTCAGTAAAATACATTTAATATTAATTTTCAAACTACAAATTGGAAATTTCAATCAATTTAAGAATACTTTCATTTAGATACAAATATTGTATGTATATATTGATATATTTGGTGGCGTAGAAACAAATGGCAACTGCTAACGAATCACCTAAAGATAATGAAGAAAACGATGATGACGATAATGACGACAATACTATAAAAGTATATCCAAACTCTTTACTTCCATTTAGCAATGATCCTTTAATCAGTGAATTGGGTTTTACGAGAACAGAAGAGTATGCGCTCAAGCAGGCATGGCGTGTGCTGAAACCTTTTCGCCTGCGCTTTAGTAGGAAAGTGTTTTATTTGTATGTCTTAGAATGGAACTCAAAATATTGTACAAACAAGTCAAGTATATTATTTGTTTTTATTTAAGATATCTAAACAAAAATTATGAAGCAATTGAAACCTTTCGCTTTCATGGAATCATTGATTTGCATTGCCTGCATGCACACGCAATAAATATGATGCTTTTTTTGGAAGGATTAATTGAGAATGGTTTGAACGAACCTGGTGAAATTCACATGATGCTTACCATGAACGTTAGGAAACATGCTGTGACTAAAACCATTATGCATGAGGATGGCATGTTGGTATGCATCTATGACAGACAACTTTAAGGATGCTTAAAATATAAATTCACAAATTTATTTTCTAGTTGCTCGCTAATATGCTCAAGGATTATTTACTCATGCAACTTAAGGATAAAGGATCCCCTACATTGACAAATGCTTTTGATAAATTATTCAATTTAATCATAAATTGGCGAGATAAAAGATCTTTTTTATCCACTAACTCGATAATGTAAATACAAGATGTGAACAGAGAACAGAAACTATGAGTATGAGGGATCCATTGAAAACACAATATCATTGATTGATCGATTAATATGAAGTATGAATAATAATTGTGTCAATATTATTATTCATACGCAATGTTGGATAATTTATTTCCTTACATTCTACAATTACAACAAATTCTACACTGAAAGACAAAAAGTTGCAAGCAAAAGCAATTCATTCATTCATTTCATTATCATCATTTCTATGTGGTGTGGTGTTCGAACAAGTAAACGAGAGTCGGCCGGCTTCGTCATCTGGAATGATGATTACACGAATGTTCCATATAAAATATGTACAATAAGTATCGGCTTCGATTGATATTGACTGCGTATGCGAAAGCGACTGCGTCGTCGTTGCTTTCGTAGTCATCGTCCGTTCGTCAGCAGTAATAGCAGCAGCAGCAGCAGCAGAATCAGCAGCAGCATTGCTTTGCTTATAAGGTTTTTCCTTCAAGAAACTCAGTACAATTCTAACATTCAACTCGCGTTTACACGCATTTTATTAATCTTGCAACGGCTGGAAAGGAATTGGAATTACAAATCTAATAATTTGCAATTTTAAAGTGATTCAAGTGATTTTTACTAGTGTGAAGAGAAAAGCAAAAAGCAAGGATTTACAATAAGTTTTTAGAAAAATGGTAGCAACTGATGATGTTAAAAAGGCAAGTGAAACAATTTCATATATCCAACAAAAACAATGCAAGTTTGAATAGGATTTTGAAAGAAATTTTTAACATTTCAAAAAATATGCAATTTTTGATTTTAAGATTTTTTGCTTTGAAAATTCAAAAGTCATTTAAATAAGTAGATGCAGGGAATAGTCCTTATAACAATAGAAAAATAGATTATACACTCTTTTTTTTAATTGATTCGATATTGGGAAATTATCTACTTCTAACTTTATCAATGTTTAATATGCTTAGAAATTGAATTCGATTAGATTTTTCAGGAATTTCATGAAGATATAAAAAAAAAAAAAGAATCCGCGACCTTCGAAAGCGACACAATTAATCACACTAAGCATAATCAACTAACTAATCTACAATACTTCAGAATATTAAATTTGATTCACCAATTCACCTACTATATCATATACCTTACACTTCTCAATTTTTGCATATACAATAGTCTCATACTTATGTTATGATTTTGAAGTGAAGTTTTCTTTAAATATTTTAAGAAAAGGGATAAATTTTTCATAGATCAATTTATAAATAATCCAACAAACATATACCAAATGATTGCTTGATCCTTTTAGGTTTGGGACTTAATAACATTAACATTCACAAATACTTCATCTTATAAACTGATTTTGATATGACTTGAGCTTAAAACTTAGTATCCATGATTTTGAAAAGAATTTGGTTTTGGTACTATATCTTTCAGTAGTTTGGGAATTCTATTTCAAACATATTACAATATATGTGTCAGACAATATGACACTTCCAACCAATTCCAATTGATGAAGATTTGCTTGAATAACTTAAAAATTTAAAAAAAAAATTATTGTTATAAATATCCATGCTATATCAAATAATTGTCAGATCGGTCTATTTATGGACTTAACAAAGCATACATGCACTTCATCTTATAAGCTAATTTCAATAAGACATAACTTTAACAATAATCCTGATTTTGTATGCGGTTTTCTATGGGAACTTCGAAATATCTGTATGGGTGCTATACGATCCAGTAACCCTAGGGACTTGAAATTTGTATGCTTAGTGAATATGGATCAGACACTTTTAGCATCCATATTTCAGTTCGATAAAACAAAAAACAAAAAAAGTTTTTCTAAAAGGATCAAAAATTTGGATTTGACTTTGTATAGGAGCTATACGACCCAGTAATTCTAGGGTTTCGAAATTTACATGGTTGGTGAATATAGATCAGATACTTATAGTATCCAAATTTCAGTTTCATAATATAAAAAACAAAAAAGTTTATCTAATAAGAACATGAATTTCAATTAGGGTTTGTATGGGAGCTATACGATCCAGTAATTCTAGGGTCCTATAATTTACATAGTTGGTGAATATAGGTCAGACAAATATGCTTTATAAATTATAGTTTGATGAGACAAAAAACATAAAAAAAATTTCTAATAGGAACATGAATATGAATCTTGGCTTATATGGGAGCTATACGATCCAGTAATTATAGGGTTTTGAAATTTACATGGTTGGTGAATATGAGTCAGATACTTATAGTATCCATATTTCAGTTTCATAATATAAAAAACAAAAAAGTTTTTGTAATAAGAACATGAATTTCAATTAGGGTTTGTATGGGAGCTATACGATCCAGTAATTCTAGGGTCTTATAATTTACATAGTTGGTGAATATAGGTCAGACAAATATGCTTTATAAATTATAGTTTGATGAGACAAAAAACATAAAAAAAATTTCTAATAGGAACATGAATATGAATCTTGGCTTATATGGGAGCTATACGATCCAGTAATTATAGGGTCTTGAAATTTACATGGTTGGTGAATATGAGTCAGATACTTATATTATCCAAATTTCATTTCAATAAGACAAAAAACAAAAAAGTTTTTTTAATAGGACCATAAATTTGAATTTGGTTCAGTATGGGAGGTACCCGCTCTAGTGGTCCGTCCGATTCGGCTGGTTTCGACAAACGTACAGCGTCTAGTATATTCTTCTGCCGGTTACAAGCTTGATCACACTGCTTAAAGAGTATACTAATTAATATATTGTAGTCCCCCTAACAAAAATATTAAAATGTCTTTTTTTTCAGTTATCCATATACACACATACATACATTCATATCTACTTGTATTTTGACCAGATAAGTTAAGGCAGATTAATAGTAGCTTGATCAACAATAAGCAAATAACCTATGTACATATGACCAAAATCAAAATATCAGACCCCCAAAAAAATAAATATAAAAACAGTGGCGTTTCGTAATCATAAAATTATTGTACTACATACCACCGAACGTAAACATTCCCTTCGGTACCGATAGGCATCACTATTTATTGTTGTATTGTATTTTAGTTAGTACCAAATTTTGTAGTGGTCTTATCACCACCAAAGTTAAATTGTATTTGTATATTTTACTACTCACACAGAAGCAATGCTACCCGTTTTTTTTTTGGAACATTTTCACGCAATTTGATACTGTTTTTGATATGAAATTTAAAGTAAGTGGTTAGTAACATGTGAAATCAAAAACAAATAAGAGAAAAGAGCACCGATTACCAAAATTTCAAGTTTTGATAAATATAAATACATTTAAATGCATGAATGTATAAGATGTTTATATTTATTATATAATGTTCTAGGAATTAACCTTTATACTGAGTGCAATCATTCGAATATTTAATTATATAAAATAGTATAGGATACACACCCCAAGGGGGGCGACTTTGCACAGAAACCTTAAGTCCTCTATTTATGCCTGGTTTAGACTGCACTTAGGTTTCCTCTATGGATCAGGTTACCACCCGCAACGGAGTCAGGGCAGCATTTTTAACACAATAAGTTGGCAGTCCAGTAAGGGGGAAACCTTATGATAGTAAACTTGAAATACATTAAATAAGATATAGTAATCATCTAAGATGCACTGGAAATTTTTATGTTTTTTCTCCAGTCCTTTGTCTTCCTGATTACATAGTCCTTTTAAAAATAGTAATAGAAACAAGTTTTTATAAGGAGATCTTCTTAATTTACTAATATCCAATAATTGGAAAAAACCATCATCAAAAAACTTTAAAAATCATTGTTGGTATTATGATATGGTGGCCAAATGAGCGAAGCTGCAATATAGCAAACCAAACACTCTGGATTTGTTTCCATTCGAAACGGACATCAGAGATTCTATACTTGGAACAAGAATAGAATTCGGATGATGATGGGAACTGGCACTGGCCCCATTGGACTAATGCCTCAAAGACTTTTGTCTTAGCTGTGCGGATGTGTGGACAAAGAGACCAGCCAAAATTTCTATGTGACTTTCATACCCTTCTTTTTAAACTGATTCATTTTCTAGGTAAACCATTCTTCTATGACTAGGCTCTTGTTGATTCTAAAAACGTAGGTTGGCCTTTGATTTTAAATAAAGAATGAGGTCATTTATATTTACACATATCGTTTGGGTTTGTTGGGTCCTCTTTGTTCTTGTTTTTAAATTTAAATCTTCTTTATGTTGGTATGATTTTTTCTTTGCATAGCTTCATCTTTTTATCGGTTATGAGCGAATTGTTTATAAGAGTCTTATGCTCTGTTATCGTTTACAAGTACAATAATTTTTAATAGTTCGGAGCCCATGCTTTCTGTAATCACTCGTCGTCAGTTCATAATATTTTACTAAGAGCAACGACATCAACATACGTACGTAATATGTCTGTATGTAAGTACAGAAGTATGTGATTGATCTGAAATTGTTGACATTCATGCCTCCATTCATCCACCCATCAATTAAAACTGTTATTATATTCAATATTTTCAAATTGATGCGATAATTGGATGGGCAAACATTCTCATGAGACTAAATTACCAAAACCAAACAAAGCATGCCGATAACAACTGAGGTAAATAAGGCGTCTTACAATAATACAATTTCCTATAGTTTTGGCCCACTGCAATTATCAAGCACAAATAGTCAAATTAAGATATCATTTCAAAGTTTTTGTTGTCATTATTATTGGACTAGACTGCTGGTCTTATACTAAACACATAAATAACTTGTTTTATTAAGTTCAGTTTTTGTATTGCAGATCATAAATGTCACAGGGTGTGGCAAACTCTTAAGAAAATAAAAATGAACTACCATGTTTGTCTTTACGGTAATTTGCAATAAAAAAAGAAAATAGGAAGAAAGAAAGCAAATAAGACAAAGAAAAAAAGCAATTACAATACAATAAAATTTAGAATAGAATATAATTTGGCTTTTGGTCAGGCCTTCTTCTATCTATTCTATAATAGAATAAGTCAAATAACAAGAAGCCACAAGAACCAACGCTGCTAGTCAACGTCATTTTATTTGGTTCTTCTCTCTCAAACCCCTGAGACACATGATAATTTTTGCACTTGACATCAATGGACAATACGAACGAGTATGTTTCCTTCCCTTTCCTGTGCTTGCTTTTCCACTCATTTCCTTTGTATTTCTATATGTAACCTGTGCATGTGACAATTGTGTACAGTTACGTTTTGCTCTCTCCCCACTTAGAAAAAAAAGTGGGTGTGTCTTATTTGTTTTCTAAAAGCCTTACAAAGAACTATGGATAAGGTGGACTAGCTGGGTGCTGAGGGGTTTCTGTTACTTACAAATTGTTTGTGTTTTACATTAAATTTTATTTATATATTTTGTTTTTCTTAAATTATTCTCTTATTACAATCGTGTGGCGACAGGTTTCTTGGTATGCACGGTTCGTTTCTAACGACAATTGCTTGCACCTTTCAAGAATCAACTCAACATTCCTTCTTGATCATTTAAATTCCTATAAGGATTTTGATTCAATTGCAATAAAATTTTATTAGAAAATTCATTTGAATTCATAGTAAATAATGATGATGATGAATGAAATTAGCATATGATGGTATTGAAATTAATGATCATTGAACTGAATAGTAGTTGTTTACTACTCTGAATAGCAATGCTGTTACATCGGAAAGATAATGAATACAGTTTATTTATAAAATCAAGTTTATATTTTTTACAAATGTATTGTTAAGATTCTTCAAATTAACTGAAATACTTTTCTCTTAAATGTGTTACAATATATAAGAGGTAAACTACTCTCTTTGATTTTGGGCCAAGAATTATTTACATCCTCCATCAGACTTCATACTATTATCATATTTACAGTTATAAGAGATTTATATATACTTGTATATTCAGTTTGATCGATGACCCTTATAAAATTGATATATCCTTCATCAGCATGACCAGATGAATTGATGCAACCATAGTCATCTGAAAGTCTAAGTTTATTAAGCATTTCTAACTTTTTCAAGAAGGATCGTTCGTTAAGTTTTAATTATCTTGGTCTGTAAGCCAGTGGAATCTATGTAGTGTTGATTTTTTGTAAGGAAATCCAAATCTATAATAGAATATTTGGATCTTGGAAAATCCTATCTTTCTCAGTTTAAATGACTAAGTTTGTTCACTACTTATATACAATACTATAAGAAAAATAAATTGAGCATTGGACTGGCTCGTTGGCTCAGAGGTCAGTGCGCTAGGCTGACATCCGAAGAGTGGCGGGTTCGATTCCTGCTCGAAGGCAAGTCCTGGTCTTGCATTTTTCTAATTTCCACCTTTCCTTCTTAACATGCCCACGAGCTGAAGGCCTCTGTCGCTATTTCTCATATTAAATATTACGTTATAATTTGTAATTATAATCTTAGTTCAAATAAATAAATACAATTGAGCATTGATTCGGTATACGAGTATATACGGATATTAATTGAGGCATCAAATATTTAGTGAAATTGGGATTTTGCATTGCATTTTAAGAATGTCTAAATTTTCTTTGAATTATGTTTTTATTTTTATATTTGGTCTACTTATAAGATGCAGAAAATGAGCTATATGAGGCCTTAAATATTCATTGAAACTGAAAGAGCAATTTTATCTTGGATCTTGAATACTTCTAAACTTTTCGAGAAAGATTCCTATATTTTTTTGAATACTTCTTTGCATTATCTTAGTCTTTAAGCAAAAGAATCTCTGAATGTTTAAGTCTGTTGAGTTGAATGAATGCTTTGAATGAAAGTCTCTGTTTATAATAGAGTATTTCGAAACGTCGAGAATTGGCTCTTCATAACTTTTCCAGGTATGATTACTAAGATTCTTCATTGATTTATTATTAGACCATATATTACAATCAAAATATTGTGACCGCAAATAATCATTGAAACTGAGTTTGGGATCTTGTATTGCATCTTTAAACAATATTATTAGCGAAAATTAAGCTCTGACAGAGTTAATATGATTGATAAAGATTCATCTATTATATGACAATTCAAATTTCTATTGAGGTAAATTTCTTTGCTTGTTAATTCCTAAAATCATAAGACCTATGGTATTCAACGAACTGTGTATGCAGATCAATGCGATTTCTGTAAGGTATAAATTGGCAAAATGGCAGATAATTAAAATTGTAGTTTCGACTTTAACTTAGGGGGCAAATGCTAATAAAATGCGATTCTTTAAATCTGATGACGTATGTATTTACTATATAGTTTAGTTTGCGCATGAGAAACAATGGTTATTCTGCATACTTGTATTAAATCTTCAAAAAACAAAACAAAAAACAATTAAAAATACTGGGACTTTGTTGTGATTAAGAGAAATGTAATTATTTTATTTTATTTTTTTTAAATCTTATTTTTAATTGTATGTGTGACAAAATTACCAGAAGAAGAGATACGTAAGAACATAAAAAGACATAAACACATTTTTTGAGAACATCATCACCGAATGAAACTTAAATTGTAAAGAAAGATTAGTTGAGCAGATCAGTCTGCTCGGATACGGGTCTCTTATCGGACGATTTGCAGACAAAATACTTATTTTTGTGTGCTGCAGTGGAAAAAATAGAAAACAATTGAAAGCGAATTCAACTTAGAACACAAGAAATACTTATCGTATACTTATTATTAATTATAAAAAATATTTGATAAATAAAATAAAATTAAGTGACTCTAATTAAATGTAAAAGAAATCAATCTGTGTAATACTTCCGGATTTTCTGCTTTTACAAAGAAACTTATATAATAAGAAATTTATTATTAAATTTATTATTCATTAAATTCAAATGGATTCAGATAAAGTTGTACGCGCTATGGCGCGTTGGTGGCAGGTAATCATACAATATTAATAAATAATTTTTAAACAAAAATTATTAGAAAAATTAACCCAAAATAATATGACAGATTAATTAATATTATGAGAGAATTTTTTCTATATATGCCAATCTTTCTTACTTTCTTTCATTTGTATTGAACACACCTTCTTTTATTTTGTATTTATTCATGTTGTTGCATGTTGTTCGAACCACGCACCCGTAAAAATGCATTCAAATGCATTTGTCTTAAAATATTTTCTTAATTTTTGTTGAAACAAATAATATATATAATATAATATATATATATATATATATTTTACATGGCATTGCAACCATTTGCGTCTATGGAAATTTGCCAAAACAAAACAAAAAAAAAAAAAAAAAAACTTGTATTTATTTGAGAAAAGCAAAAAAACAAAAATAAACAAGAAGGGAAAGAAGAAATAACATACTAACTATAACTAGTACTACAATATTAGATCCTGTACCCTATACTAAAGATATAAAGGAGATTCAGATCATCAATCTAATATTGTAAGAGTTTTAGAAAATCGTCTTTTATAGAATTGTAAGTTGTCACCAATAAACAAGTGATTTATAGTAATTTTAAGCCATTAATACGAGTATGTATAATAATAAACAAAGGGAGCTTAGGAAAACCAACTGTATGATCCATTTCTTTTACTATTTTCTAAGAAATAAGCTCTCTACCTTTTCTACTCTAGGCCCATGTAAGACAATAGATAAGGGATTACTAGGTGAGTGTAGTTTTTTGGCCTCACAAAATTTATCAATCAGTTTTACCATTCGGGACTCTTACGAACTAAGATCACCACAATAAAAATGCAGATATTTTTACAATTGTTGTTTTTCTAACGAAACAATTGTTAAGTTATTAAATTATTTTATGCAAAAAGTATCCATTTCTTTCCTTATTTTCTAAGAAGTTAGCTCTTCGACTTGCTTTGAATGTAAATTCCGATATATTTTTATATATTTTTTTTTGTGGCATGTGAGGTAGGGAGGAATCCCTTCGGGCTTGTAGCCAACGTCGTGACTACGTATGTGATGTATTCTTTCAAAAATATCTATTCAGGAATTGTTTTATATTGTACTTCATAGCAGACTTCCAAGGCATCCCTCTATTCACCTACTATATACATCTAGGTTCACCACATTTTTACATTTTGTAGTGATTTAAAGTATTTTCACAATAATGTGGTAGTAAGTAATCAAAGAGAAGACTTGATAAAACAAACAATTCCATTTACTTTTATTTATTTAGGATTTATTTCCAATTCTTCTGGATATAACCAATCGCCCCTTGTGACTATTTGGAGTCTTTAGAAAAACCATTAAAATAAAAAGCAATTTCCGCAGCTCCCTAAATACATACATTAAAATCGGTCCAGAAACAGAAACGGAGTTCTATAGCAATCAACTTTTTCTATTTAAGTAGAGACAAAATAAATGCACTTCTTATTAAAAAAAAACATATGAAAATATATAAAAACTTGCAAGTTGCAACAAAATGGATAGCATATAAACATTTTTCCTGAAGAAATACATATACTTGCCAAATTTCATGCTGATCGGTTCAACCGTGTTGGAGTTCAGAGCCGTTAAACTGAAATTCTCGTCCTATGTTATAGATTAAACAATTTCAAAGGTAAATCCATTAGTAGCTTAAGCTTCTAGCAATCACGAGGTGACTAAAAATGAAACGAGGGCCCTGATCTATTCACAATTGTAACATTAATAGGAATATACCTACATTATATTGTACATACACTTCCATCCATAAATATAAGGACATATATACCAGTAGAGGCTAAACTCATTCCCAATATTTAGTAAACTCCTTCTATCATTCGATTTGTAAACAATAAAAATTCCATTGAAACTGCATACTGCGCTTAATGTAACGGTCAATTTGTGTGGGAGTCCGCCTGTCAATTACAATACATTTCAATTTTGATAAAATAATAATTAAAAGAAAGAAAAATATAGTTTCAGATTTCTGCAAATAAACAAAATATAATAAACATTCTTTCTCTCTTTTATTTTTTGTTAAATTTTGATTATTTTAATGTTTTTGCGTATTTAAATTGAATGAAAATGTATTTATACTCGCACATAAAGAAAACATCGTCGTTTGTGTCAGTCGGTATGACCGGCGTCTGTCACTTTGGCACTCGTTTCGTTTGTATGGCAGGCAGGCAGGCGCCCGCATTATAAAAATAGAAAAGACGCACGTGTGTTTATTGCGCAAAGATTATATATATTTTTTTAAACTTGAATATATTGTATTTTTTCTGATTTGTTTGTCATTGTTTTGCAGACTATAAGTCAAGAGGATGATGATCCAAATGCCAGGAATCCAATGCTGTATGATCCACTACAAGATGGCGTAGTAAAGACCTCAAAGACACGTCAATATTTGGCTGCCATGATTGGTATGCTTCTAGTTCATTATGTATTCCATATCAATTAAATTGATAATTTGTATTCTTGCAGTTTGCCTTGGTGCAGTATCAGCGGGTACAGCGCTTGCTTGGACAAGTCCAGTCTTGCCACAGATAAGTGCACCACCCACAACGGCGTCAACCAATGAAACCATTATAGCAAATGTAACAATTGGAGCAACGAATGCCACTAATATCACAACCACCACACCAACGCCTGCCATAGTACCAACTGTAGATGGTTTGCAATTGACACTAGATCAACGTAAGTCCATATTCTATCTATTGTACTAACATTCATAGCTTCCGTCAATACACATAAGTAAGTGGGAGGGGTGCTAAGTACATAGATTGACTCAGTTTATTGCATTTGAGCCAAAGTCAACAGATTGTGAAGTGTTTGCCCAATCAAGTGTTTTGATTTTCTATTGACTTAAGCAAACAAATGACTGCAATCTATCTCCTGATACGAGTATTATACAATGTCGATTAAGTAATTGTAATATATTTAACGCTTCAATAATGACTGACTGACTGACTGACTGACATTCCAGCCAACAAGCAATCAACTCTCAGCCGCACTCAATAAATTTCGTCGTAACCTTGGTTTACTTGGTTTTTTTTTTTTTTTGCAAATAAATTGAATCAAACTAGGATTTTAAGTGGTTGTGGAGCCAAGTGGGATCTGTTATCATCATTCTTACATACATATTATACTCATTAATTCACTTGTCTGTTATCACATCTCTTGTGTGTTGAGCTTGCAACAACGCAATAAACTAAATTAGCAATTTGTCAATCGATCATATGACAAATTAGTGTTGTTGACTCTATGGTACTCAAATATTTGAAATAATTTGTATATTTTGTTCACAGAGACCTGGGTCAGTTCATTGTTGGCAATTGGCGCCTTTTTTGGCGCTCTGCCCACAGGTTACATTGCGGATGCCATTGGACGTCGTTATACTGCACTGGCAATGGATGTTCCTTTCATCTTTGCTTGGCTATTGATCATTTTTGCCAATTCTGCTGGTATGCTTTATTTGGGACGTTTTATTATTGGTAAGTAAAGTACCTATTTCTCATCAAAAAATGATTCTGTTTAAATAATACGAGTATCATCGATCATTTTAGGTATTGCTACTGGAAGCTTTTGTGTTGTTGCACCCATGTATATTTCGGAAATCGCCGAGACCAGTATACGTGGCACCTTGGGCACACTCTTCCAGCTCTTGCTTACCCTTGGCATTCTGTTGGTTTATCTTATTGGTGCCGTAGTCTCATGGAGGACCCTAAGTGTCCTGTGTCTGTCCGTACCGATTCTTCTGTTCATTGGTATGCTTATCTTGCCGGAGACACCAGTTTATTTATTGAAAAAGGGACGACGTGGTGATGCTGCTCTCTCACTGAAATGGCTTTGGGGTCGCTACTGCGATTCTCGCTCTGCCATTCAAATTATACAAAATGATTTAGATCAAGCAGGAACTGATGCTTCTTTCATGGATTTGTTTGCTAATCGTGGCGCACGTAATGGTATCATCATCTCCATGCTGCTTATGTTCTTCCAACAGTTTTCTGGCGTAAATGCAGTCATCTTCTATACAGTTCCAATCTTCCAATCGGCTGGCAGTACTTTGGATCCTTCAATTTGTTCCATAATCGTTGGCGCTGTACAAGTAATAATGACATTAGCTTCATCGGTTTTGATTGAGCGCGCTGGCCGCAAAATCCTGTTGCTCTTCAGTAGTACGGTGATGACTATCTGCTTGGCCATTTTGGGTGCATATTTCAATATGAAGGATAGTGGCAAAGATGTTGCTTCGCTCAGTTGGCTGCCATTGCTGTGTGTTGTCCTATTTATGGTTACCTTTTCGGTTGGTTATGGTCCCATACCATGGCTAATGATGGGTGAACTCTTTTTGCCTGACGTAAAGGCCACTGCTGTGGCGCTGACAGTCATGTCCAATTGGTTCTGTGTGTTTTTGGTAACCAAATGCTTTGGTTCAATGATATCCGCTTGGGGCTCCGATTGTGCCTTTTGGTTCTTTGGTGCGTGCATGGCACTGGCAACACTTTATGTCGCTACACGAGTACTCGAGACGAAGGGCAAGAGTACAGCTCAAATACAATCTTGGCTAAGTGACAACAAATAAATACACATTACATACAGTAAAAGGACTTTTCATCAAAAGGGCGACTTAATATACTTATAGATTCGATGGATGGATGGATGGATGAATGAATGGAAGTATCTATATCTGGACAGCTGATACCAAAGTGTGTTTAAAACTATGAAACTATTGTTGATGCAATGAATTGATAGATTGATAATGATTTGTGTTTTCCTAATGATTTGATTTTGAAAATTTAACTTGAAAGTTTCTTCTAAATGTTCAAATACTTTAGCGATTTCCAATTAGCTCTTAAGTTGTACAATTATCGTAGTTGCTTAGGTTTTTTTTATTATCATTATCATTATTATTATTGCTATTATGATTTTAATTTTTATTGGTTGATGTCAATTTAGGTTTTTGATTTGAGCGAGTATTTACAATAATTTTAATGATAGATAACAAAAGAAGGCAGATACTTCATATTATATGTATACTATATTATTATAATATTATATTTTATTATATTTTGTAAATAAAAGATCTTTTAAGTGTTATTACATATGAATATTATATTCTACTAGCTATTCCCGACACTTAAATACGCAAAAGAAGAAGAGAAGAGAAAAAAATCGGCAGAAAACATTTCGTTTTTTGGTACACGAATACCCCGCGACCCTCCCACTTCACTTATCGACAAACCAAAATTGGTCAATAGCCTCAAATACGAAACACCAGCAAAGCAAAGTAAAAACAACGAAACACACTGTCACTTTCTTGTCCCAATTTTAATGAATATAAAATACTGAAATGAAGAGCGCAACAAGTGCGTACTTAGAGAGGAAAAATGCAACAATAACAACAACCAAAGCAACAAAAAACTTAATACTTAAAAATAATGTATTAAAAGTTAAAAACTGAAAAAACTAAGTATGCAACTCCTTTCATTAGCATTCATTTGTCATTTAAAAAAAAAAAGTTATTAAAATTGGCTTAGTATAGTGTGCGCTAGATAAAAAAATGTTAAAAATTTGGTAAAAAAGTGCCTGTATGTCGACAACAGCACCACCTACCGGGTCCAACTGAAGCATAAACCATCTTGGGGTCCCCAAATTTAAACAAAAAAACAAACATTATCAAAATTTGTTTAGCCGTTTAGGAGATCAAGAGTCACAAAATTTCATACACTCGAATTTTATATATAAGAAGAAAAATGGTAGAATGGAATTTTACCAAAACAAAAAAGAGATAAACAAATGCATTGATATTAAAGTCAACTGTTCGTTAGTTAAGAGATCCAAATAACGCCCCTTAATTTTGTATTTATTATGAATACAAAAACAGTATTGATTCATTGATGGTTGTTCGCATGTTTCACTCGTGATATTTGCTTTAAATTTTTGTAAAACTATTAGGGATATCATTAACTTCATTTATAATTCATGATTTTCAAGGTTTTTAACCACAGAATACTATACTATAATTGTCTCGGATCAATCTGTTTTATGAATACACATAATTTAAAATCGTAAGACTCCGTAAACTAATTTAAACACATTCCAATACATACAGATCAGTGGTGGTGTTTTTTATTTGTTAACCTTTTCAAATATGCAGCTTTCGATATTATACGCCGAATAGTGGCTTGCTTTAGTCCACATTTCGCCTTGGTTTTGGATAATGAGTTGTGAGAGTTTGACGCTTTTCTTAAAATAAGTCGCCTGTTTGCATCACAGAGGACACTTTTAGTACGGCCTTTCCTATTTTTCTCATATTTTATCCCATTGGCTAAGAATGCGGACACTACTTGTCGCCTTCTTTTTTTTTTTGCTTTTGATGCAATAGGTTGACCAGAGCCCTTTAAAACCTTACAATTTGCCCTTTTCCTTCTCCCTTAAGGCTTTTCCTTGACCCATTTTAGTTAAATTTGATATTCAATAATTGGAACTCACCACATGTAGGAGTCTAACAAAACAAATGTTCTATTCAAGTGGCGCAAAAATTTGGGCATGACTACTCAATTCTCTCAACCTATCATACCGTATTATATTAATACAATTTTCATCATAGTTCAAAGGAATGTAATGCTCTGCTAGAAACATTTGATAAGATTTCAATAAATAGAGATTGTTAATCTGATGAGATACTATGTTATGTATCTGAACGAAGGTTTCAACACATACCATATTGTGACCCATAATATGTATCTCTTATTGAACTGCTTGATTACATTTCATTGATTTCAGATTTAATAATCTGATGATATTATCTTTTCTCCATAGCTCAGAAATAAACTTTTTATAGATCGTAATATAAACTTTTGATCAATCTCAATGTAACTGAACTAATCATTTATAATACTTTATGACAAAACTATAGAACTTTGTCAAATAATGGACAATATTGCATTCTGTGTATCATACTCGTATTCCTGTTCGATTGGATTCATTGCCAACATTGCCAGGTTGGATAGGTACAAAAAAAAAAAAAAACAATTATGTAAAACTTCCTGTTGGCTTCGAAAGTATTCATTCATTCATTCATTCACTCATTCACTCAATTGGGTTGTCAACCGACAATTTGAGTGCGTGCTTATTGTTGTTATGCTTTTTACTAAAAAATTGTTATTGTTGTTTTGGCAATTTGTGTGTGTGTTTTTTCTGTATTTTACACTTTAATTTCATGATCAAGGTCAATTGATTGTGAGCAACGCGCTAACGACGTCATTATTTAATTTGGCATGCAATGCTCGGTACAGACAAGATCGGTTCATCGATAAATAACGCATTCTATGTACTTACTTATTATAGCCGGTATTGGTTTATAGTATATACTTGTACTACGAGATAAGTTAGCCGGCTGATTGCTCTGTCTGATTCAATATTTGTCAATGCAATGAAAGAACCCTCTGCCTATCTCTTCTTTAGGCTTTTCATTCTGTCACATTAATATGCAGCATACAAACTATGTGTGAAACATTTTGTAATATTTTATTACAACAACAACAACTTGTGATTGTTGTCATTTTTGTTGTACAATACACTTACTGCCGGGTTCTCATTATTATTTTTATTATTATTATTATTATCTACTCTTATAATTGATCATTGAGCTTTTTAAAGGCATGCGAATTATGTCGAATCATTTCGATTTGGAATTAAATTACAATCAAATTTATAATTGTAAAAAAAACAAGTATTTTTTGTTTTAGCAATGCTGACATACAAAAATTTTGCATAAAATTTTATTTATAATTAATGCTACTATAAACAGGCTTAAATTGCATTTAAAAATAAGTACGAGTATATCGAGTGCACGCTTTTGTGACGTCATTAGCTTTAACATCAGGTGAGGTGCTTCACCCCAACTTGGCTTGCTTTTCAAGCCTCCCTCCAATTATAATATTCAGCAGCGGTAGGCATCAGATCAGTTCCTGTTCTTTGGTATTAAGTTTAAACTTAAATGTTTATAAATAAATGAATTTGAAGACTCTTTATCATGTTTGGCATACAAATCAGGGGCTTGATGATAAGAATGCAGGTTTTAAATTGACTTACGTGTTTTGAGTGACGTCGCATTATGATTTTGCTTACAAATAAGTATGGCAAACAATCCAATTTTCCCACCATTCCACCACCCACTTACAATCAACAAAATATAATACATTTTTGTCGGTCATTCGCACAAAATCATCAGATACAAGACGACAATCTCACATGCAAACACATTTCGTTTTTCTTTATTGTTTCGAATACTTTTTCTTTAGTATAAATAAAAAAATTTACAGCAATAAAATATCAGAGAAAAGATGCAAAAACATCAACAAGCAGAATTTCCAGTCCAACCAATGATCTTCATATAAGTAAATATTGTTTATACATAATACACAATAATAAATATGAATATGAATATATGAAAGCATCTAGAACTAAGTAGAAGAATAATGGCAAAATATGATCGTCTGTGTTGCATATCAAGTCCAGGCCTATCTCAATAACTTGGAATACTACTAAAGAATCACTTAGTCTGCATTCAAATTAGTTGAGTTGATTAAACACAAACATACAAAGATACACATACTTATAGATAGATACTCACTAACTAACTCACTCATATGCATAGTAGATATAAGTTTGTGTTTTTTTTTTTTTATAAATTATTTAAAACGCTTTTTGTTCAAGTTCTGAAGCAAGCTGTAATTTTTTAAAAATGTTTTTCCATAATTTCAGTTGATTTCCGAGTGTTCAAAAAGAAGCGACATTGCGCGGGTGCTCGCTCACTCGATCGATCAAAATAAATAAACCCTAAGAAGCAGCAAATTGGGCAAATGGAAATACTTCATCGCTTTTAAATTGTATTATTTCTCAAATAAATCAACAAATCCTAAGTTTAATCAACTGTTTAATATTTGTTTTTAATATTATAGAATATTAATTGTTTATTTAATAAAAATTGAAATTTTAAAGAATTTAGAGACATAAAATAAACTCAGTTTTGTCAAAATGGGTGAGTAGTAAAATTGCTTTTAAGAATTCAAAGTTAAAGTTAAGTTTTTAGAAGATTAACAATATTAAAGTTTATCAATCTTCAATCGAAAGGATCAACTTCAAATGTTTTGATATAAAAGTGTTGAGTTTCCTTTTAGAAATTTTTAATTCAATTATAAGAATATCTTTTGTGTTATATATACGAGTGTACATATAGTGATGCAGTGATTAAATCCAAATATATTTACATATATGGAGGATATCCATTAGGTTCCTTTATTTTCATTTATTTTTCGTAATATATTGTGTATATGGAATTTCTCTAAAGGGGTTTATATTCCTGATATTCACTTTGGCGTAGAGTGTAACATAAATGGAATAATATTCCTAGTAATCATATTCACAAATTTGTGGAAAATATACTCGGGAATGTGTACTGATAAAAAAAAAGGGAGAAGTTTGCATAAATCTTATACGATGTTACGGAACCCTCCGTGTGCGAGCCTGACTCACACTTGGCCGATGTTTAATTTACTTATCTCGCAGTGAATAGTATTATAAGTTTGTCATGAAGTTTATAACAAGCTGAACAAGACATCGGAGACTTCATAAAGTATTCATGAACATTCTTGATCAGCAGGACGAGACAAGATAATTAAGCCGGGTCCCTCTGCCTGTCTACCCCTCTGTACTCATATGTATGCAAACTAGTCTTTCAGCTAGACAGTTTGCACAAAGATTTCTTTTTACAAGGTGCTGCATATTTGGAATCAGCCGAATCGTATCAGTAGGTGGGTCACCTTCCATACAAACCCCCATTAAAATTCAGGTTCTAATTAGATTATTTTTTGTTCTATTGAACTGAAATTTGGATACTATAAGTATATAACCATAGGATTACTGAATCATATAGTCCATTAAAATTTTTCTTTCTCAGTGTAAATCCGTCAATTGGCTTCAACGCACGAGTAGATCGATCTATAATACAAATCTGAATCTCAATCAATTTAGTTAGTAAAATAAATTAATGCAATTGGAATGTGAAGTTTTGTCAAAACGTGTAGTATTTTTGTTCCTTTATTCTTTTTTCACAAACAAAATAACAGACAAAATGCAATTTATTTATTATGACGCATCGCAAATTTCGTACGATATTTTATCACTGAGATACACTTTTTTTTGGGGTGTCTATCTGAGCATTTAAAATCACGTGTTTTCGTTATGATTTCTAAAGAATAAAAGAATTCAGAATTCATGAGTTTCCACCACATTTTATACGTCACTTCACTTTATCCACTTCAGATAATTTATTTAATTGAAATAAAAAAGTGTAAGTAAATAAATAAATAAGTGACACAATTACACAAATTGGAATGAAAAAAAGAAAAATATGGTATTTTATATAAAAATGCAATGAAAAATTCAGAGGAAATGAATAGGCATATTTGAGTTCTGAAATGAAATATAATATTAAATTCGAATTGTTGATATTTTCAGGTATTGAAGGAAGATCTTAAGAGTTATTTATCCAAAGCTGTGGAAATTGTCGATGATTTTTTATTGTAAGAAATCGTAAACTTGCAAAATTGCTGCTCACTTCAAAGTGGATGCATGTTTCCTTAGTAGTGGCTGTCATAACATGTTATTGCTTAATAGGCTGACATTTCACTACACTAGGAATTCCCTCATGCAAATCCTGCAGAACATGTGGTGATGACGAGAAGGAGAAGACAGTCAGATACTGCTTAGACCTTACGATATCAAAAAGAAGGTTTAGAACGCTTGGTTCATACTTCACCTATGAACTTGACGTTCTTAAAGGCAAAAAAGCCTCGTGTATTCTGAGGTTTTTTAACTATTCAGGTTGAGTTCATAGGGAATGTGTTTCTTAGTATTTCAAGTTTTAGGAAATGTAGCTCTTGTCCATTTTGCCTTTTTCATGGTAAAGAGTATCAAAATTGAATCATTGGAAAGATATTGAATAAGTACTCGATGATATTGTAGCATGAAGCATCATTAAAACATGTCGGTGTCGCTTCAAATGGCGTCTTTGGCGTCGATCTTATCATTTTTAATCTAGAGAAGAATCAAGCAAACCAAAAACCAATTACAATACTCGTACAATAGTTTCTTTATCGGAAATTTACTAAAATTGCAATAATTCAAGTGCAATACAAACTAAAATCAATGCAATTGACGTCCTACCTTGCTTACTGTTGTTCCAAATATCGGGATATTGAATAATTGCATATTGATATTATTATTATTGTATATTGTGATAAGAAATACGCGTACTTCACTTCACTTCACTTCACTTCAATTCATATTACATATATTCGTATTTATATTTTATATTTAGGAACGTCGTCAATGCAATGAAATGCTTAAAAATACTTCATTCATTTTACGTAGGAATGTTTCACATTTCATTTTGTCCCAATCTTTAACTTGTTTTTTTCCGTTGTTGTTTGTATTGTTTTGGCTCTTATTCTTAATCTTCTTTGTGTGAATTTGAAAATGAAAAACTTTAAATGCTCGAGTAATTTTGTAACGAACAACAGTCTCAGTTTTTGATTTGTGCCAAAGGAAGTTACCAATTTGCTTCTTCAAATTGAAGAAGAACAACAAGAATCTTTGTTGTAGAAGAACACTTAATACACAAGTGTAAGGATATTATTATTTTATATAAAAACAAATTCAAGTGATGATAAAGTGTTTGTTCATGATTGAGTGAAAAAAAAAAGGATCAAAATTTATTAACAATATTTCCTAAGCAACAAATAAACAAAACAAATGACAGTGAAAAGATTGATTTTTGATGTCATAAAATAAAAATGCAATTAAATGTTGTAATTATTTTGTTTATAAATGTGAACAAAAAGGCAAACAATTTAAATTCATTACTTTGCATTATTTAATAATGAAAATTGAATAAAAGAGACAAATGGTGTAATTTCAAATGATTTATCACTGATTGAATAGTTGAATTGTTCTAAGAAAAACAAATCTATCGAAACAATGAAAAGTGCAAGTTTATACTTTTCTATAAAGTTTGTACTAAGATTTGGATACGCAAATACATCGAAGAATTTAATAAAATAAGTAACTGTAGCAAATTGTTAATTTATGAAATTTAATTTTAATTAAAATGCAACAAAAACATTTACATTTATGTATTGTGAATCAAAATTAACATATTTATTTTATGAAATTGCGAATTTGAATTGTAAAAAATTTCATTCATTGATTTATTCATTGACATGTGCGGGCGCATCATCAAAGTTAATTAGATTGCTAGGCAGGTCTCTCCCGTTAGACTCACATAAAGTATTAAGCAATAAATAATCAAAAGTCCCAAAACCTAATGAAATTTTTCTATTAGCATTAGAGGTCATCAAAACCGTGATTGATCATATAAAGTTATAGAAGACAATTGTGTTTACATGTTTACATTTTATTACTTCCGACTTAATATTGCGTATACGCATTCTAAATATAGAATAGAATCAGTTAATGAACCCATAAAGATTATGAAAACAAACAAGTAAACAAAAAAAACCAAAAAAAAAAAACTTTCAATAAGCTTCTTATGCAAATCCTTGTAGTATCATGTACTTAATGACCTGACCCGACCTTCAACTTGATGGACTTGGCCTCTGTTAATGTCCTTTCATGCATGAGTAATAATAATCTCATTAAATTAGAAATTTAACTGCAGTCATTAACTTTGTCAGTTTTACTCATAGCATAGAAAATATTGTATGAAACGATTAAATTACAAATGACCCAATGTCTGTTTTTTTTTTTTTTGTTTCGTTTGTGTTTGTTTTTGGTATCCTTATTCATTTGTAGTTAAATACAGTTTTCAAATTAATAACCCTTTTGTCCCTTTCTTTAACTTTTAGCTGCCACTTTTGTGCACGTCACATGCCATAAATGAGCAACGGAGAAGATTTTCGTATAAAATATACAGAAGTAAGTCCCTTTCAGATAAGCGAAGGATTTACAAGCAACAACATGAGTTCGGAACCAGTTAAAACTTCACGCATTTTCCTTGCTGCCATTGCAGGTTAGTTGAAGATAACCTAATCAGATTCAATTATTGAATTACAATAATAATGAATTATAAATTCTTTTTTTTGTTTTTAGCAAATTTATCAGCATTTGCTGTGGGCACTTGCCTTGGTTGGACTTCACCAATTGGCCCAAAACTGAAATCACCAGATACATCAGATTCCCCATTAGTCGTCCTATTGATTCCGAAGAAGATGCATGGATATCTTCATTGATTGCCATTGGTGCATTGATTGCTCCTTTCGTTGCTGGACCACTTGCTGATAAAATAGGCAGAAAATGGGTTTTACTTTCCAGTTCGACATTCTTCGTTTTAGCATTTATACTTAATATGGTTGCTGCCGAAGTGTGGGTATTGTTCCTATCACGCCTTATACAAGGCTTTGGAGTCGGTTTCGTGATGACCGTCCAGCCCATGTATGTGGGTGAAATTGCCACGGATAATGTACGTGGAGCGACCGGTTCTCTTATGCAGTTGTTCATTGTTTGTAAGTATGAAAGCAGAGAGAACTTTCTAACATTTAGATTTTGATTTTTTTTTTACCTCTCTCTCTCTCTTCCATTTTGCAGCTGGAATTCTGTATGTTTATGCTATCGGTCCATTTGTATCCTATCAGGCCTTGCAATGGTGTTGCATTGTTATACCCATCATTTTTGATGTTTGTTTCTTTTCATGCCTGATTCTCCCTACTATTTTGCTGGCAAAGGTCGCAAAACAGACGCCATACGTTCTTTAGAATTTCTACGTGGACAAAGTGCTGAAGCTGTTCACGATGAAATGACTAAAATACAAACCAATGTCGAAGAATCAATGGCCAAAAAGGGAACCATTATGGAAATCTTCAAGAATGCTGGCTATCGTAAAGCTCTTTTCATTTCGGCTGGTCTGATTGCTTTCCAACAATTGTCCGGTATCAATGTGGTTCTATTCAATAGTCAAACGATCTTCGAAAGCACTAAGAGCAGTTTGGATCCTGCCGTTGCAACAATTATCATCGGTTGCGTCCAAGTGGGTTCATCTGGTCTGACGCCCATTATAGCAGATCGTTTGGGTCGTAAGGTGATTCTATTGACATCGGCCAGTGTTATGAGCATTGGTCTGGCTGCTCTTGGTGCTTTCTTCTATATGCAACTTGTTGTTGGTGATATTTCAAAGGTCACCTGGATGCCAGTACCTGCTTTGATTCTATACAATATTGTCTATTGCATTGGCTTCGGACCACTGCCATGGGCAGTTATGGGTGAAATGTTTCCCACCGAAATTAAGTCAATTGCAGCTTCAATGGTTGCATCCACTTGCTGGATACTTGGTTTCGTTGTGACGCGTTGGTATCCAGCACTCGATGCAATTGGCTCATACTATGCCTTTTGGTTGTTCGCCGGTTTCTGTGTGGTTGCCTTCTTCTTTGTCCTGTTTGTTGTCATGGAAACAAAGGGTCTCAGTCTACAAGAGATTCAGGATCGCCTCAATGGCAAGAAGAAATAAACGAAACCTTGCATTTGCCCACAGCATTTCAGCATAGCTTAATATATTTAGTTTAAGTAAAGTATTGTATTTTATTTTAATGTCTTTAAGTATAAAGTTTAAGTGCTGTTAATTGTTATACGTATGTTAATTACTGTTATGTGATTGATAAATTATGTTTGTTAAATAAAAATAATTAGAGAATTAAATCAAATAACTTTAGCGGCTCACAAATTGAACAGCACAATGTCTATGTACATTTGTATCCCCGGAGGTAAAGATTAGAGTGATCTGTGAACTATTTAAAAAACTAAAAGCGATCGAAAGGGTTTGTTATCTATTTACTATTTGTCATGTTATCGATTTATGCATGAACGTGTGTGTTCTTTATGCTTTTCACACTAATGTCAATAGTACAACTTTGTTCTAATGTTTACAATTCAGAGAAACATCAGTAGGAGATCATATAAAATTCCATTCATATAAAAATGATCAGCATGTCAAGGAGAATTGAATAGCAAGCCTGAACAGCGCCGGGGTTTTTAGGGTGAAGTGCTAACTCATGCAGTAGAAATATGCTATGAACTAACAAAACTTTTGCCTTACCATTTTCAGTTTTAATGCTCACAATGCACATTGTTCTTCTATCTTAAAACAATATTGTTTACATAGCAAAGAGAGTTGACTCTCAGTCGCTCTCTGATTCAGTCACTACTGTCTTACTCACTCACTACAAAAGTAACGGTATCGATCAAAAGAAGAACAAAAGCGACGCTTGTACAATTCAAGATTTTTTTTTTGCAATTTCGAAACAAAACAACTTTAAATAAAGTTAAATCATTTTTAAACTATTTCACTTAACATGAATACTTTATCAACACACGATTTTAATATTCTATTGTGAATATAAATATGTATTAAGTTCATTTTAAACACTACACACACCCACACACCCGACTAAACAACCGACGCGACACTGAACACAATGAAAACACGAACACATCTAATCTGTTGCTCTTGCAATTGGAATGCAAGTATGACAAAGGGAAAGCTTAAATAAAAGCCCAGCTAACATGAGAAAGGGAAGAAGAGAGAGTGTGAGAGAGAGAGAAAGTGAGAGAGCGATTAATCCGTGTACGTATGTGCGTTTATTCTAAATATAGTGTAACATAAGCATGTATAGAAAAGGCACCTTAATAAGAACCCATTGATAAATGTGCATCGAAAAGTCTGCTACACTTTTTATTAAACTTTATATATTACATTTTTATTTTTTTTTTTGAGATCTTAGTGTAATGTTATAAATCTTATACATATGTACAAATACTGTAGAATATTTTTTCTTTACCAGAAGGTAGGTAAAGAGTTCAGTTAACTTAAAAACTGGACTGGACCAATATTTTTTCTTTACCAGAAGGTAGGTAAAGAGTTCAGTTAACTTAAAAACTGGACTGGACCCTGACAAGACACGATCGTTGGCTAATTGTTTACCTTGATGAGCAAAATTTTCCCCATAGAACATATTTTTCTTTTTCATGGAGATATTTCTGGATGTCTATACTTTTAATATACAACCAGATTCACTATTAATTGCTCCTACGATGCTCCAAAATGTCCAAATAGGATTGATAATGGAGGGGTGTCCAAGGGTCTCCAAATCTTGAGGAAAGTTCCTCATCAATAATAACAACAGACAAAATATCTCGAAACTTTTTGTTCCGTCTTCAGTTCAAAATAAGAATCATACATTTCTAAGTTGATTTGATGTCACTTTTGATTTTAAGCCCTGAGCACCTTACTTACGAACTACAATACAACAAAACTTATAACATACCTTTTATGCTCAGATGCTCACAATCATTTTTCTAATCTCAGTATACAAATTGTAAACTCACTTGCACTTTTCTTGTTTCCATAAGAAGACAATTGCAACACTTAGTCACTCTCTCTCACTCAACTCACAAACTCAAACCAAAGAAAACGGTACCGATCGAAAGAAAAACGAAAACGACGCTTGCACATAATAGAATTATTGAAATTAAGTTTTTTTATACTTTTTATGTAAACAATACATACATAACATTAACACTCTTAGTTCCAATCATATTCATTGAATTGCATGAACAAATATTATTGTAATTAAATTAACATTAAACACTACTGCTCCTACTACATACACACACACGAGTAACCAAATGATGCGCGATGATCCAAACCGAACGAAAGCTAGAACACAATTGATCGTAAAAGGGATGCTTAAAGTTATCATGAAAAAGAGAATTAGATTAATAAAGGAGTTGAATAAGTTCATGGGGCCTCCAAATCTTAAGAAGATTCCAAATAATAAAAATGAAATGGAGACAAAATAATAAAACAAAAACCAAAAACAAAAAATCCTTGAAATTTATAAATTAATTGGAGGCTTCATTCAGTTTTAACGGCTTAATCTACCTATGTCCATGCTACGCTTTCAGTTTTCGAATTTATCAAGCTGAAATTATTGAAGAATCATTTCTTTTCAATGTCTTAAGGCAGGAGACTTTGTCAGAAATAAAGCTTTGGCAATTCGAAATTAATAATTTTTACAATTAAACATAAAATATGAAAAAATGATCTCTATTTAAAAATTGTATCCCCTAAAAACACAATAGTATCCTGCCAAGTGTGTACAATTCAAAAGCAACCAAATGAACAAAAAACCATAAGTGTTTGGAACTAAGTTCAATCAGCTGTGACATTTATTTGGACTATCGACGTGTATGAACTACCTAACTACTCAATAATATTTCAAGCTGGTCTGGTTTTTATTTACAAATTGAAATTGAAAATTTTATTAATTTTACGTAAACTTGTTTTTTAAATTTTGAAAAATGGCTCTCTCCGTTTTGCGTAGTACAGCCCGCTGCAATGGTATGTTAAAATATAATAAAACCACTATTTATAAATACAAATAAAACATCACGAGCAAAAGTTTTAATTATATAATATTCTGTTTGATATTTTTGTCCATCTACATACACACTTTTACCGGTATTACATATCATCATCATTTCAGTTGCAAACTTGTTGAAGGTAGTTCGACAGACGCCACTTAAATCTTCTTATTCTACTATTGTGGCCTTGCAACGCAACTCACTGGCCAAACCTTTGTCGCTTGCCAAAAATATTTCAGTAAGTACCAATTTTTATCATAATAATAATATTTATTTAGATAACATCTATCTTTATGTGTAGCCACTTGCTGTGCGCAGCTTGTCGGTGAGCTCACCCAGGCTTGCATCTGCCAGTCACGATCATACCACACTGTGGACTATTGAACGCATTGTATCCGCTGGTTTGTTGGCACTCATTCCGGCTGCTTTTCTGTTTCCATCTCAGCCGCTTGATGTTTTATTGGCCATCTCCCTTGTTCTTCACTCGCATTGGTTTGTATTCAAATCTGATCTGATCTTAGAAAATTCATATAATTTACTATTTACCCATTTAATTATGAAGGGGAGTGGAAGCTTTGATTGTTGACTACCTTCGTCCATCGGTTGTGGGTGCCGTATTGCCAAAGGTTGCTCATGGTGCACTTATTTTGCTTTCCCTTGGCACCCTCGTCGGACTTTTCTGTTTGATTTTCAACGATGTCGGTCTTGCTAAAGGCATAAAGACATTCTGGACTGCTAAGACTCGCAAGAATCAAGAATAAATAATCTTTATAATCCAGCAGAGCTTTGGTGCATGAATCACAACATCTCATGTGTGCGGTTTGATTATAGAATTACTACGAAAACAAATCTTATTTATTACTAAGCGATTTATCTAGAAAAAAAAGCGACGTGGTCATGGATTGCAGCCCAACAAATGCAATTAACTTTTATTTAAATTAAAAATTGTGATTTAAAAAGAAATGGAGTTTTTTATTTTTTAAAGAAATTCATTGAAAAGCACCGTTCACTTTATACACAAAACTTTATTTACACAATAACAAAAACAAAAGCATTAAAAACTTTGTGAGCATTCATCATTACATTGTCTAGACTAGTTATTGCGATACAATACGATGAGTGCTAGATGATCATCATGATGAACTCTTCTGAACTCGTTCATTGTAAAATAACCTCAGGGCATCCCATTGTTTGGTGTGCAAAAGTATGTGCGGCCGACAGCTACGCATGTGAGCAACTGCTTCATCTGGATTCCAACCATTTTTCTAATAACAAAATCAAATTAACTTGTGCTTTTGACCTTTTTTGTTGTATTGCATTGTATTTTGTACAGCCTGCTTACCATCATCAGATAGCAACCAACCAAGGTTGCACTACGCGTACGTCCCGCTTTGCAATGAACATAAACTGTTCCTGTATTTTCCGGATATTTAGTTGTACTTAAGCCTGCAATACGTTTGTTTAATGGTAGAAATTTGTTCATGAACTCAACACCACGAAAGAGTTTATCCTGATTTGGTGATTCGAAGATGTCGGTGGTGGCCAATTGTAGAAATTCAACGCCAATATTACGCCATTTTTCATCATTATTCGAGAAAACCGTTAGTTCATAATCCTCGTTCATCGAGACCACAGCCTTCATGTTCTCATGTTTGATTAACTGGAAATAAACTCACATTTTATAGACAGAAAGATTAGATGTAACTATAGAAACATTTACTTCCTGAGCTTGACTACGAAATGGTAAAGCACCCAGTATAACATTTTCATCAATACGATCATACCAATTCCTTGATGTAGCCTTTTCCATAACCACATTATAGAGTAAGGTTGGATAGAAGGAAACCCGCGCAAACATTGCAGCCTTCAGATTAGAAATGATTCAAAATTATATGGAAAATGAAAACAATTAGCGTCTTTTGGAAGAAAACGAAACTTTCCCCAGCAGCAGAACTCAGCTAAGCATGTGTTTATAAGCTTTCCCTTTGCTTTGCTTTGGGTAGTGCGAACGTCTGCGCGCTCAACTTAAAACTGGTTTCAAGTAACAAATTGCCACTTACACTCATTTCCATGCCGTAGTCTTATCCAACTGACGACGAATTACAAAAAAAAAAAATCCAAATAATTATGATTCAGAATATGTTTCAATGTGAACGCAGTGAATACTTTGAATTGTTAATGAACGTCGTTGTTGTTTTCGTTGGTAATTTACATAAGTCCCAGACAAAACAGCGGAGACTGCCGCTCAAGCTTAACTATTCAAATCAGCTGTTCGCTCTCTATTTTTTGTTGCACTTTCAAACACTTCTTCTGTTTCTGTCTTCTTGAATTTTACAGCACTTGAAACTAAACCAACGACAACAACACACCTACGTGTGAGAAAAAAAGCAGCAGCCAAGGTGCTGAAATTTAATTGAAAATAATGCTAAATTGATAAAAACAAAAAAAATTATAGGAGCAAAACGGAAGACGTCGTTGAAACACCAACTGACGACATCTTATCGTCAGTCAATTGGAAGAAAGTCAACATCAACAACACTGGAGAGAAGAACAAGGTAACAAGCAAAAAGGCAACGGCAGAAAACAGAACAACAAACACAACACACACAACACGTCATTCGAAATACTCAAAATTCACAGTTCACAAATATTGAAAAAAATAAAAGAAGAGAGAGGAAATTGAAAAATTAGTAAAACTAATAATAATTTGATTGATTTTCATCTTAAATTCTATATAGAAACAAAAACTATGAAACTTAAACACGGCACTTTGTTGCTTCTGCTGATGTTAATTGCGGTACACCAAAACTTTGCCATATTTGTTGTACTGCAAGGACCAGATAATTCGGCAGCGGCTGCTACTGCGCCGCATTCGACTACAACGACAAAAACGAAAAATACTCAAGAAACAACAGCAAACACAGGCCAACAAATTGACAAAACAGAAAAAATAAAACCATCATCCACATCAGCATCATCAGCCTCAGCAACTGCGACAGCCTCATCCACCACTTCAGCATCAACACAAGTGTATGAAGTTAAATTAGATGGCACCATTGTTCGAGGCTTAAACGAACCAAGAGATGCATCAGCATCCGCTGATCCTGCCACACCAAGCAATGAACGTAAATCGGCAAAATTATTGGAAAAATTAACTTCAATTGAGCCTGACTTATTTCATAAGCCTCATCGTTCATTTCTACAAGCGGCCATTATTGAGAGATTGTATAATGAAAAGTTGGTAAAAAAGAAACTTCTAGAGGAAATTGAAGCCATCGAGGCAAAGCGTCAAGAGGCAGCTGTGCCTCTCGATCTACCACCCACTGATGAACAGATTGAAGGTTTGTCTTCATAGTAAGAAAATTGATTATATATACTTATTATAACATTTTGTGCAAATCGCAGCTCAATCAATGTATGAGAATGCTATGGAAATGCTGTCCAAGCCAACAACAGACAAACGAGTCGCTTACACACTCATACGCAAAGCGGTGGAATTGAATCATGCCGGAGCCCGCGCAGAATTGGCGTGGGCGCATTTATTGGGTCACTGGTTAGATTTCAATTTTGAATATGCTGCCAATGAGTTTGATAGCCTGGCCAAAGAAGGTCTTCCTGAAGCCCATATGGGCTTAGCTTATTTACATTCTGTTGGTGTTGGTGGCAAGAATATAAGTCAACCTTTGGCTTTGATACATCTAACACTTAGCGCTCTGGGCGATAATACTTTTGCTCAAATGGCTTTGGGCTATCGCCATTTGTATGGCATCAATGTGCCCACAAGTTGTGAAAAATCTTTAGCTTATTATAAAAAGGTGGCCAAAAAAGTAGCTTCCAAGGTGACATTTTCGAATGGTCCGCTAGTGCATCGTGTCCGATTACTGGATGAAGCCGAGAATCCCGGCAGTCATGAAACAGAAATCATTGATTACTATCAGTTGTTGGCCGACAAAGGTGATGTGCAATCACAAGTGGGCTTGGGCCAACTTTATTATCAGGGTGGCAAAGCCATTCAACAGGATCATCAGAAGGCTTTGGAATACTTCACACAGGCAGCAAATGCAGGCAATGCCATTGGTTATGCCTTCCTGGGCAAACTCTATTTGGAGGGCAGCGATCATATAAAGGCAGATAATGAAACTGCTTTCAAGGTATATAAATTGAAAATGCTTAAAATATTCCATTGCTAAAATTATTTTTCCATAGTATTTCAGCAAAGCTGCCGAAATGGGTGATCCTGTTGGTCAAAGCGGTTTGGGTTTGATGTATCTAAAGGGTTTGGGTGTGCCCAAGGATGCTATTAAAGCTTTATCATATTTCACTCAAGCTGCCGATCAGGGTTGGGTTGATGGTCAGCTACAATTAGGCAACATGTACTTCAGTGAGTTCAATTTCTGTTCAAATCATTTGCTGCTAGTACTAGAACTACTCTTATCTTATCTCTTCTAGCTGGCAATGGTGTTAAAACCGATTATAAGTTGGCACTTAAATACTTTAATTTGGCATCACAATCTGGTCATGTTTTGGCTTATTATAATCTAGGTATCATGCATGCTTATGGCATGGGCATGTTACGTTCTTGCCCAGCAGCAGTTGAGGTGAGTAGAATTTTCTTCCCAAGAATATTCTGCTCAATAAATTGTACAATACTTAATAATTAATTTCAGTTCTTTAAAAATGTTGCGGAACGAGGACGTTGGAGCAAGCATATGATGCATGCCTATAATGATTATAAACTAAGTCGTGTCGATGAAGCCTATATGCAATATGCTTTGATGGCTGAGCTTGGCTATGAAGTGGCTCAGAGTAACGCGGCTTTCCTATTGGATCGTGAAGAAGTTAAAATCTTTCATGATCGCCATGAGGAACTCATACGTGCATTTTATTACTGGAAACGTGCTGCTGCCCAAGGCTATTCAGCTGCTCAAGTCAAATTGGGAGATTATTATTATTATGGTTGGGGTACAAGCGTGGATTTCGAAACAGCTGTTGCACTCTATAGGTTTGTCCTGAAGTAAACTAAAATAAAGTAATGTAAGTAATGAAATATTTACAGAAAAGCATCGGAACAACAATATAATGCTCAAGCAATGTTCAACTTGGGTTATATGCATGAACAGGGTCTTGGCATGAAGAAAGATTGGCATTTAGCGAAGCGTTTTTACGATTTGGCTGCTGAAACAAATTCGGATGCAAAGGTCCCAGTAGCACTGGCATTGTTCAAGCTTCAGATTCTAGCTAACATTGAGGCAATTAAAGAAGTGAGTAGACAGACAATCATAAAATTATAAAGAAAAAATATTTACTGAATCGCTCTATTGATTTTTCTAGTCACCCTACAAATTCATATTCTATTTGGATGAAAATATAGCAGCTAATTGGGATCTCTATACGATAACGATTTTAACTTTATTGCTTGGCTTCATTTTGTACACCAGAAGACCTTATCAAAATCAACAGCAGCCACAACAGCAGCAGGAGCAAGCAGAACAACAAGAAAATGTTGCTGAACAAGTACCAGCAGCAGCAGCAGCATCATCATCATTTCCAGCAAATGATGCTGCAGCAACAGTCACAGCTGTTGGAGTCAGTGAAGAAGCAAACATATCTGCTGGTGACGATACGCCATCGACGTCTAATTCTACAATAACAGCGTCAACTTCAACAATAAGTTCGCAATCCACAGCAGCAGCAGCATCATCACCAACGGCAGAGGCAGTGGTTGATTCGAAATCTGCTTCTGCTCCTACTTCCTCCTACTCAGCGCAGTCGGGCAAGAGTTCGCAAGCTGAACCCACTGATTAGTCCTAATCCTAAATCGGTTAATTTAATGTTGCGTTATTCAATTAAGTTACATTTAGTCTGTGTTTGTAAATACTTATAAACCTTTTCGACACCTAAAACACAAAAAGATGAAAATACTAAAATTACATCAATCTTCAATTTTTTATTTCTAAACGGGAGAGGGGGCATTACTAGGCGTTGTATATAAATTTAATATATTTATTTGTATAGAGAGGTTACAATTCAATCAAAATTTAAGCATAATAATTGAGGTTGGCCTTCTTCTTGGCCTGGACCTCCATTATTGCGTCCATGAAGTCCTCATGTGTAACGCTATTGGCTGAACGACGTAACGCAATCATACCAGCTTCAACGCATACCGCTTTACATTGCGCTCCATTGAAGTCGTCGGTAGAACGTGACAATTCCTCAAAGTTCACATCGTTGCTGACATTCATTTTTCGTGAATGAATTTGCATAATACGAGCACGAGCCTCTTCGTTTGGATGTGGGAATTCGATTTTACGATCAAGACGACCGGACCGCAACAAAGCTGGATCAAGAATATCAACACGATTCGTTGCCGCTATGACTTTAATGTCTGCAGTTGAACTGAAGCCATCCAATTGATTAAGCAGCTCCAACATTGTACGTTGCACCTCACGATCACCAGCCTTTTCTGAATCGAAACGCTTGGTGCCAATGGCATCCAATTCATCAATGAAAATGATTGCGGGTGATTTCTCCTTGGCCAATGCAAAGGCATCTCGCACTAATTTTGCACCATCACCAATGAACATCTGCACCAATTGTGGACCAGCCAATTTCAGGAAAGTCGATTTGGTTTGGGCAGCACAAGCACGTGCCAATAGAGTCTTACCAGTACCAGGAGGACCATACAATAAGACACCTAACAAAAATGTATATAATAAGAATATGAAAAATGTTATTCTTTTGAAACTAACCCTTTGGCGGATGAATGCCCAAATTTTTGAATTTCTCCTTATGCGTCATTGGCAAGACAACAGCTTCGATAAGTTCTTGGATCTGTTTGTCCAAGCCACCAATATCAGAATATTGTTCTGTTGGTCTTTCATCGACTTCCATTGCTTTAACGCGTGCATCATATTCGGCGGGTAGCGTTTCCAAAATCAAATAAGAATCCTTGTTAACACCAACTAAATCACCAGGCTTCAATTTTTCAGCATCAACAAGACCAATAACAGGCAAAAAGTAAGCTTGACGTGTTGATGTTTTGATGACGGCACATTTGCCTTTGCGTTGATTATCCAGTACTGTAACAGCACCGTCATCTTCCTCCTCTTGTGGATCCACATCCAAGAGTTCAATAACATTTGACACCAGATATGGCAAAGTTTTGTTAACCTTAAATGAAAAACAAAATGTTATTCACCCTAAAGTAAATCAAACAGATATAATGTCTCACTAACTCACCTTAATTTTTTCAGTATTATCTTTGATTTTTTCATTTTGTGCTTGGATTTCGTGGGTTATCCGCATAACCTCACTCTTCATTATTTTGATTTCATTGTCCATCAATCGAGTCCTGCTCACAATCTCTTCTGTGGGCATACGCAAGACTTCCTCGCCCAATGTTTCTTCGCCATCTTCCCAAATTGATTTATCTTCGAGTGTTTGCGCCATATCTGTTTCTCTTTACTGTTTTGTTTATTTTGACTTTTATAATTTTCTCTATTATTTTCTTTTAACAACACACTTTAAATTATTCTTTTCTTGACAAAATACCTCAAATGACAACTTTTCTATTCCCTTTGATGACTTGTGGATTTGAGAATACCCTGAAAACTTGACGTGATTGGCAACACTGAGCCCAATAATCACTGCATAATCGGACCAGCAGGGTTGAATTTTAATCTTGTAATAATTGAGAAAACGAAATTGAGTAAATTATAAATTTCGATTTGTTTTTCTTATTGGAAATAGACATAAAGAAAACTATCAGCATGAAATAATTGAAATATAAACCGTATAAAAATATGTATTGTTTTTTCATTGCAATGTGAATATTTTTTTTGAGTAGATTGGCATCTTTCATGTCATTTACATTTATATCTTTCCCCTCTCGATTCGCTTCATTTTGCACACTCAATCAGTCACTACGAAGCGAACAAACGCTAAAAAGTTAAAAGGAATTGAAAGTGTGTTCGGTGATTGTGAGGAACTAAATTAACAGTGAAATATACTTTATAATCAAGTGACTCCATTATGTCCGAAAATAATGGTAAGTAGCCATGTGGATTTGATGTGCACAAAAAAAATAATAAAAAAATGCAAATAATTCGCGCTTACCTGCGGCGCGAAGAAACTTGGAGCACAAAGTGAACGCAGCTGAACAAAATGGACTAAACTAAATTTGATTAAATTTTTCTTGCTTCATAGATACTTCCAATGATTCGAACAGCCTTGATGGCGGCGGAACCCTACTAACAGCAACACATCCGGCTAGAATAAATCCGTTGCTACGCGGCGGTGTTCTCCGACCCTCGGTGTTGGGGCCATCAGTACTCTCTGGTTCTGTTCTGGGTAACAGTTCCACGTTGGGCATATCTGAAAAAAACGATAAAGATGTGGTCGTTAAGAATCCATTCTTAAAAGATATAAGTAATGATGATGACGATAGCGAACTTGGAGCTGTCGGTGGGGCTGAGAAGCAAGGAAATAAAGAGAAAAATACCGCCAAGAAAAATGACGATAACAAAGTTACAGATGGTGGTGATGCTGATAATCATAAGACGGATGCTGTAAAAGATCAATGTCCGGATCCATTGAAATTATTAAGAAAAAATGGCATCGAACGTGCAAACATGTTTGCAACAGGCAAGAACGCAGTGCCAAGTTCAGGATTTGTCTTTGGCCAGAATGTCCATGAACGTGTAGTGGGTGTAAGTTGCTTTCATTACTGAGGATTTAACATAATTTTCTTATTATTTTTTTTTAAATAATAGGAAAATGTTGTTGGCGAAAGCAGTAATGCTAATGCAGACGTTCCCTCTGCTTCGAGCAACTCATCCGGTGACGGACTCTTCTCAAGCGTCATACAAAACGCAGCCAAAACAAATGGCATCGAACGTGTGAATATATTTGCAGCAGCCAAAAGCTCTATACCGCGTGTAGAAAGCTCGGGCTTTGTGTTTGGCCAAAATGTACATGAGCGTGTTGTGGGTGTAAGTAGTAATTTGAGAGGTTTGCTGTCTAAAGATCTCTTTTTATTAATCCTTTGCTGATTGATTTCATTAGGAAAACATTACTGCTGCGGATAGCAATGCGAATGTCAAGTCTTCAAACTCAAAAGATAATAACACTTCACTACTATTCTCGAGTGTTATACAGAAGGCTGCCAAAACTACAGAAAACAATGATAATAATGGTGTTGCTTCTGGATCTGCTACAGTTGCTGGTAGTGCTGAGAATGGTGCTACTGCTGGTCCCAGTACAAGTAGTGGTGGCGTTAAGGAATTTGATGTAAAAAGTTTAACCGAAGTCGCTCGTGAATACGAGGAGAGTCGTGCTCAGAAGCGTAAATTCGAAGAGGTAGAAACATTTACTGGTGAAGAAGATGAAATTAACATAGCCGATGTTAATTGCAAATTATTTGCATTTGTGAACAGCAACTGGGAAGAACGTGGACGTGGCAGTCTACGTTTGAATGATTCCAAAAAGGATCGTGAATGTTCACGTGTTGTTTTCCGTACATCGGGTAACTTGCGTTTGTTATTGAATACGAAAGTTTGGTCTGGCATGGTTGCGGAGCGTCCTAGTCAGAAATCGTTGCGACTGACCGCTATGGACAATACTGGCAAAATCAAAGTGTTCTTGGCTATGGCAAGACCAGCGGAAATGGGTGATTTACATAAAGCTCTAGCACAACGAATTGAACTTCGCAAGGCCACACATCCTGAGGAATGTGGCATTGAAGTTGCTATTACCAGTAGCAGTAACAATGCTGAGAATGCTGATAGAGCAGCTGCTATTAAGAACGGCAATGAAGAGGATGCCACCACCACCACCGCCGCCGCAGCTGCCTTAAATAATAGTATTGCTAGCGAGAAGGAATTAAATGAAGCCTCTAAAATCAACGAACCCGAACATCATGAACCAGAACCAGAAGACTGCACTGAGCCAAGTCCAAAAAAGTTATTAGAAACTAAACAAGAATCTGGGGAGCAGGAGAAGGTGGATGAGGAAGTGGAGGATATTGCAGATGAAGATAATGCTGCTGTTGGAGGTGAAAACTAACAAGAAACACAACAATAAAATTGCTTACGTGTATTTAAAAAAAAAAAATTTTATTTGATTCTTTTTTCGTTTAAATAAAAATAAGAAAAACAAAAATATGAAAAAGAAAGGAAAAATTCTCTTAATGTTAATAAGAATAATAATAATAATAATATCGATGATGATTATTATGAATAACAAAAAGGATGAGAAGGAGGAGGAAAATAAATAGAAAGTTTCATTGTATTTACAAAATGTTATAAAGATCTTGAAATATTTTATTTTATTAATTAAATTACAATAATTGATACAATAATAATAAATATACAATAATAATATAAAATCATAAAATTTAAAATTGAAAAAACTTACAATTACAAAACAAAAAAAACAAATAATGAAATAATGAACTCGTGTAAGAAAAGAAAAGAAAAGAAAAAAATAGAAATCAGAAATGAATAATAGACTGTTTCTTTTTTTTATATTTTGTTTTGTTTATTTGAATTTATTATGAAAAATATGGTTTTCTTTTTGTTAGGAAACAATGAAAGTTTCTTTCTTTAGAATTATAATTATAATAATTACTCAAATATAAATTAATTAATTATGTAAGTAAAAATTATATAATTATGTACTTTATATATATAAAAAATTTATAGATTTATAGATGCACGCACTTTCCTGTGTTCCACAACAACACTATTAATATCATTATTATCATAAACAATAACTTCATCATCATCATTAACATCGTTTTAATGTGAAGCAAAAGAATTGTTTGATGAAGAAAAAGAAATGCTTCAGTTTGTTTTCTTTCTTAAAAATGTTTAAACAAGAAATTCTGTTCTATTTAGAAAAAGTGAATTGAATGAATTTTAATTTGGTTTTTTAAAAAAAGTAAATATATTTTTATTAGTTTTGTTGTTTAATTAATTTGTTTTTTTTTTTTTTTGTCTTTAGCTGCCTGCATCTTCTTGTTTATTTACTTGAAGGAAAATTATGAATTTCTATTAAAATTTATAATAATAATAATAAAATTATATAAAACTTTACACTTAACTTTCGTTTAATTTATAAATATCCACAGCATTCCATAATCATGAGACTGCAAAAAAAAAAAAACAGACACACAAAAACAATTCTTTCGAGTCTCACCAAATCTTTATTATTTATAATTAGAAAAAAATTGAAATGTAGAATGAAAGAACACAATATACTGTGTAGAACAAAGAATCATCATCATCTATTGAATTAATGCAATCACAAGAATCTAACTTACTAAATACAATAATATTCGATGGTCTCTACTCATGTTCAAAAATCATTTTCCTCATCGAGTTAAAACCAAATCTTAATGATAATTTGACTTCCAGTAGCAAAAAATGATGGTAACGAAACTATTGTCATACGAATCCATTAATGCAAAGATTGTAATTGATAACAGTATCTACAATAGTTTAATGCAGTCCCTTCCCTTTTGCATTTCAATTGATTTTCGAATTGTTAACATTTTCAAATTTTTGTATATTTTTCTGTTGTCTTATGATTATGGAACGCTGTATATAATTTATTTAATCGATTGATTTTTCTTGTTGATGTTGAGTTCTGAAATATTGTAAGTTCATGTTTTTCTCTTGTTATTGTTTATAATTTTTTACTTAAAAAATGACTTTATACATTTGCATTTTCATTTTGTTTTTTATTTTTTTAAAATATATTGTAGAATTTTATCAAATCAAATGTTTCCTTGTCTTTTGAAGACATTTTTTTTTTTTTTAAATAATTAAAAAATAAATACATTTAAAATTAAATAAATCTTTTTTATAGCATAGTGTGCTTATTTATGCATGGAAAAATTCAGAACTGTTTTGCTTTCATCAATTTGCCTTTAAAATGAGGAACAAAGAATTGACTGAGCTGACCTGCTTTTGATACAAAAAAAAAAAAAAAAAAAAAAAACACATGAATTGCGAAAGAATTTAGGTCGCCTGAATAGCAAAACAATCAATCACCATCTCTGCTTTTATTCTGTTTAAAATGTTTAATTCTTCAATGAACTTGATCATACGAAGATTGTTTGTGTTTTTGATCGGAAGGAAAGCATTGGAACATAACGTCACATGTTCAACTGTCACTAGAGAGGGACAGCCTTTCTGCTCAAAGTCAATCTGACCCAAGTTCAGAGGGTCATACCTATTGTACGACGCGACTATACATCAACAAACTACGATTCCATTCCGATTATGCAGTTGAATAATAAGCTTGCGCACGCAATTGTCAGGCAATGTTCCTTGCAAGAGTTTGGTAATGTTAGAAAACAATCTCCTTAAACATCCAATTTACATGTTGTCAGTATAGTTGCAGCCGATCATATCGAGTCAGTAAGATAAGTCAAAGAGTACTAAGTATGATTGAGAATACGTCCAGCATTTGAAAGAACCTTCCATCCCAGTTAATTTTTACAAGCAATATTGAACCAAAAGGGAACGTTGCCGAATAGGCAAAATAACGGTCTTTCAAGTCAAAGAGGAAAGTCAAAACAGCACATTTCAAAGAATCAAAATGTTTTGTAAAATAGTCTTTCGATCTTATCAGCCCAGTTCTTTTCAAGTCAAGTCAGCCAACCCCACAAAGGGACTGCAACGATCTTTTATACTCTGTAGAACGCCACTGCTAGTGCTAAATCAACTGATATTCAAGACACGCAATGTAGTATTTAGTATAATATTACACCAAATAGTTAATAAGTACATTGGGTTGTTCTAATTCCAACGACTATTAATTCAACCTAACCCTAACCCTAATTCAAATGAGTGAAAGTCATTGCAATTTTTAAAAGAGTAATGACAAAAAGCCATGGTGTCATCCATCCTCGTGGTATTAGCCATCAAACACTCACTCATTTTAACTACAATAAAAACAATTTAAAAGATTATTGACACAAAAAAAAAAAAAAAAAGCCAAAGCCAAATTAATGTAAAAATCTATAAGCAAACATCAAATATTCATTCACATTTAACTACACAATTAACAATCAATTCTTTTTTAAAAATTTATGATTTATTCAATTTTATTAAATAAAATAAAATGAAGCGATTTCCTTCATTTAAAAATAAAGAAGATGATTATTTATCATTCTTAATTTCTTATTTTGTTTCCTACAAAAATAAACATTTAATTGTTTTTTCTATTTTACTAAGTTTTGACACTCAACAATTTTAACTTAAAAACGAAACTTTATACATTTTTTGTTTTTTTCTTTCTTTTATTTCTTTTTTAATGAATAAAAAATATATTGAATCAAATAGAATAGAAATTTTCTCATGATGCTGTGCATTTTTTAAAATTTGTTACTGAGGAATTTTTACTAAAAACAAAAAAAAGAAAAAATGTTGCTAAGAACAATAGAAACTTTGGCAACATGTTGCTTGTTTGTTAGACCACTAAGTTAAGCTTTGCTTGGCAACATTTCATATAATTTCTTTGTTGATTTCATTTGATTGATTTCTTTAATAATTTTATATTATATTTTAGTTTATTATTTTTTGGGGTTTTTTTGTTTTGTGTTTTGTTTCTATTTTTTGCCTAAAATGAAATTTTTTAATGTCTAAAGAAGATTTGAGGTTAAGAAACGTCATCGCATATACGCACTCTCTCTCACACACACACACACATACAACATTCATTCGATGGGTGTGGATGACGTCGTGCTACAAGGAAGATGACTGACTTAAGCAGCCTTCGATGGAGCCATTGCACCTGAAGATTTTAATCTATTAATGATGATTTGTTTAATATTTCTTATAATAAAAGCTTTACAGCTTTTGTTCCTTAGATTTTAGCTAATCGTACTGCAACTGGATACTGTAACATTTAAGGGATTATGATTGCTGCTAACTGCAATGGAGGATCTGTAGAAGCAGGAACAAAACATTAGTCTACATATTATAACCAACTGTACTGTGTATGTGTGTTTACCTATTATGCCTCATGTGACTCTTGACTAGATCACTATTAACGAGCGCCGCCATTAGACTTAATTCACCCGCCATTACTGTTGCACAAACAATTTGCGCCAATTTCTTTGCATTGTCACCAGGACGAGTTGCATGTGCACCTCGAACACCCAACATATCGAGGCAGGCACCTTGCCCGGGCAAACCAGTGCCACCACCAACGGTGCCCACTTCTAGAGAAGGCATTGTGCATGTCATATATAAATCGTCATTGCTTTCACCCCAACATTCCATGCCGGTTGAGCAATTACTTGATGTCACATTCTGTGCGGGATCTTGACCCGTCGCTAGGAAGACTGCTGTCACCATATTCGCAGCATGAGCATTATTACCACCTATACTGCCCGCCATCGCACTGCCGGACATATTCTTCAATTTATTGCACTCCACCAGAGTCTTGGCATCTGTCTTAAGGACTGTCCGCAGTGTTAGCGCCGGTATGATGCACTCGGTGACAACACGCTTGCCACGTCCCTTAATCCAATTGATGGCTGCCGGTTTCTTATCACAACAGAAATTGCCACTCAATGATATGATTTGCATATCTTGGAATTCACGCTTGATACACTTCAATGCCATTTCGGCACCCTTCGAGACCATGTTCATGCCCATGGCATCGCCAGTGAGTGCCACAAAACGTATGTAAAGCTGTGGACCATCCATGGCAATCAGACATTCCTTGAGTCGACCAAACCTTGAAGTTGAATCGAATTCCGTTTTAATAGTGCGATAATTTTTTTCATCGGTTATCCAATTCTTCGCTTCTGCGGCGCGAGCGACACTGGCAAATCTTACACAAGGAGCACGTGTCATGCCAACATCCTCAACCACCGAAGTTACACCACGCACCGACAAAGCCTTGCAGCCACGATTCGTTGAAGCCACCAAAGCGCCCTCAGTTGTTGCCATTGGCACAAAATACTTAACGCCATCCAAGAGCAATGGACCAGCATAACCCACTGGAATTGGCACATAGCCAAGAACATTCTCACAGCATGCATTCATCACACGACGATAGTCAAAATGTTGATATGGTAAGACTTCCAAGCGATCTGTTGGCATTTTGGCTCGGGCGCATATAATTTGACGACGTATTTTGACGCCCCGTTCGGGATCATCAATGATTGTCTCAATCTTATGCAATGGACAGTGTTGGCCACCAGCATTGACCAAAGCAATGATTTCCTCATCACTCAAATTAACAGCTCCACCCCAATCTTCTGTATTGTTTAAGATATCTAAACATTCTTCAAGGGGACGCGGTGGACGTGGTTTTTCTGAGAGACGCATACGTAGAGGTAACAACTGACCAGCGCCACCAGCACCATTGACTGTACTGATATCTGTTTGTGTAGCAACATTAATAAAATTCTGCTCTTCAATGGTGAACAATGGGACACGTGTTGGTGTTGTCACTGTCACCGTTGGCACAATTTTCATGTGTTGTTCACTTGTTGTTGGTACAATGGATGTCTCTGTCTCTATTGCCTCCATCATTGTTAATGGAGTCGTTTGTGATGCCTTTGCTGCTATAGCCACCGTCGTCGACTGACGTATCTGATCATGTAGATTCTCACGATTTTCGAAAAATATAAATTTGATGACCAAAGCTATGAGCAGAATGAGTATCACAATTTGATCTGCACTCATGGTCAGCCACCTGGGAGGGAATAGAGACAAGTGATCATCATTAGTCATTAAATCCAAAATTGACAAATTTGATTTAGTTTTCTGTGTTTTTTGTTTTGTTCTATTTTATACTTACTTAATAATCATGTCTGTCAATTCACCCGATTCGGTGCGATTATTGTTAACATTGAGATTCAGAGTTGGCGTCAAAGTATTGTCCACTGCATCATAATCACTTGTCGAGAACACCATGCGACTGTAGATGTGTACGATCATTAGACCCGTGGTCATTATGATCTTAACTCGTTGCACAACGGGATTCGCCTTTTGTTCTTCTTCGCTGAGTGCTTTGAGTAACAATGAATCCTTAGCTTTGGCACGTACCAATGACATATCGACACCATTACGTGATAAATCCAAAATAAGCGATAAACAGGCAGGATAGAACGTCATAAAGACAAGATAATTGACCAAAACTGACATGACGGCGAACATGCAAAGTACTTCCAAGCGTTGTACGCCTGACAAAGTCCCAACGCCTATGACAAGTGTCTCAACTATTGTATCTAAAGAAATGGCTGGACCCAGCAGTTCCAGACCACGTGCTATATTATGCGTGACTTCAGCTTGATTTGTGCCCGCCAGTGCCAGTTGCGCCAAAGTCCCCGAATTCGAGAGATCAATAAGCAACAATAGGAAGAACATGGCATCTCTGTATGAAGGAAGACGATGAATGAAATCATGCTATAAGTTAAGTCAAAATTCTTTAATACTCACTTAAGATCTGCAATGTCACTGCCCAGGAACTTAATTATTGTCGTTGTGAATATAAAACTCGAGAATACAGTAAAAAGTCCAGCGATTCCTGTGAATAAGAAAATGAAAACAATTAAGAGAAAGAAAGTAAGCAGAAAACTTATTATAAAGCCCTCGTGTTAGAGTTCAATATTAAGTGAGAAAGTTAACAATCCGAAATTAAGTTGCCACGTGCTAGAGATTTAAACTACATACAATAAATATACGAGTATTCAAAATCATTAAAACCTTTTCACTCTCAAAACAATCTCATAAAAAACAAGGTTAGCAAACTGTCTTACTGTCTACTTTGACATCGGGTAAATAGTTACCCATTGAAGAGCGAGCGAGCGAGCGAGCGAGCGAGTCACCTTGCTTGAGACATAATTTTTTGGGTCATAGTCTTTTTCAGTTCAGTATTTTTAATTGAAGTTAATTACAACTCAATTTACTGTACTTCAATCAAAAGTCACAAACATCAAAAATAGAAATGGAACTTTCAGGGAATTTTAAATACCCTTAGGTTTATAAAAAAAACCTAAAAACCAATCAAAGCGACTCTAATACAAATAACTTTCATGTCTACTCCAAATCTTTTTTCAAGAAATTTCGGAAACATTTGTATACAAAGAAGAGACTTAGATTAGATTAGGAAAGGCCGGAAGCTAGTTACCTCGTCACTGTAGCTTTGATTGGAGACTGTTATAGAAAACCTTATACTTACAACATCTCTGAGAGTCTGGTACTCAATCAGAATTCCAAGGTTTTCTGCAGAGATAAGTCTGTAATTTCTGTTGGTTCTAGTTAATGGTTGCCTTGATATCGAGGTCTGATCAAAATAAGACCATCATCCTTCTTTGCATAATCTAGATTCAGTTAAGAGGTCTAAGACTAAAAGGATATCTTTCCGCATGGAGGTTTTTTTGAATTGTTTATTTCCAGCTTTAAATGTACATATGTAGATGTTTTATGATGGGACTGGAGTATGCCCTTGGATATTATTTATATGTAGTACCAGGCGACCGTGTTTTACTCAGGGTTTGTATAAGAGCTTAACTATCCAGCAATCCTAAGATCTAGAAATTTATATGGTTGGTGAACACAGGTCAGACTCTTACTCTTATAATGTCCAAATTTCAGTATGATGGACCAAAAAACAAAAAGTTTTTCTAATAAGAACATGAATTTCAATTTGGGTTTGTATGAGAGGTACCCATCCTAGTAACCATGGAGTCTTGAAATTTACATGTTTGGTGAATATGGATTAGACATTTATAGTCTCCAAATTATGGCTTGATAATAGAAAAACAAAAAAGTTTTTCTTGAAATAATGTGAATTTGAATCTGGTTTTCTATGGGAGCTACCCTTCCAAGTAATCCTAGGGTCTTGAAATTAACATGGTTGTCAAATATGATATCCATACTGTAGATCAGATCAATCGGGATGAGAATTTGTTTATTTAAAGACGTAAATCTTAACTAAAGGTTTACCTATATCATCTCTAAATGAAATCTAGTAAGTTTAGATCCAAAAACTGAGGAACTAATTGATTAAGCTTGCGATTTTATATAATCTGTAACTCAAGGTAATGTAATGTGTAGTTGTGTTTCCCATTAAATGTGAAGGGTGTAAGAAACCGCACTCATAATATTGTAACTGAAATTGAAAGAAATGGAATGAAGTGTTTGTTTTTCGGAGAACTTGGAGTCAGTCACGTAAATTAACGCATCAAATTCCAACAAAAAACCCAAAAATAGTGTTTCTCTGTATGTCAATAAAGGTAAGGAAATAGTTGATCAAAATTATTAGCAATTTTTTTTGTTTTTTTGTGTTTAGTGTTAGTGTCTGTGGTTTTGACTTGAGTTGATGTGAGTTGAATACTGGCTTGGCCTGCTTTTGAGGTTAGGTGCGACGATGTATTTTGAACTTTATGAAAAAGAAGAATCTTTTTTTTTTATGTAGTATATTTTGTTGTATACAATATATTTTCAATTTCAGTTGGCAGGTAAACACGCATGAGCGCATGAACACGATGTTAAACATTTATGTAAACATAAAGCGAGCTATAAACACATAGGGGAGCAGCCACCGTAACCAACTTTAAGGTGCCAGGCAGGAAGGAGGAAGATAAGTCATTGGCACATTCATTAGATGAGCCAAAGTGAAAATATGACATAACTTGGTAACTCAACAGCAAACTAACACCCCATTTACAGTGGCACTGCATCATGATGATTCGTTTTGGCGTTTAAAGTGCCGATTCTTTTTTTATGTTGCTGGTCCACTGTAAACAGGCTGTAACATAACACAATCAATCAACATCATCAGTAATTGCAATCAAAATCATTATGAATAATTTAAACATGGAAACACATGAGTGACCATCAAAATATTATAATCTCTTGATCTTTTACTCACCGAGTATATATTTGGAACCAAGTTTATGTAGACTACAAAATTGATAATAACAGTAAAGCACCGCTGTACATCGTACAATGGTCATCAGTATGACATCAGCTGCATTATATTCAGCCTCAAGACCCTCACAAGATTGACTCCAACCATGACAAGGTCGATGTCGACTTGATGTTGATGATGTTGGGCCCCCTCCTCCTGGTGGGCCAGGTGCTGCACCTGTAGACGTTGTCGTCGTCGTTGTCAGTGGCACCGCTGATTGTGGTAGACTTCCTATGTTGACAGCTGCGCCTGCGACGACGTTTGCGCCAACGACTGTATTGCCACCAGTAACAACAACACTGGAAGCATCTAATGTGGTTGTTGTCTGTTTGTCAACTGTCAGCATGCAGGCAGTGACTGTTAGTAGAGCGACTATTACCTCCCATGGATGAGAGGCACAGAATTCGCCATGTGCACGAAATAAACGACCAATCATGATGATGAAAATGTGGAATTTTGATGACAATTTTGGCAATGTTAATGATGGGAACAACACTGAAGCAGTTGAAGATGTCGTCGTCGTCGTCGTTGTCGTCGGCAGTCTTTGTGACTCTGTTGCTACTTCTTTACTCACTTCTCTTTATATCAACCTCTGTCTTGTGTTTGTGCTTCAATTTATCACAACAGCCTTTCCTTGCGACTCGACTGTGGGGTTAAGTAAGTGTGAATTGAACAATTGAAAAATTGTATATATTTGAATATGTGCGTGATTGTGTATGTTTTGTATCTGTCAAAGGCAGCTGCCTGCTAAAGCTGTTGGTACTCCTCACTCTCAATAACCTCAGTTCTCTCCTACTTGTTTGTGTTCCTCGTTGTTGATTGTAAGCTTCCTTGTTGTTTGTAATCTTCCCATTTATTTGAACTCCTCCTTCTTGTTGTATCTCCTCTGTTCTTTCATATACAAATATGTTGAAAATTTTTGACAGACGTCACAGTACTGGGTTTTTATGCTTTTTTTCTTTTTGGACCCTTCTATCCCAACCTTGTTCGTACTTATTTGTTTGTTTTGTTTGTTAAAATTCGCGTTATGATGGTTTTTTCCTTCGCATTTCCTTTTCGTTTCCTGAGTTAAGTTCGTTCGTTCAGCTGTAAAGGAAATGGAAAAAGTGCTTATTAGATTTTACTAAATGAAAATCGTTTCCAATCAATAAAAAAAAAAAAAAAAAAAAAAAAAAAAATGGGCCAAGTGCGAGTGAGACTCATACACGGAGGGTTCCGTACCAGATTGGGGTTTGTATGGGAGGTACTCCCCCTAGTGGTCCGATTTGACTGATTCCAACAAATGTACCGGGCCTATATCAGAAACTTATAGACTCTAAATTTCAGTTTGATAGAACAAAAAACAAAAAAGTTTTTCTAATAAGAACCTGAATTTTAATGGTGGGTTTGTATGGGAGGTATTCCCCTTAGTAGACTGATTCCCAGAGATGTATAGTGCCTACATCAAAAACGTATAGTGTCTAAATTTCAGTTTGATAGAACAAAAAACAAAAAAGTTTTTCTAATAAAAACCTGAATTTTAATGGGGGTTTGTATGGGAATACCCTCCCTAGTGGTCCGATCAAACTGAAATATCGACAATAAAAGTTTCTGATGTACAGCCACCAACCATCCAAATTTTGGGATTACTGGATCGTATAGCTGCCATACAACCGAAAATGTTTCTTGTATGGGAACCCCTTTAAGTTTTTGAAAATATTTAGATTTTAGTATTTGTTGCTGTTTTCCGGATAGAATTACACATTCTGTGGAAATTTCAACCCTCTAGCTGTTACGGTTCATGAGATATAATTCAAGGACGGACGGACAACGAAGTCTCTGCAATAGGGTTTGCTTTGGTTCCCTTTGGGTTCGGAACCCTAAAAAAGGGACAAAAAAATCAGTAAAGGCAGCAGCAAAAATTAATTAAAAAATTGAACGAGCAGTGAAAATGTCCTTCGATAAATTTGCTACAATATTTTACTGTATTGAATCTACTAGAATCTCGTATCTATGTCGATAAACTTTTCTATCCCCCATTTCATTTTGATATCTTGATTTTTTTTTTTTTTTTGTTTGTTTAAGCTTCCTTTATATTTTCATTTTTGTTTTGTTTAACATCGAAGGACAATCAATTGAATCACATTGCTGCAGTGTAGTAACCTGCAAAATGTTTTGTGCAATGAGAATAAGTAGCATCCTTTATTTCAGAACAAAGTACTTACAATCTCAATAGCAGCAGCAGAAGCAGTAACAATAACAAAATTAAGAACAATTACAACAATTTGCAATATCGATTAAATCGTTGAAATCTGCATAAATATTGTTGTAATTGTAATAATGAAAAACGCCACAGGAAACAGTCAGTGAGTGAGCAGTAGGAAACATCGAACAAATGAACGAAGGAAGAAATGAAATGAATGAACATACATACATACATATGAATGAGTCTAAGCGGATTGAAGTAAGTAAATTAAGTGAATCAGTTTACGGATACGAAAATTATATGAACAAAAATTCAACATAATAAAAAAGGAGAAAAGTAGCAAAGGCACATGAACATTCAGAAATAAGTAGTCGTCGTCGTCGTCGTCGTCGTCATACTTATTAAACTAAGCGGATTAGGGCGCGTCGTCGTCGTCGTCGTCATCGTTGTCCTTGAATATTTGTGATTTGCTCTTCTAGTCATGTATCACATATTTTGCATGAGCTTCTTATACAGAGAATGATTACATGCTACATCTACTTCTTCCTCAATTCTAGATACTTGTACTAAGTATATTTCTTTAGAATGCAATTTGTTTCTTTGATTGATTTGATTTTTGCGCTGCTTATCAACTTTGATTTGTTCTGGTTCTACTTTTAATATTCGTGGATGGTGTTAGATTGATTTGTATGTAACACACCCAATTCGTGTTTAGATTTAGTAAAACATTTTTCACAATTTTTTTTTTTTTGTTTTTTGCTATCTTAATGAAGTCATCATCATCACCATCATTATCACTATTATAATCTAAATAAGTAAATATGCGCGTGCGCAACAGCAACAGCAGCAACATGTCACAAAAGGCAACTAACTGAACATAATCTTGAGACACAATCTTGAAAGCCCAAACATACATATGTACAAATACTCATAGGTACATACATATGTGTATGTGTTGTATGTGTGTGCCTTAAAAAGTATCTGTTTATCATTTTATCTGTTTGTCTCTACGTCTTTGGGGCTGTTCAATTTAACTGACGGCATCATAAAAATTGCGACTTGCGACGCTATTAAACAGAAGACGTGATCAGCTTCATTAAAATCCTTTTTAGATACATAAATATGTCATCATTATAACTCAACTCAACTCAACTCAGTTCAGTTCATTTGGTTTAAATATTAAACTTAAATAAACTATAAATGTCACGTTTACTAGTTGAATATACAAAACAATCTAAAGTAAAGTAAAGTAAAGTAAAACTGGGTTCTTTGCTTTATTGTATTATTTTTTCAGTCTCCATTTTCAGGAAATCATTTGCTTATGTTTATTTTTTTTATTTACTCTAAATCAAATAGATATAGATAAAATTATATACTTGTTTTACAAAGAAAAAAGCAAATGATATGTAAAATTTTATTGCACTAAAATGAATTGTGTTGGAGATGCATCTTTTGGTTATAAATCACTTGATTTTTTATAGTGAAGTGCATTGCTTTTCTTTTTCTTTTTCTTTTTGTTTTCCTCTCTTTTATTATTATTTTTGTTATGCTTTTCATGTCGACGGAAGATGATGGTGAATGCCATATAAAAGTCTCATTTTGTTTTAATGCCTCTAGGCATCATCATCTTCATCATCATCATCTACATCATGATTATCTTGCAATGCATGCAAAACAGTTACGCCTTGTTAAGAGTTTTTTAAATGCTTTTAAGATTCTTTTGATATTATCTACATACATACATACATACATCTACATACTGTATCTATCTATCTATGTATGTTTAAGTATCTGTGCTTATAGTATATTGTATAAATCTAGAAAATGCGTAAATCTATAAATGAGTTTTTGTTATATGAATAAATAAAATGTTGCAATAAAATCATTTATAAACATCAGCAAACAGAACAATCTCACTCTGAGACTCTATAAACACAGTTCGGCTTGCTTTAGTTTTGGTTCATTTTCAATTATTTTTTAATTTCCTGTGAACCTCATTAAAGGTTTGTTTAAATGTTGTTTTATGGACAAAAAAGGAAAGTCATTAAATTGAAAGTGAAAGAAAAAAGAAAACTAAGACAAAACAAAAAAAAAAACATAAGCTTCGGTTCACCTTCATTCACAAAACAACACACACAGCTAAAAAAATTTCCCCCACAGAAATTATAATTTTTACGGTACTTTATATAGACAGACAGATATATTAATTATGGACATATTTGACGGATCATTAAAAATTTGGAATACAATTTGTTATATTGTTGGTTTTGTCTAAAGAAATGCTAAGGGTTTTTTTAAAAAAATGTACAAGTAGTCGGTTTTCTATTGTTCTAGAATACTACAAGGGCTATTATCCTTATATATTGTTTCGATTAATCCAATATTTTGTTATCTTTTTAAAAAGATTTATCAATATACAATGATTTATCTAAAAATATGAATTTATATCTAAAAAGTGTGTAAAATATTCAGTTTGTAAATCAAAGTTGTCTTGATCTTTATATGAGGATTACCTCTTCCAATAATAAAGCAATATATACTAATATGTACTTGTACAACAACAAAGTGCCTCTGTATCAAATTTTAGTTCAATCTGTGTTAAATTGAGAGTCTAATTGGCCCAGAATTGTATGGGGGAAAGTAAAATCAATTGATTCTCCTTGCCTTGTTGATGATTTTTATATAGGTAGACTTCATGGGGTCTATACACCATTAATATCAAGACTGAGTGACAATGAGATATGTGGAATAAATAGATAAGATTCTGTTGATCAATTTAGTTCTTTGTAAGTCAAAATCTATTAACTTTATTGGGCTTCTAATAAACACAATAGCTAAATTTGTTAATGGATTTAGTTATCTTGAGGTTTTATTATGTTGGATAGGGAAATAGATTGTTATTAGATCACTGGTTGAGGCAGGAGGAAGGAAGATCTAAAGGATGATATTGGTTTGCTGACTATTGCTCTGGTGTTGCACAGCGAGGTCGTTCTCAATCCTATAAACAGTGATGGTCTCTCCAAACGTAGCGATCTTGAGATCACGAGGAATAACTTCATTGCAAACATAGAAGGTCACGAAGAACTTTAGACTGAAACCTCTATGTGATATCAACGTTGGTAACCGCAGTGGATCCACCATACATAGATGTTACAGGTCCAAATTGGCCTTAGAATTGCCTTGAAGAGCAGCAACTTCTTCCGTAATGAGAGCTGCTATCTACTTATGTTTGAGTAATCAGTACAGGGACTTGAGCTTAAGGTTGAGCTGGATTCGCTTGTTAAGCAGATGTTTGCTTCAGTTAAATGTTCTATCCAGGGGAGCAGAGCATTTGGTTATATACTGTAGACTTACGCTAATGCAGTTTCGGATCCTAACTGTGTCAGTGACATGAGACAAGCTAAAGTGACAACAAGATCATTTAATTATACAAACATTTGAAGTCTGGAAAATGTAAATTCAAATGAGGAACTTGTTTTATTTTTCACTTATGTATTTCAAAAGAGCAAACAATACTCAAATGTGATGAAGTTCTCAAGATGTCTCTTGTAATAAATAATTTCTGATAAAAAGATAATGTATCTTTAATATTTATTTATTTCTGGTTAAAATTCAACACACTTTGTATCTTCATTTTATAAAAAGAATCCCACATATGTAAGTAGTATGAGCAATTTGACCTCATCTGCAATTACAAAAAAAAAACACAAAAAAAAAAAAGAGTATTTTGTTGCTCATTTTCTTGATGTTTGTTGGTGTTGTTTGTTCCTCATTTGGCTTTCCGCCTTTTGGCTTAGATAATTTTGACTTCCTGTTGTTATTCTGCGATGACAACACAAACTCATTAAAGATAATTGCAAGAAGTGAGTGGAGATGAATTGAATTTCCCGCCACAAAAATAAATTGCAAATAGAAAACAACATCAACAAAATTATCGCTTTTAATTTGTATATTTATTTGTTGTTATTTTGTTATGAATTTCTAATGATGTTGATCAGTCAACAAATCAACAAATTTTGGATGTGAAATCAAATAAAATATTTTTTGAAGATCATCTTTAGACGTCAGATACATTTATGTATGTATGTACATATGTATGTATTTGTATCTGTGTAGCATTTTTAAAGTTATTTATTCCAAGTATTACGCCGCTGTAGACTTAGAAGTACTTAAGTGAAATATGTTTATTTTCTTATGAAAATCGGTTAGGTTGGAAAAATAAATGGAATATTGTGTTTTTAAGAATTCAACGATTGCGAAATCTTTTTAAATTTAGCACAAACAACAAAAACGTTTCTTTCTTTCGTTACAAAAGTTTTTCACACTTTGTATTTCGTCGTTTCTCCATTTCCATCTCCACCACCTTGTTATTCTTTATTCTTAAGACTCCCCTCCCTTGTTGCTTGAGTTGTACTTCTTGGATCTGACTCACTACTCACTTAATCACAAAACATGTGCTAATGTCTAATGGGTCTGGGAGGCATCCCACGAACCCACCAAACAAAAACAAAAAAAAAACAATATTACTTTGGGTCCATTTTGTGTGTGTGTGTGTGTGTGTGTATGTTTTGATTGTTTTAGAAATTTACATACATTTTTACTTTTTATTGTTTCGCAAACAATTTTTCTTTTTCTCTATTATTTTTGTGTGATTGTTGTTGTTGTTTCTTTTGTAGTTTACATTTGAAAGCACTCGAAAACGGATGTTGCGGTCGACCTCAACCTTCGGCTCTTTACTTTTGCTTTGCTTTACATTACTTCGGGTGCCTCCTCTTCATGAGAAGATGCAAAGTCTTTCCATCTTTCATCTCTTCCCCTTCACTTCCATCATCTTCATCATCATCATCATCAGTCAGGAAGCATAGTAAGCTCAAATGAAACAGCAACAGCAAGGGCAACAATAAAACTTGCAAAAACAAAAAAAAAACCAAAGAAAAAAAAGATACAAATGTTGAAACGAATGAAGGAGAAGAGCCAAAGGTAAAGGAGGCCCACCAAAAGATTTTAAACAAACAAACAATACAGAAACAACAACAACAACAACAACAACAACAACAACAACAACGAGAATGAATGGATGGCAAAAAGAACAAATAACGGAAATAAATGGGCAAATGAGAACGTTGAAACGTAGATGGAAGGAGGATGATGAGAATGAGAATGGCATGCGATGCTAGCCTTCTGCAATATTGCAGTGTTTCATACTCAATTTGTTGCAGATCAAGGGCGGCAAGTTGGGGAAGGGAGAATTAAGAAATATCTCACAACACAACTGCGACACGCATTTACCTAGTTTTTGAAATATATTGTACAATTCATTGCAATTGTAAAAATAAAATCAAAATAAAAGCCATGCTACTGCATTCATGTCTTAACATCTAAAATTACATGAGAAGTTTGAATGTTAAAATTCATTAGTTGTTACAATAATAAAATTTAATATAAATTTTTTAAATTTTTATATTATTATCATCATAATAAGTCCGTCCATCTAACACCAGCACGATGTGTTTCCAAGAGTTTCAGACTCAGACTAAACTAAAGGAACAAATTCTTTATGCAAAGCAGTCCAAGCACAGTTGTAAAATATTTGCTGTGTACGGATATTCCTTTGCAAGCCGTTAGTCTATTATAGTTCTGCTATTGAAAGCTTTACCTTTCCAGCGTTTCTCAACTGTTACCACAACTTATATAAAATTGGATGTATATTTGTATGTTTCCTAAGGACTCTGAAACTATTAGATAGATTTTGATGAAATTTTCAATGAATTTTTAGCGTAGTTTGGGGAATGTTTCTGTAAAATTTGTTGTGTATGGGACATTTTGCATACGAGTCTTAGAGACATTTGTTTTTATTTACAAAGACATGAAAATATAACCATTTTTGATATTTAAGACTAAATGTTCCAAAAAAACATTCTCAATCGTTTGCGTATGTGTGCTTGAAGATGAGAACTATAAAGTAGGATAATCAATCAAAATTCTTATGCTGGAAGTAAAAACAATATAAATATCACTATGTTTCACTACACTATGATAAAGATTGATATTGCTTTTTGACCATATAAGGAGTCTTTAGAGTTGAGATCAAGTTTATAAGAAACTTATTCCAGTTTCAATATTAAAAAACATTTAAGTAGTGTGCCTCACCCTCATAAGCACAATAAGAAAGTAAAACTTCTTTAGCGAAGGGAGGAAAATCCAAAAATTAGAAAATGAAATGTGACAAACAAGTGGACGAATGACCGAAAAATAAAATAATTCTTTTGTATTAACACTACAATATTCTGTATTATTGCTTGACCATCTACTTTAGAAGTTTCATTTCCATTCATTTACTTGCCTAAACAGCTCCAAGATAATAAATAACAACGTCAAATTTTGATTATCGTCACATTTCATATTCATATTTTTGGGATTTACTCCCCTTCGCCAAAGAAGTTTCACTTAAATATTAATAGACACAAACTTTTAAAACTTTAAGGGTTAAAAAGCGCATTTTCAAAAAAGGAAAAAAGGTCTATGGTTCATTGGGATATAAATGCATGTAATGATTATTAACTTCTAGAGGATATAGCACGTGTTCTGAGACTGAATTTAAACCCTTAAGTTACAGTTTCATCAAAAAGGTTTGGGGTCTTTGCAATAAACCACAATATCATCCACTCTGATGTTAATCCATCCAATCCAATAATAATAAAATAGCTAAACACATTATTTTTTCAACAGAACACAATGAAAGTCGGAAGACGCTGCATCAGAATTAACAAGAATTGGGAATTTCCAGATGCACATACAACACAATACAATGGAAAGAGAAGTAGGAAGAAGGAGGTTAAGCTAAACATTCATCCTCATAAAGTACAAAACATATGTCAGTCAATCTATGTACGATATATTGTAAAACTTTGTAGTTGTTGTTTTTGTGTTGGTTTTGCTAATTGTTATTGATCATCGTGTAATTTATATGCCACTCAAGTTTGTTATCCCCAACACAGAACAACACAATAAATAAACTAAATGAAACTGAAACAAGACAAGTCATCCACGAACTATGGAATCATATGTACGTACATACATACATATGTGCGTGTCTTTCTATCCATTCATTCATCCATCGTATGGATCAACCAATAAATTATTCAAGCGCGCCTTTCTATGTTTAAGAAACAATTTCAGTGGAAATTTGAAAACAAAACAAAACCATTTCACTTAAATTTGAATAGTGTGAATCATGCAAATTGATGCGACGCGCATAAAGATCAGATCAATGGCAGATATAGTACATATAATAATTTGATCTTTATGTTGTTGTTGTTGTTATTATATTGATTATTTCATTCGTATCTGTTAGCATATTTATACTTGAACAGCCTCAGCGCAATTGGTTTCCTTCTTTGAAATTTTTGTCATTCAATTGTCTTATTTTTTTAATATTGGGGTGCAGTCAACAAAATACTTGGAAAGGCCTCAAATGGCATAGCATATCAATGATGATCGTTTCTTGGTATTTTGCTTTCAAAATACTTCTTTCTTTTGGGTATCATTGACTTTTAATTTATGCATTTGTGTTCAGTGAGGCGCCACGCCACGCCACGTATCCTGATTTTCCTTATGAATTATGAAATATGAGTAAGTAAATACTTAGTTGAACCAAAAAACATCAAATACTTTTGCACACACATATGGCATATGGTATGCATCTTGTAAACAAGATCTCATTGAGACTTTGTTCTAACTGAATATATACAAAAATGTATTGTATCTCATGGCAACTAACATTGAACCAGTTCATTGTGCTACTAAGTAGTAGATATAATTTTTATCTCAGTAAATAAACCTCACGTGTGCTTGCTATAATTTACCATAATTAGCCATAAAAAATAGCATTTAATGTTTCCATTAACAATATTTTTAATTCAGGTTTTCTTTTTTTTTTTTTTTTGTAGAATTTTGTCTAAATTCATAGAATCATGTCAAGTTGTTACAAAGTGAAGGTTGCCAGAGATTTTTTGATCTTTAAAATAAACTTTGCTATAATTAAATTACAATTTGAAAACAATTTTTGTTTCAAAATTTTTACAAAAATATTGTATGAGTTTTAAGAAAAATCAGTATTGATTGTTTTTTTTTTTAAGAAAAATTCAAGAAATTCTATTAAAAATAAATTAAATTGTCAACTCATCATTCATGCAGCAATTGATCAAAGTTCATTTGTAAGTTTTTTCCATATTCCATTTTCGAAATAAAAATTTCTTAATCGATTTCAAAATTTGTGAAACAGATAAATTTTCTCTCTTCATTCGATCGATCTACCAATGTGTTGTTTACATCGATTTGTGGCTTTATAAATTTATTTTATTGCTTTTGTTTATGAGTCTATTACTAGTTCTATATATTTATTACTAAGTAGATTTTTCTTTTTTCTTCTATAACAAAAACTTGTGTGCTGAATTGAATTAAATTTATTTTCTTTTCTTTTCTCAATTGTTTACAAATTTTTTTAAAAATGATTTCACATTTTGCGGATTCTGGATAAATTGAAACACAAACAGAACAATGAATAATTTTTCAAGTGTAAAAATTTTGTAGAAAAATTGAAAATTTTATTGCCAAATTTTTATTTCGAACACAATGAAATGGAAAAATTGGAAAATAGAAATAGAAAATTGTAGAAATTCGCAATTTATTTTTAATTACAAGAAAACAATTTTCAAATGTTTAAGCAAAACTAAAATTTGTTTTTTTTTTTTTGTTTAAAAATAGCACAAAGAAGAATCGTGTAAATATTTTATGGGATTTTCATATTTTAGGTTAAAGAACATAAATAAATATCAAGGGCAAATGGAATTAAATGGCATAGGGAAATGTTTTACTATAAATAGAATCCAAATGCAAGTTTCCATTTATATTGAACTGCATCCAAGCCCCCACCAAAATGCATTTCTTAAATACTTTAACATGGTTTTTGGAACGCCGTTTGATTTGGTTTATGGTCATGTTAATTCTATTTGTATAACAAGTACTATATGTAGAATCAATCTGCAAAAACTACGATGACTTATTGACCCGGTAGCACTCTCACTTGGGTTACACTACGCAAGGACATGTTAATACACGCATGACATTCAGCTTTAGGGACTAGCTGCATTGTCCACAGTTAATCGCATTTAGGCTATGCAGAATATTACGTCAGCCGGATTTTAATAAACCGTGACGTTGTTAATGTGCAAATTAATCGCCCCACCAGTCGTTATAGTGACGCATTGAATGTGCATCCCAAACTTCTTCCAATGGTTTTTACTATAAAAGATTACCTGAGAAGGTTGAAAAAGCTGGACCCTCCGGTTCTACGACATCACAACAATCATCAAACTTATCTTTAAATGTTCATAAATACAATTGATGGAATGATATCAAAGATAATTCAAATCTAAAATAAGAACTTTACAAATCATATGCCTGGAAGACCAAATGTCAATTAGGTATAATCCTTTTGATACAATACAAGGGGATTTACATATTCTACCTATCCAATCTTCCATATATTAAGGGGTTGACTGACTGTTTTTCTAGTCACCGCCTTTGTAATCAATGGACTTCCATAGTGTTAAGAATGAACTCTATTTATGACACCATAAAATATGATTTTACAATGTTGTAACATAAAATCCCAACCAGTTTTTATAAAAGACATAATCCATAGTAAGTTATCCAAAATAGTTCATCATTGTTCAATAATTTATAAAGCCTCAAGGGCAAAGAAGAAGAATTATAGTTTATACAATATATAAGTAGTTTACCTTCATAAAAAAGAGGCCTCGAAAGACTGATTTACATTAAACAGCATTTTAAAGGGGAAAACATTAAATGATGTTTAGTATTTCTTTTGAAAAATTTTATTGAAAATCATAAAATTAAGAAAATCATAAAATTTTCTTAGAAAACCTTAAGTTTATAAACAAAAAACCAAATTAAACTATTAGAGTCTTCTTCTACCTTGGATATGAAACATTTACATACATGGAGGTGGAGGTCTTGAATGATCTTTTATAAGATACATATTTATATTGTAGCGAGATCAATGAGGTGAGTTGCAAGAGTTTTAAATAAATTTTCTACAGTCAATTATAATATCTTTCTGTTAGAAAAGTTTATTACAAATTGTAATCTCAACAAAATTTTATAATAAATTATTTTTATTTTCTAATATTTCTAATAATTTTCGTATCAATGAATATGAGACACAAAATATCCAAATTATTATTCATTCATATAAAGTAGGATTCATTCATAAATCTTATGGAATTGTCGTCATTATTTCATCTGTAAAATCAATTAAAAATCAATTTAGCAAATGGAAAATTGTAAGTGACCAATATTTGAACTTGGAAACTCCATAAAAACTAATTTCAAATAAAATAAAGAAATGCCATTGATGTTGCTAACTCAAAAGTTATTAAAGCGTTGAAAATTTACAACTTTACTTTATGTTTCGTATTACTCATAATATTGTAGATATTTATTAGAAACACAACTATGTACATAAATACAATACTATAAACGACTACGATAATCTCGTCGCCCATTAATTTGATAAGACTCAATTACTTTCACAAAAAATTCAAATGGACAAATGAATGGAATGAATTAAAAAAGAAATTGGACAAACAATCAGGCGAGTATGCTATAGTTGTATGGAGAGATATCAACAAACGCCTCGTCTGAAGATATTTTGTTGTTTGTGTGCCTATAAATAATGTCGCGACTCGACCGCCTTCAGATTGCATCTATGAATCTTTTGCAATACTGAGAAAGTGAAGGACTGGATGCATGAATGAATGAGGGACTGAATGGATGCATGACTGAGAGAGATCGAATGAAGTGAATAAAAAAATTAGTGAATGACTGATTAACTGACCTGAGTACATGAATGATAATCAAACGCCATGCTGCCTGCCTGCCTGCCTTAATTTACCAAATGTTGGCGCCACCACAACACGTTGCAGCAGGTGATTTATAACTTGCCACCACCACAAAATAATCAGGCATAATAGACACATGTAGGGTATTACTTATCTACTGTAATATGTTACTTCAATAATAGTAAAAACAGAAGAAACTCTAACAATTAAATAAATAAATAAATGAATGAATGTTGAATAAATGCATGACGAACGTTTGTTTGGTTGTAAAGTCTTCCGTTTCTTTCTTTTTTAATTACTTGCAAAGTAATTAAAGATTTAAGTATTTCCAAGCAACAGAAATAGCAACAGCAGCAATAAGAAAATAGTTTAACAATTTTTATGATTCAAATGAAACAAGTTCAACCAACACAAAGTCCAAGTCCAAAATTATTAAGAAATTAAGACAATAAATAAAAATGAAAAAGTATACAAAACATTAAACATGAGATACAAATTCAAGATTACAAAAACAAAAAACAAATGAAACAAAATAAATGAATGAATGAATGTCTGAGTGAATAAATGAATGAACGAGTTTTTAAACTTTTAAAAAATTATGATTTTACGTTTGTTAATTTTTATATATTTTTTTTTTGGCAGCCAAAAAAAAAAAATGTAATCAAATAAAAATTGGCAAAAAAATAAAAAGTAAAAGTTGCGTGAACAAAAAAGAAGAGAAAAAGAAACATGTTAAACCTCGAAGACTTTCTACCAAAAATTTACTTCACAGACAAATTTTTCTATTTAATAATTTGTTTGTCAAATACTTAAACATTTCTATAGTATTAAATATTTAATTGAAGCAAGTCTATTTAGCAGAAAATTAATTCCCATAAGCCTATAAAGTTTAATATTAGAAGTATTCAAATTTGAGGTATCTTTTTAAATTTGCCGCAGGTTAGTTAAAATAGATCGCCACATGAGAAATACAACTGAGAATTTTTTCATGAAAATTATCTTCATCGATGAAGCTTTTTTTGAAGTTGGCGGCTATGGCAACAAACAAGACTATGGCAATTGGACTTTAGAAAATCCTAGAAAATGTTTGACAAAGTCAATGAAACCAAAAACAAAAAATAAAAAAGAAAAGAAAAGTGATAACTGTACAGTGTGAATTATGGTGGGTGCCATAATTGGTCTATATTTTTTAGAAAATCAAAAAGGCAATGCAATTGATGTGAATGGAGTTCGATATCGAGAGATGATTAGAAACTTTTTGTGGAATCAATTCGAAGATATTGATTGATGTGCTAGCTGAGGAGGAGTTGTCCCTTCGGAATCACCTTCATGAATAGTTGCGTGGTGTATCCGCTAAACCTCCATCCTCTTCCCCTTGGGCAACATATTTTCTCGGGAAATGCAGTATGCATTACTTCAGAGTAATCCCCCATGGCATCCTTCTAATCACCTACGTCTAAATTCTCCATATGGAAAGCTGCATCAAATTATTTAAGCTAAAGCTCGTCTTCTTGTGCTGTGTTTCTTCGTTTATCATATGCAATTGATTGCCTGCACATGAGAAAGTGGGCAGTCGGCAAGCATTGCAGTCGGGGAAGGCCAGTGAGTCTTGATGGGAGTCCCCTTGCCTCAGATTCCTCAAATTTGAACAGTCTATTTATAATAAATAAGAAAAGGAATATAAATTTCTAAACAAAACCTTTTACAGAATCACAAGTGATCAATTAAACAAATCTCTTTCTAAGATTTACAATTCAATTTGTATGCCCCTCACAATAAACGTGTAATTAATATTGATAAAATCAAAAGAGATCAAAAAATTTAACCGACATTATGCAAAATGATGACTTGAGACTCACCCAATGATTCTTAGCTTAGGCCTAATAAATACGAATAGGTGCAACCACACAAATCAACCTTTAAATCTGTCATTCTATAAATTGATATTGTAATATCAGACGTGACTCAACTTGAAAGTAATTTCGTATAACTTAACAGTAAAGTCATTTCATAAACATTTTAAGTGAGAATTTACTTAATAGATTTCAATGAAAAAAAAAAATTCTATAATACAGAAATTGTTTCCTAGGTAATCTAAAATCCTTATATTCCCCATTTGTCAACAAGTTTTTAAAATTTATGACTATATTTGGGATTGTCGGTTTGAACAAAAGGATTTTAAAAGTCTCTACTTTTCTAGAAAATACATAATTCTTAAGAATCCATTATTGGGTTTGATTTTAACCTCAAGACACAGACATTTAATATTTTAACATTCTTGGGAGATTATTTCTAAGCTTTCTCAATCTACTAGGACAAATGAGCTCTGACAAGAACTTCTAATCGAACTTTATGTCAATTTTATCAATATTTTATAACACAGGATTGGTTCTAGGGAGCTCAAGACTAAAACTAGACAAATAACTTTTAATCTACTCTATTTATAATCTATGTGAAAAGTTTAACATATGAAACTTTTTCAAGCGCCTAATAACCATGTCGTTTTCTATATGAAGTATCGCTATATAGTTGGTGTGGTTATGGATTTTGCTGATGTCTTTATGGATATAAATAGTTCCCACCTAACTCGATCCCAGTTTTTTGTTTTATCTATTTGCAATAATATTAGGTCTAAGACAAAGCAAATTATTGGTATTTAACTTTTAAGGAGAGTAGCATAACTACTTATATAAATTGCAGTTAAAATTTGCTACCATTTCAAAATAAACACCATGAATCCCAATCCCTCTTAAAAGATTCTTCTATTATCAACAACTGAATCACAAATCATTTCTTTATAAAATGAATAAAACGCTTTGATTTCTTAACCATTTAACATTTTATAACAGAGGCCACCAAGCCAACAAAGAAACTGACCTTATAACATCAAAGACTTTCCATTTCTTTAAGCAATAAAATTAAAAGTAAAACAAGTTGACAACAAAGATTATCTGCTTATCTTCTTCTTTGGGTCTGTGTTTATTAATTTTTTAAGAAGTTTTTATTTTATTGTTTTCCAATTTGTTTTTTGTAATAAAAGTTAATGAAGAGTGGCAAGAAATATTGAATAAATAAGAAATATAAATTTAAGCTAAACAAACCAAATTTTAATTTTATGTTAATTTCGTTTTTCTATTGTAATTGGGTGGCAACTTGATTTGGTTAAGGTAGGCACCCAAGATCACTTTCAATTGATCAATAAACAACACAACACAACAAACACATCATCATCATCATCATCATCATCAACATTATTTACAATACAAAAGCAGAAGATCGAAAATTTGAGAGTGACATTGACCTAGATATTGACAAACAGCTTCCAAATTTGTTGTTGCTGTTAATGAAGATATGGAAGGCATCGGCGGCTGCGTGTGACCACACAAGAAACCGGAAAAATGACTCAAGACTTTTGGAATAGAAAGTTTTTTGGTTTTTTGTTGGTTTATAAAAATATCTAAAGATGTTCATCATCACAAGGCTTTTGAAAAATGCATGCACCTTGCAGATCGATTTGTTTTTAAATATTAGAATGATTTTTATTTTAACTTTGATTGCATTAATCAAAATTACTTTGAATGCATTTATATTTTTTTTTTTTTTTTAATATTTTAATTAAATGCACCTCAAAGTGGTTAAAACATTAGCAGCATGGGGGCTCCAACACAAAAAACATCGTTCCAATCTCGATCTATAGTTGTCGTGTTAATTGCCAATTAGTCGCCGCTTTGAGTTTTAGAGGGAACAAAACAACATTAGTTAAGTCAATAAAAATACAAATAATAGAAAAACCATAAAAACAACACCAACCATAAATAAATAAATAAAAACTTAAATATTAATAATAAAATTAAGCAATCAAAGTCAAGAAATAATTAAGCATGCGTTTGCTTTTAATGTGTGGAAAAATGAACAAAGATAAAAAAACAAATCACTTTAAAAAAAATATTCAAGGTTTCTTCAAGTTTATGTCAGACAAATCACCGAAAATATTGTAATAATACAAATTTAATTTTAGATTTTGCAATCATTGAAAATTTGACTTAACATTTTATGTATTTTTATATACTTTACTTTATACTAAAGTAATTCACATCAACACTTTTAGTTTAATGAAGGTCAAGAGTGATTTACATAAAACACTTGTCAAGAGATCTATCTGCCTTATCTCATGGAAATAATGAGTGGCAATCAAGGCAACATTTGTAATTATATATACAACATGTTTTCGCAAGTAACAAGAGTCAAGTCATAATATTAATTAATTATCAAATCAATCTAATGGCTGCTCTATTGGTGATCATGGGATCATTTTGTGTTAAGAAATCTACACTCAATTGAGTGACAATTACAATCATGCCTTAGCCTTCCTTATTCTGCATCCATCCCACTATGCAATGGAAACTTTATAATCAACTAAGGAATAGAGATTTCTAATTTTGCACCTGATCAATCAATCAATCAATCAATTTGTTACATACATATGTTTAACATATCATTTCATGTATTATGATGTCCTTTATGTTAAGCTGTTTAATTCTTTTCATCTTTGGATTTCTTTATTGTGAAACTCTTTAGTTACAACGAGTAATAGTGATGCACGGCACCCCTGTGTATGAGTTCCTAATTAAATTGAATTCACTTCTGAGGTCAGCTATTTATTGATTGAAGACAAGATCAGACCAATGACCATACATACATATGTATATCCCATAGACTGGATGAAATTTTCTGAGCAAATTGTTCAGTTTATGATGCATATGATCCTTGATTGTATGCAAACTTACTTTTGCTTTCTCGAAATACTTAATGATCATTTTTTGAATACAGATTCTATGATTACTTAATTTCGCTTTTGCTCACTGAAATCCGCACAGATCAAACGTAGTTTTCTTTATTACTTCCCTTTTATTCGGTTTCAAAGAATCTTGCCAGATTTATCCATTGCAAATCTTCTCAAAATTTGTATTGTACATTTTGCTCCCATCGTTCGTCCATTTGAGATCAGTCTATTGCCTACTTGTCATATGTTTCCTTTACTTTTTGAAGAAGACAGCAGCTGAAATTGTGTAATTTGTCTTATGCCCTTTTCACATTTTGTTGAAAAAGTTGCTTACTTGTGGAAAATACATGATTAAGAACATTTTGCAGTATGTGCCAATAGATCTTGCAACTCCCTTTTGTAATTCTGCTATGTGTTTTATTAAAATTTTAACAGCTGATTTGTGTTTATGCGCAACAAAAAGAAAGATAAAGACTGGAAACAAATTGCGAAACTTTGGCAGCACTGGCAGCACTTTCAACAGACTGAATGGTCTGTTTGAGCGCAGAAAGTGCTTGCCAAGTGACTTCTACTGAATAAGCAGCCCAAAAGTAATTAAACTTTTACAACCACAAGCCTCAATTGCGTTATTTTCTCTGTTGTTGCTGTTCACTTTTAAACTGCTTGCTTATTGAAGCTGCTTATGCTCTACTGTGAAAAGGGCATTCAATTTGTCTATCAATATTAACATTCTTTTTCCAAATGAAGTGATTCTACTTATAATAAACAAACCATCAAATGTGAATTAGTTCTTCTTGTGTTTTCAAAGTAAAAAACTTAACACTTAGTCACCATATAAATTGATTATTTTGAAAGACTTTTCGAGCATTTTAAACCTTCAGATGACCATTTGAAGTTGGTCGTTTAATACTTAGTTCATATTATTGACATTGATTTGATGGAATAATTCCTTGCATGTGCAGAAAGAACAGACAAAGGAAGACTTTGAAAAACTAAATAATTCCAAATGAAAAATGTAGCCTACTTTCAATGAAACATTATAAAACATATTCAAAGTTTATGTTTAGTGAGTTTATTCTCTCTCATCATTATGATTTAACATAGTCTGACTTAAGTTGGCTAATACAATAATAATGTGAAGGCAAAATAATAATCATGCTAACTAAGGCAGGCAGGCAGTCATCATCATGATGAGTGAGTGAGTGAATGCCTTCATGCTTGGTTAAGCAGATTTAAGATTTTCTTCCAAATGAATGCATCAAGACAAATCATGATTTTGTCATCATCAGTATCAGTGTAACAAAGAACACTCGTATACTCATCATCATCATCATCAGTATAACAAAGAATATTATCACCATCAACAACTAAAAAACAAAAAATCATTCAATGTTTATGCAAAAACAGGCGTTTCAAGCCTTTTTCAACTCAACTCAACTGAACTCAACCCATCCAACCCAACACCCAAACCCTCCATTCCATTTTTCCATTCACTCATTTGTTGATTAGCAACAACTACAATAAAAAACAAAGTTATGGATAATAAAGGAACTCATGATGGATGGTTAAGGGGGAAATATCTTTTACCTTATCAAGGTTTGTGCCTTTTTAGCTTCTCCTTCCTTGTTTCCCACTCATGTACCATAAGTAGTTCTTTTGATTAATCGAAACAATTGACATTCTTCTTCTAACGTTAAACGTTTTGCAATTTCAATTTCCACAAAGTCACAAAAACATCAATCAACCTTCCCAAGCTTACAACATTTGTAAATAATAAAAAAAAAAATACAAGTATCATGGTCTCATAACAATTATTCATTCAGTCATTCTTCCATTCATTCATTCATTCTTTCATGGTTCCATTCATTTATTTATTGTGGCATCCTCTTGTAATATTAATATTTCTAGATTTTTGCTTTCATTTTCTTTCATTTTTTTGCAATATAAATTGATTTGTTGCTTTTGCTTTTGTTGCCCTTTGAATTTATTTGTAATTGTTTTATGCTTGAGTGATTTGTTATTTCCTCTTCTCTAATCTTCTTCTACTATGTTATGTTTTGTTGTCGTCTTTTGATTGCATTCACCCACCTACCACTTATGTTAAACATGATTATCAACATCATAATTACAGATTGGGAAATACTTAGTCATTTGTCTAAGAAGGCTAAGCCTCGAAGCCTAGTGAATCCATTCATTGCACATGGGAAAATAATTTTTCATATGATTAAAATGAATTCTTATTCAATTAATTAAAGATTTCCAAGTATCTTAGTTTATTTTATATTTATAAATTCCAATTTTGTTCTTGAAATTAACTGAAACGCGAAGAACGCAAGCTTATTTAACTTAAATGGTTTGTGTGAATTTCGATTTGCATTTAAATTGTTTGTTTGTTTGTTTGTTTTTTTTTTCTATTAAGCAATCAAACAATGTAATTATTTATTTAAAATTACAATATTTTCATGGTTGTTGAATAGATTTTAAGATAGAAAAAAGGTCCATGTATGTTGATTAATTGGAACGGCAAAGATAAAGAAAAGATACACAGAAAAATAGATCAGAAGAATATGCAGTTGTTGTTTTAATGATAAGACAACAAAAGCTAATTGCAGATAGATAAGATTGACACACATTTACAGAGTTTCATGGGAAACTCAAGTAAAATTCCTTAAATATAAAATTGTATTAGAAAAAGGCGAGAGCTGGGCACCTTAAAGATGGATATTTCCTCAATCAGATGATCTGCAGATGTTGATGATTCCCACAAGTTCATTTCTAAATCACTCGGCATCAAGAGACAGGTGAATGATTAGACACATATTTACAGAGGTAAATAGGAGACTCAAGTCTACATCTCATCTTAATCTAATGATGATGATTATGATTCCTAAGTCACTTAACATCAAGAGTCATAACTAATCACACTTACCTAAGACCACTGAGCAGATAACTAACACAGCAAGCGCTCTTATGATTAAATTGCAACCGGTAACGCCCAGCAGTCTTTATTTATTATTGCCTTTCACTAATCATTGGTCATAAGATGATAATTAATGTGGGTTAACCGTAGCAATTCTTTTCAATAGCTAGAGAAATCGAATGTAATACAGATAAAAGTGGGATAGACGTAAGGATACTTAAGTTTGAACAGAGAATAGATCAGCTCATGGCAAATCTGAAGAAGATAAATGATATCAAGGATGTCTACATATGTACAATAGATTAGAAAGTTTAATGAAAAAGAAACTTGCAATGCAATCGGATAAAGTATTGTAGATCAATCAACATTTACTAATATAAATGAATAAAGAATTAGATAGATCATTATTACAATATAATTACAAAAATAAGAGGTTCAATCGAGTAAGTAAGTAAATAAATATAGTAAAATATAACAATAGTTAATAAAAAAAAAAAATATATTGTATATAGATGAATTATTATTATATGTCAAATTGGATGTATGTTTGTCTTTTGCTTATGGACTGACGCACCGATTTTAATGAAATTTTCAGGGAAATTCTAGAATAGTCTGGAGAAGGTTTTTGAAAAGTTTAATGCTGCTCGGACGACTAGAAAAGTGGGAAGTGATGATTTGAATTCTGCATATATAGTCGAAAAAAGAAAATAGTGCCACCAAAAAAGTACCAATTGGAAGGAAAACATCTTAAGCAAGACAATTAACCAATGCCGAGGCGCAGCAAATTGTATCAGATGAACAAAGACAGAAAATAAAGAAATAAATAGCAATTCAGTAAGATAAGTTCTAAGATAAAATATTTAGTTACATAAATGCTGGAATAGTTCAATAAATTTTTGCTTACAAATACATGAAATGTTGAAAGATATTTCCAAAGATAAAATGTGGAAATTTTTGACTGAAAGAAACACACACATCAACAATCTCAACTAATCAACACAACTCTCTTGTTGATAAAATTTGAAAAGCATAACACTGAAATTATTTACTATTCCTTAATGAATGACCCACTTAAAATGATGATGATGATAATCATCAGCATCAGATTGCATAAAATCCCAAAAAAAAAAAGAAAAAGAAAACCAACCAATTTATTAGGTTGAGTTGTTATGAAAACACACAAATTATGATGGGGCTAAGAAAACTGAAAAATAAAAATAATAGTTCTATGCAATATTTGTCCCTAAAGACTCTTGAAACTATTAAATTGTAAATAAAATATAAACAAATGACGAGTTGCGATTGCTTCCTCAAGTCAAGTAAAGTCAAAGCAAATCAACCAAAAAAAAGAAGTAAATATTTCAATAAAGAAATAACAACCAAGACAAAAACAAAAATTCCCTAATACTTGAGAGTTAAATAAATATGTATTATCTATGCACATACATGCCATACATACATACATATGTAAATAGTATAACTTAGTACTTGAGCATGGTTTTTGATACATGGAATGCACTCAACAAAGCCAAAGGCATAACAACATACAACAACATGAAAGTATCTAACATACAATATTATTCTACATATGAACAATGTTTGCTTGCTTGCCTACTTGTGCTTGTATTTGTATCTATAATAGTACATGTACATACAATGCAATGCTCATTTGTTATATTTACATACTAAGAGCATCTATCTGTGTATCTGTGATTGTAGTTGTTGATTGTATTCAAAACTAAAGACTTTGAAATTGAAAACAAAATATTAGTAGTCAGATATTTTACATAAGTAAGTCAGTCAGAGAGACAAATTTGTTGAATGAATACTCACTTCTCATTCGTACAGCAGTAAAGTAATGAAGATGATGCAGGGACATACATACATACATACACAGAGAGGAGTGTGGAGTGTGGGAAGAGGCATAGATAAATGGACAGTAGACGTGGGATAGACAGCTTCTGCTGCTGCTGCACTGCCCTGCTTGGTATTAAATAAATATTTGCATGCATAACAAAATGTGGTAACAACAATTGCTACTTCCCCCTTCCTTCTTCTCTTCACACATCTTTTAAGCAAACAACAACAATAACAACAACAACAATAATAATAATAAGAAAAATCACTAATAAAACATGCAACTGACTTAGTCAAGACAACCAACCACAATCAGCCAGCCAACATAACAAAACTACTAATCAACCGTGTCAATGCAGCAAAGGTCCCAGGAAGAACAGCCTACCAACCAAAAACTAAAAAAGAAAACAGAAGGAAGAAGAAGCGCCCTTTAGGCTACCGATATGTTGTTGATTAAAGCCAACTTAGTACTTACTTACTTACTTACTTAACCAAAGGCGGACATCGTCGTTATAAAGATGTCACAAAGACTCAAACGTATGAGGAGTTTAGTATGTACAAAGAAAGACAAAAGAAAAGAGAAAAGAAGTAGCCCACTATGCATAATATCTTTGTTAACCTACGCATGTGACTGACTGACTGGGGTCTGTGGCTCTTAGGCTCTTAGGTAAAAGACTACAATTTAAAAGTTAATAAGCAAAACATGAATTTCTTTTAACCGAGAGTCACAAGACAGACAAATTAAAAAAAAAAATAATAAAAAAAAGTGACAAGAAAAGGAGTGAAAAATGTTAACAAATTTACGACTTAAATTCGAAATGCAAGCTGTCTCAAAGTCTGGCTGAGCTGAGCTAGTCTAGTCTAGTCGCGTCTCCTCTAAGTTGTGATCGGGGTTTTTTTGATTTAAGTCTCGTCTCGACGTGTCTCAGTTATTTTTTTTTTTTTTTTTGCTGTTTCTGGATTTGATTTAGACTAACTTAGTAGCAAGTTGAGTCTCGTGAGTTGAGTTTCCTTTTTTGGCTCATACTACCTCGTCCCAACTCAACTCAACTCAACTCAACTTGACTTTATTTCACTTTACATGGTTTGGCCAAAGCTTGACTTAACTTAACTTGACTTGGCTTGGCTTGATTTGAACTCAATTAGCCAACATGATTATGCCATTTATTGGCTGATTTTCTTTTTTTTTTTTGACTCTCTGTATCTTTCTAAATCTTTTCGCACTCTTAATACAATCGTGGCTTGGCTGAAATATTGTAAAATGAACAAAGTTTTGTAGTTTTCATTTTGTTATGTTTTGGGCGCGGAATGTATTACGTTGTGTGTCGTCAGTTCATTTCATTTCATTTTATTTCATATCATGTCATTGTCATGTTGGTTTTGCTATTAGTAGTAAGTATGTATATGTAAATGTATCTGTGTGTGTTTGTATCTATGTATTTGTTAGTTGTGCGCATGCTAACTTAACTTTTGGTTAACGTGACTGCAAAAACGAATGCGTTTTTTTGGCTTAAAATGACCATCACGCTTTTGAGCCATTAAAAGTAGTAGTAGTAGTAGTAGTAGTAGTAGTAGTAGTAGTAGTAATCGTCATCATGATCAACATCATTGACAATAACAACATCATCATCATCATGAACATCATGAACATCATCAGCATTCAAGGCGTTCAACTATTACAACTACAAAAAAAAAAAAACTATATACAATTTTCAGTATTGCCAGCATACGCAACTCAACTGAAATCTTTGTCTCCTATGAGTATTTTTTATTTGTTGTTATATCTTTCAATGTTGCTGTTGCTGTTGTTGTTGTAAATATTGCTTTTGTGTCATAAAATTGGATTATGTGAACATTTGAACGTAGTCGTCATCATCATCATCATATTGCTTCTTTTTTTTTTTTTTCATTGTACTCTTTTCTTCTTTAATATTATCTCAGATGAACGCAACCGACCTGTTTTCCGCCTTCATTTTGTATGTTTTCTTGTTTTACGTGTTTGTTTGTTTTGTGTTATTCTTTTTTTATGCGCATCTTGAACATGAAATTTGCATAAGTCGCGGTCAAAATTTCGACTGAGAGAGAGAAACAAATGCCGCAGCCAGCAATCACAGTCGCAATCACAATCACAATCACAGCCATAACGACGCCAACGACGCCTTTGGCTATTATGTAGTTTTGTAATTTGTTTGTTTTGTTTTTGTATCTTTTATTATAGTTGTTGTTGTTGTTGTTGTTGTAAGCTTTAATCATATCATAAACTTTGTTAGAAGAATGTGGCAACCATTGAGAATATTGTTGTTGCCACGAGAAATGGTGGCTTTGACGAAAAAATTAAACTTAAAGTGGTTTCCAGTGGCGTGTTTTGATTAGAGGATGCATTGGGAAAAGCTACTAAGCAAATAATTGCCATGTTGGATACAAATTATTTAAGAATGGCGACTCCACAAATGACTTTGAAGCCTGCAATCACATTAAACAAGGTTATGTTGAGTGTTTAGTGAGATTGGAAGGGAATTGTCTATTAAGAGCCGCTCCAACCTGGTAAAACGGTTAATTCGGTCTTCTTTTGCTCACAACTCGATCACTTGAAGGAAGCAATCCAAGAAAATTCATTAGAATTGACCTACAGAAAAGGGGTTGTGTATCATCATGACAATGCCAGGCGACACACAAACATATTTGATGACTCGGAGGACAAAATGACGGAACTTAATTAGGAAGTTTTGTTGCATCCACCGTTTAGCCAGGATCTTGTACCATCAGACTACCATTTATTTTGGTCCCTGTAAAACTCTCTTAGTGGTAAAACATTAGTTAGCAATCAGACCCTCTGAAAACCATTTGGCCAAGTTTTTCGTCATACATCACAGCAATTCTACACTGATGGGTTTATAAAGGTGCCAGAAAATATGGCAGAAGGTCATAGATAATATTGGCCAATATGTACTTCATTAAAATTGGTTCAATAAAGAAAATGTTTGTTCCAAAATAGACCAAACACACCAGAAAATTTAATTCTAATTTTACAACAAAAATAGTTCGCGTGACTTTCAAAATTTCTTTGGTTTGAAACCCTTTTCTGACACAATTCGGAATCCTTCATATCAGGAGAATATCACTGATCTTGGAATTCAATTGTTTTATCTATGGTGTCTCCTAATGTTTCTCTTATGTGATTCCCCATCACAGATCTATGCGCTTACATGGAAATTCAATGGATTTTGGTTCTTCTCTTTTCCAAAAATTGATTAGATTTAGTACATAATAATGTTGTAATTAAAAGTAATATTGTAAGTATATTGAAACCTCATGTATTTCAAATGATTTGAAATTTACAAATTTGATCAATGAAAAAATGTCATTTAGTAAGTACATTCAATGTTGAGAGACCCCTTTTTTTTTTATTGGAACCGTTATCATTTGGCCAAGTTGCCCCTATAAATACTCGCCTATGTTAAAAGTGGTTTCTTTTTATTTTCTTCTTCTTTTGATGGCTCTAGGAAATCTGCGTTATTTCATGTCGATTGCCAAATTATTGCTGTTGCTGGCATGTCTTGAATGTTTGATCGTTGAAGCGTTAAGGAGCTTGCGTCAGTTTCGCGCTGCTGCTTTCTGTCTTAATAAACAATAAAAACCACCTCTGCGACGCGCACTAATCGCGTAATCATTTTTTGTTAACAGCAAAAAAGGAAAGAAAGAAAACTTGAAAAAATCGGCCAAGTGCGAGTCAGACTCGTACACGGAGGGTTCCGTACCAGATGGGGGTTTGTATGGAAGGTACTCTCCCTAGTGGTCTCATTTTACTTATTCCAACAGATGTACAGCGCCTATACTAAACACTTAGAGTGTCTAAATTTCAGTTCAATAGTTCCAAAAACAAAAAAAATTTCGAATAAGAACCTGAATTTTAATAGGGTTTTGTATGGTAGGTACCCCTCCTAGTTAACCGATTTGACTGATTCTGACAGATTTACACCGCCTATACTAAACACTTATAGTGTCTAAATTTCAGTTCAATAGTGCAAAAAACAAAAAAGTTTTTCTAAGAAAAACTTGCATTTTAATGGGGTTTTGTACGGGAGGTACCATCCCTAGTGGTTCGATCAAACTGAAATTCGATAGTATAAGTTTCTGAAGTATACCCACGAACTACATAAATTTCAAGATCATGGGATTACTGGATCGTATAGCTGCCATACAAACCAAAATGTTTCTTGTATGGAGACCCCTTTAAGTTTTTGAAAATATTTTAGTTTTCGTATTTGTTCCTAATGCCCGGATAGAACTACACATTCTGTGAAAATTTCAACTTTCTAGCTATTACGGTTGATGAGATATGACCCGGACGGACAACAAAGTCTCTGCAATTGGGTTCCCTTTGGTACACTTTGGGTCCGGAACCCTAAAAAACAAATAAAAATTATGCTTTCATTCCATCACCAACCACTTTCTGGCAACGAAGACTTGGACTTCTCTTGTTTCCTCATTGTACAATATTTTAGTTTATTTTTGAAGTCATGAAGCGTCTGAATCAATGCCATCACAATAACAATAACAACAAATGAGTGAAATAAAAATTATGTTGCAAAAAAGTAAGCAACATTGTATACAGTTTACAATAATAGTTTGTGTTTGTGTGTAATCTCGTAGCAACAACATAGACAACGAAAGCGCATGCGTAGCTGAAATGAAGCAAAAAAACCAACGACGACGACGCATAAAAAAACCCGATCGCATTTTAACTTTTGTTTCACTTTTCTTATATTACTTACATATACAAAAATACATATTCATAAGCGCACAGGTGAAGAGAGAAAGTTAACAAAAAGCAGCTTTGACAATAACAGAAATAACAACAACAACAACAACAATATTGTAATAATAATAACAATAATGAAGACGAAAGAAGAAGAAGCAGCAACATTTTATATTTTTACTGTAGTATTTATTTATTTACTTGATGTAGTTGTTGTTGTTATTATTACTATTTGTTGTTGTTATTGTTATTGTTAGTTTCTTCTGCGTTTCTTTTCTTTTATTATTTTATTACGTATGCGCCATGTCTCCTGTTGTCTCTTCTCTTTGATTTTATGTTGTGTATTGTAATTTTATATTTTGTTACTCAAGCAAATAAAAAAAAAAGAAGATGAAATATCATTCAACATGCTACAACAAATTTATATTGCAAATATTTTGGACTGCGAAAGAAAAAGTGAAAAAAAACGAAAAGGTGTAAATTTTCAAGTCCAAGAAATGAATAAGCGCTGTCTCTCTCTCTACAGGAAGCAATCACAAGTGAATAGGGGTTACAGTTGGTTGGTTGGTTTAATATGTCGAATGGAAAGACACACCACTTTGTTCTTTATAGCAATGGAGGATGTGCGATCAATCTAATCTTAGCTAATCCAGGTAAGATGGTTCTAGGGCTATGAGGAACCCTCATGCTATCAATGGATGTAGAAATGCAGCAACTCATTATGTCTCGACTTGCATAGACTACTAATAAAACTATGTCCTCACAAGTGTTTAGATCTTCGTCCCGGAATCACCCTATAAAAATCAAGAATGCATCAGTCACCTCAAAAAGCAAGTATACGACATGTATTTCTGCTACCATAAATTTGATTGACTGCAAAAGAAATAGAATTTTTTAGCCTAAGAAATGAAAGTACCTCTAAAGGACACAAACACAAGTCAATAATGGTAACATATATGTTGCTTTATTAGGTTTAGTGTTGAGAATACCGTATCAAATGATTTGTATGGTACCTACCCCCCCCTAGTGGTCCGATTTGGCCGATTCCAACAAATGTATAGCGCCTATATCAAAAACTTACAATGTCTAAATTTCCGTTCAATAGTCCAAACAAAAAAAGGTTTTCCAATAAGAATCTGAATTTGAATGAGGGTTTGTATGGGAGGTACTCCCCCTAGTGGTCCGATCAAACTGAAATTTCGACACTATAAGTTTCCAATCCATTTCCACCAACTATACAAATTCCAAGACCCTAAGGTTACTAAATCTTATAGCTTCCATCCAAACCCATATGCTTCTTGTATGGGGACCCTTTTAAATTTTTAATTTTATTTTAGTTTTATTACCTGTTGCTGTAGACCATTTAGAACTTCACATTTCGTAAAAATTTCATCATTCTACCTATTACGATTCATGACATAGAGCCCGAGGATGGATGGACAGCATGGCCTAAGTATTAGGGAAGCGTTTGGGCCCGGAACCCTTAAAAGAAACAGAAAACACTAATAGAAAATGCTAGTGGCTAAGTATAGACCTTCTTCCCCTAACCTTTTCCCATAACCATCCCCTCCTTGTATGCTTATATTGTTTTATTTATAGTTGTAAATAATTAGGCAATAATAATTTCTGAATAGGAAACTTCTAGTTTAAGTATAGAATAAATATCTTGAGAGTTCGTCTAAGGACTTAGTATGTAAATTAATTATGGATAGATGTACTTTTATTTGTATTTTAATAGTAAGAACATCAAGATTAATTAAAATAAACATGAAAAAAGAAAAGGTGGCTACAGTTCAGCTAAGCAAATCACACAGCAACAATAGTCATTTCAGAAAGCAAGTATACGACATGTTGTTCGTAAAGTTGTATCTTTTTTCTTTCTTGATTCTTGACTGATATCAGAGTGAGTGAGTGATTAAGTGACCCAAGTTAAAATGTTATAAGGTTCAAACTAATAAAATTGGTTAATGCATCATCATCTGTTCCAAAAATAAGAAGCCATTGGACTCTTCTTCCGTCCCCCTCAATACTCAATGTTTCCTCTATTGCATTTGCAAATTATAAAAATTATGAAATCTTGAACTTTTCCCGCCTCTTCTCATTTGTCATCATCAAAGCAACAAAGTGGTTAAAATGGAATTTTAAATTGTTTTATTTTTTTTTTGTCAGTATTTTTTTATTAAAAAATATTAAAAAAAAAAAAAAAACTGAATTAAATATTCAATTTTTTTGAAATTTTTAAATTGAAAAGTTGAAATTGCAGTCTCGTTTCTTGAAGAAACAGGTGAGTAGTTCAACAGTTTGAGTTTTTGACACTTTTAAAGCAAATCAATTTTATTTATTGGTTCCACACAACATGCAAACTAAACATGAACATGAATGTTGGATATTTTATTGAATTTGCTGTAACTTGAAAGAAATAAAATCATAAGACTTTTGTTGATGTTTAATGTAAAAACAAATGTACAAATATTTTGATTTTTTATTCAAGAAATCAAGGCGGGCAATCAAATTCTGTTGCAGAGGCGCTTTCTTATTTAGTTTTTTAATGGCTTGGGGTTATGATGATCCAGAATTCGATATCTAGGGGTCCTTTACTTAGGACAAACAGAAATTGCTAACTTATTATCTTTTATATAAAGAAAATATTGGAATTTTTATAGATATTAGATTATCAAAGGAGCTGCAATTTTGATGTATAACATACAAAAGGATCAACTGATGATGCAGAAAATAAAATATATACCGGATATTGATAATTTGAATTGAAGGTGGAACAATATAATAAGTTTCTTTTTTTAGAGATTTTAATGTCTTCTTAAACATATATTTTTTGGGCATTTAATTGCAAAATTCTGGACGGCAGCCCTGAGGCACCTTTGCTGGCTGACTCTGCCTTCTTTAAACTGCTAAGATCCTGTTGTGTTAAAGTAAACGAAATTTTGACTGTCGAGCTACGCCTATGAATAAATCAATGAATGAATTTCAGTTGAAGTTAAGTGAAGTTGTTGGTTGGTTGGTTTTTGTTGTTGGTGATGATGATGATGATGATGATGATGATGATGGTGTTGGCATTTCAGTTGACTTGAGTTCGGATAGTTGTTGTTGTTGTTGTTCATTACTTGATATTATAAATGTTTGTTTAAAATGCAACAGAAACAGCAAAAAACTAGGCGTGTTTTTGTATCTGATTTGAATCTGTTAAAGTTACTTAAAGTTGTGGTTGTTGTTAAAATTAAACTAGGAAGTAGTAACAGACATCAAAAATGAAACTGGATTTTTCTGTTTTAATGCCGTCGGCTTTTCTTCTTGTTGCCACAATCCACAATCTACATTAATCGCAATGTAACAGCATCTCCACATTTTTTTTTTTGTACTAATATTTCATTTCATTACATTTTTCTTGTTGTTGGTTATTTTCTTACTTTTGCTTTTTATTTTTCTTTTTCATTAATTTTTCACGTCCTTTTTAATGGATAGCAACAACATTAAATGAAATCAATACCAGATGCCGCACACTTAAGGTGATGGTGATGGTGATGTCGATGATGTTGAGATTGTTGATGATGATGATGAAGATCAAAATTAAAAAGGAGACAGACGCAAGGAAAAATAATAATAATATCAAGGAAATCAACTTAAGTAAAGTAAGCAAGTGACTTTCCAGAGCGGAAATCTGACAGACAGCAGACAGCAACATGATGTTGAACAGCACAAGGAGTCAAATGTTATGCTAGGCCAGCAAGGGAGAAAGATAAAGTAGAAGAAATACATATGCATGTATGTTTGTATGTGTGTATGTAAGTACAAATAATGGAAAATTTTGTTAAAGGAAGTAACTAAAAAGAAAGAAAGAAAAAAAACCACTACAACATAATTGATTTCTGATAAGCAGCCATCAACCACCATCAGCCACCTTGCATAATAAAGTATTTCGTTTTTTCTAATTTTATTTGTTTTGGCAAGAAAAGCGTCTCTCCTTCAACACACTCACATCCACCCTTCCACCCTTCCTACCACCTATTTCCTATACTAAGTTAATATTTCTTTCTCTCTATCTGCACACACTAAATACATAGTGTAAGTGAAAGTGCTTAACAAAGCAAATTTCGCGTTAGTGGGAGGTCAAAATAACAAAATTTCCAATAATTTTTGTTGTTGTTGCTGTTTGTTCTTCTTTCCTGTTGTCAATTGCCGCATCGCAACGCATTAAAAATAACAAAGAAGGAAGGCAATCACGAGATAAAATATATATGCAAGTAAATTAAATAAAGAGAAAATTGAAGAAAATAGCAGAAGAATTGATGAATGACTGAATAAATGAATATTGGTTTCTTGGAAACAATCAGATTATTTCACAGAAATTGTTTTAATTTTAATTATAAATAAAATTACACTAACCTGCTTTTCCTTTTCCTCTCTTTTTATGCTCTCTTTACATGCTTTTCTTTTTCATCACCATCTATCACCTTATGCAGCTTCACACACAACAAACAAACATTTTTCTTCTTTCTTTTAGTTTGATGCAAGCATACAAATTTCTTATGAAATTCTTTCTTTTTAAGTTTTAAATCAATCAATCAATCAATTAATTTGTTGTTGAATGAAATATGTTAAGAGGTTCCTCTTTTTTTTATTATTATTTTTATTTTAAATATAATTTATTATTGCACTTAATTAATTGGTTGTTGATTCGAAATTGGAATATTTATTTCTTCATTTTGCTTGTTTGATTGTTTGTTTTATTTTCAAACTTTTTAGGCTTTTTCTGCTTTTCTTTTTTGGTTTGTAAATTGATTTTGGAAAACTTGAGAATTGAAATTTATTATTTATTAAATTCTTTTCAACTTTCTTTCTTTAATTTAATTTGTTTATATGCTTCAAATTATATAATAAATATATTTTTTGCAATTAATTGTTTTTATATGATTTCCATTTAAGATTGATTATTAACAAAATTTATTTACAAAAATAGCATAGAGAAATGATTCACTTTAAACTTAAATTTTACTTTCTTTGACTTAGTAAGTTTTGTTTTGTTCTTGCATTTAATAATTTTATTGTTTAACAATTTAACTTTTATCAATATTTAGCACTTTGTAAGTGTGGGTTGCTTGCTGCGTGTTTTGTTTATGTTTGCGGACGTGTGTTTTTTTTTCTTTTTTGCAAATTAATTAAAAAAATAGTTTGCACGTATTTTATCATCATCATTGAGCAACACATCAATTTTATTCTTATATATCTTTATGATTTTAATAAATTGAAAAATCGAATCGATTTTTAAGCAAAACAATTCTAATTTGCCGACGGCCGAAAATATACGGCGCGCTTACATGTGCTCCCGTTAAAACCACAATGTCAATTAAAGAGAGAGAAGAGAATGGCCGATTAGAGAGTGAAAAAGTAACGAGTAGAAGTATCGAGCACGTCGGAAAATGGGTTTATTATTATTATTATTTCTTACTACCGAACAACAAAGCACCATTTCAACAGCTGTTTGCTGTTCTATGACAAAGCACTAAATTTTGACATTGCTAAACATTTGCCCAATAGACGGTGTGATTATTATAAAGAAGCAAAAGTTATGGTCTGCTTATTATCAAGAGGACAAATGTAATTCTATAGCCTATTTACAGTGCTTCGTGGTCGACGTTCACATGACCGGTGTTCCGTTGCCTTTTCTTTTGGTTATATACATGGAAAGTACGTACGTGCGAAATATACATGATTTGCAGCTCCATTGTTTTTTTTTTTATTACTGGTACATGTTTCATTAAAATTTTAAGAAAAATATTACATTATTAAATTTACTAAAGTCATCATTTGCTGTTTTAAGTTGGTGCGAAACAGAAAGTGCTGCCACACTGGCCAACAAAGGTAGCAATAATCACCAAAAAAGTTGGCAATATAATAGTCCCAAAGAAAGCAATACTTGTTACCAAAGGGGCAATACATTGTGCGTTCCCAAACCGTTTACGTTAAACGCGTCGTGATCGCTTCTTTTTTTTTTTTGGGCTTCAGAAATTTACATATTACTTACTTAAGTGTTGCTGCTCTAAACAATAAACTATAAGTTACGCTGAACTCGTGTTGTAGACCGCTCGAATCAGAACGTTGTCACTAACTTGTTCGGATGAGTTCAGCTTGCGTTCTCTCTTACAAATTCTGTAGTTCTCAAACAAAACACAATCATATTCAACAAGCTTCAGCATGATTCAAAAGGAAACAAAACTATCTGCTCTCTGAAACTCCACATCACGCGTTATCTCGTGCGCACTTTGATGATGCAGCTGGTTGCCGTTTACCAAACCATGAAACAGCTCTTTGCCATCGAAATACGACAGCAAAGTTGAAAACTTCTGAATTTATATAGAGATATATTTAAATACACTACAACTAATCTATCACTACATGCGTACACGACAACGTGTGTTGTGGAGTTTTTATTTCAAACATCATTTGATGGTAGCTTACTTATTTCAGTAGTATATGAGGAGGGTATGCTTATTTTCAAGAAAATGTATGAGTTGGCAGGGCACTCACCCACTTTGACGTTTGTGTGTGTTGTAAAGCCGTCAACATAAGTGTGATTTGCAGAATTTAGCTTCAATTTTACACATTTGTTTAACTTTGCAATCTATTTATACAAATTGAATATCTAAAAAAATTATTAAATATATAGGAAAATGACAGCAACACAAGCAAATGTTACCGCTTATTTAGCAACACAAAAGAAAACAGCCAACAAAGATTTAGCCGCAGAATGGACAATCATCGAAGAACTACACAATGAAAAGTAAATAAATTTAATACAATTAATCGTAAATTTAACCAATGTTTATTCTACTATTTAAACAATTTAGATTATATAATGAATTGACCATTAAACTAATTGCCTTTGTGCGCCATGAATCCCTTCAAGATGAATCCACTTTGTTGCAATTGTATCAGAATTTCTTATCCACCTTCGAGACAAAGTAAGTGTCATCATTTGAGTTATTGTTGGTGTGAGAGTAAATTGTTATTATTTTGTATTGTATTGATAGAATAAATCCTTATGGGTTGGTGCAAATTCTCGAAGTGATTGTCGAAAACATTAGCGAAAAGAAAGAAGCAATTGAATTTCTTGAGAAGGCCAAGGATAAAGTAAAATCTGTGATGAGGCTGTTTGGTATATTCAAGTGTTGCAGGGCAATATGTTTTTAACAAATCTAAATGATTTGAATGAAACTAAGAAAATCATTGAGGAACTCCGTGATGTACTCGAGGAGGCGGGTAATGTGACGCCAGTTCACGGGAAATACTATTTGCTGGCATCGCAATACTATCGCCGTGTGGGCAAGCACAGTGACTACTATCGTTGTGGTCTGCAGTTTTTGGGTTGTTCAATGGAAGACTTCCCCAAGGATCAGTGGCCACAGCAGGCTTTCTTCTTGGGATTGGCAGCTTTACTAGGTGAAGGCGTCTACAATATTGGTGAATTGGTAAGGATAACGAATTTCTTAGTATAAAATGTTATGAAGACAATAAATTTCTATTTTGTCCATAGCTGGCTCATCCCATATTGGACTCACTAAAGGGCACCGATAACGAGTGGCTTGTAGAATTACTGAAGGCTTTCAATACAGGCGATATAAAAAAGTAATTATATCATCTTAATCACATAGTTTTATTGTCTTTTTTATTTATGTCCTTTTCTATTACTTAATAGATTCAATGAAATGAAAAAGATCTGGGCTAAAATACCCGATTTGGCTGCCCAAGAGGTTAAACTGCGTCAAAAGATCTCCTTACTATGCCTCATGGAGATGACATTCAAGCGTTCGGCTACAGAACGCGCTATATCCTTTGAATCCATTGCCTCGGAAACTAAACTGCAACTCAATGAAGTTGAATTGTTAATCATGAAAGCTTTGGCCCAGGATTTGGTACGTGGGGAAATCGATCAAGTGGCTGGTGTCGTGAATATGTCTTGGGTGCAACCACGTGTCCTGAATCGCAGACAAATAGCAAATATGGCTACCACTTTGGACACTTGGATGGGTGCTATAACATCAATGGAGAAACTGATGGAATCCCGTGCCGCAGAAATCCTCACAAATTAACAGTCCAGTCCAGTCCAGTCGCGCATTAATACATTTGATTTTAGGGCATAAAAAATACATATATTTTCATTAAGTATAATTTGTCGATCATCGATCTTGATCAATCAATGGAAAGTAATTCGGAAGTTTTTGCAAACTAACTAAACACAAAACAAAACAGAAATCGATTAAAATTTTTTGATAAGTAAACAAATTTAATTGTTATTATTCTGTTTATTTAATTTATCTTAGAAATCATAGATTTTATCATTCTTTTACATTAGTTTTTCCTTATACATAAATATTTTTTCTTTATTTCTTATCAAAAACTCTTTCTACTTTGTCGTCTTCTTATTTCCACTTGAAGTGGGTCACATATTAGTCTCCTTTTTAACTTAATTCTGTGGTTAACTTAATTTTCTATTGTAATTTTGTTTTCTATATTATTTACAATTTGAATACATCATTATTTATATGGGGTGTGTAATTGTGAGTGTTTCAGATCCAAGATTTGATTCAAATTTTGGAATTTTGTAGAGAAGAAACACATGACTCAATCATCCACAATCTTTACTGTCTCTTGTCAATCTTATAAGTATAACAAGAAATCTTAAAGTCTAATTAGATGCTAAAGAGCTTTAAAGGTTTTTAAAAAACGCATGCTTTCAATCCTTTTACTAGTAACTAGTGGATTGGATCGTCCATTGAATATAGAATACACCTCATTGCAATGCCCAACAGTTGAGCACAACCACCACGATCAAATGTTTAAGCAACGCAATTTCGGTTCCGGTATGCGTGAGGTGAATTCGAACGAGGGCGGCCGGCGTATATCCTCGTGCGAATCGCGGCGTATGCGTTCCGGATTATGGCCCATCACAGCTGATAGAGATATATTACGTTTAAACAATTCCTCGAGCACAAGACGCTCCAAATCAAATAAATGCTCATCATATACTCCGGGTATTTCTTCATGCATAAACAACGCTAATCTTAATAAATATTCTGCATTATAACCACTTGGACCACGGCATTGGACAATTTGCTGCGCAATCATATTCGCAAGCTGGTCCAAGCCAATGACAATTCTCCGGGGTTGCTATATAGACATGAACTTCTATAGCTTCACCACTAAATGGTGTGTCATGTGAAGCGACGCGGGGAAAGAATTTCGTTTCAAGAGTTGCATAGCCACCTGCAATTGAAATAAGTTTTAAGTTAATTATTTATTAAACATATTTTAAATAAAAATTACAAACATATAAATTAAGCATCAGTACTGTATGGACAGCTAAAGTGTTAACATGCCTGGACCTAACCAAATCAATTTTTTAATGATCCGCTGACTTTTGTTGTATTGAAATCAAAATATTTTATTGTACAAATAAAATCATGGTACAAAAACTAATCCGGTTGATGGAGGAAATGCTCTGTGAGAATGGTTAAAGCAGAACAAATGTTTTCCAGTGGCATATGGGAGTTTTTTTTTTTTTTTTTTGAATGGCAAACATGACGGCAGACCGTGGAATGATGGAGGACCCTTCGAATATTAGCAGGTCTGCGCACTTTAACTGATGACTATAAATCCTTTCGTGTCAATTTTACATTTTAGAGATGAAATAATCAAAACTACGTGCTAAGGGAGATGAAATGTGTTGCTTTTAATAAAATCGAGAAACTAATCAGCAAAGTGACAGAATGAAAGTCATTATGAAGACATTGAGACGAACCAACAAAGAGAGTCGACGTGTACCTTGAAGGCTATTCCACAAATGGGATGAATTTGAATCTCTTATCTTTGGTGTAACAATTTGTATTTGACATAATAATCACAGTACTGATACTTAATTGGATTTAGTCCAAATCTCTGTAGGCTTCTTACCTAAAGTGCATTCACGTTGCTTGAGATAATCCAACGCTGCGTGCCCAGTTATTCTATAAGCACAACCCCATGTAATGCCCTGTAAATAGAAGAAAGAAAGATAATGATTTAATAATATTTGTATGTACAAGATGTAAATGAATCACCCTACTCTTATGACAGCATAAAAATATGCTCAATACAATTTACAACAACACACCATCAACCATAAGCATTTTCCGTCAAAACCCTCAAAGTCCAAAAGGCTCGATGAAATTAGGTTCATTTGCCCAAATCTTACGTTAAATTTAGTCAAGATGAATGAAAACAAAAACAAATGTAGTATAAATTGTAAAAGCCACAAAGTATGCTACAAATTTTCATTAATTTCTTATAATTCTCAAATGCTTTTTCAGTTTCTTGACAATATATATAGTTGATTTAGCCGCGATAAACACAAGTGCGTTGTTTTGAATTTTCCATGCTTGTCTCTCGGGGTTACATACGAGCTCCTGGTAGCTCTGAATTTATATTTGCCCTGGGTAAAGTCCCCGGGCCTACGATAGAAAGTATCAAGGCGTAATAAAAGGGGTTTTTAATTTCGATTAAACTCCCCCCGCCTATATTTCGCGGAAATTTCACCATATGTTTCGAAATGAAGAGAGAGCAATCTCGAATTTTAGCCATTTGGTATCTGCGGAAATCTGCCAGTACTCGGCTAAGTTATAGACGAGTGCGTGAAATGTGTCAAGCCATTACGGTTCGACATTGCTCACGTACACGAAATGGGGCTTACGTTGGGATGTTCAAATTGCGTGCGTTTACACTTTTTTGCATTTATGTTCTTTAATTACATTTAATTGTGGTTTATTTAAGAAAAATTTTACTTTTGTTTTGCTGGAGAAATTCACTTACCTCTTTGTCTTCTATAAGCGTTGCTACACGGCCAGGCTAATAAAAATAGAGAAAAGAGAAAAAAGAATTATGAATAAATATATGGAAAGACAAAGCATTTTGTTGTTTATTTATTCATTCTATTTTCATCAAAAGACAGAACAAATTGAACAAAGCACTAAAGTAAGAACGAAGAAAGGGCGAGCGAGTAACTAAGAAATACGACGATATACGTAAACATTCTTCCTTTTGTTTTGATTGAATAAGTTTGTTGAAGAAAGGAGTAAATGGGAGAAAGGAAAAGTAGGGTAACGATAAATGGCCTTGACTTATTTTCATTTAACATTTACTTGACGAAAAACTTGTACTTTGCCTTATTGATGTTTTATTGATTATTTATAGAAGAAAATCATTATAATTTATTCCATTAAAATGGAGAATATTTCATTAAAAAATATTGTAATAATAATAATGAAAAATAATAATGAATGTGAAAGTGTTTGCTAAATGTTGATACAATAATATCAACATCATTAAAAAGCAAAATATTATGTGTTGTAGGTATTCATTCAAATATTCTAACGTGCCTCAACCAGTTTCTATAAAATCAATAACAAATAAAAAAAACCTGAAAAGTCTTTGAATTTATAAATAAAACACATAACTGAAACGCCAACCCACCTTTGTTTTCATTAGAATGCTAATTAATTCATATTTTTGCTAGTTTTTTTTTTGTACCCTACATCGAAATGTAGGTAACAGGGAAGTTACGAGTAAGGCCTGTTCTGGATGAACTCGCCCCTGTGAAAAACAGTTTGTCTAGTCTATTTTAATGTACAATATCCTAGACTATCCTATTCTATCCTATCCTTTACTATCCCATACTATTCTATGCTGTGCTATACTATATACTACTATAGTGTATATCCTATCCGAAACTATCCTTAACTATTCCACACCATCTTATACTATCGTATACTATCATATACACGTCCTATTTTATACTATCTTTCACTTTCCTATATTATCCAATACTATTAATAATATCCTATCTAATACTATCCTCTACTCTCCAATACTTTCCTATACTAAAATATACCATCCCAACCTATATTCTCCTATTCTATTCTCTTCTATCTTATATATGTAAATACATATGTTAATATAAAAGCTCCACAAACGGAATCGACTCTACAGTGATGTTCATTTATTGATAATCTGTCTGGCGATTTCGTTTTCCGGAAACTATTAAAGTCACAATTTAAAATCTTGAATGTAAATTGTGTTGGGAAAAGAACTCCGATGAATATTGAAACATAGTCATGTCCGTTGATATTTCGTATGTTCCTGTATTTGTCACATCTTTTGAAAGGAAAATCCATTTGTAGTAACAAAACTTACAAATTTCTTATGATGTTGAGAGCCTCTATCTACGAGTATGTATGAATATAATATCAATTAATGTAGATAAGACTATCCTACGTTGTCCTATCCTTTCCTATTCCATATGTTCGTACTAGAAGATGCTTTTCTATTGATCTGTCTGGGGAGTTTGTTTTTCAGAAGTCTTTATTTGGTATGCTTTGGAACATTTGAATGCAGATTGTATTATAAAGGGAAATAGTACAAGGTGATCCCTAGCTGATTTTGCCAGCTTCAATAGAGACCTAGTCCCAACACCAAAGGAATGAAATTCCGTATATTTTTTTCTATGTTTCTATGCAGGTTGAGTTAAGTATTCAGGTTAGGTTAGATATTTAAATCCTTTTTATTGATGATAATAATGTAATATCTCCCACATATTCTATCTATACATCTTATGTCTCCTTATACTGCCAGCTTTAAAAAGGTCTCGTTTTCAACTACGCTGTGGTGTCGCTAGATAGATTTTTACTAATTCCCATCTTTTTTTTTTAAATTTTTCTTTATCATTGTCTGCCTACTTAAAACTCTTATGACCTTCTATTAAACATGATACAATAATATCAATTATTATAGATAAAATGATATATAGTATCCTTTCCTTATTATTTCCCCATACTTAAAACCTTTTAACGTTACAGGGTATCTGGGTATCCCCATCCATTGGACTCTATAATGCTTATATAATAATATTGTAATTGGCTTTTGTTATTGATGTGCGCCCGACACAACTATTTGTTCAAACGTTCTAACTATCATTTAGTCTAGAGAGTCTAGACTACTTGTATCTGATTATAAAAACAAATATTTTTGTTATTTTATTACCTTTACTAATAATAAAGTAAAATAACTTTATAGAGGCATTTCTATTTTAATAAAAAGATTTAATTTTTAATATCTTTTTTAAATATAAACAAATAACAACAGCATCACCACCATCATCATCATTAGCATATTCATCATCATCATAAACATCATCTGTTAGAACAATTAAAAATAAAGTATATACAAAAAACAAAAGAAAGGTTGACAAAAGGGAATGAATGTGCTGTTCTCGTTATTTCAAATCAAATACTGTTGACCTGATAATAAAAAACCATTTAAAAAACGAGAAAAGAGTGTAATTCATATTTATTTATATAGAAAAAACGGGGAGATATCGTGGATCAAGTAAACAATGGTGGTGTGTTTCATTTTGATTGGCGTGGTGTGGTGAAGCATGGCGAATTGAGAATAATGGTTAATTAAAAGAAGTTGCACTTGCCGTATATTTTATTATAAAGGCGACACGACAGACTATTTCTACTGATAAAAATTTCTAATTGATAATACAAAATTTATCGCTTTCTTAATCTCAGAACAAAAACTACAATAAATTGTTCATTGTATATGTACAATACGTGACTTACCTGTTCTTCAGTTCCACGATGTGTGACATTTCCTTGCCAGAATCTTCTGACATAGCCGCGTATATAACCCGTTATGCATTTGTTAAAAGTGAAGCCAGGAAACCAGCAAAGTGAACCATAACCAAATACCCAGCAGGCAGGTTCATTTAGGTTTCCACCTCCTCCAGCACCATCTTGATTACCATTGTGATGATGATGATGATGATTATGATGATGATGTCCATCAATATTGTCATGTACTTCATTCTCTTCTTGTTCATTATCATCATCCACTTCCATCAGATTGCCATTTTGAAAGAGATCAGCAAAGTGAGCAGGTGGTGGGGCAGCATAGCCATTATTGCCATGAAGGGCAGCAAATCCATTGCCATTAAAATGAGCTGCCATTTTGTTAACTTAGTTTATTTATTCAGATAAAAATCCTGCTTTTTCTTTTCTTTTGTGTTAACTGTATATAGTATTTTGTGCTTTAGTTTCGCTCCTGAGTTTCTTGTTCTGTTGATTGTTGTTTGATTGTGTTGGTTGTGGTTGTATGTGGTTTTCTCTTTTTCTTTTTAGTATTTTCTTGATTTTGTTGCCAAAATTTTAAAATTTGGAATTTTGCTAAACTGCTGCTGCTGCTGCTGTTGTTGTTGTTGTTGTTGTTGTTGTTGTTGTTGTTGCCAATAACGCTGCACATCGAAAAATTAAAAGCTTTTGAATTTTTATTACAAATATAAAAAATATATCAAATTATGGAAACTTCTTAGTAAATAGAAAATAGAAGAGTTTCATTCTTTGTATTTTCGATGTGTTGCGTTTTAGTAATTTTCATTATTTATGGTTCCATAATTCCATGTTTACAATGTCCTTCCTTTGCTTCGTTTTTGTATCATAGATTGTTGATTTCTTGAGTTTTTCTTCTTACTTTTGCTTGCACATTTTCATTTTTGATATTTTATTTTTATTTGTTTTTGCCTTAATTTAATTGGCTGCTTTTACTGTTGTTATTGTTGTTGTTGTGCTGCAAACAACAAGAAAAAAAAAGCAATGAAATTTTGAATAACAAAATAACAAAATTTATTAAAAAAAATTAACAAATATAATTTTGACAATTATATAAACAAATTTTCAAAATCTCTCTCTCACTTTCTTTCTTTTTTTCTCTTCAACTAACTTTTAGTATTTTAGTAAATATATTGATTGATAAATGTCTTTAATATCATTGGATGAGAAAACGAGTTTAGTTTAGTATTTCAGAAAATGAGTTCCGCAACCGGCGATATATTGCAAGGCACTGAGCCACGCCACAGCCACAGCCACGCACAGCTGGCAAAATACAATATTCGAAACTACAAGACCAAAAGCAAATGAACGCTAAAAACTAAATAAAATTTTAGCAAACACAAAAATAAAATACTAATACAATAAAAAATAAAAAAATAAAATATTTATGACGTACGCGCGACTAAATAGAAAAATTAAATCATATGGTGCTGAGTGACAAAAAATGAGAAAGGGAAGACAACATGGGAGACAAGGGAGTCGACAGGCGGATTGAACCGACTGAAACTACAAGTAAGTAAGTAAGATCAGCAGCCATAGCAAAATTAGTAAAGAAAGAAATACATACAGACAAAATTAAACGAACCCTAAGCCGAATGAAGAAACATGCGAACGAACGATCATCTGAATATATTGTTGTATTTCACTCGGCTGGTACTTCGACTGTAGTCTATCGGCATTCATTAACGAGACTCTCAGAAATGAAAAACAAATATCACACAGAAGCATACAAAAGCTTATTAAAGTTTGTATGAATGTAGAGTAAGTAACCTGGTGCCATTAAGTTACTCACTCTCCTTCTGAATAATCTCTGAGACAACAAACTTATTCTCTTTTTTTTGCCCATTTGCCCATTTGGTTATCATAATTTTTGCTTCTTGTTTAAATAAAAAAGAAGCTTGTCTGAACTATTTATTTTGTTTTTATAAAATTGCTGATGTTTTTTGTTGTTGTTGTTGTTATTGCTGCTCTTGTACACTACACATTTTTAAATGAATTTAGTTTGTTCCCTAAGTGTGATTTCCTGCAGGAAAGCTTAAAATAAATACATAAGTGCTGCTAAGTTGCCGATCATGAATAAACGAACCCCTGGAATGAGACTAGATTTTTCTTCAAAAAGAAGAAAAGAACTTAGTTTGTTGAAAAAAAGGAGGTTTGATAACAAAAACGAAATAAAAGTAAAACTTTGGAAAAATAAGGGATTGAAGACAACACAAATCAAAGAACAAATCAATTTTGCAACAATAAAGTAATTGAAAACCATAAATTCGAAACAAATTGCACATTTGTATGAGGGTCAATGATTGATAAGACCTTAGAAAAAGATATTTTTTAAAAAATTTTCGTCTTATTTCTCAATTAATTAATTAATCCTTTTAGCTCAATACATTTAAAAAAGCATTTTTCCAATTTTTTTTTTATCCCTTCCATATAATAGGTTTTCTCAAAGTCAACAAAATAGGAGTTTGCTTCAGTGATTACCTCCTCATTCCACTAAAATCTCTTAACGCCGAACCATTTCTTCAGGTTTGAAAATAGGAAAAAGTTGCAGAGGGCTAAATTTGAAGCATATGCTGGAAGGGGAAGCAGTTCGTAGGTTAATTTATGGATTTTTTCCATGGTAACTATACACGTTTATTGGCATGGTGGAATAGAACATTTTTCTTCACCAAATGCGGTCATTTTTGATTTAAATTAATGTCGATTCTGTTTTACCTTTGCATCCCTAAAAACTATCGCCATTGCCTTGTTGGCCGAGAGATCCACCTTAGCCTTCTTTAGTGCACGTTCAGCCGAAGAAGTCCAACAGTCCAATATCATTCCATCGATTTAATCGGCGATGTCTGCCGTTATTACCTCTTTTCGTTGAACTGAATGTTCGGCGTCACTTATTCTGTTAAGACCCCAAAGAAAATTCAGTTAACTTCTTCATAACCATTGAATTTGATGGTGTATATTCTCCAATTCCTTGGTTTCGGTTATTGTTTTTTTAAGTATACAAAATTGAAAGTTTAAAAAATTATATTACAAGAATAGAATAGGATAGATAGACTGCTCGTCACATGGCCTTCAGCCCTTTTTGATGCCTGATTTGGACTGCTCCTAGCATGAGAGACCCTACCGATAGCTAAAGCTACCACCGGCTTTGTCCTCACGGTCCTTACACCAACAGAGCCCCTTTCCATGACAAGCGGCAATCCAGAATGAGGACAATAATATCACATACCCCAAGAAGGTTTGCTTTGCCGAGTTATGTGGAACTTCTATGCTTCCTACAGACAACGTTCGACTTCAATACTTGAACAAAATGACGTTACAATCCTTTGGGAATCATAATAATTTTTATTTTTTATATAAAGAAACTTTTTATTTTGCATTAATGAAATAAAGAGCATTTAAGCTTCTTTAAAACTAAATTGTTTATTTCTGTAAAAACCTAACAGGTTTCTATTTTCTTTGTGTTTAAAGTATCAGTGTATTTCAACTTATACAGTGAAGCTCACTAAATTGTATTAAATCCCAATCACAAATAATACAATTAAATACTTTGTATTTTAATTTTTAGTATTAAGACAAAAGTTCGTCGGCACATTAAATTGGAAAGCTAAGAAATCTAAGAAAAAAACCCAAATAAAATTATTCCTAAACAAAAGAAATAACAAATACTTTTCATATTGTGTTTTAGTTATCGAATGTCTATAAACATCTAAGTACAATATAATCATAAAATGACAAAGCATTTAAAAGAAATCCATTAATTCAAGTGTTTTTTTTCTTTATGTTTAAAAACCACTTCATTTCTTTTATACAAATTTTTATCAAAAAAATTCTATAAATAAAAATAAATTATAATTATTAAATTTGTCTAGCAAAATGATAGAGGAACTTTTATTTATGAATTTATTTATAGAATTTTATATGAATATTAATTATTTATAATTATTTTCAAAAAAAAAAAAAAATAAAATAAAAATATTACTCATACGCCCAAAATTTACAGTATGATTGAACTATGATCAACTCGCATAGAGAAGAAGACAAAACATTGAATACTTTTTGCTTAGTTTAGCATATTGTTTGCTTTTCATTTCAAAACCCCTCTGAAATCCCTCAAACCCACTAAAAGATTAATTTGAATGAATTCTGTTAGTGTCTTTCTTTTTCTATCATTTTCAATTTTATTTTGTTCTTTCGTCTCATTTTAGCGGCGCGTGTAGTGATTTTATTGCTTTCGTTTCACGTCTTTTATTTTCTTTTATTTTATTCATTTCATATTTCATGCAGCATGAAAATGAAAAAAGAGAACAACAAAATTTTGAAATAAACAAACGTACAAATAAAAACAAAGTTAGAAAAAAATAAAAATATATTATATAACATAGAAATATATTTCCTAGGAGCTTTGAATATAATAAATTTCTCTGCCACTTAAATAAATTTCAAAAATTGTATTTTTAATATTTTTGGAAAGAAAATGTACACATGTTTGCTTTAAATTCTATTCTTTCTTGTGTTTTGTTTTTATTACATTTTGTTTTCATGTGCAAATTCTTAATAAAATCGGAAAAACAATTTTGACCTAAATAAAATTGTGATAAATTTTGTAAATGTAAAAACAGAAAATCTACAAATTACATATATGCGAAAATTGGAAAAAGCGAGATAAGAAAATTTGTTGATATAGTAAACTAAAAACACAAAAACATACAAAACAAAAAAAGTTCAAAAACCTCAAAATTCTACAAAAACTTGAGTTTACATTTAGATTTTGTTCCTCAGTGGAAGAGAATTTTTACACTTGTGATTGAACTGTGATTGTATTGCATGAAGCATGTATGGGAACATGATAAATTAGTGTGGACCTATGTATACACTATTTATTGTGGTTTGAGTAAGAGGGTGGACTGATAAACTTGGGGTCTCGACAAGAAAAACACTACCCTGCGCGCGGTTCTACGGTTCTCTCGGCCAAGGGCTTCGAGTGATTTCTTAAGGACTATGGCCTATTGGATGTAGGTTTTTCGTTTGATTTAAATTCAACGGAAGCTTAAGTGTTGAATGCGCTGTATGTCCGCCTATGAGTACTGTTGTGGGAACCCCCTATTATGCGATCAATATCATAGCAGTCAAATGTGTTATCCACATCACCCTACATTATCAACTACACTGCTTTCTGCTGTGTGCTGTTAACGACACTATCGACACCTTGGTTATGTGGTTAACACAGTTCACAGCATTACATTTTCTGACATTTTCAACAATCATCGTCATATTTCATCCAATTTATGCAAAACCTTAATGAATTATACACCTAAAACCTACCTGATAAATCAGTCCATGTATTGGTGAAAAACGTATGAAAATACGTCCGGTACTTTTTCAATATATCGCTTTCAAACAGACAGACTCGGGGAGGAGAACGTCATAAGCACAATTGCCCAGTAACTTGAATATTTGACAACTAAATGCTTAATGCTTAAATTTCCTATAAAATATCGGTTCTTTTTAGAACTAGCAGCATTATATTGTATCTTGGCTTAGGTGGTAAACTTTTCCATCCCACCCACGTATGTATATTCATATGTATAGACGAATAAGTTGATAATATTTGTTTATATTTATTTATGTACGTCAGTTGCAAATTCGTTCATTTTCATAAACAATTCTCGTATTTAATCACACAAAAAGCACTGAAAGTAGTGCCGTCGTCGTTCTCATCGTTCAATTTCAGTTTCATCGACTTTCTACACATTTCTGAATCCTTGATACTGAACTTTTTTTTTCGTTGTGAAAGTTTTTGCAAACAGTTCAAGGTTCTTTACTTTCATTGCTTTCTTTTGATTTTCTTTTTAGTTTATAGAAAAAAAAAAAATCTTTTGTATTATTTTGGATATTGTTTTTGTTTATTTAGTATTATTCACATTAAAATAAATTGGATAATTTTTTGTTTTATTGTAAAATTGGATAAGACAACAAAATTAGCAAACCAACAAGAAAAAAAAAAAAAAGAAATCCCTCTATCAAACACAATTTATTAACCATTCATTTTTATTAATGCAAACACACACTTTTTTCCAGCAAATACATTTGTAAACAGATCTGTCAGATCTTTAGAGAGTCGTCTATCTTGTGACAACCTAGCAGTGTTTCTTTATTGTCTTTAAACTAAATAATCTTCATTAAGATTGATGCCTTCATTCAGTTGTAGATGATTAACATGTTGATGTTGATGTTGATGTATTTGATGATATAAAGTTGTTTTCCAATAAAAATCATGAGAAATGGGTTACAAAAAAATAAAAAAAGAACAAAATAACAATATAAACCTATTTATATTCTCTATATCATAGTATAGATATCACGAAATTCAAGCGTATAAATGGAAAATAACAAAAGATTTGCGTTGCTTAAATTCACTTTCTGTCACGCCATCACTTCATGTGCTTAAAAACTATAATACAAAATAATGTGAATGATATATATATGTATATACAATACACATATTGTTAAATATAAATAAATAATAACAAAACACATGATTTTAATTATACATACAAGAAGACTATAAAATAAAATGACCATGAACAAAACCCAATTCAAAATTTCAAGAACTGTGTGACAAGATTCCGGTGATAGAAGCAGAAAGAAAAAGACAATATCATTGCAATCTTTCTTGTGATGCTGATTATATCAATATTTGTACTAGTACTTTGTTGGATCTACTTAATAGAGGATTCTATGCTTTGATAATATCACACTAAATTGATAGTATTAAATTTTTAGTACTGTAAAGTTCAAAAATTTCAATCTACAACTATAATTTTTCAGATCTTTCTTGGTGAAACTGAATACTTTTTAACAAAAATTGAATAAAAATCAAGGTTTCTTTATATAAATTTCCAGCTAAAGTGTGAATACACTTCCAGTGTTGCAAATTGTATAAAAATCTCAAGGCTTCAAGCCAATAACTACAAATTTTATGATCTTTCATGGTAAAACTGAAGATTTTTTTGATCAAATTATTGAATGAAGACAAGGTTTTTTTTATATAAATTGCCAGTTATTACTAGTGTTGCAAAGTACACAAAATTCTTTAATGATTTAAGGCGAAAGAAATAAATTTTATTATCTTTCATGGTAAAACTAAAGACTTTTTAACAAAAGAAATGAATGAAAATCGAGGTTTCTTTATATAAATTCCCAGTTAGAACATCCAGTATTGTAAAACACACAAACACCTTCAGGCTTCAAGGCGAAAACCATAAATTTTATGCTCTTTCATGGTAAAGACTTGAAGCCAAAACCTATACATTTTATGATCTTTTATGGTTAAACTGAAAATTATTAATGATATTAATGTTTCTTTGTATAAAAAAGTTGCTAGGTGCACAAAAATCTTAATGCTGAAAGTCTAAAACTATAAAATGTATTATCTCTCTTTGTAAAACTGAAGAATTTTTATTAAAAAGTTGAATGAAATCAAAATTTCTTTATCTAAATTCTTTGTTTACTTCTTCAAGCATAAGTTATCAGTTTATTTTTATGCGCCACAACAATTGATCCTACGTCAAAATGTATTAGATAAGACCGAAAGACACCGTGTTAATACAATTGACACGCCTGTCTTTGATCCTAGCGAAGTGTTAACTGAAAAAAAATGGTTATCATTCGAATCTTGTCTATGATCTCAAGGATCAGGGTGCCTTTTATCAACATAAGCAAGAAAGTATTGCCCTTGTTATAGTAGAGCTTAAGATGCTTCAATATGCAAGCAGTTCAACAATAGGAAAAATAACGAAGTTGAGAGATTGTGATTGTAAAAACAAAAATGACTTTTGAGCTGCTTAATTAATTGAAGTCACTTTGAAAGCAACAGTGTTATTCATTTGTTGACCAGCAACTTTTCCAGTACTTTGAAAATGGGATATAATCAGAGGCTTATAGAAGTACACAGATTAGACAATTCTTGAAAAAAATCGTGGTCTATGCACAATATTTCATAGTCTTTGGTATAATTGTTTGTTTGGACTTTGAGACTTTCTTCTTGAAGAAGTAACCCATATCGTGTTGAGTTCTAAAGTTCTAATACGACTGTATGTCCAAAATTTCGAATTCTGATTAATGAATTCTAGGAAAAAATCTCCCAAATGCTTTGCGCTTGAAATAATTTAATGTCAAATAATAGACTGAACTATATGCTCTTCCATCAAACTGATTCAATGTATTAAGTATGCGAAAACTGCAAGAAATCTATAACCGTAGGTACTCTTATTAATTACCAAATAAATGCATGATAAATGAACCAATACGTGTATTTCTCTCCATTATTTGTTTATAGTATTCAGTTATCTATATTTTTTTTGTTTTTTTTAAACAAATTACATTCCTAATTAAAATTACCTCTTAAGCACGTAAAAATAAATTGATAGCAACTGACCTATGTTATACCATAATATGGGTTATTGATTCATAACATGAATGTTTATATCATATTGTAAAAAATTTCTTTATTACTTTATGGCGTAGAAACAAAATGTGTAACACTTCAGTGAGTACTTAACTCAAGTAATGCCTCCTTAAGAGTCTCTCGAGTTATGGATAGAGAATGGGGAACCTTCAATTTGTATTATCAGAACTACAACTTGTAGGGAAAAACTTGAATAATCTATTTCATGTTAATATTTATTTTGTTTTGAAGGCAGGAATTATAGCAAAAAAGTTTCTTGATAAGCCTTATCTTGAAATTTGAACGTCCCAGACAGTCTTCGATTTTATTTTATTTTTTTTTTTATTGCTTTGTTTGCTTGTTTATTTTTATAATTAAATAGAAGTGAAAAAATATTAAGTCATTGAAAGAAAAAAGAAATTTTTTTGATAAGACTTTTATTTTACTTTAAATTTAATTTAGTGTTACCAATATAAAGAGAATAAGTTCCCACTTTCTTGCCAAAAACTCTTTATTGTTATGATTTCCGTCTTATTCACATTTCGATAAGAACCGCATTGTTGTTTGAAATTAAAAATATTTTTAAACGGAGTTCCATAGTCATGACAAATCTAACTCTGCGTTCCATTGAAATACTTTTGGGTGTGCCAATACTTTTAATATATCTCGTGACTCAAAAGTCTTAGCGAAAAGTAATTTATAAATTCTTTAAATAAAAGAACTTACGTTGCATGTAAGAGGATTCTTATCATTGCGAGCTTACTTCACCATGGAGGGAGGGGCATTGAAAATGATGAAAGAATTATAATTTGGATTTTTGTATTAAAATCTTAATATGTAAATAGAAAAGTAAAGTATAGTTTTAGGGATAACTTTCTTACAGATTTTGTTATTTGTTTTTGCTGTTAACTGAAAGGCTTCAAATCTTATTTATAGAATCTTTTTTTGTCATTATTATTGGGTTTAGATAAGAATTCAAAAAAAGCTATTGAACTTGTGTATACTCATGACTGCATAGTTTTAAAAAGTCGAAACCTGTTAAGTGAAACATCGCTTAATTGCATATTCTTTGCACAAACACAAGTTCTGGTACTTTAAATGGTCTGCTTCTGTTGTTTGGGGAATGTGGAACATGGAACAAAAACAGAAACAGATACAGAACTGTTGTTATTTCAGTTCAGTAGTGGTAAATTGAAATTGAGTCGTAATAAAAATTAGCAAAATAAACCTGGAAAAATATCAAAATCAATTCAAATAATTTTTAAATTGAAATTGTTCATAAATTAAATAATGATTTGTCATGAAGCGTATAACGGATCAGAGACCTCAGGAAGTTTATATATTCTTGTTAAGCTCGACGAGACAATTCTGACAACTAATATGACTACTAAATTCACGCAATAACATCACGTCGGGGGCGTAGGAACTCGTGCCGGCAATACTAGTAATAGATAATCAGAAAGGTTATTAAAACTATTTATAAATTTCGATTGTGTCTTTCTTTTGAAGTTTTCTATGAACAAATTTGTAATTTAATGCAAAAAAAATGCATATGATATTGATTATAATGCAAAATTTAGTACACGTAAGCGACACGTGCCTATCATCATGATTTTTATATACTTTACACTTTACTATAATTCGCAATAGTTTAAGCAGGCAGACCACACATGGCCCCGTCAAAGATTACGAAAGTGAAATACTAATTATGAGTAAATGTGAACAGAAAGTTAAGTTCGGTTCCAGCGAATCTTAAATACCTTTCACAAAAAACATTGAGGAAAAGAAGAACTTTTATTACTAACTAACATCAATTAAAAGATCTAATCAACAAGTTGGAAATGTGTTTAACTAATGGACAAATGGAATGGGCTTGGTAAAATTTGTTGGAACTGTATTGTTGATTCTAAGATTTTAAGTCTTGTTTTTTAATCGTTTGGGTCCATAAGGCTGGAAGCTTCACTATTAATATATACAATGTTCACTTAGCCTTTCCACATGAGACCTCGCCTATCTCTGCATAATAGTGGCTACTGATTCAATGCCAAAACCGAGTTCTAAGTCGCTGCTACGGACGTACTAGGGTGCATTCACAGTAGAGTAGACTTCAGATCTTTGTTTTGAAACCGGATAGCCCCTTAAATGGGTACCCTAAGTCCATACAAGCTTTAGTATTTATTATGTACACTAGTATTTTGTTCTTGGCATTGTATATAGGCGCAGTTCGCTTGATTATTAGCCATTGTATGTTTTTAAATTTTAGCTCAAAAAAAAAAACTTCTTGACATGTTTGTTCCACTTGAGCTTGGTGTCCAGGGTGTTTGTTGGCTAGGGAAATCCCCTAATATAATCCAGATAACATAACAGATCGATGTTTGAGGATTGATTACTCTCTCTTGATGATCATTTTAATGAGTCAAACAATAGTTGAGAATGATAAGATCACTGAAATTAATTGTGAAGTGAAGAAATAATGCACAAAATGTGTCATGATCAAATTTGTCTATTTTCTGCCGGTGACTATACTCGTAGTAGTACATAGAATCTTGTAGAACAACATTTTATATTCAATTTAAGAAGAAAAATAAATTTATTACAAGGTTTTCATCATCATTCAAGCAATCAACAAAGTGATTTATAATGTCAATTTTCATGTTTAGTTGTTCAATGATGAACCGATAAACTAAAATATCTAGAAATATAAGATCAGATTCTTGAAATTAAAGTATCTACAATACCTTGCAAAACAATTATACTAGGCTATTTCTGATAAAAATTATTTTATTTTTCATTTTTTTAAATTAACATTAAGGCGACCGCTGATGTTTCTAATTTTTAATCATAACTTCTTTTGTGTTGTTTACAGTAAATTGTAGATTTTATCTTTGGCAAAAAATGGAATTGAGTCGTAAATATTTTCGTGTGGTTATTCTTCATAACTTTCGATGTGGCTTATCAAGAGAAGAGTGCTTCGATGAACTTAATTCTTTATACAGTAATAAATTGTAAGACATTGGTAACACGAAATAAATCATGGCCGATTTTCGCTCCAAGACGAATTCCGTGAAGGTCGTTCAAAATCGGTTGTTTTTTCAAGAATATATCAATGCTGTACGTGAACTGAGAATGCAAGTTCGTCATGTGACATACCGTAATAGTACGACAAGCATTAATAAGGTATTACCTGAACATTTGGCCGTAAAAAAGATTTCTTCCCATTGTATTACGCATAATCTGAGAAATGCTCCCAAGGAAATGTTGAAATACGTTCACGGTGCATAACATCTACATACATAGGTGGCGACTCATGGATCTATCTATGTACATGAAAAATTGGTTGAAACGCATGCAAAAGTGCAATGATTTTTATGGAGAATATTTTGAAAAACAATAAAACAAATTTCGATCAAAAAAATTTGTTTTTTTTTTTTTTTCATTATTATGTCAGAAATATAAATAGCAACCCTCGTAAAGATCTCCCAGAAATTTATATGCAATTTATGAATTAATTTCAATAATGACCCCAATAAAAGCAAGGAAAACCCTTTTAAGAAATGGTCCCATCAAATAATCAAAAGATACTGCAAGTAGTCAACTTTATTTAACCAAAAATACAATAATTTATGAACAATATTTTTTTATATTTTTTATAATTTGTAAATTATTTCTTAAAAGGGAAATTTATATTTTGATCCGCTTTAAAGATTTTAAAAATATTTTGTAAAGAGCGAAACAAAATAAATAAAGAGGCAAAAAAAAAATTGATGTCTTGCTCCATTTTCATATAAAAACTAAATGAAATTAATTAAAAAAAAAAACGGGAAAAAACAAAAAAAAAAACTTAAAAATAAAAAACAAAAAATTAAAAAGCGAGTTTTTGCAATGACACATAAATGGGAAGAAGAAAAATTAATTTCGGTTTCACTGATTATTAAATACTTAACATATCACCAGATGCATTCATTTCAAGTATGAACTATATACATTTGATTCAAATGATCAATTTTTTTGGAATGAATGAAGGTTTTGAATAAGCGATTTCCCCGCCTAATCATTTTTGGTGTCTTGTTGTGATTTGGTATATACAATAATACAACTATAACATTACCCGGTTGCTGTTCTACAGGAAGGATACTAAAACATTGAAGTCACGTTATGATTTCTTTAACGAAATAGACTTTGATCAGGTCAGACGCAAGTCATCTTGATTTTCAATGTTTATTATAAGAACGCCGACAAGATCAGTCACAAGTCAACTCGTCATTCTTATGAGAAGTTGTACTTTATCCAGACTTATGATTTGTATATTATAATCTATATATTGACTTATTTACTGACTATGACAATTTTAAAGTTATAAGTTAGACATTGTTGGACATTGCTATCATAACAAGCGTTACTCTTCTCCTTTTAATTTTCTTAAATCCACAATCTCTAGTTTTTAAAAAATCTTCACTGTTATCATATTCACAATTCAGTTACATGTTTTATTTAATACAATTGTATGCAATCTCTTTGTGAAGAAACAAAGAAATTCTCTATCTAAAAATAATTAATACTATGGCAGCTTTGTAATGCATGGGTGCAGTTGACCTATTTTTATATACATATACACAATAATAGTAGTACATATAAATAAATAAATAAATAAAAAAAAAAAAATAAAACAATTTGTTTTCTATTGATTTAATGTGATTTTGTAAAGGTTTGTTTGTTTTTTAATTTATATAAAGAATATACTTATGTATTGTATATACCCATAGGGGCTTGAATTTTCAATAATTGATTAATGTAGGTCAACAAAAACAACCACAACATTGAAAAATTTCAACTAAAATTCTCAACAATTAAGAGAATAGATAACATTTAGAATGAAGAAAGGAACCTAATCACCTCATCACTCTAATTTTAATTGGATTTATTGTAACAAACTCCATCATTACTTTTGGTATTAATCAGGAATTCCACAATTTTCTTCAGAAGTTTCTGTTAGTTTAAGCAAATGGTTTTTTGAATATCGGAATCTGGTCAAAATTAGTAGTCCTTGGCATTGCAAATGCTCTAAAAGCATAATTTACATAGAATGAAGGATCAGCATTACTAGTTAGTTTGATTCTCCTTATACATTATATACACTAAAGGATGACTACATTATGTGCATCCAACTACAACTTTCATTCAAAAAGTGAAAAGTGCAACGCCAAAGAACAAATGGCAATTTGTTTGCTTTACGCCACCGAAAACCCTCAAATTATTGACGTAGAAGTAATAATGGGAATTTGTGCGGATCACATCAGATTCTTCATTTTCGAAGACGATGGTGGAAACTTAACAACCATAAATCAGGAGCGTTATTTACCTATGATAGCCTATTTTGTGATGCCGGTTGTTCATAAAAATGGTGTGAAGCACATCTGTTTTTAACATGAAGGCTTAACACTTCACACAGCTCAGACAACAATCGGTTTTTTGAAGCCCTGTTCGTAGATTTGACTCCACCAGATTTTTTCCTCTGATCCTATTTGAAATCAAAGGTTTGTATTAACAAGCTAAGGACCCTAAACGAATTTAAGGTCAACATTCAACAGGAAATAGCCGCCATATCAGCCAAAACAATGACAAGTCCGATGGAGAAACGGGTATATTACGCCATTTGAGCTCAGTGCGATATCATTTTCACAAAATATTGTAATAAATAAATTTAAGTAGTGTGCCTCACCCTCAGAAGCACAATATGGAAGTGAAGGGTGAAAAATCCAAAAATTAGAAAATGAATTGTGACGAAAATCAAAATGTGATGATGCTTCAGAGACTCAGTGGGAGTGGCTCGTCTGCAACGTAGAGATTGAATGCTTATCCATGAGTAAGAGGGAGATAAAAAATGCTTTACTGATTGTGTTTACGAAAGAACGTACGAACAAGTGGCTGAATGACTGAAAAATATAATTCTTTATAACACCACAATATTCTGAATTATCTAGCCACTATGCCACTAAGACATTTCAGTTGTATTTGCCTAAATAGCTCCAATATAATAATAACATCGTCAAATTTTGATTTTCGTCATAATTCATGTTCATATTTTTTTGGATTTACTCCCTTTCGAGGAAAAAGTTTTAAACAAAAACTCCTCAAACCAAATTAAATTATCTTTCATTTAGATATATTTTTTGTTTTTCAGATGAATGGTACAAATAATACTGCAAAGTGTCAATATTCATGGAAAATGTATGAGTGTGCGTTTGCCAATAGTATAACCTAATGAGGTGTGAAGAATTCATTAAGTGTTGTCACTGTCGTTGTTCCATGTAAGGAAAGTGTTTATCAATTTGAAAATATCAAAAAAACAAACAACAATAACAAAAGACAAAACAATTCAATTTAGAATAATTAAAAATGCATTTAGCAACGTAACTAATTTGTTTATAAATACGAAAATGTAAATAAGTAATAAACGTAGGAATTTCAATTCTGATAACAAATGCAATGACAGCCTCCACTCGATGTCACATTTGGAATTATCAAACCTACTTATTATTGATGAAAACAAAAAATATGAATTCTAATATAATTTCATGTCAATGAATTGACAGATGTCAACATTGAGATAGATAGATAGATACATGAAAAGTTGCTAATGACCTTGAAAAGTGACACCTCACACAATCAGGCGATGAGAATAGAAATGTATAATACGAGTATATGATAAAAGCACAATTAATCTAAAGAATATCGGTCAAAGTACTTATCAATATATTGAAAATAAATTTTTATCAATTTTTTATAAAATTTGAAAATAAATATGATAATAGAATCATCTTTGTTTACAATCAAAAAAAAAAACAAACAAAAAACAAAACAAACGAAAATAACAAAAGACCATGAGAAACAGAATGTGAGAGAGTGCAGATAGAGAGAGAGAGAGAGTGTGTGTGTAAAAGCACACGGTGAGTCTGTAACAAAGCTCTCTCACTCTCTCCCTATATATATTTTTCTGTGCTTGTGTTACTCTCTATGTTTATCTCTATGTGATTCTCTGTCTCTGACAAATAAATAAGAAAACTAAGCCAAGTTATAATGCGTAGCATCTCTCCCTTATTAAATAAATGAACTTTAAAGAAGCTTGAGACAATGTTTAGTAGGGGTACGATGAAAATACTATTGTACATAAATATAGTAAGTTTGTGTACAGGAGGGAACATCATCAGCATCAGTAAGTAGATATAAAATGAGAAAAAAGAAAACGAAAAACCTGATGACATACTAATTTACTTTAAACAAAAGCTCAAGTTTACTGTGTGTTTCGTTTCAATTCAGTCGCTTGTTCATTTATACTTATCTGTATTCATAGAAATAAGGATGATGCTTGCAAAGAAAAATATGAACTAAGTATTTTGTTCACAGTAAAATCAAACAAAATAAAATCCCTTATAAGTTTTGCGTGCAAACCCGTTTTTTTTTAATACATGAATTCATTATCATTGGATCTCATTGTGTAGTGCAGTGTTTATTAAACTTATTATTATATTAACCCTTGTTATTTCTTTCTTGAAATCTATGTCAACTCTAAGTTATCGTAGGACAAGGTTCGCCAATCCATATTGAGCTCTATTTATATTCATCACGCAGTCAAGAGGTTTGTAAGGGTTGCTTGATAACAACTTTTAACCTTCTTTTTCTTTCCTTGTTTATTGAGGCCACAAAAAAATCTCGTTTAAGAAATCAAAGCTGTTAGAGTGATTGGTCTTTAACTGGAGGAAATAAACATATCCTTGGGTCCATCCGTGAACCACAATTTAAGAACCACTGGCAAAGAGTTTACTATAATAATAGCTTTAGCTCACCTGAACCTGTGCGTATTTTTTTTTTATTGTAATTACGCAGCTTCATAATTAACTTTGTCTTTGTTGTTGTCCCTGTTGTCTTTGTATTGTCACCATAAGTTGCTCATTCAATTTACTGTTGCTTATCATCAGAATTATAGTCAACATCATCATCATCATTACTATTACACTTGTCACACACTTGAAATCACTTTATACACTTGCATATGTCTTTCTTTCCTTTAAAACTAATTGCAAAATTGCACATATCACAAAATTGTGTACTGTTTTTAAAAATTTTATTTATTAAAAATCAATTTAAAATGCACAAAAAAACACTTTACAATGAAGAAGAATAATAGTAAATTAAAATGTTAAAGAGAAGACGAAATAATATGTTAAGAAATGACGACGATTTCCAAGACAACAACGACGACGGCGAATGATTAAAAAAGCCCCACGTTCGTTTGGCTTGGCGTTTTCAGTTGTAATGTTTTTTGTTTTTCACTGAATATGAGAGGCGGCAACAAAACGCACAACAAAATCAAATACAATGATAAATTCTACTCTGTGTGTGTGTGTGCTTGTGCTCTCTTCTTCTTTGTAATTTTATGTTTTTGTTTTTCTTCATTTAAGAAATTTCATTTCATAGCATTTTGCCTTGTTTTGTTGTTGCGTTTTTGGGCACGCTTTCATCACGTTTTGTTTTTTGAAACTCACGTTCTCTCTCTCTCTCTCTCTCTCTTGGTTTCTTTGGGCTCTGTGCTCCGTGCTTTGTTGCTGTTACCATGAGAGAGAAAGGAAGACGCTTTCGCATCTTTCATTTTCAAATTCTCTCAATTTGTTTGTTAGTTTGGCTGACGTAACTTGCGGCATTTGTTGCACATGAAATTTTATGAATGAATTGAAAGCAAATATCGCATCATAAGAAGAAGAGAAAGAAATACTATCGGTTTGTACTATATGCACATTTCTTACCTGTTGTCCCCATCCATATCCATCAAAATGGATGAATGAATGAATGTCACGAAACTATACGACAACATGACTGACTCACATGACCAAATTCGAAATAATTCTTTTAAACAATTAAACTATTGTAATCAGACTTCTCAAAAATATTTACATAAAACTACTGTTATGAGCGAGTAGGTCAGTATCTTGCATGGGAGTTACTACAATATTTTTTGTCCCCCACCACACCATAAGCAGCAGTTCTGTCATCAGACATGCACTTTGTCACAACATATTAAGAGACATTTCTAATTTCATGCCATCAGCTCGGACTTGTGTTACCGGGCGAGACGTTTCAAGCTACTATCGTGCGAGTACCGTCTAACCAGGCCATGAAATGAATTTGTTGCATGAACATGAACAAGGATAAGAAAATGTTGCCTAGTTTTGGGTGTCATTGATTAATAATCAATGGCAATGACAATGACCTCATCTCTAAACGCACATATTCATTCATAGTCAGAGATACAAGGTTATCAAATATAGTTTAGTAAGTAATAAGATTTTAGGTGAAATCTTTTGTTTTGGTAGATGAAAAATCCAATCATCAAATAAAATATTTGTAAGGTTTTTTTTTTTTTTCAAGGACTTTGATTTGAATTGCAATGAACAAAAATTGAATGAAAAATTATGAGGAATATTTATAAGCATAAAAGAAAAGCATTGACATTAAAATATTTTCCTTATGAGTCAATAAATTCTTCTCTCACTACTAATGTTAAAAACTTACTTTCTCTAATAATCTTGACAAATTTACTTAGTACTTCTGCAATTGCCTGACCTAATCTTATTTCTATTTTGATAATTTTTATTTTAAATAATGTTTCTAAACATATATTAAATTTATTAAATATTCTGGCTTATAAAAGTTTTATATAAGTAAAACTAAATTTATTTTCTATCTAAATCAATTTTTGATTCAAACACTTCATTATCATTTATGAACTAAATGTAAGCCGAAAAGTATGCAACAGAATTTTGTTAACGAATACTTGTATATACAAAATATAAAAATATTTATATTGTGACCAACTAAATCTCAGATACAGTTTGAAAGTGTTGCCAATCACATCAACAGTTTTTCAAACAACTTAACCATATATTGTATCTCATTGAGATTCCTACGAGATTGAGTGCCGCATGATCTCTTCTACAGAAGACTGGACGTGACGTGGCGCTAACGACGCCTTAACAAGTTTACTAGCGGATATGAGGCAATAATGGGTTTTTATTTAATTATTGTGGACTAGAACTTAATTCTAATTACAAGAAGTTGAATCAACTAGGTCCTTGAGCTATGTGAAAGGGGTTTTTTTTTCTATCGGTAGGCGATTCATATATAACTTGTGGCAAAGATCATAAGTATTTTATGAAGATTTTAACCTCCTTGATCGAATAAAAAACTGACTAAACTGATGACTTATGATGACGTTGAAGCAGCAGCAAGTCCTCCTTGGTTTGGGGTATGTGACTATGGTTAGATGTCGAAACTGAGGAGGCACGTTGCCTTTTTCTAGATTTGACTCTACGATGCTAATCCCTAGATTGTTTGACTCTCTAAACCGTTTCAATTTTCGTCATAACTGCAATTATATTTTCATTTCCCATAAAATCTTGGCAGAATGGATGCAGTTGGTAGTGTTACTAATCTTGTTCAGTTGACATTTAATATAAATAAAACAATTATTTTAATCTTTTTTTTTCTCTTTTATGGCATTTTTACTTTTACTTTTCATCATAGTTTTATAATTTTACATTTATGTTTTGTTTTTTTTTATTTTAATTGTAATTTTTTATGTTATAGTATTTATTTTCAATGAATTTATGATTTTAAGAAATTTCTCTAGAACCACACAATATTTATTTTATTACTAATAAGATTGTAAGTACGAGTAAAGTATAGAATAGTACAATATTTACTCATATCATATAGTATAGACATCAATGGGTTTATTATTAAAATTCTTTTCGGTTTATTTACAAAAAATGTGCACTAAAGCAAGAAAAAGAGAATTTCCTCTATGATTTCTATGTGCTAAAAGAAAATATTTGAAATAATATTTTCCAAATTATTAAATGGAAAATTATAAACAAATAAATTTATGTATTGTATTTGTATTTGTTTTATTTTCATCATTTTTAAGGACACTCATTTGCAATATTTTAAGGCTGCTGCATTCAGTTTAAATTTAGTACAAGTTTTCTTAATATTTCAATTGTTTTTTTTTTTGATTTGTGTTTTTGTTTAAAATTAAAATAAATTATTTAACTGCTTATTTAAAAAGTTTCCAAAATTTTGGTGGCAGTTAAGAAATAATGAAAGTTTCATAAAATTTATTTTTAATATTTTTTGTTTAAGTGCATTGAATTTTCATTTTTTTTTTCTTTTTCTTTTTATTTTTGGTTGCCTTAAGTTTAACTTAAAAATTTTGACAAATATTTTTTTTTTTAAATTATTTATATAATTTTAATAATTTTTTTATTAAATTTTTAATATTCGGTTTATGATGCTTCTCATTTTTTTTTTATTTGAGACAATTTTGAATTTCAAGTTTTTGTTTTTTAAATTTAAATTATGAATTTTATTTTTCTTTTTTCTTAAATATGAAATCGATTGTGTTTTTGCTTATGTTGTGTTGTTGTTTTTGTTGTTGTTGTTGTATAATATAGGAACGTTGTTAAAATTAATTTGAAAATAAATTAAGATTTAAATTAAATTTATTTGTTTTTATTTTAATTGAATAAAGCCAAAAAATAAAAAAAAAATTAATTAAAATTATTAAAATAAAATTGAAATCTTACACATTTTTTTGCATTTAGCAATTAGCAACTTACATAATTATATCACTTTTTTTCTTGTTGTTGTTGTTTCTGTTTGTTGTTTTCGTTATGGTAAACAAATTAATTACATAATTAAATTTCTATAAAGTATTAAAATTTATTGAGGCAATTGAATCATCGTTTTAAACGCTCAAACTTAAATCAAAGAAACAAAACACAAAAATAAATCATCGTTCATTGATAATTTTTTGATTTTTCTTTTTTCTTTCATTCATTTATATTTTCTGTGTGTATTTTTGGTTACAAAATAGTTGAAATAACTTTCCTTGTTTATACTTTCTTTCTTCCATTCATCATCAAGTTCTTAATAGTTTAGTTTTAGTTTTAGTTTTTAAGTAAATATTTTTGTTTTTTTTTTTTTCTTCTACTAATTAAAATATATTAATCTGGAACTCACTGACAATGGCTTCTAGATAACCTTTCAGATTATAATAGGAACGATTACGCCAGTAGATATTATTATTGACCTGTTCCATTGCCAGACCCACAGCGTTTTCTACATATGTTAAGCCCAAAGCATGGGCACGCTGGGCGAATTGTTTCAGTTGTTGTTTGTGATAATCCTTGTTCATGTAGAGTGTTATGGATTTGATCATCTCGGCAAGTGTTAGGAAGCCATCACCATAGCTGAGGAGATAAATTTTGATATAAATAACAAAACTCTCTAATTCTTTGTAAACAAAAAACTTACTATTCAGCAATTTCTTTAATATTTGTTTGAAGGAAATCAAAAGCAATCTCAAAACCAATGGGATTGCTGGCCACAGCGGTAAAAGCAAGAACACCATCCTGTTTCAGGATGCCTGATGTTGAGTTGATTGTCATACTTAAGTATCTGAAAATGGAAGACATTTTATGTTTGTAGAATTGATCTAAAAGTAATAGAAGTTTTCATTTACTTGGATAGCAACCAAGGTTTGGTTGTGCAACCGAGTGAAGACAAAATCTGTTCCTTTTCAGAGGCACTTGTCGTACGTTTGTATTGTTTATAGGCAAAGTACCATTCTTGGAAAGATCCCTCAGATAATGCAGTACAATAGATAACAGGCTTTAGATTGGGTTTAATGCTGTGAAACAGAAGTCAAATCATCATAGAATCAATCTATTGAAATAGAATGCAAAACTTACGGGTTCTTTTTGGGATCACGCATCCAAGCACGGAATTCCAAATGAGCTGCCTGAGTGCAACGATCATAATTGAATTTACAGGCTAAGCCAGCTACAACAGCACGATGTTGCAATTGGAGATGAGACTCATTATCGGGTTCATTAAGTTCATAATGATCGAAAGCCTTGCGTACAATGAACTTCATAAAGGCCTAAAAAACAAATATTGACACGTAAGTAAACATAAATCACAGCTCGCAGAATATTAATATTTACTCTAAAAGTCTCATAGGCAGGTTCACGCTGCAGACTATAGATCAAGTATTTTATGCCTGGCTGAGCTGCCTTCCATAGCAATTCATCATCGACTCCGGAAAAGAGTTCCATGAGGAAAGTCAATGGTATATCATAAGTAAGATACTCGGCTTGTGCCAAATGCAAAGCATCATCGAGTAATTGGGCACGAGTAATCCGTGGCAGTGTGCCGAATTTCTTCTTCAGTGCTAACCATGATGGAACATCATAGTTCACACGATAATAACCCTGACGATTCAGATTCAAATAAACTACATTCTCACTGTTGTTTATTGATGCAAAAACATCATTAATGACCACTTGTTCCTCTTCCTGAGTCATCCAGTGTGTGGGTATATTATCGCCTTTGCGTAATTCATCTGTCTCAAATGTCAGGGGAATAACCCAGCGACTCTTATCTGCCAAATCCTTGGCAGGCAATAAATAACGTTCTTGTGTGATAATCAAATCTGTATTACGACGTTCTACAGTGACAACTGGATAGCCAGGCTGAGTTATCCATGTATCCATAACCTTCTTAATATCCAAAGTGCTGGGCAGAGTTTGTTTCGAATGACCATGTTGGGTCATCAAATGCCAGAGATCACCACGATTGGCATTCTCATAAGAGAATGTTTGTAGTAAATTTTGTGTAGCTGAACGGAAAGCTTCATTGCCCACCATAGAGTTCAACATGCGCAAGAGAATGGTGCCTTTCGAGTATGTAATGGGATCAAAGATGCGTCGTATATCATTTGTGGACTTTACTTCCAGGGAAATTGCATGCGATGTGTTGTCTGCATCTTGTCGCATGGATTCTTTGAATTCATAGACTGTAAAAGTATCCATAATCTGATATTCGGGATGCAGAGCATTCAAAGCAATGTAACTCATATAGCAGGCGAAGCCCTCTTTCAGCCAGAGATCATCCCACCATTTGGGTGTGACTAGATTACCAAACCAATTGTGTGCCAATTCATGGGCAATGATTTGAGCAACATACTCCATATGTTCCGATGACGAAGCCAATTCAAGATCTTCAGGCACAAGCAAAGCAGAATCTCTACACAAAAAAAAAAAAAAATAAATGATTAATTAGATAAAATTCATACAATTGATTTCATAAATCACGATTCAGGGTTGTGTCTCATTAAAAACTTGAACTCTTCTCCACCCTTTTTTTTAAACTTATTTAACTTGTGTTTTATAGTTTTTTAATGAGCACAATTCTATCCAACTTTATCGAGACCCGCATAATCAGTCATTCGCTCACTCATTCACTTACCTAAATGTAATCAAACCCCAGTTTTCCATGCCACCAAAACCAAAATCAGGAACCGTAACCAAATCCAATTTGGGCAATTCATGTTTAATACCAAAATACTCTTCATAGTAGGGTAAAAACTTGCGTACCATTGAGTAGGCATAGTGTGTCATGTCGATAAACTCAGGTCGGGTCCAGATTTCAACGCGTGGTGAGAGATTTGCATCCAAATCGGAATAATGTGATTTAGCTAAATTGGAAACAATGAAAGCCACTAAATATGTTGGCATTTTGGGTGTAGTCATGAAATCTTCGCGTGTATAACCGCGTCGATGGATGCTGTGAAGGGTTTTGAAAAAACATATATAGTTAAAAATGAAGGTTCTCCAAAAGTTTAAGAAATTATTTACCTGGTACGCAATGAAGGCATATTGGAGAGTGACATGGCTTTGTTTGTTTCGCGTATAATACTGATTGTGAAATTGGCCTTCATATCTGGACGATCGAAGCATGGAAAGGCTCGTCTGGCATCGATTGGTGAGAACTGTGTACTCACCATCCATCTGGATAAAATAAAGAATCAATAAATTCATAATGGAAGTCTTTTGTATTTTACTTACTCTTGTTTATTTGTGATACTATTGAGGTAACTTGTCTTATAGATGCCTTGCAAGGTATCTGACAACTGACTTACGAAATCCATGCTTAAAACAATCCGCAAGTCATGCTCATCCGCTACGGCCTTGGCCAAACTGACAACAAATGTGGAATTATCTTGACCATATTCACTATCGAAATCCAATTCGATTTCCTCATCACTTGAACCATTTGAGGAACGAATCACTCGTACATTGGATATACTAATATTGTGCACATCGAGGACGATGGGTTCTAGTGTTGAGACTTTTGGATCACGCATAATTTCAATGACTATGCTGCCATTATTTATTGATTCTTGTATATTGGGTTCAATGAGGATGCTAAAAGAAGAAAAGGGAATAATTCTATTTTTTTATCTTTTGTCTAGAAAGAAATGTTTGCGCCAAATACTAGAATAAGTAAATGTTTTCACTTGTTTAACTATTTGTGTGTGTTTCTTGCCAAGGCAACCAACCCTTTAGTCTTTGGCATTCTTTGTCCCATATACTCGTACTCAGTTTAAAAACAATGGGCAAATGCCATTGGGCATCCATTAGCCAAAATGCCAAAAATTCTTATTTGTGTTCAATCAATCAAAATGTGTCAATCACTCAACGTTTGTGATAGTTGGTAATGCATTTTTCAGTGATCGATAGATTGCATTGTTTTTAGGATCTCATAGAGTTCAAGAGCTGGCATTATTCACCCATTGTGAGAAGCTGCAGCAGTTGCAGTTAATAAGACAAGACGTTGAAGCCACAAACATGGTTAACACCCACAAATTGCATGAGCATTTATGGGCTCATAACAAACGCCAACGTCAAGTCATCAAATATACTTACAATATTTGAAATGATGAGAGCTCAATGTGTTCAATGGTGCAATTATCAGAAGAACACAAACTTTAAACACATTTCAGCAAAAGCAACATGATTGCGTGTCTCTGGTTGCATAAAAGAAATTTCTTCTTTTTACAACTTTAAGAGTCTTCTTTCGGCATTGCCTTCGCCACATGCTGCTGCTGCTACTGCTGCTGCTCCGCTCAGGCAATGATCTGTTGCCTCCGATCATTGTTGATTGCTTTCGCATACCAATCAGAGGTCTAGCTAGGCATCTATTGGGTGTATGCATATGATTCCGCCCTTTTTTGTGAAAACAAAACAAATTTGCTTGTTTAGAAAAAGGAAAATTTATTTATTCAAAGTATGCCCCATCTGCAGCTACAACCTTTGCCCATACTTTCAGGCAATTTACGGATTCCTTGCATAAAGAAGTCCTGGTCTTTTGAGGCAATCCAATTATGAAGCCAAATTTTGATATCTTCATAAGAAGTGAATCGCTCTCCCGTAAGATCAGACTGCATCCTTCGAAATAAATGAAAATCTGAAGGGGCTATATCTGGTGAATATGGCGGGTGGGGTAGCACTTCCCAGTCTTGTCCATTTAAATAATGTTTTCACAACATTTGCCGTATGCGGTCTGGCGTTGTCATGTTGAAGAATTAATTTGTCATGCCTATTCACCCATTCCGGTCGTTTTTCTTCTATAGCTACCTTCAACCGCATTAGTTGTCGTCTGTAAACATCGCCAGTGATAGTATCAGACGGTTTCAGCAACTCATAGTGCACAACACCTTTCTGATCCCACCAAATACAGAGCATAACCTTGGTACAATGAATATTTTTCTTTGGCTGTGATGGGCCGGCCTCACCTGGCTTCAGCCAAGATTTTTTGCGTTTAGGATTCTCGTAATATATCCATTTTTCATCTCCCGTGATTATCCGATGCAAAAAACCTTTTCTTTTTTGTCTTTGAAGCAGCATTTCACAAATGGTTTTGCGACGTTCGATGTCTCGGTCTTTCAATTCATGTGGCACCCAGTTATTGACTTTTTGAACCATTCCCATTGCTTGCAAACGTCTTGAAATAGTTGATTGATCAACATTTAATGTTGTTGCCAATTCTGATTGTGTTTGACAACAATCTTCGGTCAATAAATCTTCCAATTCAGCATCTTCAAATTTTTTGGGTGGTTTTCCATGTTCTCTGTCCTCAATGTCAAAATCATCATTTTTAAATCGTCGAAACCATTCTTTGCAAGTTGTATTCGATGGAGCATGCTCACCGTAAACATCAGCAAGCAAACGATAAGTTTCCGCTGCACTTTTCTTTGCAACAAAATAGTGCAATAAAACCTCCCGCAAATGATGTTTACTTGGGATAAAACTCGACATTTTCAATGAATTAGAAATATTTGTTGTTTATGCTTCTATCAGCTGTTATACACTGTGTTTAACAGCTGATAGAAGGCACTATCGAATGCAAGTATTAGTATTTTAGTGTGCAAGTGTAAGCGGCGATACTAGCGAAACTATCGGAAAGGGCGGAATCATATGCATACACCCAATACAATATCTCATCTCTTGTTGTTGCTGATCTTGCAATATCTGTGGCAACTTTAATTGCGTTGCACGCACGCTACAAGACGCACATAGAACCAGGAAACATTCAACGGTTTGTTGCAACTACAACAGGCTTTACTATTTTTCTCCAGTAGCAAGTAGCATTGATTAGATCAGAATCGAAGCATTAGATTGGACAGCAGATGCGAGTGAATGGATAAATGAGTGTCAGTCAGTGAGTCAGTCAGACTAGTAAGTGGCTCATTTTGTTTGTTGCAAGAACACAGGCCACTTGTAGCGTGCTCACTATGAATTAATACAGCGATTATGTTTTGCTATTTTTGTGTCAATTACATTAATGCATGCATGCATGCCACACGAATGATTACCACACGACAGCGGGCGACTGACTGATAGCAATTGTTGCTACTGAAGAACGTGGTTTCGCATTTATTTGGTTGATTCTTTGGTTTCTCCTATGACTCTAGGAATGGTCAAAGCCGGTGTCTCTTTGATCTGCCAGTGGCATTTCAACTTCCTTCTTGGTGAAGTGTGACTAAATTTTGTCGACAGCCGCGGCGGCACAAGTTGTGAGTGCAACTGAAGTGAATTGTTTAAGTCAACAACAAAATTAATAGTCACCACAATGAGTGAGTGACTTGCTGTGTTGCACAAACTAACTGTTAGTGAGTAAATACTACTCCCTATTGCTAATCCTTGACCCAGTTGAAAAATTTACTAACAAAAACTAAGAATTTCATTATGACATCAACTTTTGGCATTTGCACATGCTCGTACCAACGCAATCGGCATGTGTTTTATGCCAAAGTCCGAAAAGGAAATGACGTTCCTATTTAGTTGATTGTTGATTACTTACTTGTAATGTTCCGGATGCCAGCCTTCGTAAAGCTGCAGGTTACGATCAACGACTTTTGTGCTATCCGGACTAAAGATGTCATGTTCATTGAGTATGCCATTGTTGACCGGTGCAAGGGCTGGTGGCAGATTTAGGTCATGGCGTGCATGTGGCGGTGCCATGCCCAACATACTGGCGGTGGCCACTGGTGTTGCATTAGCTGGAGATGTTGGCGTAAGACCATTTGTGCAGCTGAGTAGAAGAGAAGATAGAAAAACCATTAAAAAAATATGCATAAAGTGAAAATTGATATAAGACATGAAAGAAAGGATGAGGACGAGAAATATATATCATATAGAAGGAATACCAAGCCCAAAAACAGTTGAAACCGCTATGCATTTATTGTTCTTGTTTTTGCTAATATCAGACACACCTTAAAGCAAAAAATTCTTTGCCAAAAATGAAAACAGAAAATAAAACCAAAACATTTAGGTCACGCCAATTGGCAAATTAAGTGTCATCATAAACATGCCCACAACCAACTAACAAACAAGCAAATAAAACAAAAAAAATTCCTTAATTTTTTTTTACCAATTAGTTAAGACACAAAAAAAAAAAAAATAAAGATTAAGCCACTCCTGGCAACTAATTGTCTCATCCTTCATCGCCCATTTAGCCCATTTAGTTAGTTCCTAATCGCCCATTAACTCATATTTCATTATTCACTTACCTTTGCGATGGCGCCAATGTGTTCGCTGTTAGGAAATATGTAATCAAAATAGAAAAGATGATCGCCAACAAAGCTATCAACGTTGTCAATGTCATGCAAGTCTTCGAGACATAAACACCCGATGGTGGTCCATTGAAGACATACTTTTGTCCATTTTTCGTTTTCAATTGGCCACCTGCAAAGAAAATAAATAAAATATGAAGAAATATTTAAAATTAAATGAAGAATATTATTTAATATGCAGAAATCTGTGAAAAAAATATTTATTCTAATAAAGAATTATGCAAAAATCTATGAATTTCAATTGGTTGTGATCGATAATTGAAACTTTTCTATTCAGTTCATAGATACTTGTTTTTTTCTTTCTTGTTTTTTGATACTTTTGAACTATTCGCAGCTAAAAGCAATCAGTTTAAATTGATTTTGACAGTTGCAATAATTGCAAACTATTCAACGAAGTTCTTCTTTTTATTTCTTGATATAAAAATTGTATGCTATGTTGTGTAATAGATACAATAACAAAGTATCTTACATACAATTTTTGTATTCAACATGGCAACACTTGATTTGGGAAGCAATTAACAATTGATGACAGTTTTTTAACGGGGTTTTTATTACCGCATAGTGACAATAACAGTAAAAGAGAGTTAAAAATAATAGAAAACAAAGGTAAAAAGAAAGAAAATTCATGGTTAAGGTGGATAAAAACGTGAAAAACTAATAAAATTGTAACGCTTTTCAAAAATGAGAATCAAATGAATTGTTTGTCTTAAATGACACATTTACAAATTATAGAATTATGTTAATTCCTAATGATGATAATAGGCTGGCCCAAGATTACATTGTATAATTCAAAAGATACTTACACCGCCTTAGATATTTGGAAGGAATAACCCAACTTCACTGGGAAAATCTACTCTGAAGAAAGTGAAAACCAGAGACCAGAGAGATAAGAGAAAAATATACAATCAGACTACTCTAAAACGAAGTGGTTGAAACCTATTGCCATATAAAACCGATTTATATGTATATATATATATTTGCGACTGAAAATAGAACAGAAAGAGAACCAGGGAACATGGCTCCCAGGTTTCATTAGCAACTTAACACTTAAACTTAAGTATGGGCCGAAAACCAGAAGCAGAGCAGAGATAGAAACAGTCTCAGAACTGATATTTACGTTTCTGGATATGTTTCTGTTTTATGTGACAATGAGCCTTGATTTCTGTCTTAGATGCTAATACAGCCTGGTTCTGTTTCTGTTCTGTTCTGGTTTTATACACTGAAGTCTGGATCTATTTCTGTTCTATATGACAACAAACCTTAACTGATCCCAACAACTTCGTTATAGAGTAATCCAAATTTTATACAACTCTCTTATCTCTGCCTCAAGTTTTCTCTTTCTTCAAAGCTGATTTGTCATACAAGTACATAAATCCGTTATAAAAGAAAAACAATGAAGGCTTGGGGAAATAAAATAAGATCACCTAGGAGGGATAAACAAATCGAAGGATCAGTATTTATACCTATAACAGATTATAATTCCACTGAATGTTCAAATTCCCATGAGATTTTATATTCTTCTCTCTTACTTTACTCCTCTTCAAGCACAAATTTCCATTTATTTTGAAAATTTTATGAAATTGTAACCCAATTTCTATGTTCTTGTGTTTCTCTAGACATGATTATTGCCAAGATCTTATGTCTCTATTATCTTTGTTTCTCAATCCTTACAAACTATTGTATGTACGTGATGACTCCACTCACTGATTTCTAAAAGCCCATGTGTCTGGCACACCCTGGTAAACTTGAGCACGTGCTACCTAACATTCCAAAACTAAACTGAATAACCCATCATCATGAGTTATGGGATAATTTTCATAAAATATAATTTAAGAAATTAAATTTAAAGTAAGCAATTTAATCAAAGGTGTTAACAGCGCGCCCACTGTGCACGATGATGATCATGGTGATGGTGGCCCACAGAAGCGCAGGAAGTATGCCAATGGAAGTATGTAGTTGGCATTGCCCCCTGGGGGCTATAAATCAACAAGTAAATGTATGAGTTTGTGTGTAAGAGATCATTAAACTCTTATACTATATTTTTCTATTTTTCTTTTTTTTTTTCCAGATTTCTGTTTTTATTTAAGCGAATTGTGGAAATTATAGTGTGTAACCAAGAATAACTCATGAACTCTTAGATTCATGTACATCGTCATGTAGATACTCAAGATACGCGTACAATGATCGAGTAGAATACGCACGTGCGTAGCATTTTCAATTGCGGATTAACATAATTTTTTTTATTGCAAACTTAAGCATTGAAGAACAATGAATAATGAAAGATCTTAAAGGGATTCAAATGGTTTACGCTTTGTTTCATTTAAGTGAAATTTTATTGCATTTTTATTGGGCTTTTCTTTCACTTTGTTCTGTGATCTTGAGATAAAGTCAATGTCTTTATCACGAATTTGCCCCCAAAGAAAATATATCAGGTTAATTATGCGGAATCCACAAAAAAGAGAAATAAAAATATTTTAAAGTAAAAAGACTTTCACGGTTTTGACTTTACGCTGACTTTTGACTTGCACCTGTGCGGCGTCGTTTAAAATGCTTACGACATTTTATCATTTATGTAGATCAGATTAGATTGAATTTAGTTAGGAACAGCACACTGACATCTGGTTCAAGTGAAAAAAACCAACGATCCCAACGATCTCTCACTTTGATCTTTGAATGAGACAAACACAAAACAACTTTTTAAATGGCCAAAACTATCAGTGGAAGCATTTTAATGAAATTTATGTAAGTTTCGGGCTTTTGTACATTGCCTCTATGATGGGTCCACAAAGGCTTTGTGAAATGGTTTATGATGATGATGATGTTTGAACTTTTTGTGTAGACAAAATATACTCATCATATTTATCATATGTGTCTGTGTGTGTGTGTAGCCCAGGTTGATCTGCTTCTGTTTAATTGATTTCATATTAAACGTTGGCGTTCCTATTTCTTAAATTTGTTAGCAACTTTCCAACACAACCCTCACTCTACACCTACCCACCTACCGACTAACAAAGAAAATAGAAATTTATCAAACAAATCTATACACAAAAATGCATTTTCTATTAATTGTTTATGTTTCAATCAAAGCCAACAAATGAAAAAATATGTTTTTGTTAAGGTGCGAAATATTCAGAAAGAAAAATCATTCAATTCATAATGTTATGTATTTCCAAAAATCCTATCATTCATTCCTTCATTCAATCAATCAATCTATCTATCATTTGTTAAGATACATATGATACACATGCAGCATACTATCTATATCTATCTACCATATTGTAAATATGTACTCGTATATAGTGTGGGTGCTGGCGCTTTAACAAAACACATGATAGCAAGAGAAACGGTTTGCCGTGGGTGTATCTGGTATCTGTAGGGCTTCTTTATAAATAAAATAAAAATGTGTATACTTTACATTAGCATAAGATACAAATTAAGTTATTTCAAAATACACTTTATATTGTTGAAAAGATCTATTGTTTTATAAAGAGATCAATAGAGATTACTGAGGAGTGAAACACTAAGAGGAAGCTTATAAGAAAACAAGAAAGACTATGCCGAAGATGAAATACTCTTCATTATAGTAAAATCTAATATAAAAAATAACTTTAAGTTTTGTTGGATTGATTTTTTCCGGAACACTTATATTTTTACCTTTAAATGGTAATCTTTAACACAAGAACAATACAATTACTATTCCATTCCAAAACTATTTAAACTTTAAGAAAATATCCATACAAGTCTGTATATTTTTTAATGTTACGTAAAATTTTGATCACTTGATTGAGCGTATCGTTTTCTAACTCAGTACCTTAGAAACCGGGTTTATCGTTATCATGCACGATGTTGTCTCTCGGCTTAGCTTTTCCAAAAATGGCTGCAGCTTGTTCGGTTTCAGCCAATGCGTTAATGGGTGCTTGCACTGTTCTAGGCTTCAAGAATAACTTCGGGCGGTTTTGATCATCATCGACTGGGATCGGTTGGTTGGAAACTGTCGCATGGAGATTTTGTTCCGATTTATTTGGATTATAGTGGCCTCGACGATCTCGATTCCTATTTTGATTGAAATTTGCATATACATTACGATCATTGTTGCGACTCATTCTAAAATTATTAGTTCGAGGCATTTCTTCGTTATCGAAGAATCCTTGGGTTTTATTCGGATCCGAATACGCCTCTCCACTGCTACCACCACCTCTGCCTCCACTATCACCACCTCCTCCGAATACACTGCCAACTCTGTTTCCACTGCCACTGGCACTACAGATAGGGAAAGAGTTACGCCCATGATTGGCAACATCTATTATTAGTGGAGCTGAGGAATCATCGAGTTTTATTCTGCCATTACACGATAATGCACGTTCTAGTTCTTGTTGATTTTTAAACTCTACATGACAGTATCCTTTAAATTCATCTGTTTCTCGGTCCTTCATGAGCTGCACGTTTGTCACTATGAAATTTTCAAATATTTTCATCACATCGCCTTGCACCAGTCCTTGAGGTAGGTTACCGACGTAAGCAACGAACGGCGGTTCCGTCGGTACCCGTTTGAATGACCTATAGTCTCGAAAATTTCTCTCTGGTCTAGTATCCATTGAAATTACACTCGCGTGTGTTATAATTCACCAAAAAAATTTTACTCGCAGTGTCTTACTATTTTTTAAATTCAGTATTTTGCCAGATAGATCTCACACACGAGTGATTAGTTTCTCCTGATTTATTGACACATTTAGTGATTTCAGTTGTTACTGAGTTAAAAATAAAATTTTGTATTAATTGATTGTCAAGTTATGAATTTTATATTTCACACTTTTAAAATAAATTCAAAGAACATTTAAAGAACTGGTATGCAAATTAGTACCAAGTCTTTCTCGGGAGGCTTGTCAGTCGCTTCCAAAGTCCAGCATTCGTGCCATCCTTGGATGGTCTTCCTGTTCATCTTGCGTTGTTTTATTGTGTTGTCTAGTGACTTCTTTGATTATCTTATCAATAGGAGGAAAAGGGAGACAAATAACACCACAGCACAACCTCTCCAGGGTTGCCAAATATGAATTTATTGCTAGAACTGGGAGACATTGTCGCTCGATGTCTTCCGGATGAAGTAGAGATCACATTAAGCTTATATCTTGGTTCCCATGAAGAATATCCTGTCACCTCCCTTCAGGTCATCCAGTTAAGTCTTCTGCCTCTGTTCATGACTGCCTGGTAAATGGACCTGGTCGTATTACATTCTCCCCTTGTGAAATTGTAGTTAAATTCTCATACTTTTAATAATCTCATAATATCCTTCGATATGAAGACATTCATGTGTACCTCTATAAAAGATATATAGAAAACATGTTGAAAGGAAATAACATAAGTGTCCAAGTTTCAGTTCGATAGGAAAAAAAGCAAGAGCGTTTTTCTAATAAGAACATGAATTCAAATGGGTGGTTTGTATGGAGATGTTCAAAAATATATATATACTTTATGTAGCCTCTTGTGTCTCCTTCTGCCTGTTACAAACTTCATGACAAACTATTCACTCCCGGGAAGAGTATAAAGATGTTCATAAATTCAGATTACATACTAGTATTTCAAGTTATTCAAGGGCTCTTAATATTTATGGAAAAGCAGCTGTTTTCTTTTGGATACATAATGAAATATACATAGATATGTAGAGAGATAAGAACAAGAAGCAGATCTTGTTTATAATTTCAGAGATAATTTCTTAATATGAGACCGAGTACTTTGCTTTCATTAGAGTTTCTACCTACAAATTTCTTTTTGAAAGACCTCCATCCATCCAATTAGGATTTTACGTTTTTGGTATTGCTACATAATTCATATTAATAGAAAGTGACAAGGATAGAAGATAGTCGACTTCTCACTACTTCTAACTAACTTCTCAGAGATAGAACAATCCCTTCCTTCACATTTCACATTCAACTGGTAATAAAGCCATCACTCGTTCTTAACAACAACAACACTCGTCTAATACGAAGTATTCTTGCTCTGTTACTCCCACAAAACATCTCCCAAAAAAATCACATAACAATAGCAACAACAAATGACAGGAAGAGAGACTCTAATCAGCCTTGCTCTCCTTACATTACAATTTACTCTGCAAGAACACATGCACATTCTCGATGATTTCTGATACCGTGAGCAAAAACGAAGTCACATGGATAAATCCGAAGTTAGACGATGCTGGCTGGCATCATAACATCAATTTACAAACGATATTTGATATGCTCTTTTATGCTCTCTTTTTGACAGGCGTATGTCACTTATTTCCAACCAAAACTCGTCAATTTTAATACTTTTGCACAGCGTCATTTCGGCGTGATTTTAATGCGTACAAATTTGTGTGAAAAAATTAAAAAATAAGGTTTAATAATAAAAAGTGCATAACAATCAACAATTTTTGTAGAAATTTGTTAATAAATCTATAAAGCATTGGAAGTGAATATTTGGTTTAAAGAAATTGTGTTATTTATTAAAGAAAAGAAGTGTTAAATATTTTTCAATTGACATTTTTTCCATGAAAAGTGATTTTACCGTTACCGATTGGTTTAAAGTAAAGTGAAGTGAGACTGCATGAGTGTGGTGGCATCTAATACCAACAACACTAGTCAAATATAATGTATTGCTGTAGTTGCAAAAAAAGATCTCCCAAAATCATACAATAAATGGCAACAAAAACTGAGAGCAGCCTTACTCATCATATAACAAGAACAACAACAAATGAGTGTAAAAAATTCTAATGAGGTTACTAGTAGCATTGTATTTACCATACACAGTTGAAATCGAAATGAAGCAATCCTTTGGGCACACCATTGAAATGTGTGTAGGAGATTCTATCTAGCCTTTTTCGTCTTATACCATAATTTACACTACTAACAAGAACAATGACAAATGAGAGTATGAGTTGGAACCGAACTTAAGCAATGCAAGTGCATGGCATTTTTTGGCAAACAATCACTTTTGGCTCTCTATTGCTCTCTCTCTGACATGCGTTAGCCGGTTATTTCCAAACACACAAACACCAATTGGCAATTGGTCCCTTTGTTCGTGCGCGTGAAAATTTGTTTGAAAATTTAAAAATAAAACTTGACAATAAAAACTGCATTAAAATTTGTGATTTTTGTGGAATTTATTAGATGAATATACAAAGTATTCCAAGTTAATATTTGTTTTAAAGAAAATATATTGTTAAGTTACAAAAACAAGTGTTAAAAATTTCATATGAATGTAATTTAACTGTTATTAATTTCGGTATAAAGGCATAGTGAAGTCAAGTGAGAGTGTGTGAGTGAGTGAATGTGCGACTGACTTAATTTAAGTGAAGCTGGTGGCAACTTCGCAAAGTTAAGTCAAATGAGAGAGTGAGAGACATATTTTGAGTGAAGTTTGAGGCAACTAAACAAAGAGCGTTGGACACACAGGACAAGAAGAAGAATAAAAGGAAATCAAACTTAGTAAGGGTAAGTAGTAGTAGACTTTATCTGGAAAATATATAACTTGTTCGGAGTCCCGGCTTTATTTTTACTGAAAGTTTACGTTACTTTTATTATACTTACAATTTATTAGATCCATCAAATTAATCAAACTAAAATACTTAGTATTATTGTTAAAAAAAAAAAACATACCCAATAATTTTTCCTTTGAATAGAATTGAAAATGAAAACGTTTACGAAAATTTTGAGCATCTTCATAACGAAAATTGCGTAATTTTGTAAGAAATTCCTGTACTGGACCCAAATTTTCATCATTATTGTCATTGGATATATGTGAAGGTGTTTCCGGTATAGCCAAAGGCGGACTTAATGGTGATGATGGTGGTGATGTTGTTGTTGTAGGCGCATATGGCGAGGATATTGATGATGGTTGAGGTGATGATGATGATTGATTTGTTGCCAATATTAAATTTTGATGTTGATGTTGTTCTTGGGATGATAATGATGATTGTCTAGGTTTGGTATAGGTTATGGTAGCTGAAAATGTATGAGAAAGCCAAAGAAAAAGAGAGAAAGGGAGAGAAAAAAGAAAGAAAGAAAAAAGTTTGATGTGATGAAAAGCAAAGCGAAATTTTGAATTTTAATTTAATTTAATTATTTATAGCCAAATTGATTTGATTTGATTAAGCCAAATTGATTTGATTTGATTAAGCCAAATTAGTAGCCAAAATGATAATAAAAATATGAAATAAAAGAAAATGTTACAAAAACAAATAAAATGGGCCAAGTGTGAGTCAGACTCGTACACGGAGAGTTCCATACCAGATTGGGGTTTGTATGGGAGGTGCTCCCCCTAGTGGTCCGATTTGACTGATTCCAATAAATGCACCGTTCAATAGGACAAAAAAAAAACGTTCTTCTAATAAGAACCTGAATTTTAATGGTGCGTTTGTATGGGAGGCAACCTCTCTAGTGGTCCCATCAAACTGAAATTTCGATAATATATGTTTCTGATCTATAGCCACCAATCATCCAAATTTCAAGATCGTAGGGTTACTGGATCGTATAGCTGCCTTACAAACTAAAATGTTTCTTATATGGGGACCCCTTAAGTTTTTAAAAATATTTAATGTTTAGGATGTGTTGCTGATTAGCCGGATAGAACTGCACATTCTGTAAAAATTTCTACTCTCTAGGTATTACGGTTCATGAGATATGGCCCGAGGACGGTCGGACGGACAACGAAGTCTCTGCAAGAGGGTTCCCTTTGGTACCCTTTGGGTCCGGAACCCTAAAAAACGAAAACGAAACAATTTTAGGTTGATTGCATTTTATGTTTTTATTGATTTTTATTGCATTTAATTAAAATATTTGATTGGAATAATACAATCATAGCAAAGTACAGTAGAACTTCGATGGTCTGGACCTCCATCAATCGATTTTAAGACTCTATTAGTTGAAAACCATATGTGCAAATGTGATGATATTGTAAAATGTAGTCCAATTCCGAAGAATCAGACGGAGAATCTATGTACATCTACATTAATTCAAGAAATAGAAGTTTATCTAAGTTAAGTAGTCATAGAATCTATAAATTTGTATAAAACCTTTATAATTGGACTATACTTGTATGACGACGTTCCACTGTATCAACAAAACATATGGGTGAGGTCATCAACAGGTGTGTGTGTGTGTGTGTGTGTCTGTGTGTGTGCATTAAATGGAAAGTATAGGATAGAAGGAAAGTAGGTGGAAAATGTCATTTTTACTATATGTAGATTTAAATGAATCAATTCAGTTGCATTCGATGCACTTAATTGATTAAGCAATCAACTAATCAAGCGAGCGTGGCTAATGATTTCAATTCAAATTGAATACGAATGAATTGAATTCAATTTCGCCTCTTGCTTGCTTGCTTTCAATGAAATTGCCACGCTTTGCTGGCATCGGCGCCGGCGCCAAATGGCAACAAGTGCGTGATTATTTTAGGTGCTGAAAATAGCCAAAAAAAAAAAAAAAAAAAAAATTGTAATTTAATTTTAGATTGCCTAAACAACAAACGCAACAACAAGTAAAAAGAAAAATCATCATGAAAATGTTATTCAACTTTTGAGAATTTTCATTTTCCCTCAATTTTTTGTTTATAAGCAAATTGAGATTTTCATTGTTAATTGTATTTTAATAATTAAAATTAGAAATGTATTTCCTTATATGAGTCATTTTTGTATGAGTAATTTGAGCCATTTTATATGCAAAGGCAAGAATCAAGTTAAGTGAGTGAAAAAAATTCAAGTTGGCAAACTCAACAATATAAATTGCCGCAAAAAATTATAATATTGTAATATTTATTGAAGCCAAAGTAAAATGAGGCTTCCAGTTGTCAGACTGATTTTGCATGCTCCAATTACCAAGAATTATTGTTGTTGTTGTTGTTGTTGTTGGAAAGGACAAATAGGAAGAGAGGAGAGGAGAGGAGAGAAATGATTGATATATTATACCACAAGAAAGACATTTAGAATATTGTCGGGTTGTATCGGGAAACCTTTTGTTGATAGTACAGGAAATATGATTATGTTGATGATGGAAACCACAAAATATGAAATGAAAGCATAAATGAAGAACAATAAGAATAAACAAACATACGAAGGGTATTGCAAGTATGTGGGGGGTTGTAAAGTACGTAAGTGTGGAATGGATTGAGTAAAATAGAACATGGATGAGTGAGTGAGTGCATTGAACTCTATTTGATTTGTTTATTTAATGAATGAGCAAACAAAAACATAAATTATTGCCAATATTTGTACCATACAAGATATAATATTTTACAATAAAAAGAAAGTGGGTTGATTGTTGAAGATTGGTCAAGAATGCACAAATTTAAAGTGCAATGCAAACAATCAACATCAAAATCATCATCATCATCATAATTTTATTGTATATCATTTTGCTACTCAAATTACAAGGAAACATAAAGCAATATGGCAAAAAAAAGAAAGAAATGACAGATAAAGAAGCAAAAGTATACAAAATTGTGCAATGAACTTTTATTTGAACTTTTATTGCTTAAAGTGAGGGAAGAGTGAAGGGAAATGATGATGACTTAGTCATAAATTTGAATGTTTTTTAAAGACAAACAACAATTGGGCGTATTCTTAGTTAAAAACTCATTCAAGCATACAAATTTGCCATTGAACTTGAAATGAAACCCAATGAGGCATGAAACATTTTATCAAAAAAAAAAAAAAAGGAGAAAAAAAACCATGAATTTCTACTTAATAAGCAAAATTTAACTTTAAAAATGAATGAAGATTTGAATAGACTTTGGACTCGCATTTTGTTGTATAAATATGTTTTTTATTGAAAGCCATGGGGCTAATTGTAATCGATTCTACTTGACCTTAAAGAACCCTTAAAGTCTTTTAATGTTGTGAAATGTAATAATTATAAAAATCAATATATCAATATCTTATTGACTGAATCAACTAGTAAACTATCCTTGTAATAAATTAGACTCTACACCATACAAATTCGGGACTTCATTGCTGCATATAACATAAGGAAAGAACATGCTTGCTGAAGCAAGTTTCTAAGACGAATCATAGGTCTTTGGTTTGTCTGTAAGAGATCCAAATATGCCTACAAATCAATATACATGGCAGCCGTAAAAATCAGCGGCTTCAAAGACATCTAAATATTCTGGCGATAGTTCTTACCCAAGGTGCAACATTAAAGTTTACATAGAAAAGTCTATAAAACCTTATAACTGACAAATAGAGAAAAAATAGAAGAAGTTACAAATATCTCTTCTTCCAACTTTACAATACATTTATTAAAAATCCAACTTTATGACTTCAGGGATTAGTTATGCTAAGGGAATATAGTATTACAGTAATCAGTCTACTCTCTATTCATGCTACGTTAAGACTCAAGTGCATTAATGTCAAATATCTGCTTATAGCATCGAACAAACTGCTGAAATGCATTCATAAGGACTGTGTTATAATTTCCCGACGTATTCGGAATATCATGCAATCATAAAAAATTGTTACTCTGCTAAACTCTAACAGTGTCACTCACTTTGTCAGAATTTCTTTAACAATTTGTGACTTTTTTGTTGCATTTTCCTCAGTAAAATGGATGAAATTGTGATTTGTTGTTTGCTCATGGAAATTTTAGAAAACAATGAAAATGTGTTGATAACATTGCGTGATCATGGCGATCCTTTTCAATGCCGGACAATATTTTAAAGAAGAATTATTAAGAAAAATGCTGCGCCATCAAATATTTCATTTGAGTTTCGATTCATTTTGGCTTTATACTTCTAAGCACACGCTGATCCCATGAGTAGTATCAGTCAATCAAAACATACATCGAAGCACTTTGGATACTCCAAATGTCTTTAATTTTTTTAATCAATCCTTTTGACTTTAATTTTAACTTGAGAAACAAGGAGAAGTCACAAGGGACTTAATAAGGTTAATATCGTGAATGATTTAATACAAAAATTGATACATTATTAGCGATGTACGGCATGGCGCGTTAAGGTGCAACAAAATGAGTAAAGGTTGTTGTGTTTTCTGTTCTCGAATATCTACAATAATTTTCTTAAAGCGGTTTTAATCTTTCATAGTCTCCATCCTATTAGTCTACTACCGGTTGAGTATTTATAAGAAGTGTTTAATTTTTAATAGGAGGTAAAGCAATTCAAGATTTTATCAGTCATTTTCTTTCATTTTAGTATTTAGTATTGTATTTTTATCTTTTAATATTTTTCTATATAATGAAGATGTTAATACATACATACATACGTGTATACATAATCCACTTTTCACTTAGTAAGTCTATTGTTCATATCAATTGCCTTACTTTGTGTATACTTAACATAGTAAAACTCTTCATTACGTTATATTGATTGTATTGTATATTCATTCTACAATAATATTGTATTATGGTATTGAAATATTAAATGCAAAGTCATGTGGCATTCAATTGACAGTTGCTAACAAAAGAACAATATAAACAAAAAACGATTGAATCTGAGATAAAAGGAAAGAGAATCATAATTGTACGCATATTAAGATAATGAACCTGAACTAACAATAAACATAATGAACGAAGAAAGGTGTGAAAATGTAACAAGAAAAGATATACTCAACTGCTACTTGAAAATAAGTATAATCCATTGAAAATTGGAAAACGAAATATGTACTTTATATAAGTCATAATTACTGATAAAAATCAAACTGTGTTCAATATCTTTTGACTCTCTTAATGCACTTCACGCAGTGAATAGTATTATGAGTTTGTTATAAAGTTTGTAACATACTGATGGAGACATCAGAGAACCTATAAAGGATATACTTACAATAGAATAGATAATTCTTGATCACATTGACGAGACGAGTTCATTAAGCCATGACCGTCAAATACATGTTTTTATTAGAAAAACTTTCTTGATTTTTGTATCATCGAAATTTACACACTATAACTCCTTAACTTTTATCCATCAACCATGTAAATGTCAAGATCCTAGGATTACTGGATCGTATAATTCCCATACAAACTCAGATTCCAATTCATTTGTTTATTAGAAAAACTTTCTTGATTTATGTATGATCGATCTAAAATTTATACTCTATAATTCTTTGACTTATTTCCATCAACCATGTAAATTTCAAGATCCTAGGATTACTGGATTGTATAGCTCCCATACAAACTCAGATTCCAATTCTTATGTTTATTAGAAAAACTTTCTTGATTTTTGTATCACCGATTTGAAATTTACACAATATATTTCCTTGGTTTTAATCCATCAACCATGAAAATTTCAAAACCCTAGCATTACTAGATCATATAGCTCCCATACAAACTCAGATTCTAATTCATATGTTTTTTGGAAAAACTTTCTTGATTTATGTATGATCGATCTGAAATTCAGACTATAATTCTTTGACTTATTTCCATCAACCATGTAAATTTCAAGACTCTAGGATTACTGGATCGTATAGCTCCCATACAAATATTTCGGTCTCAGTGTTATGCTGATTCAATCCTAAACATAAGTCAAATTAATAATGAAATATTTCTGCATGCATTCCATCACAGTAGTATAGGCAAAAATGTTTTCTAGAAGTACGTGAAGAGTGTAACAACTTCGGCCTTAATTTTTCTTTTTTTTCTTCTATTTAATATACTTTTTTTTATTATTTTTGATTATCTTTTCTTGTTAGATTTTGGTTCAATTTGCTTTAGTCTGAGGGACGCCTTGAACATCAAACTTGAAATTGATTGTGCAAGGTTTGCTTCAATTTTTTTTTAATATCTTTAACAGTTAAGAAAGTATCTTTCTTTTGTTATTGTTTTGTTATACATCGTCACCTTCTAATTTCTCTTTTATATTGTATTTCTTAGGCCTGCGTATCTAATCAAAATGGAGGAAATTGTTGAGTTTTGTAGCTTTCCAATGAAATCACTACAAGACAATCACTTTTTCTTAATTATTTGTTGCTGGTATTTATTATGTTTTACCACCTTCAATGAGTTCATTTTTATGTCAAACATTCTGTTGCTCATTTTCCGTTTGATAACCTCAATTTTTTTTCTACTGCATTAATAAATTCAGTTTTGTTTTTTATGTAATGGAATTCATATTTAGGTTAGTTGAGTTCAATAATGTTTAATGTTTTGCCTTATCAAAATTTATGTTTTACTAAACAAAAAACAAATAATATCAGTGATTCATAAGCATTTTTTTTTTTCGGAATTCTCTCTACTCGATTGTGAATCTGCCCTGTGCAACATATGTATGTACTATGTTGCAAGTTAATTGAGCGAAATTTAAGACTCATTAGCATATTAAAAAATAAAAGGAATGCAAAATATTTGCCATACAAAAATAATTGAGGGTCTTTAACATTTTAAATCGTATTTTTTCTTTTTGTTTTGCATATGACAAAAATGAGTATTTTACTTTAATTTTGTATTGAAAATCTAGATGACAATGTAGCGGGAAGGGATAGTAAATGGTAAATCCATGTCTGGCATATAAGAAATGATGATAAAGTCCCCTACAAGGCTTACAAATTGAAATTGTCTCTGACCTAATTCGCAGTGTCTAAGTGTGAACTGTTGTCACTTCAAGGAATTGAAAAGAACAGAAAGAAAATCTGCTTTAGTGAATTATTTAAGAGGGCGTTGTGTTGTATGGAATTGGTTTTTTGATTTTGCAATAATTTTACAATAAAATGTTATACATTTGTGTTGTTTTGTTATTCTTTAGAATTGCATTCATTCATTTAAAGTTAAACTTATATGCGTATAAATGAATAAGTGAATGAATAAATGAATGTATCTAGATGTATGTATGTACATGTATACAATATAATATGTTATATGCTGTGCTTGCTTTGGTGCTCACGTGCATTTATGTCGTTTTCTTACTTTTTCTATTTGTTTTTTTAAATTGTTAAAAAAAACGTTTCAATTTTTTGTTTTTTGTATTTTTAGTTTTTTTGTATTTGTATTTGTTGTTGCTGTTGTTGTCGCCGCATTTTAATTGACAGCAATTAAATTGTTAAGCGGTTTTTGAACTTTTCATGTTTTTTGTTTTGTTTTTGTTTTGCTTTGCTTTGTATAACCAATGTAGTGTACAACAATAAAAAGATACTTTGTCTGTGATTTTTATTAGAGTAAAATAAAATTAAATTTTTTTTTGTTATAAAAATCATAGTAGACGGAAATGTTTCTAGCACGAAATGAGTTTATTTAAAGAAAACCAAATAGAATATTGCATTTCATTTCGGTTAGATCGAACATTGTAGACTCTTGTTGGATACATAAGCTTTGAAAAATATTGGTCCATTTATTGGAATTTTTGAATATACTTATGTACAGAAAAATCTCTAATCGCGAACATCTATCGTGGCCGGACAACTTTCACAGGAACCATAAACACATCTGCTTTGGGATTTGATACAGTTGCTGTTCTGCTTGCATCAAATCACTAAGAATTCAATTGCAAGATCACCCACATGAACAGAGGGAAAGATATATCAACTCCATGTTATGATTTCATCACATCCTTAGATATTCTACTCGATATTATGATTAAAAAATGTGACGCAAATCAGTGTCTTCCTCAAAACATTTAGTGACCTCGACATGATGAAGTTGAGTATTAGTCTGTGATCAATATATATACTTATTTTAAAACTTAAAATGCTACCTTCCTCCAAATAGTGTTTTCCTCTAAATAAAAATACAGTTGGACTCCTCTATAACAAAGTTTTTAAACCAGTTCAATCACTTTGCTATAGAGAAATCTTCGCTCAAAAGTAGTTCAGACTCATCTATAACAAACACGATTCAACAATTCGCTATAGAGGAATCTTTGCTACATGGGAGATCCTTATAAAGAAGTCCCACTATATTTATGTCTAATCTTTCAAATCATTTTGTGAAGTTTTAGCATATAAGCTTAAATTATATTAAAGCTATAAGCAGTTGAATTGTTTTATGTCTAGGGAATTCCCCTTTTAATAATGAGGTAGCTTGAATTGGAAAATAAAATAAGCATTAGTAAAATTTAAATTCAATTGCTTAAAAGCAAAGAGATTAATTTCCCATGGAAAGGGACAAACTCACAGAATGAATTCTTCCCATGATGTTGTACATTATTTTAATGGATCTATGAAGTCATTGTAATACAAACATCTCAACAAAGTGAAAATACCTTATCATATTGTGTGTGAAAGTTATGAAAAAATATATTGTGTGACTTGAAGTTTGAATAAATTATGAAGTAATTTAAGTTCTTTCATTTTCCGATGTAGAAAATATTTGCACGACAATTAGAAAAATTCCTAGAAATTCGTTTGGTCCAAAAAAAAAAAAAAAGTATACAAAACCACATGAAATATAAATTACAAATGGAATTCCTTTAAAGTTTTTGGTGATTGTTTGATTGTTTGATTTACCTGCAATGAAATAAGAAAATGAAGAAAAATTCATAATTAATAAAAATGGAAAAACATCAAAACATATTTTTGTAATTTAATCACATAAAAGTTTATACAAATTTTTGGTTCTTTATTAGACCCCAAATTCACTAAGATTGCAACAGTTCATGAAAGTTGTTTGTTTATATTACAATACAATCTTATTTTTTAAGGGAATCCAAGACCTAACATCAAATAAACAAATTAAATCTAAACATCACAGCAGAAATAAAAGAAAAAATAAGATTTATTTAAAGAAATTTTGATGAACCAAAACCATGAAGGAAAATAAACAATTCTGAAATGATTCTAAATGGTTTATTGTGTAGTCATAATCAAGGGACTTTTAGTTGAAAAAATAAACATTTCTGATTCTTTTCTGGAAGAATATTATTAGAATCATAGTTTTATGGGAATTGTGAAATGCTGTGAGTAAATAAATTTTGTTTATTGTCGGTTTAATGTTGATTGTCTGTGATGTTTAAATGTTTCATAAAGAAAAGCCAGTTGGCATGGAAATTGGTCTGAATATATGTTATTATGTCTTGTACTATGCAGAGCTAGAAACACAGGAAATGATCAGTATTTTTAGGGAAATAATGTCTGTTTTTATATAAAATATGTATTGCCATACATAAAATTGATATAATTTTGCATATAGTCTTCAAATTTCACTTTCATGAGAGCATTATCTACTAGGTTTTTATCTTTAAGTGATTATTACAGTATAATACTAAATATTAGATTGAATCTAAGAAGTCTCAAGTTTATAGGAAAGAGAATATTTTACCTAAATCGCCTTTGGAATCTGTTATAAGAGATGATGAGGGTTTGAAGTTGGGAAAAAGGGTATTTCTGTTACTTTGAAGATTGAGGCCTTGGTCCCAAGTTGGTTGGTGGGGCACTAGAACGGTACCCCCCATACAACTTGACAATCAATTGATACAAAATTTTCTTTTTAACTCAGTAACAACTGAAATCACTGAATGTGTCAATAAATCAGGAAAAACTAATCACTCGTGTGTGAGATCTATCTGGCAAAATACTGAATTTAAAAAATAATAAGACACTGCGAGTAAAATTTTTTTGGTGAATTATAACACACGCGAGTGTAATTTCAATGGATACTAGACCAGAGAGAAATTTTCGAGACTATAGGTCATTCAAACGGGTATTGACGGAACCGCCATTCGTTGCTTACGTTGGTAACCTACCTCAAGGACTGGTGCAAGGCGATGTGATGAAAATATTTGAAAATTTCATAGTGACAAACGTGCAGCTTATGAAGGATCGAGAAACAGATGAATTTAAAGGATACTGTCATGTAGAGTTTAAAACTCTACAAGAACTAGAACGTGCATTATCGTGTAATGGCAGAATAAAACTTGATAATTACTCAGCTCCACTAATAATAGATGTTGCCAATCACGGGCGTAACTCTTTCCCTATCTGTAGTGCCAGTGGCAGTGGAAACAGAGTTGGCAGTGTATTCGGAGGAGGTGGTGATAGTGGAGGCAGAGGTGGAGAGGCGTATTCGGATCCGAATAAAACCCAAGGATTCTTCGATAACGAAGAAATGCCTCGAACTAATAATTTTAGAATGAGTCGCAACAATGATCGTAATGTATATGCAAATTTCAATCAAAATAGGAATCGAGATCGTCGAGGCCACTATAATCCAAATAAATCGGAACAAAATCTCCATGCGACAGTTTCCAACCAACCGATCCCAGTCGATGATCAAAACCGCCCGAAGCTATTCTTGAAACCTAGAACAGTGCAAGCACCCATTAACGCATTGGCTGACACCGAACAAACTGCAGCCATTTTTGGAAAAGCTAAGCCGAGAGACAACATCGTGCATGATAACGATAAACCCGGTTTCTAAGGTACTGAGTTAGAAAACGATACGCTCAATCAAGTAATCAAAATTTTACGTAACATTAAAAAATATACAGACTTCTATGGATATTTTCTTAAAGTTTAAATAGTTTTGGAATGGAATAGTAATTGTATTGTTCTTGTGTTAAAGATTACCATTTAAAGGTAAAAATATAAGTGTTCCGGAAAAAATCAATCCAACAAAACTTAAAGTTATTTTTTTATATTAGATTTTCATAAAACTAAAAGATTATTTTCAAAGATGAAGATCAAATTTCTTTACAATGAAACATTCACTGCGTGAAGGGTATTTCATATTCGGCATAGTCGAAGTTAACGTTTTTCTTGCATTCTTTGATTTTGGTATCATTTCAGTTATAAGCAAAATAATAATAACAATAATAATCGGTTTAAAGTCATGATTTTCATGGACTGTGTTTTGATTGCTTTGATGGAAGATAAAATTTTATTGAAAGAGAAAAACAAACAAACAAAAACATTAAAATTTGAAAACTTTGCATAAAAATTTGTTTAGATAAATTTGCATAAATAATTTTATAAATGTTTTAACTTAATTAAGGTGAAATACTAAAACAAATACAAAACATGAATAAATAAATATGTTTGACATTTAAAATTGACTTCATTAAATCATTAAAATAAACCAAACAAAAATCGAAAAACATAAACAAAATTATGGACTAAAACAATGAAGTCTATTATTATGTCGCGTGTACACACCCACACACACACACACACACACACACACAAATAACAATACAATTACAAAAACAAAAACATCATGTACTTATATTTGTTGTAATGATAAAATATTGTAAATATAGTTTTTTGTAGTGCAATCTGCATAATGAAGTCATTGAATTGAATAGAGAGAAAAAGTCTCATCATCAGTCAATGAAGATAAAAAGAAAGAAATCTTTAACAAAGTCATAAACAGACATCTATCTAGAAATGCAACAGTGTCAACAAAAAATATGATGATGACGACAGATGACTGTGAGAAACGTGTCTTTTTACTTCATATTTACCTTTTATGAGGCGGCTGAAGATAAAGACAAAAAACCTAAGAAAGAAAATTACTAAAAACACAACGACACTGGTAACATTTCCGGTGTCTCTAATTAAATAACAATAGTAACACAAATTTACTATTGTATAAGACAAAGTTCATTTCTATGTTATGGTTATGTTATTGTTCATGCTTTAGATACTTTCTTTCTAAGCAAAAGCGAGAGTGAACAGTAGCGTTTTTTGAAGCCCCCAAAGCTTTGGACAATGATAAATTTTCGGAGAACTTGTCTTTAACTTAATAAAGCATTGGTAAAAACATCTGTTTATTTGATTTTCATGTTGTGGTTATGTATTTGTGAATACATTAAAGTGGCAATTCTACACTCGTTGGTTGGTTCTTGCCTAAAGCATTCAGTGGATGTAAGAACTAATAGTTCGATTTGTACAATAAAATCGATTGTTTATATATGAAATTGAAATGTTATACATAAAATGCTGAAACTAGTTTAAAAAGATTTGATAAAACTGTGCAATATCGCTTCACTTGGCATTTAGACATTGAAAGATGTCTGTCAAAATGACAAATTGCCCTTATATGAGGTACAAGGCCCACAGGGACCTTCTTTCTATTTGTATGGTATTTTGTATGAAAAAGCCATTTTTTTGTAAATTTTTTTTTGTTTTGTTTTATTATTAAATACTAATTTTAAATGTGTAATGATTTTTAGAAAATAAGTCTATATAGGAAAGAGTACGGGTAAATTCAAAGAACTCGTTTGAAATGTGTTCAAACAGTAAAACAATTAAAAGCAAGCCAAAAAACTAATAACATTTAAATCTTAATAAATATTGAACTATTGATCGGATCGCCTTGAACTTTTTTTCAAACGATTTTACATAAAATTTCCTTGGAACACATGTTGGGGTCGGGTATACTTCCCATGAACCATCAAGGATTAATTTCAGTTTGAAAATGAAAAAAAAAAAAGTCCACAGGGAACTTCTCACTCATCAGTGGGTTAAGAATTGGTTCATTTTCAACTGTCTGAATATGTTTTTCTTCAAGAGGATAAAGTTTAAATGATGCACTTTTATTAAAGCCGAGATGAGTTTGATTTGAGTGCTCTGCCCACTTTTAGTTTGTGACCAAAGGCACTTTCTTCTGTGCGACCCCATGACATTTGCTTTACCCAAAACTGTCCATAGGAAAACGCATTTAGTATACTGAGAGTGAGTGATAAAACGAAGTGTTAATAATATTAATGACAACAGGAAATTCACGAAACACGAAATAAACTCAAACAAATATTATTTTTAAAATGAGTTGAAGTCAAGAACAGGTAAAATTATGAATAACAAATGAAAAAGAATCATAAAATAAATACAAAAAACTTGATGTGTTAATATGATGATGGTGATGGCAACTGAGTGTGTGAGTGAGTAAAACTTGAAATGACGTGATACGAGAGACTGACTGACTAACTGACTAACTGAATGAGTGAATGAAAGAATGACTGTGTCAGTTAGTGAGAGTAAATATTAAGCAAGTGCTGTGCTTAAGTTAAATAAAATAGAATAGAATCTCACATGTAGAACTCAACAGACAACAAGGCAATCAGTGTTGTCGTGCAGTATTTTATTGCACTACTACTATAATACTATTTTTAATACTAAATTTTAATATAAATCAAGTTGCTTGTTTGCCTGTCTTCATTTTTACCTTGAAATGTTGTCATTGTGGGCAACTACAATATTAAGAACAAAAACACAAATAACAAAATGAACAACAGAAAGAAAAAAAAAAACAAAAATAAATAATTAAGTATTTAATGGGACAAACAAGCGTGAGATTTAAAACGCAGCGCAACACGTCGCTAACATTTATATGGGAGTTCGACCCACAAACATGATGACGTCGCTTTAATTTATAAAGATGATGGTAGGTGATCATCAAGAAGAAGATGGAAAAATGCAAATGATGATGATGATGATGGTGATGATGATGATGATGTACAAATGTGACTAAGGTGGAGTCATGCGTAGCATATGCAAAAAGTGAAAAAAAAACCAACTAAATATTAAGTAAATTAAATGCGGCATGAAGCGCAAATTGATTGCATTTCCAATGAGATTCTAGCAAAAAAGTGAGAACGGGAAGGAAGAGGACGGGAGGATGTAGGCGTCTCTAAGCGACCAAGATGTGTGCAAATGATGTTGATGTTCATATGTGACTGCAACATGTTCTACACTTGCACCAAAGGCCATTTTACACATCTGCATAGTCATAAATACAAGAAAAGAAAACATACTCGTTCAGCAAGCAACAACAATAACAACAACAATATCAAGAAGAATGATAACAACATACATGTACAGTTTGGCACATAAGTATTTGCATATAAAATCCAAAATGAAAAGAGGCTTTACAAGTCTATCCAAGTTATGGATCCTCTGGTATTTTCATAAAATAAGATTTGTTGCCTATTTTCCATATTTTTTTACTATCAAAGTTTCTGACTGAACTTTGCTGCTTTCATAGAACAAACATATTCATGATTTATGTTTGAGATTGTTAAAGGATGTAGAATTCCAATTTTCATATCCCTGGGGATCCATTTCCATTAGAAAACCTTTCGGTCGGTCATCACTGCTCGTCAATTCTTTTATTAATACTTGTACAATATGTTCAATTCAATTGATTACACCTTCTAAGTTTCATTTAGTAAACATGTATGTGATAGACTGTAAAATGCATTGTGCATATACAGAAGAGATGAAGAAATCGACAAAGACTCCATTGCAATCATTGGAGCCATGAAGCCTGGCGTCATGTGAAACTGACATAGAAATTATGCGTAAAGTTCAAATTGGCTATGACAAAAGAGAATAAGAGGACTGACTGAGTTCTGGTAGGGTAAGCAAGCCTTATTCAACATTAAGGACTGCCAAGCCAAGGGAACGCGAAGAGAAGAGAGTAGTAGAAACTTGCCAAGCCTAGTGTTCGTTGTGTTGTGTAGTGTAGCATAGCATAGTTCCTACCTTAAGGGCCAAAATAAAGTAAGTATAATAGCAATGATAATTGCCGAGTGTTGATTGTGAAATCTCTCAAGGCATCACAGCATTTTCCACCGCAACAACAGCAGCAGCATCAACATTAATGGCAATTGCAATGCACTCAAATAAAGCAGTTCATCTATGAAATACAAAGGGCGTTGGCGACGAAATACTCCATAGTACAAGTGTCCATAAATTGTTCCTTTTTGAAGTCTGAATGCACTAAATGTGTTTGGGAATAAAGTACTTTGAGATATACATAGTTGTAGCTTGTGTTGTTGAACTCGTGTACCTTTAGAGGCACCTAAGAATATACAATAGTAGTGGTAAATATAAATATTCTATGCTTGCAAAGTGATTGTCTTGCACTTGAACTTAATCTACTTTAATACACTAACCGCGCCACCCTCTTCTTATACTCGTATATTCTCCATGTAGTAAGCTCTAAATTAAATTAACACAATTTGTCATTCACAAATGATGTCATCGTTTTGAAAGATGATTCCGATGACGATGAAGATGAAGAAATACTAATACTGACCACTTAAAACTTGAAAAAAATACTTCAAATTCAATTAACAAAACTAACAAGAAAACATACAAATTGGTGCTTATATTTTGCATGTCAATATAAGTTTCGATTTCAACGTTAATTGGCATAACGTCACGTTAGCATTGTTTAACGTAATACAGCGTAACGTCATCGCACAGAACTGACTGAAGTCTTTGGGGGGAAACGAATGATAAAAGTAAAGAAATCATAAAAAAATATGCAAATAAAAGCAATAAAATAATAAAAACAATAATCATAAAAGATACAAAGTAAAGGAGAAGAACAAAAATAGAGAGAAAACACAAAAGTCGCATGACTTTAAATAAATAAATAAAAAAAAAAACAAAAAAATAGAACTAACTACAATTAAAAACAAATAAATGAAATAAAAAAAAAAAACGAAATAATGAGAGAAAATAAAAAACTATAAAGAGGTTTTGGGGTAAATAAACTTGCGAACGAGTGTAAAAAAGAAATACAAAATAAAATAAAATAAAAAATATAAAAAACATTTGTAATTGTGAACATAAAATGAATGAATGAATAGTAAAAAAGAAGAAAAAAAAAAACAATAAAAAATGCCAAACTACATTGGTGTTAATGTGCAAATTGTGACGTCATAAAAAAAGCCTATAACTGATCATGATGATGACGATAATGATGATGATGAAGATCACCTTTATCATGATCTTTCTTGATGACAAATATAAAACTGAAATTAATGATGCGGCGGCGGCGCATGAGTGATTAATGTTAAGCAAATCAATGAATGAATTAGTTTTTTAATTATTTATTTTTTTTATTGTAATGATTGATTGTTCACAATCATAATGTGATCATGATAATGTTAATGATGATCTTGACAAACTCAAAATTTAAGCTGCTGATGCTAATTCAATTTATATATTTGTAATCATCGGAAGATTCTTTTTTATTTATTTGAAAATTGAATGATAAATGATAACACAATTCTTTGTTGATTATTGAGCATTGAAAACACAATTTTGAGATTAATTGATTTAAAGAAAGTTAATACTATAATTATAATTATGAAAGAATATATTAAAGATTAGATTATAAAAGAATACAAATTGAAATAATATTTAAAATTGAAATGGTTGATAAATTAGGAGAATTCACTTTCAACCTTTGTAACGTCAAAAAGTGATCAAGAAGATTTTATACTAAACAAAAGATCGATCCATGGGACAAACAAAAAATGATGATGATAGAGCAAAGAAAACTAAGAATGAATGAATAAATAGATGAAGAAATGAGTTAATGAATAACTCAATGAAAGAATTAAATTTAAATAAATAAAAATATATTGAAAAAAAAAAATTCGAAATTAATTAAAAAACTTGAATGGAAGTTGAGATTAAATAATCGATTTTGTCATTGAATCAATGTAGCAATGGAAGATTATACGAGCAAAAGTAAGAAAGAATTGGGAGTACTTGAGTTTGAGATAGAAGTTTCAAATGAAATTTCGGTTCTCAATGGAGGAAATGAAGCTTACGCATTCCACAATTCTGTACCTGTACAATATTCCTGCCTTCTTGTGTTTTTGGTGTATTGTAAGATTAAATGTAAAGTTTCTCCTCTCTGAAATAACAGTTCTGTTAGAATATTCAGATTTACTTGCATAATAGATCACTTTTGAATATAAATGTTTAACAATCGTCTTATTTTTACTGAATACTGATAAGTTTGAATGGAACTTTCAACATTCGCTGAGTTTCTATATGATTTAATGAATCTTTTTTATTTCTAGGACGTTTAGGATATTGCTATCAGATTAGCAATCCTCTTCTCTATCTATTCTTCAAATATAAAACTAATACAACTTAAAGATCTATAGGTACGCGTATATGAATCTATAGATATAGTTTAAAGTTCATAATTTAACTTAATACGCCCACTCTGTCAAGTGGTTTGAGGTATTTCTATGGCTATACCATAATTTTTGCGATGGTCTAGTTTAATTTCAAAGGAAGCTTGACTGCTGAATGCGCCCGGTGTATGTTCGCCATTATGTAGTGAGGTGATTCCCAATGATGCGACCAAAACCAAAATAGTCAACTGCGTAACCCGTATCACACTGCATTATCAGTTACACTACTTTCTGCTGTCTATGTCCTATAACCTATAACTTTTCTCATGAATCACTCCGTCCATTGGTGAAAACCGTATGCAAACATATTCAGTATTTTTTGAGTTTCTCACTTTTAAACAGACAGAGGCAGCCGGGAGGCTTTGTTTTATAATATTGTATGTATAGAGATAGATAGATAATATTAAGGATTGAAAGAAAAATCTCAAATTTGCCTTTAGTATTTTCCATTCAAAGCTCTAAATGTGGCATCAAAAGTTCATTAAACCATTGTTTTTAAAAGACTTTAAAAGATCTAACCTTTGTCCAATTAAACAAATCCTATGACTGTGTGACTAATTGAATGGCAGACATAAAGAGTTGGAACAAAATACTCATTTCTCAGTTCATTTCAGCTTCAAATTTCAACTTTAATTTTGTACAAAACTTTAAACTGAGGCGCGTGTCTGTTAATAATTTCATATTTTTAAGATGATAATTTTCCTCTTTTTAAAGTTAAAAATAATCACAAAACAAACGTTTGCGCTCAGTTAATTACAACATTTTGTTGTTATTTTTATTATTGTAATTTTGTTGTCTTTTTCTTGATATTTTAATTCCATTTATATTTTTATACAATACAATTTTCTTTTTTTTTGTTTTTCATTTTTAATCATTTAAACACAAAAAAAATATGATTGCACATTCTCGTAATGTGAGATGTGGCGCTAACACGTTGTTGTTGTTATTCTTGTTGTTATTGTTGGTTTTTATAATTGCATATATGCATGCAAGTGTATACATATGTATGTGTGTATTTGAGTGTATCGCACACTTGATTTTCATGTCATTCATAATTATTACACAAACACTTAATTTTTTCACGCTTTTAATTATTAAGAAATTTTGTAATGATGTTTTTTTTTTTGTATATGTTGTTGTTTCTTGTTTCTTCTTTTTGTAATTTTTTTTCTCATGCATTTTCATTAAAATTATAACAATTTATTAATTACTACAATTATAATACAAGTACAATATTTTATGCAATATATAATTTCTATATTTTATTTATAAACGTCTAATGTCAATCTTAACCAATTTATTAAGTGATCGTGCATTATCACTTTAGTATGACATTTGTAACATTTAGAACGTGATGATGATGATGCTTCCTTATTGACCCCATAAATTATCTATATTTATATTTATTAGCATCATTCAAGTCATGTCTCATTCTATGCAAATTAAATCAATCTCTCAGTTTGATGAGATACTAAAATGATTGTAAATTGCAAATTATTTCTTACTACTACTATCATAAATAAATAATTAAGTCTGTTTTGCGCCATTTTTAGGGTTTCGGACTAAGACTTCGTTGTCCGCCGGTCCTCGGGTATCATATATCATGAACAAACAGCAAAACTAACATATTTTTTAAAATTTAAAGGGTTCCCCATACAGGAAACATTTTGGTTTGTATAGCAAGTGCTCTTTGCTGGCTTGCCTTCTTAATGTGTTCTCTCTTTTGAGATTTTGTAGGCATGAATCTACTTTACCAAACTCGATGTCTAACCTAAAGCTGTGCAATTTGTCATCAAACCATTGATGCTTAAATTAACTCAGATTAATTACAGTTCTGCTCCCTACAAAGTCAAAACAAAGATTTCTAAGTTATAAAACAAAACTTTTGCACATAATCTTCTTAAGTTTTCTTTCAAATTGAATTGCTTAAGCTGCGTTCTTAGAATTCTCAAGTTCTTTCTCTAAGTTTACAAGAAATTTTATTACAATAATTCATCAGAAATCATATATATTGTAAATAAGAGCAAAGCACGTAGCTGTAACGTTCAAAAATTACCTGGAAACGCTGAAATGGGAGGTCTTACCCCACCCGCTGTATTTTCCAGACCTTGCTCCTTCCGACTACTGGGTTTTTCGACGGATGCAAAACGATTTGGGGGGTCACCGGTTCGGGTCTTTTGAAGAAATCGAAAAATGGCTCAATGATTGGATCGAGGCCAGAGAAGACTAATTTTTTAGAGATGGTATTCGAAAATTACCAGAGAAATGGGAAAAAGTAGTCGCTTCCGGCGGAAACTACTTTGAATGATGTATTTTTTACTTTTTTCAATAAAAAAAACACTTTTTTGAACACAAAAAAACGGACCGAATTAATTTGTACTCCCAATATAAAAAATTTGTCGCAACACTTTAGTTATCAGACAACGAACGAATGATATCCGACTCTCCTGTGATGGAGATGGTCAAGGTACAGACACGGAGGTACTTACTTACCGGAAGCTGTATCCTATTCAATGTTTGCTCCACTGTAACGAGGAACTTCAGTTTTGGCCAACATTGTGTAATATTCAATTTCAGATTTCCTATAACTGTCAGCGTGTTGCTGGCAATGAGTACCAATTTGGCTTTGCCTTGAGGCTTTGTTTATAACGCAAGCAATATTTGCCAGATTTCATAACTAAAACCAAACGGGTATTGGTGTTTTCTAAAGTCTTTTATTATTTTGTCTATCAGCAATCTACACGAAAAGTTGAAATACAATATATAATATAAATAAATCAGTGTAATATGACCACTGTGACAAGAATCTAAGTTTATTTTGTTATTGAAAGCTGATATGCAGATAAATTGTTAAAGTCATCACAATCACAATCTGACTTCTGTTCTTAAGTTCTTATTTTACATTATGCAAACTTAGAAACTGAAATAAGTATTTCTTAGGAGTTCATAAAATAATCAACATTCATTGCATAATGGAAACAAATTGATCGAACACATGATGTCACATATTTTTTCTTTTGGAAACACATGATTTTAATTAGAAAAAGTAGTAGTCATGAATAAATCTGACTTATCAAACACATATGAAATACAAGACGATGTCGTGCCCCTATAAAGAAACAGTTTTCCATCTCATTAAGGGCAATAACAGATAAATTTTGTTTTCATTGTAAAAAAAATAAATCAAATCTTGTTAATAATTTTATTTCTTTGTTTTCTTCTTTTTCCTTTTCATAACAAATTTGGACTCATAATTTTCATATTTAATTTATTTCATTTACTATTAATTTATTGGGGGACCTTTGTTTTTTGATTTGATTTTGTTACTATTGTAATTTGTAGTGATGGAAGATAAATAATGTACTTTGTTTCATTATAGTTTATTATAATGATGATTATTGTTTGTTTTTGTAAGTGTTAGTGGATTATTGCATAATCAACTCATTGCGCACTTTGCATGCTTAATTAGATGCCTTCTACTCTTCTCTATGTCTCTCATTATCCATTTACTAAGTATTGTACTTTTGTGTTTGTTTAAAATCAAAATGCATTTTTTCTTCTTTTTACTAAATTTGGTATTGTTTTTGTTGTACTTGTTCATATTGTTGTTTTTGTTATTGTTGTTGTATTTTGTAGCATTCATTAGAATTTTAATATTTGCATTAAAAAATCACTTCCTCCTACTGTAAGAATGATAACAATTAAGATTCATTTCTATAAGAAATAGAAGAAAATGCAGTAAACATAGTTTTGAACTTGAATTTTACCTATGTTATTATGATAATTAAAATTCATTTTGATATTATTACCCATTTATATTTACTCTTGTATGTGCTCTTCTTACCACTTATGCAGTCATGCGGAGGTATAAACTTTACACCCTTTGAATCAATGTCCCTATCTGCAAAGTATCATATCATTTCATTGCATTTTTGACTGCTCTAGAGACTGGGTTTGCCCTCAAATACTCTTTAAATTGGTGACATTGTTCATAGAAACATTTTGTACAGAAATTTTTCACCTTAAGAAGTATGCAACCAACTGAATTTAAATGAAAAAAAAAATTGCTTTGGGTGAACAAAATGTATCAATTTGTAAAAAAGTAGATCAAACTTATTTCAATGAAAGATCAGTGCGTTGTTTTCAAAAAAAACAAAATCGTGTTTATGGCCAAATAGAGAGGTGGAAAGAAGGATCGGCCATAAAACTAAGTTGACCATATGATTGAGAAGGTTGGGAATGACCGGCACATAAGAACTCCTAACATCGCTAAGGATCTTGGTATCCACCATACGACAGTTTAGCGATGAAAAATGGGTAGCATACGACAATAATGTGAGAAAAAGGTCATGGTCTAAACAAGGTGAGCCAGCTCAAACCATTTCAAAGCCGGCGCTAACTACGAGCAAGTTGTTGCTGTGCATTTGATGGGATTGCAAAGGTCTTGTGCATTATTAGTTGCTCCCACCTGGGCAAACGATGAATTCGGAACTCTATTGTCAACAACTAACAAGACTAAATGCAGCGTTGAAGGAAAAAAACCACAATTGGTAAACAGAAAAGGCATAGTCTTCCAACACGATAACGCTAGGCCACACACATCTTTGATGAGTCAGCAAAAATTGATGGAACTCGGCTGGGAAGTGTTAATGCACCCACCATATAGTCCGGACCTAGCACAAACTGATTACCATTTATTTCGCTGAATGCAGAATTATCTTGATGGCGTAACAATGAATTCCCCAAGCGACTGCAAAACCGTTTTTTGATCAGAAATCCCGGAATTTCTACAAAGACGGGATAATGTTTTTACCCGAAAGATGGCAAAAGGTTATCAATAACAATGGAAAATATTTGATGAAATAAAGTTGCTTTGTTTTATGAAAAAAATTGGTGAAACATAATTCTCATTTTCGGAAGGTACTTTTCCACCAACCCAAGATCAGAAAACAAGTCTTCTTAGTCAAAATCTTCAATAAATTTCCCATTAAATACAATAAATGGGAATATTTGCCTGCACGTATTGTGTTTGTACACCTACATAATTGTACAATATTTTTCTTAATCAGCAAATATATTTTACACTTACAATCATTTTCAATAGAGTGAGTGAGTTACACCCCTTTTATTTTGAAATTGTGTAATCACATCAGTATTTAAACTGTGTCATTATTTCATATTAATTTAATGTCATTTAAGATAAAAAAAGATACATTTATGAATACAAATTAATTAATTTTATTATTATAATATTTTTTTTTTTATTATGACTTCTCAAAATGAATGCAAAACATTTATTGTATTGCTCATTTTTAAAAGGCGTAAAAACTACAATAATCGTAGAAAAAAATATGACTCAAAGTCAAAGACATAAAATGCAATAAAATTTTATATAAAAAAATCAAAATAAAATATAAAAATTTAAGAAAATGAAATACTTAAATATTTTTCAAATGAAACACACAACCAAAATCTAGAAAGTAAATTTCTGTAACTAAATGAAAGAAATATAATAAATAAATAATAATTGTGAGCTCATTAAAATAAGGCCCACATAAACTACCCTTGGCCCACCCTTGACTCTTTCTAAAATAAGATCCATTGAATATTGGATCAAATTGTCAAAAAGATAAAAGAAGAATGCGGAATTGAAGGTATTTAAGATCATATGAACATCATATATTTGATCCAATTTCAAAAAAGTGAAAATGCTTCTCACAAATATTCACCCACAAAAATAATTCTGAACTTGAAATTATGAAAAAAAAAAAAAAAATGTAAAGCAAATTCACTGAGAATTAAAGAAAAGTGGGAAATCAATAGTCGACAAATTTTAAATGCCTTACAATTAATCAAATGTAAATGAAATTTTTCAAAATAAAGTTTCTTCTACTTTTGAACAAATTCAAGCAATTTCAAATGAAAGATCTTTTTGATGATGTTCAATCAATTCTTTATTGAATCTAATTGTGTTTAGAGCTCAACTTTAAATTGACTAAACCCTAAAATTCTGTGAGATCTGCATATAATTTTCAGTAATCAAATAAATATCCAAGATCGTTGCAAGGCAATCAATACTCGTATGGCAAAAAGGAAACATATGTATGCAAATAAACATTTCCCCTGATGAAGATGTTCAATCAATTCTTTATTGAAATCTTTTCATAGAGAGAAGAGATAAAATTCTCATATTTCATATCCTACAAACATCACTTCAATGTGATGATGCCATATTATCGAACTAAGAAAGTGAAGGAGATTGAAACAAGAAAGAAACTTTGTGCGTTTCTTCTCACAATTTTGAACAATTTTTTCGCCCACAAATTTTTCATATTTAAATGTGCGTTGAATATGTTGACTGTTGGCTGGTGGCCAATAAAAATACAATTAAATTTCACTGAATTTCGCTCTCATTTTCATATCATCATTTTCATTATTTATTTTTTTAACAATGACATTGCCATGCACAAAAAAAAAATTCAAATAAATGTTTATAATTTAATTTTACACCTTTGAAGAAATAATAATAAAAATAAAACAAAATACCGTAATAATGTTAATAAAATTTTATAGAATAATGAATCATTTATTGAAGGTCGCCGACAGAAATTAATACATATAATTTTGACAGTTCAACACATTTTGACACAGTTTTTTTCTTCTTTGGTTATTTTAACCTCAAACAAAGAAAAAAAAAACTCAGTTTCAGATAACAAAAAAGTTAATATAAAAACAAAACAAAATACTTTTTGACAGCGGCTAATTTAGAAAAGATTTATTCATTAATTTTATAAATAATAGAATTCGAACAAATATGATTTTCTTTGCTTAAATTTTGAAAAACAAATTCTTCATGTTTAATGAAATCATTTCAAAAAAAAAAAAGCGTGAAGTTTCGTCATTTGGTTCACTGGTGCGAAAGAGACTTTTGTAGATTTGATAGATAAAAGAGATACAGAGCGAGAGAGAGAGAGAGAATCGTTTGGAACGAAATTAGTGGTTTTGTGACAGTTTAAATTTTATTAATTTATTTTTAAGATTGTCATTGAGCCATGATTTAGTAGTTTATGAAATTTTGTAATATTTATGAAAAATGTTCTTCTGGGTGTAATTTTGTTAATCCCTTTTCAAAGACAAATCGTGATTAGTTTATGTCTTTCATTCTAAGTTGATGATGTATTGTAATTGTATTGGCTTGTGATTTTATACTTTTATACTTTACTTTATAGACTGATGTGTCAGGGTCTTCCGCAGTCAGTGGGTAAAGAGTTTTGTTATAGTACTTACAACACCCAAAATGAAGTTGAGTTTACCTCCATCAAATGTATTGTAGAATGGTAAATGATTTCATCAGAAAAAATCATTCAAAATTTGTTATTCATTTGTTTTGTTTATTAAAGGGAGACTCATGTAAGTTTTTACAAATTATTCTTAGCGATACCGGTTAGAGTCCTCTCTCCGATTTGAAGTAAACAAACTTGGTGTTGCTTAAAATAGAAGCAATGCAATTTAAACTATATTTGTTACGTTAAATCGTAGCGATCTTTAGATACTGCCAAGATGCTTATCTATAAGCAACATGTCCCTGCTCAGCTGTTGAAGAAGAGAACTGATGATTAAGTAAGAAGAAAGTAAAAAGGAATATGACTTTGTTGGAAAAGACATTCCTGCCAATGGATTCGTGCAGAAAGGAATCACGACGTTGAGATGTGTTAGTGAAAACCAATAGATAGTAAAACAAAAATTGGAAAAGGTGCGTATTGTTAGGAGCAACGGAGACTGGTGATCGTCCGCTATGTTGCAGAAACCAATCAACCATAATAAAATAAACAAAGAATTTCCAAACTAACTAACTTGTCTTACTTAAAATTTAGTAGATGTATTTCAAAAAGAAAGTAGTGTTCCTATGAGCTTCAAAACAAGTGGGTCGAATCTATAGAAATGAGCGAGTATCCTTTATCCTTTTCCCAAGAGATCATCTAGGCAAAGCCAACAAATACAATACTTAATTAATATTAAAAAAAAAATGTATATATTCTAATTCCCAGCGATCAACAGATCCTGCCAAGGTACTGATCAAGGAGCAGCTGAAGAAGAGGAAAGTTTATTGAGGAAGATGAAGGAAAAAATGAATAATATTAGGTCAAAAACATTCCCGCAAATAGAACGATAGATGATGGTTATCGTCTTGTAAATGTTAAGTCAAATTATTATTATGTTTTACTTTCACTGAATTAGCTGACGATAAAAGCATAAAAGTGTCATTAGCGTATGTGGCTAGCAATGTATTGTCTGTCAGTAATAGGTGTTGGGAAATCAGCAGTGTGGAGTGTGTATAGGACAGACCCAAGGGCACTGATCTGAGGTTCGTTCTCCCACTCCTACGGACGCTCGAACGCTCATCCCTTACCTCAAGCATAAAGCTGCGTCTAATTAATTGTGATCTAAGAAGGAGGTACTGGGCAGCTGGGAGAAGGGACTTTAACTTATAATTATTTTATTGATTTTTTTTTATTAATTTTTATTTCTCATGTTTTTAATTTTATTTCTACTACCATTTATTTCTGATGGCGCCGCTACCCACACCTGTTAAATAAAGTATTCGCTCTGATATACAATACTTGACTTCTATTGTATTTCTATTTCTATTGATTCGCTCGTGTCGATGATGATTCTGGGCCAACTCAGTTTGAAGTCTCTAAATTTAATTCATTTTTATTGTAGTTTGGCTGTCAATACTCGGCGCATTTACTTACTATCGCCCACACACACACACAATAAACAATGTATCTTACTATTACTCGTATATTTTTCAACGATTTCTTATTGTTGTTGTACTTTTTTTTTTTTTTGTTAAATTGTAATTGTTGTTGTGGTTGTCATTTTACTAAGTGATTAATTACTTTTTAGTCGACGCAACGTTCACATTTCCGTTCGTAATTTGAATCTGGTTTTGCTTTTGAATTTTGGTTCTGGTGCTTGATTCTCGTTTTCATGGTTTGCTTACGCATGCGCGAATGAGTTTTTTCAATTTCAATTTCAATTTTGTTTTTTTTTATAAAACATATTTTGGGCGTTAATTTGGCCAAGGGCGGCGACACAGTAAATTGAAATTCACATAAGCGGCCTTTTTCTATCTTTTTTTTATCTTTTTTTAAATATGTTGGAACTGTTAAGTAAAATCACTAATTGGTTCAGTAAGACAAATTTAAGTGTGGGAGAAATTATTTGGTTTAATTTTGGCTTGGAAGTTTTCAAAGTTTTGTCAATTCATATTCTCAAGAAGAGTAGAGTAGCTTCTGCGGTAGAGGCCTTTTTTTTGGTTTGTTTTTTGATTAACTAATTTATGACTCATTTATGTGGGTTTTGCATAATTTTTCATGATGATTGATAAGTGATAAATGTAACACTTTAAAAGATAAGAGCTTAGACTTGTATAAAATTAATTAAATTAAATTGTGATTTTAATAACTTTTGGACTTGAATTGTCAAATTGACAAATACAAATGGGTGTTGAATGGCAATTTAAGTATTTAAGATTTCACCTATTACCACCTACAAGTGAAGAAGTTTAAGTGATCTATGGGCTTGACTTTTTGAGTTTCTACTTGTGAGTGACAGATTAATTCTTCCCTTTAGGTCACAATTAACCTTTTGTTTCTTTACTCTACTCTGCTAAATACCAAATATTTCGGTTATTTTAATGATTCAACTGTAAACCCCTAACAATTCAACAACATAAATCACAATATCAACAATAATAACAATAGAAAAAAAAAAATAGCATACATAAATTGCAACAAAACCCGGCAGCAAATATTTAATGCACATAAAGTATAATTTTCCAACAAACTACCGACATGGATGATGATGATGATGATATCTATCTACTATACAGACATAACTATGCATCTAGATATGAGCTGAGTGAGTATCTATGTAAGTTTCTATTGTTCAATGGCATGGCTAAGCATTGTGAGCCTGATGCGCATACTAAAAAAGAACAGAAATATCTTTTACTTTTGTATCTTTCATGCTTTATCTATGAATGAGTGAGACGACGACGCCGCCTTAGGTTGCAATTTCGAATTTTATCTTAAAATCTTTTTTATGGCTAACACAACAAGAAAGAAAAAGACTATGACACCTTAAGCGTGCTTGTGACTACTTGAGGCTACTTTAGGTAAGACGCTTGACTAATACATAGATGCATAGATACTTTTGTATGTATGAAATGCATTAAGTTTCCTTTTCATTTTTTGATAAATGTACCGCACTTGAATGCAATTTATGAGCCATTTAATGTTGCTGTTGTTGTTGTTGTTACAGCTACCAAAAAAATATTGAAGCGTGACTGATGCAATTTTTTTTTTTAAATTTTATTAAGCTTTTTGGTGGTGACTTCACTTTGAATTTGTCTTCATTTTTTTTTTTCTTTTTTTGGGGCAGCTTAGAATTTTTCTAGTTTTGTTTGCACTTGCACTGCAATTTGTTGTTGTTGTTGTGTTTGTTGTTTGTTGGTGAGTTTACTTTGTTTGTTCGCTTTTCAAAGTAAATGAGACTGGCGCCTTTTTGTTGGATAATTTTGTAAAAATATTTAAATTATTTCTTTTAGTTTGCAATTATTTTGATACAGCAAAAATCACTTAGCCTCAATTAACTTTTAATTTAATTTAATTATTTTATTACTCGCCTCAAGTATTAAAAGCACTGAAAAGCGGGTGGGAGGGTGTTTGAACAGCAAAAATAGATATTAATCTATAAGATACACGATTAAATGAATGTATTTTTAGATATGCAAATGTTTCTTTTGAAGTTTCTCATTATTTCTATTAGTGGCGGCGCCTTCGAAACGCATTTAATGCAATTTGCTGCGTAAATAATAATCACAACAAAAAACAAATTTATATAGTCAAATGTTTATAAATGCATAAATTAAAGAAACAAACAAATTGTTTTACTACTATCACATAAAATTCATTATTATTCATTGTTTGCTTCAAAAACAAAAAAAAAACCTCATATGCATATAAAATACATAAATTGAGCAGATCAAGTGAGCATAAGATAAAGAAAATCTTGTCAAATGTAACAAACTTCGCTTAATGTAAGGAATAATCGAATATTTGGCAAAGATGAGCTTGAAAGATGCATATGTGGGGGGTACTTCTTATTGCAATGAAGTTGGCTTTTTAATAAGTAAAGTCAGTCAAAGGACATGGCAGAAATAAGATTAATGACAGCTTAAACTTTAAAGGGCAGTTGTCATTATTCTATTATTATGGATATAACTTAGCAATGACTATGATTGATATTGACCACCTTATAAATGAGATTTGCTAATAAGATCTCATGGTAAACAGGATTTAGATCTTGAAAGAAACATATTTTGGTTGGTTGTTTCTCACATCTTTTACTATACAAACATGAAAGTTGAACTAAGAAGAAGCGGTTTTAATGAAGTAAATACAACAGTTGGAAAATGAGCTGCAGGAAGCCTTGATTATGACAGTGAATAAGTGTCTATTCCACAACGATGTTCATTGCATTTCGTAGAAGAGACTTCAATTGCTTACGTATTTTTTTTTCCTTATTGTAAAAATCCTGAATGCAGTTCAATATTAGTCGTAGCAATGCATAAATAAGACTTTAGTAGTCAAGACTACAAATATTGATGTTGTCTATTTAAAATCGCCTCACAATATAAGAGATTTGCCAACAAATTCCCTTGGATTTTGGTCATGAATTGATCGCATTTTGAATGTTTCAATATGATTTTATCTATGCTTATTTATACTAATCATATAAGAAAGCTAAACCAAATAATCTGAGGTTTTACAGATAGTTTTAGAGTAGTGAATATCTTGTATTAAAGCAATCAAAGACTATGAGAAATAGTAGACTGGACTCATAAAATTATTTTAAACACAGACGACTTGATTGATTTTCTAAAATGTCTCTTAGTTTTATATGCAAAATTTGATTCATCAACAAAAAACTATCCAATATTTAAGGATATTAGATGACAAATTACTATCAATCTAAATAATAATAATAAACTTAACGTAAGGATAATAATATTTTAAAATTAATTGAATATAATTGAATGGATCTCTGACCCGATTTGGGAAATTTATTTGCAAAACAGCACAGCCATTTATGATCAGAGACATCAAAACTAGTGCGAATGAAGACATGAAGGACAGTCAGGATAGGTGAGCCAATGAGCGATATCCATCATCATCTAGCTTATAGTGTGTTCCAATTCCCAAAGGCAGCCAAGCAGATGATGTTGTTAAGCACAGAGTGCAAGATCTCAGGCGAGCCAGGGATGATGATGTTAAGCACAGAGTGCAAGATCTTAGGAGAGAGGATGTGATAAATCTTTAAATAAAAAGTGCATAAAACTAGGAAAGAATCATGTAGGACATCGATAGTTATGCAGCAGCTAATAATGGCTTAAATGACAAAATTTCTAATGGAAAATCTAAGCTCATTTAAGAGATCAGAAGAATCTATAGCCTCAACTATAAGTTTATGAAGAAAATTAATCCATAGAGTTAACGCCAAAGATGAAAGAATGATGAGAAGGATGGAAAGCGGGTATTAGGATTCTAGTTTAAGCCATGAAGAGCAAACACATGATGTTTGATAGCCATAGGGATAGGAATTTAAGATATTCTAAGACAATGGAATAAAGATATTGTATGTTGAACACGTCCAAGTTATGTGACATCACTTATTCCTGCTGCAGTTCAACAATAATCAAGAATTTTCCATGCATAAAAAGCAGAAAAATTGAATTTAAAAACTTAATTTAAAAATTAAACTTTAATACAAAAAAAAAAAAACAATCAACATTTATGTTTAGGATAATTAAGAAATAAAAAAAGATCATCAATCACACGGAATGCAAAACAAAACAATCAATAACAGCAACAAATGTTGCTAAACATTGAGTCTTTCTCTTGCATACAAATATTTTTTGTTGCTTAAAGCAATTTCAATTTCTCACAAACTTTATTGCATCACTTACACCTTGCAGATACACATTTACATTCATAAATACATACGTGTATGTGTGTGTGACTATGCATGGTCTTTTCAAATTCTCTCAGCATGTGTCTGACTGTTTGTCTGTCTGTCTAATAGTAGCCACAAAAACAACAAAACATATAAAGAAAATGTTTCTAATGAAAAATGATAGATTGGTCTATGCAAATGTATCTATATATTTTATATGCAAAACATGCATTTTTTTACAATATTTGTTTTTATTTTTTACCATTTATTCATTTATACAAATTTTTCAATTAGTTTTTTTTTTTTTTGTTATTTGTTTGTTTATTTGTTGTGTTGTCATTACAATTTCTTCAATTGTCTATCAAACCGGAGTTAAACTTGAACTTTATGGTTGGTAGACAGACAATCTATTATAGTAAATGAATTAGTTACAATGTAACTCAGTATAAAATGAAATGAATATTTTTATATTCAAAAACTACAAAGAATATTTTTCACACTCCCTTAAGAAAATAAAACTATTTTTAACACTAAATAAATCTATTTTAAATAAACAAAATACAATATCTCGATCTACCTATGTAATTTATCCAAGTTCATGATGATGATGATGAAGTAATTTTTTTTTAAGAAAATAATTTCAAATTTAAATTAAACACATAAAATCACAGAAAAACGTGTAAATTTCAAATTGATTTCTTTATAAATATTTTCGCATGGAAAAAAAGATATTTTTCCATTGTTTCTCTTTATTTAAATGTTCTTTTTTAGGCATATAATTATTTTTAGAATGATTACAGAAATTTTATTGTACATATACATTTCTTGTAGATACATGAGTGAGTACATAATTTATTTCTTGTATTTCTTTCATGTTCTTTTGTTAAACAAGAACACATTTTTCCATTGTAATGTTTTTCAAGTTGTTTTTTCTTTAATTTCTTTTTGTTTTTAGGTTCAATTTTTTTTTTCCAAGTTTTACAAAACAATGAAGCAGAACACAAAAAAACTATCCATGTATCTATTACATTGACCCTGGCCTATGTTGTGTTGTTAGTTCACAAAATGTCTTGCTTTGAGTGCTTTGAACCTTGTCTGTTAGCAAAGCATAAATACAAGTATTATGGGTATCTAATAAGCTCATTGAATGACGTATTATGACTGAAATTTTGTAATACAGAAACTTCTAATATACAATAATTTATATGCGAGTATCTTGCTCTCTTGAACTACTATATTTATTTAACAAGTAGAGCGAGCGAATGTGTAGCGTTTACAGATTATTGTTGTTTATTGCTGATGTCTTTATTAAGTATTTAGAACGCAACATGTTGTTGTTGTTGACGTAAACTTGACCTTGAAGGCATCTGACTTCGTCGCGATCAGACGTACACACAGCGTCGAAAGAAAGTGAACACATGAGATTTTTGCATTAAAAGTTTTATAATTATATATTAATGAATACAAAATAAAAAGTTAGTATGCAGAATTCAAGGCTTATATTTTAGGAGTCGATTTCAATTTAAAGTGTAATCAAAATCAATACACAAACAAAAATAATTCACATTAATTAAAAAAAGTCCAAATTTTACGCGTTTTACTTTCATTTTTCTTTTCGTTCTATAATTCGGGGAATAACCAAATTTTTTAAGGAAAACGATTATTACTCACGTGCTTTGTTATGGTAAATGTTATTTTGAGTGAATTCCTAAAATAAAAGTGTATAAAATTAAAAAAAAAAAAAATTCTTACTATGGGAAAGCAAACATCTAGTGGCACTCGAAAAATCATATTAGATTTACGAGAGAAAGGCAAATCTTTGCGTGAAATTGCCGAAATTATAGGCAGGGGCCCAAGTACAATAAAAAAAATTATTGTCAAATATGCCACACATCGTCGGTTGGAAGATTTGCCGAGAACTGGGCGTCCAAAGCGACTGACTGATACTCAAGTTAGAGCTGTAGTAAGAAAAGTAAAGGTAAATCCAGCCTCAAGTGCAGTCAAAATTTCAGAAAATATTACCCAGACATCAGACAAATCAGTAAGCGCGAGTACGGTCAGGAGAGCCTTTCATAAAAATGGCCTACACAGACGAATACCCCGCAAGAAGCCATTGATATCAAAGGTAAATCAGAGCAAGCGTGTGGATTTCGCCAAAAAATACATTAATGTGGCTCCAACTTTTTGGAAAAACATTCTCTTTACTGATGAGAGCAAATTTGAAATTTTTCATGCCAAAAGGACATCAAAAATATGGCGTACCACTAATGAAGCATTTAAAGAAAGTTGTGTAACCAACACAGTTAAGCACGATGTGGGCTCAGTTATGGTTTGGGGCTGTATGGCGGCATCTGGAGTCGGAAATCTGGTTTTCATTGAATCAACAATAAACAAGATGGATTACTTAAACATTTTCCAAAACAATGTCGCCCCCAGTGTCGAGAAAATAGGCCTGTCGGGCAATTGGATCTTTCAACAAGATAACGATCCAAAACATACAGCGAGAATTCTGAAGGAATGACTACTGTATAGGACCCCTAAGACATTTGACCATCCGCCACAATCTCCAGACCTCAATCCAATTGAGCATTTGTGGGAACACCTGGACAGGAAGATCAGGCAGAGGACGATTTTGAGCAAGGAAGACCTAAAGAAGTGTCTAATGGAAGAATGGGTCAAAATCTCTCCTGATGTGACAAAAAACCTTGTCCAATCGATGCCAAGGAGACTTAAGGCGGTTGTGTAATCTAAAGGGAAAAATACAAAATATTAAAACTTAAAAAAGTGTAATATTTTAACTTAATATTTGCCACTTTGTATATACTGTTCACTTTTTTTTGACGCGTAAAATTTGGACTTTTTTTAATTAATGTGAATTATTTTTGTTTGTGTATTGATTTTGATTACACTTTAAATTGAAATCGACTCCTAAAATATAAGCCTTGAATTCTGCATACTAACTTTTTATTTTGTATTCATTAATATATAATTATAAAACTTTTAATGCAAAAATCTCATGTGTGTATATGCGGACTGCGTTGATTATAATTTAAAATCGTAACGGAAAATTGATAAGCTTTTTTCGCTTTTTGTTTTCTCTTGATTTTCTTTCTTTGTATTATAACTGTTAACAACTTGTGTTATCAGTAAAGTGTTAAATTTAGAGTAGTTTAAATTTTTAAATTTTGAATTTAAATTTAAATTCACGATCGTGTGTGATGCCGCCTAAGAAGCAGAGGACGACGATGACGTCAGGTCGTCATCTGATGAGGCTTCTTCGGTCATATCGACGGCTTCGAGAAAGGTGAGTGCGAGGCAGCAGCAGCTGAGGAAGACTGTTTCCGAGGCTGCTGTTGACTCTGTGTGTGGGAGGAATAGGGGGGAAGGAACTTTTGTTGTCCCTCAGTTGCCATCCTCAGATGCAGCGTCGGCGTTTGGTAAACGCAAGGGGTCTGCCATCGAGAGGATGAAGAGCATAACTGCTGACGTCACTGGGTGTCTTCTAGATGAGTTTAATGGTGTCTCATCTAACGTGGCCCGATCTATACTGGAGCTCACCAACCAGTATGAGTTTTTGTTGATGGCACTAGTCGCTGAAAATGAGCGCCTAAAAGGACGTTTAGATGCAGCTCGCGACATTTGTTGGCAGTCGACCGGACTTTGGTTTTAACCTTTGGCTCGGATTCCTGTTGACTGGTCATGGTTCCCTTAATGCTTTTTTGCATTCAAGGGGCCTAAATGACAGTGCGGAATGCCCATGTGGCTCGACGGACGAGACATGGCAACATGTTCTCTGTGAATGTTCTCTGTATGACGATTTAAGGGATTTGAATGAGTTTGGTATTTTGAGCGTTAATGGGGGTTTTGATTTTAGTGAGGTGCTCTCCAATAGGGATAGAATTAGGAGATTAAATGGGTTTGCACGTGCAGTATTTTTGAGACGTCGTCCGATGTTAGCCTGAGACTGTCCGATATGTGTGTGTGTGGATGTTGTTGTTAGTGTTCCCCCCGGGGTAACCAGTCCCTGAGCCTCATGGAGCTCTACTGGTAGTAACTTGGTTACGCTGCCTGACCAGAGGTATTTTCTGGTACCACGGGCGTCTGGCTTGTAGCGGTCTCAGCCTACTACCCTTTCGCCTAAAGTCCTTGTGACAGTGGGGACATATGCTCGCCTGATTTTTAATCAAATAAATGCTGCTGCAATTTGGGACCTGCGGATATATATCCAAGGGGACGTTGATTGACGTTTATCAATCCATGTGCTTGGCACCGTGTTCTTAAGTCTTCACAGACAGGCGAGCACGTAAAACACTGGTACTTCATGTTCTTCCTATTGTTTTGTAGTTTACTTATCATACTAAAAGAAATTTGCTTTTTGCATTAAGTTCAATATTTGCTCTACTTATTTAGTTGCTAAATTAACGATAATTGAAAGAAAAGGAAAGTAAAAAATAAAATTTAGGCAAATGTACGTGTGTGTGTCTTGCTTAGCAACATTTTGGTTTTTAGTACGGCAACATTTATTGGGCAAGTTGCCAAGAAGGTGTTAATCAACATCATTGTGTGATGTGTGAGAAAGTAATGGCTCAGTAAGGGGCAACTTCAAGGGGCTAAGAGCAGGAAATATGTTAAAATTAACAGTTTGTTGTTCGAGTTTTAAGCGACTTATGGTTTTTTTTTTTGTTTTTTGTTTTTATTTTGTTTGCCCCTTCAACACTTGATGACGGTCAGTGTCTGTCTAGCAACTGTCAAGCTGTGTGCGGTATTTTTTTTATCATTAAGCATACAAATTGAGGCTCAATTATGTTAAATGTTATATGGTAGACAAATTGTCTACTGTATGGAATATTTTTTAACTAAAAAAAGATGAAATTTATGGAAATATGCTTTTAAAAAGATTTTTACTGAGAAACTACCTGAAATGCAAAAGATATTTATAGTAAATACCACAGATATAACTTAAGGTATATAGATGCATGACGTAGATACTTTCAATACTCAGAAACAACACATTTAGCCTTTGGATACATTGATACCAGCAAAGATACAACTTAAGATATACAAAAACAAATCTTCGTTTCATACAGAAAGCCTTAGATACTCACATACATATAGTATAAGCTATAGATACATACAAAATGCAACAAAGCTCGCATTTTTTAGTCTAAACAACATTTGGTTTCATTTGCAGACACAACAAAATGCCAAAAATTTTTTAACAACACAAATTTATGATGCTTCACAGACAAGAAAAGACAAAAACTGCATTAAAATTCCTGGAATCCCATCAAATTCATTTTAGGATACCAAATAAACAATAAAACCAAAAATTAATTTCAACAAATGAAGATGAAAGTTAAAAACTTCAAAACGTGCCCAAAATAATCAGAGAAGAAGATGATGACATTCAACAAACAACAACAAAAAGATACAAAATAAGACGCAATCAGGCAGACACAAAAAAACAGTCCTTGAATTTGAACTGAAGCATCTTCAGATACACAACAACAACAACAACAATAACTTTGTTTCTTTATAAGTATCTGAGTGTAAAGGCTTAAAACAATGACATCATACCGCCAAAAGCCGACAAAGTAATGACGAAATGTAAAACGAAAAGTTTGCCCTAAATTTGAAGAAGAGGAGATTTTTGTATTTCATTTCATTTCATTTCATTTCTAAGAAAAAAGTATTTGCGAGATTTGTTGATACTTAAAAAGTGTTTGTTGTATTTAAAAGAAAATTAAACAATAAACTAATGAATAAATAAATATTTGTGTTTTATGGATTCATCAGAATTGTTTCAAGTTTCAATTGGCGGCGACACTTGGTCGCTGCTACTTGATTCATTTCTTATTTTATTTCATTTTATTATGATTTATTTCAATATTTTGAAATGCAATCATTGATTTTAATGCTTAAATACTCGTTCGTGTTCACAGATTGTCTAACTATAGATACAAATACATTCACTTGTGTATAGAAATAAATATAATAAATTGACACAAGTCATTGAAAGAGTTGCTGCGTTGTCTGTCTATCTGTCAAGCAAATGTCACGCTTCTGTCAAAAGTTTGTTATGATGAACGTTTCTCTTGATTTTTTCCTCCACACAATTTTTAACTCTTTTTGACATAAATTGAATTCTGAAACTGAAGTTGAAACTAAAGCTGACTGCGTAATATTGTAGTAAATAGATGAGTCAAGAGGTAAAGCTTTAAATTGATGTCCAGTTTTTGTGAATTTATGAATATTTTATTTATGATTCTTTTTTTTTTTCATTATTACAACAAGTTTAGTTGTTCACTCGTGTGTTATGTGTAGTTCGTATTACCAAAATCAATAGGAATGAGATCAAGAAATGCCTAATAATAAATGAAATCGACATGTGGGCGATAAAAGTTAATCAAGTTGAGTCTGAAGGCATTGAAGCAACACACCACAGTCAGTCACAGTGAAGAACTCCAGATAAACAAGAAAGTAGATCTGACTTTTGGATTCCCTGTAATCGCATGAAAATTTGTATACAAATTAAAGGTTTAGAATAAATTAACAATCTTCTATGATGTATCCAATTTTTTTTATCAATCGGTAGATTTAGAATTAAAAGATAGTAATAAGAATATAGAAATACAAAGTTTTAAATGATGTTTTTAAAACTACATAGATATATTGTTGATTTTCTGTTACGAGACTCAGATTGTTTGTATGTTCCGGGAACAGTTATAAAGAAGAAGCAGATGGCTTCGTAAGCTTCCACGTATTGCGTTTTTAAAAGTTGATTTTTTTACCAATTTTATCTTGTTAGATTTTATAAAATTGATCACTTTATTGTTGATCAAATGAATAACAGAAGCTTATACTATTTCGTGCAGAGTTTCTGAAATTTTTTCGATCAAAACCAATTCAACTCGAACTAAGTACTTAACTTTATTTCACATAGAATATTTTCAATTTTAGGCATATCCTACCTTTTTGATAATCGTATAGAATCTCTGATTTTCAAGATCTTGCTGTCCTTTTACGAGGTGTTGCTATTATTTTCCCAAACTGGACATACCCACTTTGGATTTAGGGTACAAAATACTCTTGCGCGCGAATATAAAACCGGCTTCATCTTCTGAAAAGCACCCATGTACATCATAGTTTCTTATTCTTGCATAGTGAGTTCTACTGCTACTTCAGATACATTTGCAAAGAGTGAAAGGAGTGTAGGCAGAAGTAAGTAAATCAACTCACAATGGGCAGTCGTCACATATGAATTCATATAGAGCGAAGCATCTCGCCTTGTTCTTTTTATGGAATGGAATTAAAAGCGAATTTATGCTATTTAGGGCTTTATGTTTGTTCTTCAACCATGTTCTATATTATTGTTGTTGTTCGTGGTTTGTGTTGTTGTTGTTGTTGTTGTTATTGTTGGAAATGAAAAAGCGTGGCTGTTGGCGCCCCACGGCAATTGGTGTTGTATTTATGTATTTATGTGACATCGTCATTAAATGAAATAAGTTGTACTTGAAACTGTAGAGCTTCTTTGTATTTTAAAGCCACAAAAACAAAAATCAATAAACGATTTACAAATTATTAGATTTCAAGTTTATTTGCTTGAAATTTAAAACGAAGCAAAATCAACAGTTTTACTTTGAGGGTTCAGGTTTATGAAACTAATGAGATTACTTGAAATTTAAGACATTTGTTAAATAAAGAAAGGTTTTATTTACTCGATTGTAAGTCTTGAATGAATCATAAGCACTTAAAAAAGTAAAGTAGTGGAAAATGCTAGAATATTAATTTAAAAATAAAATAAGTTATGTGCCTCATAAGCACTTCTTTTGCGAAGGTAGGTAAATCCAAAAATTACAATAGAAAATGAAATGTGACGAAAATCAAAATGCTATGATGCTTCAGAGCATTGTCGTCTGCAGTGTAGAGAATGAATGCTTATGCTTGAGTAAGAGAGAGAGAGATAAAAATAAATAAAATAATCTCCTTCTCTTAAGAACGAAAAAAGAAATAAATCACAATAAAATACAAATAATCATAATAAACTCTTAGCAACAAATCCTTTATGCAAGTAGTATAACAGAGAAGCTGACAGGAAATTTACATCTTATATTCAATTATAAATAGTTTTATTTATTTTTCACACTTTACCTGGACTCTCCACACCCATTATGGCATCTGAATCCTCTGAATCAATAATGTTAGCATTAGAAATTTTTATTTGAAAATGTGAAATTATATAGAAAATATAGAAAGAAAGAAAGAAAGACAGAACGAGAAAGAGAGAATGACACAAAGAGAAATGATGAATTCTTTAGATCTATAAAAAAGTTGAGTCAACATTTTCATTTCTATTTATTTAAATTTATTGGTTTTTTTTTTTTTTTTTTTTGATTTAAATGAATTTTCAGAAATTGTTCACACAACAAAATAACGTAATTAACTATTTTTAAACAAGAACAAAGAAAACTAAAAATTATAAAATGAGTTGCGAACAATAACAAAAAGAATCGCAACAGTAATAACATTAAACATGACAAAAACAAAATCATCAATTGCATTTTTAAATGCAAATGACAAAAAATAAAAAAAACTATGAATGAATAAATGAATGAACGAACGAATGAACGAATTCACTCAATAGATCATAAGACACAAATTCATATCATATGGAGAAAGATATAGAAAAAAAATTATACAATACACTTCTATGCATTAATAATACTTGTATTCTTATTGCAACGTTTCGTTGACTAATGACGTTTGCAATGCCATTTATCATGTGCACAATTTTACAATTCTACAATTCTACAGATGTTTTGGTTTAGACAAATTCGTAATGTGGGCATGCAATGGCATTTATGAGAACACAAAAAAAAAATAGATTAAAAATCAACAACTACAAAAATACATTTCTTGCAAACATTAACTTCATTTTCACTGATCATTTTATACCCAATTCATATTGAACTAACATAATATAGAAAAAAACTAGATAAAACTATACTAAAAGGTTGATTTAGGTATATGAAAATTAGTCTAATAGATTTTAAATATAATCATAATATATATATAATATCTACATGAATCCTTAAGAATTTAGATCAAAGAAAGATCATTTTCAATCTACAATCTGGGTGTTTATTGGTTCATTTGATCTAATCTGCAACGGATTGAGCTAATGCTACATATAATCTTTTGAAAAAAGTACCATAGAATGTTTGTATATAAACTGTGATGAATCTTAAAGAGAATAAATGAAAAGAAGATCGTGTGTATAATCATAAATTATCATAAATTCCTTCGATTGATTCATACTCTAAAGAATTGAGTTACTGTTGTATATAAACTGTTTCTATCAGTTTCAGAGATCCTTCTTTATATTACATAGCTTAGCTTCAGCAGAAGTTAGATCAAAGAAAGATGATTTACAAGGAATTTTTTGATCTTTTATACTAGTTTGATCTAATCAATATTCAGCTGAAGTCTAAAGAATTCAAACCAAAAAACAAAAAGATTATTTATAAAGGATTTTGGTTCAATTGATTCAATCTATAAAGAATTGATTTAATACTGGAGATGACCTAATGATATTAAGTTCAGAGGACTTCCTATATAATATCTACCTAAATTTTGCATCAATCAAAAAGTTCTTTATACAAAAATTCATTTCTCTGTTCTAATTTTGTATGGAATCTAATCCAATTGACTAAAATGCCTGTATAAACTGTTATAAAGGTTACTCCTTTTGGTCACAAATACTTATATGAAGTAATGACTCTGTTCTAAAATGTACATGATTTTCTTACATTAAAATGCTATCCCAAGTTTGTTTGATGGCTACGTCATGTAAAAATCGAGCGATTTCAAAACAGAGTAATAATATCTGCCTAAAACATTGAATTGTAAAGAATAACACAACTGTATACTTCAGAAACTAACAGATGTATGAAGTTCTTCCAATAATGATTCTCATTTTGTCATTATTTAAATCCTTTGGATTTATTGTGCAATACTTAATGGGGCGGAGGCAATGTCTTTTCAGGATCACAACCAATTCTGCGTTGCCTTGAGGGTAAATCGCATCAACATTGAATGGCTACAAAAATCATAAGAATAGCTAAAACCTTCATCCTTTTTAATCTCTTGAAAAAGTACCCAACAAACACTGAGGCTAACTAGAATATGTATTCAAGTCAAATCTCAAGTTTCTTAGCTATAATTATGAATACACGAATTAATCTGAAGGATTAATTTAGACTATTGTTTGTAATGAAGAAGTGGAAATATCAGAGCATTTTCTAATCCACTGTGATGTTCTAATTAAGACCAGACTCCGATACCGAGGCTACCATTATCTGGAACCAATAGGATTTGTAGAATCATATTGAAGTTTCTAACGAACATCAAAATCACCAAAGTGACACAATTAAAGTCGCCTAATCCATCTATCTATTTACCTACAATAATTACTTAATGAAGGTCTACATATCACCATCATCTATCTGTTCGTTACCAACATCTAATTAAAGTAATAATACCCTTCAAACAAAATCTTGCAAGGTGCAAAAAAAAAAAAAAAAAAGAAAGAAACACTTTTTCAAAGTTAAAAATGCAAAAATGATTTTTCAAAAAGTCAAAGTCAAAAACTATATTTCAAAGTTAAAAATATACGAGTCAAAAATAGAAAGAATAATCAAAAGTCAAATAAGAGGGAGCACAGATAAAAGAGTAGGAGGAGGAGGAGGATATCGTACATAGGAGGAAAATGTTTGGTAAAATAGTTTTTGTATTCCATTAGCAGTTTTGGGGCAGGTGAAATAATTCTTCAGCTCACCGGCTGTTTTATTTTATTTATTCATTCTTTGTTTTTGAATGAATTACATATCAAAAATTGAATCTATTGAAGTGTGTGAGATACAATTCAATTAAATTTTTCTTTATGATTTGTATATTTTTTTTTTTCTTTGTTTTATAAATTTGATGCAATTTTCTTTTAATTTAATGAATAAAGAAAAAAAACTAACTAACAAAATTATAAAAGAAAAAATTGTATTGTAGTAAAAATGTATCTCGAGTTGAACTAAATATTGATAATAGTAGTCAATAGAGTTTTTATATATTTATTATTTCAGAAAGGTTCATTTGCTTTCACTCACCTTCATTGACATAGCCGCCCTCCATCGTTCCGAATGTGTACAATTCGCTGTGTTTAAACAGTTTTCCAGAATTTGGATTTTCCTCTTTTCTTCTTTATTAAAATGGCACTTCTGCAAGTGCCTGTGCGAGTCTCTGAGTGTGTGCTTGTATCTTTTTCTTTCTTCAATGAAGAAGAAAACAAATCAAATTCAAATTCCAATTGAAATCAACACTTCACAGTTGGTTTATTTATTTGGATTTGCACACTGTGTTTGTGTTTGTGTGTGTGTGAGTGCTGAGTTTAAGTTTATTTTATTAGCAAAAAAAAATGAAAATAATTAAACGAAATTTCTTCCCTCTTGGTTTAGTGCAAGCCAAATAAATCTAGATACTTTTGTTCCAATGAGATTTTTTTTCTATTTTGTTTTTTTAGATTTGTTTTTTTTTTCTCCTTATTTCAACTTTGCGGAAATGTTTTCTTATTTCTTAGTTGGAGGCTGAAACTGTTGATGTTTCTTATCTGCACAATTGTATCTTTGTATCTGTAAGTATGTATGCATACATGTATCTTTTGTTCGATTCTTCTTCGTTGGTTGGTTTGTTGGTTTGTTTGTTTGTTTGTATATTTGTTTAGCCACTCAAAATCCTGACTAATGCAATAAGATGCTATTCTCTTGAATGTTGTTGCTATTTCTGTTGTTCCGCTTTGGTGTGGAGTTGTCTGCAGCACTTCGCTGTATCTTTTTAGTTTTCTATTTCTTCTTTTCAACTTTTAGCAACATCAATATCAGCGACTGACTACTTCTTATTCTTCGCTTGGTTTTATTCGATTTAGAATTCTTATGGATGAATATTTGTATCTGCGCATAGAATTTTATTATTTTGTTTCTTGTTCTTGTTACTTTCTCGGTTGGTTTCGTTTTGGCGTTGCTAATACTTTGACGTTTCCTGTGCAGCTTTTCGTTTGCTGTAAAGAGAAGAAATAATGAACAAGAATAAAAAGAATTTCTTATGAAAAATTGGCAAAGATTTGAAGATTATTTCATATGCATAAATTATTATTATTGTATTACAATATGATTTCTTAGACAAATGAAAGAACCGAACCCAACCTAAGAACAACTGGTAAATAACCTTTTAACCTACTTGACCCAATCTCAAAGTTTAAATCTTTGGACGAAACTTGTACATGTCTGGTCTATCATCATAGGACAAGTCTTTGCGGCACTGGCACATGTCATTCTTACTCAAGTTAGATCTGTTCTCAGTCTGGAACATGCAACATTGCTTCCTTGTCATGCATTCTCGGGGCCATCATGTTAAGAAGTGGCACGTTTTGTGCATCTAAAATTAACACAAGAAGTTTGTATTCGTTCAGCCTCGTTGATTTTTATGTTTGCTTGGTTCTCATTCTATTATATTTGGTTTTTATTGTTTTTGGACAGAAAAAAACATTGTTATTTTGTTTAAAAACACAACACATGAGTGACGCACGTGTGCGATGCCTTGACATTTGCAGAAATTAAAGAAAATGAAAAATTAAAAAAAAAACATTTTAGTTCCAATTTTAATGAGGCATTAAGCGACTGACTGACTGAATTAGGTAGGATGAATTTTTAATTTGCAAAACACCAGCAAAACGCCTCCATTATTTTACTATGCAGAGTCTATTAAATTTTGTAAAAGACATCAATCGAAACATCATCATCATCATCATCATCATCATCATCGAAATGTGTGAGTAAGTGATGTGATGATAAACAAATCTTCATAAGTCTCAACTGAGTTGAGTTTTAAAAAGTACTTAAAAAACATCCGTTTAACAATAAAAAGAAATTCTACGAAATATTCTTCATTTCTTTTCTTATTTGATGTTGGTTTGTGTTAACACTTTTGCTTATTAAATTTTTGTATTTTCTTCTTAATTAACATTAACACCAATAACAAAATCAACAACAAAAATAATACCGAAAATCAAAAATAATAAAAAAAGAGGCGTTTCTTTTTTTAAGTTAAATGGCTTTTGTTTTGTTATTGACAAAAACAATTTATAGCATTTTTTATACTCTTCACGCGGTGAATTGTGTTATACCTAAGTTTGTCATGAAGTTTGTAACAGACAGAATGAGATATCGGAGATCCCTTGATCAAACGATTTGATTAAGCCATGTATCCCCATTAAAATTCAGGATCTTATAAGAAAAACTTTTTTTTTTTTGTTGTAATATTGAATTGAAATTAAGATACTATAAGTTTTTCACTTCTCTCCACCAGCTATGTAAATTTCAAGGCCCTAGGATTAATGGATCGTATAGCTCCCAGACAAACCCTCTTTCAAATTCATGTTTCTATTTGGGTAAACTCTTTAGTTTTTTCGATTATCGAACTGGGATTTGAGTAGCATAAGTGTCTAATCCATATTCACCATCTATGTAAGTTTCAAGGCTCTAGTATTACTGGGTCGTATAGCTCCAATACAAGCCCACATTCAAATTCGTATTTCTATTAAACATAACTCTTTTGTTTATCGTATTATCGAACTGAAATTTAGAAAGTATAGGCTTCAAGGCCTTAGGATTACTGGATCGTATAGCTTCTATACAAACCCAGATCCAAATTAATGTTCTTATTAGAAGAACTTTTTTGATTTGGGTATTATCGATTTGAAATTTGGGTATTATAAGTGTCTGATCTATAGTCACCTGCCATACAAATTTCAAGACCCTAGGATTACTGGATCTTATAGCTCTCATACAAATATTTCGGTCTCAATGTTGAATGCAATCAATAATAAGTACATAATATATATATATTTCTGTAAGCTTAAACACAGAAGTGTAGGCAAAAAAGTTTTCTCAAGATGCTTGAAGAGTATAACAACTCCGTCATAGCCGAATTTAACCTTCTTTTCCTATTTTCTTATTTTAAATTTATTATATTTTTCCAATTTCTATTATTTGTTGATGTTGCCAGCTTCTTTATTTTTTTGTTAGCATTTATTTGCACATAAAATTTATTTATATTGATTCTAATTATAATTTGAATTTTGTATTTTTATTGATTCTTTTAATAAGATATTTAATTTATTTTTCTTATATATGTCTAGAAAATATTTTTCAATTGAATCTTTACTTCGATGAGTCACGAAACCTGAATTGACTTTCTAACCTCAGGTTTCTTTGAATAAATCACATTTATAAGATCCTAAAGTAGTACAAGATACTACAATATTATGGACATGAGAATGTCATCTACTTCATCCAAATGTCTTAAAAGAAAATCCACAAAGTATTTAGACATAAGTTCTGGGATCTTATACATCAAGATAATAAAAATAGATATTCTTTGATCCTTCTGCCATTAGAAGTTCATTCAATCAATGATCATCAAAGTATAGACCCCCAATATGTAAACCAGAACATAAATCCCTGATCCTTGACTGAGACAGTAATCCTAACATTTTGCCAATAAACAACCACTCACATCTTCTTAATTGAGAAATGCGGCCTTCCTGCCACCTCTGCGGTGTAGAAGATGTTTGAACATTTTAAAAATATAGTTCATTTAGAATTTAAAGAGTCTTTGTATTTCCATACAACTGATAAAAATGAAATTAGTATCTTTAGTTCACTTGATTTCTTTGTTTGTTTGTTCTTCTAATCGAAATTGTTTTCAGTGTACACACACACAACTTAATTAAATTAATTTCAATATCGAAATACACAAAGGTCAATGTCAAATTGTTAATTTGGGCGCATTATTGGTATGAGAAAGGCGTTGTTTACTTCAAAATGACTAATCATATTGCTAGGACTTCAAATCTTATGAGTAATTTTTATTTTTGTTATGAATTTGTTTGTTTTTTATGCAAATCAAATTAAACTAAGCGGCTTAAGTGACACAAAATTTGAGGTCACAACTTAAAGAAAAAAAAAAAAAAAAAAACAAAAAGAAACCTACACGAAAATATTCAAGAATCAAGAATGAAACCGGTTAAAATTTATAATAAGCAAAAAAAAAACAAAAACAAAAACAAATCATCAAGAACACCAAAATTGATTGAAACTTGAACAAATTAAAGTAAAATTTTAAAGAAACTCGTAGGCGTTTTATACAAGAAAAAAAAAAAAAGAAAAGAAAAGAAAAGGGACTTAATATTATTTTTTAAAATTGTAACACATGATGAAAGTTAAGCGAAATGCGAGTAAACAATTAAATTAAAGAAAAACGCACCAAAAGAAACCGCTCACGCGCTAAAACGCGATTAAACTGATACTGGAGGCAAGAGAAAAGATTGACAAATTCGATAACTAAAGTATCTTAAAAGTAAATGAAAAATAGAGAGAATAAAAGTCAACGTCACTTCACAACGAGCAGCGATTATCAAATGACGACGAGTGACGAGTTGTAAATGGAAAAGGAAGAGGGAATGGGAATGGGAATGGGGGGCGATTGACGATTAACGAACGCTAAATGATACCAAAAATACACAAAACAAATTATTTATTTAAATAAATCAATAAAACGAAATAATTTATGAAGTCGTAAAAATTTTGAATATTCAAAGTTCCATTGTGACAGGGAACAACAAAATCCATAGATGATTGACAATGCTGACTGACAGTTGTCAATGTTCAGAAAACTAGAATGGATGTCAATGAATGGAGCACAGTTTCATATATGTAAGTATGTTAGTATTTAGACACATATGTACATATGTATCATTTATCATTTTTACAAGATCATAAAAGATATAATGGACTGAATGAATTTGCTCTCAATTTCGAAAATAGAGATTCAAGTTTATAGATTTTCTCACTTAAAAATCATCATCAAAATTCCTATGAAACTCAAGAAATTAACACCAAAATCGTTCTTAGTAATTAACTTGATCAATTTGGTATCTTGTGATCATCAAAATGATGATTTTAAAGCAAAGAAGGTTGGCATAAGACTAGCGACACATATATCTAATTGAAAAGCCAGACAAAAGTTCAGAATTGTACAAATTTAAGACACTTGTACATTTGTACTCGTAATCAGTAAGAAGGCGTTACAATTTTCATTACAAGTAGAGTGTAGAGTGGTGACAACTTTTGTTACTCAAATAGAATAGAAATGAAATAACGAAAAATCCAAATAAATGACTTCATATTAATGAACAACAGAAAAAATAATGAATTAGAATTTGATTAATTCCAATTTATCTAAGCCCCCAAAATGGTGCTTTAAGTGACCTCTTAATTGTATATGTTTAACCTTGTAAGACAATTCCAATTCCAATTTTATATTCATTTCAATTCATCACTTCGCTTTACTTCTCTGATAGCCTGAGGGCTACTGACCCTTTTGAGTTTTACGAATAACATATTCATGTGGTAGATACACTTATGTAATTCTATTCCAAAACAATGGGTAATTTCTATAGATTTTTATTATATAAAGAAAAAACATAGCCAACTAATTGAATTTAATTGAATTAAATCTAACACTTTTTCTACTTATTTATGTTTATCCAAATGGAATCACAGTTTGGCATTGAAAACATTTACAAAAAAAAAAATTTGATTGAATAATTGTAAGAAAGAGGGTTGGTTGGTTTCATTATGAACAAGAGATGGGCGTTAAGAAGAGTCTCTGTTATATTGTCAGAACAATAAAAAGCCAATAATATCAATAAATAATTATTGTTTATTAATGTAAATATTTAAAAATAAAAAAAAAAAATGATATACAAAGAGAAAAAACACAAACAATCAATAAATTTGAAGTTTGCATGTTTCTTTCCATTTGTGCATGTATGTTTATTTAAAGTGATGGATGAAATTGATAGATGGAGGAAGCAATTGTATTGTCATTAATCAAACAATTTGTATTGAGGAAGTCTTTTCTATATATAAAATAATAATACAATATACAAGTTGGGAGGCAACTGGTTGGCTGAGGGTAAATAAAGTAAATTGGATAATTGATGTCACAAGTGTTTTATTACATAGAAAGAAATTGTTAACACAATGCCATGCCACAAACTTCCAACATCTTTCCAACATCAATAGACACGCAAATGCATCTAAACTGAAAGTTAAATAAGCTACAATAATAAGAGATCATCATCATCTCTATTAGACTAAATATGATCTATGAATTAACATAATAAAATTGAATATAAATCACACTTTCTTGTGAGTTTTTGTTTTCTATGCCAAACTGAAGATCATTTAAATTGCCGCCCATGAAGAAGTAATGTGATCTGAGTCCATCATAGCCTTAAAGTGTCAACAAAACTAACAATTCTTACGCTAATTTTGACAGCAGACGCCAATTAGCGAGTTACGAGAAGCGCCTATTGAGTTGTTAGAAAATAAATAAAAAATCATAGATACATTGAGATAACATACTCGTACTATGATGAGCAGCACGAGATACAAAATGCGATTGCTAGAAGAAACATCTTCTTTATCATCAACATCATCATCATCATCATCATTTGGCAATGCGTCACCAAACAACTGATGGATGGATAGTTGAATGAATGATAGAAAGAAATACGTAAAGAGGTGAAAGACGCATGAGAATGGAAAATGTCAATTTTGATATTTCATTTGTTGTTACTTTAAAAAACAATAAATAATAAAAAATAAAAATAAAAAAAAGAAAAAAGAATTACAACAGAATGTAATGAATATATTGAAAATGAATAAATAAATAAATACAAATAAAAGAACAACAAATGTAGGTCAGGCGCAAATCTATTTATTTGTATAATAGTTTTATGGTGCCAAAGCGCGCCAATGGTGACAATAGCGACAACGGTGATTATGATGATGATGATGTTGGTGACTTTGAAAAGCAAAGCAATGAGGAAAAATATCAAAAGATAAGATTGAATCTAAAGTGAATGGGTAAAACATGGTGAGATAAATAGAACAACAGATCAATCTTCATATTTAATAAAATAAATTAATAGAAATAAAATAAAAAAGATTGAAGGCAGAAAGAAGGCCTATATACTCGTATATATTTTACAATTCAGCTACTACACTAAATTAATACAGTGGCTGATAATACAATTTCTATATGTTACACGTATAAATAATGGTTGATTAATTTTAGAAAGGAAAAATAATCAACGGCGTCTTATTGCAAGAAGAAACAGTCGCAAATGGCGAAAAAGAAATTTTTGTTTCATCAGGAAAATGTATCAGTTGACACATCCGTCATTGCGTTGGCTAAAATCAAAGAGTTAAAGTTCCTCACACATCCTATTCCATCAGATTTAGACTCCTCTGATAATTTTCTGTTTCCAAAAATTGAAGAAATTTGACAGTGGTAAAAGATTTACAAATAATGAGAAGTTCTCTAGGGTGTTGATGCTATTGAACTTTTGCTGGAAAAGTGTATTAACCTAAAAGGAGGAGGACTTTGTATAGAAATAAATATATTTTTCCAAATTTCTTTGTGTTTTCTTTATCAGACCTGGTATATTTGGAACTTCCCTCATACATATTGTATAGATTGTTATAAATTTAGTTACAGCAAGTAGTTCGATATCCGGAAATATTCTGTTAGACACTAATTTTTTCAAAGTAATCGCGGAACTTTGGGTTTGTTAGGTCACATATTCATATAAGGATATATCAAGTTGTCACTTGTATTGAGTTGTAACGCCTTGTACTAAATATTGTATACATGTAAATCTTAGATTAGAGGAAGATATCTCTACACCTCGTCAATATGTCCTCGATTGGGCCTATTCAGATATAAAGCCTATAAGTCTTCATTTTGGAGAACTGTCTGAACTTCAGTCTGGGATTTCAACTAGAATTTTATGTCTAATCTTATGGTATTTTTTTTTTTTTTTTGGTCTTCAGCTTAATTAGTTTTGCTTAGAAAAGGATTAGACCGAAACGATACTCCTCCATCGCGTTGATAATATTGGAGTCACAGAAGCTCGGATCTTTACTTTCATAATCCATCCATGATCCATGAATCTCTTTCATCTGTTACAAACCTTATAACAAATTACAATGACACTCATAGCAAGTGAAAATACAAATAAACAGAAAAGAAAAAGAGAATGTGTCTTCATTAAAAAAAAAATACACTTGAACTAATATTTATAGAAAAATTGCATTCACTTGTTCCATAATTTGCAGTTTTCAACATTAAATTTCTCTAGAAACATTAAAATTGTCTCATTTTTCTATATGAAATGGCAACATCTGGTGTAATTCTTCTTTATTAAGATATCATCTATGAAATAGATTTTTTTTTTATTTTGTGTTCTATTGGCGCCATTTTAATTAAAATTTCGGGGCTTGAACTTGAAGTAATTTGCATGAATTCAACATTTGAATCTTAATTAACATTGTCTCATAATTCAATTTAATTTTTATTAATTTTGGGTTGGGTTCTCTTGGTTGCCTTCCATCATATGTCGGCATACATAAAAAATACTTTGTGCTTCATAGTCATAGTTTTTTAATAGATAAAAAATATTTTGCCATAATAATAGTTAACACCCAAAAAGCAGAATTATGTTGTAACTGAAGAGTTCCGGTAGACGTCAAACCATATTTTTCTTGTTTGGTTTTACTATTGTAAGTAGATTCAACATTCAACAGACTTTCTATTTATGAGTACAGAACTTAGAAACGTGACAAAAATTTGCAATAAAATTCTCTTGTATTCAACATTTTCCATTCTTTCACTTTGCTATTTTTTTTTAATAATTTTCTGTTTTGTATCTTTTTAAATCAAAAAAGAGAAAAGAAGGCTACAAGATTCTAATTGTGAATTACTTTTGTATAAAGACAAAACAAAAAACATTGTAAAAATTATTTGTATATTCAAGTCGTCAATTCATTGACGATGTTATAACTTAAATTTTTATGTAGAATATGAATTGTTCTTCTTTGGCATCGTCTTTTGTATTTTTTGTATCTATGGCTACTTTTATTGAAATTGGCAATTAAATTGTTGTTTTTAACACCTCCTCGCTAAGGCGAATGCGGCTGCTGACATCATTCTGTCAAAAAAAAAATTAGTCATACTGCGGTTGAGATATAAAGATAAATAAATACACATGTATACAATATTTGTACATAGATACTTTGTAAGTACAATATTATGACAAAATGAGCTTAAAATGGCTGATACATTGTTTTCGTTTTGGAGGGGTTGTTTGTTTATATTAGAAGATTGTTGGGGGTTGTCAATGACCAACAGTCATCACTTTTCGTTTTTTAGGCGCCAAATATGAACAATCAAAAGACAATTCTTGAGAAAAATATGCAGTCATAATAATAAAAACGAACATATTTCATTTAGAATTGAAATTAATTAAATGTTAAATTTTTATGCTTTTTTGATAGTCATTTTTCTGAATATTGTTTTCATTCTGATGAAATAAAATTGTTTAGAAATTTCAAATTGAATTAAAAGAGAGAGAAGCTTGGAGTTGACATTGAATTGATTTGCTTCAAATATTTATTGAATTTAAATTCAAAATCTGTTTGAAACAAGAAAAAAAGAAGATTAGCTTCGAATATTCCGAAGTTTTCGTACTATTGACGCGCTCCTAGAAAACGGTTTTGGGTATTCTACTGCGATTGACCATACAGGGTCAGTACACATACATTATTTCATTATTGAGACCAAAATATTTGTGTGGGAGTTATATGATCCAGTAACCTTAGGGTCTTGAAATTTGCATAGTTGGCGAATATCGATCAGACACTTATACAAACCAAATTTCAGTTCGATAATACGAAAAAAACCAAAAGTTTTTCTTATAAAAACATGTATTTGAATTGGGGGATTGGTATTTTCATAATTTTTCCTCCCCTTGATGATATAAGCGTGCAATGACAAATACTCTCTTACAGGCAACGTGCACTCCTCTACTTTCAGAATATATAAATTACTTGGCGCTACGATTTTCAAGACACGAGATATACTAAAATTTTTGGCTACACCAAAAGCGTTTGGGTGTAACGCAGCGTTACATTTTGACATGACTATGGAACTCTGTTTCAAAAAGATTTTCATGTTAAAAATATTGTTATTACTAAGGAAATGTGGGTGAAAAGTTGGTTTGGTTTTGCTTAAGCATTCCAAAATTACTTTTTCTTTCATATACAATATCTAAATCTGCTTTTTTGAAATGGAATATTTGACAAATCATTATAAATCAGTAAGTTTCACAGACTTCTTTCATGACAAAGTTTAGGCCTATTACTTTTTAGACAACCCACGTTAAAATTGTGTTTCTTTACTAAATAAAGCAATTTTCAAAATAGTGATCTTTTAGGTGTCATCGCTTTCTATTATACAAATATTTAGACAGGAAATGGATCTTTATGGGCTCTATAAACATGTCAATTTGCCTCAATAATCCTTTCCAAGTGCTTGTTATCATCATAATCGTCATCATCATCATCACACATAAAAATCATCATAATTTAGCCAAAATATTTATCTGTTTTAAAAAAAGAAGACGAAATAATTTTACAAAAATATCTAAATTTTGTTTATAGACACATAAAAATTGACAGTGAAACCAATTAAGTTGTCCATTTTCGTCAGTTGATGGCCAATTTAATCAAGAGACAAATTTTATTTTTGAAGGCAAACATTTTTCGAAAATCTGTTGGCTTGACATTATGTGGTTTTGAGGTGGGTATGTATTAAATCATCCAAGGGGTGGTACGCTTCAATCCCTTGATTTGATATAGTTTTCTTCGTATAGCACTTACTTATAAAATGATACATAGGAAAATTCTTATGAAACCTAAATACAAATTAAACAATTTTATCAAAGAAATTATATAAATAATCTTAACACATCTGATTAAATGCTTGAGATTATAATTTCATGAAATAATCTCATTTTGAATGACTTAAGTAATCAAGATTATGAATGAAGGGAAAAACAAGTATCTCAACATTAATAGGTTTCACTGTATTTATATGCAAATATTTGCTTTTATTTAAATATTTTATAAAGATTCTTTTTTCTTTCCTTAATTCACTGCAAATAAACTAATAATTTAAATTCCTCACTTTGATACCCCAAATGATGCTACCCAATTTATTATTCTCTCAACAAAAACCAATTGAGACTGTTGTCCAATGACTAGATGAGTTCGTCGCCTCATTGAGAAAAATATCTTTTTGTTAGTAAAAAAAATCATAAATTTAAATGAAAATAGAAAATGTAAAATAAGAAAATCTTTGCCAAAAAATATGGAAAATCTACCTCATTTTCATACAAAAAGAAATATTTGAAATTTTATTAAAAAAAAAAACTGAAAATTTATTTTAAAAAATTATATATTTATTACAAATTTATTTAAATTTATTGTCAATTGGGTTTTACGCGTGAGTGAATATCAAAAGAATGAATCACATGTAGTTTGTTTTTTTTTTTTTTTTAAACAAATACAATTTTTCGTATCCATTTTGACAAACTAATTCTCTCTATAGCAGCAATTGATTTCCTCAAAAATCAAGGTTAAAAATGCTTTCAATCTTAAATATCATTAAAGTGACATTTTTTGTTGGTTTTTTTTTTTTTTTTATTGTTATTTCTAACATTTAAAATTTATTTATGATACAATATTTTTGGTTGAGTCCTTGGAAAAATAAACCTTGAATTGCATTTAATGAAATTGTTTCATGTGGCAATCAAGTATCTCATAAATATTAAACTCACTTTTATCATTTACATTCGATCTAATAAACTAAAAATCTAAAGAGAGAGAGAGAGAGGGAGAGAAAACGCCTCTGCTAAGGGGAAGTGAGTTAGTTCAATTTGAAGAATCATTGCGTGTCAAAATTTTATTTAATTTTAGTAACAAAACATATAAAAATTTAACGCCATCGCATGTCACTTTCTCGTTGTTCTTTTCATGCCTAAACGCACCCAAAATGTCATAGGTATATTTCCAAGGCTGAAAGACATGAGGGGGAAACCCAAAATGATTAGAGGATACTCGTACTTAGGCTTGTTGTATCGTCGTCCATCAGTTTGTCAGTTAAAATGTCAAATTTGACGTCACGCATGCGTAACACTTTAAATTCTCTTTTCCTTTAGTCACATTTTTTGGTAAATTGTTTTTCCTTTTTTTTGTGTAATAATTTTGAAAATTATTTCTAAATTTAGTTAAATTTTTGAAAAAATGTTTGTATCAATCAAAATTTTGACAGTTTTTCTTTGTTCTCTACCATTCTTCTTCTTCTTCTCATCTATGTTTTTTGTTGTTTTATTCTTGTTGACAGCGTTTGTGTTCTACAAGTGATTGAGTGAATGCAATTTTGAATTCATCTACATAAATAACTCATAGTCATCATCATCATCATCATCATCATCATTAGTTTATTTAAACTAAACAAAACGATGCAAATTCATTCACTCATTCATGCATTCTTTCACTCAAATCCTCATGCATGCATGCCTTCATTCATTCAATCTTCACGCCTTCTTTCATACTGCATTCTGTCACTCAAATATTTCTTCCTTTGGTCATTTCCATATCTCATTCATTTATTTAAATAAAATGTCTCTTTTTTTTTCTTATTTTTTGTATCTTTTATTTATGAATTTGATCTTTGTTCCTTTTGTCAGGCATTCGTTCATTTATTTGTGCTCATCATTTGTTTTTTTATTCCATTTTATTGGTTGCCATGTTTATGTTATGTCATCTTTCAAATAGAGTAAAATGCCAATGTTTCTATCTTTCCATCTTCATCATCATCATTTGCCCTTTTTCATTCATTCATTTGATTCTTTTACCACTTGTCTTGTCGTCGTCATTGCAATAGTAAAAGTATCTATCTCCTGAGAATTGCTCAAGTTGTTTGGGTGTGCTATAGCTTATCAGTGACATAAGTTCATGTCACAAGTTTATCAATCATCATTGAAAAGAATAATAAATTGCACACAACAAAAAATGCATTCAACACAAAAAAATAATTCCAATTCTCTTTTTTGGATTTCTTTCATTGCTTCAATTTTCTTTTATTGCATATTAAAAATTCTCTTAAATTTCTTGATTGCCTTTTTTGATGATTTATTTTCCATTTCACTTCTTTGTTTTTTTTTTTTTTTTTTTTCTTTTACTGACCTGACTAATTTCATTTTTGTTCTTTATGATTAAATACTTTTTGACCTTGAAAGTCACACGAAAATCGTAAAAAGAATTTTCTTCTTTTATAGTTTTTTCTTTATTGTCGTTAAAAACTCGTAAATTTTTTAATTAAACAAAAAGCAAATAGAAGAAAAGAATGAAAGTGAAAACAAAAAAAAAACCTAAAAACTATTATTATTAAACTTGAACTGATTTTCTATTTTTTTTTCCCCCTTTATATTTATTAAAATTTTGTATTTGTTTTTATATTTTTTTAAAGAATATTTTTGTTTGTAAATAATAATAAATAATAATAATTTTTTTTTTTTGTGAAATATCACCAACAAATTGTGCAAGAGATTTAATTTGAGTTGAAAATATATGAAACCACAGTAGGCATTCATTCTTCTTTATCAAAAATCTCTTATCAAATGAGTCATAAAATAAGGCTAATTATTTTCACATGAAAAGGTCAGAGATAATGAGACACAGTGTGGGGAAAGGGGATCATAAGAATGAAATACTAACCAAAATCATAATGACAACAAAAATCATTTTAAAAAGATTAAAATAGCAAAAAAAAAAAAAAATACATACACTAATTTCAGTTTCATTGAAGATTTTATACCTTTCACAATAGAATATTAGATATGTTGTTTGGTAGCTATATCTACATCCGATTATACCAATTTTTATAATGAATTATGAATAAATAGTGACATAATTCAGTGGCTCTTAGTTTTTATTAAGAAAAAGTGAAAAAGTAAAAATTTCTTTAATTTAAACAATTATATGTTATGCATATTTTATATGATTTATATATCAGATTGGTCCAATTTTTACATGAATATTAAAAGATTTTTTTGAAGAAGAATCTATATTTATAGTAGCACATTTTAGTCCTGGGCCCATCTAGTCCAATTCATTGTATAAAGAGAACCAATTTATATTATAGTAACCCCGAAAATATCTTGTCCAGTTTGCTGTATAAAGAAAACCCATATACCATTTTAGCTAATAACTTCCTAAACTTAGTAACTAGGTATTGTATTTAACAGAGACACAGAGAGGCAAACAACAAGAATGCATGACTTAAGAGGTTTTATCTCTTGATAATGATCCTTGATGGAATCTCTTCTGAACACAGAAATGTATATCATTCATTCACTTTATGAAGGGTATAACGATTGACTTCCATAGAATGAAATGATTAAGAAACAATTCATGATATAGAAATATGTATATAGTAGCAATAAATGGAGATTTTACTAATTAATATTATACCAACTATTTTTAGGTTATATTATATTTATACTTAGTAAATTTTATATGATATTTTCATATTTGTAACAAGTTGAAGGTCTTGAAGAGACTAGGAATTTTTTTTACTTATTAAATTGGGTTGAGTTGTTGGAACAAAGTGGGTTGAATGAAGTCATCGAAAGACTTACAACACTTTACTTTGGCTTCACTGAGGTAACAACAAGCAATATGAAACCAAAATAGTAAAAGGATATCATAGTAAATCTGTGAAACCACAAAAGATTATGTTAAGAAACCACAAAAAAAAAACAATTTTTAAATATGAAAACTAGAAATCACGCAAAATGACTTAAATAGGCGTGCCAAAGTTGACTTTAGAAAAAAAATCAGGTAGAGCAAACAAGACGCAATTAGTTCTGGAAATTAAGAAAAGGAAATTTAAACCCACAACAACAAACATACTAAAAGAGGGAGAATACTTGTATCTAAAAAAATCAACAAAGAACTTTAAGAAGGTTGGTCATAAATAAGGATTCATGTCAAAGACAATATATAGTTTAATTTGAAAGTAAAGAACTTCATTTGGTAATTGATCATCGTCAAAGCCACGATACATAAATCAATAGTTGCTCATGGAGAAAAGAACCAACAATAATTAAACTAAAATAAATTTCAGCACGCTTCAATGAAAATGAACTCGAAGAGAAGGAAAATGCATTGCAATTAATGGGAAACGATGGAAACTCAGAAACATGAGCAAAAACAAAGGTTGAACCGCAATACAGAACATTAAATAAACACGGAAGAGAGTAGTTTTCATATGAAAGGAGAAAAAAAAGAAGCCTTCCAATATATTGTAGATATGGTTAGATATTACGAAAATAACAATAGATACTTTCTCTACTGTAAATGGATACTTTAAAATCTTTTATTTTTTGCATTAAATTCAATATTATAAAAGGAAAAACTATCTGATCTGATCGGTTTGTTTTGTATCTTTCCATAATCAAAGGCGGAAATGAAAAACAAAGTATGTGTAATGAATTGAGGGTAGGTGTACCGATCTAAGTAGAATAAATATTTTGCCCATGAATACACACATGTGGTAAAACGTAGTATGAGATATGGAACCTTTACAAATCTTATCTCATTTATTTTATCAAATTACATACATGGAAAAAAATTATAATGAAATATTTGATTACATTTCAGAGGTGATGTATTGTTGTTGTTGTTGTTGTTTTTTGTTGTAATTCTTCCTCTTCATCATCATGTGCTGTTTATTTTCTATTGTAAGTTTTATTTTTTTGCGAAATCTGATAACATTTTTTAATAGAAAAACCATTCTAGTGTTAAATTATATCGAAAAAATAATTTCCACAATGTTCTTGACTAGTTTTTATACATTTCGCACTGAATTTAATGGGGATTTTCTGTTTGTTATGGGGTTTGTAAAGCTATAAATGGAGATCAAAGACCCCTACCTTAAATTCTATGGTAAAATGATCAAATTCATCAAGATAAGCGATAAAACTATGCCAATTCAAATAAATCGCTTACATATATGTAAAGAGCACAATTACTAAAAGAGATAACCTCTATATATATGGGTACCAATGGAAGATCTACCCTAAAATCAATGAGGAAATGATCAAGATCATGAGGAGATTCAATGTAAACGTGTTCATCACTTAGTGTTTCTTTTAAAGAGTACTGACAATAGTTTTAGTTAAAGTACTACGATTACTAGAAGAGATAACCTCTCTATATATGGGTACAATGAAAGATTTCCCTTCAAGCTAATAAGGAAATGATCAAGACCTTGAGCAGAATCATTCTCAATAATCGCTTAGTGTTTGATTTAAAGAGTACTGAGAATAGTTTTCAAATAAAGTAATTCAATTACTAGAAGAGATAATCCCTATATATATGAGTACCCATAGGAGATCGATGCCCATTCAAAGTAATTGCGCTCAGTTTTTGATATAAGTATTGTAAATAGCATGGATTCTACCTTTCAGTTGAAGCACTACGATTACTAAAAGAGATAACCCTAATATATATTGGTGCAAAACCAAGAAGAGAATCAATGTAAACATGCCCGTTCTAAGTAATCGCTTAGAATCGTTTGACTTAAAGAGAAGTGAGAATAGTTTTCAGTTAAAGTAATACAATTACTAGAAGAGATAATCCCTCTATATATGGGTACCAATAGAAGATCTCCCTTAAAGTCAATACGGAAATGATCAAGAACATGCAGAGAATCAACCTAAACATGTCAATTCAAAATAATCACTTAGTGTTTGATTTACAATAGTTTTTCGTTAAACTGCTACGATTACTAGAAGAGATAACCCCTATATATATGTACCAATAGGAGATCCATCTTAAAGTCATTGAGAATTTGATCAAAAATATGAGAAGAATCAAGCTTACCATGCCGATACAAAGTAATCACTTAGTTTTTGATATAAATAGCATGGATTCTATCTTTCAGTTGAAGCACTACGATTACTAGAAGAGATAACCCCCATAAATATGTATCAATGTTTCCAAAATGAACTTACAAATGGAAAGGTGAACATTTATTAAATTGAAGAGTCCAATTGATATTCACAAAATAAAATAAAAATACCGAGATATTCAATGGCTGCCATATAAACTGTATAAATCTGCTGTATTCTTCAGTTAGAGGCTTCAAACAACATTAAATATTGTAATACAAATATTTTATTAAACTAGGAACGATCAAATGACTATAACTTGTATTTTCTATATAAATAAGTAGGTCAGATTACGGAAGCCAATAGCTGCAAGAAAGCGAGTTTTACCCACAAGCCTTACGGTTCATTGCGATACCAGAACTTAGAAAAGGGCAGATGGGTTTAGGATAAAGCATCCCTCCTTGGCTTCAGAGGTCACGCTCAGCCGTAGAGTCAATTCTGGCAAAAAGATCAACCGAATTTTAGTTTTTTCATAAAAAAAAAAAAAAACATTTTTTAATGTTTCCATTTGTAAGGCAAATGATATTCGTTGCAACTAAAATTTATAATATATTTTTGGGTAGGGTTTCGATTCCAATAGATTTGCGTTGTCATTAAGTAAAAAGAAAAATGTGTGTGCCAAAGAATTTTAATGAAAAATTACAGCATTTTTATGTTATTTCGAATTAATCGAATGTCATTTTTCTGTTAAGCTTCGATTAGCAAATGTTGCAATTTTCTTCTCTTTCTATGCAAATTTGTTTTTGACGTTTAAAGGATTAAATGTGTCCATAAGTGTTGTTAGGGGAGAATTAAATGAGGGTGCATTGTCCGCTATTGCGGTTAAATGCAATTTCATGCTTTACTAAGCAAGCGGACAAAACTAAAATGTGGAAATGTGGAAAAGCAAAGGGAAAATTAAAACAAACAAAGTATGACAAACAAAGAAAGAAAAACAAGAAAAGTAATTAAATAAAATGCAGCATAAAGTTGCAAATAGCAAGGGAGAGGAAATATTGTATAAAGTGTGAGGGTGGCATTAGTGAGGGGGGTGGGAGGTTAAAGAGTTTAAAAACAACTAAAAGTGATTAACAACAAAGTGTCAATGACAGAATAAAATTACAATTTGAATGACAGTAGCAGGATACAAAGTGATTGTGACCATAAAATAATTTAATGAATGAAAAGTGGTCATTTGTCAAAGGATAAGATGAGAATTGAAAATGAAATGGAATGGAAAAGAGATAAAACAACTTGTTGCTTTTGTTTTGTATAAATTTTTATAAAACCAAAGAAGTGTGAACTTTATAATAAAAATGATTTCTTTAACAAAAAAAAATCATCATTTGCATTGAAACATTTGCATTTTCACACTTCGATTGAGTAAACCCAAAGTGAACAATATCACACTTACTGTAGTTTAACTTCATTTGAGGTCGCTCACGTCATCAATAATGGAAACAAAAAGTACTAAATGAAAAAAAAAAAAAAACCTCAGAGGGGAAATAAAAAAGTATTTAGGTCAGTTTTTCTATGGCAGCAGTAAAAGTACACGAGGAAAACCACTTTGTATCTCATTATCAATGCATGTACACAACAGCAACAACATTAGCAACAGAATATCTAGAACGACGGCAACAATATCTAAAAAAAAAAAAAAGAAAAAACAAGAACAATTAGAACAACAGCAATAACAGCAACAACAATCAATACGCCTACAAAAACAAGCCATAAACAAACATAAGCAACTCAAATTTTTACCAAGTGCATGAAGTTAAATACACCACACCATACCACATTTGAATGACTGACTGACTGACTACATGACCAAAGAGTTTAGCAACATAACACAATATAAAAATTATAAAAAAAAACAAAAACAAAACAAGCAACAAAGTTACTAGAAAACTCATGAAATGAATGATTGAATGAATGAATGAATGCATTCAATCCAACCACCCACTACTAACCTAAGTTTGTGTTACCTGTGAACGTGTTATAGAATCAATACACCACGCATGCACACTCCCACCCACTCTCAGCAACAAAAGTATTAGACCTCTAAAGTTAATGCATGCAACAAACAATATTCATGGTGCCCAACAGGGCGCCGGTAACAAATAAAAATAACATTAAGAGCAAGAAAAGTGCAATACGACAGTGGCTCTCAAACTGTACTCCGTGAAGTACCAAGGAGTCAGAGGAGCCTCTGTTAATATTCATTATTTTTTTTAAACAAAATGCTTACCATAAATCTTAAAAAAAAATAAATATTAATAAGAATTTCACTAAGAAAAGGACAAGGACAAGACAAGGCATAGATTAATTCTTTCAAGCACTTTTCTCTCATATTTTAGCAGAGAAATGGGACACTTACATATTGGGAGTACAAATTAATTCGGTCCGATTTTTCTTTGTATTCAAAAAAGTGTTTTTTTTATTGAAAAAAAGTAAAAAATACATCATTCAAAGTATTGTCCACCGGAAGCGACTACTTTTTTTCCATCTCTCTGGTAATTTTCGAATACCATCTCTAAAAAATGAGTCCTCTCTGGCCTTGATCCAATCATTGAGCCATTTTTCGATTTCTTTAAAAGACCCGAACCGGTGACCCCCCAAATCGTTTTGCATCCGTCGAAAAAACCAGTAGTCGGAAGGAGCAAGGTCTGGAGAATACGGCGGGTGGGGTAAGACCTCCAATTTCAGCGTTTTCAGATAATTTTTGACCGTTACAGCTACGTGGGGCCGAGTGTTGTCATGTTGCAAAATCACCTTGTCATGCTTTTCGGCAGTTTCTGGCCGTTTTTCACGCAATGCATGGCTCAAACGCATTAGTTGTAGTCGATAACGTTCCGCATTAATGGTTTCGTTTGGTTTTAATAGTTCATAATATACCAGACCCGTCTGGTCGGTCCAACCATATGCAGAGCATGACCTTTGAACCGTGGATTTTTTGGCAACAACTTGCAGGTGGAGCAATCTTTTGAAAACGGACCGAACTAATTTTTACTCCCAATACAACAGATTAAACTGGAATGGAATTGAATCCATTCCCCGAACTACATAAGTTTGAAAACAACTGCAAGAGCCAATATAGGTAAACTTTGCTCAGCAGGAGAGCACAAGCATGTAGGGGAAGGAGATCTTAAGTGTTATAAGTCTGCCTGCTGCTTGGAAAAGTGTGTAAAGCATAAATTATAACAACAAAAACAGGAATTGAAAGACACTTGTTCACGCTTCACTGAGATATTGCAACATTTTTATATTGAACTCAATAGGATTTGCAATACTTTTACTTCTTGGTTGCATAAAACTAAGCAAAAATAGAAAGAAGGAAAGGAAGAAAAGAAATGAGAAAGAGTGTACAAATATATTGTACTTGAATGAAAGAAGAAAGAATTGAATAAAAAAATACAAAATATTTTACTGCTAATGCAAGAGAAAAATTCTTGTGCATTTTTGATTGAAAGCTTAAGCAAATGTAAAAGCAATGAAAGTAGTAAAATGCAAGTGAAGTTAAAGGAAGAAACAAATGAATAGTAAAAAATAGTAAGTGAATAAAACATGAACAAACAACAACAACAACAATAAATAAGTAGACTCTAGTAGTAACAACAACAAAACGAGATTAGAATAGTAGAATGGTAGGTAGAATGGTATTCTACTACTGTAAATGACTAAATATGCCTGCCGTGTCAGGTTCTATTGAGTTCTATTGAGTTTTGTTGTCCTTGTGCAGCTGTGTTTGTTGACTTTCATATTGTTTTCGTTTTGTTTCTTGTCTGTTGTTGTTGTTGTTGGTGTTATTGTTGCAGTTGTCTGAGTTTGCACTTTGGCATTAAAAAAATAAAAACAAAAATATCAGAAAAAAAAATATACAATTGCTAAAACTTATCCTACTAGTATGGACATACATGTGTGTGTATATGTGTGTGTGTGTACTATATAAATTTTCTACTATACAACAACCAAAAATGCAATGCTTATAAGCTTAAAAATGTCTAGTATTGTTAGAAGGAGGTGAGGTGATTGCAGCAAAAACATCAGCAGCAGCAGCAACAGCAGCAGCTTCATTTTTATTCAGCAACATTTCACATGAAGCTTAACAACGAAGGACATTTCACTTTATGTCGTTTTCCTTTACGGAAATCGATATTTGAACTTTTCCTCTATTTTAAAGTGTTAACACTTTAATTTTAAATTTTTCTTTGAAATTTAAGAAAATAAAATGAATCATTTAAATTAAAGTGATTTGATAAAATTTAAAGAATTTAACAAATAAAGAAAAAATTTCATTTCATTATATAGAAAATTAATAAAACGAAAAAAATTGTACTAATAAATGCATGGATGTGTGTTCTTTGATAGAAAATGGAACTGGCAAGCTCAGCTTACTAAGTACACATATATCAAAAGTAGAGAATGCTTTGGTTTTTCGACATAGCTCAAAATTTACTCTTGGAAACTTTGGTATGTTTTATGTTAGGAGAGAAAGCTGTTTCTTCCTTGTTAGGGGGAGAACGTACGGGTGAAGCCTTTTCAGTCTTCGTCTTGTAGGTCAGAGGGCTGGGATGCATTAGAAGCTTTATGTGATAAAGACTGCTTTATAATTTGATTACTTCCATTAAAGGCGTTATCTTGAGGTCTCTGTGCAGCATGGTAAGGGATGTCTGTGATCCTTAGGAATGATTTGTTCTGGCACGCCTGCAGTTTGGTAATGTTTTAGGCGGCAGTAGTGCCCCATATTTGGGTGCCATAACACCAAGGTGGCTTGCAGGTATATTAATCTTTTATTGGGTAAACATGATTTATTTGAATGGAGGAAGAACCAGTCCAACTTCCTAATGTTTCAGTAACAGATCGCCGTAAGTACCTTTAACAAACAATACTTAAATTTTTAGGAACAAATAAATGAGGATTTCATTTAATTTGTTTTGAGGCTTGGAAAACAACAACAAATGATTCCAAAAACCAAACAAGAAATTGATTAAAATTATGTGAAAAATCGCTTTACTCAAAGTAATTTCTTAGTTTTTCGAATGAAGTGCACAATTATAATATTTCAGTTAATATTCCTCGATTGTTTGTCATAAGAACTAAACCCATAAAATTTTACAATATTGTTACAACATATCAAATCGCAACGATCGGCAAATGCTGCCAAAGTGCTGTTTGCTATGAAGCGTGTCCTTGGAGCGTTCAGATTAATGTTTAAAACAAGACTTGTAAGAAAAATGAAGAAGAATGATGGCGATAGATAAAACAAAGCTAAGAAATTTTCAACGTTTGCTGGAGGATTGATTTTGGAGAATCAATTGAGTGAATGTAATTCTGTGGACACCTAAACAAAACGAGGACACCCCAGAAAAACCAAAGAGAAGACTAGAAATCGCTGTATTGCCGATGAATTTTCTTATAAAATTACAAAAAAAAAATACTTGCACCTGAAATATAAAACTATTGTACCAATAAAATTATTTCTCTGTATAACAAGATTTTGTTTGCAAGGCAATAAATAACTTAACTTGATTAAGGACATATGAGGCTTCACTTAACACTTTAACATTGAGATTCTACGTAGGTTCTGATCTTGCTTAGATTAGATGATGCTCAACAAATTGAAAGCCAATCACATGTCACTTATAATTAAACTAAAGCCTCACTAAATACTTGAATTTGCATAAGTCAACCAACCCATTGCAGAATATCTTAATGAATTTTATCATAATTTCCACATGGTTTACTACATCAAGATCTGTTTGTATATTTTCAGGATTAAAGTCATCGATTGAAGTTATTAAGATCACAATATCTTTTTAATCTTTTAAAATGAACTTGGCTAAAGTAAGTAAGAACTTTTAATTATTTTCATGGGACAATTCTTTCGGAAGCAAAAGCGGAACAAAAGACTTGAAGCTACGCAATTTTAATTCTTCTAAATGTTGTTTCATATTGAAGTTGTAACGTTTTTATTTAAAATGATTATTCTATTTATTTATATATTAAAATTCTTTTAAATTATTTTTTTATATATATTTTATTAACGTTTTATATATATTTTATTAATTTTTTATATATGTTTTATTAATTTTTTATATATATTTTATTAATTCCTTTTTAATATTTTTTTTTTTGTTTCTTCTTTTAATTATTTTAGACATTTTATTAAACAATTACAATTAAGTATTTTACAAATTCATAGCTCTTTCTCTTTTATCTTTTAAAAATTTTGTAATAAAATTATAAACTAAAAACACTCATGCACCTTGCGCGCAACTCACCTGATTCTCTTTTACAGCAAACTAATATGAAAAAAATTCAAATCTTCAGCACACTTCAAATTAATTTTTGTTGTGTCTTTTACTACTCTTCTCTTTAATTTGTATCTTCACAAAAATTTATAAAAATATCTTAATAGTTTTTTGAAGAAATCAATTGATGATATAAAAAATCACTGAAAAATACACTTTAAATTACAAAAAATGCTGCATCACAAAACGAAAAAACCAAAATATTACAATTTAACTCATTTACAAATCAAACTTTCAACGTTCAACTTTATTTGTTCACTTGGTGTTTGTTGATGTGTGTTGCAGTTGTTGTTGTTGTTGTTGTTGTTGTTGTTATTAAAATCTGCTCAAACACAAAATGCAAATCGATTTTATCAGAAAATTTGCCCTCGAAATTTTTGGATTTTTTTTTCTTGTCTTGTTAAGCATTTAATTTCTGCTGATTTTTTGTTGGTTTTTAAAGATTTTTTTTTTTCAATATATTTTTTTTTTTTAATATTATTTTATTTGATGTTTGTTGTTATTGTTATTTATTTATCTATTTTTTTTTTGTACTATTTCAACCTGTTTAGCGACAACATTTTATGAAGCGAAGCGGCATTTTACTCACTCACTCAGTGGAGTATAAAAATTAAATAAAATATATAAAAAATATAATTCTAAAGGCACTTTAAACTATGCAAATAATCAACCAGACTAACAACAACAACTTCGCCCACACATTCAACCATCAGAAACACGCACGCGGCACGCACACGTATAAATGCATTCATCGTCCCCTTTCCCTTGTTTCCTTGTATCATAATTCAAACACAGAAATAAACAACGAAAACACACGCAATGAAATGTTGTTGTTGCCTTTGAATAAAGTTTTTTTTTTCTTTTTTGCCAAATGTTGCCGCTTTTTAAGAACAACATTAACAGCAAAAGGGTGTGAAACAACAACAGAAGAAGAACAAACAAACTAAATTAAGTATAAAAATTTATTATTTTATGATTTTTAGTTGTTTTCGTATTTTTAATTAATTACGAAATTTTTTATTTAATATGTAAATAAAAAAACACCAAAAAATTTTTAGTTTTGTTTGTTATTCTTCATACTTTGCAGGTTGCTTGCTTCTGTTCTGTTTTGTTCTCACTGTTTGTTGTTGTTGTTCTTTATAGTTTCGTTGCCAACAATTGAATGAATTTCATCTTTCTTTACTTTATTTTTTATGGTCGCGAGTTTTCGCCTTCGTATACTTTATTTTACTCGGCTGACGATCATTCGCTTCGCCCGTTTCAATCGCTCGCTTTTAACACTCACTACACACGACAGACACACAACCGTCACGTTGTAGTTTCGTTTGCCGTTTGAACCGTTGAACGTTTGAACGACTGATTTCGATTTTCTAGTTGCGTTTGCAACTTGGCCGACTGACTGCGACGACAACAACACAACTTTGGCAAAGACAAAACAATAACGGCAGCCCCAAGCAAGCCCCAGTTGATAATAATAATGGTGCTGGCGCTGGCGCTGGTGATGGCGACGATAACATATGACGACGATGGCGTTGTCGTTGACGTTTAGCATGGTGACTTTGCTGCGACAACGCAGTGAATATAAATTGTTGTTACACTGAAAGAAAAGAATCACAAAAGTTTTTCATACTACCCACCCTCCCAAGTTTAGTTCAGCAATTAAATCTAATGGAATAATGAAATGTATCATATTGTAATACAGTTTTTTGGGAGCTTTAGCCTGCTACACATGGTGCCTACAAATGACCAGGCCTATTCGAGGCTTCTGTGGTTGGGAAATTAATAGTTTCCCCTAATGGGTTGTCAGCCCAACATTGCTTTTCAGTCACAAACATTTATACCATCCATACTCGGTCGTCAGAGCCTCTTTTACTATTGGCAGGATTTCAACAAATTGTAGGTGGTATTGGCGGTTGAATGGGAGAAGGATATATGTTCGAATCACCATACAATTACATACATCGAAATGCAATGGTTGATCAAGGAAATTATATTAAGAGAATATTTAATATTAGAGAAATGTGATAAAACCAAAGTATTTATCAAGTTTTGAGATTTTTTTATCATTCTAAATTCTCTTGTCATAAAGACACATAATCTTAACAATCTCTTGGATTATCATACTCATCTTTTTTCTTTGGTAATATGGAAATTATCATAAAAGATTATCAGTAAGACCTTGAACTTTTATAGCACAACATGTTATAAAAACACTATAATATTCTTCTCTTATTTTCATACATTTTTTAACCTATTTACTCACTAAAACCTATCATTCAATTCATTTGGTGATCAAGACAAGAAAACAACAACAAAAAAAAAAACTAGATTGATGTGAAAAAAAAACGAGCTGAAAAGATATCCTCTGTCAGCTTTTTTTTCGGCTTTTCCCAGCTACTCTACTTACAAAAAAAAAAAAAAAAAAGAAATCTAGATCTAGTGGGAAACAATTGAAATGGCAACACTTCCGCAAACGAAGAACTAAAACTTGTTACCCCAATTTACATTCAACATAAAATATTTAATAAATTTCATTAGTTTTATTAATTATAAAAGTGTTTAGTATTTTCCTTTTTTTTTCAGTGTACTGCTGCTGCATTGGCATTCTGTATTACAACAAAAACAGTTGGCAAAATAAACAGTTTCAGACTTGTTTGGTTTGAGTATGAAGCGTGAGGGGTTGTTGGGAAATGGCAAACAGCTGTTCATAGGTTTGATTCAAACCAAAAACAGCCAACATGTTTGAAGGGCAGCAATTTTACTTCCTTGGAGTTTAAAAATTTCAGAGATTTTGAATATTTTTTTGGATTTCTTTTATAAATATTTAGATTATTTTTTATATGCCACAACTTTGTTGTCATAGAAACTGTCGATTAGGGAAATAAAATGTATTTTCTTCGTATGAATTAAAATCAATTAAATAGAAGAAGGGGATGTGATTCTGGAAAGTTATTTACATATTTAAATAAATGAAACCACCATAAAAACTGAATGATTACATAGGTTTTTCTTTTTATTAATTATTATTAATTTAGGTTTAGTTCTCATTTAATAGTCGAAAAAAAAAACCCTCATAAAAAGTTATGTGACTGAGACATCCAACTGACTCATGAAAAAATCGAGAATAGAAATGATTAGTAAAAGAGTTTCTTTTTTTTTTTGTTGAATTACTCAATTTTTGTATTAAATTTAACAAATATTTTTAACAATTCAGGAAAGGAGTGAAGAAAGACCCAACAAAATGTGCCACAAATTGAACAACATGCTAACACGAATCGATTTAATCATATCCGTCCTTACTTCTCTTCGAAAACAGTTCAAGTTTTTACACGGAACTAGGCTAATCTTTATGAAAATCTACTTTTGAAAATTTAGATTGCTCACACAATATGTCAGATAGGAAACAGTGAAGTCATAAAAGTTCCTTCATAATCTCTATAGTTTTAAAATATTCTATTAATAGGCTTCTTTCTTTCAATCGATGACACAAGACCTTCGAAACTCCCTCAGCACATAAGGGAACAACGTTTTGTTTCCAATAGACCCACTTCCACTTGTAAAGCTTCAATTACAGATGTAGGGTATTCAATAATCGTAGTACATAAAAACCAAAGAAAATCTAAATTATTTAATAAAATAAATTAATCCATTTAATAAATTTCCCTTTATCACACAAACTTATTCATTTGGAAGATATTAAAACCATGTAATTAAATATTATAAAAAATTAATTAAACGAAAGCAACAACAATAAAAGAAAGAAATAGAATAGAGAAAAAAAAAACAAGAACCAAATTTGTTGGAAATTAATTGTCGCGCCTCCAATTAGAATTCAACTTCAAAGGCGTAACAAGCAACTGAAATGTTTAAATGAATGAAAGAAGGAAAATAAGAAAAAAAGTGTAATATAAAGAGAGAGGAAGAGAGAGAGAGAGGAAGAGAGAGAGAGAGAGAAAGAGGAGCACACAAATAATTCAAAAAGGACAAAGGTAAAACATAGTTTTATAGGAGTCACACTAACATGGCCAATTTGATTGTTTGCTGGTCAGGTGTTGGGCTTCACATAATTTATGCTTTTGACCCAGAAACCACAAAACAAAAAAAAAAACTAGCACAAATTTGTAAGAAGATTGAATGGAAGCAAGCAACAGTAGCAGAAGAAAACAAATAATAGTTAATGGTTTACAAAATAAAAAGGATAATAACGAGAAAGACAGACAAAGGTAAAATAATGAAGGTAAAATAATTTATTTCATTTTAATTACATAAAAAAACTGTTGGATGGAATTAAGCAAACATGAATTAGAATTACAAAAAAAAATATAATTTATACAAATTTAAAACGCTCAATTTTTTAAATGGTAAATGGAATGAGACAAAGGATTGAAGAAGGAACCAAGTAAATATAGAAAAGAAGGAGTAAGTGATGAGAACAAAAATTAAATATTTTACTTTAATGAAAAGTTTTCTAAAGATTCAAAGGATAGAAATAGCTAAAATTTAGTAAAAGAAGGGTAAAAGAAGAGTAAAAGAATATAAACAGAATTATCAATTGGAAAAGGAAACAAATAACTAAGGACTATAGAGAAAAACAAGGTTAATTGGATTGAAGAGAGAAATTCACTATATAAAAAATTCAAAAACTGAAGAAGAATGGTTACGATAAGTGAAAGAGTGAGAGAGTGAAAGAGTTTATAAGGATTGAGATTGATCACAATGGGATTCTTCTCTATATAAAAAAACTTAAAACTATAAGAGTTTCTTTATATACAATAATAGTAAAACAGTTTAAATTTCTTTAGTGTGAACAAAAACTTTAGAGATGAAATAGCAAAATATTGAATTGTAAAGCAAAATGTAAAGAGAAGACGAAGACGAATTGATTTAAGTTGCCTAGGAAAGAGGAGACTACTAAGATTGAAAAAATGCAAATCAGTTTCATGTCACTTTTATATGTGTTTAGCATATTACTTTTCACTCTCTATGACACAAGATAGCGAAGAGAGTTTTGAAATGTAAAGGAAAAATATTGATAAAAGAAAATATTAATGTATGGATCAGATAAAACTGGAGAAGTAGGGGAAATATATACAGAGTAGAAGAAAGGGAAGGAAATGAAAGGCAAACTTTAAATCAAATAACAAAATATAGATTTCAGAAATAAGGAGTTTTTAGTTTTGACAAGATGAAAGCAGACTACCATAAAAGAAGAAAGGGTTAACTATTTTTGAGAAGAAAATAAAAGAAATCTAATCTTATAGTACTATAAGATTGAAATAAGATTTGGGTACAATTGTTAAGACTAGAAATAAAATAACAACAGAATGAGGTTAACAAATTTGTATCTCGTTAAATGTGTAAATGAATTCATTACAAAATGTCAATCATTTCAACCAAAATGATTTTCCTTCTTCCTTTATTGAAAAACAAAGTTTTGTTTTGTTATCATTTCAATTTACACCAAGTTTTTCTCATAATTCCTCTCTTAAGCTACATTTACACCAAATGACAGTTTGACATTCATTGCACGGGCTATTAGATTAACAAAATAGACAGAAGGCATCCAAAATCTCCAAACATTCACACCATGTCTTTCAAAATTTTTATTCTCTGTTGACATTTGAATGATGCGACGACGAATTCTTGCCAATCAAATGACAGCTGTAAATTGCAAGTGTTCAGACTGGTGAAGGATCATATGCATCTTCGGGACGATCAAAACAAGGAACTGATGGCATGTACACTTGGGTTTTTGTTGTTGTGTTTCTTGCAGTGTCGGCCTAAAGTTAATCTGATTAATGATTAAAAATGAATGATTAAAATGTATAATAAGACAACTAAATCAAAAAGTAAACACTTCCCATCCAAGTCTGTGTCATTAACTGACCAAGACATGATACAACGGTTGTAATACAACATTTACGTATGTATGTGTCCGTGATACAGCATAGGTATAAGGCATGCAACGAAGTGGTTCATACAGCCGAATAATTCATACTTGCCGTCGGTACTTCACTAACAATTCACACGTCCAAACACGTCTGCTCACTTCATAAATTTCAAATAAATGACTACTTACGTTTTTTATCTCTTTCATACACACTCACCATATGGAGGCGTAAATGAGACAACTATGCACTACATAATCAAAGAGAGCAACAAAAAACTCACTTTCTGCTCTCCAAAAGTATTGGATATTTCATACAGCGACGTACTATCAAGTTTTGTACATGCTGCACTAACACTATGATAAATTTCCCTCAAAATTTCCTTACAGCCGTTGTATGTGATCTTGGTCACTTTACATACAATTGACAACTTTGAGGGAGGTACGAGTTTAATCAAATTAACGCTAGTAATCATGATTACGTTTACTGTTTTAATCCTAATTATTTTAATATTTTGAATGTCAAAAGTGGGCAGATTGGTAAGCAATATCTAATGCATTCACACCATGTCATTCATAACTGGTACTGGCACTACTATCAATTTAAAGATATTGTATTAGTTAATCAAATTATCTAATGAATCAATTATTGATTTATGTTTAATAATATTAATCATTTGAATTTTTGATTATGATCAATTTATCTTGTGGTGACAATCAAAACTATGAGCTGATGACAATAAAAAATTATCTGATGACAATCACCAGAAGATTGTTTAATCATAATCAAATTTGATATTCGCAAACAAACTACTATGACGTTCATTTTGCCATTCACAGATGTCAGGAATGTGAATGTCATCAGCTTATTACAGTACACTCACTATACAATGAATGATCTGCTGTCAATCTTTTGCCACTAGAAAATTAATTAATCATAATCAAATTTAAAATGAGCACGATTACTGTTTTAATCATGTTTATTGTAATCAATATTTTAAATCATAATTATTTTAATCTGATTAACATTAATCAAATTAATTAATTTATTAACTTTATATATATATATTATTTATAATTATTGGGACAACAATGGCTTGACCAATGTAATACCAACAATCGCGTTTCACCCTCTACTTCGGCATTCTCATCTACCAATCAAGGCTGCTGTCACATTCTTTGCCAATCGCAAAAATCACATTCACAATGATTCTTCATGTTGCCATTCACAGAATAAGCGACGTGATATATTAGAAGTACAAATTAGTTCGGTCCGTTTTCAAAAGATGGCTCCACCTGCAAGTTGTGGCCGATTTTGGAAGCGGTTACCTATTCCATTGGAAAGGTTTGACATCTGTCAACAATAATTAGAGTGTTTCTGTTTTTGACAACAACACTGTTTTTTGCCTCTTTGAAAATGTCCGGATTTGTGTTAAATAAACAGCATTTGCGGGAAGTTTTGATTTTCTTTTTAAATGGGAAGAAAAGTGCACCTGAAGCCCATCGAATGCTTGAGGAAGTTTATGGTGAATCTGCTCCGACCAATAAGTCATGCAGAGAGTGGTTTCAACGCTTCAAAGGTGGTGATTTTAGTGTCGAAGACAAAGAGCGTCCTGGCCAAACCAAAAAGTTTGAAGATGAGCAATTGGAGGCTTCCCTTCACTTGAAGGCCACCTACATTATACAAATAACCAAACACCCAAAATAATAGTCATTCGGTTTAAATGCACCCTTAGTTTTCTTCTTTAACTCTAAGTTTTTGTTTATATTTTTCTTTTCATTTTAATAATTTTGTTGGTTTCATGACATGTTTTTGTTTTCTAGGGGAGTTTTTATCTATTCTACTACCAGTAATTTGCCTTTCTTTAATTCTTCATTCCCTTCACTCCCTTCTTCTCTCATCACTAACATGTTCTCTCTCTCATGTTGCCTTGTCTAGCCTGCGTACATCTTTCCTTTTGCCCACCCAATTCACTCCCATTTATTATAACTTGTCCTTATTGATTTAATTCCCGTTTTTTTTTCTTTTTTTCTTCTTTTTGTAGTTGACACAACGAAAACTTTTCTTTTTGAAGTGACGCAATTTTTTTTTTGTTTCTTCTTTTATTTGACTTTCTATGGTTGTTGTTATTGTTATTGTTTTTGCTGTTTTATTATCATCATTTTTATCAACAAAAAAATGTTGATGTATTGAATGCTAAAAGGACAATAATCCTTCCTACATACAATACATTTTTGCTTCTCTTTTAATGTTGCATTTAGTCATTCCATCATTCCATCATTCACTCAGTCATTTCTTCTTTCGTTTTCTAGTTTTAGGTCCTTATAACTGCTTAATGTGTTTTTTTTTTTTGTTCTTGTTCTTATTGTTTGTTGTTGTTGTTGTATTATATTTTGGGGGGTTGTTAGTTATGTTCGAGTTTTACTTTTTCTAGTTGTCATTTTTGTTATGTGGGTTGACTTCTTTGCCTGGTTTTGGCGCCACTCAGACTCTGCGTATAATTTGGCCATATTCCTTCTCATTTTTGAAAACGTAAAATTTTTGTGTTTTCCTTTTTATGTTTCACATGTTTATTTTGTGTATTTCCTTTACATACACATACTTATGTATGTATGTATGTATATTCGTATGCATTTGAATTTAAATTTTGTTTTTGTTTGTGTAATTTTCTTTCCTTTCTTAGTTTATTGTTTTTCTTGCATTTTCTCAAAGAAAATTTTATGTTTTCATTTCTTCAATAAACATGACCTTAGACAATAAATGCATGACCTCTTGACTTCATTACATACTGAAGGCAATAAAGATTCTTTAAATGGGGAAATGAGCCTGGCTGCACTGTCGACTTTGGCCTTGCTACTAGTAGCAACGGAAATAGATCTCCGAACTGCTACATTTTGAAAAGAAAAGGATTCGGACGATGACTTGAATGGGCTTATAATTCAAATGTTGGTAGGCGAACCTGTTTTTTAGGGAAGCACCTTATTGAGGACTTGGTTAAGTTGACAAAAGTTTTACTAGAGGACTTGGCTGATTTTCTTGACTCTTCCGGTTGAGCTTAGAAGAGACTCAAATGATGGTAGGCGAACCTGTTTTCTAGGAAGCCGCTTATTGAGGACTTGGTTAAGTTGATAAAGTTTCATAGGAGAACTTGGCTGAAATTCTTGATTCTTCCGGTTGAGCTTAGAAGAGACATATGACACAACTGCCATCAGGCATCACAATGGGCTGCATGGATTCTGGATGAACTGGCGTCCTATATAACCAAACCTAACCATGACCCACTTATCAAATCAAGTACAAGAAAAACCACATATGGAAATTATTGAAAGCAAAGGACTTCATGAATCAGATGATGGATGAATTATCTACTAAAATTTAACTTACTCATTTGTTTCTTTTGCTTGATAAATAAAGATGACATAGAAAAAGGTGAATGATGAGTCATTGGCCCAGTTTTTATAAATTTACCAAACAAAATACTTGTATGAATGACGGCGTCATTCTGACTAAGCCCAAAGTTACATAAAAATGTTTGATTAACTTGTAGTTTCTTCCTAGAAACCATCAACCATAAACATTAAAAAAACAAAAATAAAATAAAAAAAAACAGATTTTGAAGTTTAGCAAACAAAAAAAAAAAAAAAAACAGAGAGAAAAACCAACTTAAAGCAATGAATACTTAAATTTATTATGCGCTTCATTAACTTGGTCAACAAATTTAGGCGTGTGGTTCTTAATACAGAACACAGTTAGTACATACTTATATAAGGAAATTCCTGGGTCTAATAGAGGAGAGAGAATGAAGATTACAAAGTATAACTCATAGTAGTTAATATTGACATAAAGACTTTATTTGTGTTGTCTGTCACTCAGTCCTCCCTCCCTCATGTAACTCCTCAGTTGGCCATCAACCATTGAATGAAACATTCATCATCATATGAAACACAAGTTGTGTCAACAAAATGAGGTAATTGAATATTTGCATTTGTACGCTTATTCATGATCATCATAATCATCATTATCATCATCACCATAGTCATCATTATCATCATGAGGAGTTGAGTTAGAAATGAGCTCATTGTAGTGCAAGTGGTGTTTATCATCATCAACATAGTGAAGAAGTGTGGCCTTCTTTGTTGTTGAGCCTGTTGCACTAAGTCAGTCACTTAGTTAGTTAGTCACTCAGTCAGTCAGTCAATGATAACAATTACATGGCTTTGTCCTTCTCTCAGTTAGTTAATCTTGGTACTACTAACCCAGTCACTCACACTCATGCTATAAATGCCTTTGGCGGTGGCTTATCAAAGCCACAATCCACTCTATTCTTTGCTTGATTTGCACTTACTTACTTCCTTATTTCAAAGCAAACATTCCAAACTTCAAGTGTTCGTTCATTCAACGAATAATGTAAGAAAGAAATTGGAGTAGATTCTTCTAGAGACACAAACTCATATTTTCTTAGAAATTAAATAGAATACTTCATTGAAGGAATTCAAATTAATTTCTGCATGTTTGTTGATTCATTTTTTGTTTAAGTATTTAATTTATTATATCTTCTGCTTTCTTGTTATGCGGAAAAAGTACGAATTTCTAATGAGTCTCGAATGATTCATTCATAATCCAAACTACCAAAACTAATGTGATTTGATATTGCGAAGCCACGAATTTGCATAAATTTCGTATAAAATTATAATTTTTAACATGTGATTCATTTCTATGACTTCATGCATGCAATTCCAATTTATTTTATTGATATTGACAGCTCTATTCATGATAAGACGGCATCATCTCCACCCTCTGAAAATCAATATGTGTCATTTCGCTAAATTGTAAAGTTTTTCTTTGTACTCTAAAACCATGTCAACCTTTGTTTCGATTTGAAGAAAAGTACTCTGTGAAGCATATGGGGAACATTCTTCATAAAAAAAAACCCATGTTAGTAATGGTTCCGCCGTTTTAAAAGTGGCAAAGAATGTGATTGGGAGGCTAATAAAGTTTAAAGATGTTGAGTTGCAGGCTTCAATTTAGCAAGGTTCATGTCAAATTCAAGAGGATCTCTTTCTGAAACCTTGGGAATTACTCAACAAACGATTTCAAACAGTCTCATGGCTATGGGTATGTTGCAGAAGGAAGGAAATTGTGTTCCTTGTGAACTCAAATAGTCCAAGGGGAAAATCGGAAGGGTTTTTGCATCGAATCGTCACGGGACAACACAAAGCTCAGAAAAACGAGGGACAAGCTCGGCCATGCATTAAAATTAACGGCCAAACTGTATATTCATGGCAAGAAGCTAATGCTGTGCATCTGGTGGGCTCAGTTCGAAGTGATCTCCTATGAGCGAATCTCGCCTAATTTAACCATCACTGGAATGCATATCAACCAACTACAATTGATGCAATTAATCCAAGCATCTTGAAGCTCAAACGCTTCCAAAATACTAAAAGACACGGATCAGTGAGGCCCGGACCTAATGCGGCAAAAATTTTATAAACGCCAGGGGAAAAAATCATAAAAAGATTTTATGACAAATACTGTTTTCTATCTTTAGTGAAAAACCCCTTTTGCGTTCCTTTCTGCAGCAGCATTTGCCTTTTCTGCATTCGTAAAATTCAAAAATTCAAAATGTAATGTGAAGCAAAATAGTGTGTTGCTCTAAGTAAATATTTCGAATTTGAACATGTTTGTCAGTCATGTGTGACAATTTTTTATTGAAAATATTTAAAGAAATAATTTTACAACTACAATATGAATTTCGTTAAAGTACAGGTGCCCCTTTTTCTCCAGTTTATGCGTATACTGGCCGATAATTACCAAAACATGATAAAAATTGTTATAATAACGTGCCCCGTTTTGCGATTTCATTTTCATTCCATTTTGTATTGGTCATGGCTTTCATATAAACTATGAATCTCTTTCTGTGATGTGCGAGTGAGATAACAATATGTTTCATTTGACAAATTTTAATTTTTATATACCGCCCTCTACAATAAGTAACATTGAATTGGCATGACCATTACATTTGTGCTGTGTGAGAGAGATACCAATAAAATTTTGTGTTTTCATCGTAATTCAACTAATCTGGCAGCTCAGTTTGTATACTGATAAAACTATCTCATTCACACCAGATATACTCATATTTTTGCTACATTAAACTGAACAAAGTAAATTTCACAATTTTTCCAACAAAATATAGTAGTTTTTTTAAATTTCCAACAAACTTCAAAATTTTTAATAAGCAGGCTATAATTTAATAAAACAAACAGCGTGCAGCTTGTGCTTGCTGTCACGTGTGTGTGTAGTTACGAATAAAATTATAAACGGCGACGGAACACGGAACAAAAATAAACGCTAAATTATTTGTGTGTGTGTTTGCTATAAATTGTTACTATTTGCATAGAATTCAGACGTTGACGTAGTTGCATATAAAGAAAACGCTTCTAATACAAACTAAAACGGATAAAGTGCAGGCAGGCAGGGAGAAAATTCAAATTGTTTCTCAATTTGCGGCGTCCAAAAGTCAAACCCACAAACAGACACCCCATTAAATTTACATAGGCTCCACGACGGATCCTAGTAGTGTCATCTCGCTTGCTCGCCTTGTATAAATTCTGTAAAACGTCACCACCACCGACGCTGGCACACGGATGCATTAGATTTTGCTGCAGACTAAATACGCTGACGTTTGCCAACACTGAGCGACAAAACCCTGCTTTCGCGCTTTCAACCCATTAGTGTAAGCGAACTAACTATACAGACATTTCAGAGGGTCTACAGTGCTGCCACTCTCTACCAAGTTCAATTTAGCTTTGGATTGGTGGTTCGTGCCGTTTACTTTTTGCTGGTTGTTTGTTCGTTTTCGTCGTCGTGTCGGTCGAGTGCGGATTTTTGAATAGCTGCGCTCAGCGAGAATTGATATTGGAAATTCTACATCGCCGTGTCGCCGTCGCCGTCGTAGTACTTGTGTCGTCGCTTTTATCGTGTATTCCTCTCGTCGCCAGAGCATTTTTTAATAATAGCGAAGACGTAAGGGAGTGAAAAAGCTACTAAAGCAAGAAAATCAAATACAACAAAAATAAAGGAAAAAGAAGTTGGAAGAAGAAAATTCAATTCTTTTAAGTTTTTTATTCGACAAATTTAGTTTTGTGCACTTAAAACCCACACACACATATATATCTATATATACACACTCATACATATATACATAGAGAGCTACAAAAAACAAAGACAGACACAAGCTCACACACACACTAACAAACAACACCACACACCAATTCAAGAAACACACAGAAGAAATCAAATTTCAATCATAGCAAAATGGCGTTAAAAAGAATCAATAAGGTATGTGCAAATAAAATGAAAATTTCCTTCAACACAAAAATTATTTAAAATGCATTTAAATAAGAAAGTGGGAAAGAAGTGGTGATGGGCATGGTCAGTGCACGCATAATTAAATGGGCGTGAATGAGTAGAGTATCCACAGCACAGCACAGCACATCGTCAGAAAAGAAGCATCGTATAAAAAAAAGAAGGGGGGCAGAGTAGGGTCTGTCAGTCGGACAGACGACAGCAGAGGAAAAGAAAAAAAAATGCAGCAGAGGAAAGAAAATTTTATGCAAGAAATGTGAAACGTACGAATGAGTGTGCAAAAGCAAGCGCAAAATCAAAAAGAGCAGCGGTAGTGCAAAAATTGATGATGAAAAGTGTAAAAAATTATTATATTTTCACAAAAAATTGTTGTGTTCTTTCGAATGAATGAAAAGTGCTGCAGATCCTCCTCCTCTGCCACCTGGTGATCCAACTCAAATTCATATAAGAACAAACTCTACCACTGCTCTTCTTCTTTCCTTTGCTTTGGTTGAATTGTAGAGCACACAACTGCACGCGCAACGTGTGCGAAACAAATTCAAAAGAAGAAACAAAGTGTTATCCGGTGGTCAAAGAGCAATGATTGTGCTCCATCACCACATCATCGTCCACGTTCGTCATCATCATCAACCTTAGCTATAAGCAGACACATGCTTATTTTGTGTGTCTGTTACCCAATCCATCCATCAGAGAAGAAAGTGAGCAAAGCACGCACGCACACGGCGGCATAGCTGCCGCAACGGCTAATGTCGCTCACTCGATTGCCTCGCTATTGCCTGCTGGCTCTGTTAACGTGCTGCGCCGCAGAAAGATCCAGCAAAAATAAGCAAACCTAACCCTACTTTTATTAAGTGCTGTTGTTGGTTGAAAGTGTTGCTGCTACTGATAATAAACCGAAATTGTGACCGAACATTTAATCCAGTGGTGATCGTCGTCATCGTCCCCCTATTGTCTGTCATGTGAAACACTCTGACAAATTCGAAAATCCATTAACTTGTAAAAATGACGCGTTTTGGAGCCTAAAAAATTACCATGAACCAATGAGCCAACTCTATGGTAGAGTTATGTACATGAATATATATATATATAAATGACTGACTATATAAGTATACGTAGAGAGCAGCGCAGTTGGCGTTGTCTGCTCTGTCGCTTTTATACCATCATCGTTACATATAATCACCATCCGCTGTCAGCTGCCGCCGGCAGCACAAGGCATAAGTAGGCAGGCAGCTGTATATTAGTATGAGGTGTTTTTCTAAGAATTTATTATTTTAGTTAGATTTGTGGTTTGTTTCCTCCCATTCTCATTTTTATTAGGTTTCTGTTTAATTAATGCATATTTAAAAGAAATAATATGATGAATAATATAATCTGAATTTGCAGAATTTTTTCATTTCACATTTTTCAATTTTTTTTTTCTTATTTTTATACTCTGCTAATGTCGCAAACTCTCTCCTCTCTCTCAGCAACTGTGATGTGGCCTCACTTGCTCCAATGGTTTTTAAGTGTTGGGGGTCGCAATCAGCTGTTTGGCTCTTTCACACTTTGTTGAATTGGGTGCTCCAACGCTGGGGTAGTGTTGCAAAGCCGCTAAGCAAAGCGCTGGTTAAGTTCTCTTTTTAGTGTTTGTTAAAAAGAAAATATTATTAAAAAAAACTTAATAATAATTTTATAACATTAATTAAAAGGAAATGAAAGCCAAATTAATGATGAGCAATAGTAAATTATTTGATGACAATAAAAACACAATTAACAGTAGTTTGTTTCTTCCTTTGTCGTCGTCGTCGTCGTCCCCATTATTTAACATTATCTTTTTTCTTTCACAATTCGTTTTGCCTCAAAGTTGACGTCGCTGTTAACTGCTGCGTTTGTCGTTGTTGCTGTTGTTATTGTTGCAGTTGTTGTTGTTGTTTCTGCTGCTGCTATTTTGTGCTGTGTTTAACGCTTCATGGCCATTGAATTTTAATAAAAATGGAAAAGTGTGCATTATGACAACTTAAATAATGAAAAATCATAAATACAATTGAGGAAAAATATATTTTATTAATGAATTGTTTCATGCATGCATTGCACTAGTGTATGTGTATGTGTGTTGTTTTAAAATCAGGAAGCAAAAACACAATAAGAGAGTAGCAACAACAACAGCAGCCACAATAAGCAGTAGGAAAGAAAATGTTGACAGCAGAAGCACCTTCATCGTCGTCATAGTTCGTCTCTATTTTAATTATATTAACATGCAAATAATTTGAGCAAAGTAATTTTTATGTAATCATGTAAATTAATTAGCATAATTTAACAAACAACTAGCAGTAAATAAATGAATGGCAATATTAACAAAGACTCGACTCGACTATCCAACAATTCATTGGTTGTATGAAATTTAGTCAGTCATTTGTTATTGATATTTTAACATAATTTACAGAGAGAGGAGTTTCTCTTTTACATACTTTCAAAATTGTGTATCAATTCTCAATAGTTATTGTTATTATACTTATTTGATCACAATTAGAAAGAGGAGAGTAAATAAATGGTTTCTCTTTTGCTTTAAAATGTGTTCTTCCCTTTTGGCTTACTAAATTTTGTACTAATTTTTTGTCTTACATGTCAATTCTTCTTAATTATAACTTAACTTCTCAGCAACTTTTAAAAAAATCTTGGCCTCAATTGCCAAAAGTGTAAATTTGAAATGTGAATAAGAACGAACACAAACGCTGCATCGCAGTCAACGTCGTCGCTCGCGCCTCTCAGTGTCAGGTGTGCTGCGTAGTTGTAGCGCGCTTTAAGCCTTAGTTCAGTTTAGTCAATCACACACACACGCACTCTCTCTCTCTCTCCCCATGCTTAAATACAGAAAATAAACTGTGAGAGAGGTTCTTATGTGTGTGAGATTGGAGTGGTAGATTGATAGAGAGAATAAAACAGCGCATTATGTGGTGTCCGTTAGTTTGTTTTTATTTGAATTAACTGGTGATTTTTTGTATTTTTTTTTTTTTTTTGTTCAATTATTCTTATTGTTATTATTTTTTTTTTTATGTGTTCTTAATGACTCATTACTTTTTTATTTACTTGAAAAGTTGTCGCCATTAAGCAAAAGTAAGAGAAAAAAACTGAAAAATTAATATATATTTATATTTTTTTAATTTCACTGCTTTCTTTTACTTTTTTTTTTGTGTAATTATTTTTGGTTTTTTCTCTGCTCAACAGGTACAAAGGTAGCAACAATACAATCTTGTTTTTGTTGCGCCCTCGCACTTTTTTTCTTCATTTCTTCTCTTCCATTTCATCATCATCATCATCATCATGATTCGTTCAGTATATTTTTTTCACTTGCTGATGATGTTGCTGCTGCTACTTTTAGTCTCCTTTCCTCTTTTTGCCTTTTTCTGCCTATTTTTTTGTCTTGGTCGAGTTCCATAATTCTTCTGTCGTTGACTTGCGTGTGCTGATTTTTTTTCTCTTATTTTTGTACATTTCTTTTGCTATTTTTGAAAAAAAGATTTTTTATAAAAAGAAAAGAAATACATACATAGAGGAGCATTTTTCAAAAAAATAAAAATTCGCTTCCTTGAAGAAGAGTGAAGCATAAAGAATTTACTTGATATATTTTTTGTTCAAAGTTTTCCCTTCTCCTCTACTCTTGATTTGTCTGCCTGTAAGTCTGTCTGTCTTCTCTTGTTGTATTTGCTGTTCTCTGCTCTATAGTAGAAAGATCATATTTTTTTTAGGGGGCTTGTAGCATATTTCATCTTGTTGTTGTTTCTGTTGCTTATTTGTGTGTTTTGTTTTCCCGACGGCTTTTTTTTCTGTTCTGCTGTCGTCATAAAATGTAGTATAAAAATGAAATAACAAAATTTCGAAATTTTTATAAGTAAAAAATTGTTATAAATAAAGAAGAGAAAAAAAAAAATATCTCTTATTTTTTCTCCTATTCACTGTTTTAAAACATAATATTAGAACATTGTTTGTTGTTGTAATTATGCTGGTAATGATGAGCTTCATTTTTGGAGCAGAGTTTATTTTTTTATTTTTATTTTTCGCCGGTTTTTCTTTACGCATTTTGCGCTCGCTTGCTGTTGTTATTAAATGCCTTTTTGAGTAAGTTAACAACAAAATGAGTAAAAAGAAAGAACTTATTGATGAATAGATGGGGTGAGAAGAAAGGGATAAAGAGGTACAACGATCCAAAAAGCCAACGACTTTCTGCCATCATTTTCAACTTGACTCAGCTGTGACGCTGCCTCTGCTGCCACTGCCTTCTGTTGTTTCTTCTTTGCAGTGTTAAGAATTCGTTATTTTGTTTCGTTTTCTTCGTCGTCATCGTTGTCGGTTCGTTGCTGAAGTCCTCCTCCTCCTACTTCTCTTCCATACAATTATGGTTAAGGCCAACGAACTTTACACGAAATTTATAAATGAACAAGTTTTTATTTTTAAGTAGAATTTTTATGTACTTTACAATATTTTTGGTTGATGATAATTTACTGCGAATATTTTTATAGACCCCTAACTCCTGTATAAAAAAGTATACATATTTCCAAAACCAATTGAGGAGCTTTCGATTGATCTTATGGTGTTCCATTTTAAATGCATTTTTTTTTTGTGTGTGTTGGATTTGCAATAATTTTCTTTAAATTTTGTTTACTAATATATTTTTATCTTTTTATTTATTCTAGGAACTACAAGATCTAGGCAGAGATCCACCTGCACAATGTTCAGCTGGACCAGTTGGGGACGATTGTGAGTATCTTATGAAACGACAAGAACAAGTTAAAAGAGACACACGCACACATAAACATCTAATGTTTATAACGACACATTTACAACAATTTCTTATATCAACAATGACGAAGCAAGATTAATGGGAAACGTCATAAATACAAATCGTTTTTATGAAGAGTTTTGTACTCCTCACAATATGAAAATGATGTAACCAAAGACTGTGATAGATTGGAAAAATCACTCTCGGTAGATTTGACATTCCGAGATTACCAAACAACAAAACGACACACAATTTGTTGCTGGGTATTTTGAGCACGGAAAGCTCAAGAAGAATCACCATATCTTGAGTCTATACAATATTCCATAGTCTCTGGTCAGATCAATTCAAATGCTAGAAATAGATGTTACTATAGTTGTAATTTCCCAAATTTTGTCAGAGTAGTTTAAGTGAAGAAAATCAGATTTTTGACTTGACTTCAAATATATAGATTAATCTTTTGGATGTCCAACCATACAAGGTTTTGAGGACTCAGTCTTTTCCTGTGTTGGCAATACACGTGTGTAGTTGCTAGAAATGAGAGTTGCGCTTTATCTTTTAAAACAACAACGATGACATCGTTTTAAATCTACTTCTGGTACCTTTGATATAAGTTTATCTAATCTTAAACTTAGGCACACGTTAAATGTAAAATACATATGTATGTGTAAAGGGGGTTTATTTTCTTGGTTGATATTTCAAGTTCATTCATTTTGTAAAGTTTTAGAAATCATTAGTAGATAAGAACACGTCGTGTATATTGTTTGATTGTTGATTTATGATTAAATCATTTCACCGAATAATGTGTGTATTCATTCCAGTTATGTCATTAAGAATATGTAATTCTCTTCAAAACTGAGAAGATCTAATTGTGCTTTGGAGGAGCCGAGCCACCCATTCATAAATAACGTTACACAAAATTTTAGCTCACAATTTCCGGCTTCAATTGCTACCGGTTGGTTGTAGAGTGGAACCAGCCAACAGATCCTTTTGTAGTCAATGGTGGTTGCCGTTGAGAAGCTGACCTGTGCTTGGCCTGGGGCGACCATCGACCTTGATGTATAAATTTTACTTTGTGGTGGAAACTGATAAAGTGTAGTGTTAATTTCTCTTATCTTTTAATGTTCGCATGTTAGGGTTCGGTCATAAAGTCTGAAGATAGATTTGATAATAATTATATTTCAGTTTTTACAGTTCAAGTTTTGCGTTTCAATACTTTAGATTTTGACAATTGATGCCACAAAAATTATGACACCTCTTCTCACTCCGTGTGTTACACAAGGTCAAACTTCGTTGACCTCCTTCCCTTTTCTATAAAGCAAACAACATTTCTTTTCTTCTTTTGAGATCTAAATAGAAGGAATTTCGAAGCAAGATTATTGACCCCAATATTGTTCTGTTTGCTGTATTGTCACATATAAATCTCATACAATTGAAGTTTTCTAGAAATCTCTTTTAATATGATCAAGAAAGCAATGAACCCTCTATAGATATTACAAGGTCTTAGCAAATCTCTGTTTATAATCAATTGGTTTTCAGTTGCATGTTTAGAAAAAGTTGTAGTTCTTGGATTTTTGCAGTTATCGGACATCGGAGTCTGTCTCTTAGTTTCTTCAAATTGATTGTGTGTAAACTTGAGAAGAACTTGGGTCCAATTATTGTTTATTTTTGATAAATTGGAATTCAATTGTTGATTTGTTTTTTTTTTTTTTATGTTATGTTCGTTCAGTTATTTACCTTGAATTTTAAGTTCTTGACCTAAAAGAATTGATTTGGTTGAAACTCTTTGGTTTGCTTGGGTTTCTCTTTGTGTGTTTTTTTTTTTTCGTATAAATTTTATACTTTTTACTTATATTTTTTTCGTTCTTTTTCAAGGTTTATGAATGTAGTAGAGTAAAACTGAATATCCAAGGCAATATGCGGATGCCGTCGGCCTCTGTTCACAATAATAGTCAAGTGTCTAATGCCCAAATCCACCCACTTTCAAATTGCTTTTGTTAAATTGCCAATTCTATCAAATATTCATGACTTACCTAACTAACTCCACCACTGCATTGTACATGATTGAAGGTTGGAGGTGCAATCAAAAACTATTCATTTGGAAACTAAATAATAATAGTGGGTATTTAGGGAGATCTAAATAATAAATGATATATAGTGATTAGTTCCAAGTAAGAATATATGTACATAGTTTTTGATTCGAGCTTAATGAATGTAGTTTTTATGTAGTTTAATATAATTGGACAAACGTTTCCGCAATTTAGTGATCCCTTCCGGTTTCGGATAATAATCTGACAAGATCCTCTGTGATGGTTTGTCAATAGTTTTAATAGGCGATTAAATTTATTTTGTATGTGGAAGCAAATTGATGTCTGGCAACTGTGTAAACCAGTCTACGGTTTTGATTAGTTTCCTTTTTAATTGATTTTGGAACAATTTTTCTTTCAAATTGAGTTTAAATTAGTGTGTTTAAGTCGATAGAAAATTGATATTGATTGATATTGATATTTTCCGGCGGCTCTCACTTTCTTCAGAACTAGTGAATTTCATTGTTTCCACTGTTCCACCTTCATTTTGGAAAGAATCCTATTTCGTCTACAATACAAAATTTCATCTGAAATAACATTGAAACCTTTCCAAGTTTTGTTTTTCTTTATTTTGCTTTTGCAATCAATGCTGCGGTCTCGGTTCATTATGCATAGTGAGCAAGCAGCAAAGGATTTCTTTTGAAACCATATCATGGTCTTTATTGATGAATTCTGGCATCACCATGATTGGGGTGTATCCAGTAGAGTGGATGTATGGCTTCGCTTAAATTCATTTATTCAATTGCAAACTCGACTTTAGCTGTAGGATATTCTAAAGAATTCATTCTCCACCCTTTGGATCAAAACTATCAAAGATTACAATGAATGAATGAATGAAGTCTGGGGGGTATAAAGAAGGAAATTTGATTTGACAATATTGCATAAACGTTCATTCATCTTCTCTCCCATCCTCTTTCTTTAGTTAGTTCTTTAGCTTTTTGTTCTCAGCTGTAAAAATTAATAAAACAAAAAAAAAAAAAAATTAAGCAAAAAAGCTTCTCTTCAGTAAGCAATAAATAATCACAATTAAATAGTGGAAGAAGAAGAAGAAGGTGGTGATAAAGAAAGTTTCCATAATGAGAAACTTGCATTTTTGTGTAATTATACGAAAGGGAGAATGAATAACAAAAGTGCAGAAGTACACGGAAACAACGCCCGAAAGCGAAAAGCTTAATCAGTGGCGTCGATGTTACAATAGAAAACAATACATAATAAATAGAAAGAAAAAGGGATGCAATTGCTGCCCCCCGTGAGGAAGGAATAGTCAGGAATAGTGACATCCATTAACAAAAATCATATAAAATATAAAAAGGAAAAGACGACGCCTCCTGTGTGATGATGACCAAAGAGGTGAAAGAAAGTAGTAAAGAATGAAAGAGAATGGGATTGGGGAAATAATGATAAAAATGCATGAAAAATTATTGATTAATTCTTATCTTTGTTACTTCTGTTGGTGCTGGGGCTGCTGCTGCTCTTCTCCACGAAGATGAATGCTGCCAACGCTTATTTTATTTTATTGTTTGTTTTTGTTGCTTTTATTTTGCTTCTTTTTTTTTCAACACTTCCCAATGAATTCAAAATGAATATGTGCAAAGAGAGAAGAAGAAGAAACCGCCAGCAAAAGGAGAAAATGAAAGGAAAATGTTAACTCAAAACATAAATGTGAAATTGTTGTTTGTATATGCTGCTTCTTTATTTTCTGTTTTTTTACACCCTTCTTTGCTAACATCGTCATCATCATCATCATTTACTTTAAACATAATCATCATCATCATCCCCTTATCAAGCTTCTTCCTAGGCTCAACGACGATGGTGGTAGTAACAGTTGCGAACGAAGTTAGCGTCACGGTTAACTTAAGCGTCAACGACTTCAATAACAGCAACAGAGGCTTTGGCAGAGCAGAAGCAGAAGCAGCAAAAGCGAGTCACTTTTGTTTTGTTGTCTTGCCTGGCCTGTCTAACGTATATTTGAATTGAATTGAATTTCTGTAGATATTTTATTGTATGTGAATGATGGATAATGATGTGTCTGTGTCATACAATGTTTTGTCAGTTTGTTGTTGTTGTTGTCCAGTAACTTTCATTTCTTCTACATACGTACAATACATATGTTGTTTGTTGGTCTCTCTGATCTGATTAACCCTTTTATTTTTAAATTTTCCATACAATTATAGTTAGTAAGTACATTACCCTGCCCTGCCATCACTAGTATTTTGTTGTCAGTCAGATGATGATTTTGCTGTTCCTTCTCCATTTAGTTAAACTTGGCTTTCTCATTTGAAATTCATTTCTAGTTTGCACACTTCTTTCTTCATTTTTCATTGTAATACTATTCTTTCTAACTCTACCATGTAGACCCAATTCTCATACACCAAAAAAGGTGTGTGCACTTTTAACTTCATTTTGGTGTCATTGGCAGTTAAGAGTCGAGGAGAGGAGTCAGTGTCTCAGTCAATAGTACGAGTGTGTGCGGTAAGGTGTAGTATGCATAATAGAAGAATTGAGCTGAGCTGAGCTGAGTTGACTTGGTTGGTGGAACAAATTTAATGTTATTGTATTATAGTAATAGTAATAGTAGTAGTAGTAGTAGTATTTATAGTTATTATTGTTGTATTGCCATTGCCTCACTTCATTCGCTATTCTGTTTTGTTGAGGTTCAGTTCAGCTGTTGTAATTTTCACTTGTTCTTTCGGTTGGTTATTTTTCATATTCTTTTTGTTTATGTTGTTGTTGTTGTTGTTGTTGTTGTCGTCGTTGTTGGTAGTCAATTGGTTGAATAGTGGCGGCAGCAAGAGTGTGAATAAGAACATATACAATACATAGATATATACAAATAGACAAAGAGTAGGAAGAGAGGAATTACAGAAAAAGAGAGTGTTAAGCTTAACTGCTGCTTTTGGTGCTTGCTGCTGCTGCTGCTGCTTTTGATGGTTGTTTTTGTTGTCTTCTTTACACGCTCTCATTCATTCATTTACATACAAATGCAGATATCCAACACACACACATACACTACATACTCTGACATGCCATGTGTATATGTGTGTACATAGAGTCAACCATAGACATATTTTGTAGATATATCGAGGTAACACTCAGTTCGTGCCAAGGTTTTTCTTTGTTTTTGTTTTTGCATTTGTTGTTTTACCATTCTTCTTCTTCTTCTGGTTGTTATTGTTCTTGTTGTTGTACGTATTTCATGGGTATTACTTTGGCTTTGACAAATGCATTCTTATTGGCATTAAATTGCTTACATCTACCACTGGCCATTTTACAGTCAAAAACATACTGGCTGACTGCGATGATGATGATGATTAGGGCAGAGAGAGCATGAAAAATAGAGGGGGGAAATATACTTAGTATTATAGAGGAGTAACATAAAGAATGGTTGGAGAATGGAAACTGATAGAAGGAAGGAAGGTTATAGTGTATAGTAAGTTCAGAGTAGTAATTAAAATGACTGAGTGAGTGAGTGTGTGAGTGAGTTGGTTTACTAAGGGAAGAAGGAGGAAAAGGAAGGAAGTTTAGTCTAAACTTACTGGAATTTTTATTGCAAATAACTAAACAAAATTTTCGAGGTTTATCGAGACAGAAGAAAGAGAAGAGAATAAATGTAAAACCAACCAAAGAAGGAAGAGGCAGGCAGGGCAGGCAACAGATCACATAAAACTGAATATAATAAATTACAGTTAATTTTTCTTAATTATTAAAATAAAAAAGAAAACTTAAGTAAATATTTAATAGTCGTCTCGTGGCGTTTAGTTGTGTGTGTCTCTTTAACTTTTTATCATACGCATATATTTTACAAATATCTCTAATAATTACTTTGTATGTATGTAAATGATTTACTAATTATATGTTTTCTCCTTTTATACTTTTACAGTATTTCACTGGCAAGCAACAATAATGGGACCGGTAAGAAAACAAACACACCACACTAATCCACCATCATCATCAGCATCATCGAATAGAATAGACTTAAAAATTATATATTCAATGATAAGGCAGATAGAGAGAGGGAGAGATGAGAGATTGGATAAAAATAAAGTAGTATTAACCTCTTATTTAAATATAGTCATATGTTTGAGTGATATTAGTGTGTACATCTACAAACACGGGCGCAGTTTGTAAATGTTGGTCATCGAAACAAGGAATATTGTAACGGATGGTTCGATAAAATGACACTATTAATTTTAGCGCCATAAGTTTGTGACAATTGTTTAGTTTTACTGAATATGGATCGCTTCTCCTTGGTAATATAGAAAACTTATTTTGAATGGCCAAAAGATTGTGAAAAATGTGTTTGAAAGAAATGAAGCTCTCACCGAGCGTGCAAACTGGGATGCTAATTGATGCCAGACGTTCGTCGCATACTCATCCAGTGCGTAAAGTTGAAGAAATCGCTGCGTGGCCGAAACTGTCCACCAAAACCACAGAACAAGTCTCTGTGTGCTGTGTGGTGGTGTCATTGACTCTTTCCTTTTTGAAAATGCGGAAGATCACGCTATTAAAACGCTATTAAAACATGACAACTTACTTTTTAATAAGAATCGCATTGATAAATACAGTTTATGCCGATAATCCCCAAACAATTGTTTACTTCAAACAGAACATTCGCACTGAAATTGCACCCAAATTTACCAGAAGACAGAGGATAAAATTGCTTGAAAATTGGTGTTCCAAGATGTAGCCTCCTGACGATGATGAGTCAGTCGCGACCAACATTTGAATGAAGCCACTTAATCGGAAGAGGATCACTCGTATCAAAATCATCGCACCAATAGATAGTCCACTCTTTACATCAAGAAGTGACAGTTGGCAATCTTAAATATCTTTTGAACTTTATCTGGACCTCACTTAATAAACAATGTTGTGGTCAATTAAGTCAAAGACAGAGGAGGAACTAATTTTGTCTTGTTTAAACACTTTCACACTTTTCGTTTCTATCACAAAAACTCGGTAAACAATTTTTATTGGGATAGCAAATAATTGGGAAGTTTTGATTTACTTCTTTAATTTGAAGAAATCTGCAGTTCATACTCATCGAAGGAGCATATGGGAAGAGGCTGCTTTAAGGTAGAGAAGTTGTCATGTTTAGTTTCGAAAGTTTTAGAATTACAAGTTACACGTCAAAGACAAAGAAAGTAGCGTAAAGGCACGGAACTTGAATCATTGGAGGAAGATTCGTGTCAAATGACAAGACATCAAGCAATTTCACAATATACAAATGAGTTATCCCATATTTTTCAATGAGATAACATAATAATAATATTTAAAGACGAAATAAACATTTAGGAAGGATCAATCGAAGATAAAACAGTTAAAATATAGAAATAGATTTCAATTGAATAAAGGATTATGTTGAAAAACCTTGAGCAGATTCAAAAGAATAATTATAAATAATATCGTTTATACATTAGCTGTGCCTATTAAGACAGAATGGTAACACACACATCTCATTTTAAACAGAAGCAGCAGAACAAAGTAATCTTACATAATTCTTATTAAACATTAAGTTAAAGACAATTCTGAGATTGAGAGAGTTATCATTCATAGGAGGAAAGGATAAACAGGCCTTTATATTTTATATCTTGAAAATTTTTATTAATTTATATAATGAATGCATTTCTCTCTGTGTCTGTTTCTTTCAGCCGGATAGCCCGTATCAAGGAGGCGTATTCTTCTTAACTATTCATTTTCCAACAGATTATCCCTTTAAACCGCCTAAAGTGGCTTTTACAACACGTATATACCATCCAAACATTAACAGCAATGGATCGATTTGTCTCGACATATTAAGATCTCAGTGGTCGCCAGCATTAACTATTTCAAAAGGTTAGTTTAGTCATGATGTTCCTCTTCTATACTTTATAGATTTCTTCTAATATCTTGTTTTTTTTCCATTTCACAGTCTTATTATCAATTTGCTCTCTACTCTGTGATCCAAATCCAGACGATCCACTTGTTCCAGAGATTGCCAGAATATATAAAAGTGATCGGGAAAAATACAATGAACTGGCAAGGGAATGGACTAGAAAATATGCTATGTGATGCGTTCCAGTTTGCGTTATCAATCCGTCATTATTAGTAATTTGTTGCAACACAAAAATCAATTCAATTTACAACAACAACAACAGCAAGAACAACAAGAACAACAAGAACAATAATAATAATTACAACAGCAGCAACAACAACAATAATAATAAACAGATTAAAAATTATGCAAAGAAGAAGAAGGAACATAAGAAGATGAAGAAGATTAAGGATAACAATAATATTGAAGAAGAAGAAACAGAAGACATCATCATTTGGAAATTTAATACGAACAACAATAAGAAGAACATCATCAACAACAACAAGAACATCAATAATAACAAAAAGAATAATTATAATAATATTATTCTATCTTTTGTCATTATTATTTTTATATCTTCATTATCATTTGTGATAATGTTGATGACAATAAGAATGATGATGATGATGGAGATCATTAAGAAAGGCAACAACAACAACAAGAAGTTTAAAATTTCTATTTTAACAACATCAAAAATAGAAATCGATACAGCAAACGCAGCAAAGGCAACAAACAAAACAACAACAGCATAAAATCACAGAAACGCAGCAACAAAAGTAACAACAACAATAATAACAATGAAGTGGAGAGAAGACAAACGGGGAATGGAGAACAGAGAGCAAGGAGATGAGAAATGAGAAATGAGAAGAAGAGAGGCAGGCGAAAAGATGAGATGAGATTGGTTAAGAAGAATAATTGATGGATGGATGAATGGATATAGGGCGAAGAGAGGAAGGAAGAAATTGCAAAAACAACAACAACATGATATGATTTATTTAAATTTAACAAAATAAAAAAAATTAAGAATGAAATTATAAGAAAACAAAAAAAAAAACAAAATAAACCATTGCAAGTAAAAAAAAAATCAACATTAAGTTTAAACCACAAACAAACAAAAAAAAAAAAAAAATCAGCTGGAAATTTATTAATTATAAATAAAAAAAAACAAACAAATATAAATATATTTAAACATAAAAACACACAAAACTCCCTAAAATAAATTTCAAAACAAAAAAGCCAACAAAATTCATTCGATAACAAAAACAACAAACACAAAAAACGTATAAAAAAAAGCAAACTTTACTTATTATTATTATTACATTTATAATTAATTAATTAATTATTAATTAAAATATATTCTTCAGAAGAAAAAATCGATACATTTAAAAGAAGGAGGAGAATAGAGAAGAACCGTTGAAAATCTGAAAGGCGAGGCGGCAAGGCGATAGGAATCTGAATGATGATGATGATGATGATGATAATAATAATAATATAATGATGATGACGAATGATGATACAAATAAAAAGTGGAAATTTAATAAAACAATTAAAAAAAAAAAAAAAACAAAGCTAATATAAATGGTGACGCAAATAGAATAGACACATAGCGATCGTTTACAAAATATAGGAAAGAAAGAGGATAATGAATGAGGAATCTTAGAGGCATCAGAGAAACAGAAATACTGGTGGAATCAACATCAGCACATACACACACACACACAGACACGTAATACACAACACTACACAGATTAGGAAAACAAAGGATTTACAAAGGAAAATGAAATTCAGAATTCCTTCATTAAGAAAGAACGAAGTTTATTAGAGAGAAATGTCATGAATTGAATGATGAGGAAAAGAAATAGTATAGTACGTATATCTTATTTTTTGTATAACTTTCACGAATGATTTGTATCCTAGATTAGACTGGGGAAAGAGCAGGATCAAATCATCTCTTTTACTGCGCTCACAATTGATTCTATGATGACAACTCATCAGAGTTTTTCGTATTCATTAAGAATGCTAAGATTTTCTTCAAAGAAACTGTTTCTGTATATTGAATTTGATGATTTGAAAAGTTTGGCTGCTTCCTACTTTGTCAATTAAAATCATTCAACATTAGTTTTGTAATGGAGTTTTTGTTCCAAGCTTAACTATAATATGACGAACCGATTGTAATGAAATGTTCTGGGAAACTCTAGCATAGTCCGGAGAGTGTTTCTGTGAAGTATGGTGTTGATCAGACCACCGAAAAAGTCATATTACATAGATGCATCAAATATTGCAAGCAAAACTTAGAAACAAATTATAAAATCAATCAGTTGCCTTTATCAATATATCTATTTGATTATTAGTTTTTAAAATCAAGCATAAAGAATTAAGTCAAGGCAAATTAATCGTTCAAATAAAAAACAAAACTAATGCCAGCATAGAAAAAAGCATCAAAGCAAGACAAACAAATGTATTTAGAGGTGCAGAAATACCCGTACAACGGGAATATAGACTTAAGGAAGACTGAAACAGAGCATCAACATGTGAGAGTTGCAGAAACACCCGATGAATGGGGACATATGCTATATTTGTACGATCACTTCGATTTGAAGTCACAATTTATAAAAGTTCAATCAAACATCTGCCTTTACCAGTCTTAGTTCTTCTCCGAATTCATCAAATGATTCCAAAGATTACCACAAAATCAATTATTACATACAAACATTCGTGGGTCGCTACTTCCACCTGGTGGACTCGCCTAAAATTATGATAAAATAAATAATGATTCAGTTTTGTTTTGATTCTCACTTTATAAATACATAAATATGTAACCAAAGCAATAGAAATCTTGGCAACATAAACTCCCTCGATCTACAATTTTGTTAAAAACTTATATATTTAACTAGTAGAAATTAATCTCATACTTCAATTTAAGTTTCACAACAGTACTTATTAATCTACTAAGAGCTGAAAGCCATCGTGAACAGACGTTTTTATGTCGGTGATGCAACAAAAAAAAAGAGGAAAATTTACGAAAAAGCTATCAACTTGCATAAAAAAGTTGCCCAACACTAGACAGACCATTTATAAAAATCTGAATCATGGCGACTCAATTCGCGGTTCGACTATGAATTGAATCACATTCTACAACAGCAACAACCTCGGTATGACGTAAAAATTCTTTGCGGTTGTTGTCGAATCTGATTAAAATCTGGGAAGGTATGAATTCTACATATCATGCATGCAACATATGGATGTGGAAGGATCCGTAAATGTCTTATGTATTCCGCATTAATTTCGGGAACATTCACATCTATTACACGTTCTGTATCTTCTTCTTTTACACTTCAAACGCAACAAAAAATGTTCAACCCTGACAAAAATCAGAAATAATTATAATGGAACTATGAATTCTAATACTGGGAACTCTATTTCAACTGTGTTCTACACAGTCGCCGATTGTTGTTTCAAATATTAATGTCAAAGATGCGTAAAGCCTTAGAAGCAACTAACACGATATAAATATTGTTCTTTAATATATATATACATATAGATTTAAAAAAAGCATATCAATCGAAATGATGGACTCCAGTCGCATGTCAACAGGTTAGCATCCACTGTGTCTGAGACTCAAGCGTCTTCACCCAAAAAGGCAGAGCCTTCGTTTCTGGATTTGATAAACTATTCACTAGCCAATTTCTAGATATTTTGTCTAAACTAGGACACTAAAAGCTAATGAATGACCAAAATTAATATATGGTGGACTATGAATATTATTTATTCGATTTCAGTTTGCATACCCAAGATCTCGATATTTGTTATGTGACAAGCTGAAGAAACCCTTCTAAGTAGGATGGGATATGGCATCTTCAAAGACTCATCTTCTGTATTCTATTGTAAATGATCATCCAAAAAGTTCGTGAAAGTTATAAAAATAATGGGATATGAATAATTTGGTTGGTTGTTTGGTGTTGGGGTAAAAGGCAGAAAGAAAGTTGAGTTGTGTGTTGAGTATCTAAGATGAAGTAAAGTTGAAATTTTATGTTTATATGTGTCTATAATGTTGTTTCTTATAACAAAAGAGTCAACTAATTTCTTCTTGCCCTTTATTTTTTTTTGCAAATATCTAGATTTTTTTAATGTTAATTTTTTTTTTTGGTTTTATATAAAAAAATCATAAAATTTATACAAAATTTCTATTTCTATATAATTTATATTGTATTTCTATTATATACAAACTAATTTTGAATGCGCTTCACAACAATACTTATCACCCAAACCTAACCAATAATTTTCACCTACCTCTCCACAATTATAGGTATATGAAATTCTCTCCTTTCTTCCCCCTCCTATATCAATGTATGTGAGTAATAAGTAGTAGTTAGTAGTTTCAGTTGAATTCATATACCATAAGTAGTCAGTTTTCTACTAAAATTTACCAATGATTTCGTTTTTGCTACTTTGTTTTTAGAGAATTTATTTGAAATTTATATATTTATTTTTTTATTTTAATGAACTCCTCCTTGTTTAATGTGAAATTTTTTGTGCTGAAAAAATATTTTTTTATAAAAATGATATAAAAAAATTTCATTATTTCAATAATAAAACAAAAAAAACAGAAAAATATGAAATTTTCTGCAATATTTTTCTTAAATTGTATGAAAGAAGAAATACTTCTCTAAATGAGAGAATTTGATTTTCTTTTAAGATTCAACCTTATATTTCTATGTTTTTATACTCTTCACGCAGTGAAGATTATTTATAAGTTTGTCATGAAGTTTGTAACAGACAGAATGAGACATCGGAGACCCCATAAAGTATATACATACTAGGGTATCCTGCCCGACGTCGTACGGCCAATCGGATTCCTTAAACTTCACTTTCAGTAGAACGCAAGTGGATTGGGCCATACCTACAGTTGCGGTTTCGCACCATCGCTATTAATAAGTTGAATTGCAATTCTGGTATTTCATTTTTGCTTCCCGCTGCACTTTAATTTGGCTAAATGGATAGTCAGTCACATTAATAATTCCAGTGACTTACCAAATCCACAACAATGCACAGCTCCCTGGTCTTGGCTTAAGTGTTATTGTATTATTGAGTCCTTTAATTTATTCAAAACTAACTGTAGTACATTGCGCAGAATCAGACAAATCAAATGCAGTATTTGATCCACCAATTTCTCGACAACAGCGTCACATATCGAATCCAAAAGTACTCTGTTATGTTCAAGGCTAAAACCAACCATGCACGCATTCACAAAATGTCATTGCAATCAGATGAACGAACGGTATAGCCGCGCATAAGACCCAATATGAACACACATATATGTATATTGTGAATCTTAAACCATTCTCAGATCCCCTTGAACACACACAAAAAATTTCATCAAAATCGGTCCAGTCGTTTAAGAGAAGTTCAATGACATACACACTCACAGAAGAATTATATATATAAAGATATTCTAAATCAGCTCGATGAGACGTATGTCGTCATCTTATGTATGCAAACTAATCCCTTAGTTTTAAGCTAGAGACCTGAATTTTGTAAGAACTTTTCACCAGACGCTGTATAATTGTTGAAATCAGCCGAGTGGGTCCTTCCATACAAACCGAAATTCAATTTTAAGTTTGTATTAGAAAATCTTTCTTGTTTTTTGCTATTACCAAAATAAAATTTGGATACTATAAATTTCTAATCAATGTCCAACAGCCATGTAAATTTCAAGACCCTGGGCTTGTTGTCTCATACACATATTTTGGTTTCTATGTAGAAATTCCTAATTATATGTAAGTCAAATCGGTAATGAAATATTTCTGTGTATTAAAACTTAGGAGCGTAGGCAAAAACATTTTCTAGGGGTGCGTGAAGAGTATGACTATTTCGGCATAGCCGAAGTAAATTTTCTTTTTTCTTATTTTAAGTAGACTTAGATCCATTTCAATTGTAATGTGTTTGTTTTAAAAGTTAATGTGTTTAATAATCCCAGTAACCATCCCAGGACCATAGAAGAATGTAGACTTAGATGATGTGAGCCGCTAGATGGTACTCAAGAACTACATAGATTCATAGAAATGAAATAATTTCTTTAATATTGGATGTACAAATAAGTTTTAAGGGATTTACAAAAGTTAGCATAACTAATATTAAATCGCATCGGGCGATCTGACCATTCTATTTATTTTAAAGCGTCATCATTTCGCTCTGAATGTCAATATGTGTCATTTCGCTAAAGTGCAAACAATATATTTTCTTTGTTCTCAAAAAGTGGCAAAGCGCAATTTGCGGGAAGCGCTGCTTTTTTGTTTTTATTTGAAGAAAAGTACAGCTGATGTACAGCGATTGCTGTGTGAAGCATATGGGGAACATACTTCATAAAAAAAAACATGTGAGTACTTGTTCCGGCTTTTTAAAAGTAGTGATTTTGACACCAATGACAAGGAACGCAAAGGGAGGCCACTAAAGTTTGAAGACGCTGAGTTGGAAGCGTTATTGGCCTAAGATTCATGCTAAAAACATCAAGAGGTGGCTGAAACCTTGATAGAGATTCAACAAGTGATTTCAAACTGTCTTATGGCCATGGGTATGGTGCAAAAACTAGGCAATTGTGGGTTCCTTATGAACTCAAGCCAAGGGACGTCGAATATCGTTTTCTCACGTACGAACAACCTCTCCAAAGGCATTATGGAAAGAGTTTATTGCATCGAATTGTGACGGAGGGAGGCGAAAAGTGCCTGATCATGCATCAACTTCAAAGGCCAAACCAAATATTCATGGCAAGAAGGTAATGCTGAGCATCTGATATGAGCTGCCTAACACAACCATCACTGAGGATCTTTACAAACAACAATTGATGCCTTTGAGCCGAGCATTGAAGCTCAAACACTAGGAACCAAACTTTAAAGCCATGTTCATTAAATCGTCTCTACCGCTAAATAATAATAATAAAAATACAATAAAGAAATTGTGCTATTTTCTTTTCTAAGTTTTATTTTGTGCTTATATATAGATACAACAATGATTTAGTTTCTAGAAACATTCAGAAAGCTCTACTCATCACAAAATAAACAGATGCACATTTTTTCCAACGGGAGATTCGGGATCTTTGTTTATATCAGCCGGTTTTCATAGATCGCTTCAACCTTCAACATCACATAGGATTAAATTTGTAGCAATTTTTGAGTGCAACTTGTATCCCTGTTCACTTAACCATTGGTATCTCTCTAGCGACCATTGTGATGTGCTTGACGTCATCGCTTGGATGATTTGAGCTTCCGAAAGGCTTTAAAAAACGGAAAAATTGGCGTCTTCCGCGTGCGGTACGAATATAATTGCGAATATTGCGACCCCTTCTGATTGGTGCTTGAGTCCTCCATGAACACAACTGTGACTTACATAAAGTCTTGTAAAATGCATAAACTGATATCACGAGCCTGCATATATATATTAGATCCCTTATTGCAAAAACAAATAATCTATGGGAAAATTCACGTAACTTTGTGCCAACTATCGTGTGCATCAGACTGAACCATAATTCCCATATAACATTGGTAGTCATTTCCCATAACACATACTCTAAAAGATCCGAAAGGAACAAAAGAATAATTGTTTCCAGTAACATTTGTGGAATTGAACGGATTGGTACGAAATCGTTGACGTTATGGATTCGATACAGTCTTACCACCAATGCAAAAACGAATAAGGTTGACGTTATGTCAGGATTGTACTCCCAAATGAAAATTCGCCATTGCACGAGGTGCAATAGTATTGAAACCGCAACTGTTGCGAGGAGATGACGATGTTCCTTCCAAGTCATTTTGTGTAAGTATTAACTTTGTAATAAACGCGATAATTTTTAAAAGATTAAGATATTAATGAAAAATTTTGTGAGAACTTAGTTCGACGAAAAATGGATTAAGATTTAAAAAATTCTCTAGACTATTTGAAATTTTTTGTTAAGGTGACTTTATATTTCGAAATGTTGAATTTTTGTGACAACTAAAATTATGACAGATTTTTATACTTTGGCAATAATATTATTTCCGTAGCATTAGTTTATTTATTTTACTTATTGTATTGCCAGGAAAGGCAATTCATATTAAGGAGAACCTAAATTATCAGAAACTGTGAACAGAATATCGAAGTGATCGAATTCATCCCTTTCTACTTGGTCGCAAGTTAACTTGATTTTATTTATGAGAAAATATACTTGACTTACGAAATGTACTTTGAGTATTGGACTCAACTTTTCCTGATTTCCACTTGAGAATTAACTATTGAATTTTGTTTTCATTATTATCGAACTGACTTTTGGACATTATAAGTGTCTAACTCAGATTCACCAACCAAATAAAATTCAAGACCTTAGAATAATTAGATTGTATTGCCCTTATACAAACCCAGATCGAAATTCGTGTTCTTTTTTTGTTTTTAGCGGAACCCTATTGAAGAGATATCGTTGCCCGCCCTTCCGTTCGTCCTCGGGTCATATCTCATGAACCGTAACAGCTAGAGAGTTGAAATTTTCATTATTTTTTTTTTTGCATTAGCAAAATATACTAAAATGAAAATATTTTCAAAAATTTAAAGAGGTCCCCATACAAAAATCATTTTGGTTTTTATGGTAGCTATACGATCCAGTACTCCAACGGTCTTGAAATTTCGATGATTGGTGGCTATAAATCAGAAACTTATATTGTTGAAATTTCGGTACATTTGTTGGATGGACTGAGTCAAATCGTCAAACATAACAATGCAAATTGGAATAGGCAACTTTCCCTACTAAACAAACTCTCCAAACTATTTTGATGATTCACAAAGATAATTAGAAATAACACACAATTTATCCCAAGTTTCTGCCTTAATAACTAGGTGTACCAGGGAACAAACAAAAATCTTGTTAGCGGAATCTGATGCAAACACAATTGTGTTGGTGGCCAGTTTACGAAATGCGTTGGAGAACAATGTCTTCTTAAATGAACAACTCATCACAATTGCAAACGTGAAGAATGCAGTTCGAGTAGCTCTAATTGTGGCTATTCCAAGGCCAGGCAAACCCGACGACTCTCCAGAAAATTATCGGTCTTTTATGAAGATTTTCAAAAATCTTCAAGCGTATTCTTAAATTGACCTAAATACTCACATTGAGCCAAATAACAGTCTTCTATCACCGAAATAAGGCTAAAGGGCCAACTTCAGCTGTACTCATTCACTACACTTTGATAGTAGTGAAGTGGAGTGAAGAATGAACTGAACTCCAAGAAAAACGTAGGTACATATCTTGGACTTGCAAACCGCTTTTGACACCGTGTTGCAGAAAGGCCAAAGCAAACATAAAAACACACGTGCTTCCTCGTGCTTTATAAAAAGCAATTTTATATCTGACAGATAATTTTGGGTTGTCTAGTCAAACAAAAAATTGTTTGCCGCCGTCGTTCCTCAGGGATCCACTCTCCAATATATCAAAATACACGACAAAGTGATTTTGCTTCACGACAACGCACGACCACATGTTGCAAGAGTCGTTAAGGAAACTTTGGAGGCACTAAAATGGGATGTCCGATCTCACCCGCCGTATTCATCAGACATTGCACCATCTGACTATCACTTGTTCCAGTCGATGACTCTTGGCCTGGCCGATCAGTACTTTACTTCTTTCGAAGAATCCAAAATATGGGTCGAGTTTTGGATAGCTTCAAAGGACTAGACATTTTTCCAACACTAAATCCGTATGTTGCCTGAAAGATGGGAAAAAGTCGTAGCTAATGATGGACAGTATTATGAATAAAATGCATTGTAATACAATTCCTCGGGATGAAGCTTCAAAGTCACTAAAAATCGCTTGAAACTTATTTGTATACCCAATATATGCTAGAAAGTTCTCTAAAATTTCAACGAAGTGGGTCTGGTTCTAAACTACAATAAGAAAGGCTAGTAAATGAAACAGAAGAGGAGATGAGACTCAACTGTTTCAGATCTATACAGACTCCATAAAGATGAAGTTAACATATTTTCTGTTTCCTAGAAGACTAGGAAATGGAAATTTTAGATCTACACAGATAGAGATGAAGTTATTTGCCTGCAATACACATTTTAAGTCTCTGAAAGTTCTGCTATTAATATATGCGAGTATATAAAAGGAAAAGAAAGATATACGATGAACTCGTTGATTGCAAGTTCATAACTTGAATGATAAATTTTGAAGTTTCTACTTTACTTAAAAACTTTCGAATGGAGATTAATTTAGTAAGAAATTTGAGAAAGTTTTCTGGTTTATGAAATTACTTTCTCTTCTAATTGGTTTTTACTTTTAAGGGAAAGAACTCATCCAATGATTAGCAAATAATCTATGTTTCTGCTCTGTGATGGTAATATTGAGACATGGTACCATATCTCAAGGTTGTTGGCTACCTGACTACTTATATGATTGATCTATAATATATAAGTTTTTTTAAACAGTTTAATCCTTTATGAAGAAAGCAATAACGGTTGAATATTCTTCTTAATGATTGTTTATTATATTCTTTGGTTTTTAGGTCTTGAAGAACTGAAGCAGGTGTTGGTATTTTATGATTTCTAGAATTTATATAACACAATTGTTGTTTTGTAGATGTCATGCAAACAAACAGCCGAAGGTGACCACCAAATGCGGAACTCAATGAAATGAAAAGTGACTTTTAACATTTTTCATCATTGCGCAAAAATACTATAGAGAACCTTTTTTTTTTATACAAACAACAACATGAGTGAAAAAGAAATATGCAAACTTATTAATGAATAAAAGCAGCAGAGAGAAAAAGAAAAAATGGAATAAAATATAAATCGGTCAATGTGAAGGGCGCCGGCCGAGCATTAATTTGCTGCTTGCTGTGCTTTGTTGCCTTTAGTTGTCTTGAATAATCAAGAGAAAAGAACAACAAAATACAAGTAAATTAAAATTAATTATTCATATTTAAGATATTTTTTCAGTTTTATGAAGAAAATTCTCTTTTCCTATTCTCTAAATGAGAAATGGGAAGAGAACTTGATCTATTTTTAATATTTTTATTGTATAATCACCATTGCTTCGATTATATTATGTACCTAAACTTCTATATTCTATTGAGAATTATGGGGTCTCAAATCTCTTTATCTACCTTGATTTTGCTTTGAGATTGTACAATTTTGATTATTAATATTATATAAGTTGATTTAATTATGAGGGTCGATCAACAAGTAAACATTCAAGTTGAAAATGAAGAAATGTAGGTCAATACCCTTAGTCCTACCCTACCCTAGGTTTTCTCAATTTTTTTAAACTCTTTTCAATTAACAAAAATTGTTCAGTCCTTTAAAATATGTCTATATGCTGATTTCTAGTGGTAAATCTCCTCATTTCAGGAGCCTTAATCTAGAAAATATGCTGAATAAAGAAACAATGCTTAGCCAAATTCATTGACTGTGGCCATGGGTTCCGGCTGCTGATTGTGGTATTGTCAGCATCTTTCAGTAGCGGCACCTGTTGTCAAACATACAAAGTGTAGACATGTTGCTCGCGAAATCCTCACCCAGAAGGCTTATGGCTCTTTGTAATTCCTGGCTTGGACTAAGGTTTGTCCCTGGGTTATTTAAATGTGGCTATGAGACTGTTCAATTTTCTTCAGCAGAGCCACCAAACAGCAGCAGCTCGATCAGAAACCTTAAGGCTTTCTTTGATACCTGGCTTGCTCCGGACTTGGCTCCAGTGTTCGTTTTTGACCTTACTGACAGGGATAGCCTAGGCTACCTATGGCATTGCTCTCACGATCTTACACTGAAGCCTCTTGCCAAGACAAGGTGTCAATACATGGTTTCTGGTCTCTTTCCATTAATAAGTATTTGTTTAAGTCAAATAAATCTTATGCCTCTTATGCCGCCTATTGGTAAAGAAGTACACTCAGGGATTCAATGTGTCAAAGTGTCAATTACCCTTCAGCAGGGGCCACCTGTCTTCAAACTTGGGTACTTGTTGATCGCTTGACCCTCGTATATTTCTCTATCCCTTTTCTTAACAACGCCCATTCTCTTGCTTCATCAGTATTATCATTATCATCATCTATGAATATGCATTATTATTGTTGCTTTCTAAACAAAATTCAAAAACAACAACAAAACCAGAAGCAATAACCGAAAACGAAAATTTCTCTTTGCTCGGAAACAGCACGAATTTAGTTGAGAGCAACAACTACTTATTACAAAAAAAAAAAAAAAAATAAAATCATACCGCTAAACAGAAAGAAGATGCACAAAAAAAAAAATGGAATAATTAATTAGTTTCGGTTATAATGATGTTCATAAACGCTACAAAATATAAGTTTGTTTCAGCATATTGAAAATCTAAACCTAATTTGTTGAAACAAAATAAAAGTATATCATTTGACCGCCTGTCATGGAAGACTTAAGAATACGTTGCCTAGCACATGGATTGATAAACGTCAATCAACGTCCCTTGGATATATGTACATATATCCGCATGTACCAAATTAGAGTCTATTTATTTTGGTATAAAAAGCGAGCGAGGCCCACCCAAAACCTCTGCTGCTCTCTGGGTCACAGCATCCGGTTGTATAACGCAACTCCACGTCGAGTTAAAAACTCTATCCGCATTTGGGTATTAAACCTCAGCCACCAAGATACTACCATAAAAGGGCCTTACCCGTTGGTCAGGATGGAACAGGATGTACCGTGGGCTCCTCTGGTAGGTAAAAATATTGATTAAGTATGGAGTCTGGAAATTATTATCATGTTTATATGAAAATTACAATTAATTGTGATTTAATTGCACAATTGATTTAATTTTTTTTTGCATTTGATCGGAGAATTATGTTCATGATAAATAATAAATAATCTTATCTCCATGAGAAACCAACGATTCCATATAGAATATTTCTTCCAGTAATTGATAACGTTATACGAGTGAAATGAGAGTAATTGCTTGGATTTATAATTACAATTGAAGAAAAGTCACTCAATGTTCTATCTACATATAAAACAGATAAATTCTGGGAATATGCAAAGCAGATGTTGAATTCATAGAAGTATAAACACTGAGATAAGTTAGATAAACTTAATACATAATCAATTCGTGTAGCTCAGATATGCGAAGTCTAATTCTACAGAATCTTCATGGAAAGGAAACGGGCAAACAGGTAGGTGAATTTATATTAAAATAATAATATTATTTCCGAGAAAAACACCTTTTTGTACAAAAGAAGATAATTATATCTAATTGACCTAAATATACAATAATTGAATTCTAATGAATTTAAAAAGTTTGAGAAAAGTGATTGAGTGAAATGATTTCAGTTTGAGAACAAATTTTAATAGACCAAGAGAGTAGATCAAATATTTCTGAAAAACAAATATACCGGATCGCTTAATGTGAGGTAAAGAAGAGTACAAAATATTGCACACGCGTTTTTAGAGTCATTATACATTACATTGTTACGGGTCTCTCAGTTCATTTCAGTTCAGTTCAGTTCAGTTTAGTTGTGAGTTTGTGTCTGTTGTCGCTTTGTGTTGGTTGGTTTGTTGCGTTGCGTTGCGTTCGACAAAGTGAAGTGAACTCAATCCAATCCACGATCCAGTGCGCGTTTATTTCTCATCGTCGGCATACAATTTTAGTTTATTGTTTTGAAATATAGAAAAAGTAATTTATGTTAAATTTAAACAAAAGTGTATAAAAATATTGTACTACAAGTGAAAATGAAGAAAGAAAATGTGAACAGAAAAAGAACAAATTGTTGTTGATATGAAATTATCATGAAATGAAGAAAGAATTAACAAAACCAAAATCAAAAAGTTGTTCTTTTTATGTTTCTACATTTTATGCTTCTTCTTAACTTTCTTGGTTTTGCTTTTAAGTTTTATTGGTTTTCTTCTTTTGTATTTTGTTTGACTCTTTGCCATTAATTTTAGGTTTCTTTTTTGTTTGTTTTAAACATTTTCATGATTTTTCCTAAGAATTTCAGTTGAAATAGTTGAAACAAAAGAAGAAATAAAAAAAAAAAAATTATGGTTTTGTTTAGAAATTTTATTAACAAGTAAAAACTTGTTTATCAACTGGGACTGTTTACTTTAGAATATTGAAGTCTTTTCATTTTCACATTGAAAAGAAAAGTCTCCATTACTTGTTGTGTGTAGAGAGGAGAAACAATTAAATTTCATTTAATAAATTTATTTCAGTTAATTTGTGTGTTTGGTGTTTTGGTTTCTACTTCAAAAGATAAACATAACAAACTTATTAAACTAAAATGAATCAATATGAAAGCTTAATTGGTTCACAATTTCTGCCGGAATGTGGACAGAATTTGAATACGGCAGCATTGGCCTCATCGGTTTCGTCATGTTATCGGCGTCGCAAATTGAGTGAGCAGCAACAAAATACGGAAACTTGGGTAAGTACACAAATCAATATTCATAGTTCATATGTATTAGAATGTATAGACAAGAATTTGATTTATAGTTTGAGAAAGAGAAAGAGAAGAAAAGAGCCAAGAGATCAGTTAGAATTTGGATTGGAAAATTAAATTGATTGAAAATATATGTAGAGATTTTATTATAAACGCTATGAGAGAATTTTTTATACAATACAATCATTAATTAACCCTCTGAAGATGAATCCGCCTCTCTCAACAAATCTCTTAAACTTGAATATTGAAAATCTTGAGAAAATATGAAAAGGAAACTGGATGCGATTGGATAAGAAGAGAATTAAATAACTAAGTTCCCGCATTTAACAATTCATTAATCAATAATACAATATATATTCTTAATCCAATGTTCGACAAGATTTTCAAAGCCTCATTGGGTAGAAATTACCCAGTTTCTGCTTAAAGAATTCATTGAACCAAGCTCTCAATTTTGTATCAGTATTGAACGAAACTGTACGTATAGAATTTGAAAGAGATCGAAAGAGGAGGAAATCCATTGAGAGTACGGCAAGTGTGGACAATCCTGGATATTCTTTTCTATATCTTCCTTGATCACATTTCTCTTGAATAGTCGTGTTGAGTCCTTCCGATTTTTTCTGCCAGTTCCCTTGTCATTTGATGCTAATTTTCCTGCAAAAACTAGTCTAATCTTCCTTCATCAAACACAACTGTACTTCCAGAACTAGGTAAATCTTTGAGGTCCATATTTCTACTTTTGAACTTGGCATACTCGTACCAATCAAGAGCAAGATGGAAGCATCTTTGGCATCCTCTCCATACAATACACAAATGTCAGGAGCAGCTTTTGCGGCCTTCAGAACCTTGATTAAAAGCAAAAAAAAGAAAAAGGTTTCAGTTTTCTCATTCAACATTCCATTTTAGTAATTCTGAAAATTTCCATAAGTAAACTAAAATGGGGAATGATAAAAATTAAAAAAAAAAAAATAAAATAAAACGCGGGAACTTAGTTGGCAACCTTGAGAGCTTCTTCAAACTTTAAATTGCTTGCATGCTTATCTTAGCTCTCTCATTATTCATTCTCAGTCAATCTTTGCCCCTCTCTTCCCTGACCATTATTCATTTCAATAGATTTGTCAATTGTCAATTCATTTTAACTAATTTGAATTTAATATTTGCAATATTAGTTACATTTTACATTTTTGTTTTTATCATTGTACAAATTTTAAAATCTGTACGTGCGTGTTAAAAGCTTCAGCTTGTAAAGGGTAAATCAAATACTTATGTTCACTGAGAGAGGGCACAAGAGTAAACAAAAGATACACAGAGAATTTAATAGTGAACATCTTCAGTGGGATAAATGAAAACTTGCAAAATCAACAAAAGTAACAACAACGGAGATATTCAATTAAACAAAAAAAAAAGCAAAGCAAAAGCAAACCGTGGATAAAGGGAATCAAGATTCCAACAGAAATTCATCATATTACAAAATCGAAAAACAATTTGTCTTGACTATGTTTTTTTGCTATTTTATTGTTGAACAACATAAAAAACAGACACAACAGAAAACAAAGCTGAGCCAAGGTCAAAGTTATATGTTTTGCCAAGAGTTTTGTTGCCAACACACACACACTCAGACAGTCTGACACTCAAACAACAAGTAGACACAAAGAGATAGACAGACTGTAGTTCACGTCATAACTTATTACAAAAACAAAATAAAAGATGTAAAAAATTATTTACAAATTAGGTGAAATACGCAAGACACAAAAACCCAAAAAAGAAAAGAAAAAAAAGCCCAAAAAATAATAACAAATACACACAAATTATATCGGTCGACACACGACGCAACATAAAATCCCAAATAAAAGTTCAATGAAACAGGTATTTGCGTCAAGAGATGGGAAAGGGAGGGAAGCAATGAAAAACATACGTAAATGGTGAATTATGCAATATTCATTATGTTAATTTTTTTGATTTAAAAGTCATCATTTCTACATAAATAAGTTTACTTACTTAAATTTCTTCACTTTGCCTACAATGTTTATTGAAGGTCACCAGGAAGAAGAGAAATACTAAAAATAAGACGTAAGTGGTGAGTGAGGTTTACTTTGTATTTACTTAAGAAATTCTTTAAGTGTAAACTTGGGTGAAAATAAAATTCTGCATATGAATTCAGGTAGCATTGCATTTTAGCTTTTATTGAAGTTAACAGGTGTGGAAGTGAGAGTGAGAGGGAGAGAGAGAAAAGCTTTTTGCATTTAACAAAATCAAACACAAAATGATTGAGCTTCTGTTTTTGCATCAAAAAGCACACAACACAAAATTTCAATGTATGCATTGTTTTGCTTTTGATCTCCACGCTCTCGCCAGAGACTATGAATAAATGAGAGAGACTGTCCAACTCGTGACCTGTAAATTTTGTCTCTTTGATGAAAATATTGCACGTTCGCCGATGTTCGAACGAACAAACAAAACACGAAATTGTTTCTGATAATTGAGATTAATTTAAGAAATCACAAAAGGTCACATTATCCGGAGTTCACTGTATAATTTGTATAGGCTTAGCTTGAAGAGCGAACGATCTTGTTTAAATTAGGTTTTTTGTTTTGAGTGGAAATGTCAGTGAGTAAATCATACAATTGAGAGTTTGGCTTGGTACTCACAGTCTTTGCTCATGTTTGAGTGGAAATGTCAGTGAGTAAATCATATAATTGAGAGATTGTCTTGGTACTAAACACACAGTCTTTGCTCTCGTGCTTTTGGTCACTGAATAACTGTACGTACTCTCTGCCATGTTCTTTTTATTGTGCATTTCACTTGCTTCATCATTGACTGACTATAAATATTAGAATCTGCATAGTTTCCGGATTCATTCGTTTAAAAGTTTGCAAGCGATGAGGACGCAAAATAAAAAAGATTTTAAGTGAATAAAGTTAAAATTGAAAGATAATTCAGATTTTTTGTGTTGAAGTGAAGTGATTTGTTGTCAATGTTTTGAGATTTTTGTAATTGGAATCAGAAAACTACTCTATGCAAAATTTGTACTTATAAACATTTAGTGGAAGAAATACATAAATAATCAAACACGTGACGGGAAAATTTTTTAAAATAATCAAATCAAATAAAAAAAAATAAACAAATTTCAACAAAATTAAATCAGTTTTAATGGGAAATTATTTTAAATCAAATTAATAATAAAATAATGGAAATAAATAAAATAAAATATTAAAGCGGAAAAAAAAATTTAAATAAATAAAAAATTAAATCAAATGAATAATAAATTAATTTAAATACATAAAAAAATAATTAAAGTAAATACAAAAAATTAAGTTAATAAAAAATTAATTAAAATAAATAAATTTAATTGAATAAAAAATGATATAAAAAAAAAGAAATAAAGAATATATTTACATTTTATCAAATAATTAACTAAATAAATGAAATTGAAATAAATTACAATAATAAAAAAAAAAAAAATAAAAAGAAACTTTGAATTTAAATTAATTAACAAAAAAAATAAAAAAAAAAACAATCAATTGACGCTTGAAAAACTTTTATTTTTTGTTACAAAATTAATAAAATGGAGACAACAATAATTACAACAACAACAACTCAAACTAGAGAACTAAAACTGAGAAATATAGGAAAAAATAAATTGACAACATCCAGCAACAACAAAGAACAAGAAAAACAACAACAACAATTGGGAAGAGATACAACAAAAGTATGAAAAAATAAAAAATTTTATTAAATTAGAATATAGAAAAATTAACAGTGCATACGAGATGTGTTCATAGAGTAAGAAGATTTTTTATTTATCTCGAAAAGAATTTAATTATTCATCAATTTCTAATTTATCCCATACGAAGTAAACCACCAGAGCCACCACTTTTTCCGCTCCTCAAAGCACTTCTGATATGCGCTTTTTGGTATGGCACCCAGGTCTTTCAGAGACGCCGTCTTTATATTCTCAATCTTTGTAAATCTCCGTCCTTTCAAATTCCTTTTCAATTTTGGGAACAGGAAATAAAAATGAGGGGCCAAGCCCGGTGAATACGATAGCTGACACATGATTACTGTTCCGCATTTGTCCAGATAATCACAATATCCAAGTCTTATTGTTCATCAATTTCGCATAACTTCAAGGTAATACCTATGGACCGTAAGACCTTTTGGCAAGAATTCATATTGCACCATGCTATTGTAATCGAAGAAAACAGTGAGCAAAATCTTCACATTTGACCTAACTTAGTGTTCTTTTTTTCGGTCTTGGCTTTTCTGGCCGCTTCCTTTGAGATGATTAAGGATAGCCGTTGACGTCATTTAACAGCTCGTGGGCTGAAAAACTAACAATTTTGGAATAAAATTTGCTACCAAATGTTTCGAAAAAAATTTGATTTCATGAGCGAAGCGATATGGGTCCTCGTCATCGACATCATCTCGGCCTTCTGTGAAGACCTTGTACCCACTTATAGACAATGCATTTGCTCAAAGTAGACTCACCATTTCATCGTTCATGGACTTTGGATCACTTAATTTAGTTTTTTACACAAAATTTATACCGAGATAAATAAAAAGTCTTCTTACTTTTTGATCACACCTCGTATTTGTATTAATGAATTAACATAAAACTTAGATCTCAATTCTCAATTTATAGATGTTCCTTTATCCCATTTACATTGAATAACATAAAAAATAATAATTGTATTTAATTTAATTTATTTTTTATTTTATTCTAATTTTATTTAATGGAAACATTATTTAATTTTATTTTCACAACAAAATTGTCTCATCCTGTTGTCAACTAAAATTGCCATTGCCCGTTATGTGTTTACGTATGTATATCTATACACATAGTATTTATTCGTTCATTAAATACATTCTAGGTTTTTTTTTTTTTTTTTGTTTTTATTTTCATTTACTAAAGTTCATTCTCGTGAAAATAAATCAATAGATAAATGAATAAAAAATATTGAAATAAGCAAATGCTTACGTTAATGCTTAATTAAGGCTTATTTATTTACAAATATCAACGTCATCAAATGTGTTGTGTTGCTGCTTTTGCTGTTGTTGTGTATGTTTACCCTACTAAAACACAAAGAAAATTCTATCATAAGACTTGCTAGTTTTTAGTTTAGAAAGGTGGAAATATTGATAGAATAAAAAGTCACACAAAAACTAAGGAATTGTAAGGAAACTTGCATACTGAAATCATATTGTAATGAATTTTTTGATGTTGTTTTCATCTTCTCCTAGTTTCTTTTCATTTGCAATAGATTTATATTTTTTTTTATAAAATAACATTTACGACTTTTAACACATTCAACTAAGAAAAAGCAACTCTACTTCTAATAGTTTCATTTGTAATTACACACAAATATATTTTCAATTTCTATCGATGGAAGCAAATGAGTTACAAATATTGTATTGCTTATTTACAAAACTTTAATCAAAGAAAATGACCTTAACTTGATTAAGCAAACAAATTGTGGAAACCTAAACATAATTAGTCCAATAATTGAAAAAAATCAGGTCAACCACACTCAGTGGAACGTGATAAATGAATATTCATTAAATCAATCAAACTGCTTAAGAAATAGTATAATATTTGTTGTAGCCTGAATTTATTATCAAATTTAATTGATTAGAAAAGATCTTAAGTAATTAAAAGATTCTAAAATAATATTATGTACATAAATAGTTTTTGTAATTAGAATTAGAGTCGAAACTCGTCTAACAATTTATTGAAAACTGAATCCACTGATTTGATCCCTTGATTTACAGATGTTTATTAGGATATTTTGAATGATAAGTAGAGATCATCAGTACTTTTGCTATATTCATTGCTTTTTCTAGGATATTTGATCATCTATATTTCATTAATCATTAACATTATTTGCAAATATTTTATTAAGAACAGTCGAACGGACTGCAATAACTCGAATCACTATAATGGATGGACTTAAGAAAACTTCGACTTATAGAGATTTTGAGTTATTAAATTATTAATTAAAATTAGGAAATTTGGCAAAATGTAATACATTTTTTTTTTTTAATATTCAGTAATTTGTATGTAGGCTTGACTGTCGCTCAACAACAAGAGGACAATTTATAGATAAGTAGTGGTCCCTGTTTGGCGTTACGCAATTCAAATTTGGGGTAATGCTGCGCAGCAAGCAGCGTTCAGAGATTCTAGGCCTGCCAAAACAAGGTACTTCGCCGCATAACTGGGGCTTCTTGGTTTGTGCGCAACACCATCATCTTGCACAGAGACCTAAAGATGCCCACGGTACGCGACGAAATCCTGCAAATCAGCAATCGTCATCAACAAAGGCTTCAAAGCCTACATATCTTTATATATAATTCTTCTGTGAGTGTGTATGTCACTGAACTTCTCTTAAACGACTGGACCGATTCTGATGAAATTTTTTGTGTGTGTTCAAGGGGATCTGAATGGTTTAGATTCACAATATGTATGTATATCTATTATATAAAAATTAAACTTTGTTTGTTTGTTTGTTCGAGTCTTATGCGCGGCAATACCATTCTTCTGATTGCAATGAAATTTTTTGTATGTGAATAGTTGGTTCCCGCCTTGGACATAGGATAGTTTTAGATCCGATATTTGGGGCAGTTGTCGCGTAATTGGTGAATCAATTGTTGCATATAAAGCTTAGAGACATATTTTTAAATTAATATCAGGTCGCCTGCGTTAAAACCCTAAGGATACTATGCCAATTTTTGAATTAAATTATTCGATTCGTCTCATTTTTTCAAAAGTATTTCAAGTGCTGTGCAACGCACTACAAATTGTTTTGAATAAATTGAAAGACTCTATAATACAATAATACTGAAGACAAGGCCAGGTGTACGTTGCTGTTCATTTGTCAAGTCACTGGAATTTTTTCTGTGTCTGTCCGGTTGTCCAAAAAAAAAAAAAGCGGCAGGGGGAAGCGAGAATGAAAGACCAAAAATATAATTCAACTTTTCTATTCATGATCGTACTGATCACACAAGTTTAAGGATTTCGGTTGCCTGTGCGACGCCGGGCTGTGTACTCTAGTATATATATATTCATACATCATTATTTTTGTTAGTTTCATTGAAAAGAGATTCTAATTTGTTAAATGATTTGCAATGATCATCATTTTTCAAAATGTGCTGACTAAATTCTTTATCAGAACCATCAAAATCATCTTCCATGATACTTGGAATTGGGTTTTTTACTAACTTTATCTATATCAAACATCAATATAATTCTAAAGTTTACCAGTGGAAGTTATATGTATTGTAATAGGATACAATTTCGTCCATGCATCGTAATCAATATCCATCTACTAATATACACACACACATACATATGTTTATCATCTTTCTTCATTGTCCACAATTCGAGTTTGGTTTGTTTGTAGCAAATGCTCTCTCCATGGTTTAATCCGAAAAATTGCGCGTTTGCCATCGTACACGTGATAGAAGTGAAACTTCTTAAAAACAGACAGACGGAGAGAATTAATCTCAAAGTCTGTTAGTCTGTATATTGCTTTTGTCTAATTGTTGTTGTTGTGTTAACGTTTGCCGCTGTTTGCTGCATGTTATTGTTGTGGAAATGTAATCTCTTTTTTTGAGACTTTTCCGATGGATTTTCTAAAAATTTGACTATTTGTTTGGGATATGGCAATAGAAATACACATTCTGTGAAAATTTGAAGTCTCTACCTAGTGCAGTTCATGAGATATAGATGATTCCAAAACGTGACGATTTCTATTTCTTGGACTTTATAAAGTATTTGAACTTATTTCTTATTAGAAAATCAATTACAACTCAATAATAATAATGTAATTTATTTTATGAATATTTTTAAGGTTTCCTTTTGTATATAAACAGTTTATATTTTTATATAAGGGATTGGGTCATTGGAAAGACTATGATTCTTGATTATAATTAGTACTTGGTATCTACTATTGCATATATCTCACTTATAAACAGACAATTAACAAATTATCTCGTATACATTATACAAGTCGAGTACAGTCGTGCAATTGTTCACGTTGCAAATGTGTTTTGTTTTATGAGCACGTTGCTAGTGCAATATTGTGTTTACAAATGCAAAAGCCAACAACAAAATTAACAATAACAACAACATTAACAAAAACAACATTAAAAAATTTTATGAAAAACAAAAACAAATTAAACAAATTTAACAAGTAAACAAAACAACGGCATCATTCAACGAATTTAACAATTTGTTTTCATTCTATTTTTATGTGCATTACAAACATTGAAATCTCCAGTAAATTAAAAGTTTTCAGCGATACAAGTACAATATTTCTCCATTTTCTCTCTCTTTAAGTGCTTTCAAAAATTGAAATGTACAAGTCAATTGTTGAATTAAGTTGAAAGTGTTGAGATTGAAAGAGGCGAGTTGTTTGTTCTTCAAAGAGATTGAGAAGAGACAAGCCCCCAAAACAACACGAGAACACGAGCTTTGTTTTTATTGTTTATCTAAATACATAAGTAGATAAACTTGTTTTTATTGTTGTTATTGTTATTGTTATTGTATAGTTTATAATAATTTTATTATTGTTTACATTTCATAAACAATAACAAATAAAACTTGACCAAAATTGTATGCAAAACTTATAGTAAGTGTAATAGTATTTAGTAAGTAGGTAGAATGTTGTTTACATTTCTTAAACCCAACAACACACTGACACGTGTTGTGAGTAGATAGATACAAGTTCTATGGTATATGCAATGCGTAGATACTTTTCTTGTATGCAGTTTGTTGTAGTAGTTGTTGTTATTGTTATTATAACAAAAATATACAATATTTCTTTTCTTGTTTATGTTTATTTTTCTGTTGAATGCAAGAGTTTGCTTTTTTTTTTTTTTTTGTTCAAAAGAAAATAAAATATGAGACGACGAATGCCATTTTATGCGGAACTATTTCTGAAAAAAATTGTATTTTTCTTTTCTGCTTTTAAATTTTCAAAATTATCTTCTTTTAGTTATTTTTGTCTTTTTTTGTTTTTTCTTGTAGTATTTTTTTTTTTTTGCCGATTTAACCTTAAAATATTGTTAACAAAACAGATGATCTTGATTTTGAGTAGTCGGAAGATGCGATATTCATTTATATTCACCCAAGAAAGTCAACTTGGAAATGATCAATTTTGGACTCAGCGTTTATCATTGAGAGAACTCTTGAATTATAAACAATTTTTTATCATTTTTTGATTATTTCATTATGAAGAGATGAGAATCTCTTTAATGGAAGAGAAGAAATTATTGTACAATATTATAATGTTGAAGTTCTGTAAAGTTTGAAGGCTAAGAATTTGGTTGATATAACTTCCATGGGATGGGTTTCCATGTCAGACTAAAGCTGGATTTTGTAGAATCATTAATATTGTAGAAGCAGAACAAGTTGTGTGAAATTACAATACTACTAATCCTATTTCATCTTAGGGAGGCTATTCATTAATTGTGTTACATGTTGAGAGGAAAGAAGGCGGTCAACGAAGTGTAAAATTCTCTCAAAATCTAAAGCAAAAACTTAAAAATAAGTGTGTCGAATGATATTATATTCTTTTCGATTTCATTATTGTCACAAAGTTGACTTTTATTGACAAACAGACGATCAACAGCCTTAGTTGTTTTAGACAATCTTCAGTTCATCACTCCATCGTCGGGTATCCATTCTTTCTGCATTTCATTGGCGTGAATCTATTTTTTGAGCCCAGCTATATATTTTTTACCTACTCCTCCTTTTTCCTTCAACCTCAGTTTACTTTCACTTCTTCCACTCGGCTACTCATTCTAGGCATAGGACTGCACATCGATCACCATGTTGGCTCAGGTTCGAACACCGCTCTATAAAATCAAGCTACTTTGATAACCAATTAACCTGCAATTGATTTTTATTTTTTTTTTTAATTATATTTAACATCATATATTTTTAAGACAAAAGAGGCTCCCTAAGTTTATTGTATTATACAATAGTAGAAACAATACATAAAATGGGATTAGACCATCTATGATCTATAAATAATCCTAAAATACCATAAATTATGAAGTATTTTCCGATTCTGTGTTGCTTAAAAGGCAGATTTTGCTTCGAAAGCAATTTAAAATCAACCTTTCTTTTAAGACAGATGAAGTAACTAAATTAAGAAAACAAAAAAAAAAAAACTGCTTTAAAATTGCTTTCAAAGTAAAAGCTGTGAATTGGATAGAAGGCAAATGCCTTTAAACCTATTTCAAGGTTAAGGTTTTATATTTATTATATAAAAGTGGAACCAATCCATTACTTCTATGATCTATAAATAATTTTTTAAAATTTCATAAATTTTCAGGTTCTACATATTTTTCTTTTTCTTATTTTATAAATTTTTCTTTTTTTCACATTCTAGATTGATGGCCAAAACACGTGCAAAGATCAATTTCCGGAAAATGAAGAACCAAACGTACTGGGTCATGGTCCATTATTATCATCGTCGTCTGCAGCCATAGCAATAGAAGCTACAAAGACATCATCATCATCATCAACATCATCGACATTATTGCAATGTGATGTTGCTAACTTGGCCAAATGCAAAATGTTATGCAACTTTGATGATGTGAGTACAAATTTATAATTTATTTATTAACAATAATAACAATAAAAATAATAAAAACTATAGATAGAAAAGATAGAAGAAGTCCATATTAGATACAATATTTAGTACTTACATAGATACACTTACATACTTGATCAGTTTAAAGACTCAATTAAAACCAAAGTCAATTGCTTCTTCTTCTTTGTGTTGTCAATTTGTATCTTTTTATTGTTGTCATTATTTATTATTTACTTGTAATAAGAAAATGAAACGAAAGAAGAATTTGACAAAGCAACAAAAATTAAATTAAAGCCAAGTAAATCAAGGTAAAAATCAATTTCAATGCGGCGTTTGTCAAAAAAAGGCTATCTAATTGAATTTAAACAAAAATAGTATTGAGTTGAAGACGACTGAAGAGACAAACCATAAAATTGAGTTCATTGTTCAATTGATTGGATAATTGATATTTTGGCTACGAATTTGCTACTGAGACATACAAAAATTTGAATTATTCACTCAATGGAAATTATTGATTTGTATTAACATCTCCAAGAACTTTGATTAAAACTATAACTTGGTAACAAAACAACAAATGATATTAATAAGTAACCAAAACAGACTTTTTTTTTTTTTTTTGTTCTATTGATATCCATTTTTGGTCATGTCTTTGTGGCAATGTGAAAGTCTGAATAAAATAATAAATTTATTTAGTATTCCAAACTTTTGAAGAGAAACTTCTTTAGCGGAGGTGGGCAAAAATTTATAAGTACTAAAAATTTGAGTGGAAAAATACAAATCGTCACGTTTTGGAATCATCTGTATCTCATGAACCGCACTAGGTAGAGACTTCAAATTTTCACAGAATGTGTATTTCTATTACCTTATCCCCAAGTAATAATAAAAGCCACCGAAAAAGTCTCAAAAAAGAGATTACATTTCTACAACAACAAATGGAGTTGTTGTGTATAAAAATGTTCATAACAAAAACATGCAAGCAAATAGAGCAACAAAAAAAGTAGTATTATTAAAAAGCTGCCAACTTTCTTGACAAATTACCCAACACTGGTGAGAGTGACCTTTTCTAAAAATCAGCACCATGACGCTTCAATTCATGATTCCACTGAGATTCAAATCACATTCTACAACAACAAAAACCCCATGAATGACATCATTTTCCTTGTGGTTGTTGTCGAATGTGATTCGAATTAATGGTGGCATCACGATTACTTCTAATCATGGTCCACTGGAAACGGGATGGGATGTGACACTTAGTGAATTTTTCTTCTATTTGAGATCTGAAATTTCATTTATTGTTGACTCTCAAAGAAAAAATTGAGTATTTTTACTTCGTTCCTTTAATTTGTGATCTTCCTTTAGAATTATTGTATATTGTAGAAGATCGTTAATTAGAATTCTGGAAATGAAAAGGCCTACTTAGTTTGTTGAAGATCCTTTCTATGGAAAAATACTTATACTTATATGATGAGGAATATTAAAAATAATCGATAAGTTTATGGCTATAAGAAGAAACTCATATCAACTTTAAGAAGACTTTATAACTTAACACTGATTAAACTTATCTTAAATAAATTTTTAAACAAAAAAAATTCTATTGTCTGTACAAATATTAATAATAAATTGGTCATTTGTGTCTATTTGGGTTTGATAATTTCTCTTGAAAAACACAAAACAGATGTTTTTTGAAAAGTATTTTATCATGTTTTCAATTTCCAGCTTTGTTGTCTGTTTTATTTGACTCATTTATTGATAATTGAATTGTTTTTATTTTTTTTTTTTTTTTTTATATATTTACTTGGAATTCCAGGCGCCTGATCATTTGAAATTCAATCCTTATATAAGACGAGGCTATCGCACATTTCTATCGAATAAACTATGCTTGCAAAGTATTTTCTGGTGGACAAATGAAACGGTAAAGTAAAATCAAATGAAATACAATAGTTTATGAATGAAACAACAACAACAACAAGCAACTCTAATTTCTTCACTTTTCTTTTGTTCCATTTTTTGTTTTTTGTTTTTTTTTTTGTTTTTTCTAGATTAACATTTGGTCTCATTTGGTTGGCTGTATAATTTTCATTGGTTTAACAATATTTGATTTCCAATTTTTGAAGACACACGCAGAATTTTCAGATCAAGTACTCGTCGTCTGTCTACTCGTCTGCTTTTGCCTATGCATGCTTATGTCATCGGTTTATCATATATTTTCGTGTCGATCCGAAGAACATTATGAATTGTTTCTATCGGTGGATTTCCTGGGAATTTCATTGTCCCTGGTAGCCATCTATATCAGTGGGATGTATTATGCCTTCTGGTGTTTCACGACACTGCGAATGTTGTATTCGATCATAGCATTGGGTATGTTTGCATTGGCCATAATTGTTCAGATACCCAGATTGAATGTTTCAATGAATGCAAAAATTGCGGTGTTGATTCTATGGTCTGCCTATGGCATAATACCATTGGCTCATTGGACTTTTGCCATGGGTGGCATGAACTTGTCAGTGTAAGTCAGCATGAATTCATAATCAAAAGTTTAATCGGAATCTGTTTTTTTTTTTTTTTTTTGTATTTTGTAGTTAATGGTTCCCCGCATTGTTGTCATGTATTCACTTTGTTTGATTGCCTTTGTCTTCTATGCTGCTAAGATTCCTGAACGTTGGTTCACTGGCAAAGTAGACTTTGTTGGTCATTCACACAACTGGTGGCATCTCATTATATTGGCTGCCTTCTATCATTGGCATAATACTGGTAAATCCTCAATCTCATTTCACTTTTCTATTGATCTATCACACAATAATTTTTTTTCTGTTTCTTAGGCCTTGTGTATGCTGAGTATGCTTAATAATGGTTGTGTGGCACCTCGTCTCTCATAATTATTGTATATACATCGATCTTCGATCTAGTGGTGCCTTTGATTCTTGAAATTAGACAAAAAAAAAAACAAATAAATTTTTATTATATGATTATATTTAAAAATAACTTAAGTGCGCATATAATAAGTTTAATTATTGTAATTAACTGTGAATAATGTGTACTGGGTTTTAATGCCTGTGATTACATATATATATATTTAATTAATGCAATGAATTTCTTAATTAAGAGAATTTTATTGTTTGTTAGGGTTTTTTTTTTGCTTTATTTGTTTTTTTAACTGAAAATGAGAAAACCATTTATGTTATTTATAATAAGTAATAATATTTAATAAAATGAATAATTGAAAATGAATTCAATGAAAATAAACAAATTGAGATTTCAAATTTAAATGTTAATGTTTTTTTCTGATGATAACAAACTGCTTTAATTATTTAATACTGTGAACTGCTTGATATGCTCAATATTTTGAACTGCTTGAAGTGTTAGATATAGAAAACTACTTGATGCTTGACTAATAATGCATATTTTCATAGAAAAATGTACATTTTTGATATTTTCGGTATAGAAAAATGTACAATTCTGAAAATTTCGAACTTTGTACAAAGCACATTTGGTCATGTCTTTAGATGTGAACATGGTCATGTCTAATGCAGTGATTGTGTTATTTGTTTGGTCATGTCATGTCACATGCATATAAATGTTCGTTCATGTGCCATTTATGAAAAATAGTGCAGTGTTTTCTGAAGCTAATGCAGTTTTTTAGTTTTGAAAGGCTCTGCTTTCTTTTACATTGATACAAAATGACAAACGACCCAATTTGAGAACTTTCGAACCGAAAATCATACCAATGTCGAACCGTTTTCGAGCATGTTTTCAAGCCAAAACTAGATGAAAATGATGGTTGCCTCCGTGGCCATTTGGGTCAGGAACCACGTCCCGCCTTTGGAATAATTTTTAACATTACAAACTTCTGCTAAATAACAGAAATGACTTGCGCTCACTGTTAATTGAATTCTGTTTTACTTTAAAAAATGTTATGTAAACAAAATATGTTACTTTGTTGCACTGCACGTGTACAGTAACTTAACAGAGGTTCTACATAATGGGCATGCAGAGATGTAACTATATATGTGTGTTAATTTTCTGTTAATTTTGGTCATGTCTGGTCATGGAAATGGAAAATTTATCAAAATGGAGCACCGGGGCACGTATTACAACAAATTTCATATTTTTGTTGTAAAATTTTTATTTTTCAATTTTTGGAAAATAACGGGCATCCAGAAAATGAAGCAGGACACGACACTTGATCGAGCTTGAATTGTATGTTCGATCTTGTCGTTGCTGGTATTGGCTGAAGTGCACAATTTTTCACGAGCAGCAATTTTGACTAATGCGCATTTTACCCTTCCCACCACCCTCCTTCCCAAAGCTTGGGTATAGGTAATATAACATAACTTACGTACACATTGCTACAGCTACGACTAGGATGTGATGCCATTTATTGAAAACAAAGGTTACTGGATCGTATAGCTATCTCCCATACATACCCATTAGTGTCTTGTATGGAGACCCCTTCCATGGACGAACGGATAGTGTAGCGTTAGTAATAGGGTTCCGTTTGATACGCTTTCGGTACGAAACCCTAATAAAAAGTACAATATATTCCTTTTCGTCAACTCCTTTATAAGATCAATTACAAAGTTTGTTCAGTATTAGTCCCTGTCCCTTACTGTTATAACGGTCTGTGTTTCTATTCCATTCAATTCCTTGATTTGCAATAGTCTAGATATAAATCTCTAACAATCGATTATTCGAAATTATCATTGTTCAAAGAAACATCGACTTCGATTTCGATTGCGAATGGAATTTATCTTTCCTTTAAAAGAATTAGTACAATACAAGTATTGTAAGATGATTGCTTTACATCTTCATTGAAGTTGAAGTTTGAAAAACTGTTTCACTTAATTAGAATTCAATGCACACATTCATTCAGTCATTTTTTCTTTTTTTGTGGGGGAAGGAGGAAGGAACTCCAAAGAACCTCAAGGTTGCTGTTTGTTTAGTTAAGAATTTGGAAGTAAAGTGAGAGAGAATAGAATGGAGATGGAGATGGAGATGTGGTGGTTTGTGTTAAGGGAATTTTGTTGTTTTTTCTGTATCCTTTTGCTAACTTTTCAATTCCTAATTAGTGAAACGCTTGTGTTCATAAATATTAAAAAGGGTCCTGCAAAACACAATAATAGCAACAGCATAATAATATTGTAATAATAACAGCCAACAACAATGACAACTTTTGTTTTATTTTGTATTTGTTTTTGTTTTTGTTTCTTTTTTTTCCATATTAAACTTCAAGTTTATTTTGTTGTTTGTTTCTTGTGATATTTTCTCTGACTTATCAAAGAAGGAGGAACATTGGAGGAGGCATGATGATGATGATGATGATGATGATGATGATGATGATGATGATGATGATGATGATGATGATGATGATGATGATGATGAAGACGATGAAGACACATTGAAGACGACATTCTATGAATAATTAACTCAAATGTCGCGCAGTTTCCAATTCAAAATGTGCAACTCAACCCATCAAAACTCTCCCACTTTTGGGCGCTCTGGTTCACCCTTGAACATTTATTGTACATGACGCCATTTTGTTTTTGCTTTGCTTTTGAAGAGGAAAATATCTTCTTCATAACTCAACTTGAGAGCAGAAGAGATAGATAGATAGAGAGAGAGAGAGAAAGAGAGAGAGAGAGATAAAGGAATTTATGATTTTCTTTTCTTGTTGCTTTTGAATTTTTAATGTAATTTGTAGGATATTTTTATGTTGTTTTTATTGTTTTTATATAAAGAAAAAAATTAATTAAAAGTCGTGTATTTTGTTGTTGTTGTTAATTTCTCTTTCCAAACTTCATTTTGTTAGTGATATCAATCCACGCTTAAACCAGACCAACAAACCATTCTCTCTCTCTCTCTCTCTCTCTCATATGCTATTGTACTTAGCCTCCTCTCAACTTTGAGTACTTGATCTTCTTTTGAATGTCTTCATTGTTAATTCAATTTTGATTTGTTTTTTTTTTTATTATGTTTGTTGTTTTTCTACGGTTGATTGGAACCAATATTCATTTCTTGCTTGCTTACTTTCTTCATTCATTGCTCACTGCTCTGATTGTTCTTTGCTTCATTGCTTCGTAATCCTGGTGCCTGCCTGCCTGGCATCCTGTTGCCTTTTGCCAAGCAAATGATCTTTTGCTGTTGCTCTCTCTCTCTCTCTCTCTCTCTCTCTCTCTCTTTCTGTTTCTGTTTGAAGGAAAAGGTGCTCATGGCACGTTTCCGTTTTGACTTTGTCGTGCGTGACTTTTGTATCTTTTCAAAAGCGCAGCTTCTTATGATTCTCCTTCCCTTCCCTTCACCCAATCACATTTCCATTTCCATTTCCATTTCCATTCCCAATTCATCTGAATGCAGCTTAAGTTGGCTATTTCTATTGTCCTTTTGTTTGTTTGTATACTTTTTAAAATAAGCAAAACAAAAAAAAAAAAAAAAAAAAATTGAAAATAGAAAAGAAAAACAAATATCAATAATTTATTTTTATTTGAATATTCATAAGAATGAAATTACCTCAAGCATGTCTGCCTGCCTATTTTCCCCATCCGCCATCCGCCATCATCATCTCTTCTGTGCCTCGTCTCTCTTTGACTATCCTTCAGGCATCAGTTGGTCTGTCAGTCCTTTGTTTTCCTTCGGCTCACTTCAGTTTCAAGCTACCATGACATTCTGTTCTTGTTGTCTTTACTTTGTCACTTTGTTACATTTCTGCTTTACTCTTCTTCTTCTCTCAATTGGGGGACTCACTCATCTTTGTCCATTCATTCCTTCATTGTCATCGAACACTTCATTTATTTAAATTATAATTATTCCACTTGGGCACACTGACACGGTTTTCTCTTCAACTTCAATAATTTCATTCCATCTCCATTTCTCTCCACTCTCCTTATTTCTATTGATTCATTTTTTTGGGTCCTCCTTGTTCTACTACTAATAATAATTTCCATTTCCTTTTCCTCTTTCTTGGGGTCGTACATATTATTTTTTCAACAAATCAGTTACGTAATGAGGCCATCGATAGAGCAATTTGTTCAAAATGTCACGCTTCAATTTCATTTCAAAATTGAAAGAAACACACAAAATTTGAATAGGAAAAAAAATGAGGAAAGTATGTTCACGTATCTTTTCCGGTTTTACTGTGTTCATCATATGAAACAATTGAGCGTATTAATTTTCATTGGATTAGAGTGGATTGGATTGAATTCAATGGAATGTTGGACAAAAGCGTGTTAGTAAAGGCAATGAACCATTTGATTTTGAAAGATCAAATCAAAAAAAAAAAAAAAACATTGATTAAAGTTCATTAGTCAACACTATTTACTATGTCAGATCATCTGTCTGTCTGTCTGTCTACATTTGCCTTCTTTTTGGTTGAATCCATATTAATGTCTCAATTAAAATGACGCGACTGTTTAATTGTTTAATTTTAAGTAAAAATGTATTAAATGTTTTATGGAAATGATGTCTTTTTATTTTTATTTGCCAACACTGGCACTATTCACTCACTCACACATACTCAATTACACACTCCCTTACATATTACTACGTACTATACTCACTCAATGACACTTCATACTCTTACAATTTAATCCCACGCGACATGGAGCAGCCATCAGCATCAGCAAAGGCAACAAGCAACAACGACACCAATGAACCCATAAGTCAAATCAATGAAGGAATGGGAATGGAAATGTGAATGTGAATGTGAATAAAAAAAAAAAGTAGTATAAGAAATCGGTCTATATGCAGATGCAATGAATAACGGAACACAACATAACAGAACGGAAAGCAATGCCATCCCATACCATGCCATGCCTCCATGCCTTGCTCCATCATGTGATGCCTTGTGATGTGGATAAGAAAGACGACGCGCGTTGCTTTAACTTGAATTCATATAATTTTAATTTTCTAATTTTCTTTTTTGTTGTTGTTGTTGTTTTGTAGGAAACTTGCTACTTTTAGTTTTTCTAGGGATTAAGTCGGCTTAAGTCCGTTCATCTTAAGAAAATTTATAAAAAACTTTAAAAGAAAAGAAAAAAAAAAAACAGAACAAGAAAGGGAATTGTAAGACAAATGCACATGCAGAAGTGGTTCGCTTTAGATAGAAATATTGTACAAAAGTATAAAGTATAAAGAAAAGAGTGATGAAAGTCAAATGGAGAGCAGGAAGAGACTCTGTTGAACTAAGGGATTGAGAGAAGGAGGCGATCGATCTCCTGTTATAGTCTTGGAAAGGGTCTCAACTATATGCTAACCCAACGCCTCAAGAATTTCAGTTGGTTATCACGGAAAGCTGACGGTTAGATGAATCTCTGGGTCATATTTCAGTGCAATTAAAACATCAAAGTTAATATTTCCAATTCATTTTAATTCATAGTAAACAAATATCAAATACAATATTTCTAAACAGATCGAGGTCTCATTTAGTTTTATCATCCCAGGCCCCTGATAATCTTAGTTCGCCACTGTAAAACAAACATTGCACCAAGGAAAACTTAACTGCTTGTTGGAAAACAAAATCAAATCACCTTTCTGCTTCTTTGACTTGTAAAAAATTGTATCTCTGTCAGTCTCAGTCTCAGTCCATCACTAAACATATTCAAATGATGTGTTGTGCACTGTTTTATTTCTTATAAAAGAAAGTCAATGGGGCTCAAGGAAAAAGAAACAGTAGCAGCAGCAGCAGACGAAAACACACCAACGAAGAAAAAAAAAGAACCTGGAAATGTTACTCATATGTTTAAATATATATTGTATAGAGAATCTATGTGTATACAAGTATGTGTGTGTTTGTGTTGGTGCACGAAACATGGCCGGGATTAAGTTGGCTTAAGTTTCTTTCTGTTGCAGTTGGGTTTTATTTTTATTTTCATGACGTGTAGTTTATTTGCTTTTCTTATTTATATTTCTATTCTATTCTATTTTATTTTTTATTTTTTTTTTGAAATTCGAACATTTAAACATTAAAGAATGTGTGTGTGTGTGTGTATGTGTGTATAGAGTAAATGAGTGAAGTTCATAGTTCATAATTTAGTTTTAAAAGAAATAAAATAAAATATATTTTTTTAATCCAAAAAAAAAAGTCTAAGAACTTAGACCAAGAATTCCCTTTATAGTTTTCATTTTCATTTTGTGGTAATTTTCACTTTCATATTCACTTTTAATGTCCTTTTGTTATGTTGTCTCAATTCTTTTGAGTCTTTAGATTTTCCTTAAGAGAAAATTGCTTGGAAAGCTTTTCTATTTACATACAATTTAACAATAGAAACAAAGATATAGATACATAGATACATAGATACATATGTATGTACGTATGCCTTAAGTAACTTCATTAAATAGAACATAAATATAAGTATTTTTTGTTTTTTTTGTTTTGAGCAAATGGTAACCCTGATGAGTCAAAAAAAGGCACAGTTAACTTAAGGCAAAAACAAAAGAAAAACCCCATTAAACCAAAAGAGGAACAACAATGTTGAAGATATCCATAAAATGTTCAGATAAACATAAGTTCTATTTAAATCTACTTATTGTATGTATAACTGAGTATGCGTGTGTGTGTGTGTGTGTGTGTGTGTGTGTTTGCATGCATGTGTGAGTGTGTTTATGAAGCGAAAGTGCCTCGTATCTCTTACTTTCTTTCTTTCTGTTTCTATGTTAAATTGAGTCACTGATTTTAATAGTGAATTTGAATGGAGAATACAAGTAGAACGAACAAGTCCATGGCAAAAAGGATCCTGCACCCACCCCAGCATGTTGGGGGGTATTGTCCTTAATGTACGTTGTCTCATCTACATAACAATAAAATAAAAATAATGAAACAAAATACAAAGTGAATAACGACGAATAAACGAATGAATAAAGAAACGAACAAAGTAAATTAAGCGTTAACCTAATTTTATCTACATTTAATTTTATTTAATTTCATGACATAAAATATACAAAAAAAAAAAAAACAAAAGAATATAGAAAAATGAAAGTGAATGGAAAAGGACAAGGACAATTTAAGTCTATTGCCTAGAGAAGTAAATTTTTTGTTACAAAAAGAAAGGTAAATAAAAAATGGGAAAAGAAAAAGAATATTGAAAAAATATTGAAAGAAATATGGAATGAGGAAAATTTCCAAACATTTTAACACATCATAGACAAAGTCATAAAAAACTGATTTCCCAGCGATTTGTTGTTGAATAAAGTAAACTTCATCATATGTTGTAGAGTTTCTTACATCACCCCCATCCCCCATCATCCCCAATCCAACGGAAGGAAAAAGAATTGTTTGAATTGAAGTTTGAGCAATGTAAAACTGAGAAATGCAACGAGGCACGTTTGACTATGCAGAGTTTTGAGTTTTGAGCACATATTTCATAACTTTTTTAAGCTGCCTAAGATAAATGGCCACAAAATCCAGAAAACACAAATCGAAAGTTCTGAAAAAATTCCAAAAAAAAAAAAAAAAAAAACATAAAAAAAAAGCCGGGAAAACAATACAAACTAAAAATCAGAAATGGAGAAAGGGAAAAAGTAAAGACAACAAGAGGAAAAAATTGAGAAATAAAATAAAAATTGTTTGACTTGAAACTAAGAGAAATTTGGTATACCCTTTTATGGAAAGAAGTTAATCATACGCCCCTTAAAATCTTTTTGCATCTGATTATTCTCATTTTTTTTTTATAAACTAAAATGATAAAGAATAAAAGTAATGAGGGAATTTACTGTGATCTGGAACAAAGTTTGTTTCAATTTATTCAAAAAAATTAATTAGAAATCAGGGAATTCCAAAGGTAAATTTTTTTCCCCATTAGAACTACTTCCATTATTATTGGGATTAGTCTTCAATTATATTATAGGTTTCTGTCTGAATCTCTTGTTCTCTTATCAATTTATAGAGAGATCTAATAATCTTAATGAATTGTAGCAAACTTGATGAACCATTGAACCTTGTTTTAAGGAAGTTTAATATATTTTCTTGGATCAAAAGGTAGACACCATAATATAAATGATCAAATCTAAACAAATACCTTATAAATATCCATATGCCTATAACATTTCAGTGCAGCGCATAAGGCACCATACAAACAACAGGCAACCAATTTAATGGCAATTTTGAATAACTCGATTTGAGTTTTATTTCTGTATTTTCTTTTCTTGTTTTTTTTTTTTTGTTTTTTGGTTTTTTCTACTCGTTTAGGACTTTCGAAACAAGATTTATAAAGCAAATGTGTTAACTTGTACATCATTTAATGGAGTTACTCAACTCAACTCTACTCCACTATATCGTAGCATAGTTACAAGTATAGAAACATGGGAAACATGAGAAATATGAATATTTGGTAGACTTTGAGCTTGTTTACAAACGTCCCAAAACAGGCAAAAACAACAAGAACCAAAAAGAAAACTTCTAACAAAAATGGAAAAAGAGATAAGTAAATTTTAAATGGAAAAAGAAAAAAGTTTTTGTTTTATGGGAGTTTTGTGTTATTTATGTTTTGTAGGATCTATGAATTATTTATTTTAACTTTAATAAACATATTTAATGAACTTAAATTATATAAAAACTAGTAAAAAGTTTAGCTTCGATAAGAACGAAGACGTTTTTCCCTACGCTCTGTGACAGAGCGAGCATTCACAACTATTTAATTATTGATTTGACTCATGTTTAGGGTATAGTCAGTACACATAGAACATTTTAACACTGAGACCGAAATATTTGTATGGGAGCTTTACGATCCAGTAATCCTAGGGTCTTGAAATCTACACGTTTGTTCAGTATGAATCAGACACTAGAATAGTTCAAATTTCAGTTCGATAACACAAAAACAAAAAAGTTTTTCTAAGAAAAACTTAATATTGGGTTTGGGTTTGGGTTTGTATGGGAGCTTTATGATCCAATAACTCTAGGGTCTTGAAATTTACACATTTTATGAATATTGATAAGAAACTTAATGTATCAAAATTTTAGTTCAATAGGACAAAAAATAAAAAGTTTCGCTAACAAGGACATGAATTCAAATGGTTGGTTTGTATGTGAGGTACCTTCCATAGTGGTCCGATTCGGCTGGATCCGAGAAATGTACTGCGCTTTGAGAACTGATTGTACCCAAGTTTCAATTCGATAGGACATAAAACAAACAACTGATAGTGTCCAAGTTTTAGAAGGTTTTGTTCAATAGTTTATCCTGATATTTCTTTGTATTAGAGATGCTCGTCATTTGTGATTGAATGAGAGTAGAAGATTTCACTTAGACTTTCTAATTTTTCCAAGAATAAATTCATATGAAAGTACATACACAGTTTATCTACCAAAAAGAGAAAATCACATGAGAGCTGAGCATTCCAATTAGCCATCCTCTCCTCATAAATGACTTTGTCAATAACAAAAACAACTGCTAATGTCAAGTGTCGAAGTGACTAAAATATGCATTTGTATATTTTCGTGAATTTCAAACCGAATATAAACTAATCAGTTTCACATCTTCGTAAAGTTAAAACCGAACTTTAAACGATGCAAAAGCATTGCATTATCATTTGGCAAACGATCTCCTTTTTACTCTCTCATGCATGCTCTCATCTCACAAGTATCGGCAGATCGACTGATAGCTTTTTTTGTCAATCACCTCTCTCTCTCAACCATTTGGTAACGTGTGCATCATTTTAATGCGTAGTAATCCGTGAGTGAAAAATTAAAAATTAAAATTTCATGGTAAAAAGTTTATAAAAATTTGTAATTTTTGCAGAAATTTATCAATGAACATATAAAGTATCCTATGTCTATGTTTGTTTTAAAGAAAACATGTTATTTATTAACGAAATCAAGTGTTAAAAGTTTTCATATCACAAATTTTTCATATAACGGCTTATTAGTTTGGTTTAAAATGAATTCAAATGTGTGTATTTTGAGAGTAATTAAGTTAGTAGATTAAATTGAGCGAAGCGAAGAGAGAATGAGTGAGGTGTGAGTTAAATTGAGTACAGCTGGTTGCAACTAAGCACAATGATATCGGGAGATGTTGAGAGTAAAATTAAATTGTCTGATGGTGGTAGCAAGCACAGGAGATGGATAAAGTTGAATAAAAGAAAATTTAATAAACAAAAATATGATGGCTTTTTAGATCAAATAAGTGAACGAATACTGAATTGAATTGTTTGCTTTCCTTTGGATTTCAATATTCAATTCAAATCACAAACTAAAATTACATTAGAATTTTCCTTTTCATAGGAAAACTCGTACTCATTCATTCAAATGCTATGCTAAATATCAATTTATATACAAAAGGCGAAAAAAGAAAACAAACAACTGCCGATGGCTTAGCTACCAGACTAACTCAATAGAATCGCCATCATACCTTCAGTCAGTCCATCAGACTGGACCAAGGTAAGTGTTGGCATAGAGCTCAGCAGTAAATCGCTAGGATCTCTTTAATTTGCATCTAAATCGAAAGATTTTTTGTATTATTTCCCTGTTATTCTTTTGAAATACAATAAAAGATACAAAACAAAAATCCATTGGAATTGGTCAAGCAAAGGGTCAAGTAAAATACTTCAGATTTGCATAAAAGTAACTTTTTCAGAGAATAATTTTCTATTCCAAGTTGAGTTTTTAGAATGTTAGTTTCTTTTTCTAATTTGAATTGCATGAAATAATACAATATTTTCAATTTTTTTATTTGATTTTATATTAAAATTGTATATTTTATTGAAAGAAAGACCCTTCAAAGGACTGACATGCATGTTTTCATATTTTTCCAATCCTTTTTCACGCTTTAAAATTTTCATTAAGTTTTATTAAACACGCATAAATAAACTAACCCCACAAAATATTTCAAAATTATGATGATGATGATGTCCTTTTTGGCAAGGGTTCTTCGTTTCTCAATGGAACAGAAAATATTCGGCCTATCTGAAATCCTCCTCACTCATTCTTGTTCGCTCTTCTCTTTTGTGTTGGAGATTTTTACATGAGTTGCAAAATAAATTTATATTATGTTCATAAATTCATAGAGCGATGCTGCCACGTTGCAAGTCCTTTTTCTGTTTCCATTTTTCCGTTTTTTGTCCTTTATGGACAATACTCGAGAGAGATGTTTGTTTGCTTTGCTTTGCATTCGTTACGTGCTGGCTTCACTTGGACTTTGCCATCGCATTGGGGGCCCATTGTTCTGCTGGGCTATTCTTCAGTTACTTGCTTCTTTCTTGTTCCCATTTTACCATTCTCCTTGTTTGTTGGCTGTTTTTTCTTCTTCTTTTTTTTTATTATTTTCTTTTCATCTTGTGCCCATTTTTGAAATGCAAATTTCAGCGTACATGGCCGCATTGTTGTTGTCGTGTCGTCAACACTTGCAAAACCAAAAATAACAGCCAATCAAGCATGGCAGTCATACCATGTCCCCCATCCACCATGAAGGAGTTCTTGTCCAGCATTCTTCTCCCATGGTCATAGGCACATGGCACATAAATGCGGCAGCACTTGAAATCCTTTCATGATAGGCTTGCGCCATAACGTTTGCCTTCCATCGGTCGGTCCTGTTTGGTATTCAGTCTGTAACAGAGAAACAGAACAGTAAAACTTTCCCTCCTCCAGTTGCCTGCTTTCACTCATTCACTTTACACAATTCACACTCAACATGTAATAAAGCCATCACCTACCTACCCCCACCAATGTGTTCGAAATGACCAAACACCAGTATGTATAATGTATGGTTGTGCTGCTGTTGTTGCAAAAAAAAAAAAAACTCCCAAAAAAACACACGTAGCAATGAGAACAACAACAATTGACAGTAAGAGATGAGATTTCAATCAGCCACATTCGCTTTATAATGTTCACTACTAAAAACAAAATCATATGTATGTAGAGAATAGTAGGCTATACCAAGAACATATACATGCTCATATGAGAATAATTTACTCTACCAAAAATGAGGGTATGAGATTCTAAACAACCTCACTCGTATTCTAATTTAATCTGCTAAGAAACTACGAACAACAAGAACAAATCTGCTGAGGTCACGAAATCCGAATTTAGCATGGTAATTGCACATCTTCACGAAGTTAAAACCGAACTTGAACGATGCATCATTTCGCAAACGATCTACTTTTTACTCTCTTGAGCATGCTCTCATCTCCCGTTGGCGTTGGCTGATCGCTCTTTGTCAACCACCAGCTAGTCATTTGGTTTTGTGCTCGTCATTTTAGCGCGTAGTGATCTGTGTGTGAAATATTCAAAATTAAAATTTTATGGTAAAAAGTTTATAAAAATTAATAATTTTTGCAGAAATTTATCAATGAACACATAAAGTATACCAAGTCGATGTTTGTTTTAAAGAAAACATGTTATTTATTACCGAAATGAAGTGTTAAAAGTTTACATATGACAAATTTTCCATACAACGGCATTGTACCGTTATTTAGTTTCGTATAAAGTAAAGTCAAATGAGTGAGGTAGTGAGTGAATTGATTAAATTGAGCCAAAGAGGCAGCTAAACAAAGAGAACTCGTGAGAGAATGAGTGAAGAGTGAATTAAATTGAGTGAAGCAGGATGCAACTGAGCGTAGTGATATCGAGAGTAAAATTGACTGATGGTGATAGCAAAGAAAGCAAAGAAAAGAAAGTTGATCGAAAGAAATAATAATGAAAGGTAGTTTAATAAATAAATTAAATAAATTATTGAATTGTATGGAACTGTTCATTTTAAGGTGAGTACTTTTAATTTTAATTTTTATTCATATTTTTATTATTACAAACAATTACAATAAACTAATTTAACTTATATAAGAGTAGTGTACATCACGAGGCATAAAACTCAAACCAAAACTGCTTTGGACAGAAAAAAAAAATATATAATGTGAATGTGAACGTGTTCACTGCAATGTTGTGCACAACGTTTACTCTTCCCAGAAACCTTGCATATCAGACCAATCTTGTTTACCCACTTGGCACACACAAACACACACACACATACACATAGAGAGATACAGCATTGTTACATTGCAACATGGACGACGACAGCATTTATAAATTATGCTGGCCATGTAAACTGCCATTTTGAATATGAAATTTGATGCTTTTTTAAGCTGGTTTGCTACTATTTGGATCCCAAAGTTACTACCCAACAAACAAACAACTACATACATAACTTTTTCCCTACTTTGCCAGCTTTACAATTTGGTCTCTTGCATACAAAATTGTATCTATGGATGGAGGATGCATTCTGTTATTTGTTATTGACTTATGCAACATTTTATGTTGCCACAATTGTTTTTTGTTTTGTGCTTGAAGTTGCATTCCTCTCATATTTTAATTAAGTGCCGCCGGTGCACTTTCTAATTTAAGTCAATTTATTCCTATTATTTTCATTTATTTAACATTTGACAGTCTTGGGGGGGCAATACATTTTTATTTGTATCAAAAGATGCTTTATCAAGTAATGAAGTTGTTAGCAGTAGAAAGTCTCTGGGTAAAATATTATTAACATAAATCGAACTTAGAGTGAATGAACATAAATGGCTTAATAGGATACAAAGTTCATTAAGTGTTTGTTTTTTTATTTTTTTTTTAAGAGGTTTTTGGAGAGTTATGAATGAGTCAATAGGTACTCATGTCAACACCATCGACACGCGATGGGAACGTTGCGAAGGCTATCAATATTTCCCATTCCTGGGTGAACTTATTGAAGCTTATAACAAAGTGCATGAAGTTATTAACACCTAATAGCATTGATACCTTGTTGAATGAAAGATCCTAGGTATATTTCCCTTCTATTAGATCATTAATTTGCTATTAAGCAGAGTCCAGTGGGGGTTCATATTAAAAACCTTCATATTCAGTTTACTAAGCCTGCTAATATTCTAGATGAGACTTCTATTGAGCTTTGACCATTTCAGAGAGTAAAGGGTAAATATTAAATTTAATTTTTAAACATGATGTTTTTAGTAAAGAATAATTGGTAGAAAATAATAAAAATTTCTTGAAGTATTAAACACTTTGCATCTCAGAATATTATACATGCCAATATCTTTCTATCATCTGACTTTTTTATATGCCGAAAACTAATGAAAACGCAATAAGTAAACACACATGGAATATCATCAGTAGACACAATAAAAAATCAAGTGACTTAGTTTATCTGTCTGTGTGTGTGTGTGTGTGTGTGTGTGTGTGTGTGTGTTGTCATTTAGTGTATAGTAAACGATAGTGAAAAGAGAAAACAACAAGTAAAAGAGATGAAGAAAATGAGAGAAGAAGACGAGATTTGCAAACACAAGAAAGAGAAAAAGGTCAAAAAATCAATCGTCCACGCAACTAATTCATTTAAATCTAACAAAATCTAAGAAAATCCCTGGCAACGACCTTCGGGATTTTGAGATTTTACGAATGTCAACCGACGGACGACAACGAAGCAACCAACAACCAACAACCATCTCAAAGCGGACAAATAAAGCCACTGAACAACTGAGCAATGAAGAGAAGTGTTGGAAAACGTTAAACAGACTGTTGATGATGGGCAATGGAATTTTGGGGCAATAAGTAGTAGAAGTAGTCAGTAAAGGCAAAAGGAAATGGAGAACTAACCCGTATGCGAAATCAGCGGAAGAACTAAAAGCAAAAAAAAAAAAAAAAAAGAAACTCAAAGAAAGATGACAGAAAGAGACAAAATGTATAAAAGATAAATGGAAAGATAGAATGAAAAACAATGTTAGAGAAAATGGAGAAGAGCTTTACTAAGTTTTTGGTAAAATACAATAGTTGGCAACACCACATTAAATAATGCTATACACCATACTATACACACACACACACACATCCTTGTACATGTGAATGGTATTGTACTTATATTGTTCTATGTGTGCAAAGAACTTTAGCTATTTGAAACTAATATGTTGACAATATCCAATGTTGCCCAGAGCACAACGTCGTCGTCGTCGTCGTCGTCGTCATCTACGTGTGGTTAAGTCACATTTGATCCCATATTGAAGGTTCTGTATGGCTTCATCATCAATCCCCCTGGTCCTGGTCTTTGCTTTAAATAACAAATTTGAACACGCACATATAGATACATATCTCTGTATGTGTGGGTGTGTGTGTAGCAAGTCATAAAAAGTGGATTTTAATACTTAAGTTGTAGTATAAACATACACAGCATACACACTAATACTTGCGTCTATACTACAAAAAACATACATACACAAGGCAACAACATACTCGTACATATAAAGCCTGAATCCTGAAGCTGAGCTGACAATTTCATTTCAGATTGACTACCCAAACACAATCCAAACAAAATATATCTCCCTCTCTCTTCACTCTCCTGTCAATTTTGGATTCATATTTATTGTTGCATTTTGTATTTTTTTTTTTTTTAAATATATTTTTAATAAATAAAATTCAATTTCATTCCTTTTCACTTGAACGATTGAATGAATGAAAACAAATCGAAATCCCCAATACAAAAGTCAGGAACAATCAAAACAGATTAAAATATGATTTGACAGCTACAAAAATACAATATTGAAACATTGCAAGATACTACAAATTGTTGATGCCACTGCTGCATGAATTTGTATATCTGACAAACGCATTTCGATTCGATTGCATTGTACATGTATGTATGTAGAATACAATAACTGCAACGTTTTACCATCAACATGACAACATGATTTCAATTGAAATACGTACAATTTTCCACTTGATTTCATTTCATTTGGAATTGAGGAAAAAACTCTTTGCCTTACATATTTTAATAGATGCGAAACAATGTATGTACATACATATATCTATAACGAATATCTGAAATGCATATGCATATCTGATATTGCATTGCTGACTATTATCTGGTATCTGCGACTTCTGGCATCATTCACTTTTATGGCTTATAACAACAGAAGAAGAGAAAAGAAAATTCATATTAAATATTGAAAAGGAAATTTCCTTTGTTTTTATTTTAACACTTTCATCATGTTACATAGATACAACAAAGTATATACTCCTATGTGTAGATACATGTTGTACAATAGACACTCATGTGTTGTTAATCTAATCTTGTGCATTGACAATCGAATAATTTGTGGTAATTCAAAATAATTAACGCATAATAACTACAAACATATATGTGGATTCACTCAACAAGAAATAATAATAACAACAACAACAACATGAGATACTTAATACAAAATCCAATTGAAATGTTGTGTGTGTGTGTGTGTGTGTGTGTGTGTGATTTGTAACTAACCAACCAAAAAGCAAATTTAGCTTAATTAGAAACCAAACATGGCTAATCTGAAAATGAACAAAAACAATAATTATTAAATTATCATCATCATCATTTTTGTCCATGAGTTTTCGGTCCTGTGTGTTTCGTTTCCTAGAACTATAGTAATTTCTATAAATCGCAAATGAACAGATATATTGCGGTTAAAGGTTTATTGAATTTAAATTTAAAGGCGCATAGTGACAATTTCACAGTTGAGATATGATAAAATAGTGATTTGAAAAACGTTGTTTTATCGTCATATATTGCTTACGAATGGTTTTGATTAGGATAAGAAGAGTGGTCCGGGGAACGAAGAATTTTTTCTAATTTTATTTTTCCTTGCTAAGAACTTTAGATTCATCTTTCCTTGAATCAATTGAAACGACAGAATCGCTCATATGTGTATAGTCAATGAAAGAATCGTAATTACCGTCAGAATTTTTTTTCTTTCTCTGGCTCTTTGAGATCTATATATATACAATATATAGATCCTTTCATGACTAAGAGGACTTCCACGTTTAACAGATAATTTTCTATTTTTTTTCCAAAGAATTCCTTGATCTTGCATTAGACAACTTGATTTCTATTCATTTCCAATATTTCAACGACTTCTTGGTATAATTGTTTTAAAAAAGTTTAATGTTGCCCGAAATTTGTTCAAACAAACTCAGCTCAGCACTTGAAATATTACTTTAGGAAAAAACATATATTATTTTTTGAAAACTTGTTTGATATGATTATTAAGAATAAATATGTGGAATTATTGATCTTCACCAATTCGAAACGATAAAGAATTAAAACAAACAAAAAGAGTTGTTTGATAAAGGCGACTTGATTAATTTTAAAGTATCCAAACAAATGGAAGTCCGATAGGGCGAGGTCGGGCTGTAGGGGAGATGTGAAAGGATCTCCCAACCCAGTTTTTGAAGTGGTTTCTTTGTGGGCGTCCGAAAGTATTCTTGGAGCCCATCTTGCACAAGTTTTCTTGTACTGCAGCTTTTTCTAAATAATGTTGTGGACAGTTCCAACATCCGCATGCATTTCTTTAGCTATCAGTTTACCAGTTATACGCCTGTTGCCTTGAATTAACGCGTTAATGCGAGCTTCGAGGGATGAAGTTTCAATTTCAACCGGTCATCCACTTCGTTGCTCGTCATAGACCCTTATACGGCTCTTTCAAACTGTTCTACCCATTTGTAAACGTTCGAACGGTTCAAACAATTATTCCCGTACACATTGAAAATTCTTTCTTGGATTTCGCTATCTTTGATGCCCTCTGCATCTAAGAAGCTAATCACTGTGCGGACTCGCTATTCTTAAGTGAAGACATTTGAGAATTGAGGATGGTTATTAAAGACTCTCGAACACCAGATAAGTACAATGATGTCAATTTGATGTACTTAAACTATTGTATTGATTAAGCAAAGCTTTCCCGAGTCTCGTTACTTATTGAACGAGCATCGTACAAAAGTATAAACCTTACGCGATAAATTCTGTAAATGACAGTGAAAACCGTATCAAAAACCATTGCGTGGTTTAGAAGTTCTGCGTATCAGACAGGAATGTTGACTTTGCTTTATATTTACTATATATAAATTGAAAGAACCAACTTCTAGTTGACTACTGTAGTTTAGAATACATTTTTTACTACATATATTGAAGCCAGCCGCGGTCCTTTTACATATGTATGTGTTATGAATAATTGTACCCCAATTTTCGGTCAGTTTTTCTCTCAAAATAACCTCAATTGTGTCGATAATTTTAATTTTATAATTTAATTTTTTAAATTTTTTTTGGTTAACGCAGTCTCAGAGAAAATAGTCTTGAGTTGATAAAGCGCACAATCTCGATGGCTTATTGACACCAAAATTTCGATTCAACTTTTTCTTTCGCTGGAAGTATAACCATTTATAACACACAAGTCGAAACAAGAACCATCGCGCAGCTACCTCAATAATAGGACTTTTACAGTGGTTCTGGATGGTGTGGAGTCTAGCATCAAGGCTATTCGCGCAGGTGTCCCCCAGGGTAGCGTTCTGGGGCCGACACTCTATACCCTGTTCACGCATGACATGCCCAATAGCTTAAAGCTACCGCTAGAAGATTCTGATGATTTTATCATCGCCACGTTTGCAGATGATGGCCATCCTCTCCAGAAACAGGTGCATATATGAAGCCACGGACAATCTGCAACAATATCTGTACAGTTTTGAAGCCTGGACAAAAAGATGGAACATTGGCATTAATGAAAAGAAATGTGCCAATGTGACGTACGCCTTACGGCCGGATGTTTGTCCGGGCGTCTTTATTGGCAATCAGTTGCTGGAGCATCACTCGGGATATAAATACCTTGGTGTATATTTGGATAGGCGGCTAACGTTTAAAACCCATATCTCAAATATAACGAAGTCGCTCGGGCAGAGAATTAGGAAATTGTATTGGCTCCTAAACAGTCGCAATAAATTGTCACTAAGAAATAAGGTACACATCTACAAAGCAATAATTGCTCCTGCTTGGCGTTATGGCTTACAGGTGTACGGCATAGCAGCAAAAACAAATATATCGAACTATTTATCAATGATGATTCTATCCAAATAGAAAAACATTCAGTTTATGCAAATTCAACTTGGGAAAAAAAAAATAATTGTCTGTTAAGTGACAAACTAATAAAATTGTAATAAAACAAATTAAAATTTTATCACTTATCATTTCTTGAAATTGTCTTTAATTATAAAAGTTCTCCTTAAACTATCATTGGATTCCATCACCATCACCATTACTAACACCATCACCACCAACATCAAACTCTTAAACCCTTTTGCAAATCTAATAAATGCCTCATATGGCAATTGTGGCTTTTCGATGCTGCTGGTCGCTGCTAATCAAAGCAGCGGAAGATTTATGTTAATTATTTTATGCAATTGCATTTGTAAGTACTTATGTTTGTTGAAATGTATCTAGATATGTACACATGCTCATACCTTTGTTGTGATGATATTAGTAGATGCAGATGTGCAACAGCGTAAATGACTAAATTCTCATTAGTCGCATTAGTTGCAAATGCAACGCACTCACTCCTAAGCTTATCTGTAATACTCGTATATGTACGTACATATTGTATACTTATATGCAATTGTATCTAATGTTCCATCTGTAAATTTTGTATCACAAACATACTTGTATTGTAAGTATACGCAGGTGTGTACAACTAAATCGCGCCAAAACCGCGTCTAAATTCAATAATAATAATTGATTGCTTATTACAAGAACATAAACAATAACAACAACAACAACAACAATAATAATAATACAAATTCACATTTCATTCGATTTCAACCACCCACCCATCTTTGCTTTACCCCTTCCCTTTCTCCATTTAGATGTGTTTGGGTGTGATGTGTTGTTGTACAATAGTAGTTTTGTATGCCACGCGCTAATATTTGCGCATTACTTGCGGCGCTTTTGGGCAGCGGCTTCATGTCATCTTAGTTGACTAAGTCCTTTTTGTGCATTACGATACATTGCACCTGTGGTGTTTGTTATCCCTCATATCCAGATATTTAGATATGTACTTTAATAGTATATCTTTTGGTGTGCCAGGCGCTTGTGTTTTTGTTATTTTGTTGTTGCATTAAATTTTAATATTTTCATTTTGAAACGCACACAAAACAAAATATTTTAATTATTAACTTCATAATTATGCAAAATCACGAATTACATTAAAATCACTTTGATATTCTGCTTTAGTTTACAAAATGTATCTTTCCACAATACTTATGGTATCTGTTTATGTATCTATTGTAAATGTAGGTTGGATTTTTGTTATTAGTAACTCATTTAGTTTATTTACAAATGCAATTCTGTTGTTATTATTATTATTATTATTATTTTATAATATTTTATTTTTTTATTGCAGTTCAAAATAATAATTTCGACATTTTGAATGTTAATTAATTAAATTTCTGTACATACAATATTAGTTTTGAATCAGGAAATATTGTATCAAGTGAAGAAGAAAGAGTTTTGTAATAGGAAATTGAATTGAATTCAAATGTAAAGACTAAATACATTCAACCGCAGAAAGTCAATCAAATGAGAAGCACTTAAAATTTGAAATATTGTATTAGATAAACATAAACAGCGACACCAATGAACATTGTTCTATTCTTCCATTAGATTTGGTTAAAGAAGAGCAGGAGATATTAACCTCACCACTATATTCTCAGTTGAACCAATTGTAATAAACCTACAAACCACAGTTGTTTTGAGAGTTTGTTGTTTATCATCAAAGAGTGTTTATACTTATAACTGAAGAATTAAAGACAATGATGAGAAATGTAAGCAAGTTCAATTTAAACCATTCCTCAAACACAGAAGGTAACTTATCTTGGTGTTCACCTGGTGGAAACATATATTTAGAAGCTGAAGAGACAAGAGTCTTCACTGGCTAATTAATCCTCAATCTGGTCTGAGACTTTAGTTCAAGGTACATATATGTTAACAATGATATTAAACCAATTTGGAACTATGGGGCACTACAAACGCGATTAATATCGAAATTATACAAAGAGCTCAATCCAAGATCCTTTGAACAATCTCAGGTGCTCTATGTTATATCATGAAAGAAGATATCCACAAAAATCTGAAAGTATTGCTAGTAAAAGAAGAACGTTCTAAGCGTAAATGTAATTATATGGAAAAATTTGCTCAAGGCGTTAATCCATTAGCCAAAGCTCTTGTCCGAACAAGAAATTCACCTGCGTCATAACAATCGACCAGTCTTGATTAAAGGACAGTAGGGATATACCATATACAGTGGTGGAATATATATATATATAGACTGGCTCGTTGGCTCAGAGGTTAGTGCGCTGGCTGACATCCCAAGAGTCGCGGGTTCGTTCCCGCTCAAGGCAAGTCTGGTTCTGCACTTTTCTAATTTCCTCCTTTCCTTCTTAACTTTCCCCTGAGCTGAAGGCCTCTGTCGCTATTGCTCATAATAAATACTAGGTTATAATTTATAATTATAATCTTAGTTTCTAATAAATAAATATATATATATATATATATATATATATATCTGCAATTTCTGATGGTTCTAAGTTATAATTGTCTAAATACCAATATCTAGTTTATATTGGTTAGTACAACAGTCATTTTGACTGGATTTGGATTCTATGCAGATGTTTAATTACTATTTAAGAAACATAATCTATGTGGTATATTTATAAGTGCGAATTTTTTGGCATGAATCATTACATTTCTCTTACATACATCTATTGTTTCAATCCTATTTTGTTGTGATCAATCATAGGGCTAAAGTGTGAATTTCAGTTTGGTGGGGAATCAAGACAGCCCACAGAAACATTCCGGATTTTGGATTGAAAATTAATGGATCCGAAGATCCTGAAAAGGAAATGTTGAAATATATTGATTATTATTCCAGCACGCTACCCGAGAGAAAACTTTCCATAGTAAGCGCTCTATTAGATTTTTGAAGCCTCCGCTTCTCCAATGGGCCCAAATTATCGCTTGGATTGAGGTCTAGACTATGATTGTAACGGAACATCGCCTTCACATCCTCAAGAAATCGCACCTCCTCCTCCGCATCCGCCTCCGCATGTTTTTAACGGAATTTTAGCAGAGGTATTTCAATTTTTACATTGCGTGCGACGCCATATTTCTCACTTAACAAAAGCTAAATACGCAAAAGAAGACAAAGAAAAACGTCAGCATAGATAGACAGCAGCTCAATCGAATAACCGAAAAATGGCACTATAAATTTTTGATATAGGCGCTAGACATCTGTTAGAATCAGCCAAATCGGCTAACATACAAAACCTAATCTGGTACGGAACCCTCCGTGTACGAGTCTGACTCGAACTTGGCCCATTTTATTTTTGGATGCTAAGTATCCCGATTCTCTTATATCCGCAATTATAAGTATCATCACCTGGGATTTGAAAATATGCTAGTCATGATGCTTTAGCATCCTCTCACCAGAAATATTAATTCTTAACTCATTCAAATGATGTACTTCCAATCATCTGCGTTCCAGTTTCGCTAGTTTAGAGGCACTAAAAGAACCATGCCTAGTTTATTTTTAAATTCCAGTCAGCTAAAAATGAAAATCATATTATATAAATAATGAAACTGATATCTCAGAAAAACTTGTCAATTCAAACTTTTCGTTTACTTCAAGATATTCATCTGTATAATTCATAATTTCTATTGAGAATAAATAAATTTTTCGGTCTCTTCAAAAACAAAAAATTGAAAAAAGAATTTCTAAAAAACAAAATTTTTATTGAAACTGCGTTTTTGCATAAATAATTTGATACACGTTATCATTCATATTAAAAACAGTTCATATATAAAAGAAATCGAATAATTTGTAAACTAAAAAACAAACAAACGAACATCATGGTTTTACCTTTGCTTATATTGGTTCTTCAATTGTTTCATGTCGATGATCTCTTTGCCATGACAACTGAACAGAATATCGATGTGGCGGTGGTGGATGGCATGTCGAATATAAAAAGCGGAAGTGGACAATGCAATCCAACATATCCTTTGCATGCAGATGTCAGAATCGTATATTGTCCCATTGGTTGCACTCTTCATGATAATGGCACTTGTGTTCCAGAAAAATGCATGGAAAATTGGTTTGTGTGGTTACAGAAATCGAATTCTTGGGCTTGCTACTATCATTGGCTAATGATTTCCCTGACTTTGATGATGATTTTTGTTATGATTTCAATTATTATCTATCGAATATTTAAGTCGATGAAGAAGGCCAAAAAAGCGCGTCAAACACGAAGTTACCGTCGTTTACATAACAAGCCAAAGAAGATGATGAGTGTGAGTTATGTTTAATTATGGATGATAAGCAAGAGAATGGAAAGTTTCAAAGGAATGCAGAAAGAATGAGTGATCAACAAACAATAAAGAGGATTTCAAGAAGTGTGTGTTTGTGTGTGTGTGTGTGTGTGTGTTGATAACAGAAATTCATCAAATCCTTTTGGCAAATCCTAACACTTTTAACGGAAGCACAAAAAATGAAAAGAAACAAACACTATGTGGACGGAAAATAATAAAAAATCCTTTCAACTTTTATCTATCATTTTGTGTTTTTATTCATATAAAATACATACATATGTAATGTTGTTGCTGTTGTTTGTGAAATCCTTGCTTGCCTTCATTTCATTTTTTTCTTTTTGTTTTTATTTTTTTTTGTTTTTTTTTGTTTTATTGCATTTCAAGTTGAGCACAAAGCTTGGCGCTTAGTTTAGCTTTTTGAAAAATCGCGAAGCGTTGTACGCTTACTGTGAAAATATTTATTCATAACGAAAATGGGGAGAAAATAAAAGAAAAAATATACATAAATACATACATATATTGTTTAGTCATGCAGTAAACTATATACAACAACAATAACATGAGGAATAAAGCAAAAGAAAACAAGATGGCGGATGGAAACGTTTTGAAAGCTTTGCGTGCTAAATGCGAAATCGATTGGAAAACAATTTCCAATTTTTAAAAAGAATTATCGCCACCATATTCGCGCATGCTGAACTAAATCACACATAAGTAACCTTTAAATCTGTTCTGAGATACACTGCCAAATACACACAGATGAATGAAGAATACACATCCTCGTACATTCTCACAAGTCTACATACTCGTTTGGTTGGATATGTGTATGTATATAAACATTTATATTATATAAGAATATAAAAGCATTTGTGCCATTTCAATCTCTTTTACTGCTGATGCTTTCTTTGCACAATGGAAACCACAAAATTTTATAAAGTAAAGTACTAGTTAGTAGTTTATCCTTCTTCTTCTCCCTGTTTCCATTCTTCTCATTCACTTTGATTATTGTATAAGGTGCAATGCATGCATGGCGTATGCGTAAGAATGGCAAAAAACGGGTTATTGTACTTTTGACTTTTGTGTGTCTTGTTTGCCTTTGTATTCATCTTTCTTTTGTCATTATTTTTTTTTTCAGTATTTTTATCCTTTTATGTATTGTACATACGTACGCACCTTGAAGCTTTTCTATCTACTTAACTCGTTACCAAACGACCAAACTTAACCAACCAAGGGAAAACAAACAGCTAACCCAATCAACCCCAACCCATCCATTTTTATACCCACTAACTCCTCGGTGCTTCTTTCTGATTTTCTACATCTTCACTTTTTCTTTTATGATTATGTTCACTTTGTTGTTTTTGTGTTATTGTTTCATTTTGTTGTCATCGCTATTATCACTGAACTGAACTGACTTTCTTTTCGATTGCCGTCTTCGTGTTAAAAGTATTTTCTAATCAAGTTGGCACTTCTACTACTATACTTATAACAACAGTCCCGAACCTCAGTTCGGTTCAGTTCAGTTCAGTTTGGTTCGATTCGATTCGATTCAATGCGATTTGATTTTTCTTTTGACTTTTTCGCCTTTAGTTTAGTTTGGCTTCTGGGAATGTAAAGGAAAAAAGGTGCCAAATTGTAATTTACATGGATTTCATTGAGATACCTAAAGAATTGAATTGGAAGCCAGCGCAAAGCTACCGCTAATGTATTGTAGATTATGTTAAATCCTTATTTTTATCCTGCCTAAAGACACTCACATGATTGCGTAGTCAAAGGAAACAGAAATAAAAATAATAAAAAGGACATATGTGTCTGTGTATAAAAGAGAAAGTGTGTGTGTGTGTGTGTGTGTGTGTGTTTGAGCTTGTAAACATTAATGTGCGAATATGTGTGGGTGGCTAGGGAAAAAGAAACAGAGGCAAGTTTTTGTTTTTTTTTTGTTTTAAATTGGATATTTATAGTATATGATGTTATTCTTCTACCACTAAGAACTTGTCCTTGCCTTGTTATAATAAGAACTTGACCTTAATGGCCTCAATGGCAAAGTTTGTATGAATGGTTAAGAAAGGTGTTGAGTTCTCCACAATAAGTAGGAAAAACACATTTAAAACTGAAATCAGAGAGTCTAAATATCTTCTATAAAGTGTCAACGTGGTGGCTCAAGGCATGAGAAGGCCGGGCAATCGCCTGGTACGTTTCATGCGCTGTCTGCTCCTTAACCGTAGAGAGCCAAAGTGTAGTTTTGTAAGCTTCTGGATTGGAGTTGCATCGGTCAGTGGGGTCTCACCATGCAATTGTTCCTGGTTCATGTCTCTTTGCGCATTTGAGTTCCCAACATACCATAGTTTTTGGTGTATATCTTCTAAAGATCCTAGCAGATCGTAGGTCGGGAGAATGCACGATTCACCAGACAAAACAGTCTCATATGATGCTTACATACAAAAATCATCACCAACTTTCACTGGCTCTATTTTCAACCCTTGCAGAACCAGCAATCGAGTCATTACTTCAACTTAATCAATTTAAAGAGGTTGCATACTGACATATTAATCAAATAACCAGTAAATAAAACGAATCATGCTTGTTTTCTCGGTTTGAGTCTCCGAATTCTTTGAACTCTCATTTATTTTAGAGATGAAAAACTACCTTGTAGTTGACTATTTAAAACAAATAAGACAAAGTCACTATAAAAAAATTTAAGTAGTGTGCCTCACCCTACCCTCATAAGCACAATATGGAAGTGAAACTTCTTTAGCGAAAGAAGGTAAATCCAAAAATTAGAAAATGAAATGTGACGAAAATCAAAATGCGATGATGCTTCAGAGACAATGCGCATTGTCTTCATCGTAGAGAATAAATGCTCTTATGAGTAAGAGAGAGATAAAAAAATGCTTTACTGATTGTGTTTACTTTACGAAAGAACGTACGAGCAAGTGGCCGAATGACAAAAAAATAAAATATCTCTTTTGTATTGAAACAATATAACACTACAATATTCTGTATTATTGCTTGACCATCTTTAGAAGTTTCACTACCATATTGTATTTGCCTAAATAGCTCCAATATAATAATAACATCGTCAAATTTTGATTTTCGTCACATTTCATTTTCATATGTTTTGGATTTACTCCTCTTCGCTAAAGAAGTTTCACTTCAAAACAAAAATTCTCTTTATAATACAGTAATTCCAAGAACAATAAATGAATTACATACATAACACTCACGAATAATTCACAAAACAAAGGAAAATATTTTAACAAAAGTCAGTAGGACGTAACATTGTGGCAGCCATACATAACTAGAGGAGATCCTAATAACAAACATAGGAAGGACATCGTCACACACTTGATGGTGAATACAATTTTCATTTTATTTAAACCAAATAGAACTCAAAACAAATACAATATAAAGAAGAAAAAGAAAGAAAAAAATAGATACTCGTATCTAGTAAGTAAGAAGTATCTACTCACATACTATATGTACAATAATATGCGGTGTATAAGTAAAGAAGGTGTGAGCGAACAATGGGTAACAACAAAAGGTTAACTGAACAAACTGAATGAAGTTGACTCGTTGGAAGTTGGAGTTGGAGAATGAGAATGAATTAGGGCTGATGGACAGAAATGGAAGGCGTGTAACAAACGAAAAGGCAAACGAGCAAACAAAAGAAAAAGCAATGAACAAACAGATGCTTGGAATTGGGTTGGGGTTAGAGAGCCAACTGTAAGTAGTGCAAAGGAACAAAAAGCTTAGGGTGTTTAGATATACAACAATAAAGGGGAAGGAGGCGGTTGAGGAGGAGGAAAAACAGTGGGAGAGACGTGACATATTTTATTTGTATAATGACAATACGCCACACTCACACACACATACACACAACAAACAAACACAGATACACAAATACTCAGACAGTGACATAATCATAAAGATACAAATACATTTACGCAACAAAACGTTACAAGGGACTTGAAACCGAAAAAGGCAAAAAGGAGCAACGAAGCGAAAGAAATACACAGTCACACTCACACTCACACAGAGTTCAAGTAAAATAAGTGCAAAGGATAATGCGAATTGAAATGACAAAACCCAAAATAATCATTGCGAACTGGTGTACAATGTACTCGTCGTTGGCTTAGTGGGTGTGTTTTTCTAACTGTATTTAGATCTGTGTATGGTGGGGGTATCTACCATACTTACTACGAATAAGTATGTATGTACAAAATATATATTGTATAAATCTGATTGTCTTTTTGTGTGTGTGTGGATGTTTTTGTTAAAATGTATCTCTAGTTGAGCTGTGTGAGGGTTGTTGCGTTTAACTGTTATAGTGTCATCTAAACAGGTTCTTTGTTGCTTATGCAAAGTTAGCTTTTCATATAATTTTCTTTTCTTCATTCACTTTGAGTCCTGGAAAAGAATTTTCCTACAAATTTTCTAAAAACAATGCATAAAGAACATAAAACGAGGACATTTTCTAAAACACATTTTTAATGTTTACAATTTATGCCTTTTAAGTAAATTAAAATTGTGTTCACTTTGTGACCAAATACAATTTCACTCATTCCTCATTCACTCACTCACTCACTCTCTTTCTTCCTTCCTTTCTTTCTGTATACTTACTCATATAAACATGACTGACAATAATGTCGAATTTTATTTTGCGATTATGCCATTTTTTATTGCAATTTCTTTATTTGCTGCTGCCGGTTTAGAAGAAAAGATACACAGGATGCCATCATAGGACAATCGGGATTCGAGTCGTAAAATATTTTTATGTATTTTTTATTTACCAACAGAGTTTATATAATTCGTTCCTTGTGTCTGGGGCCAATGCATATATGACCTCAATATTGAGCCAATAGTCCCTCGGTCGGTTATTCTAAGACATTGTCGTAACATGGTTTTAATGGACCCAATTTTATTTGTCCCATCATACACACACACAAACACATTTATTCACTTCGACCTACACGAGAAAACCCCATTAAAAAGCCATAAGAAAGCATTTGGTTGGTAACCTTAGAATGCAGCGGCAGCATAACATTGAGCGAGCGAGCGATCCGTTGTTTACTCACAATTTGGTCTCTGGTCTCACCTACTAATTCTATTGTTGTAGTTGTTGCTACTGCTGCTGTTTAATATTAGAATTGTTATTGTTGTTTTGGTCATAAACTTTTTGTTTTTGATTACAATTTCCTTGCCATACTAGCTCGCCTCTGCTTCGTCTGACATTTTGTTTCTCCTCTGTTTTCTGCGCTGATTTGGTTGGTTTTTATGATTTTTAGGTCAGAAATTTGCCATCTAATAAAAGTGGCCAAGTAAATTCATATAAAATGGCCAACAGCGTTGAACTTCTCTACTGCTTGCTATTGTTTTATGTCCTTGTTCACATTTTTCGACTATAAAAAAGAAGGACATATATGGCCCTTGCCGCCATTCGCTTTAATTCATGTGCTTTTATTCATTTTAATATTGAGTCTCTTTTTGTTTTCTCTTTTTAACCTTATTTTGGCCCGTTTTTCTCATTTGGTCCTAAATACAATAAGCCATAAATTCATTTATTGTCTTTTTATGTAATAAGAGTTAATGGTAAAACATCAGGAGGAGGTCGTCGGTCATCATTTGGTCTTCATTGTTTATCCAACATAAAAATTATTTAAAATTTCATAATTTTATTGTGGTGGCCTAAACAAATTTTTGATTTATATTCAAGAAATTGTCTTGAATTTAATTAAAGACGTTTCTAATTTGATATCAAAAGTTAAGATCTAAGACAAAAGGTTATTTCAAAAATTAAGATATTGAAATCAGTCAAACATTGTTACTAATTTTTAAACACCTTTTATTCAATTTGATTTTATAACATTCTTAAATTCATTTAAAAGCTTAAAGAAATGTTAAATTGAAAGCAAAATGGGTCATGTTAAATTCAAAAATTTAGTTCAAAATCTCGAGTAAAACTGAGGAATTAATATTTGGTATTTTGATAAAATAAAGACAGGCAAACATTCTTAAGAGTTTTAATCACTTTTAAGAAGATTCTCTGTACAATGAATATACTTACTTGTATACTGTTGACATGCCAGTAGGAAATAATATTAAGCTTGCAAAATATTCAGAGGACACAGCGTTAAATGCATCGAATGAAAAATTGTGAATGCAGCATAGAACCTTCAAAATCTACTTTTAATAGCAGAAAAATAGCTGAAACAATGGAAGTTGTGGTCAATACACAAAACACCCAATGCAGAACTCGAACTCCACGCCCTCGGTTTGCTAGTTCTACTCTCTAACCACTACGCCACTGAGACATTTCAATTGTATTTACCTAAACAGCTCCAATATAACAATAACATCGTCAAATTTTGATTTTCGTCACATTTCATTTTCATATTTTTTGCATTTACTCCCCTTTCTAAAAAAGTTTCACTTAAAACAAAAACATTTAATTCTCAGAATCTGAAAACTTCTAACTTTAGATATTTCTAGTTTTTCTGATAGATTAATTTCATTAAATAAAATAAAAGACCTTATGTCCAAAGTTTGACCTTATCTTGTTTGTTATTTGCATAATTAATAGGTCTTTAGTTAGACTTAGTTTTCTGAAATTTCTTTACTTTACTTTGATTATTTCTTGGATTATTTTTTATATATTTCAATGTTATAACATTAAAAAAAAACATGTAGGCACAAAGTTAGGATTGTTCCAAGAAATAAATGAATCAATGAATATTATTCCTTGAAATTGTTTATTAGAATATGTAAGTATGTGTTTTGCAAAAGTATCTTTAAGTGGGTGTGGCAAAACGTAGAATAAAATTAAAACAGAAATCAAGCAAATGACTGGCATAAGAAGATATGTCAGAAGGGCAGATAAGGGAAAGATAGAAGGACAAACAGACAGACAGGCAGACAGATAGCAAAATGGAAAGAAGAGACAGTTATAAAGACAATTTAGTAAGACAAAATGATAGTGAGCAAAATAAGAAGAGAAGTAGCAGTGACAAACTGACTGACATATGAAATGGAAGACAAAAAAGGAAAAGTTTATGTATTTGTATCTACATATATAAGTATCTACTTGTATCTCTGTATATGTTGTTGCTGTTTATTTGTGTGTATGTAAAGATAAGAAACAGACAAGATTTATTGCCAACGCAATGAGTTAAGGAAAGACAAGTACCTAAGCAAGCAAACGAGTAAAGCAAGAAAATACTGTATACGTACAATATATGAAATGAAGAATAACGAAAAGCTAAAGAAACCTCAAACAAGGACAACAAGTAACAACAGAAGTAGTAGCAGTGTAACAGCATCAACATAATAATAATAATAATGATGAAGATGAAGCGTACTGACATAGCAAATGATGGGGAATGATAGCTCATTGCTGCGAGTATTGCTATGCTATCTTATGCTTCTTCCAGCCTCTTTGAATGCTTCATTTTTGGTTGGTTGGGTTGGGTTGGTTACTTGGTTGGATGGTTGGATAACCTTTACCCACCCATAGCAAAGTAGTTTGTTTTCTCCCTCCTTCAAGTTCCTTCTTTACATTGTCTTTTTGTTCTTTTGTTGGTTGTTGTTAGGGTTGAGTGCATATAATTTCAAGATGGTTGTTACATCTCAAGGCAAAGGCAAAGTTAAAGATATTTTATCTATGTATATTAATGTGTGTGTGTGTGTGTGTGTGTGTGTGTGTTTGTGTGCCTGTATGCTATCTACCAAAAACATACATCTAACGTCTTGACAATCTATGTTTGTATGTATGTACGTACATCCATTCTTTGGCATATTGCTGATTTTAATTGAGGCTCATATATTTTCACTGCTTTTCCTCTTCGGTATCTCATCATCATCGTCTTGTTCTATGTTATTTTTCTTAGTGTTTCTATTGTTGTTGTTCGCTTTGCTTTACTGCATTGCTGAGCATGATTAACAATAATTAGGCTTGGCATTAATTACGCCAAAAAGTTAATTATACGCAATGAAGGAGCCACAGAGTAAAGTCAAAAGGACAACAAGGTAATGTGCAAGAGAGAGAGAGATAAAGAGAATTGTGTAGTTGCGTAGTTCTTCTTGTTGTCTAGAATCAAAATGATTAATATGAACTCTTTTGTTATCAAATGGTCGTAAAATGTTAAAGAAAAAGAAAAAAGAAAATATATTCCACCCATATCTCATTCTCCTGATGAATTAAACATCTCAACTTTCGCATAAATTTGCAATTTCAAAGAATTTAATTGCTAATTTAGTATTTGTTCTGCCTATTTTGATAAACACCTTTCTGTCTGTCATTCCACTTTTATTTCCTACAATAAAACAAATCAAAGTCAAATAAAAGTTTATTTAGCCCAAGCAAAGGAAACTTTGTCATTTGCCACCCACAAAGCGCTTAAAACAGTAGGAAAGAAAACAAACTTATTATTAACCCTTTGACTTACCAAAAATACAGTACAATCAAAGTAGTAATAGAGCCATCTCTCTATCATTTGTATGTGTGTGGTGCCTGCCTCCCCATTTCATTCATATGCCCGCAGTGCAGAAAGTGTAATAAAATCAATCTTATTAAAACATTAAGCGACGGGAATAGAATGAACGACAAAGAAGATGTCGAATGAAGCGGAGGAATAAATCAAAAGAAAACGCGTTCGTTCTTTCAACGACGATTGTCAAATGGTGGAGTTGTATCTCATTTTACCATTTACCGCAAAGCGAAATGTCGCTTAACGCAGCAGGATACATTAGACGAAGACAAGACCGTCGAGTCTGACTTTGAGGTTGTGCCCCCTTTTTTCCACTTTATTGGCAATTTTCTCCCCGGGTTTGGGCTGTTTTGGTGGGTTTGCATCAAAATGAGCAAGCAACCACCAAAGAAAGGTTCGCCGTCGTCGTCGTTTACACATCACCATCAACAGCAGCAGCATCATCTCATCATCATCATTGGCATTGCCATTCCCATGTCTAACGAACGAACGTCCTGACAATATCAAATTACTAAAAACGCTTTGCATAGGCAAAGTAGGCTGAGGTCGTCGTACAATTGGGAGGTCGTTCGGTCGTTTGGCCAGTATATCGTTTGTACGGGTACGCAGCATGGCCTTTTATTATTATAGATTTTTATTGTGCGGTGATTTTTCTACTACTACAATGTCGAACCTGAGGGCAATGAGCCAAGGAACATGTGGCCAAAGTCATTATGTGTGTACTATGTTATTTAAGGGGTGCAGGGTGCAGGGTGCAAAGTGCGGGAAGCGGACTACTGATTCATGTCACTTGCTCGTCGTGCTGCTTGTAACTGTGGGGTGCATATAAATTCGACATAATTTCATTGTAATGAATAAATTGATGGATGGATTTTTGCACCAGTTTCTATGAATAAAACACAAAACTGTTTTAAATGATATACAACAACAAAAAATCAGATGAAAAGGAGTGGGGAATAAATAATTGCAAAAGAGAGGAAGGGAGGAGGACTAGACAAATAAGAAAATGAGTAAGAATAAAGTGATATCGATGTAAATGTTATTTGATAATAATGAAAACCACAAGTTACCTTTTTCGAATTAAACATTTTCATTAATATTATATTTTACTTGTTGTTGTTGTTGTTTTTGACACCCACTGATATAATAGGTGAGTTCCCCCATAGCTCATATCTCTCTGTTCCGTTGTCTGTTCAATGAAATTCATTTGTCGTTCCAAAAGCGCATAAATTAAATTTTAATTTCGCTTTTAAATTCACATTTTGTTGAAACAATTCATATTTGTAAAAGAAAAACAAAAAAAAAAAAAGAAACACATTCATTATCTGGTCAAATTTGTTGTTGTTTCTTTGTTGTTTTCTGCTACTGAATTATAGAAAATATTTCATATTTCATTCTGATTACCCAATTTATTATACTTATTTTTGTACATTATCAATTTCCATGTTTACTCTGAAATTATAATTTTATTTCAATTGAAATCAATTTGAAGTTTTATAAATACATATTTATAAAGAGAAAATTGGATCTAAGATATATTGAATAGTAAGGCTTTTGGTTAGGTGAGTGTGTTGTTATTTTAAAGTAGTCAAAAATTATGGATACTCAAATGTCCAATAAGCCATCGATCAGTTTAATGTAATAAATCCATGAATTCTTATTTTACTTACTTCTCACTCCTTTAAAACACAATTTTTACATATTAATTTGAAATATATTTTTCACTTGTCAGTTTTTTTTTTCTAAATCAACTAAATAAATTCATGCAAGAGAGAGAGAAGACTAAGAAATCGAACACAAATCGAAATTTTTATGAAAATTGTACGAAATGAGATGTTTTAAAAATATATAATATACTCGAATACTTTTTTACTTTATTTATTAATTAGAGTTTAGTTTCCTTAATTGTTGTATTTTTTCCAAATAAAACAACATATCTCGAAAATAAAATGACAGTTGTACGCGGCAAACTTAACTGATAGAGAAACATTTAGTTAAGTCAATTCAACTGGGTTAAGTTCACTTAAGAATTTAATTTTAGCTTCAGTTCAATCGCAGTCACTTTGTCATCGAGAATCGCTCTAATTTCGGCTATAGAATAGAAAAGAAATATACTTGATTGATCAGTCAAAAAAGGAAAATATTCAATAATTTGTTCAGGAAGTAACCATCTCATCGAAATTTCCTGTAAAAGGATCGAATTTTTCTGTGGAAATTTCTTCAGTAAAGATCTCAGTGCCTTTTGTAAAACTTATTAGAAGAAACAAGGAGATTAGGTTATTTAGGTAACTCCCAATATGTTTTCCCAGAACCAGTGAGTGTTGTGGTCCATTAAAACCGAACAAGACTATGGTGTATCGACTAAGAGTCTCTTCGGTTCTGAACTACTTGGGGGGATATTGAACAAGCAATATAAACTTGGTGACTACTTTGCTTCTACAGACCTAGCGTCATCATATATGTATACCACATATACTAAGCATGCACTATAAAGGTATATTAAGGACTTAATAATATGCTTGTACAATTAAGATACATTAGCTGTAATTTATTACTAATAGTTACATATTCAATTTACAAAAATACAAGAAAAAAGACTATTCCCACCTAGTAGTACGATTCGGATGATTCCGACAAATGTGCAGCTTCTTATGCAAATTTCAGCTCAGAAGCTATGTGTTAGGGTGAGTTGGAAGATTCGATTGAAGATGAACGAAAGAAACATGGTTGTATTATAGATTGTAAGAATGACAGACATAAACCCCGAAATGGATCATGCTGCGTATAAGTGGTCTTAGAGGTGCCAACCTTATAACCCGTGAAGGATCATTAAAATTTATGCTACCAAACAAAGATGAGACAAACTTGCTGCCCAAAATTAAATAGTGCATGAACGTGACACAAAGAGTCGCTTTATGACTTCTTAATTTCGGGAATGGATTAATAAAGCGATCATAATATTTTTCTATTGATTAATATGAAAAGTAATGAATAGACTTATTTTTTTTTCATAATTTTTATTGTTCTTTTTTGATTCAATTTCTATAACTAATAAATATGTTTACAATTATTTACTTGTGTTTTTTTTTTTTGTTTTTTGTGTATTTATTACATATTTTGTTGTTGTTATTTTGATGATGATGTTGTTGTTAATACATGATTTTGATAAAGTTTCATCGAAAAAAATGCTCATCATAGTTTATTTCTTTATCTTTTGTTTATACGACTAGACAACTGCCTTAAAAACTGATTTTCTTTTTTCTGTGATATTTTTGTGTAATATTTTTTTATTTTGTTTTTCTTTCTTAATTACAAATTATTATGCATTATATGGTTTTCATTAATTTATTTAATAATTAAATTTAAGTTCTCACGCAATAGAAAAGAAAAGTTAAACTAAAACGGAGAGGCGGAAAAAATAATAAATTAAATAACATAAAGTGAAGTGAAAGTTGGGGGAAGAAAAGAAGATCCTTTATTGTGACAATTATTACATATTTGTATATATGTTTTTTTTTATTTTTTTTTTTTTGTTTTGTTATTTATTTATATGCAGGTTTTCTTTTAGGATTTTCTTATTATTATTATTTTTTTTTTTGTTTTTGCTTTATTTTTGTTTTTTATTCTTTGGGACACAATTGTGAGATATATAATTTTGTTATAATAATTTTTTAAATTTTATATTTTGGATTTTAGATGCATACTTTTGTTTTTAACTTATCTTAACATTTTATTTATTTGGCTTATTAGGAAATTTTATTTTTAACTCTTTTTTTTGTTTTTTTTTTTTTTTTTTTAATTTGTTTTTACTATATACAAAAACACCTTTGGTTTTAGTGTTGAAAACGTTTAAAAATATATAAAAAAAAAATTTGCAAAAATTGAAACTCAACAAAATTTTGCAAAAAGTACCAGAAATTTTTTTTGAAATAAAAATTAAAATTAATTAAAAAATGTTTAAAAAATTAAATTTAACTTTAAAATTAATTATTGTTCTTTCTTTGTTGAATTTTAGAAATACAAAGTTTGATAATAAAAAAATTCTTTGCAAATTTTGTGGTTTTTGTTGTTTCTTTGCTTTAGTTAAACTTTGAAAAGTTTTTTTTGTTTTTTTTTTTTTTGGTTTTCCATTTTTAATATTATATTTATTATTTATTTTTATTTAATTTACAATAACAAGATTTTTTTAAAAATTATTTTAATTTGTTTTCTTTTCTTAATGAATTTCTTCACTCTTACCCATTTCTCTTTTAACTACAATATATCGAACAAACGACTGATTGTTAATAAGGATGAGGAGGAGAAGGAGAAGGAGAAAGAATTGATTTAGTCAATGATATCCTCATCCATGTCGTCGCCAGTATCTGTATTGTTGTTGTTGTTGTTGTTGTTATTATTGTTGCCATTGGTGCCCATTAAGCCATTTGCACTTCCACTACCATTTCCTATTTCGGTTTGTTGTAATGGTGATTTGTTGTTGTTGTTGTTATTATTGTTGTTGCCGTTGGAGTTATCATTGCCACTCACATTGCCTGACAAATCACTGTGATGATCCAATAATAAACTGTTATTATTGTGCAACAAACTGTTGCCATTGTGATTGCCCAAATGATGTTGCAAGCTATTGTTGTTATTATTGTGGCCACCAATGATGCCTCCACCACCGCCTCCGCCACCACCACCAGCAGTCGAGAAGTGATGCAAATGGTGCTGATGCTGATTAAGCAAAGCACCAAGAGCGTTTTCTCAGACAACATCCGTGACGCCTGTGTACTGACATGCAGACAGACCAGCCGAATTGGAGCGTGATACCGGTGATGGTGCCGAATATGGACTTGTGAAGCCAGTTGTATGCTGCTTCGCCTTCAGGGCGCAGCGTAGCAATCGATGACGACATACTTGACGCAGTCATGCATGGTTCAGCGGCAGCGCGATACATTTGATAGGGATTAGCGGGTGTCGTATAGGGACAGGGCGCTGCTCCCACATTCCCTGTATTCGACAAAGTCGAGCCCATTGTTCCCGGCAACATCGAGTTATTCATGCTGACAGCTACACTGCTGGCGCTCGTATTGAAGCAGTTGACAGAATTCTGGTGATGATTTGTGGTTACCATTGAACCGAGTGGATTAACAGGCCACGGAAATGGTTTCGTGCCAAGCGGGGAGGGTACTTTCGTCCAATTGTTGTAAGGATATGAAGAATAAAGCGATTCATCTGCAAAGGGTTGCATAAACTGTGAACCGAAGCCAGATTTGAAATCCGCAGCAGCCACAGCAGCATTCATGGCATTACGTTCGCGTTTGCGCCACTTGGCACGACGATTCTTAAACCAAACCTTAAAGAGAAAAGGTGAAAATTTTCAGGAAAAAAGTAGGTAAATTTTACAAAATTAACAAAAAAAAAAATAAATTTATTGCCTCCTGTTCGTTACAAATCTTAAATAAATTGTTTACCCTTTTACTACTTACATCATGGTAGAGATATAACACTAACAGCCCCCAAAAAAATATATTTAAAACCAAGTACGAAATACGCATGTGCAGTAATTATAAATACAAATACACATAAATACTTTAGCCACATTATTCTTGTTGTTCCTTTTGTTGTTGTTGTTGTTGTTGTTTTTGGCATTTTAATGGAGAGCTTTATATAAATAAACTCCAAGCAGTTGCTAGCAATGGAAATCACCCCCAAAAGTATGCAGCACAAAAAGACACAAGAAGGGCAATGATGCCATCATCCATCGTTGCCGCCATTGCAGTCAAATGAACCAACGAACGAATGAAGAAGGAAACATACAAAAAAAAAGAACTCTTCATTGCGAATGGAATGGGAAACAATGGAATGAGAAAGAAATGGAATAAAATGTAGCATAAAATAAATCAAAATTATATTTTGCAAAAGAAAAACAAACAACAAAAAGAAGGGCAACGAGTAACAGAGTTTGTAGTAGATAAAAAAAAAAAAGGTAATACTGACAACAGCATAGGCAAAGGCAATGGCAATGGCAATGGCAACAGACTGAGTTAAGATACAAGAAAGATAGAGCGAGAGAGAGAGATACACAGATAAATAAAAAAAAGAAGAAAAAGAACGAGAGCAGAACAAAATGGCAACTTTTGTAATTTATTGCGTAAAGTTGGCGTCAAGCGAAATGACAAAAGAATACTGGGTACATTAGCATTATTCTGTCTGTATATGTAAGTGGGAGTGTGTATGTGTGAGTGCCTATGTATGGCATGGGTGTAGTATCTGTGTTTGGAATTTTAATGAGCAAAAAAAAAAAAATAACTTTATAGGGCAATTTTCCTTTCCCACCAACTTCTTAAAATTTAAACTCTCAAGATGAGAATTTTTAACCTATTTGCCCATGGAGTCTTCATATAATCTAATAAACAAAGGATGACGACAAATGTTTACCGTAAAATTAGAAATTTCATGCTCGCGTGTGTCCATCTCTATTACCCTCTCTCGATTGTTGATGATGTTTCTATTGAATTAAGCCGATTTTGTTGTTAAAATGTCATGTATGAAAAGTCAACATGCAACACATGATACCGATGACGATGTCGATGCTATTGGTCCTAATGTTACTGGTGGGGTTGAAATATCTTACCTTCAATAGCATAGTTTCATGTCGAAACAGTGTTGTAACTTCACCAGTTACGAATGCGTGTCTAAATGTCCACACGCGTCAGAAACACGAGATATACATATGCAAAAGCCAAACCCAAAAAAAAAAAAAAAGTCCACAAAAATTTGAAAGTAATTTAAGATGGAATTGCCCTAGGGTCTGGTATTTGTTTTGTGGGAATTTGTTTATTTGTTTGTTTGATTGTTTGACTAACAAGTGGCAAGTGCCTTTGCCATGAGCATAAAATGACTCGGTTATCCATTCATCAAACAAACTGTAAATTGCTTAAATCCAATTAGTTACGTTAGTTAATTGAAATCGCATGAGGAATGTGATATGAGTGAGTGAGTGAATTAGGAGGTAGATGAAAGTTATTTTACTTTACCATGAAATTAAGTATTAGTAATTGGTTTGTCAAACAAATTTCCAGGTTAGTTATTTAGTTATGTTTGGGGGAAAAAAAACCCTGCGAAAAATGAAAAAAAATCTCATGGGAAAGATTTTTATACTCTTTACGCAGTGAATAATTTGAATTACAAGTTTGTCATGAAGTTTGTAACGGACAGAAGAAGACATCATTCACTCAGTTTGTGAGCTAGATAGTTGAATTTTCCACAAACATTCATTTTCACCAGACTAGTTTTCTATTAAAATGCTACATCAGTCTACATATGACTAAATTTCAATTGAAAAATAGACACAATTAAAGTTCTTCCCTTTTTAGGGTTCCGGACTCAAGGGGTACAAAAGGGAAGCCTATTGCAGACACTTCGTTGTCCGTCCGCCCGTCCTCGGGTCATATTTCAGAGAGCTGAAAATTTCACAGAATGTATAGTTCTATTCCGCCATCAGCAACAAATACTAAACTAAAATATTTTCAAAAATTTAAAGCGGTCCCCATACCAGAAACATTTTGGTTTGTATGGCAGCTATACGATCCAGTAACCCCACGATCTTGAAATTTAGATGGTTGGTGGCTATACATCAGAAACTTTTATCGTCTAAATTTCAGTTTGATCGGCCTTCTAGGGAGGGTACCTCCCATACAAACCTTCATTAATATTCAGGTTCTTATTAGAAAAACTTTTTTGTTTTTTGTTCTATCGAAATGAAATATAGACACTATAAGTTTCTGATATAGGCGCGGTACATTTGTTGGAATCAGCCAAATCGGCCAACTAGGGAGGTACCGCCCATACAAACCACAATCTGGTACGGAACCCTCCTTGTAAGAGTCTGAGTCGCACTTGGCCCATTTTTTTTTTTTTTTTAAATTCATTTTGTAATTTTCCGTGTCAATAATGAAAATCAAAAATTTGCAAAACCTTGGAGCATAAAATGTGTCAATTTGCCAAGGTACATCAACTGTTTTTCATCAAAGATTTGAGATGAAACATTTTACCAAGTGAATGAAATTCTTCAATGCCTGCATCATCAAGGCATCAATGGCATCCGCATCATCACCGTCATCATCGTTGTCTTCATCAACTAACCAACCAATCCATGCAAAACTAACGTCATCGATCTCGTCAACTGTCATTTTCACGTATCATTTAACAACGTCGGGCAAATACTAAAAAAAAATACAGAATAGAGGAAAAGTTTCCCAACAAAAAATCGAAACGTTGCATGATTGGAAATTGATGTTTCCGAGGAGTGAACGAAAATGAAGAAAGAACAAAAAACATCGAAGCGAGTGTGACACGAAACGTTGATGGCATACTGCATAGTTAAAGGATATTAAATTGAAGTTTGATGGTTTGAAGTTGGCTTCGTAGTACAATATCATATGCAGAGTATTGCCACATAGATATTGTAGATGAATGGATGGGATACATACTATACATAGATATAGATACATGCTGTGCTCTCTTGTTGCCCCCTTTGAACGTCATACGGCTACATGAGATGCTGAGTCAAGCAGAAAATTCTAATTGGTTTTGATGAAAGGACCAAACTGATGATGACACATTTTTTTTTTTCATATTTTTCAGTTTTGTAAAGAGATGAAGTATCCTTTATTTTTGTCCTTGCTTTGGTAACGCTTCATCAGGTAACCAAAAAGTAAAAATGACAAAAAGGAAGATTCAAAATTATGGCTAGCATGAGTTTTTTTTTTTTTTTTTGCTGCTCCTATAGACTTTGAAGTGCTTTGAAGAGACAAAAATAAAGGTTTGCAGTTGTGTCTAGGATTTGTTTAAGGATGATGATGGGATTCAGAGTTTTGTTGATTGATTGCTGCAAATTGTCGTTAAATAGGTTTTTTTTTTTATAGATTCTTTCTCTTGGATGTGGTATACTTTTTCCTTCTTCACTTATGAGGGATAGTTTTTTGTTTTTTTTTTAGAAATAATGCTGACTGGTAAATGGGATTAGCTTTGTTAGTTTCTAACTAATATTGACAAAGTATTTTGATTAATTGTTGCTGTCATTGAAAATTGAGTGAATGAAAAATGTGACTGTAGTGAAAAAGAAATCTTTTCTTTATTGTGTATTATCAATTTTCTCAATGGTTTGTTGTGATACTTTCAATGATGATCTTCCTTCCTCACTTGGTCAATAATAGCCAACAGATAGTTTTGTGGCAATTTTTATTGACTTGTGGCTCAGTAACAATAAGAAGAATAGCAACAGCAAACAGCAACTAGATACTTTTTTTTTAATAGCTTTTTTTCAGTACTTTACTTTAAGTAAAATTGTTCAATTTCCACTCAATTGGCAACACCTGACGTGCTTTTGGTTCACTGGTTTTTCCTTTCCATGGAACAAGGACCACAAACGATTCTTGCTTACATTAATAAAAAAGCAACAAATGTTTTTATGGAGAGAAGTCTATTAACGACTAACAAAATTTGTTTTTAATAAATTTAAAAATT